>OX369260.1:2463411-3722779 GCA_947284805.1 Coleophora flavipennella
TTAAGGGGTGATAGATAAGGTCAAAAGCAATCAATTTTGTCCTATAATGTGCTATCCGAAAGTTAACCGTTTTTCGAGTTATTTCAAATTTACTTTTTTTTATTTTAAATTCCGGTTTTCAGATGGTTAAAAATTTGAATAAAAAAAAAACTACGTGCCTGATTTTTGAGTTTTTCTTGCTATCGTCATATAGCGGACATTCCAATAGTTCATAATAAGTGATAAAAATCTTGAAAAGCTTCAAAACGTTTTTCAAATTACGCTTTTTTAAATTTATCAGTTTCCTATTTTTTTTCTATTTTTTTCGATAAAAAAAGGCAATTTTCTGTAAAAAAATCTCCTAGTAATTAAATGTGCAAAGTACGTTAATAAACATCTCTAACTAACTAGCTTTCATTTGAGGTAAAAAGTTACAAATAACTCCAAGTACAAAGGACAGAAATAAAAAAAAAAAATAATGAGTAGGTAAAGAAAATTAATGTTCGAAAAATAATTACGTACCATAAATAAAAGGCTTTTATTTTAATTAAACTCTTTTATTAGTTCACAAATTCTGCTGCCAAGGTCCTGGCGGATCTTCTGCGTCTGCCATGATAATAAAACCAACAAAAACTCGAAGTTAACTCAAAAATGCTAGTAAATGATAATTAGTGCGTAATACGTGTGCGCGTACGAAAGTAGTTTGATACCAACTAAAACCTAATTTTCGCTTGGCGTGGTGGGGACGGCGGCGGCGTAACTACAATTAATAATAACAGCTCTCTCTCTCTCTCTCACTCACTCCTTCACTAAGTCAGCTCTTTCTCTCTCGCTCCCTATTCGAGCCGATTGCCATAAAATAAAAAAGAAAATTCCATGAAATGCGAGTCCTTTGAGGACAGTAACGACTTACCTACTTAAAAACAGGTAATAAAAATTCCTTTTAAAAAATCCGGCCTCTGTGGGTCTCAACGTTTTTTTCTCTACATGTACTTGAGATACTACTAAGTTTAATACCTCTAATGAAAGCTAGTTAGTTAAAAGATGTTATTAACGTACTTTGCACATTTAATTACTAGGAGAATTTTTACACAAAATTGCCTTTTTTATCGAAAAAAATAGAAAAAAAAATAGGAAACTGATAAATTTAAAAAGGCGTAATTTGAAAAACGTTTTGAAGCTTTTCAAGATTTTTATCACTTATTATGAAACTATTGGAATGTCCGCTATACGACGATAGCAAGAAACTCAAAATCAGGCACGTAGTTTTTTTTTTATTCAAATTTTTAACCATCTGAAACCGGAATTTAAAAATAAAAAAAAGTAAATTTGAAATAACTCGAAAAACGGTTAACTTTCGGATAGCACATTATATGACAAAATTGATTGCTTTTGACCTTATCTATCACCCCTTAACGGGAATACGTGACATTACAAATCACCCTGTATACAAGAACCAACCACACACTGTTGGTCCACGGCCGGACCCCAGGCACACCCACCTCGCCTGGCGGAGATATCTCCCCTTTGTTTCTCGTCATGTAGGAAACACATTCGTTCCTACATTATAATTGTTTTGATTTTTATTCATGAAAGAAGACGTAAGAAGGTCCCCCCCTGATCTCCGAAAACTACTGAGCCTAATTTAAAAAAAAAAAACGAAAATATAGTTCATTGCTTGTAGATTACAGGAAAACCTATAAGAATTCTATCAATTGAAAATAAAAGTGATAAACTTAATATAATGCTTTTTATTTATGCGGAAAATAGTTTAACTAAAACGCCACTAGGTAGCGCTAGTACCAAGTAGTTAACTAGCGTCATACTGTGAGGATTTCAAACGTGATATTTTGTGTTTGGCTTTGACATTGTATGGAACCCTCTCAACACGAGTTGAACTCGCACTTGGCCGGTTTATTAAAACTTGTTGTATACCAAACACGATACCTCTTCTGTAAGTTGGTAAGGAGTGGGTATCCTGAAGATACCAGAAGAGGCTGCAGCATCAGGTCAAGGTTTACCATGTTCTATCTAAAAAACTATTTCAATGAGCCCAAAAAACGATACACCTGCTGTAAGTTGGTGAGGAGTTGGGTATCCTGCAGATTCCAGAAGATGCTGAAGCATTAGGTCACGGTTACCATGGTCTATCAAACACCTATACATTGTGATTATTCCAATGAGGCCAATACGATGCCTCTGCTGTAAATTGGTGAGGAATGACCCCCACCTGCAGATTGCAGGAGATGCTGCAGTATCAGGTTAAGGTAACCATGATTTTGCAATATTATTACAGACCACAGGGCACTAAATTGAAATCGTTCAGACCGGTATAAAATTGTCCACATCCCTTCATCCCCTTCATCCCTTCATCACCTATAACACCCCCCCTTTTTGCGTCGGGGGTTAAAAATATATTATGAACTAAGTTATCATGAAAATTTTCCCCTTGTCCTGAAATTTTTCAACATGAATGAAAATACAAAAGACTCAGATGTTTCACAAACTCAAGGGGGACTTTTTTTCGTGACCAAAAGTAAAAAATATAAGTAATTTTATTATTTTTGCATGCTAATGTACAAAGTTTAAAGTCTAAGCAGGACGAACTGGAAATTTTGGCAAATGAACGTAAAATTGACGTTTGTTGCTTTAGTGAGACTTTTTTAAAAGATGACCAAGTAGATACGTTACAGATTGAGGGTTACATTAGGGGTGCTCATTTTTGTAGAAAGAGGAAGAGTTGTGGAGGTGTTGCTATTTATATTCGCAATTCTATAAACTTTCGTAGGGTAGATTGTATCTCTGAGGTCGCAATTGAAAGTCATTTTGAATGTTGTGGTATTGAGATATGTGATCTGAATTTTCTGATTCTTTCCGTCTACAGGTCCCCTAAGAGCTCACTTGATTTATTTCTGACCAAAATGGAAACTTTACTTAATAAGATAGCGGTAAGGACTAGAAATCGTTTCAGGAAAATCTTTATTTTGGGAGACTTTAATGTTAATATTTTGGTTAAAAGCCGTGAAAGTGAATCTTTTTTGAACTTGCTCCACTCTTTTAAAATTCACCCAACTATAAATGAACCGACTAGAATTACTCCTCACTCAAAAACCTGCATCGATAATATTCTAACAAATATTAAAAAATACAATGCTGAAGTACTAAATATTGGACTATCAGACCACACATCTCAACTTATATCAATTCCATGTAGCTTGAGCTTTAACGAAAAATTTTGGTTTAATTTAAAAAGAATTCCTGAAAATTATATAGAAATATTTTTAAAATACATATCACAAGTTAATTTTTCTGAAGTTTATGATCAAACCAATGCAAATACGGCATATAAATCATTTATAGCTTTATTTTCACTTATTTACAAATTATGTGTACCAATTATGAGGATTAAAGTTACATACAACAAAAGACTTCAATGGAAAACAAAAGGAATAGTCATATCTAGCAAAAATAAAAGACGAATTTATTCTCTTACTCAAAAAAGCAATGGCCTAAATACTGGTAATGTATATAATAAATATTGCAAAATCATGAAAAGAGTAACAAAGCATTCTAAAAGAATCACGAATATAAATTTAATAAACAAAAGTTCAAATAGAAGTAAAGCAACATGGGCAGTAATAAAAAGAAATACAACACAGACCAATACTTTAAAGGAAACTGTAAACATGATTCTAAAGAATGACATTTTGATTGAAAATCCCCTAGATATAGCGAATACTTTCAATGACCATTTCATAGATCTCAATGCCCCTTTGCAGTACAATAGGGTCAATACGTTTAAGCTAATTTCACAGTCAAATGTTAACAGTATGTTTATAACTCCAGTAACTATAGAGGAAATAAAGAAAACGATCCTTAAACTAAATAATAAAAAGAGTACTGGTTACGACGAAATTCCCATGCTTTTTATTAAAAGTAGCATTGAATATATAGCGCAACCGCTTGAGTTCATAATTAATTTGTCCCTTGAGACTGGAATTTTTCCGAATGACTTAAAAAAGGCATTAATTAAGCCTTTGCATAAAAAGGGATCCAGAACTGACATAAATAACTACAGACCCATTGCGCTTTTGTCAAATTTTTCCAAAATTATTGAAAAAATCATACATAATAGGTTAATGTCTTTTCTAAATAAACATTCTATACTTAGCAATAATCAGTTTGGATTTCAAAAGAGTAAAAACACAACTTTGGCTATTTTTAAAGTTTTGAAACAAATTTGGACTGAGGTGGAAAACAGAAATACATGTGTTGGGCTGTTTATGGATTTATCAAAAGCTTTTGACTGTGTTGTACATGAAATCTTGCTTAAACAACTAGAAAATATTGGGTTACGGGGGAATGCCTTGAAATTAATGGAGTCTTATCTTTCTAACAGAGTGCAAGCTACAATTGTTGAAAAGTATAATTCAAATACAAAGACGCTAGAGCAAATTCAATCTGACTTTAGAAAAATACGATTAGGTGTCCCACAGGGAAGTGTTCTTGGACCTCTACTATTCCTTATCTATATAAATGAGCTACCTTTGGTGATCAATCATCTCTGTGTTTTGTTTGCTGATGATGCTACTATTTTTATACCAAAGGATAATTTGAGTAATCACGAATATATCAATGAAATATGTAACACTATTGACATGGCTACAGAATGGTTGACATCAATTAATTTGAAATTAAATCTAGATAAGACTAAAATTATAGAATTTAGGAATTATAAAAAGGAACCACATTATTTAAATATCATTATTTGTGGTAAAGCAGTAGAATTAGTTAATGACATTAAATTTTTAGGAATTACAATTGATACTCATTTGAATTGGAAATCTCATATTGAAACGATCAACAAGAAGATATCAAGTAAATGTTATGCTTTGTCTATACTAAGTAATGTGACTTCAACAGAAGTTAGTCGAAATGCATATTATGGCTACGTTTATCCACTTTTGACATATGGCATCATATATTGGAGTAACTCTGTAAATGTTAACTCTACTTTTATATTACAAAAACGATGTCTAAGGATCATCTACAAAATACCTAGCACTGAGTCTCTAAGGTCTGTATTCAAAGAACAAAAATATCTTACAGTAATTAGTATATATATACTGGAAATGTGTGTGTTTGTAAAAAACCATAGAGAACATTTTACTAGAAAAAATGAAATCTATCACAGAAATGTTCTACGCAGCCAATATAAATATGACATGTGCGTTGTGTTAGCTAAAAGCTACATATTTAATAAAAGTGCTGTAGTTGTAGGTGCTAAAATTTTTAATCACTTACCAATGTATATCAAGTCATTAGATGGTACTAAATTTAAAAAAACACTAAAAGATTGGTTGACAGACAAGGTATTTTATACTTTAGAAGAATATTTTTCAAATTAATTTATACTTGCTTTTTATGTTTTAATTTTTGAATAAAATTATGACTGTACTTTAAATGTTAAACCATGACTATTGTATGCCCGAAATGGGTAAACTGATGATACTAATTAATTGTAACAACTATATTACTCAGTTTTGACAATAAATATTATCTTATCTTATCTTATCTTATCTTATCAAAGAACCTTACTCGCTTTGTTTTCATCAAGTTTCAAATTTTTAAATGACCAAAATCACTAGGTGGGGTCACTTAGAATATTTCTACAAACGAAACAAAAAAGTTCCTAGGGTAAAAAAAATATGTTACAAAATATTTTTAAAGTACTCTTCACTAGCGTCTGTATAAAGTTTTATGCTTCTGAACCAATTTTGAAATCTTTTTTTATAGTCACCTTCAGACACCTTCTACGCTGCTAGCGCATCAATTCTTCCGGCTACGAAAACTGTGTTCCTTTCATTAGATTTTTTATTTTGGAAACAAAAAGAAGTTACATGGCGCCAATACAGGACTGTGGTCATTGAACTGTGTTCAATGACTGTAGTTGACCTAACAGTTTAACCGGTGAGCTATCCAGAAAGTCCTTAGTTTTGAGCGCCGAGTATTCTTTATTGTGTACTAGCTTTTGCCCGCGGCTTCGCCCGCGTGGACATAGCTTTTATGACTCTTTTTGAGGGTGAGTGGTGCGCGAGCCGCAATCAGCTCGCAAGCGTGGACATGAGTTTTCTCCCGGTACCTCAGGAACTGAATCGGGCTATTCGGATTAGCAGTCTTTGTCACTTCCCACCCCTTCAAAAAATTCTATACAAAAAAATACTTTAATCTGTTGCTCCGTTGCGACGCCACCGACGTGCGCGAGCGTAGAAAACAGTTGTCCCCTGATACCTCTGGAACTATGTCAGGATATCCTTATTTGTAAATTATATCATTTTCCTCCTCATCTCTGTGCTTAAAATCACACTAACCCATTTTTTCGTTACGATTTTTAATAACTTAACGAACAATGAGTATTGTTTTAGTTTCCTCAGGAACTGCATCGGGCCATGATAATTTCCACAGATAAAAAGTAGACTATTTCATTCCCAGTGATACAGGCTACCTACATGCCAAATTTCATCAAGATT
Source organism: Coleophora flavipennella (assembly GCA_947284805.1). Lineage (NCBI taxonomy): Eukaryota > Metazoa > Arthropoda > Insecta > Lepidoptera > Coleophoridae > Coleophora > Coleophora flavipennella. The sequence goes on from OX369260.1 coordinate 2,469,921, forward strand.
GGTAGAGGTGTTGAAGTGTGAATAGGTAACAATCAAACAAACACATTTTCACATCTATAATATAATAAAACTGTAACGGGGCCGTGTCTGTACATGAAATATTTTTGGAAAATAATAACTGTGGTGGACATTACTAACGATACAGAGGCCAAAACAACAACTTTTGGAATTTTTGTCTGTCTGTCTGTCTGTCTGTCTGTCTGTATGTTCGCGCATCACGCAAAAACTACCAGGCCGATTTTGATGAAATTTTGTATGGTGGTTCCTTATAGCCCGGGGTAACATATAGGATACTTTTTATCCCGGAAAATTGAAGAGTTCCCGTGGGAAAATCAAAAGTATTCATTTATAGAATGTCTCACCACGCAAATGTGGCTTGACCTATTAAAATCTAATTATACACTTTGATACCCTATATCGCGAACTAAAACTGGGACATTGTGAATCCCAAAAAAATTAAGGGTTCCTGCAGGAATCCAAAAAATTGTATCTTTAGAATGGCTCAACGTAACAATATGAAACCTTTACATTGGGATGGGGTGTTTTGACCATCATTGTATAGTCGGGTATTCTTTATCCCGGAAAACTAAAGAGGTCCCGTGGGAAGTTAGATCTATCGATTCTTACAATAATAACAATAGAGTTCTTTTTTCCCCATATTAGCTACACACACATACCACACATTATAATCATAGCAGCAGAATGTCAATAGATGGCACTGCAGGGATAATAAAACGCGCTCAAGTTGTATTAAAACATTAAAATATTATTTCATACTTTTGATTGGATTTCTTTTATGTATTTTTCAGCATACGCTGCTGGAACTATGGCATGTAGCGATGTGTTTCATAGACGAACCGTTAGGTATTTTTTACAGATTCCTATCGTGTAAAAAATTAAAAACACATAAATCGAGTTTAGCATCTTTTAACAGGAGACACAGATATGGGAACTCTTCTGACGGCGACTATTTGCGTGTGGCAGTTGCTCTCCGCCTGCAATATCAATATCTGTGATAGGTTCACTCAATCAATGTATTTGCGGGTCCACGGTGGAGGCAATTGGCCATCACGCAATGAGTTGCGGTCGTTGTTTGTAAAGATTCCCACGTCACCAATTCCTTAAAGACCTCACTCGGAGGGTACTGGTCTCGGCCAGACGGAATATTCCATCTTTGATGCAGCCGCCGGGCTTTGGTCGATCTGATGCCAAAAGGCCGGAGGGTTTAAACAGGTGTCATGGCAGAGAGGAAGTACTCGTCTTGGAGGCAAATTACTGCTTTGTGCTGCTGGTCTGTGAGACAACCGGCTGCTGCCTTTGCCTTCATTAAGGAGATTGGCCGCCGCCTTCGAGATAGGAGACGTGACGCCCGCTCCGGGTCCTACCTGCTGCTAAGGTTGTCTATTGCCATCCAGCGCGGCAACGAGAAGTGCGTTATGGGCTCCTTTGGAGCTGATGCGACTCGAGGATTTGACCCATATTAATATTTTTAGGAAGTTTTATTACTAGATTGATATAATGATTTGAATTAGTTTTTTGATAATATAGGTATACGTGTTATTTCATAATATCAGTTTATATACGTCCCCACCAAGGGACTCTACCTGCCCTGAGTTAGGGCGATCAGGCCTTAGATGATCACGCGGGCCCATTGCGGGTTGATTGACTTCACACATAAACTTCGAGTTTCTTCGCAGGCGTGTGCATTTTTCTCATCGTAAGAGCGTCGGATAAACGTACAATACGAGTATGAAATCGATATTCGTATAGATATTGGTAAGTGACAGGATTCGAACCACGGCCTTCCGGACAGGAGGTAGTGGCCCTAACCGTTACGCCACCGATGCTCTTTATGTTATTTAAGATTTAGAAATCCTTACTTAATATTATAAATGTGTAAATGTGTTTGTTTGTTTGTTACATATTCACACTTCAACACCTATACTTATCTTGATGAAATTTTGCATGCAGGTATCCTGTATCACTGGGAATGAAATAGTCTACTTTTTATCTCTGGAAATTATCATAGCCCGATGCAGTTCCTGAAGAAACTAAAACAATACTCTTTGTTCGTTAAGTTATTTAAAATTGCAACGAAAAAATGGATTGGTGTGATTTTTAGCACAGAGATGAGGTGGAAAATGATATAATTTACTAATAAGTATATCCTGACATAGTTCCCGAGGGATCTGGGGACAACTGTTATCTACGCTCGCGTACGTCGGTGGCGTCGCAATGGAGCAACGGATTAAAATTATTTTTTGTATAGAATTTGTTGAGGGGGTGGGAAGCGACCAAGACTGCTAATCCGAATAGCCCGACATAGTTCCTGAGGTACCTGGAGAAAACTCGATGTCCACGCTTGCGAGCTGATTGCGGCTCGCGCACCACTCACCCTCAAAAAAAGTCATAAAAGCTATGTCCACGCGGGCGAAGCCGCGGGCAATAGCTAGTTTATAATATTAAGTAAGGATTTCTAAATCTTAAATAACATATAGAGCGACGATGGCGTAACGGTTAGGGCCACTACCTCCTGTCCGGAAGGCCGTGGTTCGAATCCTGCCACTTACCAATATCTATACGAATATCGATTTCGTACTGGTATGTACGTTTATCCGACGCTCTTATGGTGAGAAAAACATAGTGAGGAAACCTGCACACGCCTGCAAAGAAGCTTATGTGTGAAGTTAATCAACCCGCAATGGGCCCGCGTGATTGTCTAAGGCCTGATCGCCCTAACTCAGGGCAGGTCGAGCCTCTTGGTGGGGACGTATATAAATTGAAATGATGAAATAAAACATATACCTGTACTATCAAAAAACTAATTCAAATCATATCAATTAAGTAAAAAAATCCTAAAAATATTAATATGCGTCAAATCCGCGAGTCGTATCAACTCCAAAGGAGCCCATAACGCACTTCTCGTAGCCGCGCTGGATGGCAATAGACAACCTTAGCAGCAGGTAGGACCTCATGTCACATCACCTCTCTCAAAGGCGACGGCCAATCTCCTTTGTGAAGGCAAAGGCCTCTGAGGGTTCAGCAGCCGGTTGTCTCACAGACCAGCGGCACAAAGCAGTAATTTGCCTCTAAGACCGAGTACTTATTATGCTTCTTTCTCGCCGCAAATTGAGCAGCAGTACCGTATGGGTGAGGAGTGAGGCAGAAAAAGTGGCGTCCCAAATCAAGCACGTTCCTAGAGAGGCCATAGCACCTGTTTAAACCCTCCGGCCTTTTGCCATCAGATCGACTAAAGCCCGGCGGCTGCAACAAAGATGGAATATTCCATCTGGCCGAGACCAGTTCCCTCCGAGTGAGGTCATTATGGAATTGGTGACGTGGGAATTTTAACAAACAACGACCGCAACTCAGTGAGTGATGGCCAATTGCCTCCACAGTGGACCCGCAAATACGATGATGAGCTTCACAGATATTGATATTGCAGGCGGAGAGCAACTGGCACACGCAAATAGTCGTCGTCGGAAGAGTTCCCGTATCCGTGCCTCCTGATAAAAGATGCTTAACTCGATTTATGTGTTTTTATTTTTTTTACACGATAGGAATGTGTAAAAAAATACCTATCTGTTCGTCTATGAAACACATCGCTACGTGCCATAGTTCCAGAGTTAGAGTTGTGTAAAGTAACTTATGCTGAAAAATACATAAAAGAAATCCACTCAAAAGTGAGAAATAATCTTTTAATGTTTTAATACAACTTAAGCGCGTTTTATTATCCCTGCAGTGCCATCTATTGACATTCTGCTGCCAAGATTATAATGTGTGGTCATCATCATCATCATCATCATATCAGCCACGAATCGTCCACTGCTGGACAAAGGCCTCCCCCAAGGATTTCCACGACGACCGGTCCTGCGCTGCCCGCATCCATCGGCTTCCCGCGACCTTCACCAGGTCATCGGTCCACCGCGTGGGAGGCCTGCCTACGCTACGTTTTCCGGTGCGCGGTCGCCACTCGAGAACTTTACTGCCCCATCGGCCATCTGTTCTACGAGCTATGTGCCCTGCCCACTGCCACTTCAGTTTAGCGATTCTGTGAGCTATGTCGGTTACTTTAGTTCTCCTGCGGATCTCCTCGTTTCTGATTCGATCACGCAGAGAAACTCCGAGCATAGCACGCTCCATTGCCCTTTGGGTGACCTTGAGCCTTCTTATGAGGCCCATAGTAAGCGACCATGTCTCAGTTCCGTAAGTCATCACTGGCAACACACACTGGTCAAAGACCTTAGTCTTGAGACACTGCGGTATTTGGGACGTGAAGATATTGCGAAGCTTCCCGAACGCTGCCCAGCCGAGTTGGATTCGTCGATTGATCTCTTTCTTGAAGTTGGACCTACCTAACTGGACTGTTTGTCCCAGGTATACATATTCGTCAACAACTTCCAGTGTAGAGTCTCCAACCTTTAGAGGAGTGGGTGCGACACGGACATTTAACATTATTTTCGTCTTGTCCATGTTCATTTTAAGACCCACTTGTTGAGAGACCTTACTGAGGCTATCGAGCATTGTGCTTAGGTCTTCCATAGTCTCAGCCATGACCACGATATCATCAGCGAATCGGAGGTGGGATATGTACTCGCCGTTGATATTGATGCCGAGTCCACCCCAGTCCAGAAGCTTAAAAACATCTTCCAGGGCGGCGGTGAACAGTTTCGGAGATATAACGTCTCCCTGTCTCACCCCTCGCTGCAACTGGATAGGTTTCGAGTTCTGGTCTTGGAGGCGAACCGACATGGTGGCGTTTTCATACAGACACTTCAACACCTCGATGTATCGATGGTCAATTTGGCACCGCTGGAGAGACTGTAGCACAGCCCAGGTTTCGACTGAATCAAAGGCCTTCTCATAGTCCACAAACGCCAAGCATAGTGGCTGATTGTACTCTTCGGTCTTCTGTATAATCTGCCGCAGCGTATGTATGTGGTCTATGGTACTAAAGCCTTTTCGGAAACCGGCTTGTTCGGGAGGCTGGAAGTCGTCAAACCTGCGTGCGAGACGATTCGTAATGACTCTCGAAAACAGCTTGTAGACATGGCTCAGAAGTGAGATGGGTCTGTAGTTCTTCAGCAGGGTGTTGTCGCCCTTTTTGAAGAAAAGCACGACCACACTTCTGTGCCATGCCTTAGGCGTTTGTCCCTCGAGTATAACGGAATTAAATAACTTCTGAAGAGCTTTTAGTACCGGTGATCCACCTGCTTTCAGAAGTTCAGCCGTAATTCCATCATCACCCGGTGCCTTGTTGTTCTTGAGCTGTTTGAGAGCCATTCTAATCTCGTACAGGCTGACGTCCGGGATATCTTCGGTATAGTGTCGGGTTAGTCTGGCTCTTGGGTCTTCAGCCAGATCACTGACAGGCAAACGTGTGGTCGTGTACAATTGTCCATAGAACTTCTCAACTTCTTCCAGCAACTCAGTCTTAGACGATATGGTCCTGCCGTCCTCAGTCTTCAGCTTGGTCAGTTGGCTTTGTCCAACAGACAGATCTCTCGCGAACACTTTTGAGCCTTTATTGTGCTCAATCGCCTCTTTAATACAATTTGTATTATATTGGCGTAAATCGCGAGTTAGGGACTTAGAGATCTGCCTGTTTAGTTGCCGATACTGAGTAGCGTCTTCAGAGGACTGCAAAACCAGTCTGCGTCTTTGTTCCATGAGGTTGCTGGTGAAGTCGGAGATTTTTTTGGTTCTGTTTGAACGGCGAGTTTTAAAAAACTTAGACCCGACCGTTTGAACAATTTCCACGAACCTGTCATTATAATCGTCCACATTCTCGCAGTCTTCTAGGCATTCGAAACGATTGTGCAGCTCGAGCTGAAAGCTCTCGGGGTTTTGGAGCTGGATGGGCACTGGTCGGAGCGTAGACTTCATCAGTCGACATCTTTCTAGCTTGGTATTTTGTGTGTGCTTGGTATAATGTGTGGTATGTGTAGTTAATATGTGGAAAAAGTACTCTATGTTTATAATTGTAAGTATCGATGGATAATTTCCCACGGGACCTCTTTAGTTTTCCGGGATAAAGAATACCCGACTATACAATAATGATCAAAACACCCCATCCCAATGTAAAGGTTTCATATTGTTACGTTGAGCCATTCTAAAAATTCATTTTTTTGCATTCCTGAAGGTACCCTTAATTTTTTTGGGATTCACAATGTCCCAGTTTTAGTTCGCGATGTTGTTTTTACATGTTGATACCCTTTATCAACATGTAAAATTTGATTGTAATAGGTCAAGCCACATATGCGTGGTGACCCATTCTATAAATGAATACTTTTGAATTTCCCACGGGAACTCTTGAATTTTCTGGGATAAAAAGTATCCTATATGTTAACTTGGGCTTTAAGGAACCACCATACAAAATTTCATCAAAATCGGCCTGGTAGTTTTTGCGTGATGCGCGAACATACAGACAGACAGACAGACAAAAATTCCAAAAGTTGTTGTTTTGGCCTCTGTATCGTTAGTAATGTCCACCACAATTATTATTTTTAAAAAATATTTCATGTACAGACACGGCCCCGTTACAGTTTTATTATATTATAGATAGAATCAAAGTACAAATATTTGCAGGTGGTATACATTTAAACTAGATTCATTTAATTCTACCATTGAAGGCATAACACAGTCGTATTTAACATTAGATAGGTCTAAAAAAATATTAAAATACTTGGTTAATAAACAAAAATAATCAATAAACCTCATTCAATAAAAATAATGACATATGTTCTTAATCATGTTCTTGAACATATGTTCTTATCAATAAGTAAGCAAAACTAGACAATTTAAGAATAATAATAATGTTAAAATGATATATAGTACTAAAAGTAAAAGTCAAAAAATTGTAATATGTCAATTGCACAATTTTAATTAAATTTATTTTTTTAATGTCTAATACTATTTGTTGTGTCATCAAATAAGAAAAATTCATTAATACTATAAAAACTACATTCAGTCAACCAATTTTTTACAGATTTTTTAAAGGTATATAATCTTAATTCTTTAAAAATGTCTGGTAGCTTATTGTATATTTTTATGCTCATTAAATTACTATTTTTCGCAACCATTGTCAATTTTGTAGTTGGCACGTATAGTTTATTTTTATATTGCGATCTTAAATTCCTTTTATTTATGTCTTGGTTACTTTGGAACAAATTTCTATGTTTATGAACAAATATACATGTGTCTAATATACACAAGCATGGCAATGTCAGTAGTTTGTGTTTTCTAAAATGAGGTTGGCATGAATCTGTCTAAATCTGCATAAATATAGCCCTTAAGCAATGTTTTTGCACAATGAAAAGTTTATCAATGTCGCAAGAATTTCCCCATATCATAATACCATATCTTATAATTGAGTTTACATATGCATGATAAGCAGTTAGAGCAGCCTGTTTTGATACTGTTTGTGTTACCCTTCGTAAGGCATATACAAAACTATTGATCTTTGCACAAATATTACCAATATGATTTTTCCAATTACAATGAGAATCAATGTCTATACCCAAAAATACAGTATTTTCAACCTTGTCTATTAAATGACCCTCGAATTTGATTTTAAATTTTTGAGTAGTACCCTGATAGGAAGAAAACTGTATATATTTAGTTTTAGTTAAATTAACTTTTAAATTATTTACTGAGAGCCATGTTACAGTTTTAGCTAATGTTGCATTTATATTTTTTCCATAATTTAGTATATCTGTCCCCCCTATGATTATGGTCGTATCATCAGCAAATAATATGCATTTTTGAGGAGCAACCGCCTTTAGTAGATCATTTATATACATAAGGAATAAAAGCGGTCCTAAAATGCTGCCTTGAGGCACACCAAACTTTGGTTCAATTTTGAAACAGCCACACTGTTGACTGGCGCTTTGTTTCTGGATCGTTTTGATAAATCCTAGACTCGTCACCTGTGGCGATATCAGAAATACGCCAAGATGGTCCTGCGGTAAATTTAACTTGGTTCATATGTATAAAACGTATATATTATTATGGTATAGAAAAACTGAAAAATTCGAATATTTGTAGTATTTTCTACTTCTTTTCTTTACATAGTATAAAATTAAGGCACTTCCGCTGTCTGTTCGCTTATATTTTTTAACTTCTCAACGGATTTTAATGCAGTTTTCAACAATAGATAAAGTTATTAAAGAGGAAGTTTTATATATATATATATATATATATATATATATATATATATATATATATATATATATATATATATATATATATATATATATATAACAAGTAGATATTATTGTACAGAAAAACTGAAAAATTCAAATATTTGTAATATTTTCTTCTTCTTTTAATTACATAGTATAAAATTAAGGCGCTTCTGTTGTATGTTCGCTTAGATCTTTTAAACTACTGAACCGATTTTAATTCAGTTTTCATCAATAGATAGACTGATCCAAGAGAAAGGTTTATATGTATAAAACATACATATTATAGTACAGAAAAGCCGGAAAATTCAAAGATTTGTAATGTGATGTCGAGAAAAACATATTTTTCGCGCTTAAATTGCAAACCCTGGCTACACCTTACGATATTGATCAAATTAATATACTACGGAATAGTATAACATACAAACATCGATAAAAAAGTCGGCAATGGCATATATTTCTTTCCTAAGGATAACCCACACTAACCATTTTTATCTTTAAAATTAAAAATATGTGTTATTTACCGAGTTATTTTATACAACACAGTATTCTTAATCCATTTAAATACATCACATACGTTGTACATTTCATGTAGATCAAAACTGTCCTTAACAGCATTTCATTAAAAATTAAATGGATAATTATCTTAGAAGCAAACATTTAAAAATTAGGAGGCACAGCGGCTGGCGAGACGTACGTTTCGTCCCAGTTGGCAGCGGTCGGCGGTAACATTGTATACAAAGATATCCTGTAGTATAGACTAATCATAAAATTATTAATCACTCCACACTGTCCCATATAGTATCTACATTGCATCCGTGTGAAGCCAGGGCGGGTCGCTAGTAGTATACAAGACAACACTTTTTAAGTCATGTCGCAAATACATACTTCTTTTGACCATAATATTAAAGATGTGAATCGGACCAAATTTACAAGAGTCTTTTGACTTGATATCAAACCAATTTGGTGCGTAAACTTTCATGATGAAAGTGGCCAGTTATTTCAAATTATTTGTCGGTTTAGCTGTGCCAATATACAAGCAAAGAATCCTGTTAGCACAAGTTAACCATCGAGAATGGGCTAGTTTTCCTGGGTCTTTGTTAGCTAAGTTTGGTGGAACTGTACCTGAAGAAATAGCAGAACATATCTGATAAAGGTATTTTTGATCGGTGCTCAACAAATCAATATCCAGATCCGGCAATTCGGTGGAGATGGGTTCGAATGTTTCTATTTTTAAATTAAAACACTTATCAAGCGGTTTTCCTAACCTGCCAGAAAAGTATTGGGGCCTGTAGTTTTACCGTCGAGACTGGAGAACAAATGACGAAGTGGTAATTCATTTGCATGTAACAAGCACACAAACCATTGCAAAGGACGCTCCAGATATTTTTATAATAAAACAATGACTCCATTTTTCCGAACAGTATTAACAGCAGTACCATCGCATCCAATTGCCACCAAAGAAGAAAGAATATTTGTTTTCAAGAAAGTCGACAGTATTTTTCTCAATATCAGCCGCTTTACCCGAATCAATAGAAAGATGACCGATGTATTCAGAATGGCCTTAGTTATAATAAAAGTTTTGTCCTTACGATCATCAAAATAAATAGCCGTTAAAGGTTCGTGTTTTTCTATAGATTTCAATTCTTTACGAATCTTCTGCCCTTCTCTGCGTATTTTGCTTCGGTCTACTACTTTTGATGAGTTCTCAGTACTGATAACATTTAAGTCAAGTAACGCAGAATTTACAATTAACATGCAGATCGATCAGAAACTCCAGTTCTATCGCACGTTGTAGTAAGATTTTTCAGCTTATCTCTCATCTGTTGAGTGTTTTAAGGGATGGATTAGATACTAATTCTGCAGTACGAAATTCATTTTCCTTATCTGATGTTTCAGCAGAAGAACTGTCAGACGTCCAAACTATAGCTGGTGCAGATGATGATTTACTTGTAGTGACGTTACATTTTGCAGCAAACTCTTCATATTTTCGCTTCCTAATTTCACAACGTTGCATAGATTGAGTTGTCACCTTATACACACAACCAATATACACTTTGCGCTCATTTCGTTGATCTTTTAAGAAGTTTTCCTCAGTAACGGGTACTTTAGTCACACATTTGCATAGTTTTCGGGATACACATTTACATTTTGCGATATCAAATAACTTATTTATTGAGTCATCGTAGAATATCTGCTTTTTGGAGTCATGACGTAATTTTTTTTACATTCTTGTACTTATGATGACATAAAATCAGCCTAGACACGACTTGTTGATGGGTAAATGTAGAGATAGATGCTTTACTCCAGATTGCTTCAATATCGAAAGCAATTATTTCACATAAATCTTTGACTGAAGGGTCCTTTCCATTATTCAACTCTAACATTTCGTTTCTAATTCATAAGTAGTGTTTAATCACATCACAATATGTAGGTAACATGTTATCACTGAATTTGATTGGATCACCAAATATAGGACACTGGAAATCTTTACGCGTTTTAGGCATTTTTTATGAAAATTTACTTTACGTTGGCACTATTTCAAAACCATATATTATTTAAGTTTTATAAGAAAATACTATATATTCGTTCGAGATCACTCTTAGACGAAGTTAAAAACAGTATATTTGTAAGCAAAGCATGTAAGAATAACTCTTTTTACATACTATAAATATATACTACGAAAATTTCAGTTGTCTACCTGTTACGGTTCATATATACAGCCCCCTGACAGACGGACACACGGACAAACAGCGGAGGTTATAGTAATAGGGTCCCGTTTGTCACCCATTAGGTGTATGGAACCCTAAAAAGTAACTCCAGTTACTATCAGTCATCATCCCTATTGTCGTTAGTGTACGATTTTAATTTCGAAACTTTTAATTCAATTGAAGTACCAAGATAAAGCGTACTTTAATATTACTATGAAAAACTTCTAATTTCATTATTATATAAACGATTTACAAGTGGTGCTGGAGAGAAGAAAGTGGCAAGGTTTAGTGGCGGAGTAGGCCAAGATCCTGTCTGGGGTCACTGAGCCAGCGAAGTAAAGTAGCTACCTATATTTTTCGACCATTTTCCAATCAACACACACTTAAATCCTTTCATACAGAAAATTTCGCTTTTTGAGCATTAATCACTCCCACGGGAAATGCGTTTAAAAAGTGAGAATTAATGAGCTATGGGAGGGCCAGTGAGTCTGAGAAATTGGAGAACAGATTGATTATGGTAAATGTATTGCTCGAACCCGGCTGGCGATCCTAGGGGAGGAATATTAGAGCAGGATAGTAATTATAATTAAGTAAATGTTTTTTGTTGGTGGAAAAGAGAAGTAGGTGTATTTTTAAGTCATGATACCAACTACTTTGATCGCTATAATTGATCTTTTTAGGGTTTCATAGTCATACTGGAAACGCTTACAGTTTCGACAAGTTCGTCTGTCTGTAAGTTTATCTGTATGTCACAGCCATTGGGGGGTTGGCAGTCGCCTCCTAGTGTGGTAGTAAGATAGGAATGCTTGTAGACCTACAAATCCTGTTGCAGTGCTACTTCCCTCCCCCACGCGTACGCGGCGCCCCCCGGGCAACATGGTTAGTGAACAGAGTAAGACCTAGTATGAAGGCAGCTCTTTTCTCTAGTGATGGCTAAGACTGCCATAGTGGGCTCATGGTGAAGAATGGACGGGATCTTCCTCACCATTGGCTTAATATTCAGTCTACCTTCATTCTGCAAAAAAGATGTCTTAGGATTATTTACAAAATGATTAGCACTGAATCCCTGCGACCTGTGTTCAAAAAAAAAGATTTTTAACGTTGACTTCTATCTATATACTGGAACTGTGTGTTTTTATAAAAAGTCATGAAGAATATTTTACAAAAAAAATTAAATTTGTCGCAGAAATGAACTACGGAGTAGATATAAAAATGATATGTGTGCTGTATCAGCTAGAAGCTACATATTTAGTAAAAGCGCTATTGTAACGGGTACAAAAATTTTTAATCATTTGCCTAACTCAATTAAATCACTAGATGGTGCTCATTTTGAAATTTCACTAAAGGAGTGGTTGATTGAAAACACGTTCTATAGCTTAGAGGAATTTTTTTTATATTAGCTTAGGTAGGTAATTTTATTTGATTAAGTAATGACAATTATGACAATGTAATTAACGATTATTGTATGCCCGAAATGGGTAAACTGTAGATGCCTAAACAATGTGTAACAACCCTTTGTACTCAGTTTTAGACACTAAATTTGATCTTATACGTGTACCTCGGGCAACTCACCCAGGAATGCCAAACCCCTTGATAACCTTGGTGTCCATTAAGGTATCCTCAACGTTGAGGAGCCCATGGAGGATGGGGGTCAAGGTGGTGAAGTACAAACGATATAAGCATAGAGAATAATAACAAAAGCACACTTTTTAGGGGAAACGGCGGGTCCCAAAAGGTCTCAACGCCCACAAGGGGCGCTTTTGCCAAGGGTACCGTACCTGCCAGGGGAGGAAACTCAAAGGTGACAAGAGGTGGGTGGGGCACTTATTGGGGTGTTCTGTCCTCTCGTGATGCCAGGGTTTCGTAACGAGGTACTGGGGGCACGCACGGGGCAGTGTCGGGACTGGCGGTGGGAGCGCTGTGGCAAGCGATGGTCCCTCTAATGCTGTCAATTCTGCGGTATTCGCTGCTGGGACTGCTATTGCAGGTGCGGGAAGTGCCCTGTCCAATGCTCCATCCAATCAGGAAAAATAAAAGGCTGAGTTGCAGTCAGAAGCGGAAACGCATTCTGAACAGGCAAGCAGCCATCACTTCTTCATGGATACCCACCGAAGGGCCATCTAAAAGGGCTAGGGAGGTCAGTAATGAGGCCAGTGACTATGATTGCTGCGTTTTAAACGAATTAAAACCAAAAAATCAATAATGAGAAATGAAATTAAGTTAAAATAGTTGTTCGGAATGTGAGTTATTAAATTCTAAACTGGGTCACAACAGTATTAAGATTATCGCCTACGAAATAACCTTAATACTGTGACTGTGTGCCGTACCAGATCCCTAACAAAGATGTATCCACTTCAAAACCGCCTAAGACGTCATGTTTGCCAGCAGTGGGGACGTAGATAGTATTGTCAACATAATAAGGCACAGCAATGTCTTGTCCAAAAAAAATATGTATTTTAACTTTAAAGAAAATTACTACACTGTATAAATTATAACGTAGTCTGAAATATTATTGATAACGCCAATAAGCCAAGTTTGAATCCAATCAGAGCCTGGGGAGGGGAATCAATCGGACGCCAGGGCCGCACGTGCCCTTGCTGATTGCCAATGAATGCCGAAGTGACGCCGGCAACGTAATTTATAATCCGATAGGTTACCGCCAGGGCCTAATCCAGGAATCTGCGTACATAATACACCTACATTAATATTATAATAACAGGGTAGTTATCAGTTTGACCTCGCACTTAATGATTAGGGAATGCCACTTTTCAGAAGTGTCTTTGAACTTCTAAGATGATCGTGGATTTTTACCATTTTGCAGAAAAAACGGTATAGTTAAGGCGAGACTTTGATTGAAATAGTTGTCTCTGTCTTTTTCTTTACATAGAAAAAATGAAGAAAATAATCATACCTTTGAATTTTGAAACGTTTTTTCATTTCAATTAAAAATCCAACTGGCATATTGAAGTGAATGTTTAAATTAATCGATTAAGAATATTTAAAGTTACTAAATTGGTCTGCTGTTTGCCTGTAGAATGCAAATTTCTGTTTTAAAAAGATGTTTCTTTGATATTACTGTTTTCTGTTACAAAAGTTGACGAATCGTGTTTCTGCAATTGACAAACTAAAGTAATTGAAATTAAGAATCAGGTTACAAAATATCACTTTCATATATTTTGTAATTGCTGATAAAAACAAGATCCCTGTGAACAAAGTTTCCAATGCGTCGCCTTAAGAGCAAACTGCGAAATTAGCTTGACATAAGATGTCGCGGTTTGGATTCCTGGCGAAGTATGACATTGTAAGACTTGGTTTAATTAGTGGAAGGGTGTTTTCTAAGCCAGCCTGGCTACTTATCTAACTAGCTAGCCACTATCTTATCTTACCGTCAATGCTAACAACATCGATGTGTTCCTGCTTGAAGACAAGATAGCCTTGGGGAATCTTGGTAAGCCCGCTTCCTTCTACGGCGTTATTGTCACTTGCTATCCTGAGATGATGCCAAGGCAAAAAAAAAACAAAATAAATCTACATTACATTACCTTAACACACTTATAATTTTTTTATGCATGCAATGAATATTTCTACACATAGTTATAGATATTTTATAAAAAAAATGTTTTTAAATTTTTTGTATTTAATTTAAAAAAAAAACCATTTTGCTAATATAAGATTAAAATCAAACACTAAAGTGTCGCATACAATCATAACGGAGATAATGTACGCAGATGACCTATGTTTTGTAGCGTAGTACCCAAGAGATCACAACAGCTTAATATGTTGGCCTAAAAATCTGTATTAAGAAGACTAAAATCATGTCTGTAGATACGTTGATCAACGCCCCAATCGACATCAGACTCGGTGCGGACTCACGTAAACAATTAGTAGAAAAATTCCAATATCTAGGAAGCACAATAACATCCAAGTGCCATCTTGATGATGAATTCAACAGTAGAATAGGGGCAGATGCTGCAGCCTTCAGCATATTTCGACAGAAAGTACTCCGCTCACTTGACCTGAAGCTCCATACAAAGGTTTATGTGTAGATACATGGCTTTCGTTCTGCCTAATCTCCTGTATGCCTCCGAAACGTGGTGCTTATGTAGCAGGCAAATTGTATGATTTAAAAAAAGGAATGACGGAACAAACAAAAAATATTATATACTTTGCCTGTACAGTGGAATCCCTAATCATAAAGGGAAGGGTAGGAGACCTTTTATATGAACATATTTCTTACAAGCTGTTGGAGTGATTTTTGTGATGGTGATTGCGTGAACGGTACGGAAGTGTGTAACAGAAAATGCGTTTTTTCAGTGACGAAGGCTATGGAAATATGACCATGACGCCTTAATCCTTTTTCAGTCACGAAGGCTACCGGGAAGCCCTCTATGCGAGCAGCGCAAGACCGGTCGATGTAGAAATCCTTGGGGGGGGGGGGGGAGGGCTGTGTCCAGTAGTAGACGTCTTTCGGCTGATACGATTACCGCTTATCGCAACACTTGCCTCTCAGTGAGAGGATCTCAGTTTCTCTAAACCCACTTACCCTTCTATAATTGCATTATCGATAAGGCAGGGCTTTTAAATGGCTTCCATCGGAAGAGCCATTCACTGTCAAACCACCATTTAGCTGGGCACCTAACTTACGGTTAAGCCTTTCGACCATGGCGCGAAATTGATATTTTCGAGGTTTTTAACATGTCGTCCTTTATTTTAAAATTTTCTAATTTAAACGAGTTTAATAATAATACTTTAAGATGGGCTTGTTCTATTTATTTATTTACTAGCTGTCCCGGCGAACTTCGTTCCACCCTACACTACACTACACTGCCCTAACCTACACTACATTACCCTACCCTACCCTACACTACCCTACCCTACACTACCCTACCCTACACTACCCTACCCTACACTACCCTACCCTACACTACCCTACCCTACACTACCCTACCCTACACTACCCTACACTACCCTACACTACCCTACACTACCCTACACTACCCTACACTACCCTACCCTACACTATACTACCCATTACTACACTACCCTACCCTACACTACACTACCCTAACCTATGTAGGGACATACACTACTCTACACTACCCTACACTACACTACCCATCTCTACACTACCCTACCCTAAACTACCCTATCCTACACTACACTACCCTAATCTACCCTACAAACACTACTCTACACTACCCTACCGTACACTACCCTACACTACCCCACCCTACACTATCCTACACTACACTACCCATCTCTACACTATCCTACCCTGCACTACACTGCCCTACCCTACCCTACACTACCCTACCCTACACTACCCTACCCAACACTACAATACCCTACACTACACTACCCTACCCTACACTACCCTACCCAACACTACACTACCCTAACCTACCCTACATACACTACACTACACTACCCTACCCAACCCTACACTACACTACCCAACTCTACCCAACTCTACCCTACCCTACACTACCCTACACCTACACTACACTACCCTACCCTAAAACCAATTATTTTTTGACTGATTTTTTATTTTTGGATTTTTTTTTATTTAATTCCGAGCATTTTCATATTTATTCACCTTTTAAACCTTCTCTGGACTTCCACAAATAATTCAATACCAAAATTAGCCAAATCGGTCCAGCCGTTCTCGAGTTTTAGCGAGACTAACGAACAGCAATATAGATATAGATAGAAGATAATAAGTGAGCCCTTGGCATCATCTTGCCTGATGTTAATGGTAACGATGATGCCGAAGATGGATTTTTGAAGTGAAACTTCTATATAGACGGGAGGTATTAGGATCTTTTTTAAATATTTTTTTAAATGTTTATTTATGAAATATATTTTTTTTATATTCTTTTTGAAATATTTTTTATTGGAATATTTTTTAAAAAATATTTTTTTGAAATAATTTTTATTAGGTTCTTTTTGAAATTTTTTTGGAATGTTTTTTTATTATTATTTTTTATATATTTTTTTTACTATATTTTTTTCAAGTTTTTTTTTGAAATATCTTTTTGTCCGTTGAAGTTTCACTTCTACTTTGTGTCCCAGCATACTTTTCGTTTTTTTATTCAATGGAAAACTGGCTAATCTTATCTTCAAAGCCTGGACATCAATGTTAACACTGATGTTTGGCGGCTATACTTAGATAAGATTTGGTAGCTAAGACGGGCTTAGAAAAAATACAAGTTTAAAAAACTTAAAAACCGACTTCAAAATGAAATTCACTTAAAAGTATGAAATAATATTATTATACTTAGATACACGACATTAACCAACAATAACGAAATCAAGGGTGGGTAGTAATTAAATTAGGGGCCTAAAATTTATTTTTGAGGTGTGTGTATTTGAAAATTTGAAAAAAATCATGAAAGTAGTCTATATTATAATTAATTTAAAAGGAAAACTATCACGGCTAAGTAGGCTTTCTTAGTTTAGGTGAAATAGTCGACCAACTTAAGATGTGCAGTTCGATTTGTAATAAGTTCATAGATTTTTCATTCAAAATGTTCTATTACCAACTTCAAATATAATTTTGTTTTTTAATATAAACATTTATTTTTTGAAAAGACTACTGAACCCTACTTTGCGCAAGTCCGACTCGCACTTGGCCTGTTTTTAGTTGTTTAATTTGGCGAGTGGAAGCCCACCTTTAAGTATTACCTTCCACAATTTTATGTCCCGTTAATGTATATGTCAAAATCGTCAAAACCCATTAATTCACAAAGGCAAAACTAACTTGAACCAGTCAACAAAATCTGTTGAGTAGGAAATTAAAACAAATGAATGAAAAAAAAAGTGCGCCGCAAATATATTTTTTTCCTTTAGGCCAAATATGCCCCGTGTGTTTGTATTAAATGAAAGACAAAACATCGTATCTGCAATAAATTAGTAACAT
Source organism: Coleophora flavipennella (assembly GCA_947284805.1). Classification (NCBI taxonomy): domain Eukaryota; kingdom Metazoa; phylum Arthropoda; class Insecta; order Lepidoptera; family Coleophoridae; genus Coleophora; species Coleophora flavipennella. The sequence goes on from OX369260.1 coordinate 2,487,734, forward strand.
AGCCTAGTTTTATTTAAGGCGAGACAAGTCACATAAGAGTATTAGTCATTACCTACATGGCAAAAACCTTAAAAAATATTTATACATAAGAGGAACCTCAACATGTACGTAAAATAGAGAGTGACTCTTAACTGGTAACTGTAGTCATAAAACTGAACAATCTTCGTTTTACAAATTTGTTGAAATCGAAAAATAAGTTGAATTTTTCATAAAACAAATATGGGTTATCAGCTGATCAATTTATAATGAAAAGTTAAAAAAACCATGTGTCACTCGGAGACTGCCGCGGTAAAGATATTGCATAGCATTTTTTATCAACTTATGCAATTATAACTATTTATTCATTTTTTATTTATGCAGTATTATATAGTCCTTGGGGCGCGGGATGTATAAGTAATAAATGAACACTAAGAAAGTTACACCAGTAAAATTGACTAAGTCCTTTTAGTACAGCAAATCGCTAATAAATGGCACTGTAAGTTTTTAGAACGCAGTAACGTTACGTTACGCTCGGCCGAGCTACATGGTAGGCGGAGTGAGGGAGTGTTTTATTTTCGTTACGGAATTTCTTGATTCGGTGGCCGTGCTCAAAGTCCGCGATAAAAGCTATGCAATAGCTTAAAAACGGTTCCTTCAACCTTTTATAAAAATGTGGTTTAGTTAATTAGTGGATATACCAGTTAAGAGGTTTTTTTTTAAATTCACAATTGGTAAACCCTTGACAACATCTTACCTGGTGGTAAGTGACGATGTTGCCGAAGACGGAAGCGGGCTTACCAAGATTCCCCAACGCAATGGGGAACTGGCTATCTTATATTCATGCCGGAACACACCAATGATATCAACATTGATATTTGGTGGCAAGACTTAGATAAGATGGTGGTAGCTAGCCAGGCGGGCTTAGAAAATGCCCTACCACCAACCAAACCGAGTCTTACAATTGACCCCGCCGGGAATCCAACCCGCGACCTCCTGTGTAAAGCCAGTGAACTTTGCCTCTGAGCTACGGAGGCGGTTTAAAGTAATATAGGAGAAACCTTGTATCCTTTCCCCAAGGTACCCGTAGTCAACTGTCAAAAGAAAATTTGAACCCTTCATACGAAAATGCACAAAGTTGACCAAACATCTGACCAATTTATGAGCCCATTATTTCGTGAGGGTTTTTGTAGATTACCTAATTGACCCCTTAGAGAAAGTTGTTCAGTAGGACGAGTAGAAGAGTTTGTTTATAAACGCTTTATCTAAAACCTAATTTAAACACAAAACACGAAACAAATTCTACTAATATTATTAACGCGAAAGTTTGTAGGAATGTATGGATGTATGTTTGTTACTCCATCACGCAAAAACTACTTAAAGGATCTGGTTGAAATATGGTAGGTAGACAGATTAGAAACTGGATTAACACATAGGCTACTTTTTTCCACGCTCGCCATCCGCTTGCGGCTCGCGCACTGCGCACCCTTGAAAAGTCATAGAAACGTTGTCCACGCGGGTGAAGCCGCGGAAAATAGGTAATATGATATAAAGGCAGACTTATCACTCATGGAAAGACCCTTAGAGTTTTATTGCTTCCAAATGATGTGTCTTTGTTTTACAAAATATGATATTTTTTGCTAAAAAATTTCAAGTTTTTCTAAGCCCGCCTGGCTAGCTACCACCATCTTATCTAAGTCTTGCCGCCAAACATCAGTGTTAACAACATTGATGTGTTCCGGCTTGAAGATAAGTTAGCCAGTTCTTCATTGCGTTGGGGAATTTTGGTAAGCCCGCTTCCATCTTTGACATCATCGTCACTTACCATCAGGTGGGATGATGCCAAGGGGTTACCAATTGTGAATAAAAAAATAAATAAAGACAAAACGTGTTAGTCTACCGTATCGATTTTTTTTGCGAAATCTTAAAGAAATTAAAGTAAATCTTGTCATAATATTATGCCTATACCGTACCACCAGTTTCAGCTGACCTTACTAACACCTATCTTTGGGTCCAGATACATGGACTTCATTTCGACAGTTAAAGCGCAACTAACTAGGAGAACTGCATCCAAACTGCGAATTTGCAGCTGGAATGCAATCCGTGTGGCTGAAACCTTAGACACTTTACAAAATATCTGCATTTGGACTGCATGTCAGCTGCAAGTTTATAGTTTGGATGCGGTTTGCTTGCAGCTGGCTTTTGAACTGCACGCCGGCTGCAAGCGGACTCGGTCAGCAGTTTCGATGCAGTTGTGTCAACTGCAAGCAAACTGTGTTTAAACTGTGAATTTTCAGCTGGTATGCAGTCAGTAAGCGTCGGTGGCTCAAACGGTAACGACTCGGTTCCCCTAACCAGAAGTGCCGGGTTCAAATCCGGAGGGCCAATGTACCAATGAGTTTTTCGAAACTTACGTACATATACTCACCGATTGCTTTAACGGTGAAGGAAAACATCGTGAGGAAACCTGCACACACCTGCGAAGAAACTCGAAGGTTGTGTGTGAAGTCGACCAACCCGCACAGGGCCCGCGTGGTCGACTAAGGCCCGATCGCCCTAATTCAGGGTAGGCTCGAGCCCCTCGGTGGGGACGTATATGAGCTGATGTGATGTGATGCAGTCAGTCTGTATTGACCCTTAGGGTTCAGACACACGAACTGCAAGCCAGCTGAAAATTCGCAGTTCAGATGCAGTTAAAGCGCAAGTAACTAGGTGAACTGCATCCAAACTGTGAATTTTCAGCTGGCGTGCAGTCCGTGTGTCTGGAGCCTTAGGTTTCGTTATAGAATTAGTCTAATTTGCAGAAAGGAAACAAGATTAAACAGTGTTTCCCAAACTTATGTCCTTAGGCAGCAAGCTACTTAGAAACATACGAGCCACGGCAAAGTTCGACTGATCGGCGGAGGCAGTGCAACTTGAACTCACACTGAATGGGTAAAGTTCTGTTACGTTGCATCAAGCTTATGATATTGTAATTTTGCAGTTTATGAAATTCATTAAGATGTCACTGTTGCACTCGGTATGTAAAGAGAGCCTACCAGGGTCAACCAACAGGTTGACGCCAGTTGGTCGCCCCAGGCAAAGTTTAGATATTAGTATTAACATACAGTATGGACACTCCCTGCCACTCTCTAGATTGCGACCCCACCCCTTCGTCACCCAGATTGATATAGATTGGTTACAGTTTGGTTGTCGAACGTATAGGATTTCGCCGCCATTTCGTTTGTTCTGATATTAGTTTTTTTTTAAATGTCCTTTCTGGCCTGTTGTATTTAGTGTCCAGGGTGTGCCCCAGGTTGAAGTTGAAGTTAGGGGCGGGCTGATTTCCGCAACCAGCGTGATTGGCCGGCATCACTGCCAGCCCAGCTCCTCCAAGAAGCCCAGTAGCCACCGTAGGTTGCCGACCACTTCCTGGAGTGACCTCGGGTCACCGAGGTTGTGCCCCAGGTATCGATGGCGCGATGTGGTGAACGCGGACCTGCACGAGCTCCAAGCTGATGACTGACGCGAAACCGCACAAGACCGGGACAAATGGCGAGTTCTCGTATCGGACGCCAGGACACACTTTGGGTCGTTGAGCCAGCGGAGTAAGTAAGTAAGTAAGTCTCTGTCGCAAATTTTATAACCTACAAGTTTTAATTCTACTTCGCTGTGACCCCGTTAGTAGCCTACAGCTCAGCCCTAACCTAATTATTTATACCCAAATCCATTTAAACAACAAAGCAATAGAACAAGTTAAACACTTCAATTATTAGTCAGTTTAATAAGCAATGACTCAAGATGTACCCCAGATATCATTTCAAGAGAAGCCATGGCAAAAACAACTTATAATAATAAAAAGAATCTACTTACATCTAAAATGTCACGCGAAAATAGAAAACGCTTTAAAAAAACTTAGATCTGGAGCATTGCGTTGTAGGGTTCAGAGACGTGGACACTCTTCAACGGGACAGAGAAAGATTGGAAGCGTTTGAAATGTGGTGTTGGAGGAGAATGGGGAAAATTGGTTGGAGAGAAAAGAAAACGAACGTAGAAGTACTTGAAATAATTGAAGAAAAAAGAAGCCTATTGAAGACCATAGAAAATAGAAGAGGAAATATGCTGGGACGCCTAGGACGACACGACAGTCTACTGAGAACAATCATAGAAGGAAAGATAGAGGGAAGGAGAAGTAGAGGAAGGCCAAGTTACCTAGAACAAATTAAGGAGAAGGTTGCTGTCGTATCGGGAGGTAAAGATGTTGGCCGAGGATAAAAAAAATTGGAGATTGCTCCACCGACAAGAGCATTAACTCTTAAATTTGAAGAAGAAGACCATTACGGTTTATGAAGTACAGCCCGCTGACAGAAAGATGGACGGAACGACAGCAAAGGCTTAGTAATAGGGTCCCGTTGGCATCCTTTGGGTAAAGAACCCCAAAAGTAATCATGAAAATCGGTTCAAAATTAGCGAAGATCTTCATCATCTCATCAGCTCATACCCGTCCCCACCCAGGGGCTCTAGCCTACCCTGAATTAGGGCGATCAGGCCTTAGTCGACTAGGCCTTAGTAAGTTGGTCGACTTCGCACACAACCTTCGAGTTTCTTCGCATGTGTATGCAGGTTTCCTCACGATGTTTTCCTTCACCGTAAGAGCGTCAGATAAACGTACACATGAAATCGAAATTCGAAAACACATTGGTGCGTGGCTGGATCGAACCACGACCTCCCGGACAGGAGGTGGCGGCCCTTGTCATGACGCCACCGACGCTCTATGTTTTTTACGATCATCATAAATATAATTTCTAAAGCATATAAAGTTAAGATAGGGCGGTGCTTCCTGGCACAAGTATCTCCAGCCACAGACAAGTTAACGGTAGGCCGTAACCGTTACGCCACCAACGCTGTACATTAAATTACAAAAATTCAAAATTAGCAAAGATATCGCGTTACAAACACATACACAAAAACATACAGTCGAATTTGAACCTCCTCATTTTTGGAAAACGGTTGAATATATCTTAAAATATCTTTAGACGATATTGAGAAGTGTGGGTGTATGATATAGCATAGCGTAATTGATACTCATATATTATTATCATATTTTACTACCTACATACGTACTTATTAAGGTCTCATAAAGGTCACACTCAATTCAATTGAGTGGTATTGGAGACGTGTTTATCTGTCTATCTATCTCGGCGTATTGTAGACACTCAAGATAATATGTATTATGTTTCAAAGTCAACTCTAAGTAGTCACAGTATTACGATATGGCTTACAGTAGCGCAACGCCTTTGATGTCGCACGATGCACCACCGGCGTAGGTACTAGCGCATTACTAGCCTTTAGTCAGCCTGGCATACGGCTGTGTCCCGCCGCCCGCTGCCCCGCAAGTACCCTTCCGTAGCTCTGCGTAAGTACATTCGTTGCGCTACTGTAAGCCGCTATATTGTAATACTGTGAAATAGTTATTGTTTTTCATCTACATTTACTTCTATTTTAGTTTATAGTAAGAAATAGTGGGTGTCCACGACCTCATGCCCGCTCTATTCCCTGTACCGTAGTAATCAATACATATTATAAAATAAATCTGTGTTTCCCGACTCCTACAATTTGGAGATCTTCAAAGCGAGAGTTAATAGGTATTATTTGAGTTTGCGTGTACCATCCTCGACTATATCGTCACTTACCATCAGGTAAGATATAGTCAAATGCAACTCAATTAAAAAAAAAAAGACGTGTGGCACTCGGGGACTGCCGCGGTAAAGCTATTGCATAGCATTTCTTATCAACTTTTAACGCTATGAAAGTTACATCAGTAAATTTACTAAGTCCTTTTAGTACCGCAAATCGCTAATAGATGGCACTGTAAGTTTTTTTAGAACGCGCTAGTGTTAGGTTTTTTTCGTTACGGAATTTCTTGATTCGGTCGCCGCGCTCAAAGACCGCGATAAAAGCTATGCAATAGCTAAAAAAGAGAAAAAAAAGTGTACAATGTGCGTGCCGCTAAAACTCAGAAACGAGTCCCGGTACGATCAAGGAAGTTACATGGTGTGATAGTCCTCTATCCCCCCCCATCCATGAAGAAGGTTTCCGTTTTTACCTGAAAGGCGTACTTTTGAAGTTATAATAATAATGGAACAGCCCAGAACATTTGAGAGTATTCGAGAGCATGCCCCAACAACATACCAGATCATTGTGGAACATTCCAGAACACACTCGAATGTTGTGGAGTGTTCTGCTACAGTTTATACCATTCGAAGCCTTTTTGTTTAGGTGGGGCTACTCCCTGAGCGAACCCGAGTACCCCAGCTAGTTTCAAATAAATTGCACACACACACGCATACAAGGAGGCTCCAGCCACAGACAAGTTAACTGTAAAACCAATATGGAGAAAATAAAATAACATACCTATTTAATATTTATTTATTTTATTAAATTGTACAGCTACGCGAAGCCTTCACCGTCTGTCGTAGTCGGGTATACACAAATCCACATTAAACATTACACTTATGGCAAAGTATAAAGTTAGGTATATTAAACTTAATAAAAATTTGGGTTTATAGTATGAAACGTGGGTTGGTATCCTAGCATAAATTAAATATCAAGTGCAGTAGGTCTTACAAAGTCATAGTTATTCAGAAAGTTTTATTAAAATCGTTAGTCATTTTAAATAAATAAAAACTAAGTTTGTTTGGGAAGTACCTTATTTCGATTTTTTTTTTGAAATAACAAACTACCGCGTGCTACAGGCCATGTAAAATTATACGAAAGTGTCAGTAAAATTATAGAGTCATTTTTGAGTAATAAAAATGTTTTTTTTACTTTGGTGGCCGACTATTTCAATGAGCCCAAACACGATTCATCTGCTGTAAATTGGCGAGGAGTTGAGTATCCTGCAGATTCCAGGAGATGTTGCAGCATCAGTTCAAGGTTACCATGTTCTATCTAAAACCTATTCATTGAGACTATTCCAATGAGCCCAAATACGAGACCTCTGCTGTAAGTTGGCGAGGAGTTGAGTATCCTGCAGATTCCAGGAGATGTTGCAGCATTAGTTCAAGGTTACCATGTTCTATCTAAAATCTATTCTTTGAGTATTTTAATAAATAGTAATTACGTAGACACATAATGTCATTTGTGAAAGTATTAAAAAAGAACAAAAACCTTATTTAATAATATCATAATACAATCATTGAGATGAAAAAATATCATGTTCATGAGGTATCTAATGAAAACAATATGACCTTATTAGAGAGACACTAAAAATTTTAATTATGCCAAGAGTAGGTCCGGTCAGCCATCGCTCCTCTCGACCATATTAGAGGGAAAGAAACGACCCGGCTCCAGATGCTCCACCATCCGCACGAACATTTAAGAGGATTGTGAAGCTGCGACTTTTCATACAAACGGTGTTAACGATTTTCACCTCTTAAATGTTAACCGATTTGAACCAATATGTAATAGGTTGTCAGTCAGAATCCTCTTACGAGAGCACTTTAATTCAGGTAGTGTACTTACTCTAGAGACAATAATTATAGCTCTTTGCGAGCCAACTTAGTTTTCTGTTATTCGCTTAGGTAAACCTAATATTAATATTATAGTTTCTTTGGCCACAGCAGCCATTAAAAAGAAGTTATCTTGCTGACACAGGTTGCTTAAGTAACAAAAGACCATATTTTTCGTAGGGGTATAACTTAACTAAAAAAAAATTGAATTTTAAATTTTTAGTAATGGACAATGTGTCAGAACGTTCCCCTCTTATCCTACCCCAAGCCTTTCAATGACAGCGACTTTCAGGCATATTGTGGGAAAATCGTATTTTATAAAGTATACTTTTAAGCTATTCCATAGCTTTTATCGCGGGCTTTGAACGCGGCGACCGAATCAAGAAATTCCCTAACGAAAATAAAACCTAACACCCCACGCTCGGCCGAGTTCTAAAAAAACTTACAGTGCCATCTATTAGCGATTTGTGGTACTAAAATGACTTAGTCAATTTTACTGGTGTAACTTTCTTAGTGTTAATTTATTACATAAACATCCCGCGCCCCAAGGACTATATGGTACTGGTAAATACTGCATAAATAAAAAATAAATAAAAAATTATAATTGCATAATTTGCTAAAAAATGTTATGCATAGCTTTACCGCGGCAGTCCTCGAGTGCCACACGTTTTTTTTGTTTCATTTTCAAACCCCACTGGACATTGAGGTTAAAACTGGTAGCTAGTCTTTTTTATATTTTTTTTATATAATTTATTTTTCTTATATGGGGTACCCTACATTAAGCACTCTTATATTTGTCAATTCTTACTTCCTAGTTGAATACTTGTCATAAAAGAAATTACTATTTGCTGAGTTTTTTAGTTATTCACAATTGGTAAGCCCTTGGCACTATCTCACCTGATGGTAAGTGACGATGATGCCGAAGATGGAAGCGGGCTTACCAAGATTCTTCAACGCAATGGGGAACTGGCTATCTTATCTTCAAGCCGGAACACATCAATGTAATTAACATTGATGTTGGGCGGCAATGCCATTATCGTTTAAATAGTCTGTGATCTTTAGCCTCTCAAACTGATACTTATATTTTTTATCATCATCATCATCATCATGTCGGCCACAAATCGTCCACTGCTGGACAAAGGCCTCCCCCAAGGATTTCCACGACGAACGGTCCTGCGCTGCCTGCATCCATCGGCTTCCCGCGATCTTCAGCAGGTCATCGGTCCACCGCGTGGGAGGTCTGCCTACGCTACGTTTTCCGGTGCGTGGTCGCCACTCGAGAACTTTACTACCCCATCGGCCATCTGTTCTACGAGCTATGTGCCCTGCCCACTGCCACTTCAGTTTAGAGATTCTGTGAGCTATGTCGGTTACTTTAGTTCTGTCGGTAATTTTTATTGTATATATTTTATCGTAAAAAGCGTCGGTGGCTCAACCGGTAACGACTCGGTCCATCTAACCAGAGGTACCGGGTTCAAATCTGGACGGCCAATGTACCAATGAGTTTTTCAAAAACTTACGTACATACTTACCGATTGCTTTAACGGTGAAGGAAAACATCGTGAGGAAACCTGCACACGCCTGCGAAGAAACTCGAAGGTTGTGTGTGAAGTCGACCAACCCGCACTTGGCCCGCGTGGTCGACTAAGGCCTAATCGCCCTGATTCAGGGTAGGCTCGAGCCCCTCGGTGGGGACGTATATGAGCTGTAATGATGATATTTTATCGTAGTTATTTAGATATCTGTGACACCCACAGATAAGAATTTTTTTGCCGCTGTGATACCTATAATCTTTACAAATAAAACTAGCTCCCTTACATGGTAAGTTTATTTAGGGGTGATTATTTAATTCAAGTACCTAGCATGTAGTATTGTTTAAGTTTTATAAATAATAAGTCTTTTAAAACTATTGAGATATCTGAAAACCATTTTTTTTCTATCAATGATTCGAGTGCTGATGTTACAGTTACTGGTCCCACCCCCTACCAGCTAAACTGTTTTCAGGAAATCTATTAGAAATTACTTATATTATTAACTAGCTTTTGCCCGCGGCTTCGCCCGCGTGGACATAGCTTTTATGACTCTTTTGAGGGTGAGTGGTGCGCGAGCCGCAATCAGCTCGCAAACGTGGACATGAGTTTTCTCCAGGTACCTCAGGAACTGTATCGGGCTATTCGGATTAGCAGTCTTTGTCACTTCCCACCCCCTCAACAAATTCTATACAAAAAATCACTTTAATCCGTTGCTCCTTTGCGACGCCCGCCACCGACGTAGATCCCTCGGGAACTATGTCAGGATATACTTATTAGTAAATTATATCATTTTCCACCTCATCTCTGTGCTAAAAATCACACCATTCCATTTTTTCGTTGCAATTTTAAATAACGAACAAAGAGTATTGTTTTAGTTTGCTCAGGAACTGCATCGGGCTATGATAATTTCCAGAGATAAAAAGTAGACTTTTTCATTCCCAGTGATTCAGGCTACCTGCATGCCAAATTTCATCAAGATTGGTAGAGGTGTTGAAGTGTGAATAGGTAACAAACAAACAAACATATTTTCACATTTAAGTAAGGATTTCTAAATCTTAAATAACATATAGAGCGTCGGTGGCGTAACGGTTAAGGCCACTACCACCTGTCCAGAAGGCCGTGGTTCGAATCCTGTCACTTACCAATATCTATACGAATATCGATTTCATACTCGTATGTACGTTTATCCGACGCTCTTACGGTGAGAAAGACATCGTGAGAAAACCTGCACACGCCTGCGAAGAAACTCGAAGCTTATGTGTAACGTCAATAACCCGCAATGGGCCCGCGTGATCGTCTAAGGCCTGATCGCCCTAACTCAGGGCAGGTCGAGCCCCTTGGTGGGGACGTATATAAACTGATATGATGAAATAACACATATACCTATATTATCAAAAAACTAATTCGAAACATTATATCAATCTAGTAATAAAATTTCCTAAAAATATTAATATGGGTCAAATCCTTGAGTCGTATCACTTCTCGTTGCCGCGCTGGATGGCAATAGACAACCTTAGGAGCAGGTAGGACCCGGAGCGGGCGTCACGTCTCCTCTCTCGAAGGCGGCAGCCAATCTCCTTAATGAAGGCAAAGGCCTCTGAGGGTTCAGCAGCTCACAGACCAGCGGCACAAAGCAGTAATTTGCCTCCAAGACCGAGTACTTATTATGCTTCTTTCTCGCCGCAAATTGAGCAGCAGTACCATACGGGTGAGGTGTGAGGCAGAAAAAGTGGCGTCCCAAAGCAGGCACGTTCCTCTCTGCCATGGCACCTGTTTAAACCCTCCGGCCTTTTGCTATCAGATCGACTAAAGCCCGGCGGCTGCATCAAAGATGGAATATTTCATCTGGCCGAGACCAGTACCCTCCGAGTGAGGTCATTAAGGAATTGGTGACGTGGGAATCTTCACAAAAAACGACCGCAACTCAGTGCGTGATGGCCAATTGCCTCCACCGTTGACCCGCAAATACGTTGATTGAGTGAACCTATCACAGATATTGATATTGCAGGCGGAGAGCAACGGCCACACGCAAATAGTCGCCGTCAGAAGAGTTCCCATATCTGTGCCTCCTGTTAAAATATGCTAAACTCGATTTATGTGTTTTTAATTTTTTTACACGATTGGAATCTGTAAAAAAATACCTATCGGTTCGTCTATGAAACACATAAAAACGTGCCATAGTTCCAGAGTTAGAGTTGTGTAAAGTAGCGTATGCTGAAAAATACATAAAAAAAATCTAATCAAAAGTATGAAATAATATTTCAATGTTTGAATACAACTTGAGCGCGTTTTATTATCCCTGCAGTGCCATCTATTGACATTCTACTGCTATGATTATAATGTGTGGTATGTGTAGCTAACATGGGGAAAAAAGTACTCTATTGTTATTATTATTGTAAGAATCGATAGATCTAATTTCCCACGGGACCTCTTTAGTTTTCCGGGATAAAGAATACCCGACTATACAACGATGGTCAAAACACCCCATCCCAATGTAAAGGTTTCATATTGTAACGTTGAGCCAATGTAAAGATAGAATTTTTTGCATTCCTGCAGGAACCCTTAATTTTTTTGGGATTCACAATGTCCCAGTTTTAGTTCGCGATATAGGGTATCAAAGTGTATAATTAGATTGTAATAGGTCAAGCCACATTTGCGTGGTGAGCCATTCTATAAATGAATACTTTTGATTTTCCCACGGGAACTCTTCAATTTTCCGGGATAAAAAGTATCCTATATGTTACCCCGGGCTAAAAGGAACCACCATACAAAATTTCATCAAAATCGGCCTGGTAGTTTTTGCGTGATGCGCGAACATACAGACAGACAGACAGACAGACAGACAGACAGACAGACAAAAATTCCAAAAGTTGTTGTTTTGGCCTCTATATCGTTAGTAATGTCCACCACAGTTATTATTTTCCAAAAATATTTCATGTACAGACGCGGCCCCGTTACAGTTTTATTATATTATAGATTAGAAATAGTAAGGCATAAAATTAATTTAAAATTTAAATTATCACGGCCAAGTAGGCTTTCCTAGTTTACGTAACATACACACAATACTTGACCAAAAATTATCAAACCACTTTAAAAAAATAAAATTTTTCAACTTCTCACCTTTTTAGGGACAAAATATATTATGATTCTACTAATCCTACTAATATTATAAACGCGAAATTTTGTAAGAATGTATGGATGTATGGACCGATGACCTGGTGAAGGTCGAAGGAACCGGTCGTCGTGGAAATCCTTGGGGGAAGCCTATGTCTAGCAGTGGACGTCTTTCGGCTGATATGATTATGATGATGATGGATGTATGGATGTGTGTTTGTTACTCTTTCACGCAAAAACTACTGAACAGATCTGGCTGAAATTTGGTAGGTAGACAGATTAGAACCTGGATTAACACATTAGCTTCTTGTTGTCACGCTTGCGAGCCGCTTGCAGCTCGCGCACTGCGAACCCTCGAAAAGTCATAGAAATGTTGTCCACGCGGGCGAAGCCGCAGGAAACAGCTAGTAAGAAATTAACTAAACTATAATAGTTTTGGCATAAAAATCGTAACTGGTTCCAGAACGTTTACAGAACAATGAATACTAACCCACAGAAAATACTAGTCACGTTAAGCTTTCTCCGGTTAGCAAAAATAAATCATTTCAGAAAATACAATATAATGTTATACTGATCGGCAAATAATTACAATATCCATACGGCCGGCCCCCGGCTATTGTAAGCCACTCAATTTGATTTTACGCTCCATTTTCCCTATTTCCATTTTATTAATATCGTCCTCATTATTTTCAAACCAAATAACATCGATTACAATTCCTTACTCACTCTGTTTTCATTATTCCAGTATTTTGCGAGCGAGTTGAGTGGATGAATCTATTACGACGCGGTGATTTAACAACAGGAATAATACGCTTATTGACTAACAAACCGTAAAAGAATTTTCAATTTCGTACAAAAAAACAATCGGCCAAGCACGAGTCGGACTCGCGCAAAGTAGGGTTCCGTAGACTTTTCAAAAAACTAAATGTATGTCGGAGCGTCATTGAAAACACGAACAATACCAGCTCGAGATACGTTTACATAGATCGTTAAACTTTGTTTGGATCAAACGTCAGGTATTAGTACCTGGGTAAAACCGGTGGTGGCGTGACAATCGCTTGTACTCGTGAGCCGGTCGTATGTGGTAGTAAAGATGACGCATTAGCGATAGGCTGTTTATGATTGAGGTGGCAGCACTGAGTTGAGAAATTATTAGATCTGTGGAGAAGCCATATTAGCTGGACGTCATTCTCGGGGCAGACACTTTTTGACGGAGCGTCGAGCAGAACACAAGTAGTGGTGATCTGTAAGCAAAACGGACGTGTCATGCTATCGCTGGGATCACCGCGTTTGCATCCATTGTAATCCAAGGCATCCTGTACAATTTCGATTACCGAATGATCAAGACTATTGAAGAAGGACACCTGTGATATAGCTGCATTGTTATTTCGACGCCCACGACCGAAATAGTTAAGGACGTGAACCACAAGGCCATCCATAACCTAACCACCACCTCCTTCGACATGTATATTTAAAAAAAAACAAAATTATATTTGTATACTTCTTACAAATCTAACTGTACAACTTTATACTTGGTTTGAGGAAATTTTACCGTGTCACGTGATTTCAAATGACGTTAACTTCGGACTCGTAAATGCTACGACTTTCGTTTGATTATAAGTAAATAGTCAACTGTTCAGCTCAATCAAAGTGTGTATAAAACTTTTAACAGCAACAGTAAAAATAATATACAGCATTGAAGTAGAAAATATACAGCGTTAAATTAGAATATATACAGCGTTGATATAGAAAATATACAGCGTTAAAGGAGAAAATAAACAGCGTTGAAGTAGAAAACATACAGCGTTGAAGTAGAAACTATACAGCGTTGAAGGAGAAAATATATAGCGTTGAAGTTGAAAATATACAGCGTCGAAGGAGAAATTATAAAGCGTTGCAGCAGAAAATATACAGCGTCGAAGGAGAAAATATAAAGCGTTGCAGCAGAAAATATACAGCGTTAAAGTAGAAAATATACAGCATTGAAGTAGAAAATATACAGCGTTGAAGTAGTAAATATACAGCGTTAAAGTAGAAGATTTAAAAAAAGTGTGCATGTCAGCTCCGACGCGTGACAGGAGTTTACTCATGGAACTTTTTTGTTCGTGCTCCGGGCTCTGCCCTACGCAGAGTTCGGCCGTCGGTCTCGCAGGGAGCGCTCCGAGCTTCGCCTTAGGTGAAACTCAGCCTACGGCCTCGCATTAGGTGGCATAGCCATGTTTTCTTAGCCTTCGTGACTGAGAAACGTAATGAAACAAAAAGAACGGTAACGCGTTACCAATTAACACTCATAATATATATTTTTCACTAGCTTTTGCCCCGTGGCGTGGCCCGCGTAGACATCTTTTTTATGACTGTTTTTGAGGGTGAGTGGTGCGCGAGCCGCATACGGCTCGCGAGCGTGGGTATGAGTATTCTCTAGACAGGTCCTTAATAAATAAAATATATCGAAACTTTTGCTGTTGTTTATTTACTTAAACAAGGTAAAATATAAGGACCAAAATCTGAATGGAAGAAGATGAAATTTGGTATGTACACGTATATAGAGTTTTCTGACCTAATTACGAAGGTATAAGGCAAATAAACGAATCCAAATAAAGAGATTTTTCTAAATCCACAATTGATAAGCCCTTGGCATCATCTCACCTGATGGTAAGTGACAATGATGCCGAAGTAGAGCGGGCTTATGGAAATTCCCTAACGCAATGGAGGACTGGCTATCTAATCTTCAAGCCGGAATACATCAATGCTGTTTACACTGATGTTTGAATGACGATGATGATGTAAAGCGAATGTACTTATCTTTAAGCCACGGAGGCGGTTAGGATTGGGGGATTGGGTTGAATTAGGGGGGCAAAAAGACTCTTGAAAGTACCAATATTTATTTATGGAATTCCAAAATTGCCAAATATGTTTTTTTGGAAAAAAATGTTTGAATATAAAGCCTCACTTAAAGATTTACGGAAAAACTTAATAGAATCCGCTGAATCATGTGTCTGTCTGTCCGTCCGTTTGAAAGTAGAAAATATAAAAACTATTTTCAAACATATATTGTGACATAACATATGAATATATTCGTTGTAAGTATGACAAATACATTATTAATATAATTTAAAAGTTTAATAATTAGAATATTTTATAGAAAATGTACGAAAATTAAGCATTCCTACTCTTGTCTCTGAAACTATTAAGACAGAAAAAATTAAACGGAAATCCTTAGACTTAATCTTAAGACGTTCCTACAAATATGGAAAAGTACAGAACCCTCTCCTCGTGACTCCGACTCGCACTTGACCAGTTTTTTACTATTAATGATAACTACTTTACTAAAAGCGTCGGTGGCTCAACCGGTAACGACTCGGTCCATCTAACCAGAGGTACCGGGTTCAAATCTGGACGGCCAATGTACCAATGAGTTTTTCAAAAACTTACGTACATATAATTGCCGATTGCTTTAACGGTGAAGGAAAAAATCGTGAGGAAACCTGCACACGCCTGCGAAGAAACTCGAAGGTTGTGTGTGAAGTCGACCAACCCGCACTGGGCCCGCGTGGTCGACTAAGGCCCAATCGCCCTGATTTAGGGTAGGCTCGAGCCCCTCGGTGGGGACGTATATGAGCTGATATAATAATAATAACTTTACTAGTGAAAAAATGATCTCTTATGAACCTATTCAGAAGAGGTGTACCTGAAAAAACGCTACAAAGAAGACTTCAGACAAAGAAAAACCAGCTTCAGGGTCAAAGTTTTAAAATGCCTTCAAGTGTACTCGTGTCTACCAAAATTTCGCCCTCCATCCCAAGCAAACTTGAAACATAATTCAAGCACCATTACCTCATAAAACAAAAGGCCTTAGTCATGGTTGTCTTCATCACACCCACATCATTGGGAATGACTGGCTCGGAGCTCCCATCAATAAAGATGACTTAGAATATTGAGTTAAATCTGTAGGTAACACTTTGTTACGTCACTCATTCGGAATACAGGAACAATGTGAAAAATCTTTCAGAATGAAGAGCTTCAAATGACAGAGCATTTATGGCATAAATTCTCAAGGAATTCATGAAGAAGAACTAAAAAGTACGTCATATTGTATTAAAAGCTTTTGCCCGCGGCTTCGCCCGCGTGGACATCGTTTTCGTGACTGTCTTTTGAGGATGAGTGGTGCGCGAGACGCAAGCGGCTCGCGAGCGTAGACAGGAAATTTCTACAGATCCCTCAGGAACTATATTGGGATATTCTTATTAGCAGTCTATGTCCCACCACCTATACAAAAAATCACTTCAATCCGTTTCTCCTTGCGTCCTTTGTGCGCGAACGTGGAAATGAGTTTTCCTCGGATCCCTGAGGCACTATACCGGGATATGCTAATTAGTAAATCATATCATATCCCCTCTCCTCAACCATCTCTGTGCAAAAAATCACAACAATCCGCTGTTCCGTAGCGATGTAAAAGAAATGAAAATGAGATGTTTTTTAAGTTTCCCCAGGAACTGCATCGGACTATGCTATTTTCACGGAATAAAAAGTATCATATTACGTCCTTCTTCATGACACAGGCTACTTGCATGCCAATTTTTTTCATGATTGGTCAAGGTGTTAAAGCGTGGAAAGATAACAAACAAACACATTTTCACATAGTGATATGAAATTGCCGATTCAGTTTTTGCAGTTCAATACAAATTTTTATGGAAAAAAGTTTTTGTTTTTTATTATTGGCCTTGTGGTGACACTACCTATGGTCTATTATTAGTAACAGTGGCATGACTTTCATGTTCCAATCCCCTGAGGTACGTGGCATTGAATGGAGCAAAGGCGTTTTCTTAGTGGTCAGAAGAGGCAATTTTTAGACTATAGTTAATTTTCTTGATTTTTTTAAAGTGATGAAATCATAAGCGGGGTATTTTTAAATATAACTTTAGTAAGAAACAAACTGCTGCAATAACTCTAGAGCTTTAAAATTAAAAATTTGTATTGTTTGCGTTTTAAAATCGTAATTAATTAAGTTGACAATAACCGTCTTCATGGGTTTAAAGCCACCATGCTCTCAAAATATATAAACAATAGGCATACATTTCATCATATCAGCTCATATACGTCCCCACCGAGGCACTCATTTACCAGTTATTAATTTCTAATAGTCTTATGTTATTTTGAGAATACAATTTGTTTTAATATTTTTCTTAAATGTCACCCAAAGAGCAATGGGGCGTGCTATGCACAGAGTTTCTCTACGTGATCGAATCAGAAACGAGGAGATCCGTATGTGAACCAAAGTAACCGTCATAGGTCTCAGAATTGCTAAACTTAAGTGGCAGTGGGCGGGGCACATAGCTCGTTGAACAGATGGCCGTTGGAGCAGTAAGGTTCTCGAGTGGCGACCGCGCACCGGAAAACGTAGCGTAGGAAGGCCTCCCACTCGGAGGACTGATATCCTGGTGAAGGTCGCGGGAAGCCACTGGATGCGGGCAGCGCAGAACCGATCGTCATGGAAATCCTTGGGGAAGGCCTATGTCCAGCAGTGGACGTCCTTCGGCTAATAAGATGATGATGATTTTTCTTAATATTAATTTTCTTCTGTAAACTTTTTTTATCCAATCGGAAATTTCATACTTAATGCCTGGTCGGTCCCATATAAATTAAATCAAAACCTGTTTAGTACTTTAACAAAAACATTAAAAAATGCAGCAAAATTATACTTAGTTGTTGCGATTGACCGCCTCAGTGGCTTACTGGTTAGTCTATTCGCTTCACACCAGGAGGTCGCGGGTTCGATTCCCGGTGGGATCAACTTGTAAGACTCGGTTTGGTTAGTAGTAGGGCATTTTCATAGCCCGCCTGACTAACTACCACCATCTTATCAAAGTCTTGCCGCCAAACATTAGTGTTAACAACATTGATGTGTTGAAGATAAGATAGCCAGTCCTCCATTTCGTTGGGGAATCTTGGTAAGCCCGCTTCCATCTTCGGCATCATCGTCACTTACCATCAGGTGAGATGATGCCAAGGGCTTACCAATAATAAAAAAAATGAAGCCGGTTTTTTTTTACGTGTCCAGCGTTAGATAAGATAAGACAAGATAAAGATATCGTTTTCACTTCTCATGCTCTAAAAGTACGCTAATATAGCTCTACGAGGCGGGACTAAAGTACGTAGTAGGTAACTACTTAGTAATCTGTGCTAAAGTGACCACTTTAGCACAGATTACTAAGTAGTTACTAACTTTAGTCTCTAGGGAGTGAAAAGTAATATTTTTTTAATTTCCTTCATATTGTGACATACACAAACTCAAACAGCCAGTAATTATACTATTATCTGTGGAGTGTGGACCATCTTCCTTGCGAAAATGTTGAAAGTTTTAGTTTCATGGGTTTTCCGCAAAGGTGGCGCTATGTGTTTTAAAATCTTTTGTGGTTTTTATTTTATTAGGTAATATATAAATATTTAATAATAAATGTTTTGTACTAGATTGACTATTTTCCTCGCACTCAAAGTGAAACGTACAGTTTGCACCTCGAGACTAAACGCCAACATAATATACCGGTAAAATTAAGTTATAAATTGTAAAATTAAGTATTTCGTGCTCTCCTGTAACTAAAGGTTGTCTGGAAGAGATTACTTTTGCAATAAGACCGCCTACTGTACACTATATTATAATATCTATATTTATTAGCTTAACGAAATTGTTTTTGGTGTACTATAAGGGTAAATAAATAAATAAATACCGGGTTTCCTTGACTCCCGCACGCTCGGGAGTCAAACCACCTCTGGTATATTATGCCTTCGTTTAGTCCCTCTAACCTTACTAATATAATAAATGTGAAAATGTGTTTGTTTCTTACCTTTTCACGCTTCAACGCCTTGACGAATCCTAATGAAATTTGGCATGCAGGTAGCCTGTGGCACGAGGCATTACAAAGGCTACTTTTCATACTGTGAAAATAGCATAGCCAGATGCAGTTCCCGAGGGAACTGAAAATGTACTTTTTTTTGGTTAATTTCTCTAACATGGCAACGGAATAATACTGGATTGTGTGATTTTTTGCACAGAGATGACATGATTTACTAATAAGCATACCCTGATATAGTTCCCGAGGGATCTGGATAAAATCCATGTACACGCTCGCGAGCCGATTGCGGCTCGCGCACCCTCTAAGACAGTCATAAAAACGTTGTCCACGCGGGTGAAGCCGCGGGCAAAAGCTATTATAAAATATACTATTATTGTCCAAAACTGAGTTTATAAGGTGGGGACAGATTGTTTGGTGATCAGTGGTCAATTATCTTAGTTTAAAATAACAGCGTGTTGCCGTGCCGCGAGGTAGCTAAACATTTACAAACGCAGCATCTTGTAAGTCTGCAACAACTTTGTGGAGCAGACGGTTTACGAAGAGGTCCCAGTGGGAACATACGGGAAGATATTACTTTTTAAATAGCTAGGTAACACATTTTGTTTTTTCGCCACGTTTTAGGGTTCCGTATCCAAGGGTAACGGGACTCTAATAATAATCCGACGCTGTCCGTATGTTTGTAGGTGTTTTATGAAGATTTTAAAAAAAAAACCTTACACGCGGTGCACTGACGATCTGATGAAGATCGCGGGAAGCCGCTGGATGGGGGCAGCGCAGGACCGGTCGTCGTAAAAATCCTTGGGGGAGGCCTTTGTCCAGCGGTGGACGTTTTTCGCCTTATGATGATAAAAAAAGGAAAAAAGTAAAATAAGAAACATGTTTTTTTAAGTTCTAAGAATTTGTTTTCGTTTTGTTCTATCGTTAAAACAGTAACACATTTAGGCGTCAAAGAACCCCGTACCAAAAGTATGGAAAATGTGGTTTCAGTTAAATATTCTGAGATTTTGATATAATAAAGATTTTAACGTCCTGAACAAAAGTCTCTATGGGGGCTACCACTGTTGCCGAGTCCCTTTCAGAGTTACGACTGATTTGATTTGAAATGATCCCATAACCGAGTTTGAAAGTGTACATGTGTATCTATGAAAATATATGTAGATAAGATTTAACGAGTAACACTATTTTTCTTTCATTTTACCCGTTATTGATAGTTTGTTTTGTCTGGTACAGTCTACTGTAAAAATATGGGTGCATTAAAATGCTCAAATATGTGTTCCAATGATCTGTGTGTCTTTTTAATAAGAACTTCGTAAAATATTTATGAAACGATTTATTTTGCACTTGAAAAAGACACTGGAGGTGTCATATTACTGATATTCCTATCACTGTGACAAGGTGCGAATTGGTACTAGAGTCGATTTCCTTGAGGGTACAAAACCAGTTGTAACTCTGAAAGGGACTCGGCAACAGTGGTAGCCCCCATAGAGACTTTTGTTCAGGACGTTAAAATCTATATTATATCAAAATCTCAGAATATTTAACTGAAACCACATTTTCCATACTTTTGGTACGGGGTTCTTTGTAGTGTTTATATTTAAACCAAAAAAGCAAAACAACAATTAAAAAAAATACGGTCATAAGTAAGTCGTGCTAGCGAACAATAGGGACTCTATCTTAAGGCTCCTCCGTCCCTAAAATTAGCAACTCGATTCACGATGTTTCAAGCATCGAACGAAATACCTTGTAAACAAATTTCTTGTCAGCTCGTACTGCAACGTGAAGGTTTGGCTAGCTATCACCATCTTATCTAAGTCTTTCCGCCGAGCATCACAGTGAGCATTGATGTGTTCCGGCCAAAAGATAAGAAAGCCGGTTCGCCTTTGCGCTGGGGAATCTTGGCAAGCCCGCTTTCATCTTCGGCATCATCTTCATTTACCAGCAGGTGAGATGATATCAAGGTCTTACCTACTTTGGATAAAAATAAATGTTGCTAGAAATTTGTAAATGTAGGGTATCGAAAATTCTCTCATCAAGTCATCATCAGGTGATGATATGTCCAGAATGTCACCAACGTGAATAAAGCTATCCAATTTCGTATTTTGTAAAACACAAGTCTGATTAAGTGATTATAAACCAAGCAAACAATTCTTTTTGTATTTTGTTTTTTTTTGTTTTTGTATAATTTCTAATATCATCGCACCTGATGGTAAGTGACGATGATGCCGGAGATGAAAGTGGGTTTACCAAGATTCCCCAATGCAATGGGGATCTAGCTATCTTATCTACAAGCCGGAACACATCATTAATGTAAACACTAATATTTGGCGGCAAGACTTAGATTAGATGATGGTAGCTAGCCAGGCGGGCTATAAAAATGTCTTACCACCAACGAAACCGAGTCTTACAAAGTTGACCCCGCCGGAAATCTAACCCGCGACCTCCTGGTTTGAAGCGAATAGACTAACCATTACGCCACGGAGGCGGTTGTGTGGTGGCGTTGATCATGTTGATTAACTGACCGCATGGTCAATACCTGAATGACTTTAGCTGTTAGTGGCAATCATCTAAACCGTTTAAGTGCTACAAAAGACATTGATGCTGCTAGTTGTTATCAATAGGAAATAGTTGGTAAGCCGTGACAAAAAAAAATTCTGACAGAAATTGGGCTCACCAAAAGCACTAACACCAATTCGCAATTGGGTACTTGACAGCGTCGTAAATAAATTATAAAATGAAATTGACTATACATATAAATAATAATAATCCTGCAATTCCAGAAGAACCTTCTTATTTGGTTTTTTATATCATTTTCAATTTTTAATTTATCAAGAACATATAATAAGTACGTCAATAGTTATGAAAAATATGACGTCACACTACAATATTTCAAACATTTTTAGAACTAGATCTCGTGTTTGACAGTTCATAAAAAGTAAATTAGATGACTAGTAAGCAAGTACCGAACTGGGCCGTGTGTGAAGAATGTTCAAGTTTGGGAAGCCCCGTGTCCCAGCTGGTAGGGACGTTATCGGTACCTCGTAAATGTTTAGTTTAATCATCTTGTAACCCATGTATGTTAAGGCGGAATAGGTATTACAGAGAATCCCCAGGAGGCTTGACTTTCCATACAAACATAGTTCTGCTTTAATACAAAAGCTACATGCCGGATTAAATCCAAACTTTGCGAATATATTGAGGAGACACATATCGATGTTTGTAATTAGTTTTCGATGTACTAATATAAAAGAGAAGTTTCAAACATTCTGTACAAAACTCATTTAAGCCTTCTTTTAGTCATTTTTTAATTTAATACGATTAATAATAATTACCAACATTGACATGTGTCTACTCAACATATTCTCAAAGTTTGGATTTAATCCGGCATGTAGTTTTTGTATTAAAGCGAAACTACGTTTGTATGAAAACTCGAGCCTCCTGGAGACCCTTAAGGCGTCAATTACTCCTAAACGATAGAAAACCCAAGGTTGAAAAAGTACCCTTATTATTGATGATGTTCCTTAAAGTCAAAAGCTATTAAAAACACGATTGAGTAGTTTTGGCTGGATAGAAAAAAAACCCAAAGATAGGTCTACACCATTACTTTTAACTTTAGATAAGACTAATATTTTAAAGCATAAATTTAAAAAAAATATACATTTGTTATAATAATACAAAGTGAGTAATGTTATTATTTTTATACCTTCATTATAGTTTTTGATTGATTGATAATCCTGACAAATTGTCGGACTCACTTTTTCTTCAAAAATGCCAATATCGAAGGTAAAACGAAAAAACATTAAAAATTGAAAAGTGTGGTTATTTTCTTTACTCTTTACACGTAAAGAAAAAGACAAAGCCAACTGTTCCAATCAATACCTTGCCTTTACGTAACAAGCTCTCGTGTACGCCCATTGCCTCTGTCTCAGAAGCAGTTGATGGGAACTAATGTTACAAAGCTTTTAGCCTCAACGTGCTCTCAATGAGACACCATCTGAGACAGAAGAACGCCTCATTTGCGTTGCTCTGCGGTAACCTTAAAATAGTGTATTTGACTGAATTAAAATCCTTCATAATATCAGCCGAAGGAAGTCCACTGCTGGACATAGGCCTCCCCCAAGGATCTCCATGACGACCGGTTCTGCGCTGCCCGCATCCAGCGGCTTCCCGCGACCTTCACCAGGTCATCGGTCCACCGAGTGGGAGGCCTGCCTACACTACGCTTTCCGGTGGGTGGTCGCCACTCGAGAACTTTACTGCCCCAACGGCCATCTGTTCTACGAGCAATGTGCCCCGCCTACTGCCACTTAAGTTTAGCAATTCTGAGAGCTATGTCGGTTACTTTGGTTCTCTTGCGGATCTCCTCGTTTCTGATTCGATCACGCAGAGAAACTCCGAGCATAGCACGCTGAGCGGAGCGTAAAATCCTTACTATTAATATTATAAATGTGAAAATGAATTTGTTTGTTTGTTTGTTACCTTTTCAAGCTTCAAAACCTTAACCAATCTTGTTGAAATTTGGCATGCAGGTAGCCTGTGTCACTAAGAAGGATATAGGCTACTTTTAATTCCGTGAAAATAGCATAGTCCGATGCAGTTTCTGAGGGAACTGAAAATATACTCTTTTTTTGGATAGTTTCTATAACATTGCATCGAATCAATGGATTGCTGTGATTTTTTGCACAGAGATGGCTGAGAGGGTAGGAAATTACATAATTTAATAATTAGCAAATCCTGACATGGTTCCCGAGGGATCTGGGGAAAACTCGTTTCCGCGGTCGCGCACGTCAGCGTCGCAACGGAGCTACGGACTGAATTGGTTTTTTTGTATAGAATTGGTTGAGGGGGTTGGAAGTGACATAGTCTTCTAATCAGAATCACAGAATAACCCAATGTCGTTCCTGAGGGATCTGAGGAAAAATCATAAAAACGATGTCCACGCGGGCGAAGCCGCGGGCAAAAGCTAGTAAATTTTAGAAAACCAAACCACCTTAAATCCTTACTATTGTGAAAATGTGTTTGTTTGTTTATTTGTTTGTTTGTAACCTTTTCACGCTTTAACACCTTGACCAATCTTGATGAAATTTAGCATGCAGGTAGCCTGTGTTACTGGGAAGGACATAGGCTACTTTTTATCCCTTGAAAATGGCATAGCCTAAAAAAGTTCCTAAAAATGTATGGAATTTAAGAGAACATTTAATTTTTTCTGAATTTTTGTAACTTTCTTAAAATTTTTAACGGTAATAATGTTCCTTTGAATATTTAATAATTGTGTAGCAAATATTTTTGTATACTGTATACCTTCGTTGCATGATCAAATCAGACGGCGTCTTTTTTACTTTTTTATGAAGTTTGTCTTTTTTTCTTATGGCTTTTACTACACTTAGAGCAAAGTATATACATATATAAGTAATGCTTAAGGTAAGCCATGGTTTGATCGGACGTGTCTTTTTAGGTAAAATTTTCTGTATGATATTGTTCTCAATTATCGCCCTGATTCAGGGTAGGTTCGAGCCCCTCGGTGGGGACGTATATGAGCTGATATAATATAATGGCTTACAGTTTTTATGTCCGTGTATTAGCAGCATTATAAACATCTTCTATGGTTGAAATTAATCCAAGGAAATCGATTTCAGGGATGTCTCAATTCTTTGAAAATGGATCTTGTAAGATTTTGTATCTATTTTATTATTCCTAGGAGGAGAACTGTAAATTTGTAGCAATATAGGACAACGGTCAGTATTACGAGGGTCAAGAACAAAAGTTCTCCAGCCACCATCTGACCTAATCATAAAATCTACAGGAACATAGGAACAGGAATCTAGTCTTGTGAGTTTTTTTACTGCTTGCTGAAGGTCATATTCAACCATCACACATAAATAGCTAGAAACGTGATCTACAGTGAGTGTATATTTTGACATGAAAATTAACATATGTTTTTTTTAGGATTTAGTATCTTAAATGATTCGTTTTCTTAATGTTATTATTTCATAATTGTCTTAATTGTCCGACTACCAAAAAAGAGGGATACGTTTTTGACAGTGTATGTATGTATGTTCATCTGTTCCCTCATATTTCCTAAACTATTAAAACTATCTTGTCAAATGTGGTATCATTGGATTCGTGACATCACAAAAAATCAACACGGCGGATTTTATAGGTGAATAGGGATGACGAATGCTAGTCATCTGACTTACCTTTTAAGATCTGTCAAAAACGACATTTTGTTCTAAAAATGATTGAAATACCTATACGTGACGTCATAGTTTAGCAGCGTCATATATGTACTTATTTTGTAATTTTTGGTGAATTAAAAATCGAAGACTTGATAGAAAACAAAACGAGTAAGGTTTTCCGAAGTTTAAGTAGGATGGCAATTTAGTGATCAACAGTTTATGATTTATTTCTGATGCTGTCGTCATTCCTATTACACAACCCAAAAAATATTTTTTTAGATATTCATATCGTGTAAGGAAATGGTCTCACAAACGATATTACGAAACGGTATAAGGTATACGCGCGCTACAATAAAGAGACGCGACAAGCCGCCCGCGCCGCGGCGACGGGTAGCGAGGTGGGGTGGCGATTTAGTATGGGCCAAAATTGTGGGAAGTGACAAGTCTATGTCACTTCCCACCCCCTCTACGAATTCTTCCAAAAAATTACTTCAATCCGTTACTCTGTTGCGAAGCCGACATGCGCGAGCGTGGAAATAAGGGAACTATGTCACGATATGGAAATTAGTAAACTATGTCATTTCCCATCCCCTCAAATATCTCTGTGCTAAAAATCACTACAATCCTTTGTTCCGTTGCAATATTAAAGATATTAACCAAAAAAAGAGTTTTTTTTCCCGTTCTTCAGGAAATGAATCGGACTATGCAATTTTCACGGGATAAAAAGTAGCCTATGTCCTTCCCCGTGACACAGGCTACCTGCATGCCAAATTTCATCAATATTGGTCAGGTCAAGGTTTTGAAGCGTGAAAACGTTACAAACAAAACTGTAGGGACACAGTAGTGTCAACATTTTTGTCACAAGGTGAAGCTCGCCCGTTTTGCTTAGAGCCACCCGATTGGTTGGTTGCTTGGTTTCCAAACTCTCCACGTACCGTCGTCTCGTCTGACTGATCCCAGAATATTCCGAAAGATTTTTCTCTCGGTCACCAGCACCAAAGATTACTAAATATTACATCAGCTTGTTCTGTTCTCTTTGTGTTAGAGTCCAGGCTTCACATCCGTACATCGGTCTGATGGCCGTTTTGTATATACGAATCTTGGTCTGTCTAGATATGAGCTTGGACACCAGATTTTTTTTGGAGAACTTTTGTGTATTTCAAAGAGTTTTGGACGCGAATATCAATCTCGTAAATTCTTGTACTCCTTTTGGTTGTTATCTTTTACAGTGGGACCTAGGTATTTAAACTGGTCTACTCCTTTAAAGCGTCGGTGGCTCAACCGGTAACGACTCGATCCTTCTAACCAGATGTACCGGGTTCAAATCTGGATGGCCAATGTACCAATGAGTTTTTCAAAACTTCATCATCATCATCATCATATCAGCCACAAATCGTCCACTGCTGGATAAAGGCCTCCCCCAAGGATTTCCACGACGACCGGTCCTGCGCTGCCCGCATCCATCGGCTTCCCGCGACCTTCACCAGGTCATCGGTCCACCGCGTGGGAGGCCTGCCTACGCTAAGTTTTCCGGTGCGCGGTCGCCACTCGAGAACTTTACTGAAAACTTACGTACATATATTTACTTACCGATTGCTTTAACGGTGAAGGAAAACCTTTGTGAGGAAACCTGCACACGCCTGCGAAGAAACTCAAAGGTTGTGTGTGAAGTCGACCAACCCGCACTGGGCCCGCGTGGTAGACTAAGGCCCGATCGCCCTAATTCAGGGTAGGCTCGAGCCCCTCGGTGGAACGTATATATGAGCTGATGTGATGTGATGATGACTCCTTTAAAGACAGTTTGTTACAGAATACTAAAAATCACTTTATGCTAGGTACTTACATTGTGCACGAATGGAAGTCTTCAAATTATCACAAAAACTTCCTATAAATATATAAATGTGATAAGGGTCCGCTCACATTAAGCGTTTAAAACGTGACTACAAAATGTTGTATTTTTTTAATTTTTTTCACTATTGTCAAGGCAACTTCTCACCTGGTGGTAAATGACGATGTTGCCGAAGATGGAAGCGGGCTTACCAAGATTCCCAACGCGATGGGGAACTGGCTATCTTATCTTCATGCCGGAACACACCAATGATATCAACATTGATATTTGGCGGCAAGACTTAGATAAGATGGTGGTAGCTAGCCAGGCGGGCTTAGAAAATGCCCTACCACCAACCAAACCGAGTCTTACAATTGACCCCGCCGGGAATCGAACCCGCGACCTCCTGTGTAAAGCCAGTGAACTTTGCCTCTGAGCTACGGAGGCGGTTAATTATGTATATTTTTGTTATATCGTCGCGCCTACACGCTACGAGTATGACAACCTTACAAACTCTCTTTAAGGAAACCAATATTTTTAAAAACAAATTCACTTATCATCAGGTGTGATGATACCAAGGGCTTACCAATTTTAAATAAAAAAGAACCTGGATGTGCTCATATGGGAAGTATCTTATTCCGACTTTTCCTGCAATAATCAACTTCTTAGTGTAGTTGGCCGTATAAACTAGTGGTTATTTTTTTAAGTGAATTTTTTGCCCTAAAACATCAAAATAGAAGAAATTTAAAAAAAGGTATTAAAAAAATAATCTTTTGGTAAACAAATTTTACCCATATTCGTTCAGTAGTTGTGGCGCTAGAGCACTGTCCTGACGCACACACATACAAACACAAACACACATTCATATCCATACGCACATTTTTATTTTTAGTGTTTTGTACCCGAAGGGTAAAAACGGGAACCTATTACTAAGACTTCACTGTCCGTATGTCTGCCTGTCACCAGGCTTTTTTTATTTTATTTTTTTATTAAAAATTTGAGTGCGTTTGGCTGCACCTCACCTGATGGTAAGTGCCGATGCAGCCGAGGATGTAACACGCAAGCTCAAATAGTGCCTATTCACTCTCGTCTTGAAGATTCCTAAATTATTCGCATGATGAAGGAAGAAGCAAAACGCTTCGTGCGAAAAGGTGGAACATTGACGACAAAGGGGTGGAACCGCTCTCCGCGCCTGGTCGGCCGATGATGAAATGGAGAGGGGGGAATGAGGTCGTGAAGTTCCAGTCTCCGAAATAAATCCTGTAGAAAACTGATAGACAGGCGACTTTGCGGCGATGCTCGAGGCTTTGGAGCCTGTTTGATACAAGTTCCTCGTCGCTAATGAGTCTCCTAGCGCCTCGGTCGATAGAATCCAAGGCATCTAGCTGGTAACGAGCCGATCCGTCCCATAAGTGAGAGCAGTACTCCATACATGACCGAACTTGAGCTTGGTATAATAATAGAAGCTGCTCTGGTGTGAAGTAAAGTCTCATCTTCGAGAGGATACCAAGCTTTGTGGCAGCCGTTTTTTCCTTAGATTCAATATATCTCCTGAAGTTCAGATCGGATGTTAAATCAACGCCAAGAAGCTCAAGATGGTCGGAGATCTGGATAGATTCATCTCGGAAAGTAGAAGTCAGGGTAAAAGGACTCCTTTTTGCAGTGAATAGACACGCCTGCGTTTTAGAGGCGTTAAACTTAACAAGATTGGCATCGCCCCAGTCAGAGACTGCCTTGAGTGTTAGGTTCACGCGCTCAATCATGGCCTCTCTCTGAGATAGTATATCCGGACCCCTAGCTCGAGCACTAGACAGGTATCTCTCCGCAACCGTGCTGTCGTCTGCATACCCAAATATACCAGGTTTCAGCAGATCGTTTATGTGCAGCAAAAACAAAGTTGCGGAGAGAACTGAGCCCTGAGGTACCCCGGCATCAATAGCCAATAGGTCAGACGAGCAGCCATCGACGACCACTCGAATGAACCGTTCCCTCAGGAAGTCAGACATCCAGTTGCACAAACCAGTAGGTATTCCGTATGAAGAAAGCTTACCAATAAGGCTAGCATGCCAGACCCTATCAAATGCCTTAGAGACATCGAGAGATACGGCAAGAGCTTCACCCCATACATGCGTAGCATACACTAGAAAATCTTCCGTTGACCGGTGCCGGCGAAAGCCATACTGCCGATCACTCAGGAGGTCATTGTCTTCTAGGTATGCTAAGAGGCGGGTGTTCAATACACGCTCCATAATCTTACAGAGTATGGAGGTGATTGTAATAGGTCGATAGTTGGATGGATCAGCACGACTACCTTTTTTTAGGCACGGGCTGCACGTTGGCCAGCTTCCAGGACTTAGGAACTATACCGGTTTCGAGAGAGAGGCGGTACAGGCGTGTCAACACAGGAAACAACTCAGGAGCACAGAACTATGGCTGGAATACCGCCTGGACCGCTGGCCTTATGCACATCTAGACTGCAAAGAGTTTTAAGAACCTCTTTTTGGCGAATACGAAAAGTATTTCAAGAATTGAAATTTACACAGATAATGTATTTCTGTTGCCGCTATACCGGCAAATACAAAAAAAAAGTGTGTGTGTCAGCTCCGACGCACGACTGGAGTTTACTACTTAAGTACGATTGTCTAAACAGGCACAAAACAGGGCTTGACTTTAGTTTTAAGTTTACTCTGCACAGTTTTTATAACTAGTCATTCCAATTTTCGGCCTCTTTTCATAGCTGATGTGTCAGGTGTTTTAGCTCCCATGGTCGCAGCTACTAATGATCCATTTGGTGTTTGGCAGCGACTAGCCTCGTATGCTTTAGATGCGGTTATACGAGCATATCTTAGGTCATACCATAAAGGGCTCTAACATTGGTTTTGAGTTGACTCTTCAATTAAATCAAGAGCATTTTTGTTAAGTTTCTCTTGTAATGTTTCTATAAATTTGTTGACATCTTTCTTTATATCATCACTCACTTGAATAAGGAAATCAAAACTGTCGAACATCACTGTGTTTAAAGTCGTTCTGATACTTAAAAAGTTCACAATTCATAATTTTCTTCTTTTTTTCTTCTTGAAGAAACCCGTGGAAATGGTCTGTGCAGGTTTCATGATGTGGAGCTGTTTTTTTTTTCAAATTTGATATACAGTGACGTATTTAATAGTAGTCCCTACTCTCGAGAGGACGGGTTTTTTCCAGTAACATTCACGCAAGGAAGGTTCTTCACTGCGACGATGGGTCCACATCAAAAATGCCACTGCATGCTTACAACCACCAGTTGAGCCTGCACAGTCCAAGCACTGGCAACTGACGATTTCACCTTTAGTCTCGTCTATCACCATAGTGAATTATTTCGCCTTAGCAGAATTAAGGTTACTTACGTAGGTAGTGTTATATTATTTTATAGTACTTACATTGCTGTTTTTACATTTCTCAGCTCTGCAGAATAAAAATCGGGGTTATTTTTAAATAACATGATTGCGTCCACTTTGGGCAAGTTTCTGCTATCTGCTTTCACAAAATTGACACCCATGATGGAGTGGAATACCAAATTATATAAAAATCACAAATTGTAAAATCTTATCAGATCAAAAATTGTAAGACTGCAACAATAACAGATCTGATTTGATTACTGTGTTGTGACTTCATTTTAGATTTCGTAGTGACTTATATTCTTTTTGTCAGATTCAGCCAATCCTGACTGTTTTGTATCACGTGACAGAGGTGCGCACAATAGGTTGCGCGTAAAAAACGTAACGCGCAAAGAGAATATAACAAACTACGTTTTCGGTCACTAGATTTTACTCCTCATATTTTTTTCATACCGGGCGCCTTATATGCAAATCGATTCTTAAGGAGTAAACTCCAATAAAAAAGTTAAAAAATAAGGAAGTTACAAAAAACGTGTTTTTTGAAATGTGAAGGAACTAGCGTCATCTAGTATGATCTTACGGAACCCTATGTGTGCGTTTCCGACTCTCAAGTTGCCGGTTTTTTGAAACTCTATTAGTGTAACATAATCGATCCCTTATAAAATCTCAACTTTCGTTTGTTTTGCTATCACAATCGATCGCTTCGTCACTCCTTCATCGCTTGCTACTTCTTGCTCATTAGTCGTTCGAAAGTAGAAAACCTTTTATTTACAGCTTGTTTGTTGTTAAGAATTTTTTTGTCCATGGAAAGAAGTTCTTTAGCCGAATTCGTAAATATTTTTCACTCACTTCACTTATTTTTTGGATTTGTAATGCTAGTGCCGGTGCACTACAAATCTTCTCTGAAGTTCGTGCCTTGACTAATCTTTATAAAATTTGGCATGCAGGTAGCCTGTGTCACGAAGAACTTTTATCCCGGCTACTTTTTATCCCGGCAAAATAGCATAATCTGTAGCAGTTCCTGAGGGAATTAAAAAAATACTCGATTGTTGTGATTTTTTGCACAGAGATGGTTGAGTAGGTGGGAAACGACATAGTTTACTAATCACCCTCAAAGACAGTCATAAAAACGATGTCCACTTGGAACTGAAAATACACTCTTTTTTGTTTAATTTCTTTAACATCGCAACGGAACATTGGATTGTGTGGATTTTTGCACAGAGATGGTTGAGGGAGTGGGAAATGACATGATTTACTAATAAGCATATCCTGACATAGTTCCCGAGGGATCTGGAGAAAATTCACGTCCACGCTCGCGAGCCGCTTGCGGCTCGCTCACCGCGCTCCCTCTCATACAGTCATAAAAACTTTGTCCACGCGGGCGAAGCCGCGGGCAAAAGCTAGTAGGATAATAAGTATTAAAATATTATATTCATTAATAGAAAAAAATATATTATCAGTCAAAAAATAATTAGTTTTATATTAGTTTAGGTGTAGTGTAGGGTAGTGCAGGGTAGGGTAGGGAAGGGTAGGGTAGTGTAGTGTAGGGTAGGGTAGGGAAGGGTAGGGTAGTGTAGTGTAGGGTTTAGTAGGGTAGTGTAAGGTAGGGTAGGGTAGAGTAGTGTAGGGTAGGGTGGGGTAGTGTAGTGTAGGGTAGGGTAGGGTAGAGTAGGGTAGGGTAGGGCAGGGTAGGGTAGGGTAGGTTAGGGTAGTGTAGGGTAGTGTAGGGTAGGGCAGGGTAATGTATTGTAGTGTAGGGTACTGTAGGGCAGGGTAGGGTAGTGTAGTGTAGAGTAAGGTGGAACGAAGTTCGCCGGGACAGCTAGTAATACATATACACGAATTGCGCGCACTATTAAACAAAATACACTTAGAACACAGGGCTGCAATTGTGTCTCACACCATTTCGAGAGTCTGTACGTTACACACAATGACACGCAAATAAAATGTATGAACGCGTGCTTCGGTTAAGTATGATTGTCTAATCATACTTGAGGCGCGCCTGCCCAGCGCACATTTCATTTATTTATCTGATCTGTGGTTTACAGTTATGTATAAGATAGCATTATCATATGACACTGAACAGGGTCACAGATGAGATACTGGTACAGAAGAGTGAAGGAATTTCTGTAGGTATTATCATAGTGTAAGTCTCCTTACATTGTAATCTGATAAACAGAAAAGAAAAGATACCTTCAAGATTATTCGTTTCTTAGCCGACTTTGGCCAATTTAAATATATCAATTCAATTCAATATATTTATTCAAAATAAGTGCAAATTACACTCTTTTTGATAGTCATAAAATAATAATAACAATGTCATTTGTGAAGAATCAAGAAATAAACAATAATTAGTTAATAACGTCAAAATTAAATCCTTGATATAAACCAGATTATGTTATTAGAACATGAAAACAATATGACACGAAAAGTTAAACATAAAAATCATTGAATGCATTTAACAAAAGTAGGCCAGTTCACACGGACAGCACCCGGTCACGAGTATAACGCGAGAGTCAGCCATCGCTCCCATCAACCATATTAGAGGGAAAGGAACGACCCGGCTCCCGATGCGCCCGTGATGCTCTCGTCTAGTATATCTAATGCTTGCTGATTCCCACAACTTCGTATACATATTATGAAATTGAGTAGGTAACCCCCTTTTGTCTCCAATTTCTCGGGTAACATTGGATAAAAGCTTTAAATAAACGGGGGTGTTTTGTCGAGATTTGTGGTAAACGCATTCTTAGTATTATTTTATTGTATTTGCATTGTTTTCTAATAGAATTTACTTCAAAAAGTGGTGCGTTTTGGGGAAAATCGTCTGCTGCACGAGAGTATTGTGAAGAGCAAGCAAATAAAATGAAAGACGACGTGAAACCTCAATTTTCGCTGGGTGCAGTTTTATAGATGCCCTACTGCAAACGGGTGTTCTATCTCAGAATGAGGCTGCTGCAAATGGTGTCACGAACTTCAGAGAAGATTTGTAGTGCACCGGCACTAGCATTACAAATCCAAAAAACAAATGAAGAAAGAGAAGAATATTTACGAATTCGGCTGAAGGACTCCTTTCCATGGCCAAAAAATTTCTTAACAACAAACAAGCTGTAAATAAAAGGCTTTCTACTTTCGATCGACTGAGGAGCAAGAAGTAGCAAGCGACGAAGGAATGACGAAGGTATTGTGATAGCAAAACAAAGGAGATTTTATTAGGGATCGATTATGTTTCACTAATAGAGTTTCAAAAAACCGGCAAAGTGCGAGTCGGAACCGCACACATAGGGTTCCGTAACATCATACTAGATAACGCTAGTTTCTTCACCTTTAAAAAAAGCACGCTTTTGTAACATCCATATTTTTTTCACTTTTATTTTTTTTTGTATTTGCTGGTATAGCGGCAACAGAAATACGTCATCTGTGAAAATTTAAATTGTCTAGCTATCACGATTCATGAAAGACAGACAGACGGACAGTGAAGTCTTAGTAATAGGGTCCCGTTTTTACCCCTTGGGTACGGAACCCTAAAAATAAAAATGAGCGTATGGATGTGAATGTGTGTTTGTGTTTGTATGTATGTGCGTCAGTCCCGTGCTCTAGCGCCATAACTACTGAACAAACATGGGTAGAATTTGTTTACCAAAAGATTGTTTTTTGATTATTTTTTCAATTTTCTTCTATATTGATGTTAAGCCCCCGTTAAATATTTATTTTATTCTGTTTTAAGTATTTTTGTTTTAGCGGCAATAGAAATACATCATCTGTGAAAATTTCAACTGTCTGCATATTACGGTTCATGAAATACAGCCTGGTAACAGACGGACGGACGGACAGCGAAGTCTTAGTAATAGGGTCCCGTTTTTACCCTTTGGGTACGGAACCCTAAAAACATTCGCAAATGCTTGAATGAAATGAATTAATAGATTGTAATTTTACAATTTGTGTGGTCTATTACTGCTATATTCAGATACGTCATTAAAATGATAAATTGTTATTTTCTTAGTCAACAGTTTGATTTAAATGGCCAATTAATAATGTAAGTTCCAATTTAATTACATTAATATAATTAAAATGCATGACTTAATTGTTTATTGTGTAATAAGGGCATGGCCATGTAAATAACATTTAAATAACAATTTCAAAAACCATTAGGAGTCATTTGAATACGTGTTATTTCAGAAGAAACATAATGTTTAAAGATTTTAAAAGCAAAAATATTGTCGTAACAGGAGGCGCAAAAGGCATCGGATACGAAATCGCAATAAACTTTATTTTAAAAGGTGCAAAAAAAGTTATCATACTCGACAAGGATGAACATTTTGGCAATAAAGCTGAAAAAGAATTGAACAAAAAATATGGAGAAAACCAAGTTGATTTCATACAATGTGATGTTGCAAAGAATATCGAAGTGGTGTCAAAAAAAATAATTGAAACATATAATACTATCGATGTCCTGGTCAATAATGCTGGGATCCTTAACGATACTCTCGTAAAGGAAACCATTGATGTCAATGTAACAGCACTAATAGAATGGTCTTTAAAATTTTGGGAGCACATGAGAAAAGATAAAGGTGGAAAAGGAGGAAGTATCATCAATCTGTCTTCAATATATGGCTACAGAAAAAATCAGTTTCTGCCAGTATATCAAGCTTCTAAATTTGCAGTTATGGGATTCACCAGATCTTTGGGACATAGGTGCAACTTTGAAAGATCAGGCGTCAGAGTGATAGCTTTATGTCCAGGGTTTACAGAGACCGATATGACAACCGATATGAAAACTATTGACGACGAGGATATGAGGATTGGTTTCTATGTGTTTTTAAAATTTCAATATTGGCAAAAGAAGGAGGCTGTTGGTAAAGCTGCTGTGGAGATATATGAGACGGCTGATAGTGGAACGACATGGGTTGTAGAAAGTAACAAGTCTCCTGTGAAATTACCTGATTATTTAGAATAACTTTAGGAGACAATGTCTGAAACTAGGGGGATAGATAAAGGTAAGTACCAAAGTATAATTTTGGAAAAACCTTAACACTTTTAGCCACAAGATTTAATTTGAAAAGAATTTTAATTATTTTGTTTTCTTCTCAGCCATCCCTTTTATTTGATCATGGGGTTGCATAGAAAATAGCTGTTTCACCAATTTTTTGAGTCCGCCGTGTCAGATTTCGAATGACGTCACATACCTAACCATGCATCGTCATCCAAACTTAATGTGTACGAAAAACTTCAGCTCAAAAATCATTTTTTAATTGAAAGGATAGAGATTCCAATTTCCGATAAAAATTTCATTCAAATCGGTTCAAAAAAATGTAGCAAAATTGTGTGATTGAAGTCGATTTTTTTAACGTGTAACCTTTTCCAACTATTATCATTTTTGGACCGTAATTTTTGGCCAAAGTCTAGTAGTAGATTGCAATGAGAATTATGCTTAGAATTTTTTTTATGAGAATAGGAATAGTTGTTCATTTATATAATAAACATAATATATTAAAAATCGGACAAGTGCAAGTCGGACGAGCACTGCTCGTGTCCCGTACCATCATACCTCCACATAACTACATAGTATAATCACAATAATACCTATTCACGTTACAAGCAAAAGACATCAACGTGAGCGACAAAATATGCTGATTTGTTATTCAGTTCGGACTCCTTAACGCGAGTACGATTTATACTTAGCCGATTTTTAATATTTTTTTTATACTTAAGTTCTAGTACTATAATCACTACAAGTTTCACGCTTGTATGTATTACCATTTTTACGATTGAGCTAAATCAAATATACTTGTAAAAAACTACAAAAAACATGTTTTTTGCATTTGGGACCCCTTTATTTTTTCGCTTTCTAAAAATTTATTTGTATTTTTTGTTATAGTGGCAATATAAATCCATAATATGTGATAATTTCAACTGTCTAACTATTACAGTTCATGAAATACAGCCCGCTCACATACGGACGGACAGACAGCGGAGGCTTAGTAATAGGGTCCCGTTGGTCACCCGTTTTGTGTACGGAACCCTAAAAAGTAATATATTTATTTGGAATAAGTTTCGTTTAGTTTTAGGTTTAAAAATATTGTTTTATACAAAAACATATTGACCTTATTTTACGGCATATTCATGAAGAACTTTCAACATAAAAAGGACAGAGAAAACTATGTATCAATGTTTTAGTTATGTAACTTATTATGATAATTTGGTTATTGAACTTGACCTCGGGCCCTTAATTCTATTGTCTGGCCAAGTGCCAGTCGGACTTTTGCACCGAGGGTATCTACATACGTACTTAACTATCCTTTTGCACCGAGGGTATCTACATACGTACTTAACTATCCTTTTGCACCGAGGGTATCTACATACGTACTTAACTATCCTTTTGCACCGAGGGTATCTACATACGTACTTAACTATCCTTTTGCACCGAGGGTATCTACATACGTACTTAACTATCCTTTTGCACCGAGGGTATCTACATACGTACTTAACTATCCTTTTGCACCGAGGGTATCTACATACGTACTTAACTATCCTTTTGCACCGAGGGTATCTACATAGGTACGTACTTAACTATCCATTTAAAAAAAACCGGCCAAGTGCAAGTCGGACTCGCGCAAAGTAGGGTTCCGTAAGTCTATTTAAAAAATAAATGTATATATTAAAAAACAATGTTTTATTTGCAGTTAGTAATAGAACATTTTGTTTGGAAAATCTATGTTTTTTTTTACAAATCCAACTGCACATCTTAAGTTGGTCGACTATTACTCCTAAACTAAGAAAACCTAATTAGCCTTTATAGTTTTTTCTTTTAAATTGATAATAATACGTACGAATTAGTCATTTTACGTACGGTCAGGCTAATTGTATAATTCGTCCGTATGTAAACGGTCAGGCAAAATGTAAAATGCTGTACGCCGATTCAGGCAATTTGTAATATTTTTTCTGTATGTAAACGGTCAGGCAAAATGTAAAATTCTGTACGCAGATTGTAAAATGCAAAGCTAGGCAAATTGTAATAATTCGTCCGTATATAAACGGCCAGGCAAATTCTCAAAATGCCGTACGGAGTAGACATGTGCGCCGATGCCGAAATATTCGGCGGCGGCGTAGAGGTAAAATTTGGTCGGCGGCGGCGTAAATGGCGGCGTAAACGGCGTCGTCAATGGCGGCATAAATTACACAAAAAAACAGTCAAAACAATCAAAAGTTAAATTAATAAAAAATACGTTGTCATTAAATTAATGAAAGATACTCGTATGAAAAGAAATAAAACGTTAAAGTCGCAATCAAATATGACACAAAAATAGTTAAGTTTGTTAATTTGGTTACGAATAACGTACTTACAATCTTATCTTATATTTATGACTTTTATGAGTAGTGGCTGCGGTCGCAGCGACAATTTGAGCCGATGAGAGTTTTTGTGTCTACCCTATAACCTTTGTTCTTTAGCCTACTCGAAGAAGTACTGCTTCAATGCAACAATTCCTGCTGAGTAAAAGGTGCTTGTAGCCTTTTGGTTTCGGATAGTCATCTCCAAGGAGACACATGCGGTACTGGCCAGAACATTGCTTTAACACAGTAAGTGTTCCATTGAATCTGTATCCACAAAGGCAGGTCGGATCATTTATCAGGCTGATTTTTTCAAGTGTGCGTTTGTAGCAAAGTGACCCGTCAACGCTCCTGTTACCACTCTGATACGTGTCCTGCTGTTTCTCCAACTGTACTTGATTGCACCTGTGGTTACCTTACCGATGAAGAGCTTGGAATCTTTGAGTCTAAGACATGTCAGTTCAGTCTTCCTTCAGTCTATTCCTTCAACGCCCTGATAATAGTGCTTCCAGGGAGCCTTATTCGTGTTTCTGGACCGTACATTGTTGACTGTAACCCTATTCTAGCCACTTTGTCTGTTTCTTCGTTGCCT
Source organism: Coleophora flavipennella (assembly GCA_947284805.1). Classification (NCBI taxonomy): domain Eukaryota; kingdom Metazoa; phylum Arthropoda; class Insecta; order Lepidoptera; family Coleophoridae; genus Coleophora; species Coleophora flavipennella. The sequence continues at coordinate 2,525,990 of OX369260.1, forward strand.
TCCATTTCTACGTATCTAGGGACCCAGACCAGTTGCAGTTTGTTGTGTTTGCTCACCTTATTGAGGACCTAAAGACAATTTATCACCAGCCCAGAGTCGACCTTGTATCTTTGCTTCAAAATGCTGGAACGACCTCCCTCCGCCACTTCGTGTACTACCATCACTTTATATTTTTAAAAAACAATTACGGGAATATTTGATGTCACAACAGCAAAGCGAGTAGCGGATACTGCGACGAAAATAAAATATAATATAAATTAAAACCATACCTTTTTATTTAATTGGCTGTGCAACACTCATCCATATTTATTAACATTTCACTCTGATATTTTGCATAGTTACTTACACATTATCGTCTTATTAAAATATATTTATGGGCTTCATACTTACCAACTGGCCTTATTTGCACCTATATACTATATACACATACTAATACATATAAATGCATAACACAATATGATGTTCATTTTGCCTGGTTCGAGTTTGTTTCACAGAGGTGCGCACATTTTACCTCTCTTCGCTGGTCTTGGCTGAAAAACAGCGTTGCGCATGTATACTCTGCATGCACAACATTATGCTGAGCCTAGGCCTTTTTTTCTGGCTAGGCAGTTACCTTTTAGTTTTTATTAGTGTTTTCATTATCAGTGTACCTACTCTTTTATGAATTAAGTACTTATAATGTTTTATCTCCATCGCTTGTTTGATGTATGGTGCTGTTTTGCTAGAAAAATAAATGAGTTATCTATCTATCTATCTATCTATCTTGTAGGGCCTTAGCCGCCTCTGTTTGGATCTGTATTTGAAGCGGCTTGAGATTCAGTAGCATTTCTATAGATACAGTAGGTGTTGTTGGAAATACTCCAGTAATTCCCAGGCAAGTCAACCGCTGAATTTTTTTTAGTGTTTGCTTAATGTGCCTAGAACCGTTGTAGGCCACCACAAAATGCTACCATAAGAAAGAATGGGGCTTACTATTATTGTGTACAGCTAGTATATGACTGGGTTTTAAACCCCAAGTTCTCACCGTACACAGATTTTAGCATACCGAAGACTTTTGTGGCCTTGGCCATTGTCCTTTCTGTGTGCAGTTTCCACGTCAGTTCTCTATCCAGAGTTATGCCTAGATACTTAACGCTCATGGACTGTACTATACAGTTTGAGAGTTTTTAAACCTTGTAGGTTTCTTTTTCTTGTGAATGGTACAACTGTGGTCTTGCTAAGGTTAATTGTTAGGTGATATTTAACACACCACCTTTCATCTTTACGCAAGGCCTTTTACGAGTACATTATTTGCGATACTATGTTCGGAAATTTTCCATTGAACTAGATCGTCAGCATAACTTAACGTGTAGAAAGATCCGGTGTTCAGCTGCTTCAGAAGCCGCCTACAGAAAGCCACCTTGTGGGCATCTTTTTAAATTGATAGCAGTAACCTTGTCCCCCAATAGTAAAGATGTTATGATTCTCTTCCTAAGCATGCTATCTATCCATTTACTTAGCGTTCGGTCTATACCATGGGAGATGGCTGCAATCTTGATTGCCTCCAAAGTAGTGCTATCAAAGGTTCCTTCGATATCGAGGAAGGCAGCAGCACATACTTCCTGGTTTTCTAACGCACTTTCAGCACGGGATACTACAAGATGAACTGCTGTTTCAGTCATTTTATCAGACTGATATGCACATTGTAATACATGAAGTGGTTTTTTTCCGCAAGGGACCCCTCCTTTATGTAGTTGTCGACCAATTTTTCCAAAACCTTCAGCAGTAATGATAAAAGAAGGTTTATGGGTCTGTAGGACCTCGGTTCATCGTAGCTCTCTGTTTCCGGCTTTGACACGTTTCTAGATTTTTGAAATTTATCCGAAGGCGATACACGCAACCTTGCGACTAGGCCGAGCGTTGAACGTTTCGTCGTTCGCATCATTTGCGCCGATTACGCCGATTTTTCTAAATGGTCAGCGGCGTCAAGTCCTTATCGGCGGCGGCGGTCACCAGCGCGGCGCGGCGCACATGTCTAGACGGAGATTGTAAATTGGCTCGCGAAGCGAGCGATGTGAGGTTCGGTCAGGTTTGGTTGATTTTGTTGGCCCTCTCCATTATATAATTTGCCTGACATTTGCCCGACCGTCTATATGATATGTGATGACGAATTATACAGTATGCCTGCGACATATATATTAAATAACCAAATTAGTAGTTACTACTGTTCGTCACAAAAACTCTATCAGAGCTCGAAAAAATGTGCTTTGACTAGTTTTATAAAAGAATTTAGGGATTAAACGGGAAGGGAATTCCAAAGGCGGATCGCTTGAAGGGTAAAGGAGTGGTCCAAGAAGTTGGTAGAGTGAGGAGGCATATAGAGGCGAAGGTTGACAGAAGAGCGAAGAGGAAACACTAAATCGTTCTTTAAGATACATAGGGGATTTTGGAAGAAAAAGTATAGAATAAAGCTGAGAGAGGATATGGAGGTCACGTCTGTGACTAATGTGGATCCTCTTCAGGTTATTGCGATAAGTGGACAAATGATCGTATTTACGAAGGCTAAAAATGAATCTGGTAGCGAGGTTCTGCAGGCGCTCAAGCTTATTTAGGAAACATCACATTCAGATCGGGGTAACATACGTCGGCGTAATCAAGGATGGGTAACATAAGAGATTATACAAACGAGATTTTCAAAAAGTAAGATCCCGTTAAAAAACTTTTTTATTCTTTAACAGTTTTGTTTGTAGGTTCTCAGTAAAATATTAATTACTTCACTCATTATGAATTGTTTTATTAATTAATCTACATAAAATAAATAATACATATATATACCACCGGTTCCGGTCGTTATCTTCAGCAGAATATCTATTTACACAAAGTGTGGGTGAAGCCAGTTCGCTTAGATAGTGTCGCTTGCCCTTTGTAAACACCGACACAGCGCGTGCCGCCGCGTGTTAAAGAACGCCGCCTTGACGTCAAAAAATGCTGACACATGTGTATTACTTGATTTGTATCTGTCATCTGCAAATTGTCTATTAAAGTAGATTTATTTCTTGCATTTTGTTTAATCGACCATCAATCATTTGTGAACTTGTTTTCTGTGTATTAGTAAAAAAAATTTAAAAAAATGCTATAATTTCAACTTGTTAATAAACTATTATATCTTCTTCTATAATTAAAAGCTTTTGATTAACTTGCAATGTATGTATGTTTGTTCGGGTAAAATCTTGCAAGTTAAATTTGACCGACTTCTCGGTTTCCGATAAAGCTGAAATTTTGCATGCATATGTATATAGCGTGACAATGCAATTTTAAAAGTTTGTACCTAAAAGTTATGAGGTATTTCGAAAATTATTTTCTTTTATCTTTCTCTATTCAAAGCCGTTTCATTTATCTCTCTATACGTCGTAACATTTATCTTATTCATAATTTGATGATAATTTGTGATACATTTTACTAGACCTCGGAGCGCAACAGCTGTTTCAATTAAACCGTTTTTTTTTTGTTTTTTTTTTAATCACGGCGCTTTGGTCTCCTACCGTTCTTTCTATCTTTCCTTTCCTTATATTTTCATTATGTTGTTAACAATTTTGTATAAGTATGAAGTGTAAGAAATATAGGTATGAGAGATAATGTTTCACGAACCTACGTACGTAATGATAAAAATAATAAGTTAAGTTATAAGTTAAGTTAATAAGAATAACAATGTTATTAAAATTAAATGTAATTAAGAGAAGAGAGATTAAAATAAATCTGATGTATGAAACTTGTAAAATAAAATGTACAGTCACGCTGTGCATACTTTTTAGCAAACCCTTAGTGTCTGGCATATCGAGCATAGAAAAATTAAAAATAAACCTCAGTTCAAATAAAAGTTAAGATAGAACTTTATGTAAATTCAATGCAAAGCCAATAAAAACCACTCCAAAATAATCAGTAGTATTTGCTAATATATCATCAAAGACAATAACACACCGATACGCATACATGTTTAAAAAAACCGGTAAAGTGCGAGTCAGAACCACGCACAAAGGCTTCCGTACTATCATACTAGATGGCGCTAATTCCCTTACGTTAAAAAAAACACGTTGTTTGTATGGAGACTTTCACTTTTTCTGATTTTTAGTATTGTTGTTAAAGCGGCAACGTAAATACATCATCTATGAAAATTTCAACTGCCTTGCTATCACTCTTCATGAAATTCAGCCTGGTGATCGACGGACAGACAAACAGACAGACGGACGGACAGCGGAGTCTCAATAATATCCACCAGGCATTCCAAGGGTTAAGCATTGCTATAAATAGACGCGCTAAACTATCAACCGATCAAAAATAAAAGTTAAATACTAAAAACCGACTTCAAAGAGAAAATGCTCATTTCAAAGTGAAAAATAAGGTAGGTACGAATCAAATTAGGCGACTAAAATTTTTTTAGGTCGGTACCAGCACAGCTATCCTATAAAATGTTTAAGATTCGATCGCTCTGCTGGCACCGACCTCAAAAATGTTATTCTGAACTGTCTACTTAAATTCTCAGGTATGACCATGCTGTTACTAGGTTATTTTTTATTGCGATTATTTTGGTACATTATTATTGAGAATATTTTTTGGATATATATGAGATTCAACATCATCATATCAGCCGAAAAACGTCAACTGCTGGACAAAGGCCTCCCCCAAAGATTTCCACGACGACCGGTACTGCATTGCCTGCATCCATGAGATTAATTAATTAGATAAATAAGTAGTAAATATTTGCCTATTTAAATAGTAATGCTGGGGCAAAATAAATAGCTGATTATTTCTTCTTTAAATAAATATTCTGGGACAAATCAGACATGGTTATCTGACCCCAAAGTAGGATTCCCTGTGTTATGGGAACCAGAGACTGATATACATACTTGTATACGTTTAAATACATACATCATCATCATCATCATCATATCAGCCGAAGGAAGTCCACTGCTGGACATAGGCCTCCCCCAAGGATCTCCACGACGACCGGTTCTGCGCTGCCCGCATCCAGCGGCTTCCCGCGACCTTCACCAGGTCATCGGTCCACCGAGTGGGAGGCCTGCCTACACTACGCTTTCCGGTGCGTGGTCGCCACTCGAGAACTTTACTGCCCCAACGGCCATCTGTTCTACGAGCAATGTGCCCCGCCCACTGCCACTTAAGTTTAGCAATTCTGAGAGCTATGTCGGTCACTTTGGTTCTCTTACGGATTTCCTCGTTTCTGATTCGATCACGCAGAGAAACTCCGAGCATAGCACGCTCCATTGCCCTTTGGGTGACCTTGAGCCTTCTTATGAGGCCCATAGTAAGCGACCATGTCTCAGTTCCGTACGTCATCACTGGCAACACACATTGGTCGAAGACCTTGGTCTTAAGACACTGCGGTATCTGGGACGTAAAGATATTGCGAAGCTTCCCGAACGCTGCCCAGCCGAGTTGGATTCGACGATTGATCTCTTTCTCGAAGTTGGACCTACCTAACTGGACTGTTTGTCCCAGGTATACATATTCGGTAACAACTTCGAGTGTAGAGCATCCAACTTTCAGAGGAGTAGGTATGACACGGACGTTTGACATAATTTTCGTCTTGTCCATGTTCATTCTAAGACCCACTTGTTGAGAGGCTCTACTGAGGCCATCGAGCATCCTGCCTAAGTCGTCCATAGTCTCAGCCATGACCACGATATCGTCAGCGAATCGAAGGTGGGTGATGTACTCGCCGTTGATATTGATGCCGAGTCCACCCCAGTCCAAAAGCTTGAAAACATCTTCCAGGGCGGCGGTGAACAGTTTCGGAGATATAACGTCTCCCTGTCTCACCCCTCGCTGCAGCTGGATAGGTTCCGAGTTTTGATCCTGGAGGCGAACCGACATGGTGGCGTTTTCGTACAAACACTTCAGCACTTCGATATATCGATAGTCAATTTGGCACCTCTGGAGAGACTGTAATACAGCCCAGGTTTCGACCGAATCGAAGGCTTTCTCATAGTCCACGAACGCCAAGCATAGTGGCTGATTGTACTCTTCGGTCTTCTGTATAATCTGCCGCAGCGTATGTATGTGGTCTATGGTACTAAATCCTTTTCGGAAACCGGCTTGTTCGGGAGGCTGGAAGTCGTCAAACCTGCGTGCGAGACGATTCGTAATGACCCTCGAAAACAGTTTGTAGACATGGCTCAGAAGTGAGATGGGTCTGTAGTTCTTCAGCAGGGTATTGTCGCCCTTTTTGAAGAAAAGCACGACCACACTTCTGTGCCATGCCTTAGGCGTTTGTCCCTCAAGTATAACGGAATTAAATAATTTCTGAAGAGCTTTAAGTACCGGTGTTCCACCTGCTTTCAGAAGTTCAGCCGTAATTCCATCATCACCCGGTGCCTTATTGTTTTTAAGCTGTTTAAGAGCCATTCTAATCTCGTACAGGCTGACGTCCGGGATATCTTCGGTATAGTGTCGGGTAAGTCTAGCTCTTGGGTCTTTAGCCAGATCGCTGACAGGCAGACGTGTGGTCGTGTACAATTGTCCGTAGAACTTCTCAACTTCTTCCAGCAACTCAGTCTTAGACGATATGATCCTGCCGTCCTCAGTCTTCAGCTTGGTCAGTTGGCTTTGACCAACAGACAGATCTCTAGCGAACACTTTTGAGCCTTTGTTGTTCTCAATCGCCTCTTTGATACAATTTGTATTAAAGTGGCGCAAATCGCGAGTTAGAGACTTAGAGATCTGCCTGTTTAGTTGCCTATACTGAGTAGCGTCTTCAGAGGACTGCAAAACCAATCTGCGTCTTTCTTCCATGAGGCTGCTGGTGAAGTCAGAGATTTTTTTGGTTCTGTTTGAACGGCGAGTTTTGAAAATCTTAGACCCGACCGTTTGGACAATTTCCACGAACCTGTCGTTATAATCGTCCACATTCTCGCAGTCTCCTAGGCATTCGAAGCGATTGTGCAACTCGAGCTGAAAGTTTTCGGGGTTTTGGAGCTGGATGGGCGCTGGTCGGAGTGTGGACTTCATCAGTCGACATCTTTCTAGCTTGGTCTTTAGATTCAATGTGCCTCTTACCATTCGGTGATCGCTTCCTGTTTTGACTGAGTTGATCACAGAGACATCATTGAATATTTGCCTTCTTGTCGACAAGATGAAGTCGATCTCGTTCTTCGTTACGCCATTGGGATGCAACCATGTCCACTTTCGCTGTTTAGGCTTTTTGAAGAAGGAGTTCATCATAAAGAGGCCCTCCTTCTCCATAAAGTCGGCCAGCAGCTGGCCACGTGCATTTCTCTCTCCATATCCAAATTGCCCCACTCTCAGCTCACCATCACTTCGTTTGCCCAGTTTCGCGTTAAAGTCACCCATAACAATGGTGTATTGAGTCCGGGAGCTATTATGTAGAGCTCTAGAGATATCCTCATATAGGAGCTCCACTTCATCGTCGGCGTGTTGCGCGGTCGGTGCATATACCTGAATAACTTTCAGCGAATACCGTTTGGTAATTCGGAGAATAAGGTACGCTACCCTCGTCGAAACACTCTCGATCCGGATCACATTGTTAATGAGGGACTTGTGGACTAGAAACCCGACACCACCCTCGGACAGTTGGTCGCCCTCCCGGAAATAGAGCAGGTTTCCGGATTTAAGGATTATGGTGTCCTCCCCCTCTCTTCGGACTTCACACAATCCTACGATGTCCCATCGTAACCTGCTCAATGCTTCCTCGAGTTCTGTTAGCTTTACGTCGGTTCGCAGTGTGCGCGTGTTGTAGGTTGCCAGGGCCAGAGGTCTTTTGTTGAGGTAGCCTGGCATCTGCCGGGGATTCTTCGCACCCCATGCCCCGCCGTTACCTTGACCGCTACCGGAGCCAGGAATAGCGGGGCCGCCGGGGACTAGGGGCCGTTTTTTCTTTGTGTCGGTCATTTGGGGGGTGTTGCCGTAATCGCCACGCTTGGCAGGCGGGTTGGCGATCGCAGTGTTGCAGATTGGCTGCAAATCACGGAAAGACGCTGCTGCCCATCCTCCGGTTTGAGTCCCTTAGTCGGCTCTTACGACACCTATTGGATGAAATAGGATGGCCCTATTCTAAGCCGGGAACCATACGGACAACATACATACATATATAGATATTATAGATATTTAACACCCAGACACAGAGCAAACAAATCTGCTCATCGCACAAATGTTTGCCCTGGGTGGGGATCGAACCCACAACCCTCGGATCAGTAGTCATGAGCACAAACCACTGAGCCACCGAGTTATATTTTCTTTGTTTATTTTATCTAGCCACTTCCCACATTTATATTCACAGAGTTTCATTAAAACCGAGAGCTATTTTGAGAAAAGTAAAAAGAAATATGGATTCTTAGTATTCTTACACACACGCACACACACAAATACGTTTTTGACGTGACAACGTCTAATAAATCGAAGGACGCCGCCTGCACGCACGAAAAAGGATGACTCATTGTCCCGTTACGCTCATTGTCCCGTTACGTTATGACTTTGGCACGTTAAACTATCGTCCATAAACCGCCTTTACAGATAGCCAATTTTTTTGGACACTAATAATGTAAGGCATATGATCTTCATCAGAATTTCAACTTCGATTCATCACAATGCTTCCTTCACTCCTTCGTCGCAGGAAATTAAAACTATCAAGTAATGTTTGTTGCGCTAGATTACTTATTTACTTAAACTGCATGTTGTGCCTGTTCAGGGTTCACATACTTTGATATATTATATAAATGCTTTCAATTATTATTTAAAAATGCCACCCACGGTATTGTTCAAGTAATATCATTTACTTCGTTGATGATAGGTCATCTATATAGGGTGACTTTTAATTAGTTCTTGATAGCAAAGGATATGAATATACTCGTGATTAAAAACAACTTTACAAAAGAAACTTTGTATCAAATATGAAAACAATATTGGTCCTTTATATATTTTTGCTGATTTGATAAGTTATTATGTATCGAAGATCAACAAATTTTTTTCTGATTTGATATATTATCGTTTGTTTGGGAAAGTTATTTGTTATCACGACAACATGCATATCTTATGTTATCAAGAACTAAATAAAAGTCATCCTGTATAAATAGAGATAAAATGGAACATATCATTTAGTTTCTCGCTAGCAACTACTGCATCCACAATGGTTCACGACATCAAAAATAAACTGGTGATCGTCACGGGCGGAGCCGAAGGTCTTGGCCTGGAGATAGCCAAGAGATTCTTGGAGCACGGAGCCAGGGTCCTCATACTGGACATCAATGAGAAACTCGGCCAAGACTCCGTCAAAACTCTCAATGCTCAGTTCGGGGCCAACAAAGCAGTCTTCTACAAATGCGATGTAACAAAAGACCTAGAAATTATGTACAATGAAATCATCAACAAATATAAGACTGTCGACATCCTGATCAACAACGCTGGCATTTTGAACGAATCAAAAGTGAAAGAAACGATTGAAATTAATGTTACTGCTCTGATCTGTTGGAGTCTGAAGTTTTGGGAGCATATGAGGACAGACAGAGGAGGACAAGGTGGAACTATCATCAACATTGCGTCTATTTATGGCTACAGGATCGATCAATACCTACCCGTTTACCAAGCTTCCAAATTTGCTGTCTTCGGCTTCACGAAATCCCTTGGCCATGACTACAACCTCAAAAAGTACGGAGTAAGGGTTGTGGCTATTTGTCCTGGTTTCACGGAGACCAAACTGGTGGATAAAGTAATCTTGATGACTCCGGAGTCGCAGGCAGACTTTGGGAATTACGTGAAAGGTGTTGCTTGGCAAAAGCCTGAAGCTGTGGCTGACGCTGCAGTAAAAGTTTACCAGAACGCAGACGGTGGCACCGCCTGGTTGATTGAAGGTGGAAAACCTATCCAAAAAGTGTAACTTTTCTTCATGCTTCTGTTTATTTTAATTTAGCATTGTGAATGAGTGATTAAAGAAATTAACGTTGTGCTGCTTATTCTCATTCAAGATTAATCATTACGAACCGTTCTATTTTACATATTTTTTTTAAAGTAGGAATTGATTTTCCTCAATTCTCTACTTTCAAATAAACGAGCAGTTGCACGCGTGTATATCAGGGGTGCGTGGATATCGAGAGGCACGGTGCGCGAGCCGCAAGTGGCTTGCGTATTTTTTCAGCTTTTGCTCATTTTGAAGGTTCATTCCATAAATTGGTAAAATAATTTTTGGAATCGGATTAGTAGTTCCGGAGATATTTAATCCTACATACAAACTTTACTTGTTTATAATACTAGTTTAGATATCAGTAAAATAGTTTTTGAAATCTGGTATCTAGTTCCGGAGATGATCTCTTACATACAAACTTGAAAACTGTATCTCTTTATAACTAGGTACAGATTCACAATTATCGATCCTGTTATGATTAGTTTAAGTCAACCTGAAACTGATAGTTAAGTTTTTTTGAAAAAATGTGTAGGTAACCGCCTCTGTGGCGTAATAGTTAAGTACTTTAACTTCACATCAGGAGGTCGTGGGTTCATTTCCTGACGGAGTCTTTGTAAGACACAGTTTGGTTGTAGAAGGACATTTTATAAACCCGCCTGGCTAGCTACCACCATCTTTCTATGCCTAATCACCAAACATCAATGTTAAACATTGATGTATTCCAGCTTGAAGATACGATAACCGAATAGCCTAATTAGGTCACTATGATTGTAAGTTATACCTACTGATTTTCTATACTATGTACAGTGGCCAGCACGTGGCGATGGACAGTATACACACATATAACTACGACCGATTTTTAACAGTTGAACACTCGCACACTTCGGTGATTGGTAGAATTCGTCATCTTTACGAAAATATACCAATCGACATTCTTTTCTAAATAAGCGTCTATTTAAGACCAATAACGAATTCACACAAATCATAAGCCACGCCCCTTAGAAAGCATCCGCCACAGATCTAATAAACCAAGCATCCGCGCAGTGACACGAGCTAGCAAGCAGTGTTGCCGTTTTAGCCACTTTGTGGCTAGATCTAGCATATTTATAACGGTTTAGCCAAAAATAATTCTAGCTAACCAAACGATTCTAGCTACTTTTGGTAATTATGTTTTTGATAATTACTGTTTACAGTTGACCAAATATTTGACCTAGTCACTGCGGTCTTGTCTTCCTCACTCTAATGCGGAAGTAAGTAGTTAAGTGTCATGAACACACTGAAAAAATAAATTATGAAACAAAATGTGTGCATAAACACTTAATTCCATAATTATGATTAAAAGTCAATAAAAATAAATAATAAAAATGCCACGACTATGTTTTGCCACCTGAAGTTTTAAACAAATTTACAGAAGCGGACAAAGCAATCAAAAAAATTGAAACCCCATCTACATCATCATCACAGATCGATTGACGTTGACGTAGAGATTTCAGAATGATGCCATTGTAGACCTACAATTATTTTTTTTCTACATGTATTAGATACTGTTTTAATTAAACCCACATCCTTATTACAAAATTGGCCACTTTTTCATTTTAATAACCACAAACAATATTGTCGTAACGGCAACACTGCCAGTATATTAAAGTCACTCACTCATCCGTCTCCGTCAAAGAGAATATAATACACTACGTTCTCGTCTCGTCCAAAGGGAATATAAGTCACCAATACTTACTACGTTTGTGAGTCCAAGTCCAGTCGCATAGATATTAGATAGCATTAATTGTGAACTTGTGAGCGTACACCGTCTCATACTTCACTGCTTTTTTTATTCACAATTGGTAAGCCCTTGGCATCATCTCACCTGATGGTGAGTGACGATGATGCCGAAGATGAAAGCGGGCTTACCTAGATTCCCCAACACAATGGAGAACGGGCTATCTTATCTTCAAACCGGAACACATCAATGTTGTTAATACTGATGTCTATCGGCAAGACTTAGATAAGATGGTGGTAGCTAGCCAGGCGGGCTTAGAAAATGCCCTACCACCAACCAAACCGATTCTTACAAGTTGGCCCCACCGGGAATCGAACCCGCGACCTCCTGGTGTGAAGCGAATAGGCTACCTACCCATTACGCCCCGGAGGCGGTTAAAGAATTTTAGATTCGGTTCAATAATTCTAAAGTTTAACCCCCTACAACCAAACAAATAAACAAACCTTACCACTACCTATAATATTTTATTCTTAAAAGTCTGGTCTTTTTCACAAATAAATCGGAATTTCCATCAATAAGTATGTATGTAAAATCTTCGGACGAACGCGATCTCCCCCGACCCCGCCTACCCGCACCGGCCAGCGGTAAGCGGCAGCGCAGATTGAAAACAATGCGAAGAGAACAATTACTATCTCTTTTTCGCATTCGCTCTGTTCAACTTCGAACATTTTCAAGGCCATTATGTCCAACTGCATGTGCTGTTCACTGTACTATAATACTATATTTTTTACTATTACACTATTGTACTATTAATTTAAACTAATACTATAAAGAGGAAGAGGAAAGCTTTGATTGTTTCTTTGTTTGTTTGTTTTGAATAGGCTCCGAAACTACTAAACCGATTTGAAAAATTCTTTCACCGTTAGGAAGCTACACTATCCGCGGTTGCTATGGGATACATAATTTAAAAAAAATAGGGATCCTTACTAAAAGTCAAATAATGTAACCCAAGGTGTAAAAAATTACCTAAAAATTCCTGCAATATCTACAAAAAGTAGTGTAGTGGTAGTGTTGTGGTAGTGTAGTAGTAGTGATAGTGTAGTGATAGGGTAGCGGTAGCGGTAGTGTAGAGTAGTGTAGTGTAGTGTGAGGCGGTAGGAAGTTCGCCAGGATATCCAGTCAAAAAAAAATATATCAACAATTTTTTTATCCACAACTGGTAAGACCTACATTACACCATAATTTCACCTGATGGTAAGTGACGATGATGCCAAAGATGAAAGCAGGCTAGACAAAATTAGTGTGTTTAAGTATTTTTTTCAAAAGAAGGCTATTAAAGAAGCGAATATATAAATCAATCAATTTCCTTATATCTACGAAGAGCCAATCTCCAAGTGAACCTCCAAGATTTAATATAAGCAGGAGCTGATCTAATCCGGACCGTGAGCATGACAATCAATTACTGGCAAAAGGCGTGGGGACGCGCAAAAAGGAGATGGAATTAAAAATAGTTTTTTACTTGTCGAAGATGCGCGGGATCCCGTCTCATCCCTGTCAGCAGAGAGCTGGTGGTGCAAGTCAAAAGAGTGACCAAAGAAAAAAAAAACGTGTGGCACTCGAGGACTGCCGCGGTAAAGCTATTGCATAGCATTTTTTATCAACTTTTAACACTAATAAAGTTACACCAGTAAAATTTACCAAGTTCTTTTAGTACCGCAAATCGCTTATAGATGGCACTGTAAGTTTTTTTTAGAAGGCGGTAACGTTACGTCACGCTCGGCCGAGCTACATGTTAGGCGGAGTGTGGGGTGTTAGGTTTTTTCGTTACGGAATTTCTTGATTCGGTCGCCGCGCTCATAGCCCGCGATAAAAGCTATGCAATAGCTTAAAAATCCATAAATCAATCATTCTCATAACCACCACCGTGGCGTAATGGTTTAGTCCATTAGCATCACATCAAGAGGACGCGGGTTCGATTCCCGACGGAGTCTTTGTAAGACTCTGGTTGGTGGAAGGGCGTTTTCTAAGCCCGCCTGGATAACTGCCACTATCTTATCTAAGTATTGCCGGCAAACATTAATGCCAACAATTTTGATGTGTTCCGGCTTGAAGATAAGATAGTCAGTTCCCCATTGCGTTGGGGAATCTTGGTAAGCCCGCATCCATCTTCGGCATCATCGTCACTTACCATCGGGTAGGATGATGCCAAGGGCTTACCAACTGTGAATAAAAAAAATCTGGCTCAGAGACTTGAAGTAGATCTTGGTTTTCGACTCAAGATAATATACTAGGAGGTAGAGACAAACTTGGTAACCAGCAGGGGGGTGGGATCCTGGTTCAGAACTTTCGCTATTCCTACTACTTACGGGCGTTGCTCCTTAACGCAATCGAATATTTGGTCAGTTTTTGCATAATTGTCATGAGTACAATTAGTACTTTCATTTTATATGTTACTCAGCCATTTCTCTTATCGTTTTTTTTTTGTCAAGATAACTAGTTTTTAGGCGCTATTAGTACATAACGCAACCACTTTGCGCAGGCAGAACGACATGTTTAACATCAGAGGGTTGCCATTTATCCTCTCAACCTATGTTTATCCAATTCCATTACTGTTATCAGATTTGTTATGACCTCCTAGTCTTTAATGCCATTCTGTAATATTTTTTTAGAGAAATAAACAACTTGTTGTATTCCATTAATTAATGAATTAATTAGTACTGAAGGATAAGTGGCGCCCTCATTATAGTAAAACATTATAACTCGCATTTTATCGAAAAACTTAAGACGGCTGTTAGGGTTTATATGTAAATTAATAGACGCTAACTGATTTCCTCTTTTGAATGGTCACCCCACCGCACAAACAAAGATCAAATTACTAAGTAGTGCAAAGATAATAAAAAGTATCGGTACGTGACTGTTTTTGAAGGCGGCATCAGGGCAGTTCGTTGCGGATTTTCAAGGTGTAAACAGTTGGTAGAATTAATCAGTGACAGAGCGTAGTGTGACAACAGAAGTGGAATACCAACTCAGGTGATTGTACTCAGACTATTTTGTTTACTAATTTACATGAATTTAGTGCCGAAATAATGTAGATTTAATTAATCATCTAATAGTTGGAATAAATCTGATTTCTTTAAGCATATAAGGTTGTTTCCTTTTATCATTAAAGTGTAGGTACCTCTAAATATGTAATTTAGAAATCGCTACTTCTGTAAAATGTTTTTTTATTGTATTGATAAATAAACTAGCTGTTTCCCGCTGCTTCATCCGCGTGGACAACGTTTCTATGACTTTTCGAGGGTGCCGCAAGCGGCTCGCGAGCGTGGAAAAAAGTAGCCTATGTGTTAATCCAGGTCCTAATCTGTCTACCTACCAAATTTTCCGTTTCGTAGTTTTTTGCGTAAAAGAGTAACAAACATACATCCATACATTCTTACGGCCACTTTTTAGGGTTCCGTAGTCAACAAGGAACCCTTATAGTTTTGTCATGTCTGTCCGTCTGTCCATCTGTCCGCGGCTTAGCTCAGAGACTATTAGTGCTAAAAAGCTTGTATTTGGCATGGGTTACACATTTAGTAGGTACGCAAAGTGGTATGTTAAATCTTGAAAAAAAAAGTTTTTTTTAGTGTACTTTCCCTACATGTAAATAGCGAGTGAATTTTTTTTTCATTGAAATACCCTTTCGTGTGGGGTATCGTTGAATAGGTCTTAAATACCCCTCAGTAGGGTTGCTAAAACCATTTTTTCGAGTCAGATCTTTAGATGAAACCTTAGATTGGGTATGTCGGATATGGCACATTTTTATTATACGACGTCATTATATTTGATCCCAGATAATCAAAAGAAAAGAAGAAAACTGTAAGTCTGAAATGGCTTAGTTTATTTAGATGTAACCTTCACTGTTAGATTGGGCATGTCGAATATGCCACGTTTTTATTAACGACGTCATATATTTGATTCCAGATAATCGAAAGGAAAAGAAGAAAACTGAATGTCTGAAATGGCTTAGTGTATTTGGTTGATACTTTCAATTTTTTAATGGGGATATCGAATATGGCACATTTTTATTATACGACGTCATATTTTTGATCCCAGATAATCAAAAGGAAAAGAAGAAAACTGTATGTCTGAAATGGCTTAGTACATTTAGATGAAACCTTCCCTGGTAGATTGGGTTTGTCGAATATGGCACATTTTTATTATACGACGTCATATTTTTGATCCCAAATAATCAAAAGGAAAAGAAGAAAACTATATGTCTGAAATGGCTTAGTGTATTTATATGAAACCTTCACTGTTAGATTGGGCATGTCGAATATGCCACATTTTTATTAACGACGTCATATATTTGATGCCAGATAATCGAAAGGAAAAGAAGAAAACTGTATGTCTGAAATGACTTAGTGTATTTGGATGAAACCTACACTTTTAGATTGGGCATGTCGAATATGACACATTTTTATCACGCTTTTATTAGCTTCACCTGTATGTTTGTATGTAACCAACTCCTTTGGACTCGATTTTGACCCACTTTAAACGGACAGATTTAATTCAAACTTTGTAGACTTATCAAGAATTAACGACAATATAATAATTTCATAAGTTTGAACTAAAAAAATAAAAATTAATAGAGTTTAAAAAAAACAAAAAAACACGCTTTTAAAGTACATCAAACTAAAAATTAAAAAATAATTCTTAATATAAGTTGAAAATAATAATTAACAAATTACTAGTATTATTGTGAAAAAGTGTGGGTTGCTCGATAGACGAAAAATATGGCACAGAGCGCCCCATGCTATTTCACAATAACACTAGTATTTTTTAAAAATTATTATTTTCAACTTATAGTAAGAATTATTTTTTACTTTTTAGTTTTATGTACTTTAAAAGCGTGTGTTTTAGTTTGTTAACTCTATTTATTATTATAAGACATCATATATTTGATCCCAGATAATCAAAAGGAAAAGAAGAAAATGTATGTCTGAAATGGCTTAGTTTATTTAGATGAAACCTTCACTGTTAGATGGGACGTATTCATTAAGGTACTATTTGATAATAGTTACGAAATAACACTTTTAATCTTTTGAAATAAAGGGTTTCCGAGGGAGTGGAAAAAACGCTTTGGTTTTGCTTCGATTGGGTGCGTTGAATATTGTAGGTATCTCGGGAAGTCGATGGTGTTAACCAAGAATCCCAGCCTCCACTCAAAGTCGCGGGCACCATCTACATAGTCACAAAAACCATACCCACGCGGGCGAAGCCGCGGGAAAAAGCTATACTCAATATTCAACAATGACACTCGAACCGGAAAACGTAGCGTAGAAAGGCCTCCCACGCGGTGGACCGACGACCTGGTGAAGATCGCGGGAAGCCGATGGACGCGGGCAGCGCAGGACCGGTCGTCGTGGAAATCCTTGGGGGAGGCCTTTGTCCAGCAGTGGACAATTTTTGGCTGATATGATTTTAATGACACTTGAACCACACAACAAGTTCAGTAAACACGTCCCAATTTTCTCTACAAAAAAGCTCTGAAATTCCCGCAGGAAAGCTCATCCTGAACATATCAGTTCAATTTGTATAATAAAGCTTATCTCCCGCCCTTTCAGTTTATGAGACAACGCGTGTTGTTTCCCGCTTTACCTCCTCCCTTATCCCCTTGGCTTTGGGCTCTGATGAAGTTGATAAATGACGCGGCTGTAATCCGGCCGTAATCTGCGCCGATGCGTTGGGTAATTTTTCACCTTTTTCTGGCTTTTAATCCAAGGCGTCGCCGGCGTCGCATCGTCACGCATAATGAGCGCCGCGTAATGAAGCCGCAAAGAAGCGTGTCATTGTTTGTTTTGCCGGTATTTGTTTAAGTTACTTACCAAAGTGAGGTGAACAATACAATACAATATTCTTTAGTTTTGTAAGACTCGGTTTGGTTGGTGGTAGGGCATTTTCTAAGCCCGCCTGGCTAGCTACCACCATCTTATCTAAGTCTTGCCGCCAAATATCAATGTTGAAAACATTGGTGTGTTTCGGCATGAAGATAAGATAGCCAGTTCCCCATTGCGTTAGGGAATCTTGGTAAGCCCGTTTCCATCTTCGGCAACATCGTCACTTACCACCAGGTAAGATTTTGTCAAGGGTTTACTAATTGTGAATAAAAAATAAAAGACAACATAAAAAAAGAATTTTTTTATTTTTATTTTGAATGCGTTTGACTATATTATCTTACCTGATGGTAAGTGACGATGTAGTTTAGGATGGTATACGCAGACCCAAATAATCCCTATTTACTCTCGCTTTGAAGATCCCCAAATTATAGGAGTCGGAAACACAGACGCAGTCAAAGAGTTCCACTCCATGAACAAGAATTGAAATGAACAATATAGATAGAATAAAGCCTATATAATATGCGGCCTTATTACTAGGTAGCAATTTATTCCAGGCAACCATTGGGTAGGGAAACAGCAATAGTATAAGTTAAGGGGTGGTGCAATAACTTAAAACAGAAAAATTTGCAAACAAACAATAACATAAAATACTTAAATATTATAACAATAACTATATGAAATAATGAATCGGGGGGAACGGCAGTGCCCCCGCCAAGTCGAGCGCGAAGCAAACACTGCGGTACCATCCTTTACTGGAACCATTTCGCCGCATTTTCAGGCCCCTATTTGAGAACCTCTGGATAAGACCAGAACGCAGAAATTTTCTTCATCTAGTAAACTATAATCACATACTTAAAATCCAAAATTTCAAGTCTGTAGGTCATTTAGTTTCGAAGTTAAGCGAAAGCAAAGTTTCGCATTTATGACACTCACTCACTCACTCACTCATGATCATCAGAATAGAACTAGTACTTCCCATAAACTCAGAGAGCTGAAATTTAGTACAGAGTTAGAGTTTAACGGCCACATAAAGGAAAAACTTTAAAAACTAGGATAATCGAAGATTTGGAGTACCTGGTGACCCTGATTAGAAAACACAAGAGCCCAACCAAACTATTAGAGATCGACATATCACCTTTACAAAAAATATTCAACTTAAAAAATCAATATGCCCACTTTTCTACAAATAGAAGTGAAATTCCACCAAAAACATTCTGTATAAAACTAGCCAAGTCTCGATGGAGCTGCTTGTTTATCTCTAAAAAGTAATGAAATCTAGACAAAGTCGTGCCAAGTATAAGGTTCCTTACTGCGATTTCATTATTATTATAGTAAATGTTGTGTGACTTGGCCGTTGAAGGGTATACAAGGGTACAAAACCAGGTGCTTCATGACACCATTGCACCAATCTGTCGCCAGAACCGCTACCTATTGACACTTGGAAAACATTGATTCAATAACCAGTCAATTGTAGGCTTGATAAAGCTGCGTATTTCAATAATACTTATGTATAGGTGAGCCTGAAACAAACAGTATAAAAAAATATTTCCAGTACAGACGGACTTCTAATCATTGATAGAAGTCCGCCTGTACGTCTATTTTATGTCAGATCGATGGTCGATTGGACGCTCCAAAAAGAAGTGTTTGTTTCAGGCTCGCCTATACATAAGTATTATTGAAATACACAGCTTTATCAAGCTTACAATTGACTGGTTATTGAATAAACGTTTTCCAAGTGAACATGGAACCTTAGAATTGGCACAACTTTGTCTAGATTTCATTACTTTTTAGAGATAAACAAGCAGCTCCATCGAGACTTGGCTAGTTTTTTACAGAATCTTTTTGGTGGGATATATTATACATAAATAAACAAAAACATATTATGCATAAATAAATTATACATTTTATGTATCCATGGTAAAGAAAGGAAAATGAGATAGTAAGGAAGATGGAAAAAGAGGATTTAAAAACAGAGAACAGAGATATTATTAAGTTAAGTAAGAGGTATTGTTTGCGTATCGATCGTGTTGGGTGTTCAGGTACTTGTATTTTAACGTGACACATTAGAAACTTTGGTCGCAGAGATCTTTATTTTTTACAGCAATTGCAAAACATATGAAAGTGATATTTTGTAACCTGATTCTTCATTTCAATGACTTAACTTTGTCTGTTACAGAAACACGATTCGTCTACATTTATAACTCAATGATCGGAATAGGTAGAGTTTTTTCATGTACCTTTGCAACGTTGGCACAACATGGATAAGCTTCATCATAACTGGTGTCCGGTTTTTTTTCATTTAGAAGCAATTAACTCAAGACTCTACAAAATACTAATCCGTGCGTGCAAGGTTTTATTGAGAAATACTTGCACAAATATATTTTCCCATTTGTTTGTTTACTAATTCTTATTGTATAATTATTGGTGTAATTTGTTTTAAATAAGTAATTTATGCCTCTATAAACATTAAAAAGATGATTCCAAAAAAGTTTTTATTTCACTTTGTAAGACCCTCAAATCTGGAAATGCGGAGACTCTTATCCATACTATTGACAACGTTATGACATAATTGCCGGATAAAACTCTACCTAATCCGATCTATGTTTATAAGTTTTATAACAGAAAAATATATAAAAAACCTCTTTTGAAACAGAGATTTACATTCCTTATACCTCTAAATTTTCCAAGTAGATTAGTCTAAACCACATATAAGAATTTTTTTTTGCTATTCTGTGGTCTAAACACACACGTCAATATGCCAGTTGGGTTGTTTTTTTATTGAGTTGGAGTTTTTTTTTAATTGAAACGAAAAAACATTTAAAAAGTGCAAAAGTGAGGTTATTTTCTGTACTCATTACACGTAAAGAAAAAGACAGAGAATACTGTTCTAATCAATGTCTCGCTTTAATGATAAGTTATTATCGTACGATTGTGTTGTAGAATAGTGTTAGGAAACTGCATAAATTCTTTGAACACACGTAGATAGATTTGCTGCACATGTACAATAGAAATAGGGGCTATTACACTATCATAGACATAACATTATCCTAGTTGTAGCCTAATGGTCATTTTTGACAGCATACTGCAAAATATAATCCCACAAAAGCGGCAGTGTACTAGATCTAGGATCAGATATGAACACATTTCAAGATTTAAATAGGTTTCAATAGGTGCATGTTACTTTCAGATGGTCATAAGATAGCGATTACATCACATAATGTCAGATTGTGAAAAAAATATAAACAAACAATCATCAGTTAATAATGTCAATAAAATCATTGTTATAAAATAAAGTATGTCATTTGGTCATGAAAACAATATGAAACGAGAAGTAATACATGAAAATGATTGAATTTGTTGTTAATGCCTTTGACAAGAGTAATAGGTCAGTTCACACGGACAGCGCGGCGCCCGTTCATGAGTATTACGCGAGAGTCAGTCATCGCTCCCTTCGACCATATTAGAGGGAAAGGAACGACCCGGCTCCCGATATCTATGGTAATGTAATATGCCCCTTAGGTTCACGAGAACAAACATTGGAACGATGCACAAGATCTTGTCGTAGATACAGACTCCGATAAATTTAACTCCCCACGGACTACATACCTTCTCGCAGAAGCGTCTAACATATTCAATTTGTATGGGAGGTCGTACCTTTCTTAGTATTTCCTTAGTACTTATGGCATATTATGGACGGACGTTAGTAAGATTTCTCTATTACGTAAATTTTATAAATAAACTTTGGAGTATGTTGTATGTCAGATATTTTTAGAGTTTAACATACATGTCATATTTTAGGAGTTAATAAGTGTTATCGATTATAAAAATTTGAAAAAATCCATAGCGCCATTTTTGAGAGAAAACTTTTGTTTTTTTGTATTGGACGTGCCCTTAACATTTTTTTTAAAGCTGCCCCATGCAAATAATTTTTAGTGTCCATTTTCAAATTTTAATAAAAAATTCTCTGAAAATCGAGGATAAGGACATACACACATACATACACATAGAAATATACACATACACATACACATTCATTTTTTCAAGAAAATGTTTTGGTGTCTCTAAGTAAGTGACATAGAGTGCATTTTTTGCAAAATCTCATAGTCGGAAGTTGATGTTGAAGTTAGGGGCGGGCTGATTTCCGCAAACAGGCGACCACCGCGCCCAATTTGCGTAAATGGCTGGCATCATTGCCAGCCCAGCTCCTCCAAGAAGTCAATTAGCTCCCGTAGGTTGCCGATGACCTCATGGAGTGACCTCGGGTCATCGAGGTGCACGACCCTGTACTGCGCCAGCCCCTTGCAATCCAGCAGGATGTGGGCAGTAGTCCCCTCAGCCTCCATACACGCTCTGTATAGGGGACTATCGGTGATAACTAGAGCGAATAGGTGTTTATTAAAATGGCCATGTCCAGTGATTGCGGCCGTTACCTTTCGGAGCTGAGCTCTCCCAAGTCTCATTAGCCTTCTGGATATACCAGGGTTAGTAGACGGCAGGGCCAACCTCACCAGTACAAATTGTGTTCATTTCTTGTGCGTTGATTCAGGTTAGACCATAGTCAGCCATATGGGAGGGATATTATAGGTTTTTGTCCCACAGCCATAAGTTCTGACGCTCTCCTGGCAAGCTCATTCGCCGCATCGTTGCCGCGTGAGTTTCTGTGCCCTTTAATCCATTGCAGAGTTACACTGCCGTTTGAGACTTTACCGCCGCCGCTAGAATTCTTTATTGTACTTTACCGCCGCCGCTAGTACTCTTTATTGTACTTTACCGCCGCCGCTAGTACTCTTTATTGTACTTTACCGCCGCCACTAGTTGTACTTTACCGCCGCCGCTAGTACTCTTTATTGTACTGTGCCGCCGCCGTGTAATTTTGTAAGGAAATTCAGGCTACCAAAATATTACGTAAGTTGAAAACATGTTTTTTTTTTATATACATATTGTGTTGTTTTCAGTGTGATCTGATAGGTTTAGGTCTAAAACGGATAGGGTAAAAGAAATACTAAACATAAGTACCTATTGTAAGTTGGTTTTCTACTAAAACATAAAACACTTTAAAAATAACTTGCTTTGATTCATCCAATGGTAATCTGTAGAACTTTCTTTTAGTTTTGTCGTTTGTAGAGCTTAAACAAACGTACACAGCACAACACATGCCCATTACAAAAGTATTTGTAAATATTTGTCTAATATTTGAATATTTTACGTGGCCTCTGCTCTGCGCACCGCGTCCTTGCCAGCCAACAACTCTGAGGCAACTTAGCGGGGGTGGGTGGCACTTTCAACGGGAGGCAGGAAATGACTATATTATATATCATAACATTCATCTCCGCCCTCTTTCAATGTGGGGTTATCCGAACAGTTCCGACAAACGACCGAGGAGGGAGACCGTACGGCTTCCGTAGGAGCCAGTGTCGCGGCAGCCTTGTCCATAGGCTCCGGTGTTGTTGTATGGGACGCGCGAGTGGGATCCGTTTCTTCCAGGGAGGTTGCTGTGAACCTGCCCCTTGGTCCCCAGAACTTAAGGTAGACCGATACTACCATTAGGGCAATCTGGCGCCCGTGTTCCAGAAGGACCTCGACCAAATACTGTGGATTTGGGCCCGCGGGTTTTGGAAGCCAAAGGCCCGTCCGTCTTTTACTGCTTCCCAGACGCCAAGAAGCAGTATGCCTTCAAGTACCATGCGGGGCAACTCATTCTGTCGCTTGTTAGTAAGCTCCTCATACCGGGGCAGTGTTATATTGGAGGCTGCCGCCCGGAGCCACCCCAATGCTGCCGAGTCGTTGCACCATATCTTCAGGGTACAGTCTACGTGGACGGGTTGGCCCTTGAAGACTGGACCAGCAGATCCGAGTTGGGTGAGCGAATGTTCCCGTACCCGGTCGGTAAAGACGTTCAGAATGTAGTCCCCGTCCTGCTGACTGAGACTTCCAACCGCAAGGTCAGCGGACGCAGACTCCGCGTAGGTAGCACGCTGGGGCTTGCTCGCCAACCCCACCCTGGGCTTTTTGGGCTCCAAAAACAATAAAGAAACATCATATATTAGACCTGAAAAAAATAAACTCATACATACTGTCATACAAACTTTATAAACAACCACATCTTAATAATGACTGTCATAAATAAGTGAAATAAAACCCACGGGGAAAAATCGAGTACATCCGCGTGTGGAATATCCATTAGTTTATCATTATAGATCTCACCAAATTCAACTTATCTTTTCCTTTTTCTTATCGTGTCGATGGCAACCCACAATTCAGCTACGCGTATACCTCGTTCCAAAGCGTTCGAGAGGTCTTCCCGCATGCTGATGGTAGGGCACAGGGTACAAGCACAAGTTAATCATAGTCTGATGAGTTGTACCACACCTGCGATTTTTTTGGCAGCATCTGTGGAAACCCACCAACACAAATTATGTTTATCATGCGTGTCACTAAAGATGAGAATTGACACGCCACGTAAAACATTAAAAAGACAAAGTAGAAAGTGTACGAAACAGTTATCCTTAATACGAGTATATAGTTATCCATAGTCCTTTGTTTCTTTTGACATATAGGTGTACCCAGCGTAAACTATCTTCCTACCTTGTCTTTTTAACGTTTTACGTGGTGTTTCAAGTCTCATCTTTAATGGCACGCACTGTACTACGTCGGACTTGTGTCCGGAGCTTGTTTTAAGAATTTCAGACGGACCACTGCAGTTCGTCCACGAGGCATATTTCTGCAGGTGGAATAAATGCGTTAAGTGAGTTTCTACATAAATACTGTGGAAAAAGTACTAGTACAGGATCTGGTTTCAAGTTTACGTACGTCATCAAGTACCACATGGGGACTTTTATATAGGCCCATAATCACCCTAAAGTAAAGTAAAAAAACAAATTCTACCTTCTTTCCATTGGCCGGGTTGATAGGTATAGCCATCCGGGATTTTTTTTGTACAAAATTACGTCATGTAGGCAGTACCCGAACAAGACCATTTACCGGTTTTAAATTTTACTTTTTTTTTGAGTACGTTATCCACTTGTCCTATTATAGTAAGTAAGCTATTATAATTCATTGTGTTTTATTTTATTTCAAAGCAGAACGATTATTTAACCATATCCCACATTATATAATTAGTAGCTGTACGGAAAAAAAAATCTTATCACACTTATGAATCCCACTTCAAAATTTTAACCGAGATATTTTGTAATTTAAATATATAAGGTCTAACAAAATTAGCTGAAACTATTTTAACTGGTGCTTCTACCCATGAAACTTGACTACTTTCCCCATGAAACCCATAGTCAAATCTCAAAAAAAATTTTGAACTTCCCATACTAAGTTGGCTGATCAGCTGATCGAATTAGTATGGGAGGGCCAAATTTTTTTTTTGCGATTTGACTATGGTTTCCATGGGAAAAGTTGTTGAGTTTCATGGGTAGAAGCACCAGTTAAAATAGTTTCAGCTAATTTTGTTACACCTTATATATAACTCAAAGGTGACTGACTGACTGACATAGTGATCTATCAACGCATAGCCCAAACTACTGGACTGATCGGGCTGAAATTTGGCATGCAGGTAGATGTTATGACGTAGGCATCCGCTAAGAAAGTATTTTGGGAAAGTCCCACGGGAACCGCAAAAAGCGGGCGCTGATCCACTACTATGCAGTATATTTTTAAAAGTTTTAGAGTAAGTTATCTAAATGTCCTATTTTTAGTAAGGAAACTGTTAATATGCACTGTGTTTTATTTTATTTAAAAACCAAACCAATGATTGAACCAATGGTTAAAGGCCTGTAACAGTCCCCATGCGGTTCTTGATGACGTAGGTAAACTTTCCATCTCTAAAATCATGGTTGATTAGGATTGCCATACGTCCCGGTTTGATCAGGACTGTCCCGCTATGAGAACCCTGTCCCGGCGCCCCGGCAGGTTTACATCAGCGTCCTAGAAGCGCGAAAAAATTTTGGAGATTGCTATGTGTCTCCCCGGTACTTCACCGCCAGTGGAAATAATTTTCACACAGATAAATTAGACGTGGTCTGACGATCGGGGAAGGATGGAAGAACCAGAATCCTTGCTCAAGCGCAAAATCATCTTCAAAATGTCATGCAGTGAGTTTTATGAAAATACTAGCTGTCCCGGTGAACTTCGTTTCACCTTACACTACACTACACTACCCTACACTACCCTACACTACCCTACACTACCCTACACTACCCTACACTACCCTACCCTACACTACCCTACACTACCCTACACTACCCTACACTACCCTACACTACCCTACACTACCCTACACTACCCTACACTACACTACACTACACTACCCTACACTACCCTACACTACCCTACCCTACCCTACACTACCCTACCCTAACCTACACTACCCTACCCTACACTACCCTACCCTAACTACACTACACCTACACTACACTACACTACACTACCCTACCCTACCCTTACCTACCCTAAAACCAATTATTTTTTGACTGCTCATATATTTTTTAAATTGATGACTATCAGATCAGTGAAAAATACGTTCATACAATTTTTTTTTCGGTTTTATTCTTCGTTAATTGTCGACACATCAAAAAATTAAAAAAAAAACATGTAAAAAAACAAAACAGGCAAAATTTGCCTTTTGCTGTTCTGCGTTCTGATTTGGCTCTTGATAATTATAGTTAGATTATGGTTTATTTTATTCAATTTCACTACATTTAATCAAGTCTAGGATATTATTAATTCTTCAGCAACCCGCTTTTGATGCTCTTTTCAGACAAAATTGAGTTCTTTTGGAACTTATCGCGCGGCGTGAGCGACGCGTTTCATACGCAGCGCTTCTTACTCAAAATGTCATTTATGAATTCTCGGAACTATTTACACAGCGTAGTGCAATCAGTGCAAATATAAATCAAAAATAATAATATAATAATAAATCAAATTTTGATTTATCTTATGCGTCATAAACACCAACACCAAGTCTTCAATGAAATTTTACCCGATATTGATGTAAGTTTCCAATTCAGCGCTGTTATCCGCGTCCGACGGTCAACTTTAACTAGTTAACTTCACTAACTGGATTGCTTGCTTACTGCCCAAAGTTAGTGCATGACTAAAGACCCGACTAAGCAACTAAGGGGCTGGTCACAATAATTTATAGAAGGCTCTTAATAAATCCTTTTCTAATTTTATTGATACTTACATAAAATTCCTTCTTTACCGCTTCCGTGGCATAGTGGCTTAGTCAATTAGCTTCATATCAAGAGGTGAATGGTTCGATTCCCAGCGAAGTCTAACTTTGTAAGACTCTGTTTGGTTGGTAGAAGGGCATTTTCTTAGCCTTCCTGGCTAGCTACCACCATCTTATTTGAGTCTTGCCGCCAAACATCAATGTTAACAGCATAGTTACGTTCCGGTTTGAAGATAATAGTGCTAGTGTCCCATTGCGTTGGGGAATCTTAGTAAGCCCGCTTCTGTCTTTGGCATCATCGCCACTTACCCGCAGGCTAAGAGTAGGGATGCCTCAGGTGAGATATATGTTGCCAAGGTCTTAACTAACGGTTAATAAATGAAATATTGCGCAAATAAATTTTGAAAAATGGTATAAAGTTAATAGATAAGTCACAGATTTAAGTTCACAATGCTGGGTTTTTTCCGGGACCACAGTGGCCGCCTTGTAAGGGAGTGCAGCAGACAAAGAAGGGAGCATATTATGAGTAGGTAATCAATTATCAGCCTTAAAAACATTACACTTAAGGTTCTTTCCTGCACTTAGTGACCTCTAGCAGCGAGCGAGTAGTATTATAAAAATTGACCAAAAAACCTAGTGATGGGATTTCATTTGTCATCATTATAATGCGCATAACAGGTAGCGCTATGCAACATACACAAAAAAACCGGCTAAGTGTGTGTCGGTCCACGCGCAACGTAGGGTTCATAGTTGCCATTATCGCGTCCATATCTAATTTTCAAATTTCCAAGTACAGCGGTTCAGTTATTAGGAGGTATAACACTCGACTTCAACAAAATCTAGCACTTTCAAGTCTATTTTTTCGAAAACAGAAATCTTAATTTTTAAATGGTAATAGAAGACACACAACTATTTTTCAAGCTCTAACCAACGATACTCCACACGACTGGGTTTGACTGGAAAAAAAAAATCATCCCCACTTTACTTGTAGGGGAGGTACCCTTAAAAAATTTCGGGTAAAATGTACCCTATCCGCGAGTGACAGTTTGGAAGATATCGTGGAAGAAGAAGTGACATGAAAGAAATACTCTGCTAACGTGGTGTAGGCAGTCGAGTAAAAAAATAGTGGCCAAGTGCGTGCCAAACCACATGCAAAGTAGTTTTCCGGAGTCTTCTCAGAAAATAAAATTGTAAGTATATTTAAAAACCGGCCAAGTGAGAGTCGGACTAGCACTCCGAGGTTTCCGTACCATCATACCTCTCCACACAACTACATATTATAATGACAATAGGCTTGTTTCCACTAAGAATAAATCGGATGGCTTTGAGTTTCTAATGATTAACCATCATAATTAGTAAACAAAAAAACAACTTTTCTATTAAAATAATAAAAGATTAATAATATTTTTGGAAAATAAATCGACGAAATGAGGCGTTTAATCACGTGACATTAAACGCCAATCAGAGAAGCGCATGGAAACGTGACGTCACGCCTCGCGAAATGAGCGCGAAACGCTATGTTGTATCTGTCATTTTCGTATAAAGTGAACAGGTTATTTCGAGTTTTCAGCAATTATTGTTAAATTAATACAGTTCGTTTTTAGTTTCATCTTGAAAGACAGGTATAATTTGCCATGGAATCAGGATTTAACAAAGCAAACAGCAGTAATTTGCCCAAAATTGACACCGTTATGCTTGGCAAATTTTTTGCAATGAACACCGACTTTTGTTCATCGGAGTTTCGCAATGTTAAAACTTCTATGTAAGTATTTTGTGAAGAACAAACAAAGTCTTATTTAATTAGCAGTTACCAGTCCCTACGTTAGTACCCAGTCCCCAATCTACGTATTGTAGATTTGTTATGGTGCAAAAACCTATTTTATAAATAGATACATCACGTTGTGTTCAATACTTACATCAAAATGATCTTCACAGAAATAAATTGTGGAATCAATTGATAAAGTAAGAGCATCTTGCCTCCTTGCCATTTTTAACCACTTTCTTCGTATTTGTTTATTGTTTGGAACGTATATGAATAATTTGTTTGGCGTTTTATCGTTGTACTTTTACATTGGGGCACTATACATTATTTATAATACGAGGAATTCATTATTTATTAGAAAACACAATTGACTGACATATACAAACACGGCTGTTTCGCGAGGTGTGACGTCATTCAAGACGCCATGACAGTCTTGGCCTTTTTCGCGGTAAATTTCAAGTTCATTTCTAAAAACTCAAAATACTAATGTAAAACACCTATTTTTCTTAATATAATATACTTTTGGGGTGAAATAGATGCTTAGCTATAGTTTTAAAATAATTTCCAAATATTGTCAACTAGCCTATTATACCTATTCACATTATCAACAAAAGACATCAATGTGAAGGACAAAAATGTGCTTTTTAGGGTTCCGTATATCAAAAGGAAAAAAATAAACCCTTACAGGATCACTCGTGTGTCTGTACGTCCGTCTGTCACAGCTGATTTTTATGTTTTTTTTTATTCGATGCTTTTTTTTTAAATTAACAAAAACCATTTTTTTTCGAAAATAACTTTTAGGTACAAGCTTTTAATATTCCATTGTCACGCGATATACATATGCCTGCAAAATTTCAGCTCCACCGGAAACCGGGAAGTGTTTCAAATTTATCTTTCGAGATTCCATCCGAACAAACATACATACATTGCAAGTTAAATAAAAGCTTGTAATAAATAATGCTTTGTACTGAGTTGTTGCGATGAAAGTCGGTGTTTTAACGTGTTCAGCGTTACCAATTATTCTTTTTTATAATTTTTTAGTAAGCCCCTCAATAACACATATTGTGATAATTTCTGTGAAAATTTGAGCCGGCAACTACTACGGATCTTTAAAAGTCGAACAGATAGAAGGACAGACAGAATGAAGGTGTAGGTTTGGTTATAGCGCAGAGTAAGCAAACCACTATTATATATTTCGGATCATCAGAAGGGTTTTGGCCGTATCTAAGAAATAAACTCGTCTTTGAGAAGTATTGGAGTGTACAATCAATATTCACACACGTTTGCAACACGAGGCTTCACGATGATTCGGATGAAAACCGATTATTTTATAGACTGCGATGAGTTCGGCACGGGGCTGGCTTCCCAAGTTGACAGTTCAGCTGCTTCATCAAAAGTGCTAGTAAAATAATTGGCGCCTCTGTCGTAGCCTCTGTAGGTAGGCTGCATTGTCTTTGATGGTTCGATAATCACAATGATTCTGATTGGCTAACAAACAAGTACCAACACTACCAACTTCCGGGTTCCGGTCTCGCACAGACCACGCCTTGGCCAAAGATGACTATTATTACTACCCTAGCTAACCGCTTGACGTTTCAAGATAAAACACACGGTGCTTCGACGCATGCATAGATGGCGCCACGTCCTTGCGCTCCGACACGGCCATCCTGACGTCGATGCGTGCCCAGCAGCTGCCATAATCAGTAATGAGGAGTAGATGTGTGTTTAAGTTAGGTATTCAGATTACCTAACTTATCATAAATCTACTACAGATAAGTAGGCCTGTGGTGTGGCCCTAGAATAGTACCACCCATCTCTTCCCTAGGGTGTGGTAAGAGGTGAATAATGGATCAAAGACCGGAGGATGGGCAGCAGCGTCTTTCCTGCGTACCGTGCCACACACCGCGATCGCCCACCTGCCTGCCAAGCGATTGCGCCTTTGTACAGCAGTGAACGTTGCCTGGCTGATGTGATGACGATGAGCTGTGTAGGTACTTGAACTCCCTTTCCACAGGGCAAAGCTCACGAAAAAAAAGGAAGGTACTTGAACTCCCCTTCCACAGGGCAAAGCTCATAAAAATAAAGGGAATACGTAGAGGTCGATGCTGTGTGACACACAGAGGCTCTAAAATGATAAAGGTCAGGTTGATGCTGTGCTCTAGGCGCATATGTCCATATGCGCCGTGGTACACAGGGGCCCTAAAAAAAAAGGAAAGGTCGATGCTGTGCTCTGGGCGGTCTTGTACGCCGTGGTACACAGGGGAAAAGGAATGACGGTAAAAATGTGAAATAGTTTGCAGTCGTTACTACAAGTATCATCAGGAAACCTGACCAAACAACACTAGTTGTAAACAAATCTACACGGAAACGACCAAATCATACGGTCGGCACCATCTTTTTCTTTGTTACAGCTTATGGTTAGTTAGTTTATGGTCAGTTAGTCTATGATGGTTCCGAACCAAGGTGTCGTGTCGACTTCGTGCGGACATTGAGTCGTCAGACTAAAGAGTCGGACAACCAGCTGTCGTCAGTCTGTAGCATTGTCAATGGTAGTCGTGTACCTACTCAGTGCCTCTTAACTTGCACTGACGCAACAGATAACAACAGATTTCTCTTTAATGAAAACTGCTCACCCGATGGAATTCCAGTATTGTGCATCAACCTCGCAAAGGTTGACTCTCTTCTCCATCACTGGGGCAGCTTTGCAGGTGTTTCCCTCTTGGCTGCATCGCTTCAAGCAGCTAGACATGTAGTGGCCCTGCCCTTTGCCGATGCGGGTCGTAGATACACAGATCCATAGTAGCAATCCATGCACGTGCATTCACATCCGATCTATAGGGGTTGAAATCGGGTAACCTCAATTCATGGGACGATGATGGCGTCCGCGTGGCTAGTATCAGCGTCAGAAAATTCTGATTTCGTTGTTCCAGAAGCACTTTCTATTTGGTGTTGCTCACATCACTATCTGGAACACGTGGGGCGTCCATGTCCTATCCCAATTCTGATTTCGGATCATCAGAAGGGTTTTGGCCGTATCTAAGAAATAAACTCGTCTTTGAGAAGTTTTGGAGTGTACAATCAATATTCACACACGTTTGCAACACGAGGCTTCACGATGATTCGGATGAAAACCGATTATTTTATAGACTGCGATGAGTTCGGCACGGGGCTGGCTTCCCAAGTTGACAGTTCAGCTGCTCCATCAAAAGTGCTAGTAAAATAATTGGCGCCTCTGTCGTAGCCTCTGTAGGTAGGCTGCATTGTCTTTGATGGTTCGATAATCACAACGATTCTGATTGGCTAACAAACAAGTACCAACACTACCAACTTCCGGGTTCCGGTCTCGCACAGACCACGCCTTGGCCAAAGATGACTATTATTACTACCCTAGCTAACCGCTTGACGTTTCAAGATAAAACACACGGTGCTTCGACGCATGCATAGATGGCGCCACGTCCTTGCGCTCCGACATATATATTGCAGCAAAAACTAACTTGGGAAAACCAAACAGTCAGGTTACTCAACAATACACTGTAAATTTAATTTTTTTTTGTACTTTACTTATACTATTTTGATTATCTGATTGGCCACTTTTGTATAAATTTCTTGCAAATTGACCATAATATGTTCCTTGGAGAAAGTGTTTTACTTTCAAGATTATAGTACAAACGGGATCTCGTCTCGTTGCCTGGACTGAATTAAAATCCTTACTAACACTGTAAATGTGAAAATAAGTTTGTTTGTTACCTTTGTTCGACACTTAAACTAATCTTGAAGAAATTTGGGATGTAGATAGCCTGTGTCACGGAAAAGGACATCCCGTGAAAAAGCATAGTCCGATACAGTTTCTAAGGGGAATCAAAAAAGATGTTTTTTGGTTGAATTATTTAACATAGCAACGAAGCAACGGATTGTTGTGATTTTTGACGTGACTACGACTAATAAATCGATGGACGCCGGCTGCATGCACGACAAAAGGTTGACTCATTGTCCCGTTACGCTCATTGTCCCGTTACGCTAATTGACTCGTCATAAAAGTATGCAATCATTTCATCAATGTTTTATTATGACGTTGTCACGTTAAACTATTGTCCGTAAACCGACTTTACAGACAACCAATTTTTTTTTTCACTTAATGATATATAGCACATAGCCCGAGTTAGTTCCTGAGGTATCTAAGGAAAACTCATTACCAGGCTCGCGCACGTTAGCGTCGCAATGGGGTGATTTTTTTGCAGAGAAATAGTTGAGGGGGTGTGAAGTGACATAGACTGCTAATCAGAATAGCCCGGTACAGTTCCCGAAGGATCTGGAGCAAACTCCTGCCTACGCAGCTCGCGCACCACTCACTCTCACTAGTCATAACAACGATGCCCACGAGAAAAGCTAGTAATAAAATAAATGTGAAGGTGTCTGCAAAATTTTCGTGTGAACGCACAGGAAGCATGACTGGCGATGACGGAACAATCCATAACTCGATAGAGGGACTGTGGGCGGGAACTAAAGGCGATCCCCAGAGCAAAGCAGAGCGTGTAGTTATAACTTTACCCCTGTTTGGAGAGTTATACTCGCGCAAAGTAGGTGTTCCTAGTGTTTTCAAAAAAAATAATGCATATTTGAAAAACAAAATTATATTTGCAGTTGGTAATCGAACAATTTGTATGGAAAATCTATAAACTTTTTACAAATCTAACTGCACATCTTAAGTTGGTCGATTATTACTTCTAAACTAAGAAAGCCTACTTAGCCGTAATAGTTTTCCTTTAAAATTGATTATATGTCTTGCTATTTACAGATGTCCGACGCTGGATCCATTCCTGGAAGAATGAGGTCGTGAAGTTTTTGCGAACACTCTCCGAAAACATTTCAATAGAATACCGATAGACAGGCGTCTTTGCGGCGATGCTCAAGGCTTTAGAGTTTGTTGTTGACTAGCTCGTCTTTACTAATGAGTCTCCGGGCGCGTCAGTCGATGACGTCCAAGGTATCCAGCTGATAGCGGACTGATCCATCCCATAAGTGTGAACAGTACTAAGATATGGCTTATTGATTTGTGGTAACTGTTCCCTGGCCAACAAAATTTTAATAGCCCTAAGGAAATGTGTTCGTGCTATCTGTAACTTTGGCCCGTACCAGATATCTATGATGCTATTTCCAAAGCTTGGCATACTCACTCTCACTGACATGTATATCCTCGAGTGCAGCAAATTTGTAAAATTGTATCCACATTTCTTCCACAAAGCTAGCGAAGTGTATCCTATGAACACGAGAAATCCTGAAAAAGTCGTCCTTATCTGCTGCTATAGAACCACTTTGTACCATAAACACTACTACAGTTTGAGCAATATAATCTATCTATTTATATTTATATTATTTATATAATATAATAAAACTGTAACAGGGCCGTGTCTGTACATGAAATATTTTTGAAAAATAATAATTGTGCTGGACATTACTAACGATACAGAGGCCAAAACAACAACTTTTGGAATTTTTGTCTGTCTGTCTGTCTGTCTGTCTGTCTGTATGTTCGCGCATCACGCAAAAACTACCAGGCCGATTTTGATGAAATTTTGTATGGTGGTTCCTTATAGCCCGGGTTAACATATAGGATACTTTTTATCCCAGAAAATTCAAGAGTTTCCGTGGGAAAATCAAAAGTATTCATTTATAGAATGGCTCACCACGCAAATGTGGCTTGACCTATTACAATCAAATTTTACACGTTGATACCCTTATCGCGAACTAAAACTGGGACATTGTGAATCCCAAAAAAATTAGGGTTCCTACAGGAATGCAAAAAATTGTATCTTTAGAATGACTCAACGTAACAATATGAAACCTTTACATTGGGATGGGGTGTTTTGACCATCATTGTATAGTCGGGTATTCTTTATCCCGGAAAACTAAAGAGGTCCCGTGGGAAATTATCCATCCATACTTACAATAATAAATATAGAGTACTTTTTCAACATATAAGCTACACAAACCACACATTATAATCATAGCAGCAAAATGTCAATAGATGGCACTGCAGGAATAATAAAATGCGCTTAAGTTGTATTAAAACATTAAAATATTATTTCATACTTTTGAGTGAATTTCTTTTATGTATTTTTCAGCATACGCTACTTTAAACTCTGGAACTATGGTACGTAGCGATGTGTTTCATAGACGAACAGAGAGGTAATTTTTTACAGATTCCAATCGAGTAAAAAAATAAAAACACATAAATTGAGTTTAACATCTTTTAACAGGAGGCACAGATATGGGAACTCTTCTGACGGGGCGACTATTTGCGTGTGGCAGTTGCTCTCCGCCTGCAATATCAATATCTGTGAACCTCATCAATGTATTTGCGGGTCCTCGGTGGAGGCAATTGGCCATCACTCACTGAGTTGCAGTCGTGTTTGTGAAGATTACCACGTCACCAATTCCTTAATGACCTCACTCGGAGGGTACTGGTCTCGGCCAGTAAAATATTCCATCTTTAATGCAGCCGCCGACCGGGCTTTAGGAGATCTGATGGCAAAAGGCCGGAGGGTTTAAACAGGTGCTATGGCAGAGAGGAACGTGTCTGCTTTGGGAAGCCACTTTTTCTCCCTCACTCCTCACCCGTACGGTACTGCTGCTCAATTTGCGGTGAGAAAGAAGCATAATAAGTACTCGGTCTTGGAGGCAAATTACTGCTTTGTGCCGCTGGTCTGTGAGACAACCGGCTGCTGAACCCTCAGAGGCCTTTGCCTTCACAAAGAAGATTGACCTTCGCCTTCGAGAGAGGAGATGTGACGTGAGGTCCTACCTGCTGCTAAGGTTGTCTATTGCCATCCAGCGCGGCAACGAGAAGTACGTCTTGGGCTCCTTTGGAGCTGATACGACTCGAGGATTTGACCCATATTAATATTGTTAGGAAATGTTATTACTAGATGGATACCTATAATGATTTGAATTAGTTTTTTGATAATATTTGATCATCTCAGTTTATTGGTGGGGCCAAGGGGATCGACCTGCCCTGAGTTAGGGCGATCTGGCCTTAGACGATCACGCGGGCCCATTGCGGGTTGATTGACTTCACACATAAGCTTCGAATTTCTTCGCAGGCGTGTGCAGGTTTCCTCACGATGTTTTTCTCACCGTAAGAGCGTCGGATAAACGTACATACCAGTATGAAATCGATATTCGTATAGATATTAGTAAGTGGCAGGATTCGAACCACGGTCTTCCGGACAGGAGGTAGTGGCCCTAACCGTTCTGCCACCGACGCTCTATATGTTATTTAAGATTTAGATATCCTTACTTAATATTATAAATGTGAAAATGTGTTTGTTTGTTTGTTACCTATTCACACTTCAACACCTCTACCAATCTTGATGAAATTTGGCATGTAGGTAGCCTGTATCACTGGGAATGAAATAGTCTACTTTTAATCTGTGGAAATTATCATGGCCCGATGCAGTTCCTGAGGAAACTAAAACAATACTCTTTGTTCGTTTTATTTAAAATCGTAACGAAAAAAATTTACTAATAAGTATATCCTGACATAGTTCTCGAGGGATCTGGGGACAACTGTTTTCTGCGCTCGCGCACGTCGGTGGCGTCGCAACGGAGCAACGGATTAAAGTGTTTTTTTGTATAGAATTTGTTGAGGGGGTGGGAATTGACAAAGACTGCTAATCCGAATAGCCCGATACAGTTCCTGAGGTACCTGGAGAAAACTCATGTCCACGCTTGCGAGCTGATTGCGGCTCACGCACCACTCACCCTCAAAAAGAGTCATAAAAGCTATGTCCACGTGGGCGAAGCCACGGGCAAAAGCTAGTATTCAATAAATTACCAAATGAATTACAAAGTACTCCACTGACACATGAATTCATTTCGGAGAGTGTGCTCAAGAACTTCACGATCTCATTCCTCCAGCTCCATTCCACTTTCGGTCAACGAGACGCAGGGGGAGGTTCCACCTCTTTTTTTTGATATTCAACCTATGCGCACGAAGCGTTACGCTTCCTCATTTATTATGCGGACAGCGATGGGGTGGAACTCCTTGCCTGCGTCTGTGTTTCCCGACTCCTACAATTTAGGGATCTTCAAGGCGAGAGTGAGTAGGCATTATTTGAGTTTGCGTGTACCATCCTCGACTACATCATCACTTACCATCAGGTGAGATATAGTCAAACGCACTCAAATTTTTAATAAAAAAAACAGTAATGATTAAAAAAATGCAAAAATGGTTACTATCTCATAATTTTAATAATTTAAATGATTTTTTCGATTTAAAATTGTAATTAATTATATTGTGACAAATTTATACCTAATGTATAATATCACTGAGCTAACAATTATTGTACTGAGTTACCTTAATATTTGCATGCTGTTTTTAATAGCTAAACATGAGTGCTATAACTAAAACTTTAAAGATCTCTTAATACCATGTTTAAGGCAATTAAATGATTGTCTATTTCTCATTCTTAAAGTCATGATAGCCATTTGTATTCCGTTTTCATGTGAGTCCATCTTGATGCCGACTACAAGACCCGATAACATCAGGACTGTAACTAACTGTAGATACCTATCTCCGTGGCCTAATGCGGGTGAGTCTATTCGCTTTACATCTGGATATCGCAGGTTCGATTTATAGGTAGAGTTTAATTTTGTAGGCGCAGTTTGGTTGGTCGTAAAGCATGTCTGAGCCCGCCTAGCTATAGCTACTTGCCTAAGTCTTGCCGCCAAAAATCAATGTTAACATCATTCATGTATTCCGGATTAAAGATAAAGTGGCCAATTTCCCATTTCGTTGGGGAATCTTGGTAGGCCCGCTTTCATCTTTGGCATCATCGTCACTTACCATTGGGTTAGATGATGTTATCATAGGCTTATCAATTGCAGATTAAAAAACCTTTGACATGTTACATCGAAATCTATCAGTCATAGTCATAGATGATGCGTTTTGCTTCTTCGTTCAGTATGAACGAACGTCCAATGAGTGGAATTCCCTGCCAGCGTCTGTATTCCCCGATTCGTTTAATTAGGAATCTTCAAGATGAGAGTGAATAAGCACTATTTGAGCTTGCGTCTTACATCTTTGGCTGCATCGGCACTTACCATCAGGTGAGGTGAAATTTTTAATAAGAAAAAAAAATAAAAAAGGCAGCTGAAGTATAATAAAAGTAATAAATATTTAATTAAAAACTGAACTTTCAGACGATGTTCATTAACATACAAATTGGGTTCGTAATCAAATCAAAAGTTAAGTAAGTTGGAAGCGATCAATCATAAACGAAATGGTTAAATTTGGTAAGAATGTTATCTGGAAAATCAGGTTTAGTTTCTTCGCCTACGTATTGCGTTTGTTTTGTCTAAATAACTTCTTTTCAGTAGCGTGGATATCAGCTTTGATTTCTTCCTATAGCCCGTCAAATAAACACCATCACACGTAATATTCACTATCTGTCATACAGAAATCAACATTAAATAAAATTATTCAACAAAATAGCAACGTAAAAAATTGTAGCTGTTGTTTGTAATTATTACACGGGCTGCACTATTTCCATTGTTCCTGCCATAATAAAGTCTTTATAATCTCGAAAACTCCTTGATTTTATTATACAAATACCATTTATCGTAGCTTAATGATAGGTCTTCGCTGCCGCTCTGACCGGTAGCGAAGACCTATTATTAATCTAAGCCATTTGTTTATTTTTAGAAAATTAAAACAGTCTTGTCACAAGGTCTTGTCGAACTTGTAAAGTCGGTGTGAAAATGGAATTGACTCGAGAACATTCAAGAGCAATGATACTTTAGAAGTGGTTGAACACAAAAACAGT
Source organism: Coleophora flavipennella (assembly GCA_947284805.1). Lineage (NCBI taxonomy): Eukaryota > Metazoa > Arthropoda > Insecta > Lepidoptera > Coleophoridae > Coleophora > Coleophora flavipennella. Next base: position 2,564,260 of record OX369260.1, read on the forward strand.
GTGTTAATCGGATGCTTTCTGCATTTGGTGATGAAGCCCCATCTTAAACCACAACTTATCGATGGTTTGCGGAATTTTAATGTGGACATGACAAGCTCTGTGACGATCCCCGTCAATGTCGCCCAAAAACTGCAATCACCCAAGACAACGTTGATGCCGTGAGTAAGCTGATTGAGGAAGATCAACATGTGACATAACGCGAAATTCAAGCAACTTTTGACATTGGCATGAGTCAAATACACATAACCTTGCATGAAGTCTGTGAGGAGCAAAAAGCGGCTCGCGTTACTTGGTGCGTCAGAACTCTCGAGAGATTCCACGGAAAAAATTCAAATGCAGCTTCGTATCAGGTGACGAATCCTGGAAAATGCTGTATACAGCTTCGTATCAGGTGACGAATCCTGGAAAATGCTGTATACAGCTTCGTATCAGGTGACGAATCCTGGAAAATGCTGTATACAGCTTCGTATCAGGTGACGAATCCTGGAAAATGCTGTATACAGCTTCGTATCAGGTGACGAATCCTGGAAAATGCTGTATACAGCTTCGTATCAGGTGACGAATCCTGGAAAATGCTGTATACAGCTTCGTATCAGGTGACGAATCCTGGAAAATGCTGTATACAGCTTCGTATCAGGTGACGAATCCTGGAAAATGCTGTATACAGCTTCGTATCAGGTGACGAATCCTGGAAAATGCTGTATACAGCTTCGTATCAGGTGACGAATCCTGGAAAATGCTGTATACAGCTTCGTATCAGGTGACGAATCCTGGAAAATGCTGTATACAGCTTCGTATCAGGTGACGAATCCTGGAAAATGCTGTATACAGCTTCGTATCAGGTGACGAATCCTGGAAAATGCTGTATACAGCTTCGTATCAGGTGACGAATCCTGGAAAATGCTGTATACAGCTTCGTATCAGGTGACGAATCCTGGAAAATGCTGTATACAGCTTCGTATCAGGTGACGAATCCTGGAAAATGCTGTATACAGCTTCGTATCAGGTGACGAATCCTGGAAAATGCTGTATACAGCTTCGTATCAGGTGACGAATCCTGGAAAATGCTGTATACAGCTTCGTATCAGGTGACGAATCCTGGATAAACGCATACGAACCCGCAACAAAAAACCAGTCACGAGTTTGTGTGTGAGAAAATGAGTTAAGGCCAACAGTTGTATAGAAAGTACCTTTATGCATTTTTTCCTGAAATAACGATTTTCACAATTTAGGAAGAAGACCATACCAAAATTTAGTACCTTACAAAGTTTAATCCAAATCGTAAGAGCCATATAAAAAAAAGAAAGTGAATTTTACTAAGATGGCAAACCTATTTTTTTATCAAAAAAAAGTGGCTAAGTGCAGTTGGTACAGAACATTTTGTATGGAAAATCTATTAACATTTTACAAATCCAACTGCACATTTTAAGTTGATCGACTGTTAGTCTTAAACTAACAAAGCCTACTTGGCTGTGATATTTTTTTTTTTTTAATGTAGGATTCCCTGTGTTATGGGAACCAGAGACTGATATACATACTTATATACGTTTAAATACATACATATATAGATATTTAACACCCAGACACAGAGCAAACAAATCTGCTCATCACACAAATGTTTGCCCTGGGTGTGGATCGAACCCACAACCCCTTGGATCAGTAGTCATGAGCACAAACCACTGAGCCACCGAGTCAGTCAATTATTTTTAATACTTTTCAGATTTCCTGAAATGTCAGTTTAGCTGGGGCTGGTGGGTACATGCAACCAATGTCGGACTTATTTGACCGAGAGAGCGCTAAGCGCGGGCAAAGCGTCGTCTTTCAGCTTTTTTTTGTTATTAAAAATTTGAGTGTGTTTGACTATATCTCATCTGATGGTAAGTAACGATGTAGTCGAGGATGGTACACGCAAACTAAAATAATGCGTTTTCACTCTCGCCTTGAAGATGCCCAAATTATAGGAGTCGGGAATCACTGACGCAGGCAAGGAGTTCCACTCCATCGCTGTCCGCATAATAAATGAGGAAGCGCAATGCTTCGTGCGTATAGGCTGAATATCAACAACAAAGGGGTGCTTGGGCTAAAATGCTTTTGTATGTCTGTCCGGCGGATGTCCGGCTGTTCTCCTCTACAGGTCCCATTTCAATTCGTTAAATGTGTGAGCAGGTTCGATAATTACATGGACTTTTGAGTTTTTGGATATTTTTAATATGGGGGTTGAAAACGAAAACGCTTGTACATATTATAACTTGGTGTCGTTTTATAGCTTAACTTAAAATCAATCGATTAGAAGCAAAAAAACAAAACACCTCGTTTTTGCAGTAGGTTCTAAAAAAATATATTTTTTGATTTTTTTTCTTTAAACTTTTTCGTGTTTTTTCCTCATATGTATCGGTTAATTTTATGTGTGGATCGCCAGAGAAATTAAATTACCTTTCAAATGAGACCATTTTGAAGACTGTACTACTGCTAATTCAAGAGAAAACACATTTTTCATGACAGCTACAAAAAAATACTTTAAAAAATGGCTGCCATTTAGAGGGGAGAAGGATGCAAACCCTACTGGGGGTTTTTGTCAGTTAAATTTACATGCATTTAAATGTCCGGAAAACGTACCGTAGGCGAACCTCCCACTCGGTGGACCGATGATCTGGCGAAGCTCGCGGGAAGCCGCTGGCTGCGGGTAGCGCAGGACCGGTCGTCGTGGAAATCCTTGGGGGAGGCCTATGTCCAGCAGTGGACGTCTTTTAGCTGATATGATGAGATGCTATCCCAACGTATGTAGTTCAAAAACCTACAATTAAATAATTTGTATGCCAATTTAGATGAATTTTATTTTTGTTATATTTTTGCCTATAGATCTTCCAGTTAACCCTATTAAATAACCCTATTAAAAAAATACTCGACTGGGGTAAAATTAGACGATTTTAGTGGCCACTAGATGGCACCGAAGCGGTTCATGATTTTTCCTGGAATTTACTCTAGAAAGCTCCTAGATCTGCATATATATATATAGGGTCTTAACAAAGGTACGCACTTTATTTTACTGGAGCTTGTACCCATGAAACTGAACAACATTCCCCAAGAAACGCATGGTCAATTCGCATTTATTATTTTTTTATTAAACTGCTCAGAATACAACTCCCAGCTGGTACCCGCGTATTGACAAAGTTCAATGACCACGCCTGCCCGCCACGCCGCCGCAGCGTATTCTGGCGTATTTTGCGCAATTGAATAATTTTAACTAAAAAAACAAAAACGAATTGACCATGGGTTTCTTGGGGAAAGTTGTTCAGTTTCATGAGTACATGCTCCAGTTAAAAAAGTGCGTACCTTTGTTAAGACCCTGTATAGTGGCGTTTGTGGCATTTTTTGCGTAAGCACCTAGCGCGTCGCTCCTTAATCCGTTAACGCACCCTAATCCGTTAATGCACCCTAATCCGTTAATGCACCCTAATCCGTTCTCGAACCCTAATTCGTTAAATCGTGGGGCAGCGGGCTATGGGGTATAGCCACTCCAATTTTCTAGCTACATGGCCCGAAGACCAAGACACGTAACTGATCCTCTTGACCAAATTTCAGCCGACCTGAACTGCCTCCTGGCGGCTCAGGGAGAAACCGATAGTGTCAATCTTCAGATGAAATTACCCCCCTCACTAGCACAAGAAATGCAACCCCCTAAACAGTAGCTGCCATCTGGAGCACCACTGCGCGCCCCCATTCCCCTGGGTGGGGTCGCACCCGATGAAGTCTTCAAGGCCCCATGGGCTAAAGCCAACAGCAGGCGGTGTTGACTGGGTAGGCACAGATTAGCTGTGAGTCCCACATAACCTGTACAGACGGATATAAGGGTATCCATAAGGATTCACCGCTCCCTCCCGCATGAGAGTACCCTTTATTTTTATTCACAATTGGTAAGCCCTTGGCATCATCTCACCTGATGGTAAGTGACGATGATGCCGAAGATGGAAGCGAGCTTACCAAGATTCCCGAACGCAATGGGGATCTGGATATCTCTGGTTATCAAGCCGGAACACATCAATGTTGTTAACACTGATGTTTGGTGGCAAGACTTAGATAAGATGGTGGTAGCTAGCCATGCAGGCGGGCTTAAAAAATACCCTACCACCAACCAAACCGAGTCTTACAAGTTGACCCCGCCGGGAATCGAACCCGCGACCTCCTGGTGTGAAGCGAGTGGACTAACCATTACGCCACGGAGGCGGTTGAAATTTTGCTTTGCTTAGCGTGCTGGATTGCTGTATCATGGCATCAAAAAATCCGCAACTATTTGTCATACAATGCTACGTCTCCCATTCCTGTAGCTCTGCTGCCATCTAAACTTCAATAAAAGTTTAAATTCTAGAATGCGACATCCTGTATGATGATTTATAAATACAGATTTTTTTTGATTTTTTTTTATTAAAAATTTGAGTGCGTTTGGCTGCACATCACCTGATGGTAAGTGCCGATGCAGCCGAGGATGTGACACGCAAGCTCAAATAGTGCCTATTCACTCTCGTCTTTAAGATTCCTAAATTATACGAATCGGGGAATACAGACGCCAGAAGGGAACTCCACTCCTTAGCCGTTCGCATGATGAACGAAGACGCAAAACACTTCGTGCGTAAAGTTGGAACATTGACGACAAAGGGGTGTAAACGCCCTCCTCAATGGTCGTCCGATGATGAAATGGAGAGGGGAATGCGGTTGTTAAGCTCCAGTGCATACTCTTCGAAATGAATACTGTAGAAAACCGATAGGAAGGCGACTTTGCGGCGATGCTCTAGGCTTTGGAGCTTGTTTGATACAAGTTCCTCGTCGCCGATGAGTCTCCTAGCGCGTCGGTCGATAGAATCCAAAGCATCTAGCTGGTAACGAGCCGGTCCGTCCCATAAGTGAGAGCAGTACTCCATACATGACCGAACTTGAGCTTGGTATAATATTAGAAGCTGCTTTGTGAAGTAAAGTCTCACCTTCGACTTTATCGAATTTATTTGCATAGAATTTCAGAGTCCATGGCATTTTCTATCAACTTTTGTTTGTCAGGCTTTCAAGACTGATGATGACAGAAACTATTCTAACATTGTAAAAGAAGATAGCCAGTTGTCCATTGCATTGGGGAATCTTGGTAAGCCCGCTTCCATCTTCGGCATCATTGTCACTTACCATCAGGTGAGATGATGCCAAGGGCATACAAATTGTTAATAAAAAAAAAGGATTTCCAACATTCCTTCTCCTGTCCTGTCTTATTTACATCTTTTTAATACAGTTTAAGATTTTTAGGGTTTCGAAGTCAACAAGGAACCCTTACAGTTTCACCTTGTCTCTCTGTCCGTCCTTCTGTTCGTGGCTTAGCTCAGAGACTATTAGTACTAGAAAGCTGTGATTTGGCATGAGTTTACATATTAACCGCGCCGATAAAGCGATACACTAAAATCTCAAAAAAAATTTTTTTAGGGTACCTCCCCATATATTAAGAGGGGGTGATTTTTTTTGTTGGCGTACCCCAACGTAAGGGGCACCGTTTAAATGGTCTTTCAAAACTACTGAGAGTTTGCTAATACCATTTTTCTATAAAGAGATCTGTTTGCGAAATATTAAGCTTTAAAGTGATTTTTTTTGTGAGAATCGAGTGTCGAGTGTGCCCTACTAGCTAAACCGATATTTCAGGACATCAATTTTCTTTTTAATAATAATGTAATCGAACCGAGTTTCGGTGACGGCGACTGCGACAGATCAGCCAACAATAATAGGGGCTAGGTCTTACAGTTGGTCTGCCCTTTCATGCTCACGAAGATGACTTATAAAAAGCTAATCTTTGCTGTAAATGTCCGTCCCAAACCAAGACATGTGAGCACACCATTTTTGTAATAATAAAAGATAGCTGCAGGTGGTCTGACTTATGTCGTCGCGCTTTTTATCGATGTCCAACCTTCGCTGACGTTCAAAGGCATACACATTTTCCTGGAACAGGCGACTGGCTGCCTTATCCTCTCAATGAGATGGTTCGATGTTGCACCTAACCATATATATTTTTAAAACGTCCTTGTATCTGAGGAGCTGTCTGCTGTGTTGTCGCTGGCCTTCCCGCAGTTTCGAAATGAAGATGTGCTTCGCCACTCTCTCGTAAGGCATACGCGAGATATGTCCACACCAGCGAAGTTGGCGCCTCATCAAATAGGCTTCAATTCCTACACGTATACACATTCACACACACATTCTTTATTTTTTGTATCTAATAGTGTAAAACAATTGATCCCCATCAATATCAAACTTTGATTTTTTTGCCCTCTTCGCTCTTTTATCGCTCGAAAGTAAAAATGTAAACCGACTGTTTAAAATGTATCCTGGTCACTCAGAGGGTCAAGACGAATCCTACGACATCTTGCACTCCAAAGTCTATCAAGCCGTTTAGGCTACAGACTCAGCCAAAGAAACAGACATACACACATACACCCGAAAAACATTATCCTTCTTTTTTTGTCAGTCGAAAGTAGGCGTCTCGTCTGTCGAAATACCTTGATGTAGAAATTCCTTGAGCAAAAGTGTTTATAGCGACATCTGTGGGGAAACTGATGAATTATAAAGTCTGCTATGTTTAGTATCCGAAATCCGAACTTACAAAGCAGCCACCAGGTTTTTGATTTTTCCTTTTTGTTGCTTGTGTTAGGTGGCGCTTCTAATTTTGAAACACAGAAACATATACATCTTGCTTATCTTCACCGGTAAGGATGCCGCCGGGCAAACAACAAATCTCTTTTATTCATATTAAGCAATCTGACGAAGATGGAGTTCTCACGTAAGTGAAATGATTGTATAGGAATTAAAGAGACTTGCGGTTTCCTTACCGGTACCGGACCGTCAGTTGTGCGGCAACATGAAAGAAAATTCGCTGGCGTTTCAGAACTCATTATCCAGAAATTTCAAAACTGATAGATTGAATATGAATTTCATGGTCCTCGATACAAATAGAATACGAGATTGATACGAGAAATCGCTTTAGTACAGACAGCGTTGTCTATCAATCTGGTCTTTATCATGTTTGTGTGTGTGCGTTTGTTTTCCCGTGTCATCGTGATTATTATATATTTCTTTTATTAAGTAAGTACTTATAAATACTGCGTCGCAGACAAATAGATATCCAATTGGTGTCCAAACTCACGGAAAACTGGTTGTGGTTTATTGATAGTCAATAGTATTTTTCGTGATTACAAGATAATCTGTTTGTTTACAATCGTTACTTGTTATACCGGTAAGTATGTTTTGTCTAGCGTAACTTTAAAAACCTTAGCTAATCCATATATTCTTTTCTTTTTTTTCTTTTTTATTCACGATTGGTAAGCCCTTGGCATCATCTCACCTGGTGATAAGTGACGATGATGCCGAAGATGGAAGCGGGCTTACAAAGATTCCCCAACGCAATGGGGAACTGGTTATCTAATCTTCAAGCCGGAACACATCAATGCTGTTAACACTGATGTTTGGCGGCAAGACTTAGACAAGATGTTGGTAGTTAGCCAGACGGGCTGAGAAATTGCTGTTCCACCAACCAAATTCTTCTCATATCATGGTTCGTTTAAGATTAAATTCTACAGGGTGTAACAAAATTGGTTAAGGTCCCATTACCTGGGGGTTCTACTCGTCATACGTTCTCCAAGGAACCCAATGGATGGCAGAACACATTACATCTTTTTTTAAATCCACATGACCACCTCAACGGCGTTATGGCTAGTCTATTAGCTTCATACCAGGAGGTCGCAGGTTTGATTCCCGGCGGAGTCTAAATTAGTAAGACTCGGTTTGACTAGTGGAAGAGCGTTTTCTAAGCCCGCCTGGCTAGCTACCACCATCTTGTCTAAGTCTTGCCGCCAAATATCAATGCTAACAGTATTGATGTGTTTCGGCTAGAAGATAAGATAGACAGTTCCCCATTGCGTTGGGGAATCTTGGTGGGCCCGTTTCCATTTTCAGTATCATCGTCGCTTACCATCAGGTAAGATTACTTAGAGACTTGGATAAGATGGTGGTAGCTAGCCAGGCGGGCTATGAAAATGCCCTAGCACCAACCATACCGAGTCTTACAAAGTTGACCCCGCTTGGAATCGAACCCGCGACCTCCTGGTGTGAAGCGAATGGACTAACCATTACGCCACGAAGGCGGTTCTTTATAGTTAAACCACCAGTAAAGGAAACGTAGTTAAGTAGGTCCCTAATACCATAATTACTAATTTATTAAAAACGCCTTTGCTTTTCAAAATTCCGTACCCTAAGGGTAAAAACGGGACCCTATTCGACTTCGCTATCCATCTGTCTGTCTGTCCATCTGTCACCGGCTGTATTTCATGAACCTTGATAGCTAGACAGTTCAAATTTTCACAGATGATGTATTTCTGTTGCCGCTATAACAACAAGTACTAAAAATTGGAAAAAGTTAAATAATGAGAGTCCTCCGTACAATAAATATATAAATATAAATAAATATATTCTCAGACAAATCACACAAGGTCATCTGGCCCCAAAGTAGGATTCCCTGTGTTATGGGTTACCAGAGACTGATATACATACTTATATACGTTTAAATACATATATATATATTATATAGATATTTAACACCCAGACACAGAGCAAACAAATCTGCTCATCACACAAATGCTTGCCATGGGTGGGGATCGAACCCACAACCCTCGGATCAGTAGTCAAGGGCACTAACCACTGAGCCACCGAGTCAGTCAAAAACAAACATTAAACATGTGGTTTTTCAAATACGAAGAAACTAGCGCCATCTAGTATGATGGTACGGAACCCTATGTGTGCGGTTCTGACTCGCACTTGGCCGGTTTGTGAGACATGAAACTAGCGCCATCTAGTATGATGGTACGGAACCCTATGTGTGCGGTTCTGACTCGCACTTGGCCGGTTTGTGAGACATGAAACTAGCGCCATCTAGTATGATGGTACGGAACCCTATGTGTGCGGTTCTGACTCGCACTTGGCCGGTTTGTGAGACATGAAACTAGCGCCATCTAGTATGATGGTACGGAACCCTATGTGCGCGGTTCTGACTCGCACTTGGCCGGTTTGTGAGACAAGAAACTAGCGCCATCTAGTATGATGGTACGGAACCCTATGTGTGCGGTTCTGACTCGCACTTGGCCGGTTTGTGAGACAAGAAACTAGCGCCATCTAGTATGATGGTACGGAACCCTATGTGTGCGGTTCTGACACGCACTTGGCCGGTTTGTGAGACAAGAAACTAGCGCCATCTAGTATGATGGTACGGAACCCTATGTGTGCGGTTCTGACACGCACTTGGCCGGTTTGTGAGACAAGAAACTAGCGCCATCTAGTATGATGGTACGGAACCCTATGTGTGCGGTTCTGACACGCACTTGGCCGGTTTGTGAGACAAGAAACTAGCGCCATCTAGTATGATGGTACGGAACCCTATGTGTGCGGTTCTGACACGCACTTGGCCGGATTGTGAGACAAGAAACTAGCGCCATCTAGTATGATGGTACGGAACCCTATGTGTGCGGTTCTGACACGCACTTGGCCGGTTTGTGAGACAAGAAACTAGCGCCATCTAGTATGATGGTACGGAACCCTATGTGTGCGGTTCTGACACGCACTTGGCCGGTTTGTGAGACAAGAAACTAGCGCCATCTAGTATGATGGTACGGAACCCTATGTGTGCGGTTCTGACACGCACTTGGCCGGTTTGTGAGACAAGAAACTAGCGCCATCTAGTATGATGGTACGGAACCCTATGTGTGCGGTTCTGACACGCACTTGGCCGGTTTGTGAGACAAGAAACTAGCGCCATCTAGTATGATGGTACGGAACCCTATGTGTGCGGTTCTGACACGCACTTGGCCGGTTTGTGAGACAAGAAACTAGCGCCATCTAGTATGATGGTACGGAACCCTATGTGTGCGGTTCTGACACGCACTTGGCCGGTTTGTGAGACAAGAAACTAGCGCCATCTAGTATGATGGTACGGAACCCTATGTGTGCGGTTCTGACACGCACTTGGCCGGTTTGTGAGACAAGAAACTAGCGCCATCTAGTATGATGGTACGGAACCCTATGTGTGCGGTTCTGACACGCACTTGGCCGGTTTGTGAGACAAGAAACTAGCGCCATCTAGTATGATGGTACGGAACCCTATGTGTGCGGTTCTGACACGCACTTGGCCGGTTTGTGAGACAAGAAACTAGCGCCATCTAGTATGATGGTACGGAACCCTATGTGTGCGGTTCTGACACGCACTTGGCCGGTTTGTGAGACAAGAAACTAGCGCCATCTAGTATGATGGTACGGAACCCTATGTGTGCGGTTCTGACACGCACTTGGCCGGTTTGTGAGACATGAAACTAGCGCCATCTAGTATGATGGTACGGAACCCTATGTGTGCGGTTCTGACACGCACTTGGCCGGTTTGTGAGACAAGAAACTAGCGCCATCTAGTATGATGGTACGGAACCCTATGTGTGCGGTTCTGACACGCACTTGGCCGGTTTGTGAGACAAGAAACTAGCGCCATCTAGTATGATGGTACGGAACCCTATGTGTGCGGTTCTGACACGCACTTGGCCGGTTTGTGAGACAAGAAACTAGCGCCATCTAGTATGATGGTACGGAACCCTATGTGTGCGGTTCTGACACGCACTTGGCCGGTTTGTGAGACAAGAAACTAGCGCCATCTAGTATGATGGTACGGAACCCTATGTGTGCGGTTCTGACACGCACTTGGCCGGTTTGTGAGACAAGAAACTAGCGCCATCTAGTATGATGGTACGGAACCCTATGTGTGCGGTTCTGACACGCACTTTGCCGGTTTGTGAGACAAGAAACTAGCGCCATCTAGTATGATGGTACGGAACCCTATGTGTGCGGTTCTGACACGCACTTGGCCGGTTTGTGAGACAAGAAACTAGCGCCATCTAGTATGATGGTACGGAACCCTATGTGTGCGGTTCTGACACGCACTTGGGCGGTTTGTGAGACAAGAAACTAGCGCCATCTAGTATGATGGTACGGAACCCTATGTGTGCGGTTCTGACACGCACTTGGCCGGTTTGTGAGACAAGAAACTAGCGCCATCTAGTATGATGGTACGGAACCCTATGTGTGCGGTTCTGACACGCACTTGGCCGGTTTGTGAGACATGAAACTAGCGCCATCTAGTATGATGGTACGGAACCCTATGTGTGCGGTTCCGACACGCACTTGGCCGGTTTGTGAGACATGAAACTAGCGCCATCTAGTATGATGGTACGGAACCCTATGTGTGCGGTTCTGACTCGCACTTGGCCGGTTTGTGAGACAAGAAACTAGCGCCATCTAGTATGATGGTACGGAACCCTTTGTGTGCGGTTCTGACACGCACTTGGCCGGTTTGTGAGACATGAAACTAGCGCCATCTAGTATGATGGTACGGAACCCTATGTGTGCGGTTCTGACACGCACTTGGCCGGTTTGTGAGACATGAAACTAGCGCCATCTAGTATGATGGTACGGAACCCTATGTGTGCGGTTCTGACACGCACTTGGCCGGTTTGTGAGACATGAAACTAGCGCCATCTAGTATGATGGTACGGAACCCTATGTGTGCGGTTCTGACTCGCACTTGGCCGGTTTGTGAGACAAGAAACTAGCGCCATCTAGTATGATGGTACGGAACCCTATGTGTGCGGTTCTGACACGCACTTGACCGGTTTGTGAGACAAGAAACTAGCGCCATCTAGTATGATGGTACGGAACCCTATATGTGCGGTTCTGACTCGCACTTGGCCGGTTTGTGAGACATGAAACTAGCGCCATCTAGTATGATGGTACGGAACCCTATGTGTGCGGTTCTGACACGCACTTGGCCGGTTTGTGAGACAAGAAACTAGCGCCATCTAGTATGATGGTACGGAACCCTATGTGTGCGGTTCTGACACGCACTTGGCCGGTTTGTGAGACATGAAACTAGCGCCATCTAGTATGATGGTACGGAACCCTATGTGTGCGGTTCTGACTCGCACTTGGCCGGTTTGTGAGACATGAAACTAGCGCCATCTAGTATGATGGTACGGAACCCTATGTGTGCGGTTCTGACTCGCACTTGGCCGGTTTGTGAGACATGAAACTAGCGCCATCTAGTATGATGGTACGGAACCCTATGTGTGCGGTTCTGACTCGCACTTGGCCGGTTTGTGAGACATGAAACTAGCGCCATCTAGTATGATGGTACGGAACCCTATGTGTGCGGTTCTGACACGCAATTGGGCGTTTTTTTTATTGTTGAAGAGGACAATAATCTGACGTCACACCACTTGATGCAAAGTGTCTTTGGCAAAGTGTATAAAGCACTTGCAAGACGAAATAAGTTATCAGTGCCCTGACAAGATGAGGCCACGTAAGGGCTTAGATGAAAAGTCTCGAAAGGGTTAAGATAGAAAGCCTTCTAAGGGCTAAGATGGAAAGCCTCGTGAGCATCACGTTGGCTATCGTAAGTTATAAGATGGAAAGCTTCGTGAGCATCACGTTGGCTATCGTAAGGTATAAGATGGAAAGCCTCGTGAGCATCACGTTGGCTGTCGTAAGGGATAAGATGGAAAGCCTCGTGAGCATCACGTTGGCTATCGTAAGGTATAAGATGGAAAGCGTCGTGAGCATCACGTTAGCTATCGTAAGGGTTAAGATGGAAAGCCTTGTAAGGGCTAAGATAGAAAGCTTCGTAAGGACTAAGATGAAAAGCTTCGTGGGCTAAGATGGGTTACCTCGTAATTTCTAAAAGGAAAGCTTCGTAAGGGCTAACATGGAAAGCCTCGTAAGGGCTAAGATGGAAAGCCTCGTAAAAGCTAAGAGGGATCAACGGATGACAGGTGAAAATAAATTACCTTGTATAGCAAGCAGCTATCAAACTCTGGTTCTTCTATAGTTAAAACTTTTTCTTTAGGACTTCTTTCATTCCAGGGTCTTACCATGTTTCTCATATGGTGCTCGGCGCTGGGATTAGCAGCACTGTTCTACCTCTACCAAACTTACTCCCGCTTTAACCGCTATGGCGTAAAGCACCATAGAGTCGTGCCCTTACTTGGTAACATGTGGCGCATGATCTTCAAAGTACACCACATCTCGGAAGAAATGGACATGCTGTACTACGATTTCCCTAAGGAGAGGTGAGCTAACGCTGTTGCCATTTTATTATTTATTTATTAATCGTAAAAAATTAAGTACACACGGCGCCATATCAAGCTATATAAAACCAGTATACGCGGGCCTCGCGTATGTTGAAACGCAAAGGCGTCGCGCGACTCGCGCGGCAAGCTTATACTGGTTTTGTATAGCTTGATGTGTCGCTGTCCGTACACAGGTAAACATTGGACCCACAAAACCAAATGATCAGTTTCTCTGTGGGATCGACAGTCTCACAATTATACATAACAATTACAGATATGACGTTACTGTGGTAACTAGATTCTGAGTGAATAGGTACCAAACTCCCTTACAAGCTGTTTATAAAAAAAATGTGTTTTTTTTATTTACTTTTTTATGATCGAGTCGTATAGCCTAATTTATTGTGGTTTTATCAGTTCGAGTTATATTTAGGTTCAGATTATAATATTATGTATTAAAAAACCGGCCAAGTGCGAGTCTGACACGCAAACCAAGGGTTACGTTTCACCATACCTCTATACAAGTACAACAATACTACATATCTGTTATTTTCAAACAAAAGGCAACAAACCGAGCGACAGAAAAAATATCAGTTCGGACTCCTTATCGCGAGTACGACTGACACCTTTATTATTTTTGTTTAATTTTACGATTACTTATATGATGTCACCAAGTTTCACGCTTGTATAATGTTATCGTTTTTACGATAGAGAAAAAACAAAAACAAAAACCTTAAAAAACAACACGTTTCTTATATGGCGATCCCTCTCATTTTTATACTTTTTGTATTGTATTTAATATTATTTTTTTTGTAAATTGTTAATATTATTGCAAAATAATTTTCGAAAAACCTAAAAACTTTCAGGTACAAGCTTTTTTTGTATATTGCATTGTCACGCAATATACATATGCATGCTAAATTTTAGCTCAATCGGAAACCGGGAAGTGGGTCAAATTAAACTTGCAAAATTTCACCCGAACAAACATCATACATTGCAAGTTAAATAAAAACTTGTAATATCAGTTGGCTACATTTTTCGGTTCAAAAGATACAGCCCTTTAAAATTCGGACATACAGACAGTATAGGCTTAGTAATAGGGTCCCGTACAGACCCCTAAAATCGTCGTTGTCTAGAAACACACAAGTTTCATCATCATCATCATCATATTAGCCACAAATCGTCCACTGCTGAACAAAGGCCTCCCCCAAGGATTTCCACGACGACCGGTCCTGCGCTGCCCGCATCCATCGGCTTCCCGCGACCTTCACCAGGTCATCGGTCCACCGCGTGGGAGGCCTGCCTTTTATTTTACACAAGTTTATCTCGACATAAATAATATTTACAAACATAATATTATTATCGCACAATAGCATAAAAAAGCGAACCAAAGGTACTTGACATTAAAATAATCATCATCACATCAGCCGAAAGCTGTCCACTGATGGACAAAGACCGGGATGGGGAAAGGGTTGGCTGGAAGAGATCCCTGTTTGGGATGAGTCTGCCTTTGTGCATACTTCTATTCTGTATATGTAATTGTATATTATGTTGTACACTATAGAGTTCACAAACAAACAAACAAGACCTCCCCAGGGTTTTACACGACGACCAGTCCTGTGCTGCCCGTATCCAGTGGCTTCCTGCAACCTTAACCAGGTAGTCGGAACACCGAGTGGGAGGCCTATCTACGACTTTCGGCGGCTTTCTCCACTCGAGAACCTTATGTTCTAAGAGCTATATGCTCCACCCTGCGGAAATTATCATATGTAAATAGATCACGTAAGGAAACTCCGAGCATAGCTCGCTAAATCGTCCTCTGGGTAACCTTGAGCTTTCTTACGAGGCCCATGGTAAGCGACCATGTCTCAGTTCCGTTCGTCATTCATTACTGGCAACACACATTGTTTATAGTCATTTATAGTCATTTATTCACCAGGCAACAATGAACATTGCTTAGAGGCAGGTCAATTTTACAAACTTAAATATTAACATATTAACTAACGTACTAATTAATAAATTACATTTAATAGCACATTCATGTTCTCTCGCAATCTATTTGAGAAAATGAGTATCTGTTATTATTTCATTCATGTATTCATTTACTGAGTAATATGCATGTTTTTGAAAAAAATCTCTCAATTTTGCTTTGAACTCTAGCTTAGGGAGATCCATTATTAGTTTAGGTAGTTTATTGTACATCATTATTTTTAGTGGGATTCCTTGTTTGAGAGTTTTTGTCAGCCGTACACTAGGCATCGTCAGTTTGTAATTTCCTTTTGTATTAAAATTATGAATGTCTGATCTTTTAATTAAATTGTCCTTGTCCTCGTAAATTTCTAAAATAGATTTATATATGAAAAGGGAAATCACAGTCATAAGTTTATTCTGAATAAAATATTCTCTAGCTGAAGTTCTTTTATGTACTCCTGAAATGATTCTTATGGCCCTTTTTTGTTGAATCAAAACTTTTTTGATGTCTGCTGCATTACCCCACACCGTTAAACCATATGAAATTATAGATTGAATATAGGCATAGTAAACGTTTATTAATGTTTCCTTGCTAACCAATGATTTTAATTTTAGGAGGGCATAGTTTGCAGACGACAGTCTTTTGCATACTTTTTCTATATGGATACTATGGCTTATTGTATCTTGTATTGTATATCCTAGAAAAGTCGTAGAATTAGTTATTTGCCCTTTATTTTGCTTTGTTTTGTAGTGTAGTTGCACAGTTTTGTTCGAATTTAATATAATTCCATTACATGAGAACCAATCTTCAAGACAGTCTAAAATATGTTTTATTTTATTGACTAGGTTTTCTTGCTTCCTATCCCTAATTCCGACATGTGTGTCATCTGCAAATAAACTTATTTCGGCCCACGATGGTGTTGCTGACGCAAGATCATTAATATAGATCAGAAACAACACTGGTCCGAGTATAGAGCCTTGTGGGATCCCTATATCTATCATTTTTTTATCAGAAAGCACTGCGTCTACCGTTACTAACTGTGACCTGTCCTGTAAATAGCTTTCGATCATTTTCAATTCCTTGTCTTGAAAACCATAGAATTCAATTTTTTTTAACAGAACGTCGTGTCTCAAGGAGTCAAAGGCCTTGGACAAGTCACAAAACAGGCTACAGCATTTTTGTGATTGATCCAATGAATCTAAAACAAAGTATACAACCCTTCTAATCGCCATTTCCGTTGACCTATTATTTCTAAATCCATACTGACATTTTGTGAAATAATCGTTACTTTCAAAATAATTAACGACATTTTCTTTTATTAGAGCTTCAAAGACTTTAGACAGCACTGAAAGGATACTAACCGGCCTGTAATTTCCTACTTCAGAACTAACCCCTTTTTTATATAGAGGAACTACGCGACTGATCTTAAAAGCATTGGGGAATATCCCTTTGTTGAAACAATCATTCAAAATATATGCAATAATAAAAGTAATAAGTCCTCATTCCATAATATTAGTTTTTTCAGAATATTAGAGTCCATATTATATATGTCTTTGGTTCTTTTAGATTTTACTGTCTTAATAGTTTTTATCAAGTCTTTCATATCGATTTCCCGAAACTTTATAACTGTGTCAGGTTTACTGAGATTATTTAATTGTTCTATACAGCTGTGAAGATCTACGTTAAGATGGCTACTTAATTTACTTGCTACTGTCGTAAAATACTCATTAAAATAGTTGCTCATTTTTTTCTTATCTGTTATGGTATTGTTTTATCATCTACAAGTTTCTCTATCTGCTCCTTGACTGTTGTCTGTTTCGTTTGTTCTTGGATTATTTTCCACGTTTCTTTTATCTTATTTTTAGCCTTGTTTATTCTATTAACATATTGAATTTTCCTAGCTAGCTTTAATACTCTCTTAAATTTTCTCTTGTCTTCTTTTATTCTATTTTTACGTAATGGACAAGGAAATGCACATTGTAGGATTTCGAGTTTTGCTATATTGTTTTTAGATGCAATTATTTCCTCTGTCTCCCATTTAAAATGTTTTTTCCTTGGAAACGTTTTCGTTAAGGGGAAAGCTATTTTATAGTAATGTAGAATTGAATCTATATAGATTTTCATTTTCTCATTTGGGTCAGTAGTATTCATTATTTGATTCTTAAATCTATTATCTTTAAAAATTAAGTTATGGAAGTAGTCACAGTTTTGTTTATTCCATTTTCGAGTAAAATATGTCTGTCGTATATTTTGTTTCTTACTTTCTATTTTTACTTTACACATAATGACATTATGTTCAGATATTTTCCAGTCAAGTACACTACCTTCGATTTCATTATGTTTAAAATTAACAATAAAATTATCAATGCAGGACTTACTTTTTTCTGTTACTCTAGTCGGTTTCTTAATAATACATTTACTATTATAATTCTTAAGTATTCCCTTAAAACTTTTTACTCTAGCAGTTTTATCAAGCATATTTATATTAAAGTCTCCGGTAATGATAAATCGTTTACCTTCTCTAGTAACTCTATGCATTAGTGTAGCAATGGTATTTTCAAAAGTTTTTAAGTTATATTCTGCTCTATAAACGCATGCAATAACAATTTTATTACATTTTAACTCAATAGCCACAAGTTCACAATCTAATTCCACTGACAGTTTATTTAAATCCTTTCTAATGCAATATTTTTCTCCCGTTTTGACAAATATTGCAACACCGCCATGTTCATTGTTTTCTCGGTTTTTATAGGTGGCAAGATCATAGTTTTCAATTTTCATGGTGTTCACTTGTTCGTCCTTGGCCCAAGTTTCTGTAACACAAAGAATGTCACAGTCTGTCTCGTTTACTAGGAGTTCCAATTCCTGATATTTATTATTTATGCTTCTAACATTCGACTGTACTATAACTAGCTTTTCTTTTGTATTTCCCGGTGCTTCTGAAAATTTTCAAGGCTATTATCTGTTTCTGGTTTTATGTATCGCAATCTACTAGTGGCTTGAAAGTTGTCTAAGATATATGCTATGTTACGTATCGCAGTTTTTTTCAGCTGGATCCTTTTTTCTCTTGTTTTATAAATTATGTTGTCCCTTTTATTCAATTCTAGATATTTTGTATTTTCATTCATATTGGCCAGTTTAGCAATTTCTTGATTGATAAGATAAATGTTTTTGTCATCGACGCGATTGTATATCAAGCTGCACAATACAATGTTAAATTTTATTTCTCTTGTTCTAAGCATATGACTAAGTTTTTGGAGGTAATGTGTGTGATTCATGTGGTCATATGTGTATTTCCCAATTAAAATAATTGCTGTGTCCTTTTCCTTCAGATCCTGTGTGTACGTTTCGTAATTCTGGAGAATTTTGTTATAGCTTGTTCCACTTTTGCATATGTTGGTCACGTTTTTAGAAATTTTCAGGTTATTTACTATTTTAATGCCAGCATCGATTCCTATTTCATCAGAAAAGATAATCACTTTAGGTAAATTTTGCGATTGGATTGGTCTGTCGCCGTGGTTTTTGACATTCGAGGGTATGTTTTTTATCTTATCTTTTATTTTATTGAAAGTAGTTTTATTTTGCATGCTATTTGTAGGGGTTTCAATTTCGATTGTACATGTAGGCGTTTCTTTTTCCATTATTCTTGTAGGGTTTTTATCTTGGTTTCTTCTTGACGGGGTTACATTTTGCATTCGATCTGTAAGCAGTCTTAATTTTTCCTTTGTTTTCTTAAGCTGCTTCTTTGTCTTTACTATTACTTTTTCTAGTTTTTTTATTTTCTTTTGTCGTTTTTTGCTAGTTTGAATCAGCTTTCTGTTATTAATACATTTTACTTGTTTCTTCTTGCCATGTTCACTTTCATTTTTTGTATTTTTGGAGTCGTGATTTTTATCTACTTTTACTTCTTCTGTATAATGTGTAAATGGTGTTGTACTGTTATCAGCTATGTCCTGTTCTTTACTATCAATTTTATATTCAAAATTGCCCATACGTCTTTTCCTCAAAAGATTCTTTTTTATTGTAGAGTTAGTGCCTTTTCGTATATTATGCGTAGAGGGCGTTGTTGTGCATTCATTGTGGTTAGGTGATTCTAGCAGCGTTTTTAGGACCTCAATACTTTGTTCCTTCTTTTCAAGGGTTTTTTAAGGTAACCGTTCTCTAATAACAGTTTCTCTATTTCTTCATCAGCTCCCTGTAGTTCAGCTTTTAGTTGTCCAATTTGTTCTATCAAGTTGTCAATGTCATGTTCCCCTGTTGATACGTTAGGTAGGCTTTGTGCAGATCTTTTTGATATATTGGAAACGTTTAATACAGATTCAATGTCATGTTCCCCTATGGATATGTTAGGTAGGCTTTGAGCAGATCCATTCGATATGGTGGACAATTCTAAGAGAGAATTATCCGCTTGCTCAAAAGATCGTTCTAATGCATTTTTTCTACGTTTCCGAATAGTTATGTTCCTATATTTAGGAGTAAACATCTTGCTTTTTTACACTCTGCTGGAATATTTAAAACATAGAAGAAAAAAAAAATGTACTAGGTAAGAAAACTTGCTCTCACTCAGGACTCGAACCCGCACTCGCAGGTCACGCGCAGTTGTTAAGCGCTTCGTGTAACCGCTCGTTAGTTCTATTTTAATTCTCCTTGTCCGAGATTGTAATCAGGCACAAGGTAGGTAGCAGTTTTTTTACAGACACCGTCACTCACGGTTTATTTTAACGAGTTTTGTATGAATTTATTATATAAATAGCACTTAACACGAAAGTTGAAGTTTGAAAAATTTATTTTGTGTGGAATTCACTTGTCCAGTACACATAACATTGTACCTAGGTCTTATATATTTTTTTACACATAGATCAAACTCGAGTAATGTCATTGTATTTTAAACACATTATTTTCGTTTTCAATATTATTATGTTAGTGCATAGTTCTCAATGAAGAAAATATTTTCACATAAAGTTCATAAGCACACCACACTTTTTAATAATTTTCATTTTTTCTATTTTTAAACAAAGAAAACTACGGAGCTGGTTTTTACGAGTGCGTCACACCGCTCACATACCAAAAGCAAGGCAAGTTCAAAGGCCTTGGTCTTAAGGCTTATAATCACTCAATTTGCGAAGGTTGATACGTAAACAAAATCGAACGTAAGTTTATTTATTTAAGTTCAAATCATTTATTTATTACTTTTCTTCACTTACAAATAAGTTTAAAAAAAATGTGTTTAATTAAAATGATAGGTCTTAAAGTCAACGATTTTTATGTTTGTTTCATTCAACATTATCTAATTGTTTTCGAGAAATTTTGCAATTAATGCCAAAAATAGGGTCCACAGTATATTTTTTTACATTAAAAGTGATAATATTTTTAAATCTACAGTAATACAGAGTCTACAGTATTTTTTTTTTCATCAAAAGTGGTAATATTATTTTAATTTTGTATTCAATTATATAGATTTTTTATTACCATAAGTATATTATATATTATTATTTTTTCCATGGTGATAGCTTTACAGTCTTTCAATAATTTGAATTGGATATTGTCATTTGACTCATCTTAAGGACGTGAACTTTAGTCTAAAATATTACAGCGTTAAACCGACGTCGTGTTTCTTTCCAGTTATTGGTACACATAACAGTCCATATTAAGAAAACTACTAAACCAATTTCAATGAAACTTCAACTGTTCTCAAAGTAGAAAATAAATGTTAATTTAAAAAAAACGAGTATGCTTTAGACCACACGACTGAAGTAAAACTTAATCACCATTCGCGTAACGATTTCACCAGCTTACTCCCCAAGTCAAGCATGCGTAAAGAAGTTTTTCTTCAAAAACAATATTGCAATTCAATGTCTAGTTTCTGACAAATACGTGGAAAAATATTATTATGACCTCTTGGTGGGAAACTTAGAAAATCTTTTAGGTAGTCGCAGGAGAACCAAAGTAACCGACATAGCTCACAAAATTGCTATAATGAAGTGGCAGTGGGCAGGGCACATAGCTCGTAGAACAGACGGTCGTTGGAGCAGTAAAGTTCTCGAGTGGCAACCGCGCACCGGAAAACGTAGCGTAGACATGTCTCCTACGCGGTGGACTGATGAAATGGGGAAGATCGAGGCAAGCCGATGGATGCGCGAAGCGCAGGACCGGTCGTCGTATAAATCCTTGGGGGAGGCCTCAATCCAGCAGTGGACGTCCTTCGGCTGATATGATGACGTGGACAAACATTATTATGTACAATCCTACATGGTGAGACAGGGACAAGAGGTCCCATGGCGCTTCGAATTTCCATACAAACGTAGTCCTGCTCTAATACAAAAACTACATGCTAGATTGAATCCACACTTTACAAATCTTTTAGGTAGAAGCATATTGGACATTAAATTATAGGTATAAAACAAATTGAAAATCTGAATCATGCTTAGTTTATACATTTTTAAATAATATTCATATTCATATTTAAATTCCGTAATTATCATACATTGCCAAAACATAAAATAACGGCTATCTGACAAAGGGCTGAGCGGAAACACGATATTCCAAAATTTCCACGGAAACAATTGACAACACAAAAGACGTTAAAAGAACAACAGACTTCAATCACAAAATAAAAATGTTTTTTCCAGATATTGGTACACATTTAACTATCCATATCTTGGAAACTACAAAAACCGATTTTGAGGAAACTTGCACTGTTCCCTTAGTTGAAAATAACTTAACCTAATAAAATAAGAATTATTGCATTTTGATCTCTAGTGTCTGGGAAATACGTGGACAAACATACATACATAAAAAAACATACACTTATGAAATTTTGCACACTTGTGCAATTCTAACAATATTACAATATTACGCGTCGAATTGAATACCTTCTTTTTTGGAGTCGGTAAAAAAGTTACCTCTAAAATTACACTTATTGCAATTATCTACCCATAATAACGAATAAAAAATTAATAGTTACGTTTGAAGGTGACCAACGGATAGTATTACCTTTTTTTTTGTTTTTAAGTTTTTGTTTTTGGATTCATTTGATGAAAACTCGATTTATGCGGCACCCGCTGTGTTTTCTAAGCGGAATCGCAAATTAAAAATCGTGCAAGAGCAAGGAAGAGAAACATTTTCTTTGTTCCCCATTATAACTCTCAATTCTGACCTAATTAATTGGATGTTAATCTAATTACATAAGTTATTATATAATCTATGATGCACGCCAAAAAACATGGATAATTTATTTTTACTAGAGATGTACCGATTAGTCGCTGTCGCGGCCATATCTGTAGTTGGCGACTAGTCGGCGATTAGTCGGCAAAACTGCCCACTAGTCGGCCCGACTAGTCTTTAGGATCATTAAAATGAAATTAGCTATTAAATTAATAATATTTATTTTAGAATCAATAATAGTCATCATCGTCATCAGGCGTCGGTGGCTCAACCAGAGGTACCGGGTTCAAATCTGGACGGCCAATGTACCAATGAGTTTTCAAAAACTTACGTACATATAATTACCGATTGCTTTAACGGTGAAGGAAAACATCGTGAGGAAACCTGCACACGCCTGCAAAGAAACTCGAAGGTTGTGTGTGAAGTCGACCAACCCGCACTGGGCCCGCATGGTCGACTAAGGCCTAATCGCCCTGATTCAGGGTAGGCTCGAGCCCCTCGGTGGGAACGTATATGAGCTGATATAATAAAAATAGTCATCATAGGAACTCTTGCTTTGGCAAATAATTAAATCACTAGGTAGTGAGGTAAATACTTAACTATAATATAGCAAAAAATAATTCTGAATGTAAATAATATCAAGTAAATTATTAATACTTATATTAATTATTACTTGAATTATAATAACTAATAATCTTTAAGAAGTAGGAGCTCTTCTTTTGTATTTGAATAACATTAGAAAATAAAATATAAAATCAACTCTTTAGTAAGATTTTCATTTCAGTCACAACAACCTTCAGCTCTGAACCAAATTACTAATTTTGAACTAAAAGCGTACCTATAAGATATACCTATATCTATGATATTTTTCATAAAAAATGGCTTAGTACTGTAAGTAGATTATTTAAATATTTATATTTCTTAATAAAGGTCAAATTGTGGTGTAAAAAAACAAGAATCTTCCTTTGTCTGGAAGCAAACGATTCCTCTTCTTTTCATATATCTTTCCAGATTCTTTAAACAGAGATCCTGCCCTTCTTCGGCTAAAAAACTGCACAATCTTGCTCAACAATGTTACCTAAAATACTGCCATCCTACTAAAATTAATTATTTAATACTATAAACGCGAAATTTTGTAAGGATGTATGTTTGTTACTCTTTCACGCAAAAACTTCTGAACGGATCTAGCTAAAATTTGGTAGGTAGACAGATTAGGACCTGGATTTACACATAGGCTACTTTTTCGCGCACCCTCGAAAATTCATAGAAACGTTGTCTACGCGGGTTAAGCCGCGGGAAACAGCTAGTGTTTTGTATGAAAATTTAGTAAAAAATCAATAAAAACACTTATTTTTCAATGACGTTTTTTTATTTTATTTATACTTCTTAAAATTGTATACAATTGTTAGTAAAATAATCCAACATACAATTACATATATTAATTAATGCAACAACCGCAACCGGAAACTGAGTGAACAGAGATACAATTTTTCTGAAAAAAAAAAAAAAATTTTTGTTACAAAAAATCAGTCAATCAGTTAGTTTTCTATAGGCAAAATGTGCTCTAGCGAAAACGGGCAAATTCTACCAGACTTCACAAAACGTCAATTGAATCTGCCACAGGTCTTATAGGGGCAAATCCTAACAAAAAGGTAAGTAACTGCCACATATCGTCGCACTGGTCCGCACGGCGGGCGCGCAAAAGTCACTCAGCTGTCAACAAAACACCACGAACGTTATCGATATCACCCGAACTCCACGGAAAGCAATAATCTGCTTGGCCGACTAGTCGGCCGATTAGTCGGCCACTTTACAACCGACTAGTCGGCTAGTCGGCTAGTCGGCCAAAGTCATAGTCGGCCCATCTCTAATTTTTACCCTTCGTACCCTTATCAGGTTCGTGGGTAGATATGAGTTCACGAAGCCGGTGGTGATGATCAGTGATCTGGAACTGGTGAAGAAAATCATGGTTAAGGACTTTGAACACTTCCTCGATCACAGAGTGTCTATAGATTCTAACAACGATGCGGTTTTTGGGAGGAACCTCTTCTCTTTAAAAGGTAAGTACCTATACAGGTTGTAAAAAAATGGTGTATGACCCGTTAACTGGAGCTTCTACTCATCATATTGAACAACTTTCTCCAAGGTACTCATGGTCAATTCGCAAAAAAACAATGTCGACGCTCCATACAAAAATGCACAAAATTGGTCAATCAGCCGATCGTTTCGTATGAAAAATTCAAAATTTTTTGCAGATATTTAAATTTACCATTTAGGTTTAATGGTGCTAGATTAATTGTTTTGTATTTTGTTTTGAAATTAAAAAAAAAACACTAGACAAAATATCCGGAAAACTCTCGACAGAACACAAAAAAAATATTTTGACATCTCGACTGATGATGTAGGAATGTTTTTTGTGAGGCTTCGTGAAGCTTCCGTACCAAAGTAAATTATTCAACATTGTGGTTAAAGTTTGGCGACATGGCGTTTCTCTCAGGGGGAATTCACTACGATACCAGTCAATTGCCAATGTTTGGTTCCCGTTACATAAATGATACCCTCTCAATAAATCCATTTTTTCGGAATTTGACAACGATTGAGTCATCTTACCTATTTAGTTCACCATTAAATTCACAACACAACTAATTAATTGGATGCATTTTATAAATGACAGAATTATTTTTTTTGTCTGAATGTTTTTTTTTTCCTTTTTCATGTGAAAATCGGGCAGTAAGTTTCGTTTACAAACTATTAAATAAAACTAAAACGTTTATTTAAACAACTTCTTACAACTGACCTATGGTCTCCATACAATTTTTAGTTTGTATAGTGATGTACAATCGAAATAACAAAAAAAAAATACACATCCGAACATATTAAGATTTTATGATTTTTTAAAATGCCATTTTTATTTTCTTTAAAATTAAGATCACGGTTCCGAAGACCGTTTTTCTCTATCTCTTATAGTTTATAAATTTCCAATACTGAACCTTTAAAAAACTCACCTGTATACAGGTTCTTTGAAAAAAAAAGGTAATGAGTAGAACTAAAAGAATAGTGAATAATTTTTTCAAGTATAAGAATACAGGACTTGCAGCCTCGACGCGCCCTCCGATCGCGTCTAAGCTCGCACGATAAAGTTAACGAAACGGAGGGCAGGAACATGGTTCAGCAAGTAACTATTTAGTAATCTGTGGTTCAGCACCAAAACGGAATTTATATTAGTACAAAGAAAATAGTAGTAGGCAGGCCTCCCACGCGGTGGACCGATGACCTGGTGAAAGTCACGAGAAGCCGCTGGATTCCGGGCACCCCAGGACCGGTCGTCGTGAAAATCCTTGAAGGGATGCCTTTGTCCAGCAGTAGACGTCTTTCGGCTAATATGGTGATTAAAAAAAATGAAGAACACACACACACACCACACACACAATGTTCTGTTATCTGTTCTTTGTTTATATTATTTGTCTTCAATCCTTTTGTTGTCTTCCACTTCTTGTAATAATTACTTAGTTTCTGTTAAGTTGCTTAGCCGCCGCCTGTTAAATTTGTTTTGTGTTTATGTTTTTTTGATCGCCACGAGACAGGCTTAGCCTAGTGTCTTCCACTTCTTGTAATAATTAGTTTGTGTTAAGTTGCTTAGCCGCCGCCTGTTAAATTTGTTTTGTGTTTATGTTATTTTGATCGCCACGAGACAGGCCTAGCCTAGTGTGGGGTCACAGTTAACTTAAGATAAGTTTAGTTAAGATAACTTCGTAAATATTTTTTTATGTCTTATTAAAAAGAACATTTATGTGTTTCGGCATGAAGATAAGGAATTCTCCATTGCGTTGTGGAATCTTGGTAAGCCCGCCTCCATCTTCGGCATCATCGTCACTTATCATCAGGTGAGTTGATGCCAAGGGCTTACCAATTGTGAATAAAAAAAAAACATAATAGTAGGAGAAGGGAAATGGCAGAAGTTGGAATACAAAAGAAGTCAAAACTTTCATAAACATAAAAATAAAAACAATAATTATTTAAAAACAGATGGAAAGTTAACTAAAAAGGTAGACTCCGTCACTCTCTCTCTCTCTCTCTCTCTTAACGTGAAATACAATCAACCATGCTATTTATATGATCTTAACCACAGAATATAAGAATGCAAAATTTGTTTCTTATGTATATGTTCTGCATCAAATTTTTTCAGTTATCCTTATAAAAATTATTTAACTAAAATCATCAGGTCAAGAATGGAAGGATATGCGCTCGACCCTCAGCCCAGCCTTTACCAGCTCCAAGATCCGAGTCATGGTACCTTTCATGGTGGAAGTTGGTGATCAGATGATTAATGCGCTGAAGCAGAAGATACAGGCCTCAAAAGGTATTACAATTTACAGCGGACGGATTAAAAATAATGTAGATATTGAGTTTCATACAACAATCATAACAAAAAGTAGAGTAACGCTTGCTCTATTATACAGGATGATTCAGGAGACGTGAGCAGGATCAACCCTACATATACAGTTAATATTATTGCATCGTTTAGCATCGTAATTTAGTAAAACCACCACATATTTTTATTTTACTTTTTGTTAAATAAGAGTTTAAGTCTATAATCATGGTCACCCTATAATGAGTAATTGATAAAGATACCCAACCTCTTTAACTGTAATGACAGCACTTAATAAAGAATAAAATAATTTGTTTTAAGTTGTGTTTTTGTTTAAATTTTTAAGTTATAGTTTCTAAGTTTTACATTGTGTTTATTTTTTTTTATTTTATATTTTTGGGTACAATAAAGAGTATTTATCTTATCTTATCTTATAATTTGACGTTATCTAGACAAATAAATGAGAACCGGTACTTGACTGAAGTATTGTAGAGTGACCAAACTTAACGTGCAAAATTAAAAAAAAACTTTGTTTTTTTAACACTTAAAAAAAATTTTCTTAATCACACTAATACTAGTATGAGAGAGTAGCTTATAGTTAATTGAATCCGTAGGGTTGATCCTGCTCTTGACTCCTGTATCATCCTATATATACTTATGCATCTTTACCATAAGTGGTGACTTCGAATAATGATTCGACACGTGACAGGTCCTATCCTTCACTGTATTTGAGACAGGTGCATTTGAGATATGTCACAGCACTTTTCGGCATCTTGACGGTAAGTCTGCCAACGCGTGACTGTAAGCAAAACTCTGCTCCGTCGTGATTGGAGCAGAGTTTTCTATACCCCGTTTTCAAAGCGCTGACACGACATCTTCATTTTATATTTGATCTGAGATTTCATACAAATAAGTATTGGATTTTCTCAGATATGTAATGATTTGGACATATAGGGTCCTAAAACTCTATACTTTAATTTATGTACTTTTTATAACAAGCTTTATATTAACTCCCCGTGTTAGTTAGTTAGTTTGGGACATATCTTGGAAGCTAAATTAGAACCACATTGAGCTAAAATTTTGCATACACGTTAAATTTGGAGCACAATGTATGGTTAGCTAAGTGAAGTCATTCCAAATACAATATGGTGGACTCTAAATATTCATTACACGTTAATTGTGGAGCACACTGTATGGTTAGATATGTGAAGTTACTCTAAATCCAATATGGTGAATTCCCTAAGATGGCTGACCCATTATTTTTTATGCACCCCATGATATGGTTATCAAATGAAAAGGTTTAAAATTATTTACAAACTAGCCGTATGCCCTCAGTTATGCCTGCATTATTTCAAATTTTCCGTGAAAATAAGACGTTTTCCCGGGGTAAAAAGTAGCCTATGTCCTATTCCAGGAACTAACCTATATGAGTGCCAAGTTTCATCCCGATTCGTCCAGCGGTTGAAACGTGAATGAGTAATAAACATCCATACATACATCCATGCATAAAAACGCCCACGGCTATGCCAGAATTGTTTTCGATATTCCCTCTACCTAGAGCTACCCGGCTAGGTGGAGGTCGCAGCCGGAACTAAGGGTCCGGCTGTTTGGATCAGGGTACTACGGGGTGGGCGATAGCCCACCGCTTGCCTGCCGTTGGATCTATCGCCTTCGGCACTCTGGCTTGTCGGTCCCCCGACTGGGTCATGGACTCGTAGTGGTATGTGGTTAGTTGCAAGGGTTGGGCAATGTCCGTTGCCTGGCAAGCACGTTGCGTCCAGGCGTCCTTCCCCGCGCGCAACTAGTGTTGTCGTAGCCGGCCACGTGGGCTATGGGCGAAAACAACGCGGGGCACGTGAGTTGTCCATTAAGTGGAACTGCTGTTTTAATTACTGGCAGGGAAGCATCTCCGGCACTTGCCTGGGCAGCAAGCTTTTAAAGCAAGCATTATACTGCTCCGGCCGATCCAGCCGCGTAGGAGTAAGTCTGGACAGGTGCGATAAGCGCCGGGAAGTGAGCGTGCCTACAGCTCCGGTACCACACCGGATATGTGGGAGCCAGCTTCTCTGGCGTCCCGAGCGGGGATCGAATCGCCAGCAGCGAAAGCCGCGGGAGGTGAGCGCGCCTACAGCTCCGGGACCTACCTGGACAGTAGGTAGTGGTTCTCTTCCATGAGGCACTCGCCTTGCAGAGTACCGGGACGAGCGTCTTGGCGGCAAGACCTACCGTAACTGGTCCTTGTCTTCACCTTATGGTGTTGGCAGGAATAGCGGCCCCCACTGTTAAGCCCTAGGGTAGGTAAGTGGGGACACTATATCATAAACCTGGTAGTTTTAGCGTATCTGGTATACGAGAGGGAATTTCCGTAGGAATAAGACGTTTTCCCGGGGTAAAAAGTGGCCTATGTCCTATTCCAGGACCTAACCTATATGTGTGCCAATTTTCATCCCGATTTTTCCAACGGTTGATGGGTGAATAAGTAACAAACATCCATACATACATCCATGAATAAAAACTTTCACATTTATAATATTAGTAGGATGTAGCTGAAAGTTTCTAGGTTTTTCGAAAATTATATAAAATATCTTTTCAATAACTTTTCAGACGATTATATAGATGTAGACGTTAAGGAGCTGACGACACGGTACGCGAATGACGTCATCGCCTCCTGCGCCTTCGGACTGAAGGTGGACTCTCACACGGAGGTGGACAACCAGTTCTATGCCATGGGCAAAGAGGCGTCAAATTTCTCTTTCAAACAAGTGTTCATCTTCTTCGCTTACTCTTCTTTCCCTAAGCTTATGAATGTGAGTCTAAAATAACCTTTATTGTAGTCAGCATCGCTGGCGTTAATAAAACGTCATTTTATACATGGTGTTTTAACTAAATGTACCGTATGTATGTATGTGTGTACCGCTATATTTCCTTTTTTATATTGTGTTTGTTTTTTTTATATTTTTCTTTTAAGTTAAGTTTTTTAAGTTTTAATAATTTGTTTATATATTTTTTAACTTGTGTGTAAAAAAAGAGTATTTATCTTTATCTTATCTTAATTTATGAACTTGATGGATTTTTGTGTTAACTTTCGAGCGACGTAGGAGTGAAAGCAAAAAAAAAATCGATTTGAGATTTTGATGGCGATCGATTGTCCTAGTAGTGTCTTTCCCGAACTACTGTACGGATTTGGGTGAAATTTGTGTAAGGACAATATTATTTTTATATCTCCAGGCCTTTTTTTTGATATCTTGATTTTTTAAAGTTGCCTCATAACACTTATTCATTTTTACTCAAAAATGGCTGTAAAGATTTTGATTAAACTTGGTACGTTACTATCTCAGTATATGACTTACAAGAAAAATCGGATTGAGGTACCTCCTATACAAATCCAAGTTGTCTGTTACTTTTTCTCAAAACTGGCTCCTTCGATTTTAATGAAACTTTGTGAATAATTAGGACTTATTAGGCCCTACTGCATTGAGTACTTCATTATTCCAGAAAAAATCTGAGTAAGGTACCTCCCATACAAACCCAAGTTATTTTTAAATTTGTTGTAAAGTCTAAGGTTCTAAGGAATTTAAGGTTTTGCAGCATTGAATCTAAGCCTGGTCAGTTTCCTTGCCCACTTTACATTTAATAATTATTAAGATTTTAAAAATGAGCAGTATTCATTTGTTTTCTTGCATTGTTTTACCTGTTTTTTTTTCTTTTGTGGGCTCTGAATAAATACTAATCTTATCCTATATCATCATATCAGCCGAAAGACGTCCACTGCTGGACATAGGCCTCTCCCAAGGATCTCCACGACGACCGGTTCTGCGCTGCCCGCATCCAGCGGCTTCCTGCGACCTTCACCAGGTCATCGGACCACCGAGTGGGAGGCCTGCCTACACTACGCTTTCCGGTGCGTGGTCGCCACTCGAGAACTTTACTGCCCCAACGGCCATCTGTTCTTATCTTATATACATAGCTTTATTCTACTGTATTCTTGATCTTCATCAAACTTCATCTTCCTGAAAGATCCATAACTTTGTCATTGCTGTGAAACATAGGTTTATCAACTAGGGAAGGTTATGCAGAGATATTTTTTATCCACGATTGATAAGCCCTTGGCATTATCTCGCCTGATGGTAAGTGACGATGATGCCGAAGATGGAAGTGGGCTTATCAAGATTCCCCAAACCAATGGGGACCTGGCTAAGATGGTGGTAGCTACAAAGTTGACCCCGCCAGGAATCGAACCCGCGACCTCCTGGTGTGAAGCGAATGGACTGAACATTACGCCACGGAGGCGGTGATAAATTCAAACTCCACACACGGAGGCTAGTCCGCTCTGGTGGAGGCTGTAGTGTAGTAACCAGTACAGTACAGGATTCATTTTGAAGAGTGTGACCTGGAGCTTCACGACCGCATCCCCCCTCTCCATTTCATCATCGGACGACCAGGCGCGGAGAGCGGTTCCACCTTTTTGTTGTCAATGTTCCACCTTTTTGCAAGAAGCGTTTTGCTTCTTCGTTCATCATGCGAACGGCCAAGGAGTGGAATTCCCTGCCGGTGTCTGTATTCCCCGATTCGTATAATTTAGGAATCTTCAAGACGAGAGTGAATAGGCACTATTTGAGCTTGCGAGTTACATCCTCGGCTGCATCGGCACTAACCGTCAGGTGAGGTGCAGCCAAACGCACTGAAATTTTTAATAATAATAAAAAAATAAAAAAACCAAGTACTTAAAACATTCCTCTCCACCGTTTTGCAGTACTTGAAGATCTCCTTATTCAGTGAAACTACCAAAAAATTCTTCAGTGAATTGGTGATGAACACAATGCAGGATCGCGAGCAACGGAACATCATCAGGCCTGACATGATCCATCTTCTTATGGAGGCCAAAAAAGGTAAGTGGAAACATCAAGAGAAGAAATAAATCCTAAAGTGCAGTCCATATTTGGGGAAGGTTACCGTGGACTGATCGAATGAGAAACGAGGAGATCCGTAGGAGAACCAAAGTAACCGACATAGCTCTCAGAATTGATAAACTTAAGTGTCAATGGGCGGGGCACATAGCTCGTAGAACATAACATTTATAGCAGTTAAGACAGCAAAGTTCTTGTATGGCGACCGCGCACCGGTAACGTAGCGTAGCGTAATGATGACCTGGAGAAGGTTGCGGGTAGCGCAGAACCGGTCGTCCTGTAAATCTTCGGGGGAGGCCTTTGTCCAGCAGTGGACGTCCTTTAGCTGATATGATGATGATGATGATCGTGGACAACCTCCAGATAGGAAAGTCAAAGTGTAACTTATGCACTTATTTGGAATTAAGATTTTGAACTTTGAATTAATGTAGAGGATGATCTACACATATAAATCATCGAGCTTTGTGTCGGCATCAATTTTCCTGGATATGACTGCATCATCATCATATCAGCTTATATACGTCCCCACTAAGGGGCTCGAGCCTACCCTGAATTAGGGCGATCGGGCCTTAGTCGTCCACGCGGGCCCAGTGCGGGTTGGTCGACTTCACACACACCCTTCGAGTTTCTTCGCAGGCGTGTGCAGGATTCTTTACAACGTTTTCCTTCACCGTAAGAGCAACGGATAAACGTACATATGAAATCAACATTTGAAAACACATTGGTACGTGGCAGGACTCGAACCACGACCTCCCGGACAGGAGGTAGCGGCCTAAGCCATTACGCCATCGATGCTCTATTTATGACTGCATCCGCAGGACTAAACATACAAGTTTAACGCCTTGAGGAAGCTTATATCGCACAGTGGTTTATATTGGATAGTTTTTTTTTATTATTTTTTTTTTATTTGAATAAGGCACACCAACGGCATAAATATTACACGTTTCCAAAACATAGTTAGGTCTTATTCTAATACAAATGCTTATTATAGGTGTACACAACATTGACATAAAATTATTATTAAAACAACATGGAAAATACTAACTAAGAAATTAATGAAACATTACTTTTAAATTTTGGCAAGGAGTTAGAAAATATATCAATTTTGGATAGTTTAGAGTTAATGGTGTTGTAATCCATACACATTCTACAGAAAGGAGAATTCTTACCTATATTGGTTCTAAAGAAGGGAATGTGAAAGACTCTTGACATGGGATATCTCGGATAATTGCTCGGAACAGACAAAGCTATATAGTCAAATACCTCCTCACACTTAATTATGCCCCTAATGCATTTATAAAGAAAGACAAGGCCAAGACGTTTACGACGCTCAGATAGAGTATCAAGCTTGAAGTGTTTTAAACGTAGGCTGTATGTAGTTAGATGATAATACGATTGGTAAGGTTTCATTCATCTATCACCATCGAGGCCTCATTATATTTTAGACCAAGATAGTTCAATATTATAGTGGCTTCATATCGTAGAATACTGTCTAATACTGTAATCTAATGCTGTGACCAAGGTCAGGTAATATTTATCAATGGAGCCCTATGTATATAGGGTGATCAAAGAATCAGGAGTGAAATTTTAAGTGGTTACTCAGTAGCTACTACGGAACATAGAAAAATATATATTTTTTTAAGTTTTCTTTCAAAAATACAAACACACATACAAACCGGAAATCACCGAGTTGAAAATCAGAGTTTTCGTCCTTCCAAGTTCCATGTAATACCCAGTTTTTAATGCCTACTTTCTGCCGTGTCAACACGTTTGTTGGCACGTTAGCCAGTGGGTCATTTACTTTTTTTAACGGTTAATCACGATAACGAATTGTTTGAAATGCGATTTTTTTAAAGATTTTTTTTTTGTATTCTTTACTAGAAACAGAGTAACTTCCTCGTGATTTTTAACACCCCAGTATCGGAATATAACAAAAAACTTATTTTTTAAATCTTATCATCAATGATAATGTGATAAAATTGCTATAATTATGTCGTTGTAATAACATGTTTGTGCGTGACATGAATAAAAGTATTGATTCCACAGAAACTGATTATATAAATTAAAATAAGTACACTTTTTATATTAGCACTGCAAGTACATGCGCATTTGATGGCTAGTTCGCTCGAGCGTCGAACGTGGAAATGGCCGTACTCATCAAGGAAGACAACCTCCCTCCGCTATACTGGCGCATGGGACGTGTCTCAAAACTCTACCCTGGCGCGGACAAGGTACCTCGTGTAGCAGACATTTACACAAGCCGTGGAATCGTCAGGCGAGCTTTAAGCAAGATCTGCTCTCTCCAAATTTTTGAAAGCGAGCTTTCAAGGCCCGCAGGATGTCTACGCCCGGCGAGTAGGAGCTTTGAGGAGAGGTGCGGGGTAAGGAGGGCCCCGGCCGCCGCTGCCGGCATTTCCGGCTTCGACGCTCGAGCGAACTCGCCGCGCACAAACTAGCCATCAAATGCGCATCTACTTGCAAAGTGCTAATATAAAAAGTGTACTTATTTTAATTAATATAATCAGTTTCTGTGGAATCAATACTTTTATTCATGTCACGCACATGAATTGGCGACCGTGACATATGCCAAAAAAAATTGAATAGTAATAATACAAGGAATTCTTTGAATTGAATTTTTGATGAAAAATTTAACAATACAACCTGATTTTAGGGTCGTGTGATCACAACTATTTTTGTCTGACTCAATAAATGATTGCGATATCACCTATACCTACAGGGTGTAAAAAGACCACTCCAGGAAACTTAAACTGGGGTGTCTACTCATCATACTGGACAACTTTCTCTAAGGAATCCATACTGAATTCTCGAAAAAAAATTCGACTTTTCATACAAATCAGCCAGCTAATCGGCCAATTTTGTATGGGAAGTCCAAAAATATTTTTTTTAAGATTTCAGTATGGGTTCCTTTGAGAAAGTTGTTCAGTATGATGAGTAGAAACCCCAGTTTAAGTTTCCGGGAGTGGTCTTTTTACACCCTGTATATGTTTTGAATGAAACACTGATGTCTCATGGTTGTTGATTTATTTTTAAAAAATGGGTGAATGTACTTATGTATACGCGCGTGAGAAGTTAATATACTTCTTTGGCATCATTAAAAAA
This sequence comes from Coleophora flavipennella, assembly GCA_947284805.1. Taxonomy (NCBI): domain Eukaryota; kingdom Metazoa; phylum Arthropoda; class Insecta; order Lepidoptera; family Coleophoridae; genus Coleophora; species Coleophora flavipennella. The sequence continues at coordinate 2,598,961 of OX369260.1, forward strand.
TAGTTTTTAATTGCATGCAAATAATTAATTAAAATAAAATAAAATATATGCGCCAAACGGAACGTAAGGACCAAAAGGACATATCTCTTGGGGTGCGTTCAGTTACGAGAGATTTTATAACAAATATTAATGGATATTTAATGTGTATCTGATGGTACATATACATTTATAAAAACGTTTTGAGGGTAACAAACACCTATTGAAAGTATTAACTTTAGCATATTTCAATTATTACATGTTCTTTCACGTTTACTAATTTCCAGAATCTAAAATGGAGACAAAATTTATGATGCTGAATTTTTTCTTGTATCGTTCCAAAACGCACCCACAACAACAACAAAACAAACATTGTATGTGTTTTGTAATAAAATCCACCGAGCATATAATCACCATATCCCTACTAATCCCTACTTCCCTACTAATATTATAAATGCGAAAGTAACTCTGTCTGTCTGTTACGCTTTCCCGCAAAAACTACTGAACGGATTTGGCTGAAATTTGGTAGGTAGACAGATTAGGACCTGGATTAAGACATAGGCTACTTTTTACCACGCTCGCGAGCCGCATGCGGCTCGCGCACTGCGCACCCTCGAAAAGTCATAGAAACGTGGTCCACGCGGGTGAAGCCGCGGGAAACAGCTAGTAATCAATAAAACGAAGTCAAAGCAATAGAGTATTTTAACGAAATATAAATTTAAAACTGATCGCGACTATCAAAGCAAAGTATGATAATTATGATGACTTCCTGTTTCTATTTATAATGAAGCTTGCTTGGAGGAAAGGTGCAATAATACTTCGATGGAAAAGTGGCATAGATTCTTGACAACAGATTACAGGAATAAAAGATAATTTTATGTAATTTTTAACTGACGGGGACAGGTTTTTGTGCTGTGAAGTCTTCCTCTGATTAACTAAAAGTAGAAATGTGAAAGTATAGTTATTTAGTGAAACGGTGTTACTGCTGATCCACCTACTTACCTACTCAAAGATTTACCTATCCTTTCAACAGAATCTAGTTTTATTTTAGCTTTTTGAAACACTTCAGTAGATAATGGAATGTGTATTTTAATGAAATATGATGCTGTAAAAAATACTCATATTATACATAATAGTTTATCATTGTCATCAAATCAGCCGAAGGATGTCCACTGCTGGACATAGGCCTCCCCCGCACAGTTCTAAAACACTCCCGGACACTTCTATCTTCTAACCTTTTTACTTCACCAAACAGTTTCTTAGAGCTACTGTCCGTGGAAGCTGAAAATGCTAAGAGGGCCGATAGAAGTGTCCGGGAGTGTGGTTTATACAGTAATCAAAATAAACAAATATATATATATATATATATATATATATATCCTTTTATTTTGGGTTTCACGGGTGTTACTCAGGCCAAGTGAGCAAGTGGGAAGATAAACACCTACACTCTGCATTGTCTAAATCTGGCTGTAGAAGTTATGGAAGAAAAGGAAAACTAGTTGTAGAAGGATAAACAAGTTCATTATCCATAATTAAAAGTTTTAACTAGTTAGTCACTTTGTAACTTCATAATTTGTCTGTTTATTAAAAGTTTATTAAAAGTATCTACTCTGGTTTCCCTTCAAAACGCATCTTTACACCTAAATATTTATGTTGTAGCCAAACCTGTAGGTAACTAAGGCGTTTATTCCCATCTGCCCCCTTTGGAGCTTGCCACCGGGGTGGCGGTTGGCACTAATTAGGTGCCGTTTACCACCCCGGTGGTCGATGGCACTTATTTAGTTTCATCTGCCCCCTTCGTAGTTATAGTACAGGGGTTTAAAGGTGGACATTATCAATGGAAATTGATATAAAACATAACTGTATATCATGAGCAATAAAAATCAAGTTTAAAAATATCAAACAATTTTGGAACTCGTATATAATTATAAAAATAATTTACATGGATAAATGAATTATTCAAATAATATTTTAAATTCTTTATTTCTTTTATTGGATACTAGCGGTCCCGGCGACCTTTGTACCGCATTTTACTACACTGATTTGCAATATACTACACTACACTGCAATACACAACACTACACTGCACTGCATTAACCTGCACTACACTGCATTGCACTGCACTGCACTACACTGCATTGCACTGCACTGCACTACACTACACTATTCTACACTACACTACACTACACTCACCCTACCCCCCTTTACACTACACTACAATACGCTACTTTATGTTGATAATGCAAGATTTTTTTAACGTATTTTTTTTACACCCTGGGTTACATTATTAGAGTTTTAGAAAGTAACCGTATTTAAAAATATAATATATCCTATAGCAACCGCCGCCTAATTAGTGCTAACCGCCACCCCGGTAGCAAGCTCCGAAGGGGGCAGATGGGAATAAACGAATTAAAAGGCTACATTAAAGCTCAGAATAAATAATATTATACCTATAAGTACCTACAATATCATCTGGCAGAGTAATGGTGTGAAAAAAATTAAGCTAAAGGAAGGATCCACTTGCTAAGAAGAAGATATCATAGGTAGTTATACATATTTAAATTTCACAAAAGTTAGCCATCGAAAAACCTGAAGGGAAAGCTGTTTTATCTCTGCTACCTCCAGAATGGAGACAGGGTGCCTAGTAAAACACACTAATTCAACAAAAACGAAGTTGCAGGCACACCTAGTAGAATTGCTAACATATTTCTGAAGTAGGTACCTAGTTATAGTAAAATCACGATGGTAAAATCACTTTCTACTGAGGTTATTCTTATGTGACAGAAATGTAAAAACAGATATTTGGGCCTGGCACTAATACCACAATTACTGGACTAGTAACAATGACTTCTATATTACTGTGACTAGTAACGTATAGTTTGACATGTTTGACATATCTACACTTGCAAGGTGGATCGTATTGGCACTAACTTGTAAACAATAATGCAAAGACTACATACGGCTAGGCTGTATTGTTGTTTGATTCTTTTTTTATTTTGTGATGCAATAAAGAATATTGTATTGTAGTACATATTTATTGCAGAAATTATTTACAAATAATTACAAAAGTATCTATAAGTATCCTAGCAGTAGATAAAATAAACTGAAACTAAACAACAGATAAATTATTTTGATTCCCTGCTGGCATGAGGCGTTATATATATGAAACATCATGTTTGTTGAGTTCATGGAGCTGGGGCGTCGATTTCCTTGTGTTTTTGTGCCAAGATCCTTGCTAACTATTAATAAGCTTTTTAGTAGTGTCGATAATTTTTACTTGTGCTCATTGAAGTAGGTACTTTTTTCACTTAATTATCACAAGTTTCCTTACTAAATTTTGCAGGACTCATTTTCTCTCAAATTATGCATATTCTGGGTATCCCTTGTGCATTTTTTATATAATAGTAAATAATAGCCATCTATCTTTAAACATGTCACATATTTTATAAATTTTCATTAAAAAAAATCCAAATTATTTTTATACGCCACACCAACTCATGAAAAAACAGCTACATTAGTCAAGGGCCACCATGACTTGGCTTTTGACAATCTCAAGACCGCCTCAAGTACCGCCTTGAGACCTCAGTTTCGTTTATAAAACAGCGAGCTCCTCAACTCAGTCGCTGATCTGAATCTGATTTTCAATGTTGTCAAATAGCCTATTGTATTGGAGCACTTGAAAAAGTATATAAGCACATTTTTTATCACTAATATTTACAAATAGTATATAATATTAATCAAAATACTCAATTTAAATCACTACTGAATATAATTTATTCGCTCATTTATAATTCGCTTGATGAAACTTCTCATTTTTCTATTACGCGCCAACTTCAATGTGATGCGCGCGCATCTTAAAATTTCACTCTCATTTTTTCATAACGCGCCAACTTCAACATATTACTTTTTTGTTACAGTAATGCGCGCGCATCTTAAAATTTCACTCTCATTTTTTCATAACGCGCCAACTTCAACATGTTACTTTTGTGTTACAGTGATGTGCGCGCATCTTAAAATTTCACTCTCATCATTTTTTCTAAACGCGCCTAAAGAAGTATAACTTCAAAAACCTAATAATAATATCACATTACGGCAAAGTCAAGTATTGTGGTCAAGTGTTTTTGTAAAATAAAAATGGGTGACCATAATCTCATATCATTTCAGTTTGTATTTTTTGTTGTTGTACAAAACCAATAAAAAATACAAACAATAATACATATAATACTTCTTGTCCTATCCTATTGTGATGATGACTGTCCAACCGATTTCGGTCATGGCGACCACTTCGACTCCTAGTCGGTTTGCCGCGCGTGCGCTCGAAGAAGGCATAAGTAGCCAATCTTCGCAGCGACACTTCTCGCGCAATGAGGGCATTTAAGTATGCCATCCTCGTAATTATATTTATCCTGTTGTAATCCTTTGATGAAAGTAACTTAGATGTTAGTTTTTTGTTTATTAAACCTTTGCTTTGTAACTTTGCTCAAGTCACAAAAAAAATAAACTTCCCATACAAAGTTGGCGAATCAACTGATCGATTTGCATGAGAAGTTAAAAAAACAAGATTTCAGCGAAATTGTAGACAAAAGTTGTTATGAGTAGAAGCCCGCTTCAAAAATTTGTTCTCTGTTACGTAACACCAAGGTAAACAAGTATAGCAAGGATATTCTTTGTTGTGAAAGCTAAGTAACTTTTGATGTAAGACTAAAACATAATAAGGACCTGGAATCTTACCGTTCTACATATTATTATTATTATAATTTACTTGTTCTTGATATCGTTTAATGTTATGTTGCAGGAAGATTAACTCATGAAGTTAAAAGCAGTGATAAGGTGGATGCAGACGCAGGATTCGCGACTGTTGAAGAATCATCGGTTGGAATGAAGGAGATCGATAGAGGTAGTTAAATTAATTTTATTAAAATTGTTTACAATATAAATTTAAATGACACTGACACTTAACATTTTTCCCTAAACAACGTATGATGATACATAATAATCGTGAAAAAATAGTTTTTTGACACAATGTTCGCCATCATGTCTAAAATTAGAAGTTCAAAGTTTTCTTCGGAATGTGTTTAGGAAAATAGTTCAGTTTCAAATTTGATTTTATTTTCACCTGTGTTTTAACTTTTCTTAAAGGCTACTGTAGCTTCAAAAAATTATGAAAGCGTCAAGTGAAAGAAAGTCTTTATCCGCGTTTGTTGTGAACCCATCCATTCTCTTTTTTGGAGTTTACTTCTTAAGAAACGATTTATAGATGAGAAGTGGAATCGAGTGTAACCTTTGCTTACTCACGTTTTATGTTGGTCACCTTTTATATCCGGAAGGCTAAGACTCCAGCGTAAACCGCGGGGCCAGAAGCCGAGCTCTGCGATAATAGTAAAAAAAAAAAACAAACATGATGACAACGTAGCGTAGACAGGCCTCCCACGCGGTATACTGACGACCTGGTGAAGATCACGGGAAGCCGCTGGATGCGGGCAGCGAAGGACCGGTCATCGTGGAAATCCTTGGACGTTTTTCGACTGATATGATGATAATGATGATGATTAACTACGAGTAAACTCCTGCCGTGCATCGGAGCTGACACGCACACTTTTTATTTAAATTAAATATATTTCTGCATCCTATAATGGCATCCGCATAAAACTAATTACATAAATGATATTTTTAGTGTGGTCGGACAAAGACCTGATCGCGCAAGCTGTGCTGTTCTTCATTGCTGGCTTCGAAACAGTGTCATCGGCAATGACGTTCCTTTTGCATGAGTTAGCGCTGCACCTGGAAGTGCAGGAGAAGCTGCTTCAAGAGATCAGGCAACTGGATGAGAGGAACGGTGGAAAGTTTGACTACAGCGCCATACAGAACATGAAGTATATGGACATGGTTGTGTCTGGTGAGGATGAAATTTTCAATTTTTGGAATAGGGTTATACTAGTCATAAGCCTTTTAAGTTCCTTTTTCGAGGTCTAGGCCACTGCATCCAGACATGTAGAAGCTGTTGCGAGTATGAGGCTCCGGATAAGAGTAAAAATTCGGCTCACCCCGTGGTCCAGTGGACAGATTTTAACCGCCTCCGTAGCTCAGAGGCAAAGTTCACTGGCTTTACACAGGAGGTCGCGGGTTCGATTACCGGCGGGATCAATTGTAAAACTCGGTTTGGTTGGTGGTAGGGCATTTTCTAAGCCCGCCTGGCTAGCTACCATTATCTTATATATTTTTTTAGGAAGCCGCTAGATGCGGGCAGCGCAGAACCGGTCGTCGTGGAGATCCTTGGGGGAGGCCTATGTCCAGCAGTGGACTTCCTTCGGCTGATATGATGATGATGATGATGAAAGAGTATTTATCTTGTCTTATCTTATCTTATCTTATCTAAGTCTTGCCGCCAAATATCAATGTTGATATCATTGGTATGTTCCGGCATGAAGATAAGATAGCCAGTAGTTCCCCATTGCGTTGGGGAATCTTGGTAAGCCCGCTTTTATCTTCGGCAACATCGTCACTTACCACCAGGTGAGATGTTGTCAAGGGTTTACCAATTGTGAATAAAAAAAAAAGATTCTGACCGCTTGGTCATCGTGGGTTCGATTTCCACCCCCGACAAACATTTGTGTGACAAACAGGTTTGTTTCATTTGGGTACTTAATATATATGTATGTATTAAAGCGCAGAGCGTCGGTGGTGTCACGGCTAGGGCGGGATATCCGGGAGGTCATGGTTCGAATCCTGCCATTTATCAATTGTTTTCTTATGTACGTTTATCTGACGTTCTTACGGTGAAAGACACATTATCAGAAAACTTGCACACGCCTACAAAGACACATAATCAGAAAACTTGCACACGCCTACAAAGACACATTATCAGAAAACTTGCACACGCCTACAAAGACACATTATCAGTAAACTTGCACACGCCTACAAAGACACATTATCAGAAAACTTGCACACGCCTACAGAGACACATAATCAGAAAACTTGCACACGCCTACAAAGACACATTATCAGTAAACTTGCACACGCCTACAAAGACACATAATCAGAAAACTTGCACACGCCTACAAAGACACATTATCAGTAAACTTGCACACGCCTACAAAGACACATTATCAGTAAACTTGCACACGCCTACAAAGAAACTCAAATGTTCGTTTGTTTGTTAACTCTTTTTATTGCACTTAAAAAAGTAAAAATTAACAATAACAACAACAAAAGCGAACTTATCCGATTCGGGATCTCTTTCAGTAAATTTGTGTGTGAAGTTTATCACCAAATCAACCCGCACTGGGCCTGCGTTGTCGACTAAGGCCCAATCGCCTTAATTCAGGGTAGGCTCGAGCCCCTCGGTGGGGACGTATCATCATATCAGCCGAAGGAAGTCCACTGCTGGACATAGGCCTCCCCCAAGGATCTCCACGACGACCGGTTCTGCGCTGCCCGCATCCAGCGGCTTCCCGCGACCTTCACCAGGTCATCGGTCCACCGAGTGGGAGGCCTGCCTACACTACGCTTTCCGGTGCGTGGTCGCCACTCGAGAACTTTACTGCCCCAACGGCCATCTGTTCTACGAGCAATGTGCCCCGCCCACTGCCACTTAAGTTTAGCAATTCTGAGAGCTATGTCGGTTACTTTGGTTCTCTTACGGATCTCCTCGTTTCTGATTCGATCACGCAGAGAAACTCCGAGCATAGCACGCTCCATTGCCCTTTGGGTGACCTTGAGCCTTCTTATGAGGCCCATAGTAAGCGACCATGTCTCAGTTCCGTACGTCATCACTGGCAACACACATTGGTCGAAGACCTTGGTCTTAAGACACTGCGGTATCTGGGACGTAAAGATATTGCGAAGCTTCCCGAACGCTGCCCAGCCGAGTTGGATTCGACGATTGATCTCTTTCTCGAAGTTGGACCTACCTAACTGGACTGTTTGTCCCAGGTATACATATTCGGTAACAACTTCGAGTGTAGAGCCTCCAACCTTCAGAGGAGTAGGTATGACACGGACGTTTGACATAATTTTCGTCTTGTCCATGTTCATTCTAAGACCCACTTGTTGAGAGGCTCTACTGAGGCCATCGAGCATTGTGCCTAAGTCGTCCATAGTCTCAGCCATGACCACGATATCGTCAGCGAATCGAAGGTGGGTGATGTACTCGCCGTTGATATTGATGCCGAGTCCACCCCAGTCCAAAAGCTTAAAAACATCTTCCAGGGCGGCGGTGAACAGTTTCGGAGATATAACGTCTCCCTGTCTCACCCCTCGCTGCAGCTGGATAGGTTCCGAGTTTTGATCCTGGAGGCGAACCGACATGGTGGCGTTTTCATACAAACACTTCAGCACTTCGATGTATCGATAGTCAATTTGGCACCTCTGGAGAGACTGTAACACAGCCCAGGTTTCGACCGAATCGAAGGCTTTCTCATAGTCCACGAACGCCAAGCATAGTGGCTGATTGTACTCTTCGGTCTTCTGTATAATCTGCCGCAGCGTATGTATGTGGTCTATGGTACTAAATCCTTTTCGGAAACCGGCTTGTTCGGGAGGCTGGAAGTCGTCAAACCTGCGTGCGAGACGATTCGTAATGACCCTCGAAAACAGTTTGTAGACATGGCTCAGAAGTGAGATGGGTCTGTAGTTCTTCAGCAGGGTATTGTCGCCCTTTTTGAAGAAAAGCACGACCACACTTCTGTGGGGACGTATATGAGCTGATAATTATGTTGATTTAAACGTATTGAATCACTTATATTAGTCTCTGGTTTCATTAGAACAAGGAACCCTTGTTTGGTAAGATAAGCGTGTGTGATTTATCCTTGATTATTAAAAAAAATATGGACACGTTTGCGTTTGATGAAAATTTACTTGCAGTTTTTTTTTGTTCAAAAAATTGGAGTGCGTTTGGCTGCACCTCACCTGATGGTAAGTATCGATGCAGCCGAGGATGTGACACGCAAGCTCAAATAGTGCCTATTCACTCTCGTCTTGAAGATTCCTAATTAATACGCATCGGGGAATACAGATGCCGGAAGGGAATTATTTGTAGGTTAGAAACGGTTACAAAGGATAGAGAGCTCAACGTTGCAAGTAACACAGGGTTTCTACATTTTCAGCTGAGTGAACAAGTGCCAACCAACTGATACTTTCTAAAATCAATAAAAGGTATTCCTGCAGTACACTTGTCATCAAATTTTAATGTTATATTTGCAGAACTTTTAAGACTGTGGGTACCAGTAGCTGCTTTGGACAGAATTTGCACCAAAGACTACAACATGGGCAAAGCCAATGACGAAGCGACCAAGGACTTCATTGTAAGTTGCAATTCCATGACTAGGTACTGGCGAAACCTAATTTATATTTAAGGTATTGGCTAGTGACGATGATGTCAAAAATGGAAGCGAGCTTGCCAAGCTTCCCCAACGCAATGGAGAACTGGCTATCTTATCTTCAAGCCGAAACACATCAATAAAAATGATATTTATTATTATATGTCGATGCTACCTCCGCGAGGTTTCAACCACTTGGAACCTGTTACGTCTATCGTTTCGGCTGACTTCTACCATGATATACCTTTTTAAAGTTCTTGAAGATTCCTGGGCGCTGTGTGGGATGAAAGATTGTGGACGATGTTAAATTTATAAAATTTTGCTGTCCATAGCTCCGCAAAGGCGAGGGTGTACAAATCCCGGCGTGGTCATTCCATCACGACCCTCAGTACTTCCCGGAGCCTCTGAAGTTCGACCCTGAACGCTTCTCGGACGAGAACAAGCACAAGATCAGGCCCTTTTCCTATATTCCGTTCGGACTGGGTCCTAGGAACTGCATTGGTAAGTTGATCTTGTATAGGTACCTTGACTTGTATAAAAGTCAAACGTTCATTTGATTTTGACTATAAGATTACACACCGTTGTGAAGCTGCAACTTTTGATACAAGTGGCGTAAACGATTTTCACCTCTTAAATGTTAACCGATTTGGACCAATTTTTGATAGGTTTTTCAGTCAGAACAAAAGCTAGGCTTATGTACGTTTTTATTTTTTCGATTAAGATAAGAAGTTTAATTTTATTGTCGTTCACGTGTTTTCATACGAAAGTAATTTCAGCCATTTTTGTTTTTTTTTATAATCAGTAATTAAACTGTGTGTCATTAGTGAAGTGGCAACATTTAACAGAACAAATGTCACCAATAATCAATCTATGTAATGAACCCACATCAGCGCACTGCTGGATATATTCCTTTACTTTTCTTGGTCCTCGCTTGTCTCGTCCTGGAACGTCCAACAGTTTTGTGATGTCATTTGACCAACGGGCTCACATAGTCCACCTTCTTTGTTCTCCCTCCTACTTAAACGCTCCGTCCAACTCCAATATAAGTTATGTGATGTTTAATTATGTTAATTTCTTCGAATTTTCAGTTGGATTGCGACATTCGGTCATCAAGAATCTACCTATGAATTATAAAGTCGTAAACAATTCATAACGTCTCTGACACATGTTTCTGTCTACTCTAGATAGGGATAGTGACAAATCCTACTGTCAGAAGTGTTCAAGCCACCTACATACAAGGCCTTTCAAATACATTAATCAACGCCAGCACAAAGGGGTTGAAGTGCTTTCTAAGCGCCGAAAGTGTGAAAATAAATGCCACTAACTCAACCATGTAAAAATTGAGCTTATACTTAACCTACATGATTGACGTGACTACGCTAGCACCATGCCAAAGTATATACAGGGTGACTTTTAATTAGTTTTCTATATCAAAAGATATGAATGTACTCGTGATTACAAACAACTTTCCAAAAGATAATTGAAAACGCTAAACACGTTAAAAAACCGACTTCCATCGCAACAACTTAGTATATTTTTGCATTACTATTTTTGGTTTTTGTTAATTTTCGAATAAAGTTCTACACCGATTATGATAAAATTTATATGGGACCACACGGGAAGCACTAGCTTTCAAATAAAAAAAGAATCATAAAGATAGGTTCATCCAGTCCAAAGTTATGAGGTAACAAACATAAAAAAAAAAAAAAACATACAGACGAATTGAGAACCTCCTCCTTTTTGGAAGTCGCTTGAAAACAATATGTCAAATATGAATAAAAAAAAATTGGTGCTTTTTACATTTTTGCTGATTTGATAAATTGTTATGTTTCGAGAAACATCATTTTTTTCTGATTTAACATATAGTTTCTTTGGGAAAATTGTTTGTAATCACGAGTACATGCATATCTTTTGTTATCAAGAACTTATTAAGTCACCCTGTATATTAGTACTAACGTACAGTATGGACACTCCCTGCCAGTCTCTAGATTCCGACCTCACACCCTCGTCACCCAGATTGATACAGATTGGTTATAGTTTGGAACTCGAATGTATGGAATTTCGCCGTGATTTTGTTTGCTCCGTCATTTGTTTTTAGGAATTTCATTTTCATGATCTTTTTTGGCAGTGTCCGGGGTGTGGTTATAGTTTGATTCTCGAATGTACAGGATTTCGCCGTGATTTTGTTTGCTCCGTCATTTGTTTTGAGGAATGTCATTTCACGACCGCTGTATGCTGTATAACCATGCGACTGTTTCTTGTTTAAGTAAGATTTTGTATTGCAGGCTCAAGGTTCGCGCTGTGCGAGGTGAAGGTGATGACATACCAGCTGCTGCGTGTATTCCAGGTGTCTCCGGGTGCCAAGACACAGATCCCAGCCAAGCTCTCCAAGGATTCCTTTAACCTTAGGATAGAGGGGGGGCACTGGGTGCGGTTGAGCATTAGGACATAGACTTGAACATAATTAAAATTACAAGTGAAATATAATTCTATACTTTTTATGTTATGGACAATAAAAATTTAATTAAAAAGGCTGATTTAGGTACATATTAAGATACACATGTCCTAAGGAGATGTCCAGAAATTATTATTATATTTTTTGTAAATACCATTGAAAGTGTATATAAAATAAATAATAAATTTTGACCCAAAAAATATAACGAAATATTATTCAAATGTTACAAATTATTCTAATATGCCGCAGGTGCAATAAATTTCGGTGTAGTGAATATGTGACCGCAGATGTAATTTACGAAAATATTAGCAGTTCCCGCGACTTCGTTCGCGTGGAGGTTTTGAATTTTCGTTTTTATGACTGTCTTTGAAGGTGAGTGGTGCGCGAGCCGCAAGCAGCTCAAGAGCGTGGACGTGACTTTTCTCCAGATCCCTCAGGAACTATATCGGGTCATTCTAATTAGTCGTCTAAATCACTTTCCACCCCCCCAATCAATTCTATACAAAAAATCACTTCAATCCGTTGCTCCGTTGCGATGACGCCGACGTGCGCGAGCGTAAAAATGAGTTTTTTCCAGATCCCTTGGGAACTATGTCAGGATGTGCTAATTCGTAATAATGTCATTTGTCACCCCTTCAACCATCTTTGTGCGCAAAATCACCACAATCCATTGTTCTGTTGCGATGTTAAAAAAAAAACAAAAAAAGAGTATTTTTTCAATTCCCGCAGGAACTGTATCGGACTATGCTATTTTCACGGGATAAAAAGTAGCCTATGTCCTTCCCAGTGATGCAGGCTACCACACAGGCTACAAACAAACAAACTCATTTTCACATTTATATTATTAGTAAAGATAGCTAGGCCCGTAGATCTTGCTAGATTACTTCTCATCTGATATTTTTAGTCACACTTTCTCTCTTTGTCTCTATTTTATTACATTACCCCGGATTGTGATTATTTTTAAGTAAATTTAATTGAGCGTCGGTGGCGCAACGGCAAGGGCTGCTACCTCCTATCCGGAAAATCATGGTTCGAGTCCTGCCACGTACCGAAGTGTTTTCGAATTTCGATCTCATATGTACGTTTATCCGACGCTCTTATCGTAAAGGAAAACATCGTGAGAAAACCTGCACTCGCCTGCGAAGAAACTCGAAGGTTGTGTGTGAAGTTGACCAACCCGCAATGGACCCGCGTGGTCGACTAAGGCCCGATCGCCCTAATTCAGGGTAGGCTCGAGCCCCTCGGTGGGGACGTATTATATGAGCTGAAATTAGTGAGTAATATCGTCTTTATTTATAAAACAATGTTTTTTTTCTCGTTACTTCTATCAAACTTCTTTTTCCCAACGGCCGATTCCCCAACTACCGCGAATCCAGCATCAGCATCCACATTTTCTTCGTAAATTAGTTTTCCTGCAAACCAAAGTAAAAAAAAAAAAACCAAACAAGTATAAAAGCAAGAAAAAACTAAATAGAATTTGGACTTTCAGTAAATAAAATTACTATCATTTAACGAGTATAAAAATATTGTTATAACAGTATTTACTCGTAACATACAAAGACAAAGCAATCTTAAAATTGTTTTATTTACACTTAAGATAATGCTATGATAACACTCAAAATAGTTATAGAGATGTTATAAGTGTAATTTAAGTGGTTAAGTATCAACTGTAAATGCTGATAATATCCACGTACTATTTTACCGCTCAATGCCAATAGGTATAGTTATGTATTGGTTTTTAAGGATTAATCTTAATAGGAAACATTAAATGGCATATCATTTTTTATTAATCAGTCTTAAAATTTATATCACACTAATTACAATACCCAAAACACCGAAGATACCCAAAATAAAACGTTAAAATAATAAATAACGCTCATGGTATGTAGCTATTACATAAACAACCTTAGCACCAACTAGACAACAAAATACCAATTACATATTAAAATACTGCTCCATCACCATCCGCTATCTCTATCTCATCATCATATCAGCCGAACGACGTCCACTGCTGGACAACGACAAAGGACTAAGAATTTCCACGACGACCAGTCCTGCGCCGCCCGCACCCTGCGGCTTCTCGCGATCCTTACCAGGTCGTCAGGAGACCTCCTTACGCTAAGTCTTCCGGTTCGCGGTCGCCACTTGAGAACTTTACTGCCCCAGCGGCCGTCTGTTCTATGAGCTAGCGATTCTGTGGGCTATGTCGGTTACTTTGGTTATCTCTATCTACTAGTACCTAGCTGGACTGTTTGTCTCAGATATACATATTCGTCAAGAACTTCCAGTGTAGAGTCTCGAACCTTTAGAGAGATGGGTGCGACACGGACATTTAACGTTATTTTCGTCTTGGCCATGTTCATTTTAGACCCACTTGTTGATAGACTTTACTGAGGCCATCGAGCATTGTGCTTAGGTCTTCAATAGTCTCAGCCATGACCATGATATCGTCAGCGAATCGGAGGTAAGGTATATACTCGCCGTTAATATTGATGCCGTATCCCCCCTAGGCCAGAAGCTTGAAAACATCTTCCAGGGCGGCGGTGGACAATTTCGGAGATATAACGTCTCCCTGTCTCACCCCTCGCTGCAACTGGATAGTTTTCGAGTTCTGGTCCTGGAGACGAACCAACATGGTGGCGTTATCATATAGACACTTCAACACCTCAATGTATCGATAGTCCATTTGGCACCTCTGCAGAGACTGTAGCACAGCCCAGGTTTTGACTGAATCAAATGCTTCCTCATAGTCCACTAACGCCAATCATAGTGGCTGGTTGTACTCTTCAGTCTTCTATATAATCTGCCGCAGCGTATATATGTCAAACTATATATATTAGTACTAACGTATATAATATGTGGTCTATTATTATTATTTAAAGTTATTTTTGTCTTGGCCATGTTCATTCTGAGACCTACTTGTTGAAAGGCTCTACTGAAGCCATCGAGCATATTGTGCCTAAGTTCTCTATAGTCTCAGCCATGACCACGATATCGTCAGTGAATCGAAGTTGGGCGATGCACTCCCCGTTGATATTGATGCCGAGTCCACACCAGTCCAATAGCTTAAAAACATCGTCCAGGGCGGCGGTGAACAGTTTCGGAGATATAACGTCTCCCTGTCTCACTCCTCGCTGCAGCCGGATGGGTTTCGAGTTTTGATCCTGAAGACGAACCGACATGGTGGCGTTTTCATACAAACACTTCAGCACTTCGATATATCGATAGTCAATTTGGCACCGCTGGAGAGACTGATTAGTAGAATAGTGGCTGATTGTACTCTTCGGTCTTCTATATAATCTGCCGCAGCTTATGTATATGGTCTATGGTACTAAATCCTTTTCGGAAACCGGCTTGTTCGGGAGATCGCTGACGGGCAGACTTGTAGTCTTGTAAAATTGTCCGTAGAACTTCTAAACTTAGACGATACGATCCAGCCATCTTTTTCAGCTTGGTCAGTTGGCTTTGTCCAACAGACAGATCTCTCGCGAGCACTTTTGACCCTTTGTTGTACTCAATAGAATCTTTAATACAATTTGTATTGTACTGGCGCAAATCGCGAGCCAGGGACTTAGGATCTGCCTGTATAGTTGCCGATATTGAGTAGCGTCTTCAGAGGACTGCAAAACCAATCAGCGTCTTTCTTCACTGAGACTGCTTGGGAATTCCGAGATTTTTTTTGGTTTAAAAAAACTGCGAGATTTAAAAATCTTAGACCCGACCGTTTGTTCAATTTCCACAAATCTGTCATTATAATAAGTTTAATAAAGGTAGTTATATTTTTATCTAAGAGTCATCGCGTAGGGGGACTTACATATAGGGCCAAAACATATTATTTCTACTCTTTAGAGGTTTTTTGTCAGGGGTTTTCAAATTTCTATTTTTGTCGACGGAAAAGCAAAAGTATATTTCGGATCATCAGAAGGGTTTTGGCCGTATCTAAGAAATAAACTCGTCTTTGAGAAGTTTTGGAGTGTACAATCAATATTCACACACGTTTGCAGCACGAGGCTTAGCGATGATTCGGATGTAAACCGATTATTTTATAGACTGCGATGAGTTCGGCACGGGGCTGGCTTCCCAAGTTGACAGTTCAGCTGCTCGATCAAAAGTGCTCGTAAAATAATTGGCGCCTCTGTCGTAGCCTCTGTAGGTAGGCTGCATTGTCTTTAATGGTTCGATAATCACAACGATTCTGATCAACACTACCAACTTCCGG
The DNA here is from genome assembly GCA_947284805.1 of Coleophora flavipennella. Taxonomy (NCBI): domain Eukaryota; kingdom Metazoa; phylum Arthropoda; class Insecta; order Lepidoptera; family Coleophoridae; genus Coleophora; species Coleophora flavipennella. The sequence goes on from OX369260.1 coordinate 2,614,928, forward strand.
GTTCCGGTCTCGCACAGACCACGCCTTGGCCAAAGATGACTATTATTACTACCCTAGCTAACCGTTAGACGTTTTAAGATAAAACACACGGTGCTTCGACGGATGCATAGATGGCGCCACGTCCTTGCGCTCCGACATATATGTATAATAGCGATGCCATTCTCTTCATTACCAAAAGTGTGCGTTACACTTTTAAATATCGAGTTTCCTTGCTCTCTTTGATTAAAGCACTTCTCGTATACAGACCTCGGCCGGAACGTATGATTAAACTCTACTTATCCAGCAATCCCTAATTTTTCGGCCCGTGCAGTAATGTATTATTATTATAAGTGTACTTGCTCAAATTGACGTTTAAATTTTATCTTCTACTAGCTATTGCCCGCGGCTTCGCCAGCATGGACATAATTTTATGACTGTTAGTTAGTTTAGTTTTCTCTAGATCCCTATCTCAGATCGGGCTATTCTGATTAGCAGTCTATGTCATTTCCCACTACCTCAACCATCTCTGTGCAAAAAATCATAGCAATCCATTGTTCCGTTGCGATGTTAAAGAAATGAACCAAAAAAGGACGATTTTTTCAGTTCCCCCAGGAACTGCATCGGACTATGCTATTTTCAACCGACTTCCAAAAAGGAGGAGGTTCTCAATTCTACTATACGTTTTTTTTAATGTGTGTTACCTCAGAACTTTTGACTGGGTAAACCGATTATGATTCTTCTTTTATTTGAAAGGTAGTGCTTCCTGTGTGGTCCAATATAAATTTTATCCAAATCGGTGTAGTACTTTATCAGAAAATTAACAAAAACCAAAAATAATAATGCAAAAATGTACTAAGTTGTTGCGAATGAAGTCGGTTTTATAACGTGTTTAGCGTTTTCAATTATCACTAAATAAAAAAAAAGGAAAAACATTTTCATATTTATAATATTAGTAGGGATACACGTTCGGTGTTTGTCTTCATAATTCTTATGACATTGCTGCCTTTATTGATTGTCAGTTACCTACTTTAGATGTGTGTGACCTTCTGTTCACACATACAAAATACTCGAGTGTGTAGTAGGGTTCAAGTGATTGAGTCAATTGATCGCATTATGACAGGTTGATACTTTTGATTGTAGATAATTGGTTGGTCTTATGTTCCCTACTAGCTGTCCCGGCGAACTTCGTTCCACCTTACACTACATTACCCTACCCTACACTACCCTACCCTATACTACACTACTCTACCCTACCCTACCCTACACTACCCTACCCTAAAACTAATTATTTTTTGACTGATATTTTTTTTTATTGATTAATATCATATTTTAATACTTATTATTCTATTCCGGACGAAGACAAATGCAAAAACTCAAAAATCATAAAAATTGGTCCAGCCGTTTTTGAGTTATAAATAGTGTAACTAACACGACTTTCTTTTATGTATATAGATTTAGTATAGCCACATTTATTTGTTTTATTTGTGTTACATGGAATTAGTAAAAAGGTATACGTACCAAAAATGAGAGACTGTATTGTACCTACTCATTACAGGTCAATAATCTAGAGAAAAAAATATTTTTAGAAAAGAAAAACGAAATGTGTGCTGAGACACATGGTAAAAGTAAAACTTCAAAGGACAAAAAAAAAATCAAAAATAAATTTCAAAAAAAAAAATTAAAAAAAAATTTTAAAAAAAATCTTAAAATTGGATATATTTTTAAAAAAACATCGTCTACCTCCTCCACGTTGCCGTTACGCTATTTCGTGACAGAAAAAAACCTAATAACCCCTCTTCCTCCCCGTCTATTTAAAAGTTTGACTTCAACAATGAAATGATGGTGAAACCAAAATACATTGTTGCGTTGTCATACCTAAATTTTGTTAGCAACAGTGTTAGGTATCAGAGGCTACTACCACTGAGAAAAAAAGTTTTACAACAATACTTATGTAGGTATTGTTTTATGTCACTATCATCGTCAAATCCACTGAAGAAGTCCACTGCTGGACAAAGGCCTCGCCCAAGGATTTTCAAAACAACCGGTCCTTCGCTGCCCGCGTTCAGCGACTTTTACAACTTCGTCGGTCCATCGAGTGGGAGGTGTACCTACGCTACTCGAGATATTTACTACCCCTACGACCATCTGATCTACGAGCTAGTTATGTGCCCAGCCCACCATCACTTAATTTTAGCGATTTTTAGAGCTGGTGAAGGTCGCGGGAAGCCGCTGGATGCGGGTAGCGCAGAACCGGACGTCGTCGTGGAAACCCTTGGAGGAGGCCTATGTCCAGCAGTGGACGTCCTTCGGCTGATATGATGATGACGATGATAATTAGAGCTACGTCGGTTACTTTTGTTCTCCTACGTCTCTGCTTAATTCTAATTTCATCTCGTAGGGCAACTAGAAGCATAGCACGCTCCATTGCAGTTTGGGTGACCTCGAGCCTTCTTATGATGCTCATAGGAAGCGACTATATCTCAGTTCTGTGTGTCATCACTTGCAAAACACACTGATCAATGACCTTAGTCTTGACACACTTCGGTTTTGGGACGTGAAGATATTGTGCAGCTTCCCGAACGCTGCCGAGGCCGAGTTTGATTCTACGATTGATTTCTTTTTACCCGACTGCAAAGAAGGTATTATTTTTTGAATTGGACCTACCTAACTAGAATACTTATATATATAAATATATTCGTCAACAGCTTTGAGTGTAGTCTCCTACCTTCAGAAGAGTGGGTGCGACACGGAGATTTAACACAATAGGGATGACGAATGCTAGTCATCTGAGTTACTTTTTATCATCTGTCAAAAACGACATTTTGTTCTAAAAATGTTTGAAATACCTAGGCGTGACGTCATAGTTTTGCAGCGTCATTTATGTACTCATTTTGTTGATTTTGGTGAATTAAAAATCGAAGACTTGATGGAAAACAAATCGAGTAAGGTGCTCCAAAGTTTATGTAGGAGGGCAATTTAGTGATCAAGAGTTCATAATTTATTTCTGATGCTGTCGGCACCTCTTCTATCGTCTAGCCCATTTTTTTTAAACCCACTTGTTGAGAGACTCTACTAAGGCCATTGAGCACTGTCCCTAGGTCTACTGAGTCTCAAAGATATCGTTAGCGAATCGAAAGTGATGCTATAGCCGTTGATATGAATGCAGAGTCTTCCCCAATGTATTATCTATCTATAATATAATAAAACTGTAACGGGGCCGTGTCTGTACATGAAATATTTTTGGAAAATAATAACTGTGGTGGACATTACTAACGATACAGAGGCCAAAACAACAACTTTTGGAATTTTTGTCTGTCTGTCTGTCTGTCTGTCTGTCTGTCTGTCTGTATGTTCGCGCATCACGCAAAAACTACCGGGCCGATTTTGATGAAATTTTGTATGGTGGTTCCTTATAGCCCGGGTTAACATATAGGATACTTTTTATCCCAGAAAATTCAAGAGTTCCCGTGGGAAAATCAAAAGTATTCATTAATAGAATGGCTCACCACGCAAATGTGGCTTGACCTATTACAATCAAATTTTACACGTTTATACCCTTATCGCGAACTAAAACTGGGACATTGTGATTCCCAAAAAAATTAGGGTTCCTACAGGAATGCAAAAAAATTTATCTTTAGAATGACTCAACGTAAAAATATGAAACCTTTACATTGGGATGGGATGTTTTGACCGTCATTGTATAGTCGAGTATGCTTTATCCCGGAAAACTAAAGAGGTCCCGTGGGAAATTATCTATCGATATTTACAATAATAAATATAGAGTACTTTTTCAACATAAATAAGCTACACATACCACACATTATAATCATAGCAGCAAAATGTCAATAGATGGCACTGCAGGAATAATAAAACGCGCTTAAATTGAATTAAAACATTAAAATATTATTTCATACTTTTGAGTGGATTTTTTTTATGTATTTTTCAGCATACGCTACTTTACACAACTCTCTGGAACTATGGCACGTAGCGATGTGTTTCATAGACGAACAGATAGGTATTTTTTTATAGATTGCAATCGTGTAAAAAAATTAAAAACACATAAATCGAGTTTAGCTTCATTCAACAGGAGGCACAGATATGGGAACTCTTCTGACGGCGACTGTTTGCGTGTGGCAGTTGCTCTCCGCCTGCAATATCAATATCTGTGAACCTCATCAATGTATTTGCGGGTCCACGGTGCAGGCAATTGGCCATCACTCACTGAGTTGCAGTCGTGTTTGTGAAGATTACCACGTCACCAATTCCTTAAGGCACTGGTATCGGCCAGATGGAATATTCCATCTTTGATGCAGCCGCCGGTCTTTAGTCGATGTGATGGCAAAGAGAGGAACGTTCCTGCTTTGGGACTCTACTTTTTCTGCCTCACTTTTCATACGTACGGTACTGCTGCTCAATTTGCGGCGAGAAAGAAGCATAATAAGTACTTGGTCTTGAAGGCAAATTACTGCTTTGTATCGCTGGTCTGTGAGACAACCAACAGGCTGCTGAACCGTCAGAGGCCTTTGCCTTTACAAAGGAGATTGGCCGTCGCCTTCGAGAGAGGAGATGTGACGTGAGGTCCCACCTGCTGCTAAGGTTGTCTATTGCCATCCAGAGCGGCAACGAGAAATGCGTCATGGGCTACTTTGGAGCTGATACGACTCGAGGATTTGACCCATATTAATATTTTTAGGAAGTTTTATTACTAGATTGATACAATGATTTGAATTAGTTTTTCGATAATATAGGTATACGTATTATTTCATCATATCAGTTTATATACGTCCCCACCAAGGGGCTCGACCTGCCCTGAGTTAGGGCGATCAGGCCTTAGACGATCACGCGGGCCTATTGCGGGTTGATTGACTTCACACACAAGCTTCGAGTTTCTTCGCAGGTGTGTGCAGGTTTCCTCGCGATGCTTTTGTCACCGTAAGAGCGTCGGATAAACGTACATACCAGTATGAAATCGATATTCGTATAGATATTTTTAAGTGGCAGCATTCGAACCACGGCCTTCCGGACAGGAGATAGTGGCCCTAACCGTTCTGCCACCGACGCTCTATATTTTATTTAAGATTTAGAAATCCTTACTTATTATTATAAATGTGAAAATGTGTTTGTTTGTTTGTTACCTATTCACACTTCAACACCTCTACCAATCTTGATGAAATTTGGCATGCAGGTAGTCTGTATCACTGGAAATGAAATATTCAACTTTATATCTGTGGAAATTATCATAGCCCGATGCAGTTCCTGAAGAAACTAAAACAATACTCTTTGTTCGTTAAGTTATTCAAAATCGTAACGAAAAAATGAATTGGTGTGATTTTTAACACAGAGATGAGGTGGAAAATTATATAATTTACTAATAAGTATATCCTGACATAGTTCCCGCGGGATCTGGGGACAACTGTTTTCTACGCTCGCGCACGTCGGTGGCGTCGCAACGGAGCAACGGATTAATTATATTTTTTGTATAGAATTTGTTGAGGGGGTGGGAAAGACAAAGACTGCTAATCCGAATAGCCCGACACAGTTCCTAAGGTACCTGGAGAAAACTCATGTCCACGCTTGCGAGCTGATTGCGGCTCGCGCACCACTCACCCTCAAAAAGAGTAATAAAAGCTATGTCCACGCGGGCGAAGCCGCGGGCAAAAGCTAGTCAATAATAAAACTAAACCTAAAAAAAACACGTTTATTTTATGGAAACCCTTATTTTTTCACTTTTTCTATTATTATTTTTTCACAATAGGGTCTCGTTGGTCACCCGTCGGGTCTATGGGACCCTAAAAATGCTTTTCAATCAGCCGCCGAAATGATTTTCCTAGCTATATCAGCAAAACATTCTACACAGCTACACTATGGACACTAAGTAGCGTACACAGTTTTATTTCGTTATGTCTCTTGACAACCCTAAAATCCAAATTTCATTTGTTAGAACCCAAACGTTATTGTTTTACCAAAATTATTATTATTACATTATGTAGCGTACACAGTTTTAGTCCTTTATGTATTATTATTACATTATGTAGCGTACTCAGTTTTAGTCCTTTATGTATTTTTATTATTACATTATGTAGTGTTCACAGTTTTAGTCCTTTGTGTATTATTATAATTACAGTATGTAGCGTACACAGTTTTAGTCCTTTATGTATTATTATTATATTATGTAGCGTACTCAGTTTTAGTCCTTTATGTATTATTATTACATTATGTAGCGTACTCAGTTTTAGTCCTTTATGTATTATTATTACATTATGTAGCGTACACAGTTTTAGTCCTTTATGTATTATTATTACATTATGTAGCGTACTCAGTTTTAGTCCTTTATGTATTATTATTATATTATGTAGCGTACTCAGTTTTAGTCCTTTATGTATTATTATTATATTATGTAGCGTACTCAGTTTTAGTCCTTTATGTATTATTATTACATTATGTAGCGTACACAGTTTTAGTCCTTTATGTATTATTATTACATTATGTAGCGTACTCAGTTTTAGTCCTTTATGTATTATTATTACATTATGTAGCGTACTCAGTTTTAGTCCTTTATGTATTATTATTACATTATGTAGCGTACACAGTTTTAGTCCTTTATGTATTATTATTACATTATGTAGCGTACTCAGTTTTAGTCCTTTATGTATTATTATTACATTATGTAGCGTACACAGTTTTAGTCCTTTATGTATTATTATTACATTATGTAGCGTACTCAGTTTTAGTCTTTATGTATTATTATTATTACATAATGTAGTGTACACAGTTTTAGTCCTTTATGTATTATTATAATTACATTATGTAGCGTACACAGTTTTAGTCCTTTATGTATTATTATAATTACATTATGTAGCGTACACAGTTTTAGTCCTTTATGTATTATTATAATTACATTATGTAGCGTTCACAGTTTTAGTCCTTTATGTAATATTATAATTACATTATGTAGCGTACACAGTTTTAGTCCTTTATGTAATATTATTATATTATGTAGCGTACTCAGTTTTAGTCCTTTATGTATTATTATTACATTATGTAGGGTACTCAGTTTTAGTCCCTTATGTATTATTATAATTACATTATGTAGCGTACACAGTTTTAGTCCTTTATGTATTATTATTATATTATGTAGCGTACACAGTTTTAGTCCTTTATGTATTATTATTACATTATGTAGCGTACACAGTTTGAGTCCTTTATGTATTATTATTACATTATGTAGCGTACACAGTTTTAGTCCTTTATGTATTATTATTATATTATGTAGCGTACACAGTTTTAGTCCTTTATGTATTATTATTATTACATTATGTAGCGTACTCAGTTTTAGTCCTTTATGTATTTTTATTATTACATTATGTAGTGTTCACAGTTTTAGTCCTTTATGTATTATTATTATTACATTATGTAGCGTACACAGTTTTAGTCCTTTATGTATTATTATAATTACATTATGTAGCGTACACAGTTTTAGTCCTTTATGTATTATTATAATTACATTATGTAGCGTACACAGTTTTAGTCCTTTATGTATTATTATTATATTATGTAGCGTACACAGTTTTAGTCCTTTATGTATTATTATTATTACATTATATAGTGTACACAGTTTTAGTCCCTTATGTATTATTATTATTATTATTTCATTATGTAGCATACATAGTTTTAGTCCGTTCTCTGTCTTGGCAACCCTAAAATCTAAATTAAATTTGTTAGAAACCAAACGTTATTGTTTTACCAAAATATTTCAACTAGCTTAATCAAAAACAGTCACGCAACACGGAAGCACGCTCGATTCACCCAAATTAACAATTCAAATACGTTTTTAAGGTTCAAAAGGAAAATACGGAACCCTTATATGATCACTTTGTTGTCCGTTTGTCTGTCAAGACCCTTTATCTCGGGAACGCGTTTAGGTATCGAGTTGTAACTATATACTCCGGTCTACAGCCCCTTCAAGCTTTAAAAAAATAAACTTCTAAGTTAAGGTAAAAAAAGATATGGCCATTTATGCCGCAAAAAACGTATATTTCGACACTCTTAAGGGAACCAAAATTTATAGGGTATATTTACCTTTGACTCAGAACTATGAAATTTGGCTAGATATGCCGTCTTATACTACAAGTACCGGGTTGTCTGGAAGAAATAACTTTGAGCGATAAGACCGCCTAAATTGTACCACTATAGTTCCTTTTTTATACTGTGTTTGTTTTTTTTTGTATTTTTTTAAGTAGTCTTTTATTTTTAAAGTTTTTATAATTTGTTAATATTTTTATTCTAATGTGTACAATAAAGAGTATTTATATTATCTTATCGTAAGTATAGTGAAAAATCTGAAAACTGTAAATTTGTAATTAAATTTGTAAAAAAATGTCTGTATCTATCTATCTATCTATAATATAATAAAACTGTAACGGGGCCGTGTCTGTACATGAAATATTTTTGGAAAATAATAACTGTGGTGGACATTACTAACGATACAGAGGCCAAAACAACAACTTTTGGAATTTTTGTCTGTCTGTCTGTCTGTCTGTCTGTCTGTATGTTCGCGCATCACGCAAAAACTACCAGGCCGATTTTGATGAAATTTTGTATGGTGGTTCCTTATAGCCCGGGTTAACATATAGGATACTTTTTATCCCAGAAAATTCAAGAGTTCCCGTGGGAAAATCAAAAGTATTCATTTATAGAATGGCTCACCACGCAAATGTGGCTTGACCTATTACAATCAAATTTTACACGTTGATACCCTTATCGCGAACTAAAACTGGGACATTGTGAATCCCAAAAAAATTTGGGTTCCTACAGGAATGCAAAAAATTGTATCTTTAGAATGACTCAACGTAACAATATGAAACCTTTACATTGGGATGGGGTGTTTTGACCATCATTGTATAGTCGGGTATTCTTTATCCCGGAAAACTAAAGAGGTCCCGTGGGAAATTATCTATCGATACTTACAATAATAACAATAGAGTACTTTTTTCTATATATTAGCGACACATACCAAACATTATAATCATAGTAGCAGAATGTCAATAGATGGCACTGCAGGGATAATAAAACGCGCTTAAGTTGTATTAAAACATTAAAATAATATTTCATACTTTTGAGTGTATTTCTTTTATGTATTTTTCAGCATACGCTACTTTAAACTCTGGAACTATTGTACATAGCGATGTGTTTCATAGACGAACAGAAAGGTATATTTTTACAGATTCCAATCATGTAAAAAAATAAAAACACATAAATCGAGTTTAGCATCTTTTAACAGGAGGCACAGATATGGGAACTCTTCTGACGGCGACTATTTGCGTGTGGCAGTTGCTCTCCGCCTGCAATATCAATATCTGTGAACCTCATCAATGTATTTGCGGGTCCACGGTGGAGGCAACTGTCCATCACTCACTGAGTTGCAGTCGTGTTTGTGAAGATTCCCACGTCACTAATTCCTTAATGACCTCACTCGGAGGGCACTGGTCTCGGCCAGATGGAATATTCCATCTTTGATGCAGCCGCCGGCCGGGCTTTAGTCGATCTGATGGCAAAAGGCCGGAGGTTTTAAACAGGTGCTATGGCAGAGAGGAACGTGTCTGCTTTGGGAAGCCACTTTTTCTGCCTCACTCCTCAGCCGTACGGCACTGCTGCTGAATTTGCGGCGAGAAAGAAGCATAATAAGTACTCTGTCTTGGAGGCAAATTACTAATTTGTGCCGCTGGTCTGTGAGACAACCGGCTGCTGAACCCTCAGAGGGCTTTGCCTTCACAAAGGAGATTGGCCTTCGCCTTCGAGAGAGGAGATGTGACGTGAGGTTCTACCTGCTGCTAAGGTTGTCTATTGCTATCCAGCGCGGCAACGAGAAGTGCGTCTTATACGTACGACTCGAGGATTTAACCCATAATAATATTGTTAGGAAATTTTATTACTAGATTGATACCTATAACGATTTGAATTAGTTTTTTGATAATATAGGTAATGTGTTATTTCATCATATCAGTTTATATACGTACCCACCAAGGGGCTCGACCTGCCCTGAGTTAGGGCGATCTGGCCTTAGACGATCACGTGGGCCCATTGCGGGTTGATTGACTTCACACATAAGCTTCGAATTTCTTCGCAGGCGTGTGCAGGTTTCCTCACGATGTTTTTCCCACCGTAAGAGCGTCGGATAAACGTACATTCCAGTATAAAATCGATATTCGTATAGATATTGGTAAGTGACTCTGTGGCTCAGTGGTTAGTGCCCTTGACTACTGATCCGAGAGTCGTAGGTTCGATCCCCACCCAGGGCAAGCATTTGTGTGATGAGCAAATTTGTTTGCTCTGTGTCTGGGTGTTAAATTATATCTATATATGTATGTATTTAAACGTATATAAGTATGTATATCAGTCTCTGGTAACCCATAACACAGGGAATCCTACTTTGGGGCCAGATGACGATGTGTGATTTGTCCCAGAATATTTATTTATATTTATTTTATTTATTTATTGGTAAGTGGCAGATTCGAACCACGGCCTTCCGGACAGGAGGTAGTGGTCCTAACCGTTTTGCCACCGACGCTCTATATTTTATTTAAGATTTAGAAATCCTTACTTAATATTATAAATGTGAAAATGTGTTTGTTTGTTTGTTACCTATTCACACTTCAACACCTCTACCAATCTTGAATAGTCAACCTTTTATCTGTGGAAATTATCATAGCCCGATGCAGTTCCTGAGGAAACTAAAACAATACTCTTTGGTCGCAAATTTATTTAAAATCGTAACGAAAAAATGGATTGGTGTGATTTTTAGCACAGAGATGAGGTGTAAAATACAATTTACTAATAAGTATATCCTGACATAGTTCCCGAGGGATCGGGGGACAACTGGTTAACCTAACCACGTCAGTGGCGTCGCAACGGAGCAACGGATTAAAGTTATTTTTTTTGTATAGAATTTGTTGGGGGGGGGGGGGGGGAAGTGACAAAGACTGCTAATCCGAATAGCCCGATACAGTTCCTGAGGTACCTGGAGAAAACTCATGTCCACGCTTGCGAGCTGATTGCGGCTCGCACACCACTCACCCTCAAAAAGAGTCATAAAATCTATGTCCACGTGGGCGAAGCCGCGGGCAAAAGCTAGTGTTATGTATATTAATATCCTTACTATTATTATAAACGCGAAAGTTTGTAGTCGTGGATGTATGGATGTTTGTTACTCTTTTACGCAAATACTACAAAACGTATTAGGATGAAATTTGGTAAGTAGACAGATTAGAACCTGGATTAACATATAGGCAACTGTTTCCCACGCTCGCGAGCCGCTTGCGGCTCGCGCACTGCGCACCCTCGGAGTCAGTCATAGAAACTATGTTCATGCGAGTGAAGCTGCTGGCAAAAGCTAGTAATGTATAAAGTAGCTTGATGCGGCTTGCGTAGTTGCGTCAATTACGTAGGTTAACTGATCTGGAGCACGGTAGGTAACGATCTAGGTAGGTTTGATTGGTTTTTCCTCGACCGTTTCGTTGCTTCGTAAGACACGTTATGGCGTTAGTGCTGGTTGTATTCACATTATCGTCCTTTTTGGCAGTCGGGTAATATGTATTGTAATATGTATTTAACTAAGTAGTTAATTTTTTATGGATGTACTAAGATATCTCAATAGTCCAGTGTTCAACTGCTCGTGAGTTGAATAGGTATCATCCTACTAATCTCGTATTATAAATGTGAAAGTTTGTATGTATGTATGTATGAAAGCTTTCACGCTTCAACTACTGGACTGATCGGGATGAAACTTAGCACACATATAGGTTAGGTCCTGGATTAACATAAATACTACTTTTTATCCCGATTTCTTGAGTGGTTCCCGTGGGATAGCTATTAACTCTGTCTTCTTTGTTAATTTATGTCACGTCACAATGAAGCGAAGGATTGACGTGCTAATTAATACTGATTATCTTATTGACTACTAATTAGCATAGCCCGACATAGTTCCCGAGAGATCTAGAGTTGATTCAGTTCCCACGCTCGACAGCACGACAGACAAAAAAACTATGTTCACGCGAAAACTAACTAAATACTGAACATATCTGGCTGAAATTTGGTAGGTAGACAGCTACTCTTTCCCACGCTCAACCTCGAAGACAGTCATAGAAACTATGTTCAAGCGAGCGAAGCCGCAGGCAAAATCTAGTTTTTCTTATAAAGCGTAACTTAGACGCATACACGAATCGAGGCAACAGGCACAGGCACGACATCCAGGGCGCGAGCAAGCTGGTGAGCGTGCCGCAACGGCTCGCGAAGACCGCGCGGCTGACACACGTGCTGGGCGTGCGCAGACATTTCCGACATGCCGGGTGGACGGATGTTCAAAACTAAACTTAATAAAACCGGCCAAGTGCGAGTTGAACTCGCGTGGAGAGGGTTCCGTACAATGCCAAAGTCAAATACAAAATATCACATTTGAAATCCTCACAGTAAGATGCGGGTTTTTTTTAATTATTAAAAATTTTAGTGTGTTTGGCTGCACCTCACCTGATGGTAAGTGCTGATGCAGGCGAGGATGTAACACGCAAGCTCCAAAAGTACCTATTCACTCTCGTCTTGAAGATTCCTAAATATTATGAATCGGGGAATACAGACGCCGGAAGGGAATTCCACCCCTTGGCCGTTCGCATGATGAACGAAGAAGCAAAACGCTTCGTGTGTAAAGGTGGAACATCATCATCATATCAGCCGAAAATCGTCCACTGCTGGACAAAGGCCTCCCCCAAGGATTTCCACGACGACCGGTCCTGCACTGCCCGCATCCATAGGCTTCCCGCGATCTTCACCAGGTCGTCGGTCCACCGCGTAGGAGACCTGCCTACGTTACGTTTTCCGGTGCGCGGTCGCCACTCGAGAACTTTACTGTCCCATCGGCCATCTGTTCTACGAGCTATGTGCCCTGCCTACTTCCACTTCAGTTTAGCGATTCTGTGAGCTATGTCGGTTACTTTAGTTCTCCTGCGGATCTCTTCGTTTCTAATTCGATCACGCAGAGAAACTCCGAGCATAGCACGCTCCATTGCCCTTTGGGTGACCTTGAGCCTTCTTATGAGGCCCATAGTAAGCGACCATGTCTCAGTTCCGTAAGTCATCACTGGTAACACACACTGGTCAAAGACCTTAGTCTTGAGACACTGCGGTATTTGGGACGTGAAGATATTTCGAAGCTTCCTGAACGCTGCCCAGCCGACTTGCATACGTCGATTGATCTCTTTCTTGAAGTTGGACCTACCTAGCTGGACTGTTTGTCCCAGGTATACATATTCGTCAACAATTTCCAGTGTAGAGTCTCCAACCTTTAGAGGGGAGGGTGCGACACGGACATTTAAAGTTTTTGGTGCCGAGTTGCATTCGTAGATTGATATCTTTCTTGAAGTTGGACCTACCTAGCTGGACTGTTTTTCCATGGTCAATTTTCGTCTTCTTTCATGAATAAAATCAAAACTATTTATTTTACAATTTAAACAAAAATATATTTAAGATCCTCATAACGAGCCCTTGCATTTGATATATGACACAATAAGATTTCCAAAACTATTTTTAAAATTTCCTAATTTGTCCTTAAAAAATAACCCTTATTTAAAAAAAAATGTATTTACTTTGCACACGTGTGTTTGGGTCATAAGATTACACTATCCTACCAAATTTCACCTGATTTGGTCCAGTAGATTCGGAGCAAAGGGGCTTGGACAGACGGATGGACAGACAGGCAGACGCACGAGTGATCCTATAAGGTTCCGTTTTGTTTTTTTTTGTACGGAACCTAAAAACTGGCTGATCGAAAAGGCGTTCTACACTATAGACGATTTTTTTTAGCTTAAACTGTATCTCTGAAAAAACAATAGTGAAACTCACCAGTGAGTTCCAATATTATTATTGTTTTTTTTACATTATTCCTTTTAATAATTAACTTTTTGACATTCCTATTTTTACTATTTGACTTTTCGTATTGACTTTTGTGATAATTTGTTTTTTTTATGTGTAATGAATATTACAAATAAAATATTATGAATTATGAATTACTAACCGTTTCACGCGGCTTCACCCGTGTGGACAACATTTCTATGACTTTTCGAGGGTGCGCAGTGCGCGAGCCGCAACCGGCTCGCAAGCGTGAAAAAAAGTAGCCTATTAGTTAATCCAGGTCCTAATCTGTCTACCAAACAAATTTCAGCCAGAACCGTTAAGCAGTTTTTGCGTGAAGAAGTAACAAACATACAAACTGACAAACTTTCGCCTTTATAATATAAGTGTGATTTGATATTTCTGCGGAACGCTCGGTTTGATTTTGTAAATCAAAAAATTAAAATTTGTTATATTAATTGTTTTGTATTAAAATTATGTATCTAAAATAATGATAATTATTTTATTACTTACTTAAAAAATAGATGTTACCTATTCTTTTGAAATTAATTCAATACTATGGAAAAAGTGCAAACTTAAATTAAAATATACATTATTTAATTAAATTATCACAGTTTTAGTCTAAAATCAACAACTCTAATAGTCTTATGTCAATTTATGCCAATTTGGTTTTCCGGATATTGTTTGTTCACTTCCGAACCGCTAACCGGACCCAGTGCCCCCCCTCTATGCGGAGATTGAAGGTATCCTTGGACAGCTTGGCTGGGATCTGCGTCTTAGCTCCTGGAGACACTTGGAACGCCCGCAGCAGCTGGTATGTCATCACCTTCACCTCGCACAATGCAAACCTTGAGCCTGAAATACGAAAGTTAGGTTTAGTAGAGCGTGAAGCTTTACAATCACTAATTTAACTACATTGCTGTGTTTATCGTCTATCTGTAATGCTACAGGGACAATCCATTAACATGTATCATCATATCAGCGTCCCTACCGAGGGGTTCGAGCCTACCCTGAATTAGGACGATTGAACCTTAGTCGACCACGCGAGCCCTGTGCGGGTTGGTCGATTTCACACACAACCTTCGATTTGTTTCGAGGGCGTGTGTAGGTTTTTTTTAAAATCTACAATTGATAAGCCCTTGGCATCATCTCACCTAATGGTGAGTGACGATGATGCCGAAAATGGAAGCGGGCTTACCAAGATTCCTCAAAGCAATAGAGATCTGGCTATCCTATCTTCAAGTCGGAACACATCAATGATGTTAACACTGATGTTTGGCGGCAAGACTTAGATAAGATAGTGGTAGCTAGCCAGGCGGGCCATGAAAATGCACTACTACTAACCAAACCGAGTCTTACAAAGTTGAATCAGTGGGAATCAAAGCCGCGACCTCCTGGTGAGAAGCGAATGTACTAACCATTACGCCACGGAGGATAAAAAAACATAAAAAAGGACTTCTCCAAATAATATAGAATGTGCAACGTTTTTCACTTGCTTTATAGAAAATTCGTTATGTCCTGTGCTACTAATGGTTGTAGTAAGGCCCCGATCAGTATGTATGTATATTTGTTGTATAGCAAAGTCAGATATATTTAAGATAAATTGCCATACTGTGCAGATAAATAAAGTCATTGCAGTTTTGGAATGATCAAGAAGTTTTAAGTTTGGATATGTAGGATTTTTATCATCGATTTTGTTACTTAAAGAAATGATTATGTATGTATGTAATTTACTTTTTTTTTATAAGTATTATGATACTTCAGATACTCGATGATGTAGGGTTACCGAAAATAAAGTTTCAGATGGTTAATAAGAAAGTAAATTAAGGATTATTACTAATACTACAATACTAACAGACGAAGTGATGTTCGCTAAAAGCAATAAGGTTGCCTTTGCACTGTACATATTTAAATTAAGGTTGTGTAATATTTTTTTCTGTTTTCAGAATTAGTAGTTATTCTTAGTGAGTATTAGTAAGAAAAATGATATGAGTAAGAAAGAAGTGTATTTATGAAAATGACTGCCGATAGGAAATAATAGAAGAGATATTCGCAACTTTAGGAATTCATTGCAAATTAAAAACCCGACTGCTTAAAAAATAACTCGGGTAGATTCAAGATTCAAGATATTTATTCAAAGTAGGTGCAAATTACACTCTTTCTGATAGTCATAAAATAGTGATTACACAATTTTATTTGTAAAAAATCAAGAAATAAACAATCATTAGTTAATAACGTCAAAATCCAATCCGTGATATATAAAAAAAACAAATAATGTCATTAGAACATGAAAACAACATGACACGAGAAGTTATACATTAAAATTATTGAATTTCAGGAACACATTTGACAAGTGTAGGCCAGTTCACACGGACAGGACCCGGTCACGAGTATAACGCGAGAGTCAGCCATCGCTCCTCTCAACCATATAAGAGGGAATAGAACGACCCGGCTCCCGAATGTGGTGGGTTAGTTTAGTGTTTAGAAATGTATCCTATGTCACTCATGGGATCAAGAAGAATCTAATAATACCTCATACGCACAGTGTTATAAGGGCCCCTAAAATCGGACGTACATGTTGGGATCCCATGATAATTTGCCTAAATTCCGGGATCACTGACCTAGATTTGTGTTGCATATTTTATTATTAAGTGTAGTATTTATTATGTTATAATATGTTACTTAACACTGGTTAACAAACTGTACAAGTTACAATATAATATGTAATAAACAAATAAACAAAACTTTAAGGAGCAAACAGACAGACGGATACAAACTAGAACTTTTTATATAGTTAAAAGTAGTACGTCACCGGCTCGCCGGCCGGACCGGTCTATCGTGTGGTGCCACCCGCGGAGCCCCAGCGCTTGGATTGCGCAGGCGCTCGGTAGCTGTGGGCAGTCCGATTATTTATCCGACGCGAGGCGCATGTCTGTTGGCTCCGTAACGACTCCCAAATTTAGTTACGTGTTCTTACTCAATCTTTCTTTGCTTTCTACCTTCCGCTTATCGCTTTGGCTGTGCTGCACCTTCTGGCTTCTGCTCAAGGAAAGCTGGCTTAATTTACCCAGGCATATCCCTCATTGGTGACCCCTTTAGAACACAATGTCACAGTCCAAAGAACCGTCGAACAAAGAAGACGAGCCGTCGCATTTGGATCGTTTAGGAATTAAAGTGCCTCCGTTTTACCCGTCGAAACCGAAACTTTGGTTCTCGATGATTGAGAGCCAGTTTGCGTTAGCGGGAATTACGTCGGATACAACAAAGTACCACCACACAATATCACACTTAGAGCCGCAGTACAGTGAGATCGTTGAGGACATCGTTGAAGGGCCAGCTACTGCGGACAAGTACGAGGTGCTGAAGTCGGAACTCATCAAAAGGCTTTCCGAGTCACGGGAGAAGCAGGTCCAGCAGCTTCTTCATCACGAGGAGTTGGGGGACCGCAAACCATCACAGTTCCTACGGCGGTTGAGGAGCTTGGCAGGATCTGGAGTGCCGGACGATCTGCTCAGGACCATCTGGGCCGGCCGACTACCTACCGCCGTACAGCCTATTATTGCGTCCCAACCAAAAATGCAGCTGGACGAGATCGCAGAGCTTGCCGACAAGGTCCTGGATGCAGTGTCTCCAAACTCCCAGGTTGCAGCAGTATCCCCAGGTACCTCTAGTGAATCCAGTGAAATTGCTGCGTTATCTAGGCAAGTCCAAGCGATGGCCACGAAACTCGACCGTATGTCGCGGTCAAAGTCAAGAACCGGGCATTCTTCAAAACGCCGAGATCGCTCATCATCGACGAGGTCTCTTTCAAACTATAGGAAGTTTCCAATATGTTGGTACCACTACAAGCACGGGACTAAGGCTGAGAAGTGCGTGACACCCTGCGATTTCACGGGAAACGCGAAAGGCAGTCGGTGATGGCGGCCGACGACTGCCCTAGTACCGGTCGCTTGTTTGTAACGGACAGACGTACGAAATTACAATTTTTAGTTGATACGGGTAGTGACCTCTGTGTTTTCCCCCGCAAATATTTGAAAGAGTTTCGTGCAAAGACCAATTTTGAGCTGTGTGCGGCTAACGGGTCGGTCATTAATACTTATGGTTTCTATCACTTAGTGCTAAATCTAGGTTTGCGCCGCGACTTTGCTTGGCATTTTATTGTGGCTGACGTTACAAAGGCGATAATAGGCGTGGATTTCCTATCCCACTACAATATCGTAGTAGATGTTCGCAATCAACGTCTCATCGACGGTAACACCAAGCTCGCGACCGTGACTTCGCTCGCGTGCAGTAACGAGAGTATTTCTTCGGTGAAGGTAGTATATGATAACTCTGTGTATCACGACATACTAGCGGAATTCCCCGAAGTCACTCGACCAAACGGGATACATCGCACGATACACCACAACACAGTACACCACATCCGCACTACACCTGGACCACCGGTTACATGTACACCTCGCAGGCTTGCGCCTGATAAGTTGAAAATTGCGAAGTCAGAGTTCGAGGCGATGTTGCAGGACGGTACCTGCCGGCCTTCGGAATCAGCATGGGCTTCACCCCTCCACCTCGCCCCTAAGAAGGACAACGGGTGGCGTCCTTGTGGGGACTACCGCATTCTGAATGCCCGAACCGTACCCGACAGGTACCCTATCAAGCACATCCACGACTTCGCCCACTGTCTGTCAGGCTGTACTATCTTTTCTACCATCGACCTGGTCAAGGCTTACAATCAGATCCCTGTATATCCTGATGACATCGCGAAGACTGCCATTACAACGCCGTTCGGTCTTTACGAATTCCCGTTCATGACGTTCGGACTTCGTAATGCCGGACAGACGTTTCAGCGCTTCGTCGATGAGATGCTGCGGGGCCTGGATTTCACTTATGCCTACTTGGACGATTTTCTGGTCTTTTCCAGAGACCAGAAAATGCACGAAGAACACCTGCGCCAACTTTTCGCCAGGCTGAAGCAGTACGGCATGGTCGTCAACACGGCCAAATGTGTATTTGGCGCCTCAGAGGTTACTTTTTTGGGCTACCTCATTTCCGGGAAAGGTACCACACCATTACCGGCGAAGGTCGAGGCCATCAAGACATTTCCTGTGCCTAAGACGGTCAAAGAGCTGCGTAGATTCCTCGGCATGGTCAATTTTTATCGTAGGTTCATCACAGGCGCAGCCGAACAACAAGCACCATTGAATGCGCTCCTCACAGGGTCGGTAAAAGGTTCACATCCGGTCCGCATCGAGGGCCAGTCGCTCCAAGCCTTTGAAGCCACCAAAGAAAGCCTGTGTCAGGCTGCCTTGCTGGCTCATCCCAGTTGCGACGCTAGGTTGGCGCTTGTCACCGATGCATCTGACAAGGCCATTGGCGCGGTGTTGCAGCAGCAGTGTGATGGTGAGTCATGGGAGCCATTGGCGTTTTTCTCTCGTGGGCTGAGTTCTTCACAACAGAAGTACTCACCCTACGATCGGCAGCTGCTTGCCATCTACGAGAGCATAAAATATTTCCGCCACATGCTCGAGGCCCGGGACTTCACTATCTACACCGACCACAAGCCGCTAACCTACGCCTTCCACAACCGCAAAGAAAACTGCTCGCCAAGGCAGTTCCGACACTTGGACCTGATCGCGCAGTTTACCACCGACATCCGCCATATATCGGGCAAGGACAACGTGGTAGCTGATACCCTCTCGCGAGTTGAGGAAATTACCCAGCCGATTGATCCGGAGCAGCTGGCAGCCGCTCAGCACTCCGATCCAGAGCTCAAACAACTCGCGGGAAGCACCACGTCACTGCGCCTCAAGAAGTTAAATGTCCGTGGCAGCAACACTGAACTGTTTTGCGACGTCAGTACGGACGTAGTAAGGCCATTTGTTCCTAAACCGCTACGCAGAAGGGTGTTCGAGAGCCTACATTGTCTCAGCCACCCTGGTGCGAACGCAACGGCCAAGTTGGTATCGGAGCGGTACGTGTGGCCTGAAGTTAGGAAGGACTGCAGGAACTGGGTGCGCACGTGCTTAGCGTGCCAGCGTTTGAAGGTGACACGCCATACGTCTACACCCTTAGGCAACTTCGGTCTTCCCCCAGCCCGATTCAAATTTGTCCATATTGACCTGATAGGACCACTACCCCTGTCCCAGGGTTACAGGTATTGTCTTACCGCTGTCGACCGCTTTACGCGTTGGCCTGAGGCAATACCTTTACAAGACATTACTGCTGAGACTACTGCTAGGGCTCTTCTCAGTGGCTGGATATCCCGGTTTGGTTGCCCCTCCGACATCGTGACAGATCGTGGCAGGCAATTTGAATCAGCATTATTTCGGAATCTTTCCCGCATAGCTGGTTTCAATCACCGCCGAACCACTGCATACCACCCGGCCTGTAATGGTCTCGTGGAAAGGTTCCATCGGCAGCTGAAGTCTGCCATAATCTGCCACGGTGACGGGAATTGGGTTGATTCCCTTCCTTTCGTGTTGTTGGGTATCCGAAGTGCGTTTAAGGAGGACCTTCAAACCACTTCAGCCGAATTAGTGTATGGAGAACCTTTGCGACTGCCAGGCGAGTTCTTTGACTCAGAAGCAGCTTGTACCCCAGACTTGACGGAGTTCACGTCAAGACTGCGGAGTATAGTGCAGGGTTTAAACCCTTCGCCTGCCTCTCGCCATCTCGGAGTACGACCAACTTTCGTTTTCAAGGAGTTAGCCACATGCACTCACGTGTTTCTGCGTGACTGTACTGTTGGTGGTACCTTGAAACCCGCTTACTCCGGACCATATGAGGTGCTTCAGCGTGACGACAAAGTTTTCGCTATCCTAGTCAATGGTAAAAAAAACACAGTATCGATAGACCGAGTTAAGCCCGCCTACATACTGCGTGACCCAGACACCACTTCATACACACCTTCCAAATATTCAGCACACTCACCCACTCACTCATCCCATACCACTAATACAACACAAAACCAACAAAATGATACACACAACACAAAAACACGTGTGACACAAACAGGGAACCAGAACTTACCAGATCACGAAGAAAATACTTTCAGGACTCGATCGGGACGCAGGGTTAGGTTTCCTGACTATTATCGCCCTTGACGGTCTCAAGGGGGGGCTGATGTAGGGATCCCATGATAATTTGCCTAAATTCCGGGATCACTGACCTAGATTTTTGTTGCATATTTTATTATTAAGTGTAGTATTTATTATGTTATAATATGTTACTTAACACTGGTTAACAAACTGTACAAGTTACAATATAATATGTAATAAACAAATAAACAAAACTTTAAGGAGCAAACAGACAGACGGATACAAACTAGAACTTTTTATATAGTTAAAAGTAGTACGTCACCGGCTCGCCGGCCGGACCGGTCTATCGTGTGGTGCCACCCGCGGAGCCCCAGCGCTTGGATTGCGCAGGCGCTCGGTAGCTGTGGGCAGTCCGATTATTTATCCGACGCGAGGCGCATGTCTGTTGGCTCCGTAACGACTCCCAAATTTAGTTACGTGTTCTTACTCAATCTTTCTTTGCTTTCTACCTTCCGCTTATCGCTTTGGCTGTGCTGCACCTTCTGGCTTCTGCTCAAGGAAAGCTGGCTTAATTTACCCAGGCATATCCCTCATACACATACATACATACATACATACTTTCGAAAAACATAACCTCTGATGCAGTCGGGTAAAAAAATGTTGCGTCGACCCCAAATATTAATCTGAGGCAGTCGGGCAAAAACATGTTGCGTCGACCCCAAATATTAATCTGAGGCAGTCGGGTAAAAACATGTTGCGTCGACCCCAAATATTAATCTGAGGCAGTCGGGTAAAAACATGTTGCGCTGACCCCAAATAATAATTGTAAACAGAGCAGCGAAATGATAAGTAAGTATTCTTCATCATTATCATCATCATATCATCCGATGGGTGTCCACTACTGGACATAGGCTTCCCCCAAGGATTTCCACCGATGACAGGTTCTGCGCTTTCCGCATCCAGCGGCTTCCCGCGACCTTCACCAGGTCAATATTCTTAGATATATCTTAAAAGATTTTGTAACAGAGAACCCTACTATACTATAATCTTACCAATGCAGTTCCTAGGTCCAAGGCCAAAAGGCATGTAGGTGAAGGGTTGTATCTTGTGCTTGTTTTCTTCGGAGAATCGCTCAGGGTCAAACTTGAGAGGATCCGGGAAGTATTCCGGGTTATGATGAATAGACCACGCTGGTATAACTATACCTTCGCCTTTGTGGAGCTGGGGAGGTAATACAATTTTGTGGTTACAATTGGCTTGCATTGCGAAATTTGGTTTGCATACATAAAAAAACCGGCCAAATGCGAGTCGGACTCGCACACGAAGGGTTCGGTACCATTATCTATAAAAATCACGTTTTTTGTGTGGGAGACCCCTTAAATACAATACAATACAATATTCTATATTGCATCACAACATTAAAAAAATTGACAATATAGAAGAAAGCATATACAATTATTATAATATATATTTTATTTTAATTTAATATCGAGCAAAAACGAGCAAAACAAATCATGCTTGTTGTATGGGAGCCTCCCTAAAATATTTGTTTTAATTTAAATTCATTAATTATTTTTAAAGTGAATATCCAACTTAATATTCTTTGAATATTTCAAGCGTCTAGCTGTTGCCGTTATCAATATCGAGCAAAATTGAGCAAAAAAAATCACGTTTTTCTTAATTTTTCCTTTTTTTCAATATTTTTTCTTATTTTTTGTTATAGCGGCAACAGAAATACATCATCTGTGAAAATTTCAACTGTCTAGTTATCACGGTTCATGAAATACAGCCGGTGACAGACGGACAGACAGACGGACAGCGAAGTCTTAGTAATAGGGTCCCGTTTTTTCCCTTTGGGTACGGAACCCTAAAAGATGATACTGAATTAGTTAATAGTTTAAAATAAAATAACTGAAATTAACAACATATTTTTGCTAGAACACATTACAGCTGTTAATCAAAAAAAAATCCTTTGCTGTTAATATTAGTGAGATTTAAAATATTATTATTTAATTTAGATGCTTTACTACAAGAAGCCGCTGAATGCGGACAACGCAGAACCTGTCGTCGTGGAAATCCTTGGGGGAGGCCTATGTGCAACAGTGGACGTCCTTCAGCTGTAATGATGACTGCAAGAATAAAGTACCTAGATAAGCGCAGGTCTCATAGCCTAGATTCATTATTAGCACAGTCTAAATAATCCATGTAGTCGGCCAATTGAGATATCTAGAAAGGGGCAATTGTATGGCGGGAGTGAGGGAGGGGCGTGAGGAAGTATGAGAAAAAACGGTAATTTTTAAAAAACTAAAAAAACCTGCCTGAGTTTCTGTGTAATTTGGAAATAAAAAACCTTAGAACAAGAAACTCGTTACACCCTATTGCACCTAACTTAAGAATCGCCAAAGTTGCTTACCCGTTTACTAAATATATTAATATCACTGGCCGAAAATAAGTATACCACCTTTTTAAGCCATTTTTCAGAGGCGGGAAAAAGAAAAAAAAATTCATTCTTTCGTTTTTTTCTCATTTGACAGCGATTTAGTGAAAGCGTGAACTTAAAATTGTTAAAATGGAGAAAGAACAGTATCGGTCTGTAATTAGATTCTTGTTTTTGGAAGGAAAAACATGTGATGAAATAATAGTAAGAATGCAAGCGGTTTACCATGAATATGCTCCTTCTATGACAACCGTCAGATATTGGTATAACGAGTTTAAGCGGGGGAGAACAACCGTCTTTGATGAGGATCGCCCAGGCCGGCCAATTGAGGTGACTACAGACGATATGGTTAAGAAAACTGAAAATATCGTTTTAGCCGACCGCCGAATTAAACTTCGAGTAATCGTTGATGGTGTAAACGTTTCAATCGAGAGGGTACAACACATATTAGAAGAAAAATTGGGTATGAAGAAAGTATCGGCGAGGTGGGTGCCGCGTTTACTCACGGAGGAGCAAAAACGGAACCGACTGACTACTTCGGAGCAGTGTTTGGCCGTGTTCAAACGTAACCCGAAGGAGTTTCTGCGTCGTTTCGTAACCGTGGACGAAACGTGGGTTCACCACTACACCCCGGAAATGAAAGAGCAGTCGAAGCAGTGGATTTTACCGAGTGAACCTGCTCCAAAGAAAGCAAAAACCGTCCCATCGGCTGGAAAGGTCATGGCGACTGTTTTTTTGGGATTCGCAGGGTATTATACATATTGACTACTTAGAAAAGGGAAAAAGGATAACAGGGCAGTACTATGCTAATTTATTGGATGAATTTGACGCCGTCTTAAAGGACAAACGACCCCATTTAAAAAAGAAAAAAGTACTGTTTCATCACGACAACGCCCCGGCTCATTCGTCCAGAGTTGTGACGGCTAAATTAGCACAGTTACGCTACGAACTATTGCCTCACCCCCCGTATTCTCCAGATTTGGCCCCATGCGATTTCTTTTTGTTTCCCAACCTAAAAAAATGGCTCGGTGGTAAGCGATTTGGATCAAATGACGAAGACATTGCCGCCACAGAGGCCTATTTTAATGACTTTCCAAAATCATACTTTTTGGATGGTTTATTGAAGCTTGAGTATAGGCGGAACAAGTGTATAGAGTTAAAAGGTGACTACGTAGAAAAATAAATGCATATATACAAAAAAAAAAAGTTTTTTTTTGCCATAAACGGGTAATTATCAAACAGCCCTCGTATAAGCGTCAAATCAATACAAAAAATGTCATTTTAGACCTTACATAATAGTCTTTAGGCGCTTTAAGAAGTTTAGTGCAAACAGGCACTCGACTATTAGGGGTAGGTAAATTATAGGACAGGTGCTCATTTTATTTTTAACAATATTTTTAAATACAAGAAAAATTGTAACATTCGGGACCCATTCTAGAAAGTCAGCCGTCTAGTCAGTAGATTGGAGTATTTTTTTATTTATTTATATATTTATTGTACACACACAGTTGAGGTAAACCGTTGCTTACAAACTAAATGTACAAATGACATGAATAACTCTGTAAGAGTTTTCTTCCTACATACCATAGGCGATGAAAAATGAGATGTGAGGGTTTCTGCAATGTAATATAGGTATGTGCTCTCAATTCACTAAGCCTCCATTTCTAGAATGGGTATTACCATCCTTACACTGTGTTATTTCCATCATTCATCAAAAGCGTCGGCGGCTTAACCGGTAACGACTCAGTCCTCTTAACCAGAGGTCCTTTGTTCAAATCCAGACGGCCAAATGAGTTTTTAAAACTTTCATACTTATACAAAATACTTGCCGATTGTTTTAACGGTGAAGGAAAACATCGTGAGAAAACTAGCACATCTGATTCCAGATATTTATGAAGCTCGCGTTGCACATGTCCGCAGGTGTAAAATGCCCTACACGTGACCGCGGGTGATGTAAAGTGCAACACCAAGCAACCGCCGTCTATCCCTTGGATAGCACGGTTAATTGTGCCACACGGATAAGAGTAAAGAAGACCATCATTCAAATGGACAAACCGGGTCCTATAGTGTTGAACCTCAATTAGATGGTAAAAACCTTAGATTATCCACTCCTCTGGTTAGGAATTCATAAAAAATTAAAAACCCCACTGCATAAAAACTTAACCCCTCTTTTTGGTCAGACGGGTAAAAATGTATCCTATGTCACTCACTGGATCAAGAAGCATGTAACGATACTTCATACTTAAAAATCCTTCAATCCGTTCTGGCTGTAGCAGGGAACATAGAAATCTACAAACATACACTCGGAAAAGATAACCATAAAATATAATCAACTTACAATAAAGTCCTCCGAAGTTTTGTCATTGGGTTTGCCCATGTTGTAGTTTTTGGTGCAAAGTCTGTCCAAGCCCACCCCTGGTGTCCACAATCTCAACAGTTCTGCAGAAGAAACGGTAAGTGTTAGCTTGTTGGGATGATAATTTGAAGGATCGGCGTAGAAGTAGACGTATCAGGGGTTTATATTTATGTCTATGTCTGTGTCTGTGTCTGCATCAGTGTCAACGTCTGCGTCTGCGTCTGCGTTTTTGTTTATGTTTATGTTTAAGTTAATGTTTACATTTATGTTGGTTTATGTCTATGTCTACGTGAAAAGGTAACAAACAAACAAAAGCATTTTGACATTGATAATATTAGTCAGGAAGTAAAGATTACTCATATAAATCTTAGCTTGGTTGTAAACATAACTTACCCAGAAACTGCAATGCAAACTTAACCTCACCTGACACAACCATGTCCATGTACTTCATGTTCTGTATGGCGCTGTAGTCGAACTTTCCGCTGTTCTTCTCGTCCAACTGCACTATCTCTTGCAATAGCTTCTCCTGCACGTCGTCGTGTAGCGCTAACTCGTGAAGCAGAAACGACATGCTCGAAGACACCGTTTCAAAGCCAGCGATGAAAAACAGTATTGCTTGCGCGACCAGGTCATCGTCCGACCACACTGAAAAAAATCAATGTTAATAACATTGATGTGTTCCGGCTTGAAGATAAGACAGCCAGTTCTCCATTGCGTTGGGAAATCTTAGTAAGCCCGCATCCATCTTCGGCATCATTGTCACTTACTATCAGGTGAGATGATGCCAAGGGCATACCAAGTATGAAAAAAATATATATCATTTGATTTCCCGAGTACTATAATAACGGACCTCCTGTGATGTAATTCCAAAGGAATCACAAAGGATAATGAGCACTAGGAATAGGAATTTTAACCGTAATATTAATGGTAATGGTGGCGTAATGGTTAGTACATTTGCTTCACACCAGGAGGTCGTGAGTTCGATTTCTGCCTGAACTTATGAACTATACTACCCCTATTATATAAGTTGTAAATATTAGGTAGGTTGATTTAAATTTATATTTATATTTCTATGTTTTATTAATAAAATTGAAATTATGAATTGTATTAGATTATAAAATGTTAGTGACTTGGATCTGATATCTGTAAGCTAGCATTTATGAATAAATGAAATGAAATGAAATGGTCATCTGTTCTACGAGCTATGTGCCCTGCCCACTGCCACTTCAGTTTATTCTGTGAGCTATGTCTGTTACTTTGGTTCTCGTGCGGATCTCCTCGTTTCTGATATAATATTGTAATTTTCATTATTATTATGTTTTTAAGACTCGGTTTGGTTGGTAGTGGAGCATTTTCTTTGTCCGCTAGGCTAGCTAGGCTAGGCTAGCTATACCACCATCTTATCTAAGTCTTGCCGCCAAACATCAGTGTTAACAGCATTCATGTATTCCGGCTTGAAGATATGATAACCAGGTTCCCATTGCGTTGGGGAATCTTGGTAATCCCGCTTCCATCTTCGGCATCATCGTCAGTTACCATCAGGAGAGATGATGCCAAGGGCTTCATATCAGCTCATATACGTCCCCACCGAGGGGTTCGAGTCTACCCTGAATTAGGGCGATCGGGCCTTAGTCGACCACGCCGGCCCAGTGCGGGTTGGTCGACTTCACACACAACCTGCGAGTTTCTTCGCAGGCGTTTGCAGGTTTCCTCACGATGTTTTCCTTCACCGTAAGAGCGTCGGATAAACGTACATATTATGAAATCTAAATTCGAAATCACATTGGTACGTGTTCGGATTCGAACCACGACCTCCCGGACAGGAGGCGTTGGCCCTAGCCGATACGCCACTGACGCTCAAGGGCTTACCAACTGTAAATTAAAAAAAATGCACAACCTTTTACAGTCAAGTCATACTGAGATGGTTTTTAAATCTGCGTGAGTGCACACTAATAGTGTAAATCGACAACCAACCTTTCCTTTGTTCCCTGTGCACTGATGCCACAGTGTAAGGATCCAAACAGTGCTCCAAAGCCTTAAATGATTCCGTCAACGCCGAACAGTAACTAGACACCTGCTGCAACTGCACCAGTACCATTGAACACTGTATTCAGAGTTTCTGAGAGAACCAATACAAGCTCAACCTCCCCTACCTCGCTCCTCAGCCCCCACATGATTACCCTGACGAGACGTCTCCATGGGACGACTGTATGGATTATTTAGACCGTGATAATGCAATGCCAAGTCAGGGTAATTTGACTAATTGGGTGTCTAATACTTACTAAAATTTAACATACATTTTACAGTTGAGAATAACTTATTATCTTGTTATCTCGTGATTGGATTTGTAGTCTCTGGTGTCACTTGAGTAAGTCATTATAACTAAAACGCAACGACATACTCATACTAAACATTAAATGTTATTAACACTTAAATTCCTACCTCTATTGATCTCCTTCTTGCCAACAGAAGACTCTTCAACGGTAGCGAATCCCGTGTCAGCATCCACTTTATCAGCTTTGTCCTCGTGAAGAAGTCTTCCTGCAACAAGCATAACAGAAAACCAATTATCAAAATTTATGGCGAGTATATAACAAACTTCTCAATTATTACTAACTAGCTTTTGCCCGCGGCTTCGCCCGCGTGGACATAGCTTTTATTAATCTTTTTGAGGGTGAGTGGTGCGCGAGCCGCAATCAGCTCGCAAGCGTGGACATGAGTTTTCTCCAGGTACCTTAGGAACTGTGTCGGGCTATTCGGATTAGCAGTCTTTGTCACTTCCCACCCCCTCAACAAATTCTATACAAAAAATATAATTAATCCGTTGCTCCGTTGCGACGCCACCGACGTGCGCGAGCGTAGAAAACAGTTGTCCCCAGATCCCGCGGGAACTATGTCAGGATATACTTATTAGTAAATTATATAATTTTCCACCTCATCTCTGTGTTAAAAATCACACCAATTCATTTTTTCGTTACGATTTTGAATAACTTAACGAACAAAGAGTATTGTTTTAGTATCTTCAGGAACTGCATCGGGCTATGATAATTTCCACAGATATAAAGTTGAATATTTCATTTTCAGTGATACAGACTACCTGCATGCCAAATTTCATCAAGATTGGTAGAGGTGTTGAAGTGTGAATAGGTAACAAACAAACAAACACATTTTCACATTTATAATAATAAGTAAGGATTTCTAAATCTTAAATAACATATTATAGAGCGTCGGTGGCAGAACGGTTAGGGCCACTATCTCCTGTCCGGAAGGCCGTGGTTCGAATGCTGCCACTTAAAAATATCTATACGAATATCGATTTCATACTGGTATGTACGTTTATCCGACGCTCTTACGGTGACAAAAGCATCGCGAGGAAACCTGCACACACCTGCGAAGAAACTCGAAGCTTATTTCTCGTTATATAAGCTCGTGTATATAAGCTCTTTGCCGCTCTGGATGGCAATAGACAACCTTAGCAGCAGGTGGGACCTCACGTCACATCTCCTCTCTCGAAGGCGACGGCCAATCTCCTTTGTAAAGGCAAAGGCCTCTGAGGGTTCAGCAGCCGGTTGGTTGTCTCACAGACCAGCGATACAAAGCAGTAATTTGCCTTCAAGACCAAGTACTTATTATGCTTCTTTCTCGCCGCAAATTGAGCAGCAGTACCGTACGTATGAAAAGTGAGGCAGAAAAAGTAGAGTCCCAAAGCAGGCACGTTCCTCTCTTTGCCATCACATCGACTAAAGACCGGCGGCTGCATCAAAGATGGAATATTCCATCTGGCCGATACCAGTGCCTTAAGGAATTGGTGACGTGGTAATCTTCACAAACACGACTGCAACTCAGTGAGTGATGGCCAATTGCCTCCACCGTGGACCCGCAAATACATTGATGAGGTTCACAGATATTGATATTGCAGGCGGAGAGCAACTGCCACACGCAAACAGTCGCCGTCAGAAGAGTTCCCATATCTGTGCCTCCTGTTGAATGAAGCTAAACTCGATTTATGTGTTTTTAATTTTTTTACACGATTGCAATCTATAAAAAAATACATATCTGTTCGTCTATGAAACACATCGCTACGTGCCATAGTTCCAGAGAGTTGTGTAAAGTAGCGTATGCTGAAAAATACATAAAAAAAATCCACTCAAAAGTATGAAATAATATTTTAATGTTTTAATTCAATTTAAGCGCGTTTTATTATTCCTCAGTGCCATCTATTGACATTTTGCTGCTATGATTATAATGTGTGGTATGTGTAGCTTATTTATGTTGAAAAAGTACTCTATATTTATTATTGTAAATATCGATAGATAATTTCCCACGGGACCTCTTTAGTTTTCCGGGATAAAGCATACCCGACTATACAATGACGGTCAAAACATCCCATCTCAATGTAATGGTTTCATATTGTTACGTTGAGCCATTCTAAAGATACAATTTTTTGCATTCCTGCAGGAACCCTTATTTTTTCTGGGATTTACAATGTCCTAGTTTTAGTTCGCGATAAGGGTATCAACGTGTAAAATTTGATTGTAATAGGTCAAGCCACATTTGCGTGGTGAGCCATTCTATAAATGAATATTTTGATTTTCCTACGGGAACTCTTAAATTTTCCGGGATAAAAAGTATCCTATATGTTAACCTGGACTATAAGGAACCACCATACAAAATTTCATCAAAATCGGCCCGGTAGTTTTTGCGTGATGCGCGAACATACAGACAGACAGACAGACAGACAGACAGACAAAAATTCCAAAAGTTGTTGTTTTGGCCTCTGTATCGTTACTAATGTCCACCACAGTTATTATTTTCCAAAAATATTTCATGTACAGACACGGCCCCGTTACAGTTTTATTATATTACTAGCTTTTGCCCGCGGCTTCGCCCGCGTGGACATAGCTTTTATGACTCTTTTTGAGGGTGAGTGGTGCGCGAGCCGCAATCAGCTCGCAAGCGTGGACATGAGTTTTCTCCCGGTACCTCAGGAACTGAATCGGGCTATTCGGATTAGCAGTCTTTGTCACTTCCCACCCCTTCAAAAAATTCTATACAAAAAAATACTTTAATCCGTTGCTCCGTTGCGACGCCACCGACGTGCGCGAGCGTAGAAAACCGTTGTCCCCTGATACCTCGGGAACTATGTCAGGATATCCTTATTTGTAAATTATATCATTTTCCTCCTCATCTCTGTGCTTAAAATCACACCAACCCATTTTTTCGTTACGATTTTAAATAACTTAACGAACAATGAGTATTGTTTTAGTTTCCTCAGGAACTGCATCGGGCCATGATAATTTCCACAAATAAAAAGTAGACTATTTCATTCCCAGTGATACAGGCTACCTACATGCCAAATTTCATCAAGATTGGTAGAGGTGTTGAAGTGTGAATAGGTAACAAACAAACAAACACATTTTCACATTTATAATATTAAGTAAGGATTTCTAAATCTTAAATAACATATACAACGACGGTGGCGTAACGGTTAGGGCCACTACCTCCTGTCCGGAAGGCCGTGGTTCGAATCCTGCCACTTACCAATATCTATACGAATATCGATTTCGTAATGGTATGTACGTTTATCCGACGCTCTTATGGTGAGAAAAACATAGTGAGGAAACCTGCACACGCCTGCAAAGAAGCTTATGTGTGAAGTTAATCAACCCGCAATGGGCCCGCGTGATTGTATAAGTCCTGATCGCCCTAACTCAGGGCAGGTGCTCGACCTGCCCTGAGTTAGGGCTCTTGGTGGGGACGTATATAAATTGAAATGATGAAATAAAACATATACCTGTACTATCAAAAAACTAATTCAAATCATTATATCAATTAAGTAAAAAAATCCTAAAAATATTAATATGCGTCAAATCCGCGAGTCGTATCAACTCCAAAGGAGCCCATAACGCACTTCTCGTAGCCGCGCTGGATGGCAATAGACAACCTTAGCAGCAGGTAGGACCTCATGTCACATCTCCTCTCTCAAAGGCGACGGCCAATCTCCTTAATAAAGGCAAAGGCCTCTGAGGGTTCAGCAGCCGGTTGTCTCACAGACCAGCGGCACAAAGCAGTAATTTGCCTTTAAGACCGAGTACTTATTATGCTTCTTTCTCGCCGCAAATTGAGCAGCAGTACCGTATGGGTGAGGAGTGAGGCAGAAAAAGTGGCGTCCCAAATCAAGCACGTTCCTAGAGAGGCCATAGCACCTGTTTAAACCCTCCGGCCTTTTGCCATCAGATCGACTAAAGCCCGGCGGCTGCAACAAAGATGGAATATTCCATCTTTCCGAGACCAGTTCCCTCCGAGTGAGGTCATTATGGAATTGGTGACGTGGGAATCTTCACAAACAACGACCGCAACTCAGTGAGTGATGGCCAATTGCCTCCACCGTGAACCCACAAATACGATGATGAGCTTCACAGATATTGATATTGCAGGCGGAGAGCAACTGGCACACGCAAATAGTCGTCGTCAGAAGAGTTCCCGTATCTGTGCCTCCTGATAAAAGATGCTTAACTCGATTTATGTGTTTTTATTTTTTTTAGACGATTGGAATGTGTAAAAAAATACCTATCTGTTCGTCTATGAAACACATCGCTACGTGCCATAGTTCCAGAGTTAGAGTTGTGTAAAGTAACTTATGCTGAAAAATACATAAAAGAAATCCACTCAAAAGTATGAAATAATCTTTTAATGTTTTAATACAACTTAAGCGCGTTTTATTATCCCTGCAGTGCCATCTATTGACATTCTGCTGCCAAGATTATAATGTGTGGTATGTGTAGTTAATATGTGGAAAAAAGTACTCTTTTCTTATAATTATAAGTATCGATGGATAATTTCCCACGGGACCTCTTTAGTTTTCCGGGATAAAGAATACCCGACTATACAATAATGATCAAAACACCCCATCCCAATGTAAAGGTTTCATATTGTTACGTTGAGCCATTCTAAAAATTCATTTTTTTGCATTCCTGAAGGAACCCTTAATTTTTTTGGGATTCACAATGTCCCAGTTTTAGTTCGCGATGTTGTTTTTACATGTTGATACCCTTTATCAACATGTAAAATTTGATTGTAATAGGTCAAGCCACATATGCGTGGTGACCCATTCTATAAATGAATACTTTTGAATTTCCCACGGGAACTCTTGAATTTTCTGGGATAAAAAGTATCTTATATGTTAACCCGGGCTTTAAGGAACCACCATACAAAATTTCATCAAAATCGGCCTGGTAGTTTTTGCGTGATGCGCGAACATACAGACAGACAGACAGACAGACAGACAGACAAAAATTCCAAAAGTTGTTGTTTTGGCCTCTGTATCGTTAGTAATGTCCACCACAGTTATTATTTTCCAAAAATATTTCATGTACAGACACGGCCCCGTTACAGTTTTATTATATTTTCTGCTGCCAAGATTATAATGTGTGGTATGTGTAGTTAATATGTGGAAAAAAGTACTCTTTTCTTATAATTATAAGTATCGATGGATAATTTCCCACGGGACCTCTTTAGTTTTCCGGGATAAAGAATACCCGACTATACAATAATGATCAAAACACCCCATCCCAATGTAAAGGTTTCATATTGTTACGTTGAGCCATTCTAAAAATTCATTTTTTTGCATTCCTGAAGGAACCCTTAATTTTTTTGGGATTCACAATGTCCCAGTTTTAGTTCGCGATGTTGTTTTTACATGTTGATACCCTTTATCAACATGTAAAATTTGATTGTAATAGGTCAAGCCACATATGCGTGGTGACCCATTCTATAAATGAATACTTTTGAATTTCCCACGGGAACTCTTGAATTTTCTGGGATAAAAAGTATCTTATATGTTAACCCGGGCTTTAAGGAACCACCATACAAAATTTCATCAAAATCGGCCTGGTAGTTTTTGCGTGATGCGCGAACATACAGACAGACAGACAGACAGACAGACAGACAAAAATTCCAAAAGTTGTTGTTTTGGCCTCTGTATCGTTAGTAATGTCCACCACAGTTATTATTTTCCAAAAATATTTCATGTACAGACACGGCCCCGTTACAGTTTTATTATATTATAGATTATAGATAGATAGATTAACCTTATACTTCTCAATTGTACTATCTCAACCTTATCTCTCATATTTTCCATATAACACATTTTAGACTTCGTACAAAAACAATTCATTTGTAATCACAATCATAATAATATTTGTGATCATCGTCAATTGTAGGTATAATGTTATCATGTTTATTTATGTGTTAATATCAGATAACGTCCAAAACAGGTACTCAATTAGGTATAAAAACTGATAACAGTATTTAAATCGCCCGTCTACCAATGTCAACGTCTTAGTTACGAGCAGAAAACAGACGTTCTTGACGATTTCATTTGATAATTCAGTATTTGACCGATAAACTATCTATTTCAACAAAAACATAACATGTTCAAAAATGCAAGTCTCGCAACGCTTTTCTTCTACCGCAAAAAGTTGCGATGAGTTCTAATGTAAAACCAAGTCAGTTAATTTAATTCAGCAATATGTATGTTAGCATAACAACTTTGTGATAATTTGTTGCGTAGTTAGTTAACTTACAACATTTTATAGTGACCATAATATCAATATTAGACTTCGTCATTTCTGAAATAAATAAAATGACTTATGACCTTCACACAGCAACATAATCACATAAGAATATTCTACTATTTCAAGTAGTCCTGATCTGTAACAAATAAAGCGTTCAGAGTGCTATTGTTATATAAAGTTTTATTAGATTCTTTTGCCAATTCATTGTATTTAATAAAGAAATAAAGATGTCTTATATTGTTAAGGTTTCTATAAAATGCTGTAAGTGAACTAATAAGGTATCAATTTATCGCAAAATTAACCGACTTTGTTTTATATTGTATAAATTTATAACTTTCACAACTTTTTGCGTTGCGAGACTTGCATTTTTGTTATGGTTTTGATGGGATCTTTTTTACAAGCTTTTTTTTAACTTGCAATGTATGTATGTTTGTTCGGGTGGAATCTTGCAAGTTAAATTTTACCCACTTCCCGGTTTCCAATTGAGCTAAAATTTTGCATGCAATCTTAAAAGCTTGTAAGTACCTAAAAGTTTTTTGGTTTTTCGAAAATTAGACGAAATGTTAGACATGAATTTTCATGTCTATCTTCAGTCTAGAACATATTTTATGAGTATAAAAGTCTTTTTTTTATTTTTATTATCAATTGGTAAGCCGTTGGCGTTATCCACCTGATGGTAAGTGACGATGATGCCGATGATGGAAGCGGGTTTATTAAGATTTCCCAACGCAATGGGGATCTGGCTATCTTATCTTCAAGCCGGAACACATCAATGTTGTTAACACTGATGTTTGGCGGCAAGACTTAGATAAGATGGTGGTAGCTAGCCAGGCGGGCTTGGAAAATGCCCTACCACCAACCAAACCGAAGTTGTCCCCCCGGGAAACGAACCCGCGACCTCCTGGTGCGAAGCGAATGGACTAACTATTACGCCACGGAGGCGGTTAAATAGGTTCAGGTACAGGTAAACGTCAGTCATCATCAACGATAGTCATGTATGAGTCATGCATGACATTAATATAACTAGTGAACTGAATTTCCTCTTAGAAAATGTAAAGACTAGATAGACGAGAACAGATGGCCGTAGGGGGACTAAAGTTCTCGAGTGGCGACCGCGCACCGGAAAACGTAACGTAGATAGGTCTCCCACTCGGTGGACCGATGACCTGGTGAAGAAGCCGCTGGATGTGGGCAGCGCAGAACCGGTTGTCGTGGTAGTCCTTGGGTACGTTAGTACTAATATATATACTGTGCCTTGGGGGAGACCCATGTCCAGCAGTGGACGTCCTTCGGCTGATATGATATGATGACCATGACTATTGTGTGATTTTTGGAAACTTTGGCGACGCTTTGGGAAACTTTGGTCGCAGGGATCTCAATTTTTCTCATCAATTACAAAACATATGAAAGTGATATTTTGTAACCTGATTCTTTATTCCAATATGGCTTCATTTTGTCAGACGCAGAAACACATCCCGTTCGCATTTATAACAGAAAAAATATATAAAATTAGTCTATTTTAAAACAGAGATTTTCATTCTACAGACAAACCAGACCGATTTAGTAACTCCAAATTTTTTTTGTCGATTAGTCTAAACACACTCTTCAATATGCCAATTGGGTTTTCAAAGTGCAAAAGTGTGGTTATTCTTTACTCTTCACACCTATAAAAAAAAGACAGAAACAACTGATCCAAATAATGAGTCACCTTAAAGCCTTTACTGAAGCCATATTTCATTGGAGTTGAAAACCATATCAATGGTTACAAACAAAACTTAACGCTATCAACACTCCACAAACCTTTCTTGGCCTCCATAAGAAGATGGATCATATCTGGTCTCACGATGTCTCTTCTTTCGCGGTCCTGCATTGTGTCTAGTACCATGCTCGTGAAGAATCTTTTGGTGTCTTCATCGAAGAGGGACATCTTCAGCATCTACGAACCACCAGACTGGCTAGTTAACATATCAAGTTTAGAAAAGACATAAGTATATAGCTCTAACTAAGTTTTTCTATCCCATGTAAACCAGATCTATTCATTCATATCAGCTCCTCTATATACAATGCAAAAAATGCAAAAAAAAATGGAATCTTGCTAAAATTGATAATATAGATAGAAAGAAGCTTTAATTAAATAACTAGAACAGTAATAAGTTTTTATAGGTTTTAAAAAAAATTCTAAGAAAACATTTGATATCAGCAAAGCGCCAAACGGGCTACCGTGCGGGGAAATTACTCTCCCCTAGTGAACTCCGGCGTCACGTTTGTTGTCCTTGTTTGAAGGGATAATTAACAAACTTGCTTACAACAACAAAGTAGACTACCAGCGTACCAGCAGCAGAAGCAATCTGCCTAGTCATTTAAAAAAAATAGCAGTTGAACATAGTACAGTTCCTTCAAACGTAGTACGAGGTGACTTTGAGATGACTTGATGATTTTCAACAACGTTATAGTTAATTCCAACCTTGACCTGATGATAAGCTGAACGCACAAAAACACATTTAATGTTCAAACTCGACTTACGTTCATCAATTTTGGAAACGACGAAAATCCAATGAAGATGAGTATTTGTCTAAAAGAGAAATTAGAGGCTTTCTTGCCCATGGCGTAGAACTGGTTGTCCGTCTCCATGTGGGAGTCCACCTTTAGGCCGAAGGCGCACGAGGCGATGACGTCATTCGCGTATCTAGTCGTCAGGTCCTTGACGTCAACATCTATGTAACCCTCTGTAAAGAAGTTTATATTGTTTACCTAGATTACAATCAGCTGAGACAATAGACTACTCGAATTGCTTATATAAAACAGTAAATGCCATGTTGGTTTGATACAATGCTTAGCAATTCAAATAGTCTATCGAATAAATATAATTTCATTTCGATTTCTAGCATCTGAGAAATACGTGGAGAAACATACATACATACACTTATTAAATTTGGCATTTGGTTCAGAAGAACAATAATAGACTAACAAATACACGAAAATGTGCAATTCTAATCATACAAATATACGGTTCGAAGTTGGTTAGAAATTTTACTTTTAAAACGACTTTTTCTACGTTGGCTCCATTGTTTTTAAAGCTAACAAAGCTAGTTTTTATATGTACAATTCTATACATAAAATTAAAATGTAACGGGGCCGTGTCTGTTCATGAAATATTTTTGGAATATAATAACTGTGATGTACATTACTAACGATATATAGAGGCCAAAAGAACAACTCTGTCTATATGTTCGCGCATCACGCAAAACTACCAGACCGATTTAGATGAAATTTTGGGTCGTGGTTCCTTATAGCCCGGGTTAACATAAAGGATACTTTTGATCCCGGAAAATTCAAGAGTTCCCGTGGGAAAATTCAAAACCTCCACGCGGACGAAGTCGCGGGCACAGCTAGTGCTCAAATAAATACATACCATTCGAGGCCAGTATCTTCTGCTTCAGCGCATTAATCATCTGATCACCAACTTCCACCATGAAAGGTACCATGACTCGGATCTTGGAGCTGGTAAAGGCTGGGCTGAGGGTCGAGCGCATGTCCTTCCATTCTTGACCTGTAAATATTTATCATTATTAGAACAGTGTTGATTCAAGATCCGTTTTCTCTGCGTGATCGAATCAGAAACGAGGAGATCCGTAAGAGAACCAAAGATGACCAAAGCATAGTAAAAATACCAAAGTAACCGACATAGCTCTCAGAATTGTTAAACTTAAGTGGCAGTGGGCGGGGCACATTGCTCGTAGAACAGATGGCCGTTTGGGTAGTAAAGTTCTCGTTTGGCGAACACGCACCGGAAAACGTAGTGTAGGCAGGCCTCCCACTCGGTGGACCGATGACCTGGTGAAGGTCGCGGGAAGCCGTTAGATGCGGGCAGCGCAGAACCGGTCGTCGTGGAAATCCTTGGGGGAGGCCTTTGTCCAGCAGTGGACGTCTTTGGCTGATATGATGATTCAGGATCCGTAGAGATCCTTAGGAGAACCAAGCTAAGTGACATAGCTCACAGAATTGCTAATCAGACATCACAGGATCATTAAAATGTCATCAAGCATCTAGTGGCAATGGAGACGCTGCACATAGCTCTTAGAACAGATAGTCGTTTAGGCAGTAAAGTTATCAATTGGCGACTGCACACTGGAATACGCAGCGTAGGGAGGCCTCCCACTGGGTGGACTGACGACAAGATGAAGGTCGCATGAAGTCGCTGGATGCGGCCAGCGCAGGGCCGGCGGTCGTCGTGAAAATCCTTGGGGGAGGCTTTTGTGCAGCAGTGGACGTCTTACGGCTGACATGATGGTGCTGGTAGTGGTGGATGCAAAGGATAAAACAAAATTTTGAATAAGGGAAACACAAAACAGTAACACAAAAGAGCAAGCTCAGTGTGTTACGATTCCAAATAATATCATTACATTTCTTAACTAAATTAGCCAAAAACCTACCTTTTATCGCTGCTCCAACACAATTATAAATACTGAACTATTTCACTTTTAATTCTTAATAAATAAATTCAATAATTTATAAATTTTCAACAAAATAACAATTCCTTGTTTACATTCTAAGCGTCAAACTGGCGTCAAAAACAAGCGTTGCCCTAAATCACAGCAAAACAGCTACATTGACCCCACTAAACGCGCAAAAAAAACCGACTCCAATCTTAAAAAGTGCAGTTTTTTCTAAAAAAAAATATGACCCTCCATACTAAAATGCACAAAGTCGGTCGATCAGCTGATCGATTTGTATGAAGAGTAAAAAAATTTTTTTTTCAATACAGTTGCAGTTGTCATGGCGTAATTTCAGAGGCTATAATTATGATTCGAAAATTAAATCTTTTGCATAGGCATCTTACTTTTACGTGGTCGTGACTTTCTTTTACGGGCTCAATCATTACTTTTGCAGTTCAGTTTTAAATTATATTTTCTTTTGCTTGTTTGCCCTTTTCAGGGCAGGCTAAGGCATCTTTCGTATGTCTGTCTGGATGTCCGGCTGTTCTCCCCTACAGGTCGCATTTTCTCAACCGATTCTCGTGAAATTTTGTGAGCAAGTTCGATAATAATATGGATTTTTTTTCGATTCATCATATCAGCTCATATACATCCCCACCGAGGGGCTCAAGCCTACCCTGAATTAGGGCGATCGGGCCTTAGTCGACCACGCGGGCCCTGTGCGGGTTGATCGACTTCACACACAACCTGCGAGTTTCTGCGCAGGCGTGTGCAGGTTTCCTCACGATGTTTTCCTTCAGCGTAAGAGCGTCGGATAAACGTACATGTGAAATCTAAATTCGAAATCACATTGGTACGTGGCGGGGATTCGAACCACGACCTCCCGGACAGGCGGCGGCGGCCCTAGCCGAACGCCACCGACGCTCTTACTTTTCATACTTTCCTAGATTATTTTTAACCGTTGTAAATCTTACTTTCCTTAAAGGTACTTGCCTTTTAAGGAGAAGAGGTTCCTCCCGAACAGTGGGTCGTTGTTTCCGTCGATAAAGACCCTGTGGTCGAGGAAGTATTCAAAGTCCTTGACGGCTATCTTCTTTATCAGCTCTAAGTCTCTGATCATCACCACAGGTTTGATGAACTCGAACTTGCCAACGAACCTTAAACCAATATGAGTGTTTGACCATAATTCTAGCTTACGAACACAAGTGCAAGTTATGTACTTGATATCTATTTCGTTTGTCATACTTCAGTTATACTTTGTCATACTATAGTAAATTTACGTCATACTTTTGTATATTTACGTCATACTTTCGTAAATTTACGTCATACTTTAGTATTCCCTGTTCTTTGCTTCTGTGTTAAGCGCGTTCACTAAAATACTTTCACTCGCCCTTTGTACACAGCGCGTGCCGCCGCGTATTATGGCGTTAATTTATTAAGGCTTAAGATGTTACGTTGAAACTAAATGCCCAATTCTCCATTTTATATGTTTTTATTACTTTTTTATACTTTCAAGTAAGTTTAAAAAAATGTGTTCAATTAAAATGAAAGGTCTCAAGGTAACCGATTTTTGTGTATTAGTTTCATTCAACATTAACAGTTTTTGTTCGAGAAATTTTTCAATTAATAAAAAGAAACAGGGTCTACTCTACAGGATATTTTTTACATCAAAAGTGGTAATACTTTAAAATTGTATCCAATTAAATCGTTTTTTTTATTACCTTAAGTGTATTACATATTTTTTGATAGTGATAGCTTTGCGCAGCCTTTAATAATTAGAATTGAATATTGTGATTTAACCCATCTTCGGTCTTCAACCAAAACTCGGTCTTCTCTCTTAAGGCGCTTAGATGGGTTAAATCACAATATCACCTATCCTCTAGGTAGGTATTTGAATAAAATGTTGCTGTCTCCCTCCACTCCTCCGTATACGGTGAGAAAGGAAGAACTGCAGCGTAGACCGATAAAAGGTACTAAAATTGACCAAAACAGCATTTTGTAATCCCATATTTTCTCCCCCAAAACTTTAGCAATAATAATATCATTTTAAAAATAATTGAACACCTATGCCTATATTAATTACCTATGCCTGTATGTTTTCGTTTTGTTGTTAATATGAGTATTTTTTAATTGAATATTTTTTGCTGAGTTTCTGAAAATTATATTTTAATTGGGCAAATTCCTTAGTTTTGGAAGGCTCCTACTTCCTAATATAATTAGAATATGGGAAAAGACAAAACATAGGGGCATGGCCATGCTAGATACAGGTTTTATAGAAAAACATTTTTGCTCTATTGTCATTATCCAGGGAGGAAACAGGGGCTACGTTTGTATGGAAAAAAATGGCGTCTTGACATAAAATAACGCTGACACATTTTTGTGTATTACTTGATCTGGAAATTGTCTATTACAGTTGATTCATTTCTTGCATTCTGTTTGAACGAGTGACACTATATGAGCGAATGGATCTTACACAAAATTTTCCACCTCTGGATTTAGCGATAGTAATCAATTACATGATGACACAAAACTGTTCATACAAACTTTATTCCAATCATAAAAAAATCTATATTTATACAAAATACAATGATTATTATCTATCTACCCATATTTATATTTAAAACATATATATTTATCGTGGATTATTATTTCTTTGCCTTTTGGAAAATAGGTTGTTGCTGTCAGATTCTTGAGCTATCGTTGTTTTACATAATATATTTGAATATATCTCATCTGCCAAGGGTTGTCTGGAAGAGATTGCTTTTAGCGATAAGACCGCCTTTGTTACCTTAAGTCTGATAAAACCATTTTGTGATTATTCCTTGTGTGCAATAAATAATTTATACATAAATACATACATATACACGAGTATATATTATATATAAATTAACCCCTATTTCAGAAGGTTCTTATGTAGGGTAGGGTAGGGTGGTGTAAAGTAGTGTAGTTTAGTGTAGTGTTGTGTAGTGTACGGTAGTGTAGAATAGGGTTGGGTAGTGTAGTGTAGGATAGGGTAGGGTAGGGTAGGGTAGTGTAGTGTAGTGTAGTGTAGTGTAGTGTAGTGTAGTGTAGTGCTGTGCATAGCAGTGCAATGCAGTGCATAGCAGTGCAATGCAGTGCAGTGCAGTGCAGTGCAGTGTAGTGTAGTGTAGTGCAGTGCAATGCAGTGTAAGGTGGTACGAAGTTAGCCGGGACAGCTAGTAATCTATAAAAATCAGATAACAAATGTTATATACTGATCTGTTACAGGCACGTGACCTTAACGGTCTGGACCGTCCAAAGGTCAGTCATTATACAGCATTCGATAATATTGTTTTCGAACGTGGAGAGACAAACGTAATGAAAAACATTTGTAATTTATATGTCACTTCGTAAAACAAAAAAACCAACCAAGTGAGAGTCAAACTAGCACTCCGAGGGTTCCGTACCTCCACACCTCTCCCCACAACTACATAGTAATAACACAGTCTAAAAATCCATACAGTCGTCCAACGCCTATAGTAATCGGGTCATCGCCGATTTCACGAGTCACTGATCACAGTACCAAGGGTTGTCACAATACTTGACAATTAAATGAAAGAAAATTCCATTACGTAGAAAAATTACTTCAATAGTGTAAAATCGATATTTGAAGGTACCTCAGATCTCTGATAAAGAATCCGTTGTCAGAATCAAAAAATGGCGGCCATTTTGATTTTTTTAGTTACTGAACCGATTGCTTCCAAAATCGATATCTGGGGGTCGCTGAGGTCCCTTATCACGAATCCGTTGCCCGACTTGAAAAAAGTGGCCGCCATTTTGAACTTTTTAGTTACTGGACCGATTGCTTGCAAAATCGATATTTGGGTGTCCCTAAGGTATCACGAATATCACGAATCCATACAAACAACAGACAATGGTCTAGTGGGCCCTACCCGGCCCGCAGCCCCCGCACGATTGCGCTGTCTGACGCCCTCCGTCGGACGACTGTATAGATTCTTAGACTGTGGTAATATCTATTCACATTACAAACAAAAGACATCAACGCGAGCTACAAAAATATGCTTTTTTTAATCGACTTCATTGTCATTCAGTTCGGACTCCTTAGCGCGAGTGCGACTCACACTTGGACGATTTTTAGTATTTGTTGTTTTACATCAGCGTTAGTACTATAATTAAATCAAGTTTCATGCTTGCATGTATTACTGTTTTTACGATAGAGCTAAATCAAAAATAACTTCTAAAGATCTATAAAAAATACATAATATTTCGTATGGAGATTCCCCTTTTTAATAT
This sequence comes from Coleophora flavipennella, assembly GCA_947284805.1. Lineage (NCBI taxonomy): Eukaryota > Metazoa > Arthropoda > Insecta > Lepidoptera > Coleophoridae > Coleophora > Coleophora flavipennella. Next base: position 2,657,923 of record OX369260.1, read on the forward strand.
TTTTTCTTAGAGCGGTAACAAAAATACATATTCTGTAAAAATTTCAACTGTCTACCTATCACGGTTCATGAAATACAGCCCGCTGACAGACGAACAGACAGCGGAGGCTTATAGGGTCCCGTTGGTTACCCGTTGGGAGTACGAAACTTTAAAAACACCAATAAATGCAATAAAGAGTTTACAAACAAAAAACAAACAAACTTTACTAACTAACACGGCAAGGTAACATTAGGCTTGAAAAAACTACATAAGCAGCAATGAAACCAGTATCAAATTTAAATCCCTTTTGAAAAATTGTACAGTACTTACAGGTCCAGACAGACAATTCATCAATAGAAATAAACTAGAATAAATCTATAGTAATTAATTAGAATTTTCTGTCGATCTCGTTGATGTCTTTTGATAAAAATGAATTGATATTATCGTTACATTCGCGTGGAGAAATCTGGTGGTACGGATTTCTTGGTGCACGAGTCCGACTCGCACTTGGCCTGTTTTTAGGGTTCCGTACCCAGAGGGTAAAAACGAGCCCCTATAACTAAGACTTCGCTGTCGGTCTGTCTGTCTGTCTGTCCGTCTGTCACCAAGCTGTATTTCATAACCGTGATAGTTCATGAAATTGAAACAGATAGACAGTTAAAATTTTCACATATGATGTATATCTGTTGCCGCTATAACAACAAATACAAAAAAATTAGAAAAAGTGAAAAAAACATGTTATTTTTTAAACATGAAGAAACTAGCGCCATCTATTATGATTGTGCGGAACCCTTTGTGTGTGGTTCTGACTCACACTTGGCCGGCTATTTTAATATTATCGTCACTTACCAGTATGTGAGATGATTCCAAGGGTTTAAAGTGTAAATAAAAAAAATATTTTAACCAAAAATCAGTTCAAATCACCACTCACCTCTCTCCAGGGAAGCCATAGTACATCCTATCAATGTCATCAGCAAAATGGTCAATTTTGAAGATGATCCTGCCCATATTGCCGAAGAAGGGGATGACGCGAAAGTGCTTCACACCTGAGCGATCGAATCGGGAGTAGACCTGGCGCAAGTAAAGCCAGGCTGCTATTGCTAGCACGGCACACCATATCATGAGGAACATGGTGGAAGTCTGAAACAGTGGAAGGAAAATTAAATGTAAACTTCATTATTAAAGATGACGAACAGGCTAAGTAGCAGTCCACCTTTAGTACCCAATATAACCCTAAATATGTCACAGAACCTTTGGAGTTAAATATAATATGACTTAAATGTGATCCCAGGTGACAACTGTGACAAAAAAATAACGAAGAAACGAAAGGGGACAGATGGGAATACCTATTAAATAGATGAAAAAAACCCATCACGCCGGGGGATAGTCCTGGAACAAACGCATTTAACTATCAAACCAGAACTTCAAATACAGAGGTAGTTAATACTTAATTAGCAAAAGTACAAGACAAAACATCGAAGAGTCTCTAAAATAGTACATTACTGCAGCGGCCAGCAAAGGAGGCATCGATGGACGAACGTGTAAATGTGGGCCGAGGCACTTATACGTAGGTCCATCAATGCCTAGTTGTGGCCAAGGCATATATAGTACTTTTCTCAAATAATACGTGGAAATTAAACTTCAATAATTAATTTTCAAAATCAATAACGAACAACAATAATTTTTCAAGCGCAAAAGTGTTTTTTTTTAATAAACAGCGTTCTATTTGGAAGTCAGTTCGAAATTTAAGTACAAACTTTGATAGTTAAGCTACCTCCTTGGTTGCCATGTTTCGGAGTAAAATATAGTTCCATTTTTTAATTACACAACTGATATGAGTTTAAATAGTAATTTATTTGGCTACTAAACACGACAGATATGGATTTTCATACTTTCAGTAGGTACAGCAATTTCGATTAATCTCTATGAAGGTTGTCAAAATAATGCTCAAATTTTCAAGCATGTTTGAGAAAAAGTAATTTAATTTTAGTATTAATTCCTGTGCTTTATAAACTTTCTAAGTATTTTTTTTTTCATTTTAGTATTATTATACTAAACTTATCATAAGAGTCTTAGAAGTAAAAAATATTGTAATAAGCCATGCAGAATGTAAAATAAAACATAGGTAACAATACTAACGTAAAAGACCCAACACGCCATTATTCCCTAATGACCTTCGTATGGTTTACGTGTATAAGTAAGTACGTATAATATACGTACTATATCTACCAATACGCTATTAGTATTATATAGGTTTTATTTTACATCCTGCATGGCATATATTACAATATTCTATATAGTTTTCATGTGTATGTAAACAACAAAAAAAATCAAAACAACGCGCTGGCTTACCCTAACAATAGGAGCTTGCAAAACCGGCTTATTACGTAAACAAACACTTTGTTATTTATTTAGTATACGTACAAATCAACACAATTTTATCGTCGAATTTAAATTTAAAACACGTTATTGCGTGTCGTCGAGACGCAAACAGACGGAGAGACAGAGTAGAACTGTGTGGACAGTGTGATGAAAATCAGTTTTATTAAAGGTATATAGCGTATGCTTCTTTTGTCGTAATAATTACGTGGATTGATTCTATATGGTTGATGGGAGCGACGGCTGACTCTCGCGTTATACGTCTCGTGACCGGGTGCTGTCCGTGTGAACTGGCCTACTCTTGTCAAAGGCAATAATGACATTCAATGACTTTTACAAGCTTTTATTTAACTTCCAATGTATGTTTGTTCAGGTGAAATCTTGCAATTCAATTTTGAAGCAGATATCTTCAACCGATTGAGCTGAAATATTGTATACTCGTTCAGTGTGGAAGACAATGCATGATTAACTGAGTGACGTCATTCTAAATCCAACATGGCGGCTCACCCAAGATGGCGGACTAGTTATTTTTATTGCACTCCTACAACATGGGTATCAATTAAAAGGGTTTGCTGAGAAGAATACAAAATAATTAATAGTAGATTGTTAATCAAGGGAAGAAAGTGACCCATTTCACTCGAGATATTTCTGGCGCTCGAACGAAGTGAGAGCGCCAATAGTTCGAGGGTGAAATGGGTCATTTCACCCGAGTTAAACACTCTACTTTTCATTTCGACTATGAGGAAATGTATTTATTGTAATTTAATTGTTTATATGATATAAAATATTAATTAGATATCAATAAATTAGTTTTACCTATATCCAACCTCCAACCTTTTCGCAATGGCCACGGCCGTCTAGATTGAAACTTATCGAGTTGGTCACGACGTGCATCTAGGTGGCCATGCCGAAAATTGAAAAACAAGTGTCATGTTATCATGGCATTATAGCGCGCAGCAGAATAGAGGAATGATTTTAAATTTTAATCTTCTGTAATTGTGAAAAATATAGACCAACTATAAAATGATTTAATATCAATCTGTAGATCGTAATACACCCGTCGTTTAATGTATAGCTGAGTTTAGATATATGAAAACCTCTTAGTTCGACTCCGTGGCTGGCAATAAAAAAAATTACTTTCCACCCTAGGGATGACAATACTTTCCTCCCTAGGGATGGAAATACTTTCTACCCTAGGGATGGAAAAGCAACGTTCCACCCGGCTATCTACTCATGAAAATTAAACTTTCCGAACAGGAGAGATGAAAAATTATTTTCAAATTAAAGCTTGTCCCTAAAAATTTTTGGGTATTTCATAAATTATTATGTATAATTTTTCGAATCATATTGTTTTCATGTTCTAATTACATAAATCTGGTTAATTTAAAGTATTGAATTTTGACATTATTAACTAATGATTGTTTATTTCTTGATTTTTCACAAATGACATTGTCATTATTATTTTACAAGCTTTTATTTAACTTGCAATGTATGTAAGTATGTTTGTTCGGGTGGAATCTTGCAAGTTAAATTTGCTCACTTTCCGGTTTCCGATTGAGCTGAAATTTTGCATGCATATGGATATCACGTGACAATGCAATATTAAAAGCTTGTACCTAAAAGATTTGATGTTTTTCGAAAATTACTATGACTATTAGAAAGAGTTTAATTTGCACCTTTTTTGAATAAATATCTTGAATTTTGAATCATAGGACGGAATCATAGGAATTATTTTTTGGCAAATTTTTACACATTTGGTGTCAGTCTTACAAACCAGATCGGTCACCGAATTTATTTGAAGCGTTCATTAAAAAAAAATTCAAACATCTTTCTTGGGTCGAATCATGTAAGATTCAAGACCGAAAACAAAAACCGTCTAAGTCAAAAGAGTCAGACTTAAAGTTAGATTTAAAGTTATTGTCATTGAAATCAGTAAAGTATGCCAAGTTTCTCGCGAAAGGCGCATCATAAATAAATCCCATGCAGACGAAGTCATGGACGGCTGCTTGTATGTAACATAAGCCCTGCTTTCTCATTATGTGCCTATTCGATATTTAAATATTTAAGTTTTACATGTATTATTTAGACTATGCACTTTTAATGTGCCTTTTTAGCGATTATAGGTAAATGTGCGTGGCAACCTACTTTATTTGTTTTTTTTTATGATAAAACTGGCCGTCCAAATATATTTTCAACCGACTTCCAAAAAAAAGGAGGTTCTCAATTCGATTGTATGTTTTTTTTTATGTGTGTTACCTCAGAATTTTTGACTGGGTGAACCGATTTTTATGATTCTTTTTTTTTCAAATTTGAATTTGATTTGTGTAGTCTCATATAAATTTTATCAAAATCTGTTTAATACTTTCTTAGAGAATTAACTAAAACCAAAAATAATAATGCAAAAATGTTCTAAGTTGTTGCGATTGAAGTCGGTTTATTAACGTGTTTAGCGTTTTTATTTATTAGCTAAAATAAAATTATTTTCATTCCATCAATGCGCTGGGCAGTGTCATCGTATCACTTGAAAGACGTCCAGCATTTCCACGACAACTGGTCCTCCACATCAAGCGGCTTCCCGCGACCTTCACCAGGTCGTCGGTACACCGAGTCTTCCGGTGCGCGGCCGCCACTCGAGAACTTTACGCCATCCGTTCTACGAGCTATGTGCCCTGCCCACTTCTGCTTAAGTTTAGCAATTCTGATATCTATGTCGATTACTTTGGTCCTTTACGGTTCTCCTCGTTTTTGATTCGATCACGCAGAGATACTCCGAGCATAGCACGCTCCATTGCCCTTTCGGTGACCTTGAGCCTTCTCATGAGGCCCATAGTAAGCGACCATATCTTGGTTCCGTACGTCATCACTAGTAACACACACTGGTCAAAGACCTTGGTCTTCAGACACTGCGGTAATTAGGACGTGAAGATATTGCGAAGCTACTCGAAAGCTGCCCAGCCGAGTTGGATTCATCGTTTGATCTCTTTCTCGAGGTTCGACCTACCTAACTGGACTTTTTGTCTCAGGAGACGCAGGGGGAGGTTCCACCCCTTTGTTGTTGATATTCAGCCTATACGCACGAAGCATTACGCTTCGGAGTGGAACTCCTTGCATGCGTCTGTGTTTACCGACTCCTACAATTTGGGGATCTTCAAGGCGAGAGTGTAGACATTATTTGAGTTCCCGTGTACCATCCTCGACTACGTCGTCACTTACCATCAGGTGAGATATATCTCTGACTATATATATATATATATATCTGTGACTATAGTCAAACGCACTCAAATTTTTAATAAAAAAAAAGTTATACATATTTGTCAACAAAACAGTGAAGACCCTAATAGAACACACCTGTATCTTATCAGCTTTGTTGATTCCCTTATCAGGAGGCGGCGGGTGCAAGGAATGAACCTAGATGGGCTTAAATGACGCCATATTAAAGGTACGATTAGATTATAATAACAAAGGATTCAACTCACTTATTGTTCTACGAGCAATGTGCCCCGCCGTTACTTTGGTTCTCTTACGGATCTCCTCGTTTCTGATTCGATCACGCAGAGAAATTCCGAGCATAGCACGCTCCATTGCCCTTTGGGTGACCTTGAGCCTTCTTATGAGGCCCATAGTAAGCGACCATGTCTCAGTTCCGTACGTCATCACTGGCAACACACATTGGTCGAAGACACTGCGGTATCTGGGACGTAAAGATATTGCGAAGCTTCCCGAACGCTGCCCAGCCGAGTTGGATTCGACGATTGATCTCTTTCTCGAAGTTGGACCTACCTAACTGGACTGTTTGTCCCAGGTATACATATTCGGTAACACTATTCCTTACTTTGTCTTTTTTTTTATCCTTGTCATACTCCTTTCCATTGCATGTTGACATATGGAGAGGGCAGTAAAGTTATCGAGTGGCGACCACGCACCGGAAAGCGTAGTGTAGGCAGGCCTCCCACTCGGTGGACCGATGACCTGGTGAAGGTCGCGGGAAGCTGCTGGATGCGGGCAGCGCAGAACCGGTCGTCGTGGAGATCCTTGGGGGAGGCCTTTGTCTAGCAGTGGACTTCCTTCGGCTGATATGATGATGATGAAGGAATAACAGCCTCAGAAGCAAAACTAAGCTCCACGACATAAAATTGAAAATAAAAAGACAAAAGTGGAAATGGGCAGGCCATATGATCAGAGGACAGGATAAATGGAGTAAAATAATCACACAATAGTACCCAAGGGAAAGGAAAATGAAAAAGAGGTAGACCACAAATAAGGTGGGATGATGACATTAGACAAGTCGTGGGAATAACATGGGGTAGAGTGGCCATTCAAAATACAGAAAAAACCAGAACACGCGTACGGTGATAAAAGTCGAGGCAAATTGTGCTTGTATGAAACTACTCTAAATCGGTGTAGTTTTGACGTTTTGTTCCTTCTAAATCCTGCATGCAGGTGATTTATTTTTGTGAGTAAACAAGCAGTGGTTCTTCATAACTTACCTAATTCAAAAAGTATTAAAATCCGACCTAATATAGCAACATTACAGCCAAGGGAAGGAGGGTATTCGTGGAGTTTTTGGCTTCAGCGCGCGTCTTACTGTTCTGACTTAACGCGCATTCTGTTTTTTTCTGTATTCTGAGAGTGGCCATAGAAAGGCCAGAATGGAGAAGATTGGAGGAGGCCTTTGCCACCTGGCAAACGGACACACAAAAATGGAACAAAAGAATACTATATGAATAACAAAGAAATATAGTCATGTCCGAATAAAGGCTTATAATAATAATAATAACTGTGTCATGTGGGGTATTGTATGAAAGGCTTAATTGGCAAAAGCTTAAAGAGTTTTTTTTTTCATTATTTACAGTTTTCAATTTCTGATGAAGAATGAAAAAAATAATTCCCTTTTTGGTAGCTACCTAATAATTTTGGTGTATGTAGTACAGTCGAGTTCATTAATATATTGGCAGTGCGAATGGTTCAAAACATTGTAAGTGTTGAAGTGAATATAAAGTTCTATACAAAAAACTAATGAACCGTTTACATGATAACATTTTATTGATATCCACATTATGTTTGTATATAACTTTATATTCATTTCGACGCTTACAATGTTTTGAACCATTGGCCCTGCCAATATATTAAAGAACTCGACTGTACCTAATAACAGTTTGCTATGTTATGATTTATATTATGTACTTACATATTTGTACGAAAACCTCGGTGGGCGAGTCCGACTCGCTATTGTCCAGTTTTTTTATTATCAATTTTTCAGTTTGGGTATAGTGCTGTACTTATTTTTATACTGTATGTTTTAGGGTTCCGTAGCTAAAAAGGTAAATACATAACCCTTATAGGTCACTCGTATTGTCTGTCTGTCCTAGACAGGCAATTAGCTTCGGAAACTACTGGACCGATTTAGTTGAAATTTGGTGCACATATTTACGAGTAAATCGGCGACCCAAATACGGACTTGCAAAGTAAAAAAAGAATTTAAATCATGGGCCACTTTTAGGCGGGTAAATTAGTTTTTTTTTTAATATTTTCATAATACTTATATTGTGTGACTTATCAAATGTAAAGGATGTTTTGAGAATCTCAAATATTTTATTTTATTATTTTAGAATAAATAGTTTTGAAGTTATTTAAGAATATAAGCGAAAATTTACCGTTTCCCTTACTTCTTACTTCGTTCTTACCTCTGAAAAAACGTGATTTTTAAAGATAATGATACGGAAACCTTCGTGCGCGGGTCCGACTCGCACTTGGCCGTTTTTTTTATGAATTAGGCTGACGCACTGCTGTGTGTCAAGATATGCCCGACCACACAAGGTATTCTAAGCTATAATACGTACTAATATATATGTATATACTTTGGCTATACTAAGCACAAAACACTGGCCAAGTGCGTCTCGGGGTCACACAAACTGGGTTCCGCACCACAACTTAAACCACCAACAGAACAAGAACTCTCAATACATACCTTGCTCTAGGTAAATAGGGGTCTACTTATACTGGACCTTGGTTTTTTAATTTTTTTTGGGGAAACGGAAGGACCTTACATTTTCTCATACGTTTTCCTGTAATCTATGCATTCAAACTCATATTTGGCCCAGCATTTTCGGAGATAAGAGGGATTTTTGCCTGTTTACTTTAGTAACTTCAAACTATTAAACTACTAAAATAGATTATTTCTTACAACAAGCCCTTTTATTTGTTATGTCACACGATATAGTTTGCTAAACTTATTTATAATTTTTTAATTTACCCCCCAAAGTGGTCCCCATATTTAAAATTAATTTATTTTCATCACACTAAAGAGTAGGGAAATATTACTAAACATCCGTCTTTGGTTCACCGATTGTCACATAATCGTATGTACCAAATTTTAACTCTATCTGTCCAGTTGTTTCAGAGCAAATTGACTATGATAGACGGACGAACAGACACACGAGTGATACTAAAACGATTCCGTTTTTACCTTTTGAGGTATACGCAATCCTTAAAAATTATGCAAACCGTGGCTGTACCCAAAGAGAATATAACAAACTACGGCTGTACCTACAATTTATTTCGAACGCCATCTAACTTATTTACAAAGTACCGTTGTTCTCTTCAGTCAGCTATATAGCAAAAGCGTGCACCTAGTGCGAGCGAGCACTAAAAAACTTCACATAATTTCCTCGAGATGGCACTGTAAGCACTGCGCTGACGTGCCGATACTGCCATCTATTGACTATGAGATGAACTACAGTATGTTGCAAGATATTATCATTATGCCACTGGAGATGTTTAGAGGACGCCACCAACAGATGGTTTTCGCTAAACAATACAACTCCTTCACAAATAATAAAATGTGCATACTTTCTCTCGAAGCCTTAACTATCTGTCGTAGTCGAGCATAAACAAATCTTACTACAAACAAAAACTTTAGTTTGTTATATTCTCTTTGCTACTTAAATACAAGTATTACACTAGCTTAGTAGCAAGGAATACAGTAAAGTATGAGGATATGAGGATTTGATGAAACATTTCCAAATAATTTCTATTTGTATAGGAGGTACCTGCTGCTGTACTCAGATTTTTCCTGAAATTATAATAATAACAAGAACATGACTTATTATGTTATAGTTATTTACTAAGTTTCATTAGAATCGTTAAACCAATTTTTTAGAAAAATAACAAACTACCTGGAATTTCTTGGAATAACTAACTTATGTGTGCTATTTGACATGTAGGTTTTTTTTATCAAAGTTCATTAAATTATCATCACATCAGCTCATGTAGACGTGGCCACCGAGGGGCTCGAGCCTACCATAAATTAGGGCGATCGGGCCTTAGTCGACCACGCGGGCCCAGTGGGGATTGGACAACTTAACACACAACCTTCGAGTTTCTTCGCAGGCATATGCAGGTTTCCTCACGATGTTTTCCTTCACCGTATATGAGTGTCGGATAAACGTACTTAAAAGTAAGTATTTACTGTTGAATTTTAAAGATTTACTAAATAAAACAATTATAGTTCACATTAATAATCTTATTACATAAATAATTCCATGTTGATTTACAGTTTTATACACATCAAAATTCTTTCAAATTGCACATTTTAAAAATCTTATCCTTAATGACATTTAACAAAATAAAATCTTTTTATCGTAACTTAATCATAATCAATCATCACATGCCTACATAAAACCTTTACAGTTTACTTTGTTCGAGCAGGTATAATTTAATAACTGTTACACAGGGGCGGATTAAGAACGGATAGCTTGGGGGGTCAAAATATTGTCGCCCTGACCTTTATACAATCAGCTTCATCATAAATTAGGACGTTACTTTTGCAGTTCCCCGCCCCGCACCGCGTACCCGAGGTGACGTTTTAGCTGGGCGGTAAATAGACCTTATGAAACTAGTGTGTGAGTCTTTTTAATACACAAAGTGTAAGAGAGATAGACACAAATACCTACCTATGCTTTTTGGAAGATGGATTAAACTGACGTATTGAGTGTTAGGAACTCTCTAAACGATCAATGGCAATTGTGAAATTGACAATATACGTAATCTCCACAGAATGCATGCAATAGGGATGACGAATGCTAGTCACTGATTTAATTTTTATCATCTGTCAAAAAATACATTTTGTTCTAAAAATGTTTGAAATACCTAGGCGTGACGTCTTAGTTTTGCAGCATCCATTATGTACTCATTTCGTGATTTTGGTGAATTAAAAATCGAAGACTTCATGGAAAATAAAACGAGTAAGGTTTTCTGAAGTTTAAGTTGGAGGACAATTTAGTGATCAAGAGTTCATAATTTATTTCTGATGCTGTCGTCATACCTATTGTGAATGTCGCAATGGACAATATCATCGTAGGACCCCATAAGTAGATAATATCCATATTTCCTTGTCTAAAATAGTGCCTGATGCTTTCCGCTAGATTTTTAGGAAAATCAACCAAACACAAAAGTACACTTTAGTTATATCTGCATTAACTATTTTCTTTTTTTACTCCGTCTTCCAGTATATCAGTGAAGAAACTTATTCATTCATATTAATTTCGTTGTTTCTTAGTTTTTCAAAGGATTTTGCACTTACAGTACCTATTTATACTATTGTATTTGGCAACATCCGAATCTGTATGGTAAGTTCAAGTTTTTTGATATTTTTAAGACACTGACTTTGTACTGTTTAATTATTGATTTAGAAAATAATAAATGAAATAAACATGTGAGAAAATAATAGAAATAATAACAATTGATGATAATTTAATTTTTAAACTACAGTAAGTGCCTATAAAATTGTAATGGTATAATTCAACAAAAATAAACTTTATCAAAAATTTGATCAAATTGCATATTAAACGTTAACTATCTTAAATTAAAAATGTATATTGTGGGACAGAATTATTGTAAAACTTTATCTGACAACCCTGTTTATCATTATTTTAAAATTCAAACCTAAGGTGTATAAATTTAACAGTTGTAATACAGGGTGTGAAAAATTGCAGTACTACTTTTACTCCTTCAATCACGTGATCGAAGTTCTACTCACCATGCAGAACTTCCCATAGGACCATAATTAATTAGCCAAAAAAAGGGGATTCTATAAATCGACCAGATGATTAACCAATTTTGTGTATTTTTGTCTGGAGTGTAGATTTTTTGTTTTTTTGAGAATTGAGTATACTACATAGGGAAACTTATTAAGTATTATGAATAGGAGCTTCAGTTATAGGGTTCTACACCAATTTTGTTACAACCTGTATCATAAAAATTGTAATTGTGGATCAGGGATGAATTATAATTAGATCTAAAAATTAACTAAAACTATTCGGTTCATACGTTATCTTACATCACAGCTTTCGCCTGAGAGTCAAAAACTTAATTCTAATTAGTACATTAATTAGACGTATAATAAAAATTTTCAAAAATGTAATTAATGTTAGTATCTTTTTGTTACATTTTAAAATGTATAGTACTAAAACTTAAAACATGATTTGTAACTCTTTTCGAAACTAATCTTTGGCCTGCAGATCTTATTAATTTGTCATTTTTATTGCACATTTAAAATTGCGCCGATATTAAATCTTAACTTTATAATTCACTTAATTTAATTTATAAACTAACACTGAGATTTAAATGTTAAGAAATATTAAAAGAAAGGTAGATTGATTAGTATACAAAAAATTAAGAAAATTATGCAATTCGCAACTTATTTTTCGAATACTTATTAAAATATTATTAACAAGTATGGCATCAATAGTTTACCCATCTTGAACTATCCTAATAAACCTAAGTTAATTACTAATATTTATAATAAATAATAATGGAATGTACGTAATTATTTTGTTCTTAAATTTAAAACAACATCTTTGCAAAACGGTAACAACAATCAAAAAACATCAAAAAATACTTTATCAAAAGTCCATCGGTGGGTGACCCACCACGAAATGTCGCAATAAGACAAAGCATTCATACAAAAAATAGCTTAAAAATTAATATGGACACTTCAACCAGACGTTTCTGACGTCATAATTTAATATTCTAATGTAATTGACGGGGCATACCATCATTCAACAATATCAATACACATATTACAACCATTGAAATTAGCAAGTTTTTCGAACATTGAGCCTATTCTTTACTTAACACTCAAAACATTCGGATATTTACCTATTCTACATATTATAACAATTGGAAACCTGACTCCTTTTTTACAGTCAAGAAATATTTTTATTAAAGTAGAATAAAATTAAAGTTTAATATAATTACTGTAAAAGACAAGCTGAAGACCGCGTGGACGTCGAAGGTGATAGTAAGCCACTTGCGTGTTTTTTTTTTATTGTAAACCTTTCTTGGCGTGCATACAACAACTCACCAAGGTTGCACCGTAATCGGTCGAGCCTTTTTCGAGTTTTAGCGAGACTAACGAACAACAACACATTTTTTTATATAGATTTCAGTTGTCAACAGCTGTTTGAACAGCATTGTAAACATTTTTTATAGGGGAAAAAGATAAATTGATTACGCTTTTCTTGTCAGGTTCCCAATTCCAGACCCTTTGGTGCTTTCTACATAACCATTTAAGAGGAGTGTATCTCTGGAGCGCTCCGTACAAACGTAGTTTGGTTCTTATTTCAACATTAATCAATAAAAGTTATTGAAATTTTGAAAACACGTTCTAGAAACTAGTATCTGTGTCTGTGATTTGTCAGATTTATGTACATTTTAAGTTGTTTGTTGAAAATAGGTGCAAAATACACCCTTTCTAATAGCCGTAAAATATTAATAATATAATTATACAATATACATATCAGCTCATATACGTCCCCACCGAGGGACTCGAGCCTACCCTGAATCAGGGCGATCAGGCCTTAGTCGACCACGCAGGCCCTGTACAAGTTGGTCGAATTCACACACAATTCTCGAGTTTCTTTGCAGGCGTTTGCAGGTTTCCTCACGATGTTTTCCTTCACCGTTAAAGCAATCGGTAAGCATATGTACGTATGTTTTGAAAAACTCATTGGTACATTAGCCGTAACTATTATTAGTTAATAACGTTAAAATACATTAGAACATAAAAATAATATGACACGAGAAGTTATACATTAAAATCATTGAATGGCATTAATGCCTTTGACAAGAGTAGGCCAGTTCACACGTATAGCACCCGGTCAGTAGTAGCACGCGAGAGTCAGCCATTGCTTCTCTCAAGCATATTAAAGGAAAGGAAATACCTATTTGTCAGAACTCGTTAATTTTTTTTTTGTAAGAATAGAAACCGAAAAAAAATAGGCCAAATCACAGATCTTAGTTAGAGTGTGCTTGGAATACACTTCTCTTAACGATAACTTGACTTATAATATCCATTTTCCAGAACAAAGATTCCATTGCCATCGAGCTGGTTTTCAACACTGGGCAGTACCGATTCTCAACACAATATCATCCTTAATAACACTTTAAAACTCTTCAAGCTTTGACATCTCTAGAACCATCGATCACTCGTATTACGTTATTTCGTTTCACTATTTCATTATCACCAGAATCTTCAAAATCTTCAGCAGTCTAAGGGTAAACTTCGGTTTTGATCTTTATGAAGTTGGGGTTGTCTGTTCGTGTGTCAGGTCCCTTGCGGCCGAACTGGTAAACCAGGCGTGCGCTTGGTACGGAGACCAGAACCTCTTGCCGGTAGTGGTACCGCATGGCGCGGCTGAACTTCTCGAAGGTCATGTTGTCGTTCTGCTTCAGCTTTCCCCAGAGTTTTGCCACCTCGTCTGGTTTCACGAACCTGGAATAGAAGAGAAATATTCGTTTAGTTTAGCCTTAAGCATTGCCACAAAGACGCCTGTCTATCAGTGTTCTAAGGATTCTTTGTGCCCTGGAGCTTCACGACCTCATTCCCCCTTCTCCATTTCATCATCGGACGATCAGGCGCGGAGCGCGATTTCACCCCTTAGTCGTTAATGTTCCACTTTTAAGCCCGAAGCGTTTTGCTTCCACGTTCGTTATGTGAACGAGCAAGGAGTGGATTTCCCTGCTGGGCGTCTATTCTCCGATTCGTATAATTTAGAAATGTTCAAGAGAAGAGTGAATATTCAATATTTGAGCTTGCGTGTTACATCCTCGGCTTCATCGGAACTTACCATCAGGTGAGGTGCAGCCAAACGCACTCAATTTAAAAAAAAATGTTTTTGAAACAAAAAATCATTGCCAACTAGATTTTGTCCGCGCCTCCGCCCTGGTCAACATCAAAACTATGGATGTGGCCACAAATGGCTCACAATCATTGAATTTTCTCCAGATCCTTGGGGATTTATGTCGGCCTATTCTAATTAATTGTTAAAGTCATTTTCAAATATCTCTGTGCCAAAATTCATATTGCAAAGTGTGCGAGCGGGAATATGAGTACTGTACTGATCTCTCGGAAACTATTTTGGGGCTATTCTAATTAGTACTCTGTGTCACTTTCTACCCCCTAATTTTTTCAGAGAAACATTTTCTAACTACAATCCGTTGCTCCGTGGCGAAGTGAAAGGAATCAACCGAAAAACAACTTTTTTTGAGGAACATTGGCAATATATGCTGTTCTCTTGGTACTAAAAAGTAATATGTTACCTCCCACATTATCAACTACCTCTGTGAAAAAAATCACTTTGATTCTATGTTTCGTTGCGAATTGAAATAACACACATACACACCTTCATATTTATAATATTAAGGATATTAAGGATGATTCCAAAGTAGAAATGGGCAGTGTATTTATCGTTGTTTTACAATTTAAAAGTATGCTACACATCGGTGTTGCAATGTTATAAATAAACTATTGCAGAATGCAGTTCAAATAAGATTTAAGTTGCTATAACTATATCCATTGGTAATTGATATCAAACAACAAAAAACCCCAATGCCATCGAAGAAACTGCCTATCTTCTTCTTCTATCGTGTCGACGACAAGTCATATCTCTTCTGCCCAGTATGTGGTCACCTCAACGGCTCTATCCTTGGCGTCCATCAGCTTCTACCGAGTGCAGGTATCAGGGCATATTGGATATACAATCAGATGGGCCATTGTCTGTGGAGCACCACATCTACACCGAAGGTCCGATTCGTCCGTGAACACTCACCTGAAGTGATTGTATTCGCTCCAGCCCACCTGAGTGCGGAGTGCCTATAGTAACAGCGATTATACTTCTTTCTTATTAGGTAATAACGATGAGGCGACCATCGTAAATTTCATTGAATACTGTTAACGTAAACAGTGGCATTGAATCTGTTTATATAGGTACAGACTTAGGACAGAAACGAGTCAAGTTCAACCGGCACTTGTAATAAGGCTTATGTAATTATGTTCCTATTAAATGGATTCTCTGTTGCTACCACGTTCCTTGATGTTGTAATAACATATTATATTCTTAGTGAACTATTAGGTACGTGCAGTTGGCCGTGGCTTTGCCCACGTGAAAACAGGGCTGTAGCTAGAGTAGAATTTGAGGTAGGGCATCACAGATATTATAATTAAATAGACCCATCTCGCTTCATGTTATGGCGCTTCAAATGCAATCTATGCAGAGACCAAATAATTATTATAATATGAAATGAATGTCACAAACAGTGGTATGTTCGGAAAAGTTTAGATGCCAATCGCTACAATTTTTTTTATCTTAAACTATGAACAAACAATTTAATTATAATAATTTATCATAGTTTTGGTATTTTTAAGGTAGGGCATTGTGATTTCAAGGTAAGGCATTGCCCCACAATGCCCCCCCCCCCCCTAGCTACGGCCATGTGTGAAAATCGAGGATGCGAAGATATATAAGGTGCGTAGATATCAAGGGTGTGTGGATATCAAGTGTGTGTAGTTATCGAGGGTGTGTGGATAATTGGATATAAAGTGTGTGTGTATATAAGTATGTGTGGATATCGAGGGTGTGTGAATATCAAGGGTGTGTGGATATCAAGTGTGTGTGGACATCAAGTGTATGTGGATATCAAGTGTAATTCGATAAGATTAGATTTATCTATCACACGACACAATTTCATAAAATATAACAAATGTCAAATTATAAAATATGTCAATGGTGAGGTGAACGTCAAAAATTTAATTTACAAATTAACAAAAACAAAATGTCAAATTACAAAAATTAAAATAACAAAAAGTAAATTGAACAATGAGTAAATAAATATAAATTAGTACATGAAGTATGTCAGTATTTCATTTATAAAAATTAATCAATTGTGTGTGGATATCGAGGGTGTGTTGATATCAAGTGTGTGTGGATATCGAGGGAGTGTGGATCTAAAAGCAAGCGGCTAGCGATCTTTGTAGGGTCTCTTCCTCGGTGGGTTTTATTTTATAAAACGTATTGGGTAGACAGTTGAAATTTTTACAGAGACCTGTATTTATATTACCGCTATATCAACAATAAGAAAATTTATTAATATGACATATAAGAAACGTGTTTTTTATTGTATTTCATGCTTGTATAAAGTTTTGTTTGTTCTATCTGTTTGTCTGTCGGCGGACTGTGTTTGATGTTATGCATAATATAAAAATTATTCTAATTACATTGAGCAAAACCTAATACTTAAGGGGCGTTACAACTTGTTAACGATGATTGTGCTCAAGAGATACTCGTAGCTACATTGCACGAGACGCATGGCTGTGCCAATCGATGGCTTAATTACATCTTCAAGGATTACTTGTCATTATTATCTGGCCCCCAACGTGAGGCACGGTGGCACTTCTATGAAATATCCTATCATCATATATGTATATAATATTATTTCTTAAGGTTGTTCTTATCGCTAAGGATGTTATGTCCTTATCTCTCTATAAAAATTAAACTGATGATATTAGGCAAAGATATGCTATATAGGGTCTTATAGGGTATACAAAGGTATGCACTTATTTTTAACTGGAGTTTTTACTCATGAAACTGAAGAACTTTCCCTAAGAAACCCATGGACAATTGGTAAAAAAAAAATTTGGACTTCCATACAAAGTTTGCCCGCCAGCTGATCGATTCGCATGGGAAGTCCAAAAATTTTTTTTGCGAATTGACTATGGGTTTCTTGGGGAAAGTTGTTCAGTTTCATGAGTACAAGCTACAGTTAAAAATAAGTGCACACCCTTGACCTTGTATATGAATAAGTGGAGGTAGATAGATTACATGCGGCCTAAAATTGAAGTAAATAAAATGATGCCAGTTGGCATGTCTTTTCTTAATAGCATTCGGTGCAATGGAAGGGAACTACCTATTATAATGTGTGTGTAAATGGCTTCGATTTTCAAATGTTGTTTGTTAGTGCATAACTCATTTATGGTAATAAATCTCTGATATTAGACACATTTTCTTGTTTAAAATGCATTTAACTTATACTAGCTTTAGCTACGCCTTCATGGAGTTTTTATAACTGTATTCGAAGGTATAGTTTGTCCATGATCTATCTGAAACTATTTGTTTTTCTGAATAAATTTATGCTATCCTGCTCTTCACCTTTCACTTTAGCTATACGCAAAGTTTTAGCATAATCGGTTTAGTTTCTTAGGCGTGAAAGTGGAGCAAACAAACAAAAAGTCATACTTTCACAATTGTAGTATAAGCGTCAAAAAACTTAAAAATACGTTTTGTACCTATGTATGTATAAGGTAATAATATTTTGTAGGTTCGAGACTTAGCTTCTAAGTTTCCGGATTTGCTGTGTTTTCAAACGAGCCCATTCCGTAGCCTTTTGGATTCTCCCAAAATTTTCCCATATCGCATTTGAAAAGTATTTTCTCTTTCTTTCGAGTATGTTAAACATATATTTTTTTTATTATTCACAATTGGCAAGCCCTTGGCATCATCTCACCTGATGGTAAGTGACGATGATGCCGAAGATGGAAACGGGCTTACCAAGATTCCCCAACGAAATGGAGAACTGGCCATCTTATCTTTAAGTCGGAACACATCAATGTTATTTACACTGATGTTTGGCGGCAAGACTTAGGTAAGATGGTGGTAGCTAGCTAAGCGGGCTTAGAAAATGGCCTACCAACAACAAAACCGAGATGTTTATAACAATACAATGATAATTATTGACCGTACTAAGACAACAATATCTAGTCAAGCTACGAAGATATTTTTTTGCGAAACTTCGCATAAAAATGATAAAGCAAAGACCTTCAGCATCATGATTACATTGGCATTGTCGTTGTCATAGCGTGGCTTGGCGCGGTTTAGACCAGGACCGTTCTTAGGGCGTCGCTTAAGGGCTACAAGTGGGAGTCGCTACTGATAGAGAATAAGGAGATACATATTATGATATTTTGCTAAACTTAAGTGGCAGTGGGCGAGGCACATTGCTCATAGAACAGATGACCGTTGGGGTAGTAAAGTTCTCGAGTGGCAACCACGCACCAGAAAACGTAGTAGGCCTCCTACTCGGTAGACCGATAACCTGGTGAAGGTTGCGGGAAGCCGCTAAATGCGGGCAGCGTAGAATCGGTCGTCGTGGAAATCCTTAGGGGATGAGTATGTCCAGCAGTGGACGTCTTTCGGCTGATATGATGATGATGATAATAAGGAGATATGGATTGCATTGATCCTACAGCAAGCACCATAACCTGAGACCGTAATCTGATACATTATGTTATTTTAAAAATACTTTTAGGTTTTGTGACTATTTACAAGGGTGTTTAATTAAACACTTACTTGAAATAAATATTTTGTTTTTAAAATAGAACGATCGGCATAACGCCTTAATTTATTACTAGAAAACGGAGTTTATTTTAAAATATGTAGTATAATTAGATCTTGCCATAAGTAATCTCCATTTCTATAGATCAAAGGATTAGAAAAGAAAGATATTTAAAAAAATCAACCAATAGGTAAACATGTTACGATATGATTCCATAGTCCAATAAAACGAATTAGTCTATGTTATTGAGTGAATTGAAATAATAGGTGCCCAATTGTCCAAATACAAACTCCAAATGCGGCCCTGGCCGCGTCTGTTCAGTTTTCGCGTCATCGCATCGCGATCGTTGTAATTGTTTTTTTTTCTCGACAGCTAGATCAATGGAACCACGGTACATCCTGATCGATTGCCACACTGGTTGGCCGATAATACTTCTAGCCTAGGCAAAGCGGTCGTAACTCAGTGAGATTTGCTTGGTTGGGTTGATATTTCAAGTTAACTGACCTGAAACACGGTCATTACCTGGATGGGTTTGTCTA
The DNA here is from genome assembly GCA_947284805.1 of Coleophora flavipennella. Taxonomy (NCBI): domain Eukaryota; kingdom Metazoa; phylum Arthropoda; class Insecta; order Lepidoptera; family Coleophoridae; genus Coleophora; species Coleophora flavipennella. The sequence goes on from OX369260.1 coordinate 2,677,488, forward strand.
TTAGTGGCATTGTAACGACCCCCGTGTGTGCAGTGTGGCCTAACCTTCCCGAGTTAGGCAGTGTTAACTTTAGACTGCCACAGGTCTAATGACGGAAGTCTGTGGCTTAGAATCGAACCGAGGTCGATAGAGGAAGACTCTATGTTTAACAAGCCAAGATGATGATGACCAGGTTCAAAGAAATTAATATAATTCTTGGTCAGAATACATTAACCTTCATACCGAGGACCGCGACCGCAGTCCCAAGTATGGTCTCAAACCTAGATCGCGACAGGTAATAGTTTCAGGCAAATTAAAACTAGATGGCGGTAATCTTAAATCACGTCTGGTATAAAAAAACGAGATTCACGGTCACGCGGTCAAAAGTCAAGAAACCTTTTTTGTTCACGTAGGTTTACTTCTACCTCTCTGTCTAACATTTGAATATTTTTATCTCTGTCTCTTTTTTCTTAAACCATTGTCAACATGGTATGTTAAGCGACAGCACATACCTTGCTTATAATATCTTTACTGGTAAGACCACCGACACCGGGTAAACGGCAAGTATTTTTCTTTCCTATGCAATCTGATGTGACAGTTGAAGCGCTGTCTCTGTCAGATTATGAAGGGATGAAAGAGCTGCATTTTCCCGGCTTTCTTATCGGCAAGGTTTACTGACATTTTTTATAAATGACGTACCAAAAGTTGACGCAAGATGTCGCTGGCAAAATATTAACAAAGAATATCTACTAACAGTGACTTATATATTAATCTGTGCCTACTAAATATTATATTAGTAAAGGCAGAGATATGCTATATAAATCTCTGAGTAAAGGGATATAAGATGTTGGCAGTATAGTCACTTCAATAATAAGCTGTTACCCTTTTTGCCATCTTAAAAATAAATAAAACCATAAGTTTTATGTTTTTAACTAGAGGCATGTACTTACTTAACAGAGCTGTAGTAAAGATAAAATCTTAGTACAGTCATTACGTTTTATTTTACAAGCACACTAAATTTGTTGTCTTTCATTGTCATAGGCGGTACTAGAGTTTACGTCAACCTGTCATTATTAATCGTATCATTGTAAACGCGTAACGCTAAATGAATGATTAACCAGTAAAATCATACTTTGACTCATTGAGAAACGTAATTTAATAACAATTTTTACCGAACTTGAATTTTTTTAACCGCCTCCGTAGCTCAGAGGCAAAGTTCACTGGCTTTACACATGAGGTCGCGGGTTCGATTCCCGGCGGGGTCAATTGTAAGACTCAGTTTGGTTGGTGGTAGGGCATTTTCTAAGCCCACCTGGCTAGCTACCACCATCTTATCTATGTCTTGCCGCCAAATATCAATGTTGATATCATTGGTGTATTCCGGCATGAAGATAAGATAGCCAGTTCCCTATTGCGTTGGGGAATCTCGGTAAGCCCGCTTCCATCTTCGGCAACATCGTCACATAACACCAGGTGAGATGTTGTCAAGGGTTTACCAATTGTGAATAATAAAAAAAAAAAACAATTTTTACACAAGCCAAAACCACGACTAACACTTTTTTAACCTTTTTTTGTCAACAATACGAGCATCGCATTGGCATAACGATATATGTGACATATTATCATTAACCTTCTCAGTGCCGTGCGACGTGAGTCACAGTTTGGATGCTTGGCGCGTGCGAGGCCCCGGCCTTGCCGCCAGCGGGCCAAGGATCTGGTACCCTGGCCCTACGTGATGAGCATCCAACCGCCCGCTCAAGGGTTATTTAAAGTTGGTGATAGCGTGATAGTTGTAGATAAAATATTTTTTGCGTACATAATACAGTGCATTTTTGTAGTAAAACTTCTTTACGCACGCTTGACTTGGGAATTAAGCTGGTGGATGCGTGACAAGAGCGTTACGGAAGTGGGATCGGGCGAGGCGAACGGACGTTTAGAGGGTTATTATAATAATATAATAATAATAATAATAAATTTATTAACAGAAGTAATTTACAATAGCATCTTAAACTAAAAGTTATTATTTATATATAAATTAGTGAAGATAGAAAGAGAGATACTATTTATTTTTGTTTACCAACAATATCGGTTGCCAAGGCAACAATATCGGTTGTCAAAACAATCCAAACAAACATATAAGATAAAAAAGATTTTGTCATTTTCAGATGATAATAAAACTCTTTTCATAAACTTCTATACCTCCATATTATGACAAAAAAGATTTGATTTTTTTCTGAAGACTAAGTATTTACTCTAATACATATAGATAGAGCTAAAGAGTATTTTAAGAGCACACTCGTATTTTTTGTTCTAAGCCCTAGGCAAACTATACATATTAGTACTAACATACAGTATGGACACTCTCTATCGATCTCACCCCCTCGCTCGCCCCCCAGGTTGATACAGATTGGTTTAAGTTTGGTTCTCGAACGTATGGAATTTCGCCGTGAATTAATTTGTTTCGTCATTTGTTTTTAGAAATGTCATTTCACGCCCGTTGCATGAAGTGTCCGGAGCGGATTTTTGTTTCTTATCTGTGGTCCGGGGAGTGCCCTTGGCATTATGTTATCATCTAATGGTAAGCGACGATGACGCCCATGATCGAAGCGGGCTTACCAAAATTCCCCTACGCAATTGTCAACCGGCTAACGTTATCTTCATGCCGGAACAATTCAATGTTGTTAACATTGATGTTTGGCGGCAAGATTTAGATAAGATGGTGGTAGTCAGCCAGGCAGGCTAAATACCATACCACCATCCAAACTGAGTCTTAACAAAGTAGACCCCGCAGGGAATTACGCTAACTCCTGGTACGAAGCAAATGGACTAACAATCAAGCCACGGAGGCGGTAATTTGTTTGGACTGTGTCAAAAGGTACTTTTGAAGGCTATGTAAAATGACAATTATATAGGTATATAAGTTACCCATAAAAAGCCTTACCGAATACATCATGTCAGCTCATATACGTCCCAACGAGGGGCTCGAGCCTACCCTGAATTAGGGCGATCAGACCTTAGTCGAGCACGCGGCCCCAGTGCGGGTTGGTCGACTTCACACACAACCTGCGAGTTTCTCCGCAGGCGTGTGTAGGTTTCCTCACGATGTTTTCCTTCACCAACCTCCACCTACCTGGATATATTTTCCCGCGAGTGTTGAGTATGGCCTGACCTTCCCAAGTGTGGGAAGAGACCCGTACCCCAGCAGTGGGGTGGGGACTTTTGTTAGCTGTTAATGAAGATGTTAAGGCTTCAATTATTAATTTGTAATTGTTATAGTAACAATAAGGCGTCTATGACCTCCATGGATCGTTAACATTGATCGAGTGACTTTGAACGTGGTCTGCATCGGCGATGCTAAGACAGCACTATGGATCTATTTCTGCACTTGTTCATTGACAGTAGCTAGGGAATGTATTCATAGTATGACTGACTCGGTGGCTCAGTGGTTTGTGCTCATGATGAGGGTTGTGGGTTCGATCCCCACCCAGGGCAAACATTTGTGTGATGAGCAGATTTGTTTGCTCTGTGTCTGGGTGTTGAATATATATATATGTCGGAGCGTTGAAACTATATTAAAATATTTAGCAAGTAGTTAATAAGGATAGCTCTAGTTTATAACTGTTACGGACAGCTTACCTTGCGTGGGCCTCGCGTGCGTGCCTATAGACAGTGCCCTTTGTCTCGCGGTAAAGATTTGTTTGTTTACTTTAACGGCACGCCCGGTTCTCCCGCTGGCCCTGAACTGCGGAGTTGTCTTGAGCAGTAATTTCTTTATTTTTATAATAAGTTTCATTGTTCTAGTATAAGTGTCTTTGTTTTAATATTTTATTTAGAATAAGTTTTGTATGACGGCAGTGTGGCCGTAATAGTTTAGTTCACTTCTTGACCTGATATAGTGCGAACGCATCAGAGCAAAGTTTGTTGTTTGTGAATAAGTGCGTAACAAGTTATTTAACTGTGTGTTGATATTTGGTTCGGTATGGGACTATTGGGACTATTGAAGTTTATTAATTGACATTTATTATACGTACTATTTGTGATTGTACAAGACTTTTAATTATTTAAAAATTCTTATGATGACCAGTACTGATGACGAGGCCAACAAAGGCCTCGAACCACATCTTCCGCCCCAGGCCACCTCGTTATCAGAAGTGGGATATAACCAGGACGTACCACAAGAACGTGAAGGTACTAGTGAGTCAAATGATATTAATGATGAACGATGGTGCCGACTGCTAGAGCAACAAAATCGTAACTTTATGGCGTTGATTAAGGCAATGAGATCGCCTACTTCATCGAATGAATTGCGACTTCCTGATTTCGATCCAAACGCACGAGAAGTTAGTGCTCACGGTTGGTTAAATACAGCCGACATGTGCATCACCGATCAACACCGCCAGGGCGCATCACTGATGATTAGTCTTAGCCGTGCGCTAAAGGGTGAAGCTTCGACCTGGCTTTCAACAGTGTCGTTCCCAGGTATGACATGGAGTGAATTCAAAGACCTATTTACTGCACGATATGCTTGTCCTGAAACACCGGCATCTTTCTTGATCAATATAAATGAGACTAAGCCAAAAGACAACGAATGTCTTGCTGCATATGCTGCAACTTTGATGACGTCGATCATGTCAAACTGGAGTAAGCTAAATACAGAGCAAATAGCAACTGCTACCGTTTTGTCACACATTTCTCGGTTTGAGCCGAGAGTTCAACGTCTTGCATTTACGACAGAAATCAATACACGAAACGAACTGCAACAGGAACTTAAAGCTATTTCATTCCTAAAAAGAAAAGTGTCTACACACGATCCTGCACCTGAGATCAAAAAAAGTCGTCTTAGCCAGGGTTCGCCTATTGTTAGATGCTATAATTGTGGGAAACTGGGCCATAGATCTATACAGTGCTATGCTAAGAGAAATTTGATGTCTCAAGAAAATACTAGTGGAAATACCAGCAACAAAAATCAAACTATTGGGAAGACTACGATCACCTGCTTTCAATGTCACGGTCAAGGGCACTACGCATCCAGTTGTCCTGAACGAGCACTAAAGGAGAAGACTGGCATTGGAGCTGGACCAGACCAAGAGAAGCGAGTTGACGTGTGCACCGTAGATGCACCCACGGAGTTTCTGCGTCACTCTGGTGAGTGGTTCTGTTTTCATTATGATTCCGGAGCAGAATGCTCATTAATTAAAGAATCAATAGCATGTAAATTAGTTGGGAAGCGTTTATGTAGTACTGTTAGTATGACTGGTATTGGCCAAACCTCTGTTCATTCTACAACACAAGTTTTGAGTGTCGTAGAAATTAATGATATTCCACTAGAAATACTATTCCACGTTTTACCTGATTATTGTTTACGTCATGATATTGTCATTGGTCGTGAAATTTTAGCCCAAGGTTTAGCTGTGAACATGACTAAAAATAAGTTGCATTTCAAGAGAGTTTATGTTGTTGAATCATGTAATGTACTTGGAAAACATGAAATTGACTATGACTTGATTGACACTGACTTACCACCAGAGAAGAAAAACGAGTTACATAAGATCTTGAAAATATTTGAAGAATATTTTGTGACTGGAACACCCACGACTCGTGCAGACGTAGAACCTATGCGGATTCGACTCAAAGACCCCTGTAAAACAGTTAATCGCCGCCCATATAGGTTGAGCCCTGAAGAGCGCAGAGTGGTACGTGATAAAATTGATGAGTTACTCAAGGCTAATATTATTCGTCCTAGTTCTTCACCTTTCGCTAGTCCTATACTACTAGTTAAAAAGAAAGATGGTTCAGATAGGATGTGTGTAGACTATCGTGAGTTGAATGAAAACACAGTCCCAGAAAGGTTTCCCCTTCCTCTTATATCAGACCAGATAGCCAGAATGCATGGAGGTAATTTTTTTAGCATTCTTGATATGGCCTCAGGGTTTCATCAGATACCCATCCACCCTGATTCTATCGAATGCACAGCGTTTGTCACGCCTGAAGGCCATTACGAATATCTCACCATGCCTTTTGGTCTTCGAAACGCACCTCCCGTATATCAGCGGTCAATCACTAAAGCTCTAGGTGACCTTGTAACCACCTACGTTATAGTGTACATGGACGATGTTTTGATTGTTGCACAAGATGCCAACCAAGCCCTAGAACGACTCCAAATTGTGCTTAGTGTTCTCACAAAGAAGGGATTCTCTTTAAATGTAAAAAAATGTGCTTTCCTGAAACAAAAAGTTAACTATCTGGGGTACGAGGTTAGTCAAGGAGAAATAAGACCAAATCCTCGAAAAATCATGGCCTTGACTTTATTGCCACCACCAAAAACTGTCACTCAGCTGCGGCAATTTATCGGTTTGGCATCATACTTCCGACAATTTGTAGCTAAATTCTCACAAATCATAGCTCCGTTATACGCTTTGACCTCTGGCACTGGCAAAATAGTCTGGAAGCCCGAGCATGAATCCATAAGACAACAGATAGTATCAATGCTCACAAGCGAGCCAGTACTTATGATCTATGATCCAAACTTAGAAGTAGAGTTGCACACAGATGCTAGTTCCATTGGTTACGGCGCTGTTTTGATGCAAAAGAAGAATGGTAAAATGCATGCTGTTGAATACTATAGCAAACGAACATCGGCAGCAGAGTCTAAATATCACTCTTACGAGTTAGAGACTCTTGCTGTGTATAACGCAGTAATACACTTTAGGCATTATCTGCATGGTCGCAGATTCCTTGTTGTGACAGATTGTAGCTCTCTTCAATCTTCCCGAAAAAAGCGCGATTTAATGCCCCGAGTTCACAGGTGGTGGGCATATCTACAGAGTTTTGATTTCGATATTGTTCATCGCGATGGAAAACGAATGAGCCATGCCGATTTCTTTTCAAGAAATCCCTTGCCAGATAAAACAACGAAAAATTCCGTAGAAAAGGTCGAATCAAAGATAGTCGATATCACAGAACTAAACAATAACTGGCTAAAGGCTGAACAACAGCGAGATACTGAAATATCTCAGCTAGTTGACAGCATGAATGACAATAGTTTGCCGAATGATGTTGCTAAGACATATGAGATGCGATCTGGGATCCTACACCGTAAAATACAGCGTCACGGAAGTACACGCTGCCTACCTATCGTACCCCGAGCGTTACGATGGTCTATCATCAATAATGTACACGAGGGACTAATACATTTGGGATGGCAGAAGACGCTAGAAAAAGTGTTTGATTTGTACTGGTTTGAGAACATGGCGAAATATGTGCGGAAATTTGTAGAAAATTGCGTAACATGCAAAATTTCTAAATCACACTCAGGCAAAATTCAGGCTGAAATGCACCCGATTCCCAAAGTAGCAATCCCATGGCACACCATACACATTGATGCTACAGGAAAACTGAGTGGAAAGAATAACCAAAAGGAGTATGTTTTTGTTCATATAGATGCGTTTACCAAATACGTATTACTTCATCATACAATGAACATTGATACTCCCAATAGTATTAAAGCTCTTAAAGCTAGCGTCTCGCTGTTTGGTGCGCCTTCTCGAATAATTGCAGACCAGGGTCGCTGTTTTGCTAGCAAATACTTTAAAGACTACTGTGATTCTGTCAACATCAAGCTTCATTTAATAGCAACAGGTAGCTCTCGAGCTAATGGTCAAGTAGAACGCGTCATGAGTACTCTCAAGAATATGTTGACAGCCGTTGAGACCACCAATCGCTCCTGGCAGGACGCGTTACCGGACGTACAACTCGCGCTCAACTGCAGTCAGAACCGAGTTACAAAAGCTAGTCCTTTGGAGTTACTGATTGGTAAAGTATCTAGGCCATTGGAAATCATGTTGGCCAACGATACAGATCCCGAAGTCGATATCGATCAAGCCCGAAGCCAGGCCGTAGAGAATATGGAGAAAAGTGCCGACTATGACAAAGCCCGTTTTGATGCTGCCAAGGCGAAGGTAAAATTGTTTTCTAAAGGAGATTTCGTTTTACTGCAAAACGAAGAGCGAAATCAAACTAAACTTGACACTAAATTTAAAGGACCCTTTAAGGTAACTGAGGTTTTAGAAGGCAATCGTTACGTTATAAAATCTTTAAGTTCTAACCGGACTTATAAATACGCACACGACAGACTGAGGAAAATGCCTGATCCTGCCAGTGTATGTCCTGACGATGACTTTGACCAAGACAATGACTCTGAAGCAGAACAAAACTCGTGAAATGAAATAATTTACGTTGATGCTTTTGAAATTAGAAGTGAAAGATATTGCAAAGCTCTGTAGTGATGTGATTTGTGCCAATAGCCCCCCACCAATCGTAGTCGTAGGCGTAAAATCCTGAGTTTTATCTCAGTTGCAGTGCGGCCACTATTTGACTGTGGCGTGCGTTTGGTCGGCGGGTGTATCACCGGATGGAGGTGATGTTGGCAGTGGTGGCTGGATGGAAGCCACTTGTGTTTTGGTATCTGCCAACCGGATGGAGGTTGTCAGATTGGTCACTGAAGGTGTCTAGAGATTTGTGTCTGTCAACCGGATGGAGGTTGTCAGAAGTTGTCTTAAGGAGATTTGCAATTGGCTAAAGTTTTGATGGTCTTTAAAAAAAAGAGTTTTACGAGTTTTGTTGTACACATTTTGCAGAATTGTTTGAAAATTACTTACAATTAATAAAAAAATACTAATTATAACTACCACGAACACAGAATTTCGAATCATTTGACAATTAGTGTAACTATGATATCCACCTTACACTAAATAATATTTTTAGTCAGGTTGGCCGATTGGAAAGATTTTACTTTGCAGTCATTTTTGTCTTTCCAGATATTACACACGTGGACGTGTGAGTTGTCAAGATGGCCGTGTCGGAGCGTTGAAACTATATTAAAATATTTAGCAAGTAGTTAATAAGGATAGCTCTAGTTTATAACTGTTACGGACAGCTTACCTTGCGTGGGCCTCGCGTGCGTGCCTATAGACAGTGCCCTTTGTCTCGCGGTAAAGATTTGTTTGTTTACTTTAACGGCACGCCCGGTTCTCCCGCTGGCCCTGAACTGCGGAGTTGTCTTGAGCAGTAATTTCTTTATTTTTATAATAAGTTTCATTGTTCTAGTATAAGTGTCTTTGTTTTAATATTTTATTTAGAATAAGTTTTGTATGACGGCAGTGTGGCCGTAATAGTTTAGTTCACTTCTTGACCTGATATAGTGCGAACGCATCAGAGCAAAGTTTGTTGTTTGTGAATAAGTGCGTAACAAGTTATTTAACTGTGTGTTGATATTTGGTTCGGTATGGGACTATTGGGACTATTGAAGTTTATTAATTGACATTTATTATACGTACTATTTGTGATTGTACAAGACTTTTAATTATTTAAAAATTCTTATGATGACCAGTACTGATGACGAGGCCAACAAAGGCCTCGAACCACATCTTCCGCCCCAGGCCACCTCGTTATATATTTAAACGTATATAAGTAAGTATATCAGTCTCTGGTTCCCATAACACAGGGAATCCTACTTTGGGCCAGATGACCATGTGTGATTTGTCCTAGAATATTTATTTATTTATCACCCACGGATAAGATAAATAAGGTTGGATTGGCAATAGTCACATTTTGTTTGAAAACCAGCGTCGCCGCCTGTCTCCCACCCATCTACTCCACTACACAAGCAATGATAATACATATACACGAATTGCGCGCACTAATAAACAAAACACACTTAGAACACAGGGCTGCAATTGTGTCTCATACCATTTCGAGAGTCTGTACGTTACACACAACCACACGCAAATAAAAAGTTTGAACGCGTGCTTCGGTTAAGTATGATTATCTAATCATACTTGTGGCGCGCCTGCCCAGCGCACATTTCCAATCCAACCTTATTTATCTGATCCGTGTTATCACCCCACCCCGGACACTGCATACAACGGACGCGAAATGACATTTCTAAAAACAAATGAAATCACGGCGAAATCCTATACGTTCGAGAACCAAACTTAAACTAATCTGTATCAATCTAGGTGACGAGGGGGTGAGGTCAGAACCTAGAGAGCGCCAGGGAGTGTCCATACTGTATGTTAGTAGTAATTTAAATACTTTGGTATCAGTTTGTTGCATACTGCAGTCCTGCTCAACATTGTCTAGGAAAACTTTAAAATTTTTCATGTAGGTTTCCTGAAAAACTATTAAAAACAACATAAGACATGTGCAGTACGAAAAAACCTGCGAAGAAACTCGAAGGTTGTGTGTGCAGTTGATCAACTCGCACTGAGCCCGCGTGGTCGACTAAGGCCCGATGGCCCTAATTCAGGGTAGGCTCGAGCCCTTCGGTGGGGACGTATTTGAGCTTATGTGAAAAATTTCGTATTCTTCTCAGTAAACCCTTTCATTGAAACCCATATCATGGAGATATATAAAAAAAAAACAAGTCCGCATCTTTGGGAGTCTACCATATTGGATTTAAAATGACGTCACTTTGCTAACCATGCACAACATGCATTGTCATTCAAACTAAAGTACATGCGAAATTTCAGCTTAATCGGAAACCAGAAAGTAGTCAAAATTAACTTGCCAATTTTGAAGCGGACAGCTTATCTACATCTCTTTTTTTTCACAATTGGTAAACCCTTGACAACATCTCACCTGGTGGTAAGTGACGATGTTGCCGAAGATGTAAGTGGGCTTACCAAGATTCCCCAACGCATTGGGGAACTGGCTATCTTATCTTCATGCCGGAACACACCAATTATATCAAAAACTTTCTTCTTTTTATATATAAAAATCAATTGCTGTTTGTTAGTCTCACTAAAACTCGAAAACGGCTCGACCAATTACGATCGTTGTTTATCTACGTTGTTACACCCTGTATAAGTGGTCTTTACAAGTTTATGACCAATTTCCATCGCCCTGAGATGACATAACCTGTTCGTTGTTACTAGATCACCTTGGCGTAGTCATGGAGTCATACATACATACACACAATAGCACAATACAGGCAAAACGCGTAATACTGAGTTAGTAGTGAGATCTCTTGATATACGAGTTTAATAGCCTAATTCATAAACTTGTTTATAATAAATATGAGGCGCCAGATATTTAAAAAACAAAACTTGAAAAATCTTTACTATATCATGACACCTTCATAACTGATGCAAGATTTCGTATGAAAAAAAATGTTATTAATAAAATAATAGAAGTTCTAGAGTACAGAAGTTCTATTATTTTAATTTCTTTATGAATTTAATTAAAAGAATTTTCCATTACAAAGTCGAGGCAAAGTAGACCCCGGACACTTCATACAACGGGCGAGAAATGACATTTCAAAAATCGAATGACGGAACACACAAAATTACGGCGAAATCCTATACGTTCGAGAACCAAACGGTAACCAATCTGCGTCAATCTGTGTGACGAGGGGGTAAGGTCGCAATCTACAGAGCGGCAGGGAGTATCCATACAGTATGTTAGTACAAATATATATACTTTGACGATAACGTAACCATAGCTGGTCGTTTCTGGGAAATAGTAGCGGGCGAGAGCAAAATTTAGTTCACAGCAAGACCTAAGGGGGTTCCTTGACATGCCTAGACGATCAATGGTAACAGGGAGGACGAATTCTGGTCATTTGATTTACTCTTTATCATCTGTCAAAAACGACATTTTGTTCTAAAAATGTTTGGAATACCTAGGCGTGACTTCATAGTTTTGCAGTGTCATTTATGTAGGTACTCATTTTGTGATTTTGGTGAATTAAAAATTGAAGACTTGATGGAAAACATAACGAGTAAGGTTTTTTCGAAGTTTTAGTAGGAGGGCAATTTAGTGATCAAGAGTTCATAATTTATTTCTGATGCTGTCGTCATCCCTATTGTCATTTGTACCTGATCGACAATTGATGTGTACTCGTAGTACTTGAAGCGGCATCAATTTCATTTCAATTGGAATTTTCAATTGACTTGTACACTTTATTGTCAATCATCATATCAGCGGAAGGACGTGCACTGTCAGACATAGGCCTCCTCCAAGGATTTCCACGACGACTGGTTCTGCGCTGCCCGCATCAAGCGGCTTCCCGCGACCTTCACCAGGTCATCGGTCCACCGAGTGGGAGGCCTGCCTACGCTACGTAATTCTCAATGCAATGTCGCTTCTCAACAGACTTAAAAAAAGAGAAGGTTTCTCAATTGGTAGTAAAGTACTCGTATTTTTACTTTTTTATGTGTGTTCGCGGATAACTTTGTCGTTTATTAACCGATTTTGATGATTCTTGTTTTGTTGAAAAGCAGATATCCCAAGGGTGCTACCATAATAAGGAAACCAAGATCTGATAATGGGATCCCAGAGAAATCGAGGGGAACCTTAGTTTTCTGTTTGAAGTCGGGTTTTTTTTGTTCAAAATTATTACAAAATATTATTGATCATCTGGGGGCTCCTAATATACAGCAGTACCTTGGTCTTATAATACATACAACCTTCTAACCCCTTGCTTAAGAAGGACACTATGTTTTTGGGGTGAATGTATGCAGCCTCGACGCGGCCTCCGTTCCAGGTCTAAGCTGGCACAAGTTTCTAGAAGACTTAGATAGGGTCCAAATTAATATATTATATGAAATATATTGTTTATGTTACCAAAAATTAATTTAATAAAACAAAATGCGAAAAGTAAAAAAAACTGGCCAAGTGCGAGTCAGAACCGCTCACATAGGGTTCCGTACCAACATACTAGATGGCGCTAGTTTCTTATGTTTCAAAAAAACTCATTTTTTGTATGGAGACCCCTTTATTTTTTTTACTTTTTCTAATTTTAGTAATTGATGTTATAGACGTAGTAACTAATTAGTAATCTGTGGTTATAGCGGCAACAGAAATACATCATGTGTGAAAATTTCAACTGTCTAGCTATCACGGTTCATGAAATATAGCCTGGTGACTGACGGACAGACAAACAGACAGACAGACGGACGGACAGCGTAGTCATAATAATAGGATCCCGTTTTTACCATTTAGGTCCGAAACCCTAAAAAGGTATGAGATATGAAAGACAGAATCGCAAGACGAAAACAGTGAAGAAGTCAACAATTTGAAAACATAATCACAAAAAATAAATTAAAAGCAGGCAAAACAGATCGGAAATAAACAAGAAAGGATAACTTCGTTACATCTAGGTAAGTATAAATCATAAGAGTTCTTTATTATTTTTATTTTTATGATTTATAGTTTTACGATTTATTATTTTTGAGGTTCCTTAACTTGCACACATCTGCGAAGAAACTCGAAGGTTGTGTGTGAAGTTGACCAACCCGCACTGGGCTCGCGTGGTCGACTAAGGCCCGTTCGCCCTAATTCAGGGTAGGCTTGAGCCCCTCAGTGGGTATGTATATATGAGCTGAGGTTTCTTATCCAGAGATGTGATGGTACGGAACCCTCGCTGAGCGAGTCCGACTCGCACTTGACTGGTTTTGTTTAATTGAATTGAGCTGGTTAATTCATTTTAAAATTTATTCTCCTCTCAAAAATTTTCCACTGGTTACTGAGACCCATCCGGCCCTGAACCTGCGACAAGTAAACACGAGTTTACTACACGAGTTGAAACCAAAGAAAAGTAAAAAAGCCCACTAAGGTCGGCCGGACGTCTTGAACACGTTCGCAAAAAGTTTTGGAACACGTTTCTGAGCTCGCAGTCTGCAGGTGGAAGAGGAGTGGGAGATGGGGGGGGCGGTTGTTTTGTATTGCAGCCAGGCAAGGGAACTGGTTATACCACTGCATTTTATGACTAAACATCACAACACAATGTTATAATAAAAAAAAAACTAATATTGTGTGTTGATAAAACTGAGTTTTGCCAAGATCGAATTACATGTACATTTGTTTAACTAAATATTTGTACCGCCGTTGCAAACGTGTTTTTATTACAACTTTAAAATAGTTGATTTTCAGATAACCCATAGTTAATTAACAAAAAAAAACATACAAAAAAAGCTCTGTAATTTTAATCGACGATTACGAAATGAATGAAGTTATAAATTATTAGATAAATCAAAGTTTTTTTGGTTTTTTCATTTTCAGAAAAATATTATGAAACCGAAATACATATTTCTACTATTGTTTACCCTTGAAAGAAAAAAAAAGCTGCGTAAATAACACAGATAACACAATAAATCAATCGATCCGAGGTAAATATGAATGTAGCATTTTTTTGAAGGGGAAATCCAGCATAACTTCCATCACTTATTTGTAATCTATGACTATTAAACATAATACAAAGGTTCATACATAACATAAATATATTCACTTATTTCGAGATTTATATTCTATATTGTTAATTGTTTTCTTATTATGTTGTGATTCATGTATGAAAATTGTATTCTATTATATTATATTTTGTTCAGATGACGGGAACAGGGGAAAAACGTAACTTTAGAACAATTGAAATTAGTTTTGTAAATGTTCGCAGGCGGCGGAAATAGAAATTATTTTTATCTTGCTAAAAAAAAGTTATCCACGTAAACAATCAGATGCGATCCTGCGAGTCGTTACAGAATAAGTTCAAAGAAATTAACATTTTAACGGTTGCTTGCCAATTCATATATGAAAACATGGTGTATACGTACGTTAGTAAGAATTTGCATTTATTACCTAAAAACAGTGACAATCATAATTTGAATTTAAGAAATGTAAATAAAATGGATATTGCCATTTGTGGGGCAGTGTATAAGATTCTACAATAAAATTCCAGAAAATGTAACTAGTTTGTCAGAGAACAAATTCAAGACTCATCTCAAAAAATGCTTGTGCTCTACAGGTTATTATATAAAATAATAGATTAAGTAAATGACAAAGATAACGTCAAAGATGCATAAATGTTGATTCTCTAACAAACACACTTATCTGAGACTGTAATATGAATCATGACATTATTTGTAATAGACAATAAGTTTTTTTGACTATTTAAAAGTGTGTGCAAACACATACTAATTAAAATAAATATTTTTGAATTTGAATTAGTCGACTTATAGAAAGGTACGTAGTTTTATAAAGAGAAATAAATCAAAAATTTAAAGTGAGTGTAGTTTTAGTGCACAACCCTTCTGACAGAATCCTTGGGGGAGGCCTATATCCAGCCAGTGGACGTCCTTCGGCTGATATACTGATGATGACCACAGTTTTCCTGCAGCTAATGCTGAGTAAAGTCCATTTTGACATCGCACTACACCGATTTCGTTGGGCTTATTTGTTTATTGTGTTTTTTTTTTAAATTCTGTTTCTATATGTTTTTTTTAATATTGCTTAATCAGTGTGTGTTTGTGTCAAATTAAAATCTGTCTATTGTCTGTTGTCTCTACTAGTTTAGTTACTTACTCATCTTTGTTTAATATTTATAAACGAATAAAAAAAACTAAGACATATAGATCTTGTAAAGCAGATTTTTTTTGTTTTCATTGCATTGAACTAAGAAAATAAAATTCTTGAAATAATACTAAGAACTAAGATTGATGTAAATCCTTAGATTTTTGTAAAAAAAGAACTCGAAGATTTTATTTATCCTTTAAAAAAAGACAATATAAGTATTTGTAGAAGACCGCCTCTACAATAAATTATTAGGAAGAGCAAAGTCTAGCGAAGCAACTTCCAGTTATATACCTGCATTTAGAGTTTCAAGGTCGTCCAAGTAAATATTCAACCATCATAGTAAAAACAGCTGTTTATTATTATTGTTCGAGCACCTGGGTTGAAACGTCAGGTAGGTATTTAAATAGTTTTTATTAGGTACAGTTAAGTGCTAAAATGCTTTACACATTCCATTTATTTATTATAAGAATATTTCGTACAAAAAAATCTGCATTTTAGTCTTTCGTCTAGCCGTCTCTTTCATACGGATCACTATATAAATACCGTTTGTAATCAGACTATCTCTGTCTCACGTACTACCGGACGACTGAGTGAGACAGGCTGAGGAAAACTTGAGAAAAACCTGTAAACACGTCAGGCACTTATCAGAATCCTATCAGACAGAAACGGATTTGTGTAGTGTCACCATTTAAGGCGCTAAGTTCGATAAACGTTGAAGAATAATGTAACTTAGCATTGGTTTTTGTCATGAAAATAGACAACTTAGCACGCCAAAAAGTATGTAATTTACTTAAGCATGTATAATATGCTTGATGTTATGGTTAATTTCAAAATTATTGACCTAATGTAAACCAAAGTGACATATAATTTCCCCAATGTCACAGAACTGGGTCGCTCGGAGACTACGTCCAGACAAAGATAGGTAATTATAGTTCCTAAGTCCAGATTAGTTTATTTTAAATTTGTTCATTTTTTTTATTCACAATTGGTAAATCATGTAATAGATGGTAATGTTTTTTTTTAACTTTTCTGATTGGTGATCCTTTTATGCTAAGTTAAGCATTGGTTTTTGTCATGAAAATAGACAACTTAGCACGCCAAAAAGTATGTAATTTACTTAAGCATGTATAATATGCTTGATGTTATGGTTAATTTCAAAATTATTGACCTAATGTAAACCAAAGTGACATATAATTTCCCCAATGTCACAGAACTGGGTCGCTCGGAGACTACGTCCAGACAAAGATAGGTAATTATAGTTCCTAAGTCCAGATTAGTTTATTTTAAATTTGTTCATTTTTTTTATTCACAATTGGTAAATCATGTAATAGATGGTAATGTTTTTTTTTAACTTTTCTGATTGGTGATCCTTTTATGTGAAATGTATTTTTAGGGTTCCGCACACCCAACGGGTGACCAACGGTACCCTATTGCCTTACGGTGCCTTAGCTGTCTCTCTGTCCGTCCGTCCGTCAGCGGGCTGTATTTCATAAATCGTAGGAGGTATAAGTTGAAATTTTCACAGAATGTGTATTTCTGTTGCCTGCCGCTATAAATACAAATAATTAGAGAAATTAAAAAAATAAGTGGATCTCCATACAAAAAAACGTGTTTTCTTTATAGGTCTTCAGAAATAATTTTTATTTAGCTCTATCGTAAAAACGGTAATACACAAAGGCGTGAAAGTTGGTGTGATTATAGTACTTGTACCATGGAGCAAATAGCTTTAGTCTATTTGCTCCATGCTTGTACTGAAGTGAAATAAAAAATAATAGAAAAATTCCAAGTGTCAGTCGTACTGGTGCTGTAACTGAATGATAAAAATGTATATTTTTGCCGCTCGCGTTGATGCCTATTGTTCAAAATGTGAATAGGTATCATTTCCATAGCTGTGTGGATAAAGTGTTGTAGTAGTACGGGACCCAAGGAGCGCGAGTCCGACTCGCACTTGACCGATTTTAATTTTAATTTTCGCGTAGCTCGGGTGAGGCGAAAGTCGTAACAGCCATGTTGCATCGCGCGCTGATTATTAAAATTTCACTTTGGGGAAAATTTTGCTTTGCTAATTTTACGTGACTCAGCACCTTAAGGCTAGGCATTGATTCCAACAGTTGTCTCTGTCTTTTTATTTTTCTTTAACCACACTTTTGCACTTTTTCAATGGTTTTTCGTTTCAATCAAAAACTAGAATGAAAGTATAAAAAACAATAACATAACTCACTTTGTATTATCATAATAAAGATTGTTGTATATTTTTTTTAAATTGATACTTCAAAATATTAGTCATCCATAACTAGAGTTGAAAGTAACGGTGTAAACCTATCTTTGGGTTTTTTTTCTATCGAGCCAAAACTGCTATATATCATGTTTCTAATAGCTTTTGACTTTAAGGAACATCATCAACAATAAGTGTATTTTTCTTCTACCTTGGGTTTTCTATCTTTTAGGAGTAATTGATGTCAAAAATAACGAAAATCTGTAATATTACCGCCTTAAGAAGAGTAAACAATATGACTAAAATAGGTAGAATATAGATAAGTTACGTGGTATTGCTTGTAAAGGTCAAAGATGC
This sequence comes from Coleophora flavipennella, assembly GCA_947284805.1. Classification (NCBI taxonomy): domain Eukaryota; kingdom Metazoa; phylum Arthropoda; class Insecta; order Lepidoptera; family Coleophoridae; genus Coleophora; species Coleophora flavipennella. The sequence continues at coordinate 2,695,384 of OX369260.1, forward strand.
ATAATCTTTGAAAATAATATATATTTATTCGTATATCGCAACATCGTTCTTATAAATGAGGAAATAATGTATGTTTCTTAACAATCTCAAACAGTATTATTCGTAATAGGAAGGATATTATATTAGTGATATTACTTAAAAACTAGAGGTGAACAAACTCTACGTAAACAAGTCAGTTTCAGGCAAATAAATATATACTTACAGGAAAACAATTTTCTATTTATACTAATCGTGAAAGAACCTTAAAATTAACATTAAAAAAAAAGTAAGTGTGTGGTTTTATGAAACCACGGTAAAAGTGAAACTTTACAGAGGACGAAACGATCATACCGTCAGACAAGAGCGACCGTCACGCGATATGCAACACACAGACGTAAAAATTGGCGATGTAATAAATGTTTCACTTTAATAATATACTAGTAAATGGTTTAACTTTTTTTATTAACCCTTTTACGAGTATCCCTACTTCGGCAAACAAAAAAAACTAAACCTAATTCGTAGCTCGTGAATGGGTTAACTTTATTCTCTACTAGCTTTTGCCTGCCGCTTCGCTCGTGTGGGCATTGATTTTAAGACTTTCTTTGAGGGTGAGTGGTGAGCGAGCCGCAATTAGCTCGCGAGCGCAGATATTGCCTATGTCACTCATGAATAATGTAACTTTCTACTGGTGAAAGATTTTTCAAAAACGGTTCTGTAGTTCCAGAATCCGAAGATTAAATTCTACAAACAAACAAACTCACAAACTTACAAACTTTACCTCTTTACGATATTATAAGTATAATAATATAATAATAATGTGTCCTATAATATAATAATTATATCATAATTATATCATAATTTATTTATTTTAATATTTATTATTTAAAACGTAGCGTAGGCAGGCCTCCCATTTGGTGGACCGATGACCTGCTGAAGGTTGCGGGAATTCGCTGGATGCGGGCAGCGCAGAACCGGTCGTCATGGAAATACTTGAGGGAGGCCTATGTCCAGCAGTGGACGTCCTTCGGCTGATATGATGATGATGATGATGAATATTTCCCAATTAGGTGTCTATTGAGATAGTATTTTATTTTATCAAAAGCTTCTATTTAACTTGCATTCTCTGTATGTATGTATGTACCTATGTTAGTTTAGTTTAAATCTTGCTATCGATTTTAGAGTGACTTCCAGGGGTCCGATTAAGCTAAAATTTGGAATGGAGCCGTATTCCCAGTGACAATAAATCATTTTGTTATTTTAAAGTTGATCTGATGATGAACTTTGGAGATGGAGTCAAGTTCCCCCAGGATAATCTTTTATTTTTTTTAAATAAACGTAGGAAGTACAATACTGTGCTCACCTTTTTTTGAATTTGGAACCGTATTTTGTTATATTTATTTGGATATTTGGGCTTTTTGAACATAAAAACTCTTTTCATCAAATAAAAGAAGCTTTTAGGTTTTTAGAAAATTATTTATTTTCACCTTTTAGCCTTATAAACTAGATCGTTTAATAATTCCCGAGACTCCCTAACAAGAAGGCGCATATATGTATTCAAAACTCTTTAAGTTTTTAGAAAATACTGGCATGTGTAATTTTTTTTTAAATCGAACAACAACATATTGAATTACGGACATTTAAGTGACGCTTTTTTGTAAATTTTGTAACAATAAAAAAACGAGATTCGCGTGTTGATAGAACATTGTTTTTTAATGGGAAAAAAAATTAGCTCAAGCACAGCAGTGGCTTATATAGCGTTATCCGGAATCTGCTCCGTTTAGACTCTAAACCAACCATTTGTCAAAGAAATACAGAAATACTGTATTTGTCTACAAATATAAATATAACGAATCTTATAACTGCACAGTATAATATATATTTTTTATGGAATTAATTACTATATAATTACACGCGCATATTAACTGCTGGAGTGCCCGTGACTTTTTCTAGCTAGATCATTGGCAATACGATTTTTTCATTATAAACTTTATTAGATAAATTTATTCGTTTGGGCTGTGTAAATTGTACCGCTATAGTACCTATTTATATAAGTTTCTTTTTTTATGTTGTGTTTGTTTTTTTCCATATTTTTTTTTAATTAAGTTTTTCAAGTTTTTTTTTAACTAGTGTGTAAAATAAAGAGTATTTATCTTATCTGAGCATTGTCTGTCAGTCAGTCAATCAGTTACAGAACTCTTTTATATAAATGTATTAAAATAAAATATACGGTACTTTATACAATATTTTTATGGGGCAGCAAAAAATTCACACGATCTCAGAGCCGGATGTATACCTTTCTCTCTCTTATCCAATGGCTCTCGGAACTTGTTTACTCTGTCCCTCATTATTTATTTCGCAAAAATTCCATGCTCCTGCCTTGACCTACTTTTCTTAGGAGCTCCATGAGAAACAACTCTATAAGTAAAGGAAGGCTTGCAAGGAGGTATACGTATGGAAGCTAAGAAATACCCATTGAATTTTATCGTAGTATTATCTTATATTGTAGATAGTTACTTTTGTACGCAAAAAATTTCGATCGGTGCCGTAAGGAGCGGCGGTGGCGTAGCGGCTAGGGCCGCCGCCTCCTGTCCTGGAGGTCGTGGTTCGAATCCCGCCACGTACCAATGTGATTTCGAATTTAGATTTCATATATACGTTTATCTGACGCTCTTACTGTGAAGGAAAACATCGTGAGGAAACCTGCACACGCTTGCGGAGAAACTCGCAGGTTGTGTGTGAAGTCGACCAACCCGCACTGGGCTGCGTGGTCGACTAAGGCCCGATCGCCCTGATTCAGGTAGGATTCAAATTTTTTATAAAAAAAGGTTCGAGCCCATTGGTGGGGACGTATATGGGTCAAAATCAGAGAGGTGAGCATTTTAAGTTTTGAAATGTCTGAGAAATTAAGTTTTTTTTTGAAGAAAATTAACTACCGGAATCTGTTATGTCATTTGTCAAGAACCATTCCTGTGAAGAGGCACGCACACAAATATGTATTTTAGAAATTCCACCTTTTATCAAGAAAAATGCCAGGCCCTTAGATCATTTCGGGAACACTTTTCAAATATTTTTAAATAATAATATAACCATCGTCTTTAATAATCACCTTCAAGAAATTGTAATTAACCTGTCCCTCTATCGATAAATGCTGTTATGTTGTATATTTTTATAGTAAAAAGTTTTTTTTTTTAATTATTCTCTATAGAATTTCAATTAGTTTAAATTTCGTTTCATTATTTCAATTTATTGTATACATTTGTGTGGTACGTTTTAAATTAATAATATAAATACAAATGTTAAAAGGTCATTTTAGTTTGTATATGCAAGATTTAACTGTAGCATTACTCTTTAGTGATAAATTTACCGTTTTTCTGATGTTCCCGAAAATGATGGGAGTGTTCCCAAAATGACAGTGAAGTTCCCTAAATGACATTGGTGTTCCCTAAATGACTGCAACGTCTGGTTTATGCATATTTTATGCATGAAAATAATAGACATTTACAGTATTATACCTTTATTTGTACTTGAAGAATGAGCAACGCAAGTATCAACAGTTAAACTTAAAATCTAATAATAAACTTTGTAGTTTCAGTTAACAAACATAAGATATTAGGAACAAATAGTAATTGCACACTATCTTTGCAATTTCTAGCATCAATGCTTAAAAACAAGTATAAAATTGTAGTTTAACAACAAACAGTCTTTAAGAATTAGGATCATTATAAGCATAATCATATTATAAGTATAATTATATTAATCACAACATAAATTGAGTATCAAAGATTGAACTTAAACTTTAGCAATAACCTACTTTTCAAATATGTCCATATTCTCATGAAAACAGTAATAGGTACGACTACCTTTTTTCTGTAATTTCGGGTAGGGTAAAATCTTAACAACTTGTTCATAAGGGACATATGCAACATCATTTTGTTCAAGTTTAAATATCTTTGCTGATTTTCGGTGACAACGAAGAAAGGTGACCTTTATTTCACCATCTTCATCAACTGAGGTGTCAGCTACTGCGACGGATCTGTATTCATTTTTTTTATTTTCAGTTGGTCCATTTACTAGCAAAAATGTCTTTGGACGTATCATGTTTGGGTGGAAGTTCTCCTTATCATTTCCGTACGATGTACCAGCACAATTATCGTCATTCTTTCCATGAAGTCGATCTGAAACTTTTTGGAGAGTCTCATCATCTGAACTATCTGATCCGTATATGGTATCGTAAATACTTTTCCTACTCATGTGGAGAGAACTCAGAAACTCATCATTTTTTTCTATGTCTAAATCTATCATTTCTAATGGCATTTCAAATAATCTTTCGTTATCTTTGACTCTATCTTCATCTCGAAATGCCTGCAGTTTAATTTCTTGCAACAATTTTGAAAACTGATACAGTAGTATGGTGACATCAGAAGCTTTCTGCCAGATAATCTTAGTTACATTCATGATTCCGGGGATTGCATCTATCTTTTCAGGTATTAAGGTTTTGATAGCAACTATCTCATCGTTAGTGACTTCATGGAGTGAAACGGATGTATTGTTTAGTAAACGGACAAAATCTGCAGCTGTATTTACATCGTTTTCTCGTAGTACTTGATCATCAGCGGTTTTCTTTAGCACTCCTCCTACACCGTCCATTGGACCTTTACCATGACCTGGTTCACTGAATGTCCACGTTGAAGTAGTTATTTGTGGAAATTGGTCTATCAAGGTTTTAATCCATAAGTAAATGTTGGTACGGTTTCGATACTGGGATGTGGGTCCATCTGAAAACACGTGAAGGGTAGTAACGTGTGGCTTAACACTCAATATTTTCTGTAGCGCTGATAAAAGTCTTTGTACTTTTTTCCGCAAGCGATCTATGATTCTTTGCATTTTCTGTATTTTATCTTTCTGTTTTTTAACAGTTCTGTAAGCCTGTGCTTTATCTTTTTTAACCTGTTTTCTTCCTGATTTCTTCTTTGACACGTAATTGTCGTTTTCTATCTCATTTTCTGAATCTGGCGGGCTGTTAGCTAAAATATTTGCCATCATCTTTTTTTTCTGTCTATACTTTTGAGAATTTTTTCTCCACGACTTTCTTTGTTTCCTCTTCTGTCTTTCAGTCATATCACTTACAGTCTTAACTTTGTTTTTAGCCTTCTTTCTTTGGTAATATTCTCTATCTTTCAGTCTCTTCATCTCTCTTTGTTCAGGTGTCATTTTGTCTAAAAACTTGAGTTTCCTTGCATTAGCCTTTTCACGGTGTTTTTTATAGGCTATACTATCCTGTTTTGATAGTTTTTTCGACTTCTTTTTCTCATCATTTTTATCACATTCCATGTTACGCGTACTGAATAGTTCCCTAAAACCAAAATTTTGCATGGTTATTTGTTTTTAAAAGCATTAGAATGTCATTTTGCCCAAAAATTGTCATTTCAGGAACGCTCGTATCATTACGGGAACGCCTACGTCATTACGAGAACGCCAGTCACGTATGTGAACGATCCCGAAATGACCGTTCCCGAAATGACTATCCAACTAATATTTTCCTATCACGCTTGACGCCGCCATGTTAGATATTGGTTTTAGAGGTTAGGAACAAGTGAACTGTAATATTTATAAGAATTTAGCAAAAAGTGTGCAAATTGTTGAAAAACTAATCATCAAACAGCGTTCCCGTAGTGACAAGGAATTGAAGTACGCTTCACTCATACGAAATTAAAAGGTACTTACCAACAAAATCAATTATTTTATTTCCGTAAACACGACACACGCCTATTGCTTTCACTCGTGAACTTCACACTGGTGCTCGCTAACGCCACCTATCGCGTTTTGTTTTAATTACATCGGCCGATATCGGCCTTGCTCACTGAATGATTCAATAAACGTCGGACAGCATTTGAATAGTAAAAATAAGAAGAAATTAAACTTTTTTTAATTTAATTTGTACGTATAATCGTAATCTAATGATTATTAAAGCTAATACTAATGACTGGCAATTTTAAGTATTTATTGTAAACATTTTTGACTTGTTTCAAATATGAAAGTTGCTATAAGGACGCATTCCCGGAATGATTATTTAGACTTGTTTGGTTAAAAATCGAATAAAATATAATCGTAGAAAAATAAATATTTTACGTGTCTTGTAATTATGAACAGAATCTTCATTTTGAAATAAGTACTTTAGCGATATTACGTTATTTTATAAAAAAAAACTTTGTCAGAAGCATGATTCTCACCTCTCTGATTTTGACCCATATGAGCTGATATGATGATAACATATTATTTATTTAGAAAGCATTGAATTGACGTGTTAAAAACAAATAAGTAATTTCCACACTGAGTCATTGAAGTGAAACTAGCGTAGATGCGCGTCGTCAATTTATTTTTGCTGGTTTTTTTAGTATATCTATTGTAAGAAGTCGTTCACATTGACTTCTGTTTGTATATAGGATCAGATCCCAAAATAATTTACCTACTGAGCTAAAATAACTGACATTAGTAAGCATTTTAAAAATAACCGACTTTATTATCAGCGACTACAATAAATTTTGATAATGTATTTATGTTGTTTTTTAAAGTGAAACATTTATTACATCGTCTCAAATTTTTTTCGTCTGTGTGTTGCATGTGGCGTGACGGTCGCTTTCGTCTGACGGTATGATGATCGTTTCGTCCTCTGTACCGTAGAGAGTGCAGCCATTATCGTTTCATCCCCTGTAAAGTTTTACTTTTACCGTGGTTTCATAAAACCACACACTTACTTTTTTGTAAAGTTCTAAAAAAGTACTAAACCGATTTTGATAACATTTGTATGGGACCGATCTGAAGGCATACCCTACCAAAAAATAATTAAAATCCGTTTACAACCGGCGAAGAAATAACATAAAAAAATAACTCTTATTCTAACTACAGGTAGTCTTTCTCTTTTACGCATTTTTATATATATTAACTTCATAATAATAATCCTTTGTTTTGTGATTCTGGCTCCGATATACCTACTTGAGTTCTTTCTCGGCTCCTGTCCTGTTTGACTGTGCACCAACACACACACCTTTCTTCTTATCAGCTCGTATACGTCCCCACCGAGGGGCTCGAGCCTACCCTGAATTAGGGCGATCGGGTCGACCACGCGGGCCCAGTGCGGGTTGTTTGACTTCACACACAACCCGAGAGTTTCTTCGCAGGCGTGTGCAGGTTTCCTCACGATGTTTTCCTTCACCGTAAGAGCGTCAGATAAACGTACATGTTTATAAAATCGAAATTCGAAAACACATTTGTACGTGACAAGATTCGAACCACGGCCTCCCGGACAGGAGGTAGCGGCCGTAACCGTTACGCTACCGACGTTTTAAATATATTATATAAATAAATAATCTTTACTTAATTTTATATAAATTCATGTCTTTCATTGATGTCCATAATTTCTATAAAACAACATTTTTAACATAAAAAATGGATTCAGTCGAATTAAGAACCTCTTCCTTTTTTCAAGTCGGTTCAAAAATTTCAGAATGCTTTCTGAAATTAGCATTACTTATACTCATTTTAGGGATCATCCACACAGCGAGATTTTAATACATTTTTTATCTCTGTTGAAATAGTTATAGCAATTTTTTCGTGTTTTTCTGGTTTTTAACTGACTTCAAAAAAGGAGGAGGTTTCTCAATTCGATCGTATAAATACATATATTTTTTTATGTGTGTGTATAACATCATCGTTTATGAACCGATTTTATTTATTTATTTATTTGATGTTTCTTTTTTTGTTGGAAAGGAGATATCCCAAATGTGGTACCATGATAAGGAAACCAGGATCTGATGATGGCATCCCAGATAAATCAAGAGGAACCTTAGTTTCCTGTTTGAAGTCGTTTTTTTTTTGTTCAAAATTATCTTTAAAATGAAGTGTGTGTGCACAGCTTTATATATAGCCGCAATATCTTTGCGATTTCACTGCTATCGCTATTGTGCCCCCGCGCAGTTATTACGTGTTCGGTTTTACACATATAAAACGCATACGGTTGTTTGTTTTAAGATACGGGCTTTATACGTGTGTGGGTAGCCAGAGTCTCATGTGTGTGCGCCTCGAGTCGCGCTGAGGGATTCCCGCCGTGCAGTGTCTGTCTATCTGTTTCTTCGATATCAAGGTCAGTGATGCCAATTTAGCGACAAAGTCGCTAGATCTAGCGAGATTTCGTTTTCTACAGTGGCTTTAATTATGTGTCTAGCGACAGAAAAATTCTAGCGAACAATAAATAAATAAGTAGATATTTTAACTATATTCATAAAATATGGCAACATCTCAGCTCAGAAATCTCTTCTCTATATTCGAAACGGTGTTCCAAAATCGGATACCTTTCTGAAAATCTGTCTTTTTCCCTCTTGTAGCTTTTGAATGAGACAGACTGTTGTCAGAGTAATATTTATCCAAGCCAAAAGGAGGGTAACCACGCGAGCGTAGCCGCGGGCAACAGCTAGTATTAATATAGTTTGGTGGTAATAAATAACATTTTATTTTATGTTATATTTCATTTTTAGTATTAATTTCTTGACTTTTCGTTTGTTAAAATTAATTATTTTTGATATGTTTCAATTGTTTTATGCAGATTAAAAATATTATTCTGTGTAAGAATCAAGTTATTTTGTTTTATTCCAACAGACCAAAAACTGTACCCCTTTCTACCGTGCATAAAACAATATAGAATTAGAGGTACACGAAAGAATGCGCTCAGTTTCCATCCCTAGCGCTCAGTCTACTGGGATCATTTAGCGACTTCTAGCGGCTTTAGATCTTTGTCCATAGCTAGCGACATCTAGCGACTTTTCAGGCGTACGACTAACGACTTTTTGACATATAGAGTTGGTATCACTGATCAAGTGTAGCTACTGAATATACAGCTCGTTTGGCAGTGGCCGCGACCGAGATTCCAGAAACAAATTGGTCTCCTCTGATAGGCACACTAGTCTATATAAAAACACAGTTAGTAAACAAACCATTTAACACATTCGCGTTAACTACGTATGTATGTAGACGGCCAAAATTCTGGAAAGTCATGTATAACAACGTATGAATACGTCAAATATCATACTCGATTTACTTCAACAACGTAGATAAACGTCAGTTAGTAATCACATCATACTTAATATTTTAAAGGCGAAAGTTTGTGAGTGTGTATGTTTGTTACTTCTTCACGCAAAAACTACTGAACGGATCTGGCTGAAATTTGGTAGGTAGACAGTTTAGGACTGCGCACCCTCGAAAAGTTATAGAAACGTTGCCCACGCGGGTAAAGCCGCAGGAAACAGCTAGTACTAAATCTAAATTCTTTAGCGTCACGTAACCTCAAACGTCTAAAAATTTTTTTTTAGTCTGAGCACGCAACATCGACATTTCATAGCGTTGACACTATACACATATACACAATCCCATTCTCTATCACACACAACGTCTATATACGGCTTTTGGTGTATGGGGTGGTATGGGTTGCGATGAACGTTGACGTGCATTAACGTCAATGTGATTCATTTAGTCGTCGCATCAAAAAAGTAAGATAAAGAGAACGTTTTGATACGTTTGCATATTTGTATGAGAAAAACATGCGTCACGACATGTGGTTCAGTAAAAGTATCATGGTCGCCCGAATGTGTTAAAAATTCTTATTGTTTTCAACCGACTTCCAAAAAGGTGTAGGTTTTCAATTCGAAGATGAGATTTTGTCAAGGGCTTACCAATTGAATGGCCCAGTTCAAGAAGTCCTTAAGTCCATTTTTAATGTATTGCGTATCCACAAAATTTAATACTTTTTTTGATATTAAAACGAATAATAAACCAGTTTGTACTATTGATAGTGCTCATAAGGCAAATTATAGGGGGTTCTTATAAGTAAATATCTGATTTTGAAATTCTAATAAAGTTCATAGAAGAAAAGTATTGAAAATTTGATTGGACTTAAACGAAAATCTTTTGGACTTAGGGATTTCTTTATGGGACTTAGGGTCTTTTGGTTGGACTTAGGGATTTTACTCCAAAAGTTTTAGGACTTAGAGAAATACATCCTAACATGACTTTAAAAAACACAGGTTTCCTTATAACTTCTGTTTTTGGGTATGGAGAAAGGACAAAACAATCATGTAAGTAAGCAAAGTATGTTTAATCATTGCAACAGTAAAAATTAAACGACTATTAGAAAAAAATTACACTTAAATCTAAACCTTCTATTAGTTACTATTCTAATTCTTCTGCTTCATCTTCTGCTGCATAATATAAACCTTCTCTTAGTTACTATTCTAATTCTTCTGCTTCATCTTCTGCTGCATAATATAAACCTTCTCTTAATTACTATTTTAATTCTTCTGCTGCATAATCTAAACCTTCTCTTAGTTACTATTCTAATTCTTCTGCTTCATCTTCTGCTGCATAATCTCCATATTCCTGCATCTCAATAATGTCTGAATAAAAATCTTTTAAATGATTCGGAACATATTAAGAATGGACTTAGGCATATTAAAGAAAAAAAACTTGGACTTAGGGTTTTCTTTGGACATAAGGATTTTTTGAACTCAAGTCACTGGACTTGGGCATAAACAAAGAATACAAAAAACACACTTAGGAACATCTTATAAATGACTTACATACAGAAAACCATAGACAATGACGTGCACAACCTAGCAGTGTTGCTAGTGCATAAAGTCCCTAAGTGGACATAGGGACTTCTTGAACTGGGCCATTCAATTGTGAAATAAAAAAAAATAAAAAAATTGAAGGTATTTTTTTTGTATGTGTGTTACATGATATCTTCGCAGTTTGTGGACCGATTTTCATGTGGTTATTTTTTATTCCATAGAGTATTCTGCCAGGTAGGTTTTATTCATATTGTATCAAAACCAATAAATAACATTTTTATAAAATTCACAAAAGTCAAAAATAATAAAATAATTTAAAATTTTTATAAGTTGTTGCGACGGAAGTTGTTTTTTTAACGTGTTTAGCTTTATAACTATAACACTTTAAGTGATTTGAAACGTGTGTATAATTGTGCCGATAAAAAGATGTTAACATGTAAATATTGGGTTTGTAAGTGATCTGGTTTATTTATCTACATTCTGCTTTTTAACCGACTCCAAAAAGGAGTTTTTATGTATCATAAAATCAGCTCATTTACGTCCCCACCGAGGGGCTCGAGCCTACCCTGGATTAGGGCGCCCGGGCCTTAGTCGACCATGAAGGCCCACCGCGGGTTGGTCGACTTCACACACAACCTTCGAGTTTCTTCACAGGCGTGTGCAGGTTTCCTCACGATGTTTTTCGTTCACCGTAAGAGCTTCGGATAAACGTACATTTGAAATCAAAATCCTAAAACACATTGATACGTGGTAGGACTCGAACCACGACCACCCGGACAGAAGGTAGCGGCCCTATCCGTTACGCCACCGAGGCTCTTTATCTATGTTCAACAAGATTATAGTCAATTGTTAATCACTTTTTATGTTTTGTTTTCAGAATGATCCAATATGAATTTTATTATAAATCGGGTTAGTACTCCTTCGTCTGATATGATGATGATGAATTCTTAGTGTTAACATCTTATCTTATCATAGCAGCCGAAAGACGTTCACAGTTGGACAAAGTCCTAGCCAAGGTTTTCCACAACGACCGGGTTTTCGCTGCCCGCATCCAGGGGCTTCCCGCGACTTCACCAAGACGTTAGTCCATCATACGGTAGCCCTGCCTACGCTTCGTCTTCAGTCGTCACTCGAGAAATACGACCTATATCATTTAACTTATTAAAATCTTAACTTAAAGTAAATGAGTTTCATTATTGCCGAAATTAGTTTATGTTCAAGATTAATAAAACGCCTACACACTGCAAAATAATTAATAATTAATAATTGAAGTGTTTGAACATACTCAGGTACCTACTGTTGAACTGAACAGTAATGAACTAATGACGTTGTTACCTATAGATTGTACTGACCTCAACAGGAAGTCTTGTAGGATTGAATGCATGGATTACTAATTAATTAATTAACCGAATATTCATATTATTGACATTATTTTTGACATTGTGATCAATGTGTTTAATTTTTTTTTATGTTTGACTTTTTTTTTTATTCACTATCGTAAGCCCTTTGGCATCACCTCACCTGATGGTAAGTGACGTTGATGCCGAAGATAAAAGCGGCCTTACCAAGAGTCCCCAACGCAATGGAGACTGGCTTTTATAATTTATTACTATCCGGACGATCATAATATTATCCTTTGACAAATTATTTTATAAGATTTATTGTAATATGACATTGATAATATCAAATAAATATATCTAATCTAATCTAATCATTTCTAAATTTCAATATTTGTATTTAGTACCTACATATTTAATAACTTTAGGAATTCATCAATGATTAAAAACCCGACTGTGTAAAAATGTAACCCATCTTCTTGGCCAGTCGGGTGAAAATTTACCCTATGTCACTCACGGGACCGAGTCGAATCTAACGATACCTCACACGTTAAAATCTTTCAAGCCGTTCAGGCTGTAGCAGGGAACATAGAAATCTACATACATACATACATACAAAAATAACCCTCCTTCTGAGGGTTACGTACATACATACAGCTAGTTATAGTAGAACTGCATAATATAAGTTCTTACTTAGTCAGTTTTAACATAATTTTAATCTGTACCCACAAAAACATAATATTTCTAAATAGAAAGATAATCTAAGATAATTAAATAAATCTAAGTAAATACTCAAAGTACCTCTGTAGGTACCTAAAGTACACAAACTCGAAAAACAAAGCAAAAGAAAAAACCTTCGAAGATTCGGCTCTGCGAGGCACCCGGAAGAAGGGAGACTTACTAATCAATATAATAGAGCCACTATGAAAAAAATATATAACTATATACGTACAACAGGCCCTTTTCAAAGCAAATTCGCCTCTGGGTGAAAGGAAGTAGAACGTTTTTGGCGCGGCAAGCGCGTTACGCAAGCGTGCCCTAGTTATAAATAGATTTTCACGAAAAAGAAATGTTACAGGGAGTTTGGTGCAAGGCAAGGCTCGCACAGAGTAGCCTAAATTGAGAGATTGCAAATTATTTTTTTCTCAAACATACGAGGAAATATAATATCGATATTAAAGAATAAAAATACGCATAGTATGAAATTTACGTACAAATCAAACCCACTCATTCAAGTTGAATGAAAAAAAATATATTTTTTTTTAAATTGTCTTATGACTTGAAAAAAAGAGCGGGCATATTCGTTTCGATTCTTTAACAAGAAGTTTTTATATATTTGTACTGTAACGTGTCTGTCTGTACCAGGTATGCAATAAGTACTCCTTTCTCACCTGGCCAGTGACGTGAAAAAATTGATCTACCTACACGAATTACAATCTTCCGTACCTATGATATAAACATGATCCTGATTCAGGATTGACTATTTTTAAGTCACTGTGATACCTACACGTAATTTTTAAATTTTTAGGGTTCCGTGCACCTAAAGGGTAACCAACGGAACCCTATTACTATTTAGTATTCTTTGCTATTCTAAGCCTCCAATGTCCGCCCGTCTGTCTGTCAGCGAACTATATTAATAGACATTCCCTCTCGTACATCTACCAGATACGCTAAACTACCAGGTTTGTAACTACCTATTTGTTTTTTTAACTACCTGGTAACCATTATCATATAAGCTCATACACGTCCCCACCGAGGGGGCTCGAGCCTACCCTGAATTAGGGTGATCGGGCCTTAGTCGACCATGCGGGCCCAGTACGGGTTGGTCGACTTCACACACAACCTTCGAGGTTCGTCGCAGGCGTGTGCTGGTTCTCTGACGATATTTTCCTTCACCGTAAGAGCGTCGGATAAAGGTACATATGAAATCGAAATTCGAAAACACATCAAACGTGGCAGGATTCGAACCACGACCTCCCGGACAAGAGGTAGCGGCCTTTGCCATTACGCTACCGACGCTGGTACCTGGTAGTTTAGCGTATCTGGTAGATCTACGAGAGGGCACGTCATAGGTGGAAAGTAGACAACATATAATAAAATTTGTAAATTGGGAAAAAATAAGAAAGTCCCCATACAAGAAACTTGAATTTCATGGGTATTTTAGAGGTATTTTTGAGTTTTGTCTATCGTAAAAGCGGTAATATTAATACAAATACAAGCGTAAAACTTGGTGTGACTATAACACAAATTCTTAAATAAAATGAAAAATATAATAACCGGCCAAGTGTGAGAGTACCTAATAAAAAAAAAGATTTTTCTGTTGCTTGGTTCATGTTTTTTGTTTGTAATGAATAGGGTATCATTGTTATAGTAGAGAGGTGTGGTGTTTGGTAAGGAACCCTCGGAGCATGAGTCCGACTCGCGCTTAGCTTATACTAACACAAAAAGTTAAAAGTATATGTTTTTTTTATCGCTATTTCCCTACCCAAAGGTTGCCTGGAAGAAATTGCTACCTAGCAACAAGGCCGCCTATTGTATAGGCTTTTTTCTATAGTGTTCATTTCCTTTTTTTATGTTTTTTTTTAATGTTGAAAAAAAATATATTTTTGTATAGTTTTTCTGCTTCGTGTAGTTTTTTTTTATAAGTTTACAGTTACCTAATTATTTTGCTCGTAATAACACGTAGCCATACGTACCCAAGTGATTATTGCAGGAAAACTTAAATAATACACATACCAATTTACATTATAATGAATAAAATATTAAAATTTGTGGCTTTAGGTTTAACCCAAGTTTATTTACTTAAATAGAACGTTTATCTGCTACGTGGTGGTAAATATACGAACAATTCTATGTGGTTTCAGAACTCATAACGTAACATTACATACCTACCTATTTATCTCAGCTTAGCTAATAAAATAATATGTATTACAAATTATAACTTTAATTAGTCGCATACGACTTGGATTAACTACACTTGCTATCGAGGTCAGATATAAAACGTCAAATAATGCGCTTATCTGTGGTACTGCACCACAGTTTTGACCCCTCATTATTTTTATCATAACTCAGGCGCACAAATTACTTGGCGCACTTTTTTTGTTTATCAGTTTATCACGCACAGATGTGAGTAATTAAATTTAGTTTTTTTTTTGGATAACTTGTGTTTATAACAGAATCGTTAGTGAATTAGCTTTCTTTTTTTTATTATTATTCACAAATGGTAAACCCTTGACAACATCTCACCTGGTGTTAAGTGACGATGTTTCCGAAGATGGAAGCGGGCTTACCAAGATTCCCCAACGCAATGGGGAACTGGCTATCTTATCTTCATGCCGGAACACACCTATGATATAAACATGGATATTTGGCGGCAAGACTTAGATAAGATGGTGGTAGCTAGCCAGGCGGCCTTAGAAAATTCCCTACCACCAACCAAACTGAGTCTTACAATTGACCCCGCCGGGAATCAAACTCGCGACCTCCTGTGTAAAGCCAGTGAACTTTGCCTCTGAGCTACGGAGGCGGTTATTCATATATTTTTAGATAAGAATAGGCTATTACTAAGTCTCGAGTTTATATTTTTATAAGAATAAATTAGCGTCAAAAATTTCAAGACTGATACATGATTCTATTTTTCAATAATTACTTATTTTTTATACAGTATTTTGTTACTTATTTTTTAAAAATTGGCCAAGTGCAAGTCACACTCGCGCAGAGTAGGGTTTCGTTGTCTTTTCCGTTCCGTAGACATCTTAAGTTGGTCGACTAATATTCTTAAACTAAGATAGCCTACTTAGCCGTGCTTACATTTTTTTTCAGATATCCCAAAATAGGTTAGTTTGTGAGGGGCGGGAGGGGGGATTCTTGACTCTAACAAAAATTAGCAACTTTAAAGTTTACTATTTCAAAAACCGATCTTTGAATCGAAAAATTATTTCAGATAACGTTAAAATATATTTTTTTAAGATTTTATTTTATTGTACTATTCAGGGTTTAGATGGAATGCTTCATATGCCGTTAAAAATTAAGGTTTAAAAATAAAAGTTTATGATCTTAGGCGTATTCCATGGCTTGTTCAACGTGTGTCCAAGTGGCTGGTTAACAGATACTTAAAGCATTGAACATCATGTGAACCAAAATGTACATTTTTAGGATTCCGTATACACAACGGGTGACCTGCGGAACCCTATTACTAAGCCTCCGCTGTCTGTCCGTCTGTCAGCGGGCTCTATTTCATGAACCGTAATAGGTAGACAGTTGAAATTTTCAAGGAATATGACTGAATTAATGTTGCCGCTATAACAAAAAATTTGAAAAAAATAAAAAATAAGGGTGGTCGCCGTACAAAATCGTATTTTTATAGGTCTTTATAAGTTTTTTTATTTTTTATTCACAATTGCTAAAACCTTGACAACATCTCACCAAGTATTTTTGATTTATCTCTATCGTAATTCGGTAATATATACAAGAGTGAAACTTGGTGTGATTATAGTTATAATACTAAAGTATATAAAAAAATATAAAAAATCTTCAAAGTATGAGTCGTACTCGCGCTAAGGAGTCCGAACTGAATGTAAAAAAAAAACATATTTTTGTCACTCGCGTTGATGTGCTTTGTTTGTAATTTGAATAGGTATCATTGTCATTATACTATAATAGTTGTGTGGAGAGGTGTGGTGGTACAGAACCCTCGGGGTACTAATCCGACTCGCACTTGGCCGCTTTTTTTTAAACTACCCATTTCCGTACCCAATGGGTAAAAACAGGACCCTATTACCATGTTATATTTATTATCATGTTAGTACTTATACATATACTTTGCTATTAATAAGTTTTTAACTAAAAACCAAGCATCAACGTAAGTCTCTGACACCAAAACTACCCGTGCTCTAATTTCTCTGGACCACACTCACAGACGCAATTAAGTCGCGTACACGAGCTGTCGAGGGGGTGGGGGGTGCAGGCTCCCCTCCCGCTTCGCCGGGGGCAGAAAAAATGCGCGTGGAACGGGAGAAAAAGAAAAACGCGGAAAGCGGAAACAAGTTCCCGCGACACGTGACTGGAAGCTTCCCGGGCGGTTGCTATGGCAACGGAGCTGCACGCTAGTACGCCTCTCTTTGCGCCCAGGTCGTACCCTTGTTGACAATACAATAATTTGGAATTATTTTTGTAAAGAAAATATTTTTAACATATTTTCAGGTTTTTTTCTTTTATTGTAAAATGTCCTGATTGTGACAAAACTATGCCTTTTTAACCGACTTCAAAAACAGAAGAACCTCCAAGTTATTTAAGTAAATTTAAGGCCTTATCCCGTCTTGATTCGGACATAAACCCACAAAAACGTAATAGTCTTAAGTTATAATTGGGCAATATCAAAAATAAATTATACTAATTTTATTAACTAAATAGTTTTTATTTATTTAAAGGCACAAAAACTTACTCGCTATCCACAAACTAGAATTTCGTGACTTGCTTATGTGTATAGTTTCGTTAAAATCGATCTATCCATTTTGAAGAAGTAGTAGTTTTAAATTTGTATGGGAAACGATTTTGAAAATACGCTCTGAAACATTATTGCAGTTGCGAGTAATTCATTTTTAGGGTTCCGTACCCAAAGGGGAAAAACGGGACCCTATTACTAAGACTTCGATGTCCGTCCGTCTGTCACCAGGCTGTATTTCACGAACCGTGAGATCCTAGACAGTTGAAATTTTCACAGATGATGTATTTCTGTTGCCGCTATAACAACAAATAATAAAAATTAGAAAAAAAGAAAGTCTCCATACAAAAATCGTGTTTTTTTTAAAACGTGAAGATACTAGTGCCATCTAGTATGATAGTACGGAACTGAAGAAGCTAGCGCCATCTAGTTTGATGTTACGGACCCTATGTGTGCGGTTCGGACTCGCACTTGGCCGGCTTTTCCTATAGAAGTCTAATTTTTTTTACGTTAATAGCTTTTGTTTTGTTTATAAAGTTAAATATTCCTGTCTGTAAGGAAGATTTTTTTTATATAAATAAATCATGTTACAAACTGGGGGTCACCGTAGTTTCATTTGTTTGTTTTCAACCGACTTAGCCAGTTCCCCATTGCGTTGGGGAATCTTGGTAAGCCCGCTTCCATCTTCGGCAACATTGTCACTTACCACCAGGTGAGATGTTGTCAAGGGTTTACCAATTGTGAATAAAAAAAAAGACTTCCAAAAAGGAGTAGGTTATCAATTCAACTGTATGTTTTTTTCTATGTTTGTTACGCCATATATCTTTGAAGATTGTGAACCGATTTTTATGATTCTTTTTTTATTCGATAGGGTATTACTCCCGAGTTGGTCCCGTATAAATTTTATCAAAATCGGCGTAGTAGGTACTTTATTAGAAAATTAACAAAATCCATAAATAATAATGCAAAATTATACGAAGTTGTTGTGATGGAAGTAGGTTTTTTAACGTGTTCAGCGTTTTTAACTATTTCATGTAGCGTTGAGATTAAAATTTATTGGCGTAGGCACTTTATCAATAAATAATATGTAGAGTAGGTTCTGATGTGAACTGATCAACTTTACCATTAAATTTTTTTGGAAATTTAGTACGGGTAACTTGGGACAGTTTAGTACGGGTAACTTGAGACAGTTTAGTACGGGTAACTTCGGACAGTTTAGTACGGGTAACTTGGGACAGTTTAGTACGGGTAACTTGGGACAGTTTAGTACGGGTAACTTGGGACAGTTTAGTACGGGCAACTTGGGATAGTTTAGTACGGGTAACTTGGGACAGTTCAGTACGGGTAACTTGGGACAGTTTAGGCAAAATATACTACTATTAGTACTAACATACAGTATGGACACTCCCTCCCGCTCTCTACATTGCGATCTCACTCCCTCGTCACCCAGATTGATACAGATTGGTTAAAGTCTGGTTCTCGAACGTATGGGATTTTGCCGTGATTTTGTTTGCTCCGTCATTTGTTTTCAGAAATGTCATTTCGCGACCGTCGTTGTATGCAGTGTCCGGGGTGTTGGTTAACTGAGCCTGTATCGGCTTACACACTATTAGAACATCCTGTATTATTTAAGACGTATTTTCGAGAAAAATAAGTAATAATGGCGGAAGTGTGCGTAGTTTTATCCACGTGTAAGGTGAAAGGAAAAAGGCGGAAGTGGCTGCGTCCTTGGTGTTCATGGCAACCAGCCGTGCGGCCACGCGGGAGGGGGGGATGGGGGGGGCAATTGATTTGCGAGATTATAACCACACCACGACAGGTATAATGTATTTAAAATACCAAGACCACATTCCACTTAAGACCTAACAATTAGGGCTGTGTAGTAAATCTTTGTTTTACTACCTCCATGTCTCAACTTGGGCACATGTTCTAATACGGTCAACTTCAATAGAAAAATATGCCCTTTTGATTTTTGATATTCGAGTGGAATGTGGCCTTGGTACTTAAAAACACAATAGCACTTGGAAAATAATTGCCGGTCTTAGTTCAGGCACTGTTTTGTAGTCCTTTTATCCAGTTCTTAATTGCTTTTTAAAAATGAATAGAGTCAAGTTTATAAAGATACAATGAAATAAAAATTATAAAAAAAACTATAAGTATATAAGAAAATGCTTTATACAGTTGTATGCAGTTAAATTATGTGTAAGAACTGACAATGTACTAGTTAATTAAAACTAAAAGATAAAGTTAAAGATAGAGTTAGTGTACCTACGCTGGGTTAAAAACAATTCTGAGAACTGATGATCACCTCTTGCCAATTTTCTGCGATCAGTCAACAAACAGTCACGAGTCACGGCTTTTTAGGTCCTATATTCTTATTTTTTTATATAAAACCTAGCAGTGTATGTATGTATTTATGTATGTTAATTTATTTAGGTTTTTGTTTTTATTTATATATCTGAAACATGCTTTGAAAAAATACTTAGGAAATAAAAAATATAAAATAGCAACATTCTATTAGTAAAATTAATAAAAAAACTAAATTTCAGCCAAATTGGAGCAACTTCATTTTGGTGGCCGTTAGGTTTTTGTATTGCACCTGCTTACCATTTCGGCGGACACTTGCCATATTCATCAACGGGTAAACAGATCTCCTTAAATAAGTTAACAATACTCTCGATCAAGTCACTTTTTAAACAAAAAAAAACTAAATCAAAATCGGTTCATCTGTTTACGAGTTACGACACAGATACACACGTAAAACTTAAGAGGACTGTGAGCCCAGGGCGAAAATTAGACTTTTCATACAAACGTCGAATGCGGTTTTCACCTTTTAAAAGTTATCTGATTTTGACCAATTTTTGACAGGTGGTCATTCAGAAAAAAGCTATGTTTGTAGGTTTCCATTATTAAGTAATTAATTAAAAACAAACAAATAATGGCCGAACTTAGTTTTGTACGAAACACGTGAACTACAATAAAATTGAACTTATTAACTTTAAGTATTGAAAAAACAAAACCTATAAACCTATTTTTTTTTGACTGACAAACTATAAAAAAATTGTCAAAATTGGTTTACCATAAGAGTGAAAATCGTTAACGCTGTTTGTATAAAAAATCACAGCTTCACATCCCTCTCTTTGCGTCGGGGGTTAGAAATACATAGATATATGCTTCATTTTTGCGCTAGCAAAAAAAATAGGTAAATCAAATTGAATTAGATATAAAAATCAACAGATAATCCATTATTATTTTATTAGATTAGGTTCCTATAAATAGCAATATCATGATCTTCCCAGAAGCTTCAAATTGCCGTAAGTGGTATTCTTGGAGGTTTATGCTTCACGTCATCCATACGCATAATATTTTAACCGTTTTAGAATTATCCCTGACATAGATAACATAAATGTAACTTATTCTATTATTTATAGATTCATTAAAGCAAAATATGTTCTAATATTCCGTAAGATAGGTGATGTAACCAGATAATTATGATCTTTTTTGACGTTGCGAAAAACCATTTATTATTTTCATCTTTTGTATCTAGTTAAAGGCATCATTTGTGATATATTTAACTATATTTTCAACAAAAAAAATACAAAATCAACACCAAATCCTGTAAAATTAAAACATACTTAGGTAACAAACTTGAATCCAGAACTTGAAAGTTCCTATAAACTTAGTGGAATGCAGGCGAGTTCATTAATTTTGAACATTATTTGAGTTAGCTTGTACCTTCCTTGACTGTATTCTCACTTCCCATCAGGTGAGTTGCAGTCAATTGCACTCAATTTTTTTTTTAAAAAAAACGGAGTTGTAAGAGAGAAGATATAGAGTGCCGTTTTAAAGTTGGAACAATAATTTTGTCGGTGGATATGTGATAATGATAGTCCAAGGCCGAAGTCAAACGTCGTGGCAAGGTTAAGGCGAGTGATAAAAAACTTGTGCAGGTTTATGTTTTGATGCCACGGATGGTTAGAAGTCATTTGTATTGGCCATAATAAAACTTTAGTATGAGTATGTCTTATTTTTATGATTATGTTTATGTCAGTAATGAAATAAAAAATACACACTATGTATATAAAGTTAGCTTTTGCCCGCAAGGATATAGTTTAAATGACTCGAATAATAACTTACGCGGACTTAAATTTTACATTCGACATTTGACATCTGACTTGACATTTAAAATAATTCAGCTACTAAAATCCATTTTTTTCCAAATCCTTTGGGAACTATGCCTTTTTCCAGGATTAAAAGTATCCTTTGTTATTTCGACATTGTAAATAATTCACCTGCTAAAATCTGTTTTTTTTTCCAAATCCTTTGGGAACTTGTTAAATATCTATATAATATGTATGTATTTAAACGTATATAAGTATGTATATCAGTCTCTGGTTCCCATAACACAGGAAATCCTACTTTGGGCCAGATGACCATATGTGTAGTTTGTCCGAGAATAAAAAAAACTAAAAAAAAACTATGCCTTTTCCAGGATAAAAAAATATCCTTTGTTATTTTGACATTCAAAAGAATTCACCTGATAATATCAGTTTTTTCCAGATCCCTTGGGAATTTTGCCTTATTCCGAAATAAAAAGTATCCTACGTTATTATCTGCCCTTTATTTTACCTCGGCGCCCAATTTCAGCGAAACCGGTTCAAAAGTTTAATATTGGGAGAGCAACAAATATATATAAAGACGGATAAACACATGTTTGCAATTATATATTATTAAGAATTATGTTTAGGAATAGGATTGGATAATATTCTGATCATAGCACTATGTTGTAACAGTTGATTGTATAAAAAATAAGTTTTGTTATCTGATTCATCTTTTGCTTTGCTCATTAATATGATATCATATTAATTTTAATCATAAAATTATTCATTTTTTAACTTCCTAATTAATATCCACGGATTGCGGACATACTTAAAATTCCTCATCTCAAATTTAATATATTTTACAATTATAATAGCAAGCGATCGATGTAGCAAGGCGTTATAATAATTGTTCTGTCATCCAGCTATCTGTTTTATTGGCTGTGGTTGCGTAGGATTTGCATGTCCGACTGGTTGGCACTGACCCTGCGTACTGCAATTAAATGCACAAAGTCGCAACTCACCACGGTCCTGTTGCACTTGACTGCAGCTATATCAAGTACAATGTACAAGTATATGATCACTTCGCGTTGAGAAATTGTAAGGTAATTTTAAGGTGTAGAGAATTTTGATAAAGGAAAATTACTTAAAGGGCGCCTATTGTATAGACTTTCTTCTTTATTGTTAATTTCTTTTTTTTATGTTGTGATGCAATAAAGAATATTGTATTGTAAAAGGTTTAAAAAAATATTACGATGGTAAAGAGAAATTTTAAAACCTTTGAATTTTTTGAAATTCATAGAATTCTCTCGGACTTGTTATACTATAACCAATTTATTTTGCCTATATTTATAAGGTGCACACCAACATTCATAAAGACAGTCAGTGTAATTTATCTATAGATGGGTTTATGCTCGGGTTTTTTGAGTGAATTGAATAAATGCCTAGTAAGTGACCATTTCCGTCTGGGTTTATTCCCAAAGGACATGCATAATTTTTTTTTGATTGACATATAATTTTTTTATCGATGGAATTTAAAAGATTTCCAAAATGTTTTTTTTTTCAATATTAGATATATTTACTTATCGCTTTGATAAAGAGATATAGTTAATACAATGTACACTCATATATCGTTATCAGTAAATAAATAGTCATATGTGATGCATGTGTGTTTATGTACAATCACATTAGACATTAATCACTAACAAGGGATATAATACTTGTAATGCTACAATTAAGAGCTTATTAAGAGTACAATTTAGGTCTGGTTTATAGATAACTATTTGCAACTATTGCTATTCCTTCACTAGTATTGGTTGGTTAGCTATAAAACAGTTTATTGCAGCGAGTGTGCATCCACGTGCCCCGAACGTGATAAATAATGTATGAGATATATACAGACTAGTACATGCAGCCGACAAATGTCCAAGTCACGACAGAACTATTTTTGCAAGACCTATATTATATTATGCCCCGAAGATCGCGCTAGTTGGTTACAAAGAAAGATGTGTCAGACTTACCTGAACTTTCCCAACGCGTGATCCTCCCATTTAATTATGTGTGGACAGTATTCTGGATCAAACAATAGATTCCTCAGGAACTCAGGGACTGAGACGCTTCTTGGCCGCTTGGAGACTTTCCTGCCGCTCCCTTTAGGTCGTCCTGGAGGTCTTTTAAATATTTTCTTCGACGATTCCTCGTCTCCAGATTTACTTCCATCGCTGCCACAGGAATATTCCGGTGAAGCAGTCCCTGATGACCGAAACGGGTCTTCGGTGTCATCACTGGAATCACACGTTGTTTGAAGTAAACTGCTATCATTAGGCTTGTAATCTGACGTGTACAGTCTGTTTCTATGATCCAGTGAATCTAAATCTATCATTGAAACATGGTTATCTTGACAATACTGTGCACTTTCTGCATACGAAAATACTGATGATTTTCGAATCTCTTCATTGAGCCTATTCTGTAATCTGTCAAATATACTATCCGCTATCCTCTTTGACAATATTTGTTCAATGTTTGGGTGCAGTAATCTGTGAAAAATATCTTCACGTGTCAATACTCTGAGCTCGAGGCCTATTATTTTGAAATTGTAGAACGGCACATCGTTCTCCATGAAGCCAGCACTGATGATTGTGTCGAAAATCCATGACATTGTGTCTTCTTCGTTCCAGTCATTGACGATTTTGTATCTCCAGTCATCTCTGTGGCTCTCCCTGGGGTTAACCAAGCTGGTGTAGACACTGACGGCGGCGTCGATCTCTGGTTCTGCGTAAGGGTCGTAATTTGGGTTTGTATAGTAGTTGATGTAAGGAGTGGTTTTCTTGAAAACTTGGAAGTCGTCGAGTCTGGCGGAGGGCGCTTGCGGGGAGAGATAGAGATCGCACGTGTTCTGGTCGTACGGGCGCGCGTAGTCAATCATCTTGCCGTTGCCGCGTGCGTTGCGGGCAGCGTTTCGCGACGGAATGGGCAACGGAGCGCGCCGCCGCGCTTATGAATACTTACTATCAGCGCATCCACGCGACTCGCTGGAAGTACTTGGTTTGTTTACTACGCTCTGCGTTCGTTCAGCCCAGTGTTGCCAGATACACTGTAATTACAGCTGATCTACCGTATTTACTGTACACTGTAATACTAAAATTACAGTACAGTGTATATTTGTATCTAAGACTTTTTATTTTTTATAGAAATATACCTATTTATTTATTTTGCAAACTACAATATTACAATGCAACAAACCATTCGACGTAACAGCACGAGTTGCATTAATTTTAAACCAACTGAGAAAATGATAAAATCATTTAATTCAGGGATCTACAAAAAAGAAACGGCTATCGGGCTAAATGATAGTGATAGTGATTGATAAGTGGTTGGTTAGTCAACTATAAAGTGTATTTTCATTAAAATTTAAGCAATAAAAGTGTCTTGATATCCTCTGTAAAATTCGCTGTATTTTTTTTTTACTTTTGCTGTAAATTTGTCTCAAACACTGTATTTTTTCGCACCCAACACTGTCATATCAGTTTCCTCATCTGGCAACACTGGTTCAGCCTAGTCTAGAGCCACGCAGAGGCCGTACCTCCACCAATGTTTTTCCTAACGAATTCTTGTCCAGAGCAGTCCCGCATCAATATGATTTACAAATACGGCTGCTTGCGAATGGGAAAACCACTAAGGTCGACGAGCCGAAAGCTGTTAGCTGGTCAGGCTGTACTTCCCAGATAAATAAATATGGAAGCATTATCATCAGTTATGTATGATTGATTAGATAGATAGATAACTCATTTATTTTTCTAGTAAAACAGCACCCTATAGAGCAAACAAGCGATGGAGATAAAACATTATAAGTACTTAATTCATAAAAGAGTACACTGTCATTGAAAACACTAATCTATATATATAAAAATGAATTGCTGTTCGTTAGTCTCGCTAAAACTCGAGAACGGCTGGACCGATTTGGCTAATTTTGGTATTGAATTATTTGTGGAAGTCCAGAAAAGGTTTAAAAGGTGAATAAATATGAAAACGCTCGGAATTAAATTAAAAAAAATAATATTGGTTGACTTCACACACAACCTTCGAGTTTTTATACATACACTTAAGTATATTTTTTTGCTGTTCGTTTGTCTCGCTAAAACTCGAGAACGGCTGGACCGATTTGGCTAATTTTGGTATTCAATTATTTGTGGAAGTCCAGAGAAGGTTTAAAAGGTGAATAAATATGAAAATGCTCGGAATTAAATAGAAAAAATCGGAAAATAAAAATCAGTGTAAAAATAATTGGTTTTAGGGTAGGGTAGTGTAGTGTAGGTGTAGGGTAGTTTAGGGTAGGGTAGGGTTGGGTAGTGTAGTGTAGGGTTGGGTAGGGTAGTGTAGTGTAGTGTAGGGTAGTGTACGGTAGGGTAGTGTATGTAGGGTAGGTTAGGGTAGTGTTGTGTTGGGTAGGGTAGTGTAGGGTAGGGTAGTGTAGTGTAGGGTAGGGTAGTGTAGAAATGGGTAGTGTAGTGTAGGGTAGGGTAGTGTACGAAAGGGTAGTGTAGAGTAGTGTATGTAGGGTAGGTTAGGGTAGTGTAGTGTAGGGTAGGGTAGTGTAGAGATGGGTAGTGTAGTGTAGGGTAGGGTAGTGTAGGGTAGGGTAGTGTAGGGTAGGGTAGGGTAATGTAGTGTAGGTTAGGGCAGTGTAGTGTAGTGTAAGGTGGAACGAAGTTCGCCGGGACAGCTAGTAAAACTAAAATTTAACTGTCTAGCCAGAAAAAAATGCCCGGGCTCAGCATAATATTGTGCATGTATTCATTTAAAGGGTTAAAACGAGTTCTAGATTTTGATGGGAATAGGTTCTCTAGCATTAATATATTCTAAATAAAAAAGTAAGAAAATACCATAATGGATATGTAATTGTATATCTCGGGAAGCCGATGGATGCGAGCAGCGAAGAACCGGTCGTCGTGGAAATCCTTGGGGGAGGCCTTTGTCCAGCAGTGGAATTTTTTCGGCTGATATTATAATAATGAATTGTATTCTTAACTATGTATGTACTCGTACCTACATAGATATGTGACTTCGTTGTTAGCTCTACCACAGTATTAAGATATATATTGTAATTCTGTGGCTCTACCGTCTGAACGGCTGAACCGAATTAGATGAGATTTTCTATTTAGACTTTTATTGTTTATTTCTAATTAGGTTTTGTTGGAATTTTAAATACCTGGGTTGTTTATTTCAAGTACCTGTAATAAAAATGAAAAATATACGGCTCTAATGATTTTTTTCATTCAAACAAATGAGAGAGCGCGAAGCGTCTCCGTTTCAGCTTGTGCAAAAATACTTTCGCATATGTGTCCGGATGTCCGAATGTCCGGCTGTTCTCCTCTACAGGTCGCATTTCTCAATCGATTCTCGTGAAACTTTGTGAGCAGGTACCATTATTATATAGAATTTTTTTGTCGATTCAGCTTTTGGATTTTCGAAATGAAAACTACTTTAGGCGCGTTGAACATTTTTGAGATGGGAGAAAACTATTGAACTCGCGACACTGTAACGACACCGACACAGTACCAGGAACACTCGCAGGGTCAAAACTTATAAAATCATTTTTGAGATGGAAACAAACTATTGAACTCGCGACACTGTAAGCGACACTAACACTATACCAGGAACACTCGCAGGGTCAAACTTATAAAATCATTTTTGAGACGGGAACAAACCATTGAACTCGCGACACTGTAACGACACCGACACATACCAGGAATACTCGCAGGGTCAAAACTTATAAAAACATTTTTGAGATGGGAAAAAACATTGAACTCGCGATACTGTAAGCGACACCGACACCGTACCAGGAACACTCGCAGGGTCAAAACTTTAGAAAGTTTTCACTTCTATCGGCACTCCAGGAGTGGTAAGGTTTTTTCAAAATGGCGGAGCCATGGAGGTTGAAAACGTAAAAATTATCATATTTCAGCCATTTTGAAAAACTCGCGAGGTCTACAGCTTACAGAGCCACTATAGTATTATCTATACATATAATAAAACTGTAATGGGGCCGTTTCTGTACATAAAATATTTTCGGAAATAATAACTGTGTTGTACATTACTAACGATATAGAGGCCAATAAACTTTTGGAATTTTTTACTGTCTGTATGTTCGCGCATCACGCAAAAACTACCAGACCGATTTTGACGAAAGTTAGTTAGGTGATAAGGAATAGCCCGGCTCAACATATAGGATACTTTTTATCCCAGTAAATTCAAGAGTTCATGTGGGAAAATTCAAAACCTCCACGCGAATGAAGTCGCGGGCACAGCTAGTTTATACCATAAAACATAAATGTACTACAAAAATACTAATTGCATACCAAAATTGATAACTGTGTATCACACTTCACTTCACTCTGTCGACATCTGGTGATGCTGAGCAAGCGAAGCGAACTCAGGAAACGGAGCACCCTGACTCCGACCCCTGATTCCCGGCGGGGTCAACTATGTAAGACTCGGTTTGGTTGATGGTAGGGCATTTTCATAGCATTGATGAGTGGCGGCTTGAAGATAAGGTAGCCAGATCCCCATTGCGTTGGGGAATCTTGGTAAGCCTGCTTCCACCTTGGGCATCATCGTCGCTTACCGTCAAGTGAGATGATACCAAGCGCTTACCAATTGTGAATTTAAAAAAAAACGGCTTTCGTACTAGGTATTCAGAACTCCTAAACTAAAGCGGGAGCGAGCAAAGCGGAAGCGGGAGCGAGCAAAGCGAGCACGGAAATGCCGAGCATCCTGACTTGGATGGTCGAGGTTTAGAATTGTTTTGACATGGGAACCACAGATATCAACCCCGTAGAGGCTACGTCGACTTTTTCTTTTATTCACAACTAGCTGTTTCCCGCGGCTTCACCCGCGTGGACCACGTTTCTATGACTTTTCGAGGGTGCGCAGTGCGCGAGCCGCAAGCGGCTCGCGAGCGTGGTAAAAAGTAGCCTATGTCTTAATCCAGGTCCTAATCTGTCTACCTACCAAATTTCAGCCAAATCCGTTTAGTAGTTTTTGCGGGAAAGCGTAACAGACAGACAGAGTTACTTTAGCATTTATAATATTAGTAGGGATTGGTAAGTTCTTGCCATTCTTTCCCCTGTGAATAAGTGACGATGGTGCCGAAGATGGAAGTGGGCTTACCAAGATTCCCCAACGCAATGGAGAACTGGCTATCTTATCTTCAAGCTGGAATACATTTATGCTGTAAATTGAGTATTAAGCACCCGAATAATATAGTTACCCACTTCATTTAAAATTTAGGCTAGGGCCACTGAACTGCACACAACAGTCGTGAAATGACATTTCTAAAAACAAATGACGGGGCAAACAAAATCACGGCGAAATCCCATACGTTCGAGAACCAAACTGTAACCAATCTATATCTGGGTGACGAGGAGGTGAGGTCGCAATCTAGAGAGCGGCAGGGAGTGTCCATACTGTATGTTAGTACTAATATAAATGCTTTGCTGTAACCAATCTGAATCAATCTGGGTGACGAGGAGGTGAGGTCGCAATCTAGAGAGCGGCAGGGAGTGTCCATACTGTATGTTAGTACTAATATAAATGCTTTGCTGTAACCAATCTGTATCAATCAGGGTGACGAGGGGGTGAGGTCGCAATTTAGAGAGCGGCAGGGAGTGTCCATATTGTATGTTAGTACTAATATATATGCTTTGCTGTAACCAATCTGTATCAATCTGGGTGACGAGGGGGTGAGGTCGCAATTTAGAGAGCGGCAGGGAGTGTCCATACTGTATGTTAGTACTAATATATATGCTTTGCTGTAACCAATCTGTATCAATCTGGGTGACGAGGGGGTGAGGTCGCAATTTAGAGAGCGGCAGGGAGTGTCCATACTGTATGTTAGTACTAATATAAATGCTTTGCTGTAACCAATCTGTATCAATCAGGGTGACGAGGGGGTGAGGTCGCAATTTAGAGAGCGGCAGGGAGTGTCCATACTGTATGTTAGTACTAATATATATGCTTTGCTGTAACCAATCTGTATCAATCTGGGTGACGAGGGGGTGAGGTCGCAATTTAGAGAGCGGCAGGGAGTGTCCATACTGTATGTTAGTACTAATATATATGCTTTGCTGTAACCAATCTGTATCAATCTGGGTGACGAGGGGGTGAGGTCGCAATTTAGAGAGCGGCAGGGAGTGTCCATACTGTATGTTAGTACTAATATAAATGCTTTGCTGTAACCAATCTGTATCAATCAGGGTGACGAGGGGGTGAGGTCGCAATTTAGAGAGCGGCAGGGAGTGTCCATACTGTATGTTAGTACTAATATATATGCTTTGCTGTAACCAATCTGTATCAATCTGGGTGACGAGGGGGTGAGGTCGCAATTTAGAGAGCGGCAGGGAGTCTCCATACTGTATGTTAGTACTAATATATATACTTTACTACTAATCCTATCTTTGTGGAAGTCCAGAGAAGGTTTAAACGTAGTGTAGGGTAGGGTAGTGTAGTGTAGGGTAATGTAGTGTAGTGTAGTGTTTGTAGGGTAGGGTAGTGTAGGGTAGGGTAGGGTAGTGTAGTGTATGTAGGGTAGGGTAGGGTGGTGTAGGGTAGGGTAGGGTAGTGTAGGGTAGGGTAGTGTAGTGTAGGGTAGAGTAGTGTAGTTTAGGGTAGGAAAGTATAGGGTACGGTAGTGTAGGGTAGGGTAGTGTAGGGTAGGGTTGGGTAGTGTAGTGTAGTGTAGTATATATAGGGTAGGGTAGGGTAGTGTAGGGTAGGGTAGTGTAGTGTATGGTAGTGTAGTGTAGGGTAGTGTAGAGTAGGGTAGTGTAGTGTATGGAGGGTAAGGTAGTGTAGGGTAGGGTAGTGTAGTGTAGTGTATGTAGGGTAGGGTAGGGTAGTGTAGGGTAGGGTAGGGTAGGGTAGTGTAGTGTAGTGTAGGGTAGGGTAGGGCAGTGTAATGTAATGTAAGATGGTACGTAGTTCGCCGGGACAGATAGTATATTATATACTTTGACTAGGCGCATTAAATATATGCGGGGTTTGATTTCTTTTGGTATATTTTTATGTGCAAATTGTGTTTTTGATGGGATACTTCAAAAATCTTGAATGTTTTCGTGTACATTTATAATAATTTTGAAACTGTTGGATAATAAGAGTTCTTTAAATACGAGTGTAAGTTAAAAAAACCAGCCGTAGGTGAGTTTTTTTATAGCATTACACGAGTGTTTTAAGACCAAATTATGTGCAGTTTCATACACTACTTTATCTAATCTCATTCATTGGGATTGAATCAACTAAAATACAAAGATCAAAGTTAAGAGTAAGAAAAAATCCCACGAAATTCAGTAAGTACCTACAACAAAACGTGTCATAGCGCTGAATCCCAGCGCATCACCGCGCTTGCACTGAAGCGGACGGTGTCATAGACAGTTAAAAACAATGCTTTCACTGATCTCAGACATTTTTAAACAAGAATGAAAATTATCCACGAAATTCAGTAACTTTAACAAAATTCAATGAAAAACCAACACATCACCGCGCATGCGTTAAAGCGGGCGCTGTCACAGACAAGTAAAAATTGGAATGAAAACTTTTTGTATTGCTGTAAAAATGGCGCGAACCGCATGTGCGTTCCAATAAAAAAAAATGATATGGAACTTCGTTGGTGATATTATCTCTTTGGTTTAACTTGTATCGTAATGGAAAAATAATTACATTATAACATTATTTCTCTAACAAAATAATGTTATAATGTAATTTTTTATTTTATTTACGGTATTGTGTTTATAAAGTATGCCAATATAAACTCGTTTTGAAGTTGATAATGCGAACTTTACGATATGAGAGTACCTATATAAAATATATTATTTCATAGTACTTAACTATTAATAAGTTCTATAACATGGTATAGTAACATACCGTGTTATAGAACTTATTAATAGTTAAGTTAAGTTAAGTTACTACACGAAAACTTTAAAAGGTATCTTGAAACCAAAAAACAAATACAATGTAAACTCTATATATAGCATTTGTGACGTTATTGAGAGTTTTCGTTATACGGAGAGAAATTAGCGTCAAAGTAAACCAATTGGAGCCAGAAAACTTTGAAGTTTCAAAGAGTGAATCGTTATAACGAGTGACGTTTTACAGAGTTTACACTGTAGATAAATATAATGTTACTGAAAATAAGGCAGCGGCTGGGCTGGGCGCTGGGCGCAGCTAACGATGCGGCCGGATTTCCCGTGGGCGCATAGCTTTATAAAGATTTCCCCCGCGTTATAAAAATACTCTAATGTATTCTCGGCTTGAAGATAAGGATTTGAAAGATAGTCATCTGAAACAGTATGCGAGGAAGTTAGTACAGAATGACCTGCAATTTACTTAGGTACTAGTATTCCCGGTGAACATCGTACCACTTTATACTACGCTACACTACCCTACCCTACCTTACCCTACACTACCCTACCCTACCCTAGCCTATCCCTACACTACACTACACTACCCTACCCTACACTACACTACCCTACCCTACCCTTCACTACACAAAACTACACTACCCTAACCTACCCTACATAAGACCCTTCTCCTGACAATAACGAACTCGACAAAAAAAGAATTAGCGAAATCGTTCCAGCCGTTCACGCGTGATGCCGTGATCAAGGTAAATAGGGATTTATTTTATGTATATAGATTATGCATTTAGCACTAGTTTGAGCATCTTAAATTCTAACTAGCTACAACGATAGGTACTGAACGACTTCTTGAAGTGGTAACTTAGTACCAAATTTACAAAAAAAAATTACCCCCCAAATACACACACTCACACATACACACGAACATGCAGACAAGAACTACAAAAGACAGTCATACTGTTTTAATTAAATAGATATTTCCTTTGTGATTTAATTTAATTTCTTTAAATTTTTAACGTTAGTCATCTTAAGTATTTGTTTTAATGTTTAATTTTTACACATAGCATACCATATCGTAATGGAGGAGGTCTCAGCTATACAATATGAATACCTGTTTTTTATTTAATTTATTTTAATTAATTTTTTAACAAAGTGGTTAGATATTATGTTATGTATTATAAGAATTATCATCATCATCATATCAGTCAAAAGACGTCCACTGCTGGACAAAAACAACCGGTCCAGAGCCCGCATCCAGAGACTTTCCGCGACCTTTACCAGGTCGTCGGTTCACTGTTTGGGAAGCCTTCCTACACTATACGTCTTCCGGTGAGCGGTCGCAATTAAAGAACTTAACTGCCCCAACGGCCATCTGTTCTACGAGCTATGTGCTCTGTCCATTGCTACTTAAGTTCAGCGATTCTGTTAGCTATGTCGGTTACCATTATCTGTAGGAGAAACATCTGTCCTATCCTTACGCGATCGAATCAGAAATGAGATCTGTCTCATTTCTGATTCGATTGCGTAAGGAATCTCCGAGCATAGCTTACTCCATCGCACTTTGGGTGACCTTGAGCCTTCTAATGAGGCCCATAGTAAGCGACAATGTCTCAGTTCCATATGGCATCACTGGCAACACATACTGGTCAAAGACCAAAGGACTTGGTCTTAAGGAATTGCGATAGTTGGGACAATAAGATATTGCAAAGCTTCCTGAACCAGCCGAGTTTTGTTTTGTTTGATTCGTCAATCGATCCCCTTTTTGAAGTTGGACCTACCTAGCTGGACTGTTTGTCCCAGGTATTCATATTCGTCAACAACATCCAGTGTAGAGTCTCCAACCCTCAGAGGAGTGGGTGCGTCACGGACATTTAACATTAATTTTTCAACACTTCTTGAAAGACTCTACAGAGGCCATCGAGCATTGTGCCTAGGTCTTCCATAGTCTCAGCCATGACCACGGTATCTTCAGCGAATCGGAGGTGGGTGATGTACTCGCCTTTGATATCGATGCCGAGTTCACCCCAGCACAGAAGCATGAAAACATCTTCCAAGACGCCTGTGAACAGTTTCGTAGATATAACGTCTCCCTGTCTTATCCCTCGGTGCAGTCGAATAGGTTTCGAATATCATACAAACACTTCATCACCTCGATATATCAATAGTCAATTCGGCACCGTTGGTGAGACTGTAGCATGGCCCAGGTTTTGACCGAATAAGAATTATACAAGAACTAGTTTTTACCCGCGGCTTCGCCGGCGTGGACATCGTTTTTATGATTTCTGGTGTAGTGACGCATGGCGTGGCGACGCGTCGCCATGCTATATGATGGTATATATATATGTCACCGTAAGAGTGTAAATTCCGTTAGATTATTATCTATCGGTATCCATTATTTATTTATTATTTATCCCGTTAGATTATAATCTAACGGCATTTATTTCGCGAGATTGTGAACTGTCGAACACTAGTGACATTACAATAACACTAAGCGAAGTGAAAAACACTAAATAAATGTTAGGTTTGGTCAGGTTTGATTGATTTAATAGTCAAAGAGCATCGGATGCGAGGGTCCCCCCCGTGGGTAACAGAATGCTGCGAAGCAGAAGAAATCATCGGTTTTATGCGGAGGTACAAGACTTATTAGTAGTGTATGTCATTTCCCACTCCCTCATCCATCTCTTAGCAAAAAATCACAACAATCCATTGTTTCATTGCGATTTTAAGAAATTAACCAAAAAAGACTATTTTACAAATCCCTCAGAAACTGCATCGGACTATGCTATTCTCAAGGGATTAAAAGTAGCCTATGTCCTTTTCTGTAACACAGGCTATCTGCATACCGAATTTCATCAAGATTTGTCAGTGTTAAAGCGTGAAAAGTTAAAAAACAAACAAACACATTTTCACAACTATAATATTACTTGCTTTTTCCCGCGGCTCTGCTCGCGTGGACATCGTTTTTATGACTGTCTTTAAGGGTGATTATGTCGTTTCCCACCTACTCAACCATCTCTGTGCGAAAAATCACAACAATCGAGTATTTTTTTTAGTTCCCTCAGGAACTGCATCAGATTATGCTATTTTCCCGGGATAAAAAGTAGCCTATGTCCTTCCCCGTCACACAGGCTACCTGCATGCCAAATTTCATAAAGATTGGTCAAGGCGTTGAAGCGTGAAAAGGTAACAAACAAACAAACACATTTTCAAATTTATAATATATTATATATAATATATTATATATATATATATATTAGACGGTGCGCGGCGGTAAATTTTCTCCACATCCCTCGGAAACTATGTCAGGATATGCTTATTAGTAAATCGTGTCATTTCCCACCACCTCAACCATCTCGGTGCAAAAAATCACACGATCCATTGTTCCGTTGCGATGTTAATTAACCAAAAAAGAGTATATTTTCAGTTCCCTCGGGAATCGCATCGGGCTATGCTATTTTCACGGGATAAAAAGTATCATATGTCCTTCATTGTGACACAGGCTACCTGCATGCCAATTTTCATTAAGATTGGTCAAGGTGTTGAAGCGTAAAAAGGTAACAAACAAACAAACACATTTTCACATTTATAATATTAAGTAAGGATAGCTATAGTAAAGATTATAGTAAGAATTGTTATTATTATTATATTTATCGTAGGAATTATCGCTTTGCAAGAGTTGAAAGATACCGATGCAATATAATTCATGTGATGTTGGTAGTTTTATTTTAACTGAAGTAAAATAAAAAACTATTTGCAAATTATTTTGGTATTCCAAGGTATAATAAACATTTCCATAATATAAAACAAACAACAAAGTTAGCCTCAGTCAAATAGCCCGTTCTGTAATGCCCCTGACGCAAATGTACCCATAACGCTGGCAGCGTAGCAACACTGAATCGCCAGCGAAATCGCTGCACCAAGTACTTACTGAAGGGGGGATATCCACTGTTGCTAGTCAGACACCTCCCCAGTTCCCGCTCAAACTTCTTAGCCTCTGCACTCCAAACGCTGTTAACCTCCACTGCAAATGGGATGAAAATATATACCCCCTAAACGAGCGACTATTTTGTATGTTTTTGAGCGACAGCCCATTCAGCTGAGCGGGTTTTACGGGAAAAATGAAACGCTGCGAATGTGCTGACGCACGTTACATCCCACACCCTTGCTCTCAAGGGGTCAGAGTTAGCCAGTCAGATCGTCTGCCATCAGAGCGGCTGAGATCGGGTGGCTCTAGAGTACTCGGAACGCCAGCGGATATAAGAGCGCGACGGATGAGTTCATTGAGTAAATGGTGACGCGGGAAACGACTTGCAGGCTTGCAGCAGCTCAATCCGTGATAACCCCTAGCATCCAGCAGTACCCCACATACACAGTTGTGTGGCTCGCCAATGTTGCACCTACGGATAAGATAAATAAGGTTGGATTGGCAATAGTCACACATTTGTTTGAAAACCAGCGTCGCCGCCTTTCTCCCACCCATCAACTCCACTACACAAGCAATAATAATACATATACACGAATTGCGCGCACTTATAAACTTAGAACACAGGGCTGCAATTGTGTCTCACACTATTTCGAGAGTCTGTACGTTACACACAACCACACGCAAATAAAAAGTATGAACGCGTGCTGCGGTTAAGTATGATTATCTAATCATACGAGGCGCGCCTGCCCAGCGCACATTTCCAATCCAACCTTATTTATCTGATCCGTGGTTGCACCCAAGTCTGAGAGCCGCAGCCACCCTCAAAGAACCATCATCAAGGGCGGTACCCAAATTAAGAGAAGGAAGAGTGTGCAGTCATGCTCCCGAGCATGTCGAGCAACGTCAGCCCCCGCAGCCAGACTCCAGTAGTTCGGCAACCCGGGATTTGAAAATTTGATCGTCCCACTGCCGCTGAATGGCTGGGTCTTCCGGCTGATCTGCGGAGGAGCACATGATAGACCGGGCTGTAAGACCCACGTTTCAAATACCTTTGATTCATTTTTTTAACCGGCCAAGTGCGACTCGGGGTCACAGAAACAGGGTTCCGACCATAATTTTATCTACCAACAGAACAAGACCTCTCAGTACATACTTTGCTCTAGGTAAATAGGAGTCTACTTATTCTGGAAATTAGAAATTTTATTTTTCCTTTGGAAACGGAAGGACTTTAGATTTTTTCGAAGGATTTCCTGTAGTCTTTGCATTTAACCTCAGATACTGTGATTTTAGGCCCAGTTGTTTCTGAGAAAAAGAGGGGAATGGTCAATTTTCGATTTTTTCTTTTAAACCAATTCAGAACCATTTACTTATTTTAAAATTATAAAATGAACTTTGAATTAAATTTTTAAAAACCCCGACAAAAAAAAACCTCTAAAAAGTAGGAAATAATATGTTTTTGACCTTTAAGTTTAATATAAGTAGTTATAATATTTTGATCTAAGAGTCTTCGCGTAGGGCCTTTCATTTGATATGACCTCGCTTTTGCCCCCTTTAATGACCTTAACAGTTTTAAAATCCCTGTAGTAGAATTCATATTATAAGGGCATTGCATCTACGCCATTTGTGATATAGATGCAAGTCCTCATATCATTAGTAAGGCAGTTATAGATGATAGATCCACCCGCCCTACCCAAACCCGATATCGTTTTTTTTCTAATGTAAGGTTCTTGTATGAGGGCAATATAAAATTTATTATTTTGCAGCTGTCTAGCTAAAAGGGCCGTTGTTGCCTTACAGTGCTGCAAGTTCACTTGCACATACTTTAGACCCGCGAATTGGAGTGTTCGCCGGGGTGTGGCGCCCAGTTATTGACCACCACTAGGTGCCTCATTCTCCGGCACATCGTCGACAGCCAAAGTAGATGATGCTAACCCTAGGTCACCAATCTCCTCCAGCAGATCTTCCGTCTTCTGTGACGTCGCCGGTAATGGAGGCTGTCCATTCTCCACTACCTCCATCGGGTTCGGTTGCGGTACGGGCTTTGGTCTGGACTCGGACAGCACCGACAGACTCTGCATCCTCCCTTCGGTGTCCTCCAAGAGTTTGAAGGTGCTCTTGTCTATGCCCGACTGGACTATTATTATTTTTTGTTATGATTTTTCTGGTGTTAATCAATAGTACATTATTGACGTGGCTAGGAAAGTAAGCAATTTATGTTGCGGTCGAGTCTTGTGTAGTGCTTTACTCAAACGAAGCATGAAATAAACCTTATATTGATAACAGGGGTGCCCCAACACCCTACGCGATATTTTATTGAAAACTATTTGCTGTCTGGCTCAAGCACTTTGTGTATTCTTTTGACTTACCGTAAGTCATCAGTAGCCGATGCGCGGTGGGAACGGCCACACGTCAATTTCATTCTGCAGGTATGTGTTGGGTGTTGCGTCACCCCTGTATAGGTATTTAGATTAACGTAGGTAGTTCCAGCAAGTAAAACCCCGCCAAATTGCAAAAGCAAGCTCGATGTGCACTGTGTCTTCGAAAGAATGACAAAAAAGTGAAGATTTTTTTGTCCAAAATGCAAAAGACATGCGTGCCCTTATCATCGTGTGGAAATTTGTCTCAATTGTGTTTAAGTTTCCAAAAAAACATTTTTCTTAATCAAATTTCATTTAGTTAGTGATTGATCTCAAGAAAGAAGAGTGTTCTTTTAGTTTGTTTTAAGAATAAAAAGTTATATTTTTAATTAAATAAATGATTTTTTATTTTGTTTATTATCATGGGGTGAGGTGGCACCCATGTTACTATGCGTGTTTATTTAAACTATGTTACCATCGTAGGGATAAAACAATAATTAATATAATTTTAAGTAAAATACATTCAATATTTAAAACCGTGACCAAAAAGTAGGGGATGCAGTCACAGATTACTAAATAGTTACTTATGCAGTGTCGAACACTTTCGATTTATCCTCCGATTTACTTTTTTAATCTCAGCGCCTCCGTCGCCGCACTGCTGCCGGTCCGTTCAAAATTTGAAAAAAGCAGCCAGCGAACCTCAGACCAAGGAGATTTTATTGATTTACTTTTTTCAATACGAGCGCCACCGTTGTTGCCGCCGCGCTGCCGCCACGCCGCCGCCGGTCTGTATATAATTTGAAAAAGCAGCCAGCAAACCTCAGACCAAGGAGTTTTTACTAATCGGACTATGGTGTTGTGACAAGGCTGTATAAGATTTGTGATCTGTGCCTCTCAGTGGGTTATTTTAAAAGAAGACGTGTGGCATTCGGGGACTGCCGCGGTAAAGCTATTGCATAGCATTTTTATCAACTTTAAACACTAAAAAAGTTACACCAGTAAAATTGACTAAGTCATTTTAGTGCCGCAAATCGCTAATAGATGGCACTATAAGTTTTTTTAGAACGCGGTAATTTTAATTCACTCTTGGCCGAGCCAGTAAAATTAACTGTCCTTTTAGTACCGCAAATCGCTAATAAATGGCACTGTAAGTTTTTTTAGAACGCGGTAGTGTTAGGTTTTTTCGTTAAGGAATTTCTTGATTCGGTCGCCGCGCTCAAAGCCCGCGGTAAAAGCTATGCTATAGCTTAAAAAAATACCCACCCAGTAATGAAACACATACCTACCCACTTGTCGACTTCGGGAGGGTGCAGGGAGTTAGTTTTTTTGACGAGCCTGATGTCACGTATTTCCTAATGTAAAGCGAATATTACATAGCGTGTTTGAGTAAAGGATATTTACTTACTTATTTTGCTTGTGTTGTATTATATTTAAATTTTAGATAATCATATAGTGTATCTACTTTTGTAATTTTATTGTATATTTGCTTTGCACAGCCCCAATTTTTATGTAGATGTATCCAATCTCTAGGTTGCCTGGAAGAGATTGCTTTAAACAATAAGAAAACCCAAATTGTAAAATTGGTAATTTATTTTTATCTGTTTTATTGCTTATTATTATTATTGTAAATTATAGCATATTCGATTGATTGATTACTTTAGTTTTATATTTTAAGTGATGGAGGAATGATGGCAAATAATTTATTATCAAGGATGATTTATATATTTTTTACATTAAAAATTAAAAAGTTACCGTTTTCATTAAAAATTTAAAATCCAGCTGACCAAAATGTACCTCCCTCACGGGATCCAGACGAATCTAGCGACACCTCGCACTAAAAAACCCATCAGTCAAGCCGTTTAGACAGACTCAGTCAAAGAAACAGACATAAATACATAATGGTACTTGATCTATAAAGCCAAACGAATAAATGTGATCTTCTCGCTGCCTATAACTCATTGTTTTTATAAA
Organism: Coleophora flavipennella; assembly: GCA_947284805.1. Classification (NCBI taxonomy): domain Eukaryota; kingdom Metazoa; phylum Arthropoda; class Insecta; order Lepidoptera; family Coleophoridae; genus Coleophora; species Coleophora flavipennella. The sequence continues at coordinate 2,735,020 of OX369260.1, forward strand.
TAACTAGCTTTTGCCCGCGGCCTCGCGTGCGTTGATATTGATATTTATGATGCACACAGTATTTTTGTCTATAACCTTTTCGGGCGTGCGCGCAACAAATGTTTTGTAATCGTATAAAATAGGCAAATATTTTTTTTATCCACAATTGATAAGCCCCTGGCATCAACTCACCTGATGGTAAGTGACGAAGATGAAAGCGGGCTTACCAAGTTTCCCCATGTTTTGCGGCAAGACTTAGATAAGATCGAATCGAATCCGCAACCTCTTGGTGTGAAGCGTATGGACTAACCATTACGCCACGGAGGCTGTTAAATATACAAGTATGCAAGCGCATAAAATACGAACAAATAAACACACGTTGATTTTTATATATGTTATCGTAACATTACATGCGCGCACGCAACTTAATATACCAAACCCAATATTTTAAAATATTTCCTGTATTTTATGCCGTTTTCCTCTTTACATTTGGCATTTAACGGGTATATTTGTTCAATTAATTTATAGCTATTATATCTTAAGGAAAATAGGTTAATTAATGTATAACCATATGGAGCATTTAATTTTATGTTTAGTGTAAATGTTTTTCAAATGAAATAGAGAGTGAGTTACCATAATTAAAATACAGTTTTACTAACTTTTTAACCGACTTCAAACAAAGAAGGAGGTTTCTCAATTCGACCGTATATATATGTGTGTGTGTGTGTGTTCGCGGATAACTTTTGTCGTTTGTGAACCGATTTAGATGATTCTTTTTTTGTTGGAAAGGAAATAACCCAAGGGTGGTACCATGATAAGGAAAACAGGATCTGATGATGGCATCCCAGAGACATCGAGGGGAACCTTAGTTTAATGTTTGAAGTCGGTTTTTTTTGTTCAAAATTATATAAAGTACAGAAAACTAGCCAAGTGCAAGTCGGACTCGAGCATCGAGGGTTCCGTACCACTGGGTACGGGTTCTTTACACTCGGAGAACAATAAAACCTTTTCAACAAAAAGACATCAGTGAGAGCGACAGATTTTTGTTACATTCAATTCAGGATATATAGTTAGTGCGTTGGCAAGTTTTTATTATTTTTTGTATTCCTTTAAGGTTGGTTAGTACTACTTATAATCACACCAAGTTTGATGATTCCATGCGTAACCATTTTTACGATACAAAAAAACACAAAAAGCCCTTATTTCTTTTTTTACTTTCTTATTTTTATAATTTGTTTTAGCCGCTTGCGGAACGCGCGCCAGCACTCCAAAGACAGACACAAACAGAAACCATGTCCACGCGAGCGAAGCCGCGGGAAAAAGCTAGTAGGTAAATATAATAAATTTAAGCATTATTTAGGCAATATCTAATATAATGAATAATAAAATTGTTGTTCTCGTGTGGAGAGGTGTGGTGGTACGGAGCTCTCAGCGCGCAAGTCCGACTCGCGCTTGGCCGGTTTGTTAACCACTCTGAGACCTATCAGTAAATATTTAATTTATAATAAAAAATATTATGAATTCCATAGGTAGTCATTCTGTACGAATATTTTTTTAATAATATAATATTATATGCTAGCCCACGGCTTTATCCGTGTGGATATACTTAATTTTTATTATGATTGTATTTGAAGTTGCTCAAGTTGTGTGGAATTTTTTCGTCCTAGATCCTTAAAATATTTCACATTTGACACGAACTTACTTTCAAAAATAAGGGTTATCCAGACCCCTTGGAGAGCTATTCATTTTTCCGAGATTATAGGTATCCTGTGTTATTTTCCGTGCCTTAGTTTAAATTTATGTAAAATTACAGCGAAATCTGTTCAGTACTTTAAGCTTGGGATAGAAACACACTTTCCGATGTACGTATTGGTAAGGATAACGATTTACGATAGATAACAAATCGCACGCGTGCATAAATTCTATACTTTATATCGCTAGACACGTTACATACTTTTGCACTAGACACGTCACATGTCAATGACCCATTGCAATCTTGTTGCACTGTAAATGTTACGTAAAGAGCTTGGAGGGGCACAGTGGAAAAACTGTGAGGAAACCCCGCGCGCGGGGAATAACCACTAATAGGCTTGTGCCCGATGAGTATACTATACTAACTGTTACTATGTAGGACCGGTATGGGAATATAGCGCATAAAAACTTCATTAATATGTAGATTACTATCTAGGTCGATATGTAACTACACATAATCACATAGTATTAGGCAAGGTCAATGTATAATGTAGTTATTAATTATTAACAATAAAACATATTTTGTTTATAACGTGTCGGTAAAAATCGTCGGTGGCTCAATCAGTAACATCTCGGTTCTTCTTACCAGAGGTACCGGGTTCAAATCTTGGACGGCCATGAATGAGTTTTTCAAAAACTTACGTACATACTTACCGATTGCTTTAACGGTGAAGGAAAACATCGTGAGGAAACCTGCGAAGAAACTCGAAGGTTGTGTGTGAAGTCGACCAACCCGCACTGGGCCCGCGTGGTCGACTAAGGCCTGATCGCCCTAATTCAGGGTAGGCTCGAGCCCCTCGGTGGGGACGTATATGAGCTGATATGATGATAACGTGTTTACGTGTTCCTCAAAATATGCGGATTATTTATTAGTTACGGTGTTCACGTTTTCATCATCATCATCTTATCAGCCGAAAAACATTTACTGATGGACACAGGCCCCCCCAAGGATTTCCACGACGACCGGTCCTGCACTGCCCACATCCATCAGCTTCCCGCGACCTTCACCAGGTCGTCGGTCCACCGCGTGAGACGCCTGCTTACACCACGTTTTCCGGTGCGCGGTCGCCACTCGAGAACTTTACTGCCCCAACGGCCATGTGTTCTGTTCACGTTTTAGACCGTCGATTTAATAAGTTATATAATAATAGTAATAATAACATTTTACACTTAAACAGTTAACTACCACTAAATATATTTAAGTACGCACGAAGCCAAGTTAACTATTTAGTAATCTGTGGCCAAGTCAAACATATATTTAAGTAACACACGAAGCCAAGTCAAAAATATATTTAAGTAACGCACGAAGCCAAGTCAAAAATATATTTAAGTAACACACGAAGCCAAGTCAAAAATATATTTAAGTAACGCACGAAGCCAAGTCAAAAATATATTTAAGTAACGCACGAAGCCAAGTCAAAAATATATTTAAGTAACGCACGAAGCCAAGTCAAAAATATATTTAAGTAACGCACGAAGCCAAGTCAAAAATATATTTAAGTAACGCACGAAGCCAAGTCAAAAATATATTTAAGTAACGCACGAAGCCAAGTCAAAAATATATTTAAGTAACGCACGAAGCCAAGTCAAAAATATATTTAAGTAACGTACGAAGCCAAGTCAAAAAAAAATATAAAAATTAAAACGTCGTCTTCATATCAGGCGAAGGACATCCACTGCTGGACGAAAACCTTCTCCAAGGATTGCCACAACAGCTGGTCCTGCCTCCCGCGTGCTCCGTCAGGTTGTCACTGAGAGGCCTGTAAAAATGAAATTTAAATGTTTATTGCCACAAACACACCCAAAATTCGAAAACAAAAAAATATATAAGTAAAAACATACTATACCAATATCAAAAAATGCCTAGGGCTTACCAATTGTGGTCAAAAAAAAATTGAAAACGCTAAACACGTTAAAAAACCTGACTTCCATCGCAACAATTGATGATAAAAAACAAAAAAAAACAACTTAAAACAATTATTAATTATTTTATTGATTTACTTTTGTTAATTTTCTAAAACAGTACTACACTCATTTTGATAAAAAATGTATATACATATTGACTAATTTATTTTGACTAACCTGGCAGTTTTCCCTATCGAATAAAAAACTACGACCGACCAAATCGAGTCTTACAATTTGACCCCACCGGGAATCGAACCCGCGACCTCCTGGTGTGAAGCGAATGGACTAACCATTACGCCACGGAGGCGGTTAACAGTATATAAGCAAGAAAAGCTATAAAATAAGAACATTCATATCAGCTCATATACGTCCCCACCGAGGGGCTCGAGCCTACCCTGAATTAGGGCGATCGTGCCTTAGTCAACCACGCGGGCCCAGTGCGGGTTGGTTGACTTTACACACAACCTGCGAGTTTCCACGCCGTAAGAGCGTCGGATGAACGTACATATGAAATCTAAATTCGAAATCACATTGGTACGTGGCAGGTTCGAACCACGACCTCCCGGACAGGAGGCGGCGACACTAGCCATTATGCCACCGACGCTCTAACGACGAAAATAAGAACATAATAAAGCTATTTGTTTATGGCACGAGGGCTAGCACGCGCGTTCTGTCACGCCCATAGCACGCGCATCTCGACCGGTTTCATACACGAGAAATACACATACATTGTCACGTAAGTAAGGACACACTTAATTATTCTAAAACTGACAGCCTTAATCTATTCAGCGATTAGTCGCAATCGCGGTTCGAATTAATTGATTTTGGATTAATCGATCATAACAAAATTATAGACCACGACCAACCTGATTCTCCATTTGGTTTCCTAGATATTTTGACGTGACAAAGTCTAATAAATCGATGGATGCCGCCTGCACGCACGAAAAATAATGACTCAATGTCCCGTAACGCTCATTGTCCCGTTACGTTATGACGTTATCACGTTAAACTATCGTCCGTAAACCGACTTTACAGACAACCAATTTTTTTTACAGATTTTCTCTGTTGTATTTGTATATCTTGTCATAAAACTGTGTGACCATACCAAATTGCAGCGCTATAGCTTTAATAATCGAGAGCGTCAGTGGCGTAATGGCAAGGGCCGCTACCTCCTGTTCGGGAGGTCGTGGTTCGAATTCTACTACGTACCAATGTTTTTTCGAATTTCGATTTCATATGTACGTTTATCCGACGCTCTTACGGTGAAGGAAAACATCGTGAGGAAACCTCGCAGATTTTGTGTGAAGTCGATTAACCCGCGTGGTCGACTAAGGTCCGATCGCCCTAATTCAAGGTAGATTCGAGCCCCTCCATGGGGACGTATATGAGATTATATGATGATAGTTTTAATAGTCTTTAAATAAAACCGCTGTGACATAAGTACAATCGGTTAGACGGAAAAGGCAAAACTATAAAAGGATCTCCTCGTTTAACTACGGAACCCTGAAAATGAAACAAAATAAGTTTCACGAAATTGAGGTTAAATAAAAATTTCATCATAATCATATCAGGCGAAATACGTCCACTGCTAGACAAAAGCCTCGCCCAAGGACAGTCGTCGTCGGTCCACCTAGGACGTAGCGCAGGCAAAAAATTCATTAACGGTTTAATTTTCAAAATTTCTCATAACAATGCTCCATAAAAATGTATTTTAATGTATTTACCGCTACAAATATACCTATCAAATGTTGCAAAAGAATCCATAGGGCATTAAGGAAGGAAAAACGTTATGTTATTTAATAAAGGGAATAATTTATCCTTACAAAGGGTTAAGATGCATATTTTACCAAAGGTCAAGTTGAGTACGGCGCCATACGCAAACGTAAAGCTGTGACCGGCGCCATAGGCAAATGTCAAGTTCTAACTGGCGTCATATGCAAAAGTCAAGTTGTGACCGGCACCATACGCAAACGTCAAGTTGTAATCGGCAACACACGCAAAAGTCAAGTTGAAACTGGCGCCACATGCAAGCGTCAAGTTGAGACCGAAGCCATGCGTAAACGTCAAGTTGTGACCTGCACCATAAGCAAACGTCAAGTTGAGGCCGGAACCATACGCAAACGTCAAGTTGTGACCGGCGCCATACGAAAAGTTCTAGTTGAGACCGGTGCCATACGCAAGTCAAGTTGTGACCGGTTCCATACGCAAACTTCAAGTTGTGACCGGCGCCATATGAAAACGTTAAGTTGAGACCGGTGCCATACGCAAAAGTCAAGTTGAGACCGGTGCCATACGAAAACGTCAAGTTGTGATTGGCACCATACGCAAACATCCAGTTGTGACCGGTGCCATACGCAAACGTCAAGTTGAGACTGGCGCCATATGCAAACGTCAAGTTGTGACCGGCACCATACGCAAACGTCAAGTTGAGACCGGCGCCATACGCAAAGGTCAAGTTGAAACCGGCGCCATACGCAAAAGTCAAGTTGTGACCGGCGCCATACGCAAACTTCAAGGACGCCATACGAAAACGTCAAGTTGAGACTGGCGCCATACGCAAAGGTCAAGTTGAAACCGGCGCCATACGCAAACCGTCAAGTTGAGACTGGCGCCATACGCAAACGTCAAGTTGTTACCGGCGCCATACGAAAACGTCAAGTTGTGACCGGTGCCATAAGCAAACGCTGGTAAAAATTAAGCTGGAACGAATACGCTAAACGCTTGGTAATTGTTGATTACCCACCATCGGGTAATTGTTTATTATCCACCATCAGTTTATTAAGGACGAGCAGTTTTTTTTGTCTATGTTCATTCAGAAGATCCATTTTTATTAAATTCACAATTGGTAAGCCCTTGGCATCATCTCAACTGATGGTAAGTGACAATGATGCCGAAGATGGAAGCGGGCTTACGAAGATTCCTCAACGCAATGGAGAAATGGCTATCTTATCTTCAAGCCGGAAAACATTAATATTTTTAAAATTTTTGAAATCGGATAAGTAATTCCGGATACTACCTCCTACATACAATCTTACAAACTTTAGTTGTTCATAATATTGTAAGTATATTAGTATAGACTGCAAAATAATAATTTTGACAAGTTTTAATTTTGAAAAATTAATAACCCAAAAATGCAAGTATCCTATGTCACTCAGGGGATCAAGACAGATCTAACGACAACTTGATCTTACTGTCCATTATGCTGTTTAGGCTTCAGCAAAGAATACATATTAGTACTAACATACAGCATGGCCACTCCCTGCCGCTCTCTAGATTGCGACCTCACCCCCTCGTCGCCCAGATTGATACATATTGGTTTCAGGTTGGTTCTCGAACGTATAGGATTTGGCCGAGATTTCATTTGTTCTGTCATTTGTTTTTAGAAGTGTCATTTCTCGCCCGTTGTATGAAGTGTCCGGGGTGTGGCAGTAGGCTACTGGCTCGACCAGAGAAACATAGGTGTATACTTAAATACATACATATTTTCGCCCCAAAAACATTACTCTCTTCTTTGGATAGTCTTCTTCTACTATATAAAAATAAGTCGGGTTTTCCTTCCTGACGCTATAACTCCAGAACGGCTGGACCGATTTGGCTAATTCTTTTTTTGTCGAGTTCGTTATTGTCAGGAGAAGGTTCTTATGTAGGGTAGGGTAGGGTAGGGTAGGGTAGGGTAGGGTAGTGTAGTGTAAGGTAGGGTAGTGTAGGGTAGGGTAGGGTAGTGTAGGGTAGGGTAGGGTAGTGTAGTGTAGGGTAGTGTAGTGTAGGGTAGTGTAGTGTAGGGTAGTGTAGGGTAGTGTAGGGTAGTGTAGTGTAGTGTATGTAGGGTAGGGTAGGGTAGAGTAGGGTAGGGTAGTGTAGGGTAGGGTAGGGTAGTGTAGTGTAGAGTAGTGTAGTGTAGTGTAGGGTAGTGTAGTGTATGTAGGGTAGGGTAGGGTAGTGTAGGGTAGGGTAGGGTAGTGTAGGGTAGGGTAGTGTAGGGTAGGGTAGGGTAGTGTAGGGTAGGGTAGTGTAGGGTAGGGTAGTGTAGGGTAGTGTAGTGTAGGATAGAGTAGTGTAGTTTAGGGTTGGAAAGTATAGGGTAGGGTAGGTTAGGGTAGGGTAGTATAGGGTAGGGTAGTGTAGGCTAGGGTTGGGTAGTGTAGTGTAGTGTAGTGTATGTAGGGTAGGGTAGTGTAGGGTAGGGTAGTGAAGTGTAGGGTAGTGTAGTGTAGGGTAGTGTAGTGTAGGGTAGTGTAGTGTAGAGTAGTGTAGTGTAGTGTATGTAGGGTAGGGTAGGGTAATGTAGGGTAGGGTAGGGTAGTGTAGGGTAGGGTAGGGTAGTGTAGTGTAGTGTAGGGTAGAGTAGTGTAGGGTAGGGTAGTGTAGGGTAGGGTAGTGTAGTGTAGTGTAGTGTAGGGTAGAGTAGTGTAGGGTAGGGTAGTGTAGGGTAGGGTAGTGTAGTGTAGGGTAGGGCAATGTAATGTAATGTAAGGCGGTACGAAGTTCGCCGGGACAGCTAGTCAGGTATAATTATTTATGATTTAACATAATAATATGCGCTTCATTCATATTTATTCTCTTTTCTTCACAAAGATATAACCCAAAGAGAATCTCTTTTAAAATTTTCCGATCTTATAGAAGATTATATATCTTTGGTTATTATATGTTTTATTTACTGGAAACGTCTTGTTCCTCCGAGCTAGAATTTTTAAAAAAGTGGTAAAGGAAAAGCAAAATAATTTTTGCATACATGACTGGCCTATACAAAACCACTTTTAGAGCAACTGTATTGAAAATAAAAATATTTTCGAGATTCAAGGTATTTATTGAACATTGGTGCAAATTACACTCTTTCTGATAGTCATAAATTAATAATAACATAATTTCATTTGTGAAAAATTAAGAAATAAATAATCATTAATTAGTTAATAATGTCAAAATTAAATCCTAGAAATAAACCAGATTATGTCATTATATATAACATGAAAACAATATGACACGAAAAGTTATATACACAATTATTGAATGCCATTGAAACCTTTGACAAGAGTAGGCCAGTTCACACGGACAGCACCCGGTCACGAGTATAACGCGAGAGTCAGCGATCGCTCCCATCAATCATATTAGAGGGAAAGGAACGACCCGGCACGCACACAACCTCAAACGCTTTTGATAGATTTACGACCTTATGTGTTTTCCGAAATCATCGCAAGGTTACACACAGTAATTTTAAACACGATTCAAGTGGACGTTATTACCGGTAGGTATCGTAAATATTTTTTTGATTAATCTGTCATTGTACAATTTTAGGCCGTGTTATTGCCAACTTTATGAAAATCCCCAACCACAACTCTTGATAGTGAATCCCTCAATAACAACACTAAAGCTGCGTTATCTTAGCATTCGATGTTTCAGTTATTGTTTTTTAGCATTGAAATAGTTTTTTCGCTCGCTCTGTTACAGGTATACCTTTTTTCAGACAAAGTGTGACATGGTGATACTCTGAAATATTTGGGGTATCGTGGGGGGTATCGTAATGTTTTAAGTGTTAAAATATGAGTATCGGCAAAGGTTTTATTGTAGATTTTTTTTCGAAGTCATAATCTTTTTTGGATTGTCGAAAAAAATTAAAATATATGATAATGTTTTTCTTGACTTTAGTTTATTATAAATGTAAATTTAAAAAATACCTAGAGATGTGAGATGTCATGGTACATTTGAAATTGAAAATGAAATTGGTTTAAAAATAAGTGTAGGTAATGTGTACGTACATTATGTGGACATTAAGCGCCGCAGTTCCTAAGTGTTTATGCGGACTCGATTTATTTGTGTAGAAAATGCCTATTTATAATAAGTGTTTACTACATATTAAGAAAAAGTTTTATTTCTTATTTTTAAAATGAAATTACCTATTTAAGAAAATATTTAAGAAAAACTATTGTAACATAGAAAAGGGTTAAGTGAAATCCATTCATTTATGTAGAAAATAATAAACAAACAGCTCCAAACATTCAGATTTAGCTTTTAAAAAAAAATTTCATCACCATATCAGCCGATGGACGTCCACTGTTGGACATAGACCTCCCCCAAGGATTTCCACTACGACCGGTCCTGCGCTGCCCGCATCCAGCGGCTTCCCGCGGTCCTCACTAGGTCGTCGGTTCACCGCGTGGGAGGCCTGCCTACGCTACGAATTTCAGTGCGCGGTCGCCACTCGAGAACTAACTTTACAGCATCAGTCGTTGTGGAAATACTTAGGAGAAGCCTTGGTTCAGTAGTGGACGTCGTTCGGCTGATTTTGATAATGACACATAAAGTGGCCAATTGCGTGTCGGATTACGCACAGTAGGGTTCTGAAGCCTTTCAAAAAATAAATGTAGGAATGTTTTAAAAACAAAGTTACTTTTGTACTTGTTATTGAGTATTTTGTATGAAAAATCTATAAACTTTTGACAAATACAACTATACACCTTATGTTGGGTGATTACTCCTAAACTAAGAAAACCTACTAGGCCATGATAATTTACGTAGTAAATTCATAATATGTCCCTACTACTTCTGATAAATTTCATTTTTTTTTGAAACGGTGGTTTCACTAGTAGGGGCTGAGAACCAGGGGATATGTAACTCCAACAAAAATTAACACTTAAAAACTTAATATTCAGAAAACAAATCAATGATCGGAAAAAATATCTGTGTAAACTCTCCTCATTAGTTTTGAAAGACCTATTTAAGGATACCGCACACGATAGCGTACGTGTACAAAAATATTTATATGACCATACCAATATTCAGCTTTGTAGCTGTAATAGTCTTTGAGAAAAAGGGCTGTAATATACCAACGGACAAACAGACAGACAGGGAATGGGGACACTATAAGGGTTTTTAGTTTGACTACGAAACCCTAACAATTAACATATTTAGGGCAGTTCATACAAAATTTTTAGTTCATTTCATTCATTTCGCCAATCATTCCTTTGGAAATTTGTATGAACCGGTCCTAATTGTAAAATTTTTTGAGTAGGTAAGTAGGTACTTAATGTTTACAATAATTTTGAACAAAATAACCGACCTCAAACGGGAAACTAAGGTTCCTCTTGATTTCTCTGGGATGACATCATGAGATTCTAGTTTCCTTATCATGGTGTCACCCTTGGAATATCTCCTTTCTAACAAAAAAAGAATCATCAAAATCGGTTCATAAACCTTTCATTATTAATTCCTTTTTGAAGTGGGTTAAAAAAACATTAGCTGGAGATCCATACATCAGTTCATTTTATAACTGAGAAACAGAATCAACTCGCTTTTTGAATGCAGAGGAATCTCATATCTAAGTCATGCCGCCAAACATCAATGTTAACAGATGATCAGGTGAGATAATAAATAAATAAATAAATATTCTCAGACAAATCACACATGGTCATCTGGCCCCAAAGTAGGATTCCCTGTGTTATGGGTTACCAGAGACTGATATACATACTTATATACGTTTAAATACATACATATATAGATATTTAACACCCAGACACAGAGCAAACAAATCTGCTCATCACAAAAATGCTTGCCCTGGGTAGGGATCGAACCCACAACCCTCGGATCAGTAGTCAAGGGCACTAACCACTGAGCCACCGAGTCAGTCAAATGATGATGGCAGGGACTAATCAATGCTGGTTAAAAAACCCATAAAAACTGGCCAAGTGTGAGTCGAACTCGCACACTGATGGTTCCGTACCGCCACATGACACCTCCCCTTAAAAGCAGCGCCGGCCCGAGTCGCGGTCCTGGGCGCCAGGTGGCAAGGAGCACCAAAAAGCCAAATACGAAAAACAATTGCCAGCGCAAAATAAAATTTTGATAGTACCTTTTGACAGGGTTTTTTTTAATGTATTTTACGTCTCTGGGTACCAAAGCCCTTTTAAGACAGCCTTCTTATAAATCTTCATTTGTTATTTGATTTGTAATGCTCGTGCCGGTGCATCACAAATCTTCTCTGGAGTAAAGTTCTTGTTAGCATTTGCAGCAGCCTCATTCTGAGGTGGAACACCCGGTTGCAGTAGGGCGTCTATAAAACTGCACCTAGTTCATATTGGGGTTTCACGTCCTCCTTCATTTTATTTTCTTGTCTTTCACAGGGCTCACGTGTACCAGGCGATTAGCTCCAAAACGCATCACTTTTTGAAGCGAATTCTTACAGAAAACAATCCAAAAAATCCCATTCTGGGAGGCAATTGTCAGTGTTTCCAGATCTGATTTTGAAATCTGTAGGGTAACGCTGAAAATCCTTAGATTTCTGTAGATCTACCGATTTTTATTAAAACTAAATCTGACTGTTTGGAGCGGCTAGATAAGCCTTGAACCAGGTCCACAAACCGCATTTCTTATAAACAGCGACTGTGGCTCAACCGGTAACGACTCGGTCCTCCCACTGAGCATTTTCTACGTTTTTAGGCTTTAGGTCCTCCTAACCAGAGAGCTCGGGTTCAAATCCGAACGGCTAATGAGTTTTTCGAAACTTCATCATTACAGCTCATATACGTCCCCACCGAGGGGCTCGAGCCTACCCTGAATCAGGGCGATTAGGCCTTAGTCGACCACGCGGGCCCAGTGCGGGTTGGTCGACTTCACACACAACCTTCGAGTTTCTTCGCAGGCGTGTGCAGGTTTCCTCAGGTTTCGAAACTTACGCACATATAATTACCGATTGCATTAACGGTGAAGTAAAACGTCGTGAGGAAACCTGCACGTCTGATTCCAGATTTCACACGTCCGGAGGTCTAAATCTAAATGCCCTACACGTGACCGCGGGTGATGCTAAGTGCAACACCAGGCAACCGCCGCCAGTCCCTTGGATAGCACAGTTAACTGTGCCACACGATAAAATAAAAAAATATTGTATACTGAAGTACATTTAATTTACGTTTCACTTACCATCAGGTGAAATGATGCCAAGGGCTTACCAATTGTGATAAAAAAAAAGTGAAAGCGTCCACCAAAGGGGGCGCTAAAAGACAATCTCGTTCTACCCTGATCAAGAGCTAATCACCATGGAAAAAAATATATAATATACTTAAAGTAATAAAAAATGGATTTCATTGAATACAATTTAAAAAAATATTACTACTTGATGTAAAAAATTTTAATTAAAAGCATTAATTAAAAAATTCTCCAAAACAAATAGTTAATATTGAATGAAACCAACACACAAAAATCGGTGACTTTAAGACCTTTCATTTTAATTGAATTTTTTTTAAACTGATTTCAAAGTGATGAAAAGTAATAAAAACATGTAAAAACATGCGCGTTTAGGTTCAAAATGATAATTCAGTAGTTAACTAATTACATAATATGTACGTATATAATACATATATAATACATATATAACACCAACCAAACCGAGTTTTGCAAAATTACACTCCACCGGGAATCGAACCCGTGACCTCTTGATGTGAAGCTAATGAACTCGACTATTAAACCACGGTATGCAGAGTATTTAAGAAGCGATTAAAATCTATTAAAGTCAATTTAATTTATCATGCCTTGGCAATTATAGATATTCTCTTTAAGCTTATTTTATCACGCTTTTATTAGCTTCACCTGTATATATATAATATGTTTGTAACCGACTCCTTTGCACTCGATTTTGACCCACTTTAAACGGGCATATTTAATTCAAACTTTGTACATTTATCAAGAACCAGTGACAATACAATAATTTCATAAGTTTATCTCATTATCCTGAGCTAAAAATCGAAAAATAATTATAGTTTAAAAAAACTAAAAAACACGCTTATAGCACTTCAAACTAAAAAGTGAAAAATAATTCTCAATAAAACTTTAAAACCATAGTTAAGGAAAAATTACTAGTATTATTGTAAAAAAGCGTGGGGCGCTTTGTGCCACATTTTTCGTATATCGAGCAAACCATGATTTTTGTGTGCTTAAATAAAAAATGCGCGCGCAGCATAATTCACGCAAATTATGTTTTTGAATCTTTAGCTAAAACCTAAATATTGAATTTCCCGATTCGAAATTCGGAATTTTGTGTAACTTTTCTTTTCACAGTTGGTAAGCTCCCTGGCATCATCTCACCTAATGGTAAGTGACGATAATGGCGAAGATGGAAGCGGGCTTACCAAGACTATTTATTTGTTCAAGTCAGATATACCTCTTTCTTTACATGTACAAGGTCGAAATTTATTTGGCAATAATTACAAACAACAGCCACAATTTTTTTCTTTGCAATTTTTATTGAATAATTTTATTTTTATATACCTAGATGATATCTAACGCAATGGGAAGCTGGTAATATCCTTATGCCGAAATGTACTATCAAATTGTGGCACGACGGGTAGGAGTAGGTTAGGTAGGGCGTGGGCAAAGATTCTGTACGTGCTTACAGTCAAATTTGTTGTAGAAACTAACTGTGCCCGAGACTTTGTCTGCGTGGAGGTTTTGAATTTTCCCACGAGAACTCTTGAGTTGTCCGGGATAAAAAGTATTCTATATGTTAACCCGGGCTATAAGGAACCACCATACAAAATTTCATCAAAAAAGGCCTGGTAGTTTTTGCGTATGCACGAACATACAGACAGACAGACATACAGACATACAAATATATATTTTTTATGTGCTAGCGCATGATATATAGATGAAATACATCAAAAGGAAGAATAATGAATAACAGCAACGCGTTACCGGAACACAAAATAAAATTAAAACCCTATTTTTAACAGATTATTTTTGTTTTCATTAAAAATTTCAGTTCGTTTGGCTGCACCTCATCTGATAGTAAGTGCCGATGCAGCCGAGGATGTAACACGTAAGCTCAAATAGTACTTATTCACTCTCGTCTTGAAGATTCCTAAATTATACGAATCGGGGAATACATAATTCCATTCTTTAGCCGTTCGCATAACGAACGAAGAAGCAGAACGCGTAAAGGTGGAATATTAACGAAAAAGGAAGAGGTGGAATCGCCCTCCGCGACTGGTCGTTCGATGATGAAATGGAGAGGTGTGAATGAGGTCGTGGAGCTCCAGGGCACACTCTCCGAAATGAATCCTGTAGAACACCGATAGACAGGCGACTTTACGGCAATGCTCGAGGTTTCTACAGTTTTAAATGCACACTCATATTTATCTTTGTTAAAACCCAGATCCCTATTAGTCGATAGTATTCAAATGTTAAGTGTGCAGTAAAACACAGTATTTTTAGGGTTCCGTCCCTCAGAAGGAAAAAAGGAACCCTTACAGAATCAGTTTGTTGTCCCTCGGTCTGTCTGTCAGTTTTTCTGTCAAGACTCTTTTTCTCAGGAACGCGTGGAGGTATAAATTTGAAATGTATATCAAATAATAAGGTCTATTATCCCTTGATGGTGAATCTTGAGAAAAGCTGCACTCACCTGCAAAGAAACTCGGAGGTTGTGTGTGAAGTCGACCAACCCGCACTGGGTCCGCGTGGTCCAAAATACCAAAAGGATATATTGTCACCGGGAATTCGGCTTCATTCCAAATTTCAGCTCAATCGGACCCCTGGAAGTCGCTCTAAAATCGATCGCAAGATTTGAACTAAACAAACAAACATACATACAAACATTGCAAGTAAAAATAAAAGCTTTAATTTGATTATGGCCACTCATGCGCTTGCAATTGACACTCGCAAGTTTCGTTTTTAGGGTAAGGTCATTGCTTGCAAGTAAATAAAATACTTCAGCGTACCTACTTCCTGTTGGACTAGAATCATGAAATTTGGCAAGAAGTAAGGTCTAACAGCACAATTTACAAGGAAAATAATAAAATTAGCAATTTCGTGATATTTTTACTTACAAAAATTTATTTTGCTATTATGAACTTACAATTGAAGTTGGAAAATTGACCATAACGTATTTTTTATTTAAGTACAATTGCTAAGCCCTTGGCATCATCTCATCTGATGGTAAGTGACGATAATGCCAACGATGGAAGCGGGCTTACCAAGATTCCCCAACGCAATGGAGAACTGGCTATCTTACCTTCAAGCCAGAATACATCAATGTTGTTAACACTGATGTTTGGCGGCAAGACTAAGATAAGATGGTGAAAGCACGCCCGGCGGGATTAGAAAATGCCCTACCACCAATCAAACCGTGTCTCACAAGTTGACCCCGCCGGGAATCGAACCCGCGACCTCCTGATGTAAAGCGAATGAACTAACCATGTTAACGAAATTAACCATAAAAAGAGTATTTTTTCAGTTCGTCCAGGAACTGCATCGGACTTTGCTATTTTTAAGGGACAAAAAGAAGCCTTTGTCCTTCACAGTGACACACGCTACTTGCATGCCAAATTTCATCTAGATTAGCCGATTTTATGCAGTGCTTTTGTTCATGTTTCTAAACAACTCTGCCCAAGGAACCTTTGGTCAAAGTATATATATTAGTACTAACTAACATACAGTATGGACACTCCCTGCCGCTCTCTAGATTGCGACCTCACCCCCTCGTCAACTAGATTGATACAGATTGGTTAAAATTTGTCGAACGTATAGAATTTCTTTGCAATTTTGTTCCGTCATTTCTTTTTTTTAAATGTCATTTCTGGCCCGTTGTATAAAGTGTCCAGGGTGTGCTATGGTCTAATCACCAAAAAAAATGAACCTCCCATACTAAGTGGTCTGATCAGCTGGTCGATTTGTATGATAGGCCCAAAAATGTTTCTCACAATCATGAATAAATAGAAGCTCTGTACAAAATATCGGTTAACTAATAAATAAAGTTACACTTTTGACTGAGTGTAACAAAATTGGTGAAGGTCCCGTAAACGGGGCTTCTACTCATCATACTGAACAACTTTTGTTCTACAACTTTGCTGAAATCGCAAAAAAAATAACTCTTCATACAAGGCGATCAGTTGATCGGCCAATTTTGTGAATTTTTGTATGGAGGGTCAAATTTTTTTGTTTTGAGAATAAGCGGTTTCTTGGGGAAAGTTTTTCAGTATGATGAGTAGATGTCCTAGCCCTAGCTAACGGGTCGTACATAGAGTTGCCAACTCACCCAATCAATATTGCGGGATTTAATGCGGGAAAAATCGGGACGGGCACAATAAAATCGGGACTTCACGAAAAATATTTTTTAAACATTATAGTAATAAACTAAAGGCAGAAATTTCCACTGGTAATTTAAGCTATGCACACATATACACTACGTTTAACTTTTGTTCTTAAAAAAGTTACAAAAATATTTTTGTTTTGGGATTCGGTGCATTTCAAAAGATATTTATTTTTAATTACATAACCACGCCCCGCACGGCACAACACACCGCATTTCGCGGTAATTTAGAAACAACAATAGCAGAACTGGCGGGATTAATAAATGAAAAAATGTATATGTTACAAATTGGGACATTCAGCGTCCCGCCAGTACTGTGGTCGGGACCCGAGACGCTGAGGCCTGAAATCGGGACTTACCGATGAAATCGGGACTTACCGATTAAATCGGGACAGTTGGCAAGCCTAGTCGTACACCAATTTTGTTGTGTGGTGATACGTTACGGAACCCTGCTAAAACATGAAAATAAAACTACGACCAATCTGTCTCGCCAAAAAACTTCAAATAATACACAGTCGCAATAATAATATTGCAAGGTGTGAATTATCAAAAGTAAATAAACAAAATGTGTGATCTTACTGCGCAGTATCGCAGCACGCTCCTCAAAGCAATTTTATTTTGTTTGTGTTTTTTGCGTTACAAGACCGGACCGACAGGTTTGAGACTCAAAAATCTCACGCTGGGTTTGACCTAAGTCGATTGCCAAAGCCTAGCCCGTAAATTATTAGTTCTACCAGAGTATTTTTTGTTTTTCCCAAATATTTTTTTGGATTCATGATTAGAGTTTTTTTAAGTCTTTGATTGCCAACTGGTTGAAAACCAATTTAAATTTCTTAATTCCTACTAATATTATAAATGTGAAAGTTTGTATGTATGGATGTATGAATGTATTTAAGTATGGATTTTTGCTACTCTTTCACGCTTCGACCACTGGACGGATCGGGATGAAACTAGGCACGCATATAGTTTAGGTCCTGGAATAAACTACTTTATCCCAAGGAAAACGTCTTATTCCCACGGAAAAATCGAAAACAACGCAAGCATAGCCGCGGGCGGACGGCTAGTAATATTATAAATGTGAAAATGTGTTTGTTTTTTACCTTTTCACGCTACAACACTTTAACCAATCTTGATGAAATTTGGCGTGTAGGTAGCCTGTGTCACTGGGAAGGACAGTGTTTTTGTTTTTATACTTGCTGCTCGCGCACCAAAATCCAAAAGTCGCGGGCAAAAGCTAGTACTGTAATATATTTATTTACAAAATACAAGTCTCTAAATCAACGCAATCAAGAAGTACGGCCATTCATACCGACCGATGACCGATGACCTGGTGAAGGTCGCGGGAAGCCGCTGGGTGCGGGCAGCGAGGGACCGGTCGTCGTGAAAATCCTTGGGGGATTCCTTTGTCCAGCAGTGGACGTCTTTCGGCTGATATGATATTTATCTGCCTATGTCATACGTTACAGATGTTAGCTTATTGAAAATTACAGTCTGAGTATATTCAACCACAAAATGGCGTGCATACATTTGGTTATCCATTAAGTCCAGAAATCCATGATAAATTTATCAAGGGAGTAGTTATAATTTTTTTTCGAATATCCATTAAAATAACCTGTTAATGAAAATCTTTACTGATACGTGGGCTGTTCCAAAAATAGTTAGTGAAATGAAAAATAGTTAGAATACGAAAACAAATTATTTCGAGCTTTTCAAAATATTCTCCTCCAACACCTATGCATTCAGGTGAACTAGCTTTCAAAACATTTTAGGACCCGTTAACTGGGGGTTCTACGCATCATACTGAACAAAATTCCCCAAGGAACTCGTAGTCAATCCTTAAAAAAAATCGACCCTTCATACTAAAATGCACGAAATTGGTCGATCAGCTCATTCATTTGAATGAAGAGTTTTTTGTGCAATTTCAGCGAAGTCATAGAACAAAATTTGTTCAGTATTGTAAGTAGAAGCCCCAGTTAGTAACTAATTAGTAATCTGTGCCCCAGTTAACGGGATTTACGACATTTTTGTTACACTCTGTAAAGATACCACAAATTTAAAAATTACAAATGTATTTATAGACGGTATATTGTCAAATCTCACTATCACGGATATTACAATTTCACTACACTAAATTTAGTGAGATTAATGACGGTAAGCTGTCAATCGGCTTACAATTTCACGGCCTGTTCTTGTAACTCCGAATAAAACAGATGATTTATTCTTCTGCGAGCATTCTGCTTTAACCAATCAAATCAAACCTGACTGAACCTAACATTGAGATGTTGTGAAGGGCTTACCAAATGTGAATAAAAATAAAAATAAAATAAATTGATCGCTTCGCTCGCTCATTTATTTAGTGTCATTTACTTCGCTAAGAGTTACTGTAATGTTACTAGTGAAATTGTAAGCAGTATGTTACGGGTCACAATCTTTCGATAGTTTACAATCTTGCGAGATAGATATGTACAATTTTACGGTGATATGTTTATTTGGAATTTAAATTTCAGTTTAATTTGAGTGTAGGTGAACGAAAATAACTGCGTTAGACTAGGAGTGTCGCAGTTATTACCGCCCAGCTCAGGAAAAAAGAGTATCGTAACGTTCCGTCAATTAAACTCTAACAGTACCCTAATAACCCTCCCCTCCTCAGGGACGGGTCGCTTCGATGAAAGCCTTTAAGGTCGTTGTGACCAAGGCTATCAAGGAGGAGTTTAGTGGGTAGGCACCGCTTAACTGTGAGTCCTACATAACCAGTGCAGCCGGCTGTACTGGTATGCATGAGCATTCTTCTACTCTCTCCCCTGAGTCCCCTGGAGAATAAAAAACCTTAATAACAAAGTTTTCGTCACACTTGCTCGTAAATTGATTCTTATTGTACAGCTGTTAGGTTCTTATTGCAAATTAATCATCATCATATCAGCTCATATACGTCCCAACCGAGGGGTTCGAGCCTACCCTGAATTAGGGCGATCGGGCCTTAGTCGACCACGCGGGCCCAGTGCGGGTTGGTCAACTTCACACACAACCTTCGAGTTTTTTCGCAGGCGTGTCAGGTTTTCTCATGATGTTTTTTATGAAATCGAAATTCGAAAACACATTGGTACGTGGCAGGATTCGAACTACGACCTCCTGAACAGGAGGTAGCGGCTGTTGCCATTGCGCCACCGACGCTCTTATGCTATCTGTTACCACATCGAAATACAGAGACGTGTCGTCAACCTGCAGTATCTAACCGCCACAGATAAATGGTTCATGTACCCCTCGACAGATGGCGCCGACGTCGCGTCTACATAAATTGTATGGAAAATAAAACTTCAGTACTTATTCCTTTTTATCGTACCCACATTTACCTACCAGGCGTTACATATAACACCGTATTTTTTTAAATATGTTTGTCAAGTCTTGTCAAGATTGATAACGAAGCATAAATAAGTAATAATAAAAAAACAAAATTCAGTAGAAAGTGGGTTAAAATTTTCGTTAGTGTGTACTCATCGCATCAGCCGAAGGACATCCACAGCTGGACATAGGCCTACCCCAAGGATTTCTACGATGACCCGCTCTGCGCTACCCGCATCCAGCGGCTTCCCGCGACCTTCACCAGATGCTCGGTCCACCGAGTGGAAGGGCTGTCTACGCTAAGTTTTCCAGTGCGCGGTCGCCACTCGAGAACTTACTGCCCCAACGGAAATCCGTTCTACGAGCTATGTGCCCCGCCCACTGCCACTTAAGTTAAGCAATTCTGAAAGCTATGTCGGTTACTTTGGTTCTCCTACGGATGTCCTCGTTTCTGATTCGATCACGCAGAGAAACTCCGAGCATAGCACTGTCCATTGCCCTTTGGGTGACCTAAAGCCTTCTTATAAGGCCCATCGTTAGCGACCTTGTCTCAGTTCCGTATGTCATCACTGGCAACACATACTGGTCGAAGACCTTGGTCTAAGACACTGCTGTATTTGGGATATTCTATATATATATATATATATATATATTCTATATATATATTCTACAATTGATCTCTTTCTTGAAGTTGGACCTACCCTACTGGACTGTTTTTCCCAGGTACAAATATTCGGCAACAACTTCGAGCGTAGAGCCTCCAACCTTCAGAGGAGTAAGTGCGAAACGGGCGTTTGACATAATTTTCGTCTTGTCGATGTTTATGCTAAGACCTACTGGTTGAGAGGCTTTACTGAGGCCATCGAGCATTGTGCCTAAGTCGTCCATAGTCTCAGACATGACCACGATATCGTCAGTGAAACAAAGGTAGGTGATGTACTCACCGTAGTTATTAATGCCGAGTTCATCCCTGTCCAAAGGCTTAAAAACATCTTACAGGGCGGCAGTGAACAGTTTCGGAGATATGACGTCTGCCTGTCTCAGTTCTCGCTCCAATACAGGATAGGTTCCGAGTTTTTATTCTTGAGGAGAACCGACATGGTGGTATTTTCATACAAACACTTCAGTACCTCGATACATCGATAGTCAATTTGGCACCACTGGAGAGACTGTAACACAGACTTAATTTCGAACGTATTAAAGGCTTTCTCATAGTCCACGACCGCTAAGCATAGTGGCTGATTGTACTCTTCGGACTTCTGTATAATCTTCGGCAGCGTACATAATTATGTATGTGGTCTATGGTACTAAAGCCTTTTCGGAAGCTTGTTCGGAAGACTGGAAGTAGTCAAACCTGCGTGCGAGACGATTCATAATGACTCTCGAAAACAGCTTGTAGACATGGCTTAGAAGTGAGAATGGTCAGTCACTCTTTTTGAAAAGAAGCACGCCCACACTTCTGTATCATGCCTTAGGCGTTTGTCCTTCGAGTATAACAGATTTAAATAACTTCTGAAGAGCTTTAAGTATCTACCACTGTTTCACCTGCTTTCAGAAGTTCAGCCGTATTTCCATCATCACCCGGTCCCCTATTGTTCTTGAGCTGTTTTAGAGCCATTCTAATCTCCTTCAGGCAGACGTCCGAGATAGCTTTGGTATAGTGTCGGGTTAGTCTGGCTCTTATGTCTTTGGCCAGATCACTGACAGTGTGGTCGTATATAATCGTCCGTAGTACTTCTCAACTTCTTCCAACAACTCAGTCTTAGACGATAAGATCTTAGGAGTACTATCCTCAGTCTTCAGCTTAGTCAGTTGGCTTTGTCCAACAGATATCTCTCGCGAACATTTTTGAGCCTTTGTTGTTCTCAATCGCCTATTTAATACAACTTATATTATATTGGCGCAAATCTCGAGTCAGGGACTTAGAGATCTGCCTGTTTAGTTGCCGATACTGAGTAGTGTCTTCAGAGGACTGTAAAAAATATTTTCGCGTCTTTCTTCCATGAGGTTGCTGGTGAAGTCCGAGATTAGTTAGTTGGATAGGGGGATCCCTTAATATATTACAAACTTTAATTAGCTTGCCGTGATTGTTAGGTAGTTAGTTTAGGAAAAATCTTCGAAGCTAACACGGATCAGATTTATCCAATCCGTGGATGCTAAATGATAACCAAATTACGGTTTCCGATTGAGCTGAAATCTTTCATACACGTTAATTTTGGAGTACACACCATGCATTATCTAAGTGGCGTTATAAATCCAATATGGCGGACTCCGAAAGATGGCGGATCAGTTATTTTTATGCACCTCCACTATATGGGTATCAAATGAAAGGGTTTGCTGAGAAGAATAGGAAATAACTAAAACTCTTTTCCTATAAGTTTGTACCTATATGTTTTAAGGTTTTTCGAAAATTATTTTGTTACTACAGTGATATTCAAAAATGTATAAAATTGACTTCACTGGCCACAAGGCACGGCGCGCCCCAAGGAGGTACTACACGTCTCCTTGCTCCTGCAAGAGAAATCCACAGGGCGCTCAAAGGAGTATTTGAAACTGGCCGAAAGTAAAAAAAACTGGCAAAGTGCGAATCAAAACCGCACACAAAGGGTTCCGTCTGTACCATCATACTAGATGGCCCTAGTTTCATGTTTCAAAAACTATTAAACTAGTTGGCGCTAGTTTCTTCACGTTTAAAAAAACACGTTTTTTGTGTGGAGACTCACATTTATTAATTTTTAGTATTTTTTGTTATAGCGGCAACAGAAATACATCATCTGTGAAAATTTCAGCTGTCTAGCTATCACAGTTCGTGAAAGCAGCCTGGTGACAGACCATTCTGTTATCTGTGTGACAGACGGACGGACGGTCAGCGGAGGCTTAGTAATAGGGTACCGTTTTACCCTTAGGGTACGGAACCCTAAAAAGACCAAATACAGAGTTCCTATAAAAACATGTTGAATCTCCTTAGCTAATGCCATGACGCACACTACCCTAAAAGTTTTATCACGGTAGGCTTAACAGATAACAACCAATTTGTCGTCATTTGTGCGCTTTGCTGAATGTTACGAAAGAGTGTTAGTATTAAATTTAATTTTTGTGAGCGTTATAAAAATACGAAATCAAGTTTTATTCAGTGCCGAAAACCGTCGAACGTTTTTTTTATTTTTCAATTAATTATTGTTTATCTTATCAGCTCATTATACGTCCCCACCGAGGGGCTTGAGCCTATCCTAAATTAGGGCGATCGGGCCTCTTTAGTCGACCACACGGGCCCAGTGCGGGTTAGTCTACTTCACACACAACCTCCGAGTTTCTTCGCAGGCGTGTGCAGGTTTCCTCAGGATGTTTCCCTTCACCGTAAGAGCGTCGGATAAAGGTACATATGAAATCGAAATGCGAAAACACATTGGTACGTGGCAGGATTCGAATCACGACCTACTGGACAGGAGGTAGCGCCCCTAGCCGTTACTCCACCGACCCTTTAATTTTTTTTTTGCCGCGGCAGTTTTATTTGTTTTCTACTTAGTGTGTATTGTGATTAATTCTAAAACATGTGTGTATAAGTTTTTGTTTACAAGTGTGTTGAGAAACTTCATATGACCTTGGTGAGTACTGGTCATTACACTCGAATCTCGGCCCCGGGGCAGCCCGGGCCGAAATGACGATGAGGAATCATATTGATGAGGCGCCAATCCTAGATTTTAGTAGTTGCCGACTAAAATCATCTGACTTACTTTTTACAAACTGTAAAAAACGAGATTTTGTTCTATTTTTTTAAATATTGAACTTTGACGTCATAGTTTTCATTGCAGTTGATTTACAAATTAAGTGACTGATAAATTTAAAAAATAAAATGTTATTTATGATAAACCAAATTAGTAAGTTAAATTTTAAAAAATATACCAAAAAGCTTAATTTTGGAAACAAATCCATACTTTACTTTACCGTAGATAGTACTTTTATAATTAAAAATGTTTACTTAGTATCTATTCAATAATTACAGAAGGAGGACCATTAATTAAATTCATTTCATAACTAGCTTTTGTCCACAGCTTCGGCCGCGTGTATATCGTTTTTAGGGTTCCATAGTTATAGTTTCGCCATGTCCGTCTGAGCGTCCGTCCGTCCGTCTGTCGGCGGTTTAAGTCAGAGACTCTTAGTACTAGAAAGCCGGTGATTTCGCATGGAAATGTTAAATGTTACGGCTAATGTTACAAGATAGAGTAAACTTAGATTTACCCGGGTTTACTTAGGATCACCCAAGGTGTTTGGGTAAAGTCCGATTATTAATCAGTACTTTTTTGTTTTTAAAATACTTTTACATTATTTTTTTTAAGTAGTCTTTTAAAGCCTTCTTTGTGAGTGGTACAACATGCACTTGGCCACTTTCATGACTCTAATCAAAAGTACGTCTTTAAATTCGTGAGTTAGTCTTTAGTTCATACAAAAATACCATGGGAAAACGAGTTGGACTAGCACTCCGAGGGTTTCATACCACCACAACTCTTGACACAAAAACATAGTATAATAACAATGATACCTATTAACATTAAAAACAAAAAACACCAACGAGAGCGACAAAAATATGCTTTTTTTGTCATTCAATTCGGACTCCTTAGCGCAAGTACTACTCACATTTGGTTGATTTGACATTTTTCTTAGTTTTTGTGTTCCTTCCGGAGGACCTCGTCTACTTTCCTATTTCGTGAACTTTCCTACTTCGTTCACTATTGCGCTTTGTCCACTTGTTTGTCCTACCTCGCCCACACTCCTACCTCGTCCACTCTCTTACATAGTCCTCTTTTACTTCAGTAATTAGTATTATAAGCACAACAAGTTTTATGCTTGTATGTATTACCCATTTTACGATAGAGCTGAATCAAAAATACTTCTAAAGACCTATAAAAACATGTTTTTTTTTGTATGAAGACCGCCTTATTTTTTCAATTTTTCTAGTTCTTTATAATTTGTTGTTATAGCGGCAATAGAAATACACATTCTGTAAAAAATTCAACTGTCTACCTATTACGGTTCATGAAATACAGCCCGCTCACATACGGACGGACAGATGGACAGACAGCGGAGGCTTAGTAATAGCATAATAAATCTTTCTTTTCACTATGGTAATAGGGTCCCGTTGGTCACCCGTTGGCTGTACGGAACCCTATTAAGCACTTTATGTTTTTTTCCCTAAATACCTTCATCTTATCAGCTCATATACATCCCCATCGAGGGGTTTGAGCCTAATCTGTAATATGTCGATCAGGCCTTAGTCGAGCACGCGGGCCCAGTGCGGGTTGGTCGACTTCACACACAACCTTCGAGTTTCTTCGCAGGCGTGAGCAGGTGCAGTGTCGGATAGACGTACATATGAAATCGAAATTCGAAAACACATTGGTACGTGGCAGGATTCGAACCACGGCCTCCCGGACAGGAGGTAGCGGCCGTAACCGTTACGCCATTGATGCTTTCTAAAAACCTTACTCGAACATTTTTTTTTAACTAGCCGAATCAGTCTCAGCCGTTATATTCGTCCAGAAATACCTAAATTTATTATTGTTGTCAATCAGCTACCTAATTACAAGCTTGTTCAGAAGTTACACAATCAGTTATAGTTCCTTATCACAAATTTCAAAGCTGGTGATACAAGGAAATAAATATTTAAGGAAAGAGCTTCAATCTTCTTTACATCTATAATTATGCATGCTTAATCATCTTGAAAACCAATAATTTCGAAAAACCGCCTGAGTAAGAGGGCTTGCCCCATCAAGGGACCTTGACTTCTACAAGGATAATAAAACCCGTTCTTGAACTGGGCTTTCGTTACTAAGACATTATAGTTCGAGGGTTTTCCGCATTGCTTGTTGACTAACAACCAAAGAAGCAGGTAGGTAAGTAACTTATAGTATACTAGTTCGTTTGCCGCCACCTGTAGGCACGTGCTAACAGGAAAATCAGGTGTAGGCATTAAATTATTGAAACTTCAATTTGCATTGAGATTGTTATGTGCATTGAAATCTATGTCATTAGTGTAAAATAAGATGTGGTTATGATTTTTAGATCATACGTGCTCCGCACGGATAAGATAAATAAGGTTGGATTGGCAATAGTCACACTTTTGTTTGAAAACTAGCGTCGCCGCCTGTCTCCCACCCATCAACTCCACTACACAAGAATTTGGCGCACTAATAAACAAAACACACTTAGAACACAGGACTGCAATTGTGTCTCACACCATTTCGATAGTCTGTACGTTACACACAACGACACGCAAGTAAAAAGTTTGAACGCGTGCTTCGGTTAAGTATGATTGTCTAATGATACTTGTGGCGCGCCTGCCCAGCGCACATTTACAATCCAACCTTATTTATCTGATCCGTGGTGCTCAGTATGTTGGATTTACTTCAAGAGGCTGTGTAAGATGACATTTGCAACACAATTCATTATTTATAAACAACTAGCTGTTTCCCGCGGCTTCAGCCGCGTGGACAACGTTTCTTTGACTTTTGAAAAAGTAGCTAATCCAGGTCTTAATATGTCTACATACCAAATTTCAGCTAGTAGTCAGTAGTTTTTGCGTAAAGGGTAACAAACATACATCCTTACATTCTGACAAACTTTCGCGTTTATAATATTAGTAGGACTTATCCTACTAATATTATAAACGCGAAAGTTATCTAACTATCTTAATAGTAGGATACATTTTTCTATAGAAAACGTTGCATTTTTAAATCACTTTACGTCACACTATGCTTGAATTGTAAAGTGAACTTTACCAGTACATGCAAAACTCCTTGGTGAAGCAATATCTTTTTTTTACTGAAAAAAAAACCAATGGAAATAGCGGCATTCCATTTCATTTGATGCTTGTTCACTCGCGACTGCAACCACCACCAGGGCAAAGTATACATGTTAGTACTAACATACAGTATGGACACTCCCTGCCGCTCTCTAGATTGCGACCTCACCCCCTCGTTACCCAGATTGATACAGATTGGTTACAGTTTGGTTCTCGAACGTATAGGATATCGCCGCCATTTTGTTTGTCATTCGTTTTTTGAAATGTGATTTCTGGCCCGTTGTATGAAGTGTCTAGGGTGTGACCAGGACCTTCCATATTGGACGAGGCTACACGTCACGAAGATAGTGTGGCACTGTCTCAAAATTTATTAAAAACTATTCAAAGAGTGCACATGTCTGGCCAACCAGTATCACTGCATTGTAATAGTCGTAGCAATTTATTATTAATTTTAGTAAATAATTATTTCTTACTAATAAAAATACGTTTTGTCATACCTATATAAATGTTTTATTTATCTCGCTTGAATGATGTTAAGTAGAATTATTACCTCGGTTGTAAGTAGCTATTACACCCTCGAACTATACTTTAAATATCTCGGGTGCACTCGATCCATTAGCGCCCTTCACGCACGCACGGGCGTCAAATTGGATTTTGTTCTGTAAAAGCTCACTTACTACCCTTGTATAACAATATGCTATTGCCTTATTGCTGAGCTATACAAAACATATGAGTTCAATTAAGCTCTTTGTTTCTCTTGTGTTTAAATAATTAAGAGCGTCGGTGGCGTAACGGCTAGGGCCGCCGCCTCCTTTCCGGGAGGTCGTGGTTCGAATCCTGCCACATACCAATGTGATTTCGAATTTAGATTTCATATATACGTTTATCCGACACTCTTACGGTGAAGGAAAAACCTTGTGAGGAAACCTGCACATGCCTGCGAAGAAACTCGCGGGTTGTGTGTGAAGTCGACCAACCCGCACTGGGCCCGCGTGGTCGACTAAGGACCAATCACCCCAATTCAGGGTAGTTTTGAGCCCCTCGGTGGGGACGTATATGAGCTGATATGATGATACGATATGAATTAAGTCATAGATTCACTGGCACAGACCACGGCCTATTTCGGTAAATACATACAAAAGTAATTGTATACTCAGAGTGTATACGCAAGAACTGAACGAACTCGTTCCCCCAGCTCCATTCCACCTACGGTCAACGAGACGAAGGGAGAGGTTCCAACCCATTGTTTTTGATATTTAGCCTTTACGCATGAAGCGTTACGCTTCCTCATTTATTATGCGGTCAGCGATGAGTAGAACTCCTAGACTGCATCTGTGTTTCGCGACTCATACGATTTGGAGATCTTTAAGGCGAGAGTGAATAGGCATTATTTGAGTTTACATGTACCATGCAGTGTGTGTTTCTAGTGATGACATACGGAACTGAGACATGGTCGCTTACTATGGGCCTCATAAAAAGGCTCAAGGTCACCCAAAGGACAATGCCTGGAGCGAGCTATGCTCGGATTTTCGAATGAGGAGATCTGCAGGAGAATTAAAGTAACCGATATAGCTCACAGAATCGCTAAACCTAAGTGGCGGGGCAAATAGATCGTGGAACAGATGGCCGTTGGGGTAGTAAAGTTCTTTTGTGGCGACCGCGCACCGGAAAACGTAGCGTTGGCAGGCCTCCCACGCGGTGGACCGAGGACCTGGTGAAAGACGCGGGAAACCGCTAGATGCGGGCAGCGCAGGAACAGTCATCGTGGAAATCTATGGGGGAGGCCTTTGTCCAGCAGTGGACGTCTTTCGATTGATATGATGATGCATATACCTTCCTCGACTACATCTGTACTTTTCATAAGTTGAAATGTAGTCTAAAGCACTCAAATCTATCTATATATATAAAAATGAAACCCTATTTCCCTTGGTCACGGCATCTCGCGTGAACCGATGAACCGATTTCGCAAATTATTTTTCTGTCGAGTTCGTTATTGTCAGGAGAAGGTTCTTATTAGGGTAGGGTAGGGTAGTGTAGTATAGTGTAGGGGTAGGGTAGGGTAGGGTAGGGAAGGGAAGGGTAGGGTAGTGTAGTGTAGTGTAGGGTAGGGAAGGGTAGTGTAGTGTAGGGTAGGGTAGGATATGGTGGGTTAGGGAAGGGTAGTGTGTGGGGACGTATACTATAGCTGATATGATGATATTTATTCAAAATAGGTACAAATTACACTCTTTCAGATAGTCATAAAATAATAATAACAATGTCATTTGTGAAGAATCAACAAATAAACAATAATTAGTTAATAACGTAAAAATTCAAGCATGTAATATTTAAACTAGATTATGTAATTAGAACATGAAAAGTGATACATAAGAATCATTGAATGCATTTAACAAGAGTGGGCCAGGTAAGTGTGGCGTTACAAAACTCTCGATGCGCGGATCGTCACCACCCATTTCAATGGATCGCAGGCGCAGTTTGCAAGCCTCAGTGACATACATTTGACTTTATTGACAACAAGCTCAATGTCTGTTATGCAAAAAAAAAAAAACATAAGACCGACAAACAAATTACGTTGTATGAATAGTAATAGAAGTTTCTGAAACTCACCTTTTTTATTACAAGCTTTTATTTACGTGTGACTTGCATTGTTTCTACCTATGTACACAGGCCAGGACATCAAGCTATACACATTGGACTTTGTACCGTTCTTATTCCCAATGCGTATGGATCAGAATCGCACTACGAGTGTATAGCTTGATGTGCTGGCCTCTGTACTTACGTTGGTCGATTAGGTAAAATATTGTAATCGATTTTAAAGTCACTTTCAGGGGTCCGATTGAGATGAAATTTGGTATAATGTCGTATTCCCGGTAAAAATTTAAAGGTGGAATCAAGGTCCCAGAATAGTCTTTTATTTTTAAAAGAATTGTATCACATAGAGTCTGTTTACATACAAAAATGGCCTTTTTTAGAGTTATACATATAAAAAAATAACATCAGAACAATAAATCTAGTATTAAGATAGTGTGCACGAGGGGTCACACTACACACACGGGTTAACGTAAACACTAAAATAACAATAAAAACGCGAGTTAGCCTGTCAAGATAAAAAATTGGATAAAAAAAGACCCTAAATCCGTGTAACTGGTTTACGTCCCGGCGCCAACGCATGCAGAATATCAGTACGTAGGTACCTACATAATCACCTGCACCATAATATTATGCTGAGTCGCTGCTATTTCTCAGCTACGGCACAATTTTACGTACCGACACCTTTTTACACTTTAGCACACCCTGGATACTTCATACAACGGGCCAGTAATGTCACTTTTTATTTTTAAGCTATTGCATAGCTTATATCGCGGGCTTTGAGCGCGGCGACCCAATCAAGAAATTTATTTCGTAACGAAAAAACCCAACACTACCGCATACTACAAAAACTTACAGTGCCACCTATTAGCGATTTGCGGTACTAAAAGGACTAGTCAATTTTACTAGTTAATTTTTTTCTATTTTTTTTTCAGTACCTAATTATTTTTCTATTTATTTTTTGCCGAATAAACTTTATTTCTTTCTTTTACTGGTGTAACTTTCTTAGTGTTAAAAGTTGATAAAAAATGCTATGCAATATCTTTACCGCGGCAGTCCCCGAGTGCCACACGTCGTTTTTTTATTTTAAAAAGGAATGAATGAACAAACAACCAGACTGTAACCAATCTGTATCAATCTTGGTGACGAGGGGGTAAGGTCGCAATCTAGAGAGCGGCAGGGAGTGTCCATACTGTATGTTAGTACTCGTACTAATATTATATTCTTTGATTTTAGCATAGATATAAGAAGTTTTTGTTATTTTTCGATTTATTTTTGTGTAGCACGTATACTGTAATGTCATCATATCAGCTCATATAGGGGATAGCTGACAGGTATGATTCCCTCTTCTTTTCGCACTTCATATGCGTGTACTGGTCAGACAAGGTAACTGGTGAGCGCATGGGGTGTGAAAGGGTTGATTTCACTTTTATTGTTTCTTTCCACAGTTATGTGTTTTACTAACATTAGTGTTAACGTTTGTGTTACTAACAAAAATTTACCATATTGTCTGACAAATGAAGATAATAATAATAAATATATGTCCCCATCGAGGGGTTCGAACCTACCCTGAATTAGGAGGATCGGGCCTTAGTCAACCACGCGGGCCCAGTGCGGGCTAGTCAACTTCACACACAGCCTTCTAATTTCTTCGCAGGCGTGGGCAGGATTCCTCACGATGTTTTCCTTCACCGTAAGAGCGTCAGATAAACGTACATTGGTACGTGGCAGAATTCGAATCACCACTTCCCGGACAGGAGGTAGCGGCCCTTGCCATTTTAGAATCCTTAGCGTTAGCGAGGAAATCAAAGAGCACGAGATGAAAAATCTTTGCACTCGAGTGCAGCACGTAACTTTTCATTCCACCTCAGTGAGGAAATTACTAAATGAAAAAAAAAACATTTTCGCATTACAAAAAGTTTCAGTCAATCCTGTTGGCGTCAAATAAACTTCCTCGTCACTATAATCACTCATTTTAGGTTTTTCAACTGTTTTCAAGTTTCTTGTTTTAACCTAAGGTTTTATCAATTTGACGTGAAAAGAAAAAGTGCGCGCGCAAAGCAAATTTAAAAAAAAAGTACACCAAGAAGGTTTCGAGTCTGAGTTTTTAACAAATTAAAAAAGGTTGTATGATAAATTCAGCACCATGGAGGTAGAAGTAAATAATGTTTTGAATTCACGATGTTCACAATTCAATTTACTTTTCTCCTCTAGCGAAGAAAAACGGCTTTTGCACTCAGATATTTACTTTATTCTCTAGCGAATAAAACGGTCTTTGCACTCAGATATCGAAGAGCAAAAATACAATTTCCGAGATGGGGGGATGAAAAATATTTTTCTATTGCTCATTAAAAAATGTTTAGTATGTATTTTTCTTCAGAATTTTAAGTTCCATAGTTAAAAACTTAGAGGGGGATATGGAATTGACTCTTCGGAGTTTAATTTTTTGTTAAAGCTTCTGTTAAAAAAGGTATTAAATTCATTTTGTAAAACCTGTTCAACGATACCCCACTAGACGGGGTATACATACTCAAAACAATTTTTTCATCCCCCTCTTAGATACGGGAGAATATACCCTAATTATTATTATTTGGCCTTAAGAATTTACCCTAATTATTACAAATACCTGGGCGACCGAGATTTGCTCAGGGCATAGTACCCAGAGCCAATAAAAACATTTAAAAAACACTACCTATGATACACTTTGCTTGGCATATTTCCAGTGCAAAAATCTGAGAAAATTGCGTTTTCCCAGAGATGAGAATTATCTAAATCGATTTTTCGCACCAAATAATCCACGCATATCAATTTTCAAGCAAATCCTTCGAGCCGTTTCCGAGATTCAGATTATATGTATTTTATACATATATACCCGAATTGCTCGTATTAAGGTATTATATTTTCCATCTATATACACAATTTAAATACTGTAGGTCTAACAGTGGCAGAGAAAATTGACTATGACATACAGACAAACGGAAATAATAAGGGTTCCGTTTTTTGCCATTGTGGCTACGGAACCCTAAAAAGTAATTTAAATCACTAGTATATCTAATACGTTATTGAGGCAGATTAAAAATAGTTACTACGTACTGGCATAGTATAAAGAAACAAGTATTGGGCTTGTGTTTACAGTTAAAGTCTTAGGCCAATTAATGCGTCTTTTCCAATATCTTCTTATCATCTCATACACGTCCCCACCGAGGGGCTCGAGCCTACCCTGAATTAGGGCGATCGGGCCTTAGTCGACCTAGTCTAACTGTAACATTTTAATTACATTAATGTTACCAGTTGGAGATTTTTATTCCAAGTAGTAACATTATTTTTAAAACCGATTTTTATGTACTTAACAAATTTTTTGTAATACTGATATATTGATACATTTATTTCCTTTTTTTTTTCTTTTATGTGCTTGATTTTTGATAACATAGGGTGGATAATTCAGCTTAAGTGTATTTTGTCAGCAACGTTAGTAACTAGTACACGGATAAACCTGTAAAGGTTTTTGATGTATTAGTATTATATTTTTTTGTAACATTCTTTTTTTTTCAATTGAATAAAAAAAAAATATAAATTTTGTTCAATTATTTACATAGTAGAAAAAAGAAAAAAAAATAAACGACGTTAATCAATTTGAAAAGTATTTATTGTGACTATTATTATGCCTCGTAGCTCGTAGTCATTTGTGGGGCAGTGTATAAGATTCTACAATAAAATTCCAGAAAATGTAACTAGTTTGTCAGAGAATAAATTCAAGACTCATGTCAAAAAAGTTTTGTGCTCTAGAGGATATTATAAAATAATAGATTATGTAAATGACAAAGATATATATTATTATGTTG
This sequence comes from Coleophora flavipennella, assembly GCA_947284805.1. Taxonomy (NCBI): domain Eukaryota; kingdom Metazoa; phylum Arthropoda; class Insecta; order Lepidoptera; family Coleophoridae; genus Coleophora; species Coleophora flavipennella. Next base: position 2,768,294 of record OX369260.1, read on the forward strand.
ATTCTATAACAAATACCATTAGCTGAGACTGTAATCTGAATCATGATATTATTTGTAATTTTATTTTTATTGTATTTTTTTTTGTTTTGACTATTTAAAAGTGTGTGTAAACACCTATTTGAAATAAATTGTTTTGAATTTTGAATTTTAGATGTCTATTGGGGCAGTAAAGCTCTCGAATGGTGACCGCGTAACGGAAAACCTAGCATAGGTACCAGTTCGTACCACAAATGGCCGTTAGGGTAAAAAAGTTCTCGAATGGCGACCGCTCGCCGCCGGAAGAAGTAGCGTAGGCAGACCTCCCATTCGGTGGACTGATGACTCGGGGAAGGTTGCGAGAAGCCGCTGGATGCGGGCAGTGCAGGAATGTTTGTTGTGGAAAACCTAGGGGGAGGCCTTTGTCCAGCAATGGACGTGATTCGGCTGATATGATGACGACATTTTATTGCCTACTTTAAATTTTTAATAAGACAGTTCTTCCCCGCGACGGCGTGCGCTGCACGTCCCAACCATTAAACGGATAGCATCGCTGCACGCTGGCACACGCTGGTCAAGGCTACTAACAAGGCCAGGGACGGACACCGAATTTTCATTTTATTGTTATAATTCGTGCAAGTTAATGTGTCCACTTAATGCGTCGTTGGCGCAACGGCAAGGGCCGATACCTCCTATAAGGGAGGTCATGGTTCGAGTCCTGCTAGGTACCAATGTGTTTTCGAATTCCGATCTCATATGCACGTTTATCTGACGCTTTTACTGTGAAGGAAAACATCGTGAGGAAACCTGCACACATCTGCGAAGAAACTCGAAGGTTGCGTGTGAAGTTGACCAATCCGCACTGGGCCGGCGTGGTCGACTAAAGCCCGATGGCCCTAATTCAGGGTAGGCTCGAGCCCCTCGGTGGGGACGTATATATGAGCTGATATGATGAATGTGTCCACTAGTACTTACTTAGTCTGATCTATGACTCTGCCGGCGCCGTCTGCATTGAATCGTATCATACGTACGTTACGTGACGTACGTACGTTACGTGTGTACCTACGTACCACTGATGTTGTAGGGTTCCGCAATAATTACTTCATGACTTGAAACTATCATAGGATAGGTACTTAACTTTAAGTGCCCGTTACATCTACACGTACCGTTTCATTACAAAGAAAATAAAAATGTAAAAATAAAAAAAAATACTCATTTTTTAATAAAAAAAATTATATTCACAATTGGTAAGCCATCTCACCTGATGGTAAGCGACGATGATGCCGAAAATGGCAGCGGACTTACCAAGATTCCCCAACGCCATGGGGGACTGGCTATCTTATCTACAAGTCGGTACACATCAATGTTTTTTAGCACTGTTGTTTGGCGGCAATACTTTCACCTCATTTCTGATTCGATCGCGTAGGGAAATTCCGAGCATAGCTCGCTTTTATAAAATTACCAAAATCCAAAACTAATAACGCAAAATTGTGCCAAGTTGTTGCGATAGAAGTCGTTTTTTTTAACGTAATCAGCGTTTCCGATTATTAGGGTTCCGTGTTAACTGAGGATCCCGATCATTTTGTCAAGCGACTTCCAAAAAGGAGGAGGTTCTCAATTCGTCTGTATGTTTTTTTTCTTTTTTTTATGTGTGTTACCTCAGAACTTTTGACTGGGCAAACCGATTTTTATTATTCTTTTTTTATTTGAAAGCTAGTGCTTCCTGTGTGGTTCCATATAAATTTTATCAAAATCGCTGTAGTTCTTTATTAGAAAATTAATAAAAACCAAAAGTAATAATGTAAAAATGTACTAAGTTGTTACAATGGAAGTCTGTTTTTACGGTGTTTAGCGTTTTCAACAGTAACCTATATATTACTGGCGTAGTTTTCAATTATTGTCGGTCCGTTCGGCCGTCAAAGATATTACATTAAGGCGAGTTATTTATTGGAACAGTTGTCTCTGTCTTTTTGTTTACGTGTGAAGAGTAAAGAAAATAACCATACTTATTGTTTTTTTCAATGGCTTTTCGTTTTAATTAGGGATGCATCGATACGCCTTTTTGCCGATACGATACCGATACCGATACTCTTATAAAAATATCGGCGATACCGATACCGATACCGATACGCTTATTGAATTCAAAAAGGAAGGTAGAATCAATAAAACACAATTAATTAATAGTTTTAGTAAATCAAAATTAACATTTATAAGATTTTTATTTAAAAAACAAAGCATTATTAAGTTTTGCGGGCAAAGGCGATTTCGCAAGTCTGTTTGAATAAGACCTGCGGTGGAAAATAGTCTCTCAGATGCGACAGATGCCTCGTTTGCAACGAAATAGATGGGACAACACGCGCGTTTACATTACATTTTTAAAGCGCGAAATTTGAAAAGTATCGTTGAATCTGCCATAAAAATATCGCCGATACCGATATATCGGCAAACCCGAAGTATCGCCGATATATCGGTATCGGTATCGGTATCGGATGCATCCCTAGTTTTAATCAAAAACTACAATGAAAGTATAAAAAATAATAAAATTTCTCACTTTGTATAATCATAATAAATATTGTTGTAAGTATATATTTTTTTATTTATACTTCAAAAAATAATTCATAACTAGAGTTGAAAATAACAGTGTAGACCTATCTTTGTGATTTTTTTTCTATCGAACCAAAACTGCTCAATTGTGTTTCTAATAGCTTTTGACTTTAAGCACCATCATCAACAATAAGGGTATTGTTTTCAACCTTGAGTTTTCTGTCGCTTAGGAGTAATTGACATCAAAAATAAAGAAAATCTGTAATATTATCGCTTAAATTGACATAACTGTGGGGCGTACTTTAAAGAGATTATCTAAGTATGTTATCTGTGGTCATTTAATGTACTGTCCCACTGGTGTACCATAACAAAACATTACAACTCGGATAGAATGAGCGACCACCAAGTAAAGATACAAATTTGATAACAAAAGCGAGGCCTACCGGATAATTATTGAGGTACGCACTAGCTTGATATTATACTTCAAGTGCATCGGCCATTAACATACCTAGGTACACAGGCCAGCACATCAAGCTACACACTTTGGACTTTGTACCGTTCTTATGCCGAATGGGTATGGATCAGAATTGCATTACGAGTGTATAGCTTGATGTGCTGGCCTCTGTACCTTATTAAATTAAAGATATACTTGTCGGGTCAGGGAACTGAGGGTCTAGCTAGGTCCTCAGACATAGTGAGGCCGTGACGTGGGATACGGGCGGTAGTAAAATAATTTCAAACAAATCGTACACAGTTTAATCATCCAGCAATTATAATAACACACACGTAACGTAGGTATACTTACTTAACCAAAATAAGTTCATTTCAAAAAACCTATAAACTTTTAGGTACAAGCTTTTATTACAAAATAGTTTTAATTATTTCGTATTCCTCTCAGCAAACCCTTTCATTTGATACCCATGTCATGGGGATGCTTAAAAAAATAACTGATCCGCCATCTATGAGTGTCCGCCATATTGGATTTTAAATGACATCACTTAGCTAAACATGCATTATCACCCAAACGAAATGTGTATGCAAAATTTTAGCTCAATAGGTTGAAGATATCTACTTCAAATTTGAGTTGCAAGATTCCACCCAAACAAACATACATACATACATACATTGCAAGTTAAATAACAGCTTGTAATAATAACAAAACCAAACCACTAATCTCAACATTATATGTCCCATTCATATCTGTAGATATTTTGTATTTTGATACTGAAATAAACATTTTTCATTTCATTTTGCTCGCTTAATTGTTCGTGCGGATGGTGGCGCATGGGGAGCCGGGTCGGTCCTTTCCCTCTAGTATTCTTGAGGGGAGCGATAGCTGACTCTCGCGTTATACTCGTGACCGGGTGCTGTCCGTGTGAACTGGCCTACTCTTGTCAAAGGCATTAATTACAATTAATGATTTTATGTATAACTTCTCGTGTCTTATTGTTTTCATGTTCTAATGACATAATTTGTTTTATATCAATGATTGTATTGTGACGTTAGTAAGTAATGATTGTTTGTTTTTTAATTTTTCATTAATGACATGTATAATTATGTAATTACTATTTCATGACTATCACAAAGATAAATTTTGATTAAACATCTTGAAATCATGAAAAGAGCTCTTTTAAAATTCCAAAGGAAGCTAACGGGACTTACATACACTGTCGTCCGTCCGTTCATCTGTACTTCATTTAAAGGGTTGTATCTTTTGAACCCTTTTTTGCAGCCGGTTGAAAATTTAATACAACAATACTTAATATGTGGCCAGGGGACACACTTTAGATCGTTGAGCTAGTGGAGTAGATCTTCTCTTGTCGGTGGAGCAATCTCCAATTTTTTCTGTCCTCGGCCATCTTCATTACATCTCGATACGACACGACAGCAACCTTCTCCTTAATTTGTTCTAGGTAGTTTCGCCTTGGCCTTCCTCTATTCTCCTTCCCTCTATCTTTTCTTCTATGATTGTTCTCAGTAAACTGTCGTGTCGTACTATGTGTCCCAGCATATTTCCTCTTCTATTTTTTATAGTCTTCAATAGGTTTCTTTTTTCTTGAATTATTTCAAGTACAATCTTTGGGGGAGACCTTTGTTCAGCAGTGGACGTTTTTCGGCTGATGATGATGATGATTTCAAGTACTTCTACGTTCGTTTTCTTTTCTGTCCAACCAATTCTCTCCATTCTGCTTCAGCACCACATTTCAAACGCTTCCAATCTTTCTCTGTCCCGTTGAGTGAGTGTCCACGTCTCTGAACCATGCAACGCAACACTCCAGATGTACGTTTTTATAAAGCATTCTCTATTTAGAAATGACATATATTAGATTTAATACATTCTCTTTACTATTTAAAGCTGTTTTGCTATGGAAACTCTTGAAATGACATCTGGGGTACATCTTGAGTCATTGCTTATCAAACTGCCTAATTAATACCTGCAGATTTTAACCTATTCTATTGCTTTGTAGGAGTAAGTAAGTATATTTATTATTTCGAATTACCTATCAAATAAAAAAAAAACTAGCCAAGTGCGAGTCAAACTAGCACTCCGAGGGTTCCGCACCACCACAAGACACTTCTCCCCACAACTACATAGTAATAATGACAATGACACCTTTTCACATTACAAACAAAAGACATCAATGCGAGCTACAAAAATATGCTTGTTTTGACAGTCAGTTCGGACTCCTAAGCGCGAGTGCGACTCAAACTACGTCGATTTTTAGTATTTGTTGTTTTACCTCAGTGTTAGTACTATAATCAGTCAGGTTCATGCTTGTTGTATGTATTACTGTTTTACGATAGACCTAACTCAAAAATACTTCTAAAGTCCTATAAAAAACATTTTTTTTTGTACTGATAGGTTCGATTTCGGCGGGGTCAACTTGTAAGACTCGGTTTGGTTGGTGGTAGGGCATTTTCGAAGCCCGCCTGGCTAGCTACCACCATCTTTTCTAAGTCTTGCCGCCAAACATCAGTGTTAACAACATTGATGTGTTCCGGCTTGAAGATAATATAACCAGTTCTCCATTCCATTGGGGAATCTTGGTAAGCCCGCTTCCATCTTCGGCATCATCGTCACTTACCATCAGGTGAGATGATGCCAAGGGCTCACCAATTGTGAATAAAAAAAAATACACTCAGCGGCACAGAAACTTGGTCACCAAATTTTTCTCAGTCCATTTGCATACAAAGAGGGTGCCCAAATAACAACAATAATAATTATTATTTTTTATCAAAAAAAGTAAGGAAATTTTGAATTGCAGTCGATAGGTTAGAGCCTTGGCTACAAATTTGTCGAAGAGCCCAACATTCTGCAGAGCCTCGGGAACTCTGTAAATTGCTCAAAACAAAGAAGATGATTTTATTCCGCAGAATGTATGGGAAATTTGCTAATTTACTGTGCGTTCTCATCTGAAAAATTTACGGAGTACCCGAGGCTCTGCAGCATATTGGGCTCATTTACAAATTTGTAGCCAGGCATCTAACCTATCGACTGTGTACTTCGTAGTTTCCTTACTTTTCTTGATTAAAAAATAATTGTAACTATTTGAGCACCCTCTTTGTATCAAAATGTATTGAGAAAAATTAGGTGGCCAAGTTTCTGTGCCGCCGAGTGTATATATTATATTTTAACTTTTTACCCCTAATTTTGTCTCGTTGGTCAACCGTTGGGTATACGGAAATAAAGAAAAAATCTACGGGCTTTTAAAAATGTTTTCCTTTTTTTTTTGCTCTATTGCAAAAAACAGGAATACATAAAAGCATCAAATATGGCGCGATTACATTGTCACCTTTTTTTTTTGTTTAATTCACAATTCACCTCTAAACTAAAACAACTAATATAATAACCAGCCAAGTGAAAGTCGGGGTCACATAAAGAATCCCAAACTGAATGAAATAACAACACATTTTTTTCGTGCTGATTCTATATGGGAGTCACCCCAAAAAAAATATCTCCAAAAATATGACAAAAAACCTAAAACCCGATTACTGAAAAGTATGAAAACAAGAGTTTCCCGCCTTTAATATCCCCTTCATCTGGGTAAATAGCCATGGTCGCAAGCCATAATTGCGACCACGGCTATTATCCCGGATGAAGGGGAAAATAAAGGCTATGATTTCAGGCGATCAATTTTTGTATTCATACTTTTCCGTAGTCGGGTTTTAGTTTTTTAACTTGTATTTTATTTTCATATTTTTTGTGCTCAGAGTACAACGCCACCCCATCTTACTCGCGCGGCCGTGTGTCTTGTCGCTTGATTGTAGCGAGCGTACATTGAGCCGTCTCATAATATCGTTTGTGAGACCATTTGTAAAGAAATTAAAAACATTTGCATATGTTATTGTGGGCCTACAATATTTGTTTCGAGGTTGGTGCCAGCAAAGCCATCAAATCTATGGCCCGTCAACTTCGTGCGCGGTACGCCTGTAGTACGGGCGGGTAGGCGGGAGCGAGATAGCACGACACGAAACGATCTATGCGGGGGAGCTTGAGGCTAGCGGGGAGGGGCACGAGGCTCGTGCCCCTCCCCGCTAGCCTCAAGCTCCCCGCGGACATCTTCCCGCACACCCCGCTTTAGGTGCTCAGGCGTATCGCGCACGAAGTTGACGGGCTGTACCTGTGTTACCAACATATTTTATTAACCTTAAAAATACATCCTTCCCCATGAGATATATGAGAGGAAAAGCACAGATTTGGACAGAAGGATCCGCCCGTCTCCATATTTTACTCAGACTTTCTTCATACAAGCAAACAGTAGCGCCATCTGACATAACTCGTACGAACTAGCGTGGGCCAGAGTTGACGTCAGTACCGCGTCGCTTTGAAAATTCGTTTATTTAATTTGTTTACAAGAAAAAATACAATGTGAGGTTACTTAACGATGATATGACATACCATGTTCCTTTTTAGCCTTTCATGATTTTTACAGCCTCTAACAACACAATAAGGCATTTTTATATGGAATATCTTTCCACCGCCCTCTACAATTTCCCGCAGACGACTGAGTCGCGAGTGTGCGAAACTTTTGATTTTCGCACCAATTCGCTGGGAGCATTAGTCGCGCGCGTTGGCCGGGTCCTGCCAGTTATATATAAGTCATTAAGGAAAAGAGGATTTTATCCGATTTACCTTTTGCTTGAATCTGTTTACAAAAAATCCTTCCTTGTGACGTAACTCACGGAATACCCTTAACTTGTACGTGTCAGGCTGAATCGAGCGAAATAAGTAAAAAATAAAATAAAAGCCGACTTCAAAAAGCAAATTCACTCAAAATTAGATAAGATTAATTTTATTTATTTATTTCCTAATTATCATTGTCAAGTTTATAGTATTTAAACAAAATCAAAGGATAATATGATAATAGTCAAAATGAAGAAATAATATAAAAATGACAAATTTGCGAATAAAAATAAAGATAAATGTCGCAAGACAAAAGTAAAAATTAAAAAAAAAATGACAACTTATATTTAAAATACATAATATTAGATACAATTTGTGTATCATTTTAACACTTATTTAAATTTGTTAATATAATTATAATGATACTTTAATAAATACACAAAATTAACCAACAATAACGAAATCAAATGTAGTAACTTTAGATTCCATGGCTTTGCTGGCACAGACCTAAATAAAAATAAAATCTCTAATTTGATTCGTACCTATCATAAATTTCGTTAATGTTGGTCAATTTCGAGTATTTATATTACATTAAAATATTATTTGCTACTTTTGAGTAAATTTCTTTACACAGTCGGTTTTTAGGATTTTAAACTTTTTATTTCGACCTATATGCATTTTTTAATTCACTCGATTCCTGACCATTCCGTGAGTTACATCACAAGGAAGGAAACGGATTCAAGCTAAATGTAAATAAGCTAAAATTGTGTTTTCCTGTAATATGTCATAGGGAAGGATGGATCCCTAAGTTTTGTAAATAGATAAACAAACCCTACACCTACAATTTATTTTTAACACTAGCTGGGGTACCCGGCTTCGCTCAGGGAGTAGCCTCACCCACACAAAAAGGCTTCGAATGGTCCAAACTGTTACATTACACTCCACAACCTTGGAGAGTGTTCTGGAATGTTCCACAATGATCTGGGACGTTGTTTGGGAATTCTCTTAGAATACCTTTAAATGTTCTAGGCTGTGCTAGAAATTTCAAGAGGGCGAAACTTCCAGACATTATATCTTAAAAAGCACGCCCTTCAGGTGAAATCAGGAACCTTCTTCATGGATGGAGGATAGAGGGCTACCACACCAGATAACTTCCTTGATGGTACCGGAACTCGTTTCTGAGTTTTAGCGGACCGCACATTGTACACTTTTTATATAATATACTAGCTGTCCCGGCGAACTTCGTTCCACCTTACAGTACACTACACTACACTACCCTACACTACCCTACATTACCCTACACTACCCTACCCTACCCTACACTACACTACACTACCCTACACTACACTACCCTACACTACACTATCATACCCTACCTTAGACTAGATATTGATAAATATTTAGGAGGGTAATAAGGCCTTATAGAAACTGTTCTCTCGTTCAAACTAAACAATAAAATTTAAAATGTCCTGCTTGTGATGTTATTTTTTTTGATAAGTGATATGATAACATAATCAATCAATCAATCATCAATCAGTCGTTCCCCCAATGCTGGGGATCGTGACCGTCATGTCATCGAGGGGGCGCAGATTGCTCTCCACCGGGCTCTGTCACTCGCTGCGTGCACTGCTTCGTGTAGCTGCAGAGCAGTGGTGCTGGTGACTTGGGTGCACCACTTGGCAGGAGGTCTTCCTCGAGCTCTTTTGCCCTCTACCTTTCCCGTCATGATTTGGTACTCTAAGCTGTTGGGACGGCGTGCACAGTGTCCAAAGAATGAGAGCGAGCGTTGTTGGCACACTGATAACATAATAGGTCGGGGAAAAAGTTTCTTCGTATTTTGTAACTAAAACCTTGTAATCAAATCTCTTTGCTTGTATTATTTGTACTTGGCTGCTGGTTATAATAAAATGAAATAAGTGAACTTTCGAAATTTTAATATTTTATTAAAAAATCAAATTCCTGCCATTTTAAAATAGTTTTTTCTGGCTATGAAAATGAGTGAAAGTAACGAGAAAAGTAGCGACATTTTGAAATTGTATGTAAAAAAGGTAAAAATGCTACACTGGCCTCGAATAAAATTTGTGCCAATTATGGACCTAATGCAGTATCAATCAGTAGCACAAATTTAGTTCAAGCGTTTCCAGTATGGAAATCTGAACGTTCAAGATGCAGCTCGTTTTGTTCGCCCTGTTTGAGTTTGCATACAAAATACGAAAAAACTTTTTCCCCGACCTAATATATTATAATTATAAGTTTTTAAAACTGACTGCTAAGCAATGTGAATTATTTATTGCCTGCTGAATAAATGACTAAAATAAGAACCGGCCAAGTGCGAGTTAGAACCGCACCATCATTCTTCCGGTTCTTCTTATTTAAAAAAATACGTATTTTTCATTCTAATTTTTAGTAAGTGTTGTTATAGCGGCCACAGAAATACATCATCAGTGAAAATTTCAGCTATCTAGCTATCACCGTTCCTGAAATACAGCCTGGTGACAGACGGACAGCGAAGTCTTAGTGATAGGGTCCCGTTTTTACCCTTTGGTTACGGAACCCTAAAAATGACATATACATAAATCTAGGTATTCCCTAAATCACGTCATAAGGAAGGAATGGCAAGCAAGCAAAAGGTGGATCTGTTAAAATTTGTTTTTTCCTGTCAAAACGTCATAGGGAAAAATGTTTTCCTATTGCTTGACACATAAATTAGGTGTGTCACAATTAGACTCTCAAGTGCATCTACAAAAAAATAATAGTTAAAAAACTGAAAAACATGCTGTAATGGTCACCACATCAGCTCATATAAACGTCCCCACCGAGGACCTCGAGCCTACCCTAAATTAGGACGATCTGGCCTTAGTTGGGTTAGTCAACTTCACATACAACCTTCGAGTTTCTTCGCAGATTTGTGCAGGTTTCCTCACGATTTTTGACTCATCATGACATTATTTGTAATAATCAATAAGTTTTTTTGACTATTTCAAAGTGTGTGTAAACACCTATTTAAAATAAATTATTTTGATTTGATTTGTTTTCCTTCACCGTAAGAGCGTCGGATAAACGTACATATGAGATCGAAATTCGAAAACACATTGGTACGTGGCAGGACTCGAACCACGACTTTTCGGATTGGAGGTAGCGGCCCTTGCCGTTGCGCCATCGAAGCTCTCTCTATTGGTAAATCGCTGTAATGGTAAATCGAACTAATTTAATTATTTTTGTGTTGTCATCCGTTCTTCCCACTCTTATTAAAGACACAGCCCAATGGGTGGAGAATTCAGATATAATATTTTAATTTTCATTACTAATAACTGACTTTAGATAAGCGAATTGAAAAGCCGAATAAAAAAAAATACGTGTGAAAATTTTTGATTTATTCCAACATCTTGAGGTGAGTGTAAATCGCTTTAGAAGATTCCGTCTGGCGAGAGATGGTGGGGTTCGCAGGAAGATGGAGCTTGTGTCACGCCAGCCGGCTCGTGGTAGGAAAAAACCCTCAAAACGGAATGAAGGTTCAGCGATACACAGAAACAAAACTTTAATTAATTAAAACTTATTCAATAAAATTTTAAATATACTTTCAACCAAAACATCACTTGATGCCGAGCAATGGCAACTCCAAGCCATCATTTTCAGGGTTCCATACAACCAATGGGTGACCAACGGGACCCTATTACTAAGCCTCCGCTGTCTGTCCGCCTGTCCGTTCGTCAGCGTATTCAGCGTTCCACAGAATATGTATTTCTGTTACTGCTATAAAAACAGATTAAAAAAAGTGAAAAAATAAGGGGGAGGTCTCCTTAAAAAAATCTATTTTTTTAACGTCCTTAGAAGTATTTTTGATTTAACATTGTAAGGTAATACATTCCGTTTTTAAGATAAAGCTATCGTATCAAAAATAATCACAAGCATAAAAGTTGATGTGATTATAGTAGTAATACTCAAGTAAAACAACAAATAATAAAAATCGGCTAAGTGTGAGTCGTACTCGCGCTAAGGAGTCCGAACTGAATTAAAAAAAAAGCATATTTTTGTAGCTCGCGTTGTTTTGGTTTGTTTGAAATGTATCATTGTCATATAATATGTAGTTGTGTGAAGAGATGTGGTGGCACGGAACCCTCGGAGTGCTAGTCAGACTCGCACTTGGCCGGTTTTTAAATACCCGTCAAAGGGGTTTGAAAATTATTGGCATAGTCCATTTTAATTTTTTGACAACATTGTGTCGCACGATGTAACCTGTATATATGGATATGGGACATTTATAGACAAACAAAAAATGACTTTTAGCATAAGCTCCTAAAACGTCACATTACAGAAATAGCTGGACATAAAATTACAGAATGACTAAAAATATTTTAATTTTCCTCTAAATCCAATCCTCTAAATCCAATTATTTCCGTAACGTGACGTTTAACGATATATTGCTAAATGTCATTTTTCATGTGTCTTAATGTCCTCTATTCAAATAAATAGGTTTAGTTGTGCGACGCTGTTTTGAAAATAGCTGACCTGTTGTTATACCAGTCTCCATATAAAAATTTTCAAAACCCTGGAATCGAAATTTTGTTAAAAAGTTTCAGGACTAATTACTGCAAAGTACCGCGCGTAAAAAGATCCTATATGCTACACTACCTATTGTATTTCAAATAAAATTAGGTATAAATAAAATTAAGGAAAAGTTAATGTATTTGGCGTAACAGTAAATTTAAACAAAACGACTTATTGCTTTGCGGAAATTCATATTTATTGCTAACAAAATTATAATTTTATAATCATTTATTGTAAAGCACAAGCAAGCCAGCTCAGTGTGACTCGCGATGATTTGAGGCGATCACGCAGGATAACTGTCCTGAAGCACGGTCATAACTTGGGTAGGTTTGACTGTTAGTGGCATTTTTCTCGACTGTTTGAGTGATCGCAAGGCACGTTAAACCGTTGATGCCGGTTTCTATTACAGAATGGCAATCGTTAAACCAAAGTATATATATATTAGTACTAACGTATAGTATGGACACTCCCCGCCGCTCTCTAGATTGCGACCTCACCCCCTCGTCACCAACATTGATACAGATTGGTTACAGTTTGGCTGTCGAACGTATAGGATTTTGCCGCCATTTTGTTTGTTCCGTTATTCCTTTATTGAAATTTCATTTCTGGCCCATTGTATGAAGTGTCCAGGGTGTGGTTAAACCGTGTCATAGGCTTTAAAGGAGGCTTGAAAACTGAAAATTGGGTCCGTTCACTAGCCCAGTAGGTCCATCACACAACCTCTACAATCCAGTGTAGTGTAGAGATCGTATGTCTCTACATTTCGGCACTTGCAACTGCTTTGGTTATTTTCTTGCCAGCGCGAATCGAATTAAGAGTATTAATTTAAATTTGAAATAGTATGTCGTTCGAAAGCTTTTCGAACACAATCGTGGGGAATTGAGAGTGAACTGGGTTATAATTTGGGGTTTACGAATGTAATATGTATTTTATAACCACAGTTGAAAGTATTATTGCCTAGAAAACCACCGTCACAAAGAGCTGCTGCCATCCGATGAGGACGGGCAAGCAGTATCCTTCCAGGAACAGGTAGCATAGTTGCCAGGATGTTGGCAAGCCGATAGCTGACCTGATCAGTTTGAAGAGGAGAGGAGATCCAATAATCTTAAATTTTGAATTGGAATTTGTAATTTCTTGCTTAACTTTGTTCTTAGAGAAAATGGGTACGAGTTGTGGCTATATCGCTATGGGGAGCTTAGTTTTAGCCATACGCTATCTAAGAGCTCTGAGTTGGAGTGTATTTCCCTGGTGCTTGGCTATGATTAGTATTGCAAAATTTCTTTGGGCCTAATACATTGATTTCTGATGGATCTCAGTTGATGATTGATTTCTCCTCTGACATCTGGTATTTATTTCGAAATATTGGTGCTTAGAAAATGTTTTATTTGAATCTGAGATGACCACAGATTATCCGGGAACTTTTATGGTCAGACCAATGAATATTATTTTTCTCGTAATTAACACCACTTTTAAGATAGTCTTGCATAGTTTAAACTTTTTATAGGCCACAGATAGTATGGTCATTAATTATTTTTGTTTGGTTTTTGTTAAAGGTGGTTTAAGCGATTTAAAGAAAATATTTTTGGGATAGTTGAATTAAGTCAGGTGTAGGGAATCAGGATAGATTTGTTTTATGTTCCTTAAGATAGGGAGGTATTAGTTTTGATTTATATAAATCTAGGCAGAGAATGGCAGGGGTTTCAAAGGGGTTTTACCCTGCTTGGGCAATGGGTAGTTCCAATATTAACGCGGTGTATATGTGTAGTTGGTCTGCACATATACTTTTCCAAATTTACTACACATTGCTGGATCGATGTCGAAAGATCCTTCTCTGACGTCTTCCTCTATAGGTAGGCGCCGAGAGACCTTGGCACTTGTAGGTAGGTGTAGACAGGAGGTGGAGAAAAGCATCGCTTCACGATGCGTTTCTCAATTGGAGGTGGGTGATGTAGAGATCGTATGTCTCTACATTTCGGCACTTGCAACTGCTTTGGTTATTTTCTTGCCAGCGCGAATCGAATTAAGATTATTAATTTAAATTTGAATCGGTTTGTCAAACGAAAGCTTTTGAAAAACAAGAGATGTTAATTCTATGGTGGACCGTGAGCCAAGACGGAGGTCCCTTTTCCAATAAGTATATTTTTGTTATCCGCGCGTATGAGCTGAAGTTCTAGAAGTCATGGCAAGAGAATAATAGGATTCGATGAAGAAACAATAATAAGTCAGCCGACAGAGCATTCTCCAATTTTTACGTGTTAAAATATATGGACATCGCTGGTGATCTTTTAATACGTATTCCAAATCTTTCATTTTTGAGCTACAACCCCCGGCGTCCCGTAGACGACGTCACAATAGCATCCCGGGCACTTCTTAAAATGGCCGTGAAATGACATTTCTAATAATTTTGAACAAAAAAAACAGACTTCAAACAGGAAACTTAGGTTCCCCTTGATTTCTCTGAGATGACATCATCAAATCCTGGTTTCCTTATCATGGTACTACCTTTGGGATATTTCCTTTCCAACAAAAAAAGAATCATCAAAATCGGTTGATATACGACGAATTTATCCGCGAACACACATAAAAAAATATACGATCGAATTGAGAAATCTCCTCCTTTTTTTGAAGTTGGTTTAAAACCAATGACAGAACAAACGATATTACGGCGAAAACCTTTACGTTCGAGAACCAGACTAGCACCAATCTGGGTGGCGGTAGGGGGAGGTTAATCTAGAGAGCGGCAGGGAGTTGTCCATGCTGTATATTTTTAAATATACTTTAATCGCCTCCGTAGCTCAGAGGCAAAGTTCACTGGCTTTACACAGGAGGTCGCGGGTTCGATTCCCGGCGGGGTCATTTGTAAGACTCGGTTTGGTTGGTGGTAGGGCATTATCTAAGCCCGCATGGCTAGATCCTACCATCTTATCTAAGTCTTGCCGCCAAATATCAATGTTGATATCATTGGTGTGTTCCGGCATGAAGATAAGATAGCCAGTTCCCCATTGCGTTGGGGAATCTTGGTAAGCCCGCTTCCATCTTCGGCAACATCGTCACTTACCACCAGGTGAGATGTTGTCAAGGGTTTACCAATTGTAAATAAAAAAAAAATTTTTGACACTATTTTTCTATTATTAGTAAATTTTTAATATTTTGACATTGTTATTGAAATTTGTAAATTGATCTTAACATTGTTAATTTATTATTATATTAGTATTTTTTGTAAATTTTGACACTGTATTTTTATTTATTACAGAATAATTAAGAATAATATGTATAATAAATAAAAAAAATAAGTTAGTATTATTATAGTTTAAGAAAAGAAAAAAAAATTCTGCTCCAATAGATTGCTGAAGGAGGCGTGGCACGCGCGTCATCGTCCTGCACAACGAAGCATGTTGCTGTCATTCGTAAATGATTTTACTGCGCAGAAATTGCACAATTTCATGGCAGGATGACCTCCACGTGTTTTGGTTACAAAATTGCCGAGATGTGCAATAATAAGCTGCAAAAATGCAACTGGCAAAGTAAATTTAATAAATGGAGGATTTTCTTACCATGTGTAAATGAAAAACTTGAATGAAAAACAATAGTTATAAAAAAAAAATATGAATTTTCATTTAAGGTTTCTTGTTATTTAGTGCGAGGGTGTTGTCGATATTTTTCAACGATATTTTTTTTTATTTTAACATTTAGTTTTCCGTAAAATTCCGAATTGAATGAAAAGTAGATCAGAACTACAGAACGTTAGAATTTGTGTCCCACAAAATCAAGCACTTTTACCCTAAAGCATTTCAACGATGATGCCTTTGTGAAATGCACAAGAAATGTATAGAATGTTCTGCACTGCCTCATGTAGACGTTTGCATACTGTTTTCAGTACGTATATGTGTTTTGAATATTTTCTTTACTTTTTACCTATTTACAACCCTTAGTAGTGGGAAACATAGTTTGGGGCTAGATGACCGTGTGTGATTTGTCCATGAATATTTTTTCTGTATGTAGGTTACAGAAAAAACAGAAAACACAAAACAGAAAACAAATAAACAGTAAACAGAAAATTCTAAATCAACAGAAAAAGGTTGCTAAGCAACGCATACATTAAAAGTTATAAACAGCAAAAATTATTTACAGTAGCGCAAGTAAAAAGACTGCGGACTACGGTAAATAAATATATTATGGTAAGATATTATTACTTTTTTTTGGAAGTACAAAGTATTTATGTATAGTGTATATTTACATTACCTACATTGTATATAGTTACCAAACCAACCAAGTAAATCGAGTAATTTTGATACGGAAAATAAAACATATTATTATGTTTTAATAAAAATAAAAGTTAAAAAAAACTAAAAACCGACTTCAAAATTAAATTCACTCCAAAGTATGAAATAAATTATTACACCTAGATACACGACATTAACCAACAGTAACGAAACCAAAGGTGGGTAGGAATGAAATTAAGGGCCTAAATTTATTTTTGAGGTCGGTTCCAGCACACAGCTACTCACATTTTACTTATGGAATTGCTGACACCAACTTAAAAAAAATATTTTGGGTCCCTAATTTAATTCGTACCCACCTATGATTTCGTTACTGTTGGTTAATGTCGTGTATCAAGTGTAATAAAATTATTTTATACTTTTGAGTGAATTTCATTTTGAAGTCGGTTTTTAGTTTTTTTTAACTTTTATTTTTATTTTCTTTATTTTTAGTGACATTTCTATCTAACTAACAACGTTAAACCCAATGGGGGCTCAACTGTACAATAGGGTACATCGATTTGGAAGTCCGAGATTTTTTTGGCTTACCTACCTCTTAAGGTAGGCTTTTAGTTGAACATACAAACCACATTTCAAGGTTAGGAAACCAGCGGTTTTTGAGTTATGAATTTTTGAAAATTGTATTTTTAGGTACTCTTTGGTCTTTGTTTTGTGAGTTTATGTAGGACCAAAGATGACTTATTACTGATTGTATAATTTGATTCCAAAGATTAATAATATAGCTATAGATTAATAATATAATATAGCTATGGGTGTCGTAGCCCCCGCCACCCATTTAAAACCCCCAACAAACCTTCGGGATCTGAGGGGGATGTGGGAGTATCAGGGCGGGGAAAGCACACGGGGCCGACTTGAGGGCGGGCTAACTTGGGGGTGACAAATCGAAAACTAGGGGTTAATCAGTCAGTCATTTCAAGGTCAAAGTCAATTTAATCCCAAAGATTCATAATATGGGGCGCGGACCCCTAACGGGGGCGTAGCCCTCGCCGCCCATTTCGAACCCAACACTGTAGGAAGATTGCGGTACGGGGAGTTCTTAATGGAAGCGGAAGCGAGCTCGGACTTTTGGAGCATCCCGACTCGGATCCATTAGGTTCGTAGTCTTAGGTTTAACATGAGAACGCAGGAGTAGGACTTAGGAGCCCCGGCCCGACAACTCAACACTGTAGGAAGATTGAGGTACGGGGAGTTCTAAATGAAAGCGGGAGCGAGCGAAGCGAGCTCAGACTTTTGGAGCACCCCGACTCGGATGCGTTAGGTTCGGAGACTGTGCGGGGAGGCGAGCTTAGCTCGTAGTGTTAGGTTTAACATGAGAACGCAGAAGTAGGAGCCCCGAAGGGGCTCCGTCGACAACTCAACACTGTAGGAAGATTGAGGTACGGGGAGTGCTAAATGGAAGCGGGAGCGAGCGAAGCGGGAGCGGGGGCAGGTTTGTTGGGGGTTTTAAATGGGTGGTGGGGGCCTACGCCCCCGTTAGGGGTTCGCTTTGCGGACCCCATATTATGGATCTTTGGGATCAAATTGACTTTGACCTTGAAATGACTTTGACTGATTACCCCCTAGTTTTCGATTTGTCACCCCCAAGTTTGCCCGCCCTCAATACCAATTTTCAAAACTCATTTTCTCAAAAACTACCCCCTCCTAACTCCCCTCTTCTAGGGGAGGGTTACTCCCCCCCCCCGCGATGTACCCGATTGTACAGTCCTACCACATTGGCAACAGGAACCATTAAATTATAATGCATGTGTTTCAATAACAGATACATATTCCTGTGGCTTCCATCATCATCTCAATAGCATACAAGTTAAGGAGTTAAATCTTCCAACAACAGCTCATCTGAATAACCTGAAAGAATACAACTATTGGTCTATACGTACCTTCGTATCTGCGTAAAATATTTGAAGAATTATCCTCCAACTCCTAACCGTTAAGGAGCTGTAATTTCCTTCATCAGCTCATCAACATGAGATGATGACTTGACCACCAGACGCAAATACTTTAATAATTTAAGCAAATACATGAAACACGTAAAACGTGCCTATAAAATTTAAGGGTTGCCCTCGATTTCCCAAGGATTCCCTCATCAGATCATGACTTGGTGAAACGGAACCCCCTCGGAAGTATACTCTTTCGAATAAAAAAAGAATTTTGAAAATCGGTTAACAATCGGCGGAGATATCGGTTTGTTAAAACATACAAAACAAAACATACAATCGAATGGAAAATCTACTCCTTTTTGAAGTCGGTTGAAAATGAAAGTTATGAGAATGAAATTTTAATAAATACCTAATTGATATCTGAAGGTCCTTGAGGTCTCTGACCACGAATTCGTTGTAACTTGCAAAGCGATAGGCGCAGTAACTACCATACCTTGCATACGTAATGTAATCTATCGATATTGAAAAATGTCCAACTATAACTACAACACTATGGGAGTGATACCATTTTTGGGAAAAAAAGTTGTAATCTGACGATCAGAAATTTAATTCGAAATAAATGCTTTTAAATGAACTGCACAACATTACATATTATTTCTTTAGTTCTAAATAATCACATTATTTTTTTAACCTTTTAGTGCTTATCAATTAAACTGGGCAGTTTTACTATCCTTGCCATTGTCATCAATTTTCATAAACTCAATCTTATTTTATACAGTT
The DNA here is from genome assembly GCA_947284805.1 of Coleophora flavipennella. Lineage (NCBI taxonomy): Eukaryota > Metazoa > Arthropoda > Insecta > Lepidoptera > Coleophoridae > Coleophora > Coleophora flavipennella. The sequence goes on from OX369260.1 coordinate 2,787,424, forward strand.
TTAAGTCTACTTTAGTCAAATGATTTTATAGTTTTGTTTTTTGTTTATGGGGGAAGTTACTTTAAAAAAATACCCAATAGCATCAACCTGTTTGTAGTGTGCTCTATGTGTAATGGCTCGCTCGGTGTTCGTACTAAAAAATCAACATCAGCGTTCTATAGAATTATTCTATTCTGTGCTATAGCCAAACCGTCCCGTGTTCGGGAAGAGGCTGATAACGACAGATAATATACGCGCAATGTATAAACAGGAAAATAACTCTTGAATAACATTCCGGGGAAATCTCTAGTTTTTAACCGCAAAAAAACAGGATACAAAAAAGTACAATTAGATTAAATTAGTATAATTTGGTAATCATAAAATTTAAGAGAAATATACTCATTTTAACTAAAGAATTTGTTGCTTTGTGGAAATTTATCCTTATTAGTTAAACATAATTAATTATTTTTTGTACGCGCGCTACAATCAAGCGACACGACACGCGGCCGCGGGTAGCGAGGTGGGGTGGCGTTATGCTCTGGCCACAAAAAATATGGAAATAAAATGAAAGTTAAAAAAAACTAAAAGCTGACTGCGGAAAAGTATAAAAAACAAGAGTTTCCCGCCCGAATTCATAGCCTTTATTTTTTCCTTCTCTGGGATAATAGCTATGGTTGCAAGTACCTCATTATTATGTACCTCATTCTGGATTGCGACCACGGCTAGGGTAATAGCCTGCGACCACGGCTAGGGTAATAGCCTGCGACCACGGCTAGGGTAATAGCCTGCGACCACGGCTAGGATAATAGCCTGCGACCACGGCTAGGGTAATAGCCTGCGACCACGGCTAGGGTATTAGCCTGCGACCACGGCTAGGATAATAGCCGTGGTCGCAAGCCAGAATGAGGTACATAATAATAAAAATTTTGATTACGATAGAGCTTGCAACCATGGCTATTATCCCAGATGAAGGAAAAAATAAAGGATATGAATTCAGGCGGAAAACTCTTGTTTTTATACTTTCCATTATTCGGGTCTTAGTTTTTTTACATTTATTTTATTATACCGTGAACATAGCATAGTACAATACAGTTCCTAAGGAAACGAAAAAAAGAATATTTTTGGTGATTTCTTTAACTCTCCGCAGAACAACGGATTGTTCCCTGTTAAAATGTGAGTTACCTGTACATAAAAGTAAACCAGACTCCAGCCAGTCACTATAAAGAAGACTAGTTGGTGCCCGCGGCTTTGCCCGCGCAGATCCCATTTTCGCGGTTCCCGTGAGAATTTCTTAAAGTCCTTTTTTAGCGGATGCCTACGTCATATTTGCTTTCAGTGTGCCAAATTTCAACCCGATCCGTCCAGTGCTTTGATATATATCAGTCAGTCACCTTTTCCTTATATATAAAGTCTAATATATAGATTAGAATAAATTAGATTTATTTATTTCATATTATCATTTCCAAAATTTCAAAGGATAAAATGATTGTAAAAATAAAGAAATGACATAAAAACGACAAAATTGGGAATAAAAAATTGGAAACGCTAAACTTCCATCGCAACCCCTTTTTTATTTTTGTTAATTTTCTCAACAAATACAAAACTGATAATCATGAAATTTATATAGGACCCATCTGGCAGCATACCCAATCGAATCGAAAAAAGAACCTTGAAAATCGGTTCACAATCTGCGAAGATATCGCGTATCATACATACAAAAAAAACATACAGTCGAATTGAGAACCTCTTATTTTTGAAGTCGGTTGAAAAGAAATAAAAATGTCGCAATACAAAAGTAAAAATGAAAAATATATTAAATGTTAACTTATATAATAATAAATATCAGATACAATCTGTATGTCATTTTAAAAAATATTTAAAGGACATGGCTTGATGAACGATGCACGCGTTCTACAGATAGGAAGAATTTTTAAATATTAAATCTAATTAAATAATATGATAATATTTTTATTATTTTTTATTGTATTTTTATTACTCATTATTATTTTATATAATAATTTGATATTTGGATTTTAGTTATAATTTATTTGACATGTAATATATTCATCATCATCATTACAGCTCATATACGTCCCCACCGAGGGGCTCGAGCCTACCCTGAATCAGGGCGATTAGGCCTTAGTCGATCACGCGGGCCCAGTGCGGGTTGGTCGACTTCACACACAACCTTCGAGTTTCAAGCCAATAATAATAGCCAGCTTTGTAATATATTATTGACATATTATGAATAAAAAACTATGAACTATGAAATATGGGCAACTGCCCCAGCAATGTATAAACACTGTACCTACTAAGGACATGGCTTGATTGGCTTGATGAAGTGTGGGCGACTGCCCCAGCAATGTCTATACACTGTACCTACTAAGGACTTGGCTTGATTGGCTTGATGAAGTATGGGCGACTGCCCCAGCAATGTATAAACACTGTACCTACTAAGGACATGGCTTGATTGGCTTGATGAAGTGTGGGCGACTGCCCCAGCAATGTCTATACACTGTACCTACTAAGGACTTGGCTTGATTGGCTTGATGAAGTATGGGCGACTGCCCCAGCAATGTATATACACTGTACTTACTAAGATCATGGCTTGATTGGCTTGATGAAGTATGGGCGACTGCCCCAGCAATGTCTATACACTGTACCTACTAAGGACTTGGCTTGATTGGCTTGATAAAGTATGGGCGACTGCCCCAGCAATGTGTAAACACTGTACCTACTAAGGACTTGGCTTGATTGGCTTGATGAAGTATGGGTGACTGCCCCAGCAATGTATATACACTGTACCTACTAAGATCATGGCTTGATTGGCTTGATGAAGTATGGGTGACTGCCCCAGCAATGTATATACACTGTACCTACTAAGATCATGGCTTGATTGGCTTGATGAAGTATAGGCGACTGCCCCAGCAATGTGTAAACACTGTACCTACTAAAATCATGGCTTGATTGGCTTTATGAAGTATGGGCGACTGCCCCAGCAATGTATAAATACTGTACCTACTAAGAACATGGCTTGATGAAGTAAGGGCGACTGCCCCAGCAATGTATATACACTGTACCTACTAAGATCATGGCTTGATTGGCTTGATGAAGTATGGGCGACTGCCCCAGCAATGTATAAATACTGTACCTACTAAGAACATGACTTGATTGGCTTTATGAAGTATGGGCGACTGCCCCAGCAATGTATATACACTGTATCTACTAAGGACATGACTTGATGAAGTATGGGCGAATGCCCCAGCGATGTATAAACATTGTACCTACTAAGAACATGGCTTGATTGGCTTGATGAAGTATGGGCGACTGCCCCAGCAATGTGTAAACACTGTACCTACTAAGATCATGGCTTGATTGGCTTGATGAAGTATGGGCGACTGCCCCAGCAATGTATATACACTGTACCTACTAAGGACATGGCTTGATTGGCTTGATGAAGTATGGGCGACTGCCCCAGCAATGTATAAACACTGTACCTACTAAGAACATGGCTTGATTGGCTTGATGAAGTATGGGCGACTGCCCCAGTAATGTATATACACTGTATCTACTAAGGACATGACTTGATGAAGTATGGGCGAATGCCCCAGCAATGTATAAACACTGTACCTACTAAGAACATGGCTTGATTGGCTTGATGAAGTATGGGCGACTGCCCCAGCAATGTATATACACTGTACCTAATAAGGACATGGCTTGATTGGCTTGATGAAGTATGGGCGACTGCCCCAGTAATGTATATACACTGTATCTACTAAGGACATGACTTGATGAAGTATGGGCGAATGCCCCAGCAATGTATAAACACTGTACCTACTAAGAACATGGCTTGATTGGCTTGATGAAGTATGGGCGACTGCCCCAGCAATGTATATACACTGTACCTAATAAGGACATGGCTTGATTGGTTTGATGAAGTATGGGCGCTTGCCCCAGTAATGTATATACACTGTATCTACTAAGGACATGACTTGATGAAGTATGAGCGAATGCCCCAGCAATGTATAAACACTGTACCTACTAAGAACATGGCTTGATTGGCTTGATGAAGTATGGGCGACTGCCCCAGCAATGTATATACACTGTACCTACTAAGGACATGGCTTGATTGGCTTGATGAAGTATGGGCGACTGCCCCAGCAATGTGTAAACACTGTACCTAATAAGATGTGACGCTGAAGAGCTAAATATCAGTAGTCCGCATGACAAAACTTTCACGATTTTTTCGTTATTTCATAAAAGGGGATTGGACTGATAGTCATTTGAGTTACTTTTTATGACCTGTCAAAAACAAAATTTTGTTCTTAAAATGTTTGAAATACCCACAAGTGACGTCATAGATTTTAGGCGTCATTGACGAACTTATTTTGAGAATTTGTTAAATTAAAAATTGAAGACGTGATGGAAAAACAAAACAAATAAGGTTTTAATTTTGAAACTTCAAGAGGAGAGGAATTTAGGGAATCATATTTCAGATTTTATTTTTGATGCAGTCCGATCCCCTATTCTCAAAAATAAATAGTAGATCTCCTACGTGCACAAATTGCAATACAAAAGACTACAATGAAAACAAAAAGAAATTTTTAATTTTTTAATTATTCCCTGAAAGTTAAAAGAGATTAATAAGTATATAGAAATTAATCAATGAATATTTAAATACTAAATATGTGTTAGTGAGAAGTTTCTATACATGATGATAATTCATAATGCTTGGGATAAGCGTCGGTGGCGCAACCGGTAACGACTGGGTCCTCCTACCCATAGGTCCCGGGTTCAAATCCGGACGGCCAATGTACCAATGAATTTTTCTAAACTTACGTACATATATAAGTTACTAACACTATTGTGATCCTTGTTGGTCGAATAAATAAACAATATTATTATTATATTTACCGATTGCTTTAACGGTGAAGGAAAAGTGATTCCAGATATGTACCAAGGTCGCATTGCACCACTTCCGTAGAAGTTAATCTAAGTACCCTACATGTGACCGCGGGTGATGCTAAGTGCAACACCAGGCAACCACCGTCTATCCCTTGGATAGCACGGTTAATTGTGCCACATTATAAGAAGATAATGCTTGGGGCAGTGGCCAAGCCAACTCCTTTGCTAATGTACTCATTTACTGAATAAAATTAATTATCAAGTATTATGTTCGATTTAGTATGTATGTACTTACTTTGTTCGTTGCTCGCAGTGATATGAAAACTAATAAACCAATATGTTACCACCTAGAAAGATAACACTAATTAAGCGTTGTGGTGGTGCCAACTAGCCAATTATTTTTATTTTTACGTTTCATTTCATTGTTTAGTTTAATGACTATACATATTTTATCTTCTGTGTATATAAAATGAAAACGTGAGTGACTGACTTTGTTTTTTTTTTATTCACTATTGGTAAACCCTTGACAACGTCTCCCCTGGTGGTAAGTGACAATGTTGCCGAAGATGAAAGCGGGCTTACCAAGAAACCCCAACGCAATGGGGAACTGGCTATCTTATCTTCAAGCCGGAACACACCAATGATATCAACATTGATATTTGACGGCAATAAGATGGTGGTAGCTAGCCAGGCGGTCTTAGAAAATGCCCTACCACCAACCAAACCGAGTCTTACAATTGACCCCGCCGGGAATCGAACCCGCGACCTCCTATGTAAAGCCAGTGAACTTTGCCTCTGAGCTACGGAGGCGGTAAAAAATTGACTGATCTAGTAATCTATCAACGCACAAGAGGGAACACGGGCGCCATTTTTTCCATACCCCTAATAGTCCCCTGTTTCCTCACTGGATAATGACAATAGAGCAAAATTTTTTTTCCATAAAACCTATGTCTACCATGGTTATGCGCCTATGTTTTGTTTTTTCTCATATTCTAAGTATAATAGGAAGTAGGAGCCTTCAAAAACTAAGAAAATTGCCCAATTGAAACGTCATTATCACACACTCACTCATTATAAAACAAAAACATAGAAGCATAGGTAAAGCTGGTAATTTTAAAATAAAAAGGATTTTAACCTCCTCCTTGGCGTAATGGTTAGTCCATTCGCTTCACACTAGGAGGTTGCATGTTCGATTCCGGCGGAGTCAACTTGTAAGACTCAGTTTGGTTGGTGGCAGGGCATTTTCTTAGCCCGCCTGGCTAGCTACCACCATCGTATCTAAGTCTTGCCGCCAAACATCAGTGTTACCAACATTGATGTATTTGGCTTGAAGATAAGATAACCAGTTCTCCATTGCATTGGGGAATCTTGGTAAGCCCGCTTCCATCTTCAGCATCATCGTCACTTACCATCAGGTGAGATGATGCCAAGGGCTTAAAAATTGTGAACAAATAAATATAAAACATTTTTTAAATAAATTTTGAATAAAATATTCAAATCAAGTCTGGAAGAGATCGCTTGTTAGCGATAAGACCGCCTATATGTACAACTTCCTTAATCATTGTATCTTTTTTTTCTCTTATGTTGTGCAATAAAGTGTTATCAATCAATCAATCAATCAAAATATAATAATTAGTCAAGTTTTGGAGGAAGAAATAGGGAAATATGAAATATTATTTCGGTTAATTTTGCGTCTGCGCTGCAGTTCTCTCCTTCTTGCTGTATATGGAGAGGTTTGAAGGACCAAGATAGCAACATTTTATTCCCATACCTATTCTTTAGACCGCGTTTTCTCTTAAACTACTGGACAGATCAGGCTGAAATTTGACATACAGATAGTAACTATGACGTATGCATTCGGGTAAAAAAGGATTAACGCGGGCGAAGCCGTGGGAAAAAAGCTAGTTACATTATATTTGCAAAAAAAAACCACTGGGCGCGGGCTCAGACGATTTTAATAAGGCGCGGGGCCCGAAAAATAATTAATATTGTTTGTGTTAATTATACAGGCGATTTGTTTTTGAAGCGGTCATAGCCTCGAACTAGGCTGAGTGGTTGCGTCGATCGCGCAGGTCAACTGACCTGAAGCACAGTCATTACCTGGATGGGTTTGAGTAATAGTGACATTTTACTTCACCGTTTCCGTGCTTCAGATGGTGTCGGTTGCTACCACTAGATGGCAGTCGTTATGTCGTATCAGATACCTTAAAAGCGACCTGAAAATCTTCTCACTAAGGGTTCACCACTAGCCCTAGAACCTCTACAAGTCTCAACTTCATCATATCAGCCGAAGGACGTCCACTGCTGGACATAGGCTTCACACAAGGATTTCCACTACGATCGGTTCTGCGCTACAAGTCTACATATTGTTTACTAGCCGTCCGCCCGCGGCTACGCCCGCGTTGTTTTTGATTTTTCCGTGGGAATAAGACGTTTTCCCGGATAAAAAGTAGCCTATGTACTATTCCAAGACCTAAACTATATGTGTGCCAAGTTTCATCCCGATCCGTCCAGTGGTTGAAGCGTGAAAGAGTAACAAACATCCATACATAAATCCATACATACAAACCTTCACATTTATATTATTCCAGCAACCTTCAACAAATCAACAAAACAACCTTCAACAAATCAACAAAACAACCTTCAACAAATCAACAAAACAACCTTCAACAAATAAACAAAACAACCTTCAACAAATCAACAAAACAACCTTCAACAAATCAACAAAACAACCTTCAACAAATCAACAAAACAACCTTCAACAAATCAACAAAACAACCTTCAACAAATCAACAAAACAACCTTCAACAAATCAACAAAACAACCTTCAACAAATCAACAAAACAACCTTCAACAAATCAACAAAACAACCTTCAACAAATCAACAAAACAACCTTCAACAAATCAACAAAACAACCTTCAACAAATCAACAAAACAACCTTCAACAAATCATCGCTCCACCTAGCCGGGGTGTGTCCTACACTACGTTTGCCTAAACGCAGTCTCCACTCCAGAACTCGCTTTGTCCAGTGTTTATCAGTTTTGCGACAGTGTCGCGGCCCATTGCCACTATAAAGTCAGCTAATTCACTGAGCTATATCGGTCACTTATGCCTATCCCGCAGAGAAACTCCGAGCATTTATATGACAACTAGCTGTTTCCCGCGGCTTCACACGCGTGGACAACGTTTCTATGACTTTTCGATGATGTGCAGTGCGCGAGCTGCAAGAGGCTCGTGAGCGTGAAAAAATGTAGCCTATGTGTTAATTCTAGGTCCTAATCTGTCGACCTACCAAATTTCAGTCAGTTCCGTTCAGTAGTTTTTGCGTGAAGAAGTAACAAACATACACACTCACAAACTTTCGCCTTTATAATATTAACTAGCTCTCCGCCCGCGTGGACATCGTTTTTATGACTGTCTTTAAGGGTGATTACTAAATTATGTTGTTTCCCACCTACTTAACCATCTCTGTGCAAAAAATCACAACAATCGAGTATTGTTTTAGTTCCCTCAGGAACTGCATCAGATTATGCTATTTTCCTGGGATAAAAAGTAGCCTATGTCCTTCCCCGTGACACAGGCTACCTGCACGCCAAATTTCATAAAGATTGGTCAAGACGTTGAAGCGTGAAAAGGTAACAAACAAACAAACAAACACATTTTCAAATTTATAATATTATAGTAAGGATATCCGGAGCCTATCCCGCAGAGAAACTCCAAGCATTTATATGACAACAGCTGCATTAATCCTTCGTGTTCGATAATGACCCGTTAACGTCCTCACAACTGGGGCAATTTCGGCAAGGTTAGACTATACTCCACACACAATAAACCCAACCAGTAGCTGCCTACTTTCTGATTCACTGTGTGAGCACAGTCATCACTGGCCTGTTGCGGTTTGCAGATAGTAAGTAATGTTTTGAATATGACGTCTATATTTTCTTTGCCTACATTAACCAGCCAAATTTTTAGAGTTCTATTCGTAATAAGCCTTCGCTGTCAGTCTGTTTGTGCCTCTGTCTGTCCGCCTCTCTATGCGTCTGTCTGTCTGTCTGACTTTAAAAGGCTATATTAAGCTTTCGAACTGTGACCGAACACCCATCGTACGATTGTCTCTCTGGATGTCCTGGAGCATTCTGTGCACTAACCTCAAACTATTAGACAAAAATCTTAAGATAACTTCCGAAATTTGTGAAATACACACATACGGGAGTTTTGTGTTGTCTAAATTGATGGGAATCTTGAAAATTATTTTTATTTACAATATATAAGCTCTTCGGCGGCGCCATAAGTCCGGGAGGTCGTGGTTCGATTTCTGCCACGTACCAATGTGTTTTCGAATTACGATATCATATTTACGTTTATCCGACGCTCTTACGGTGAAGGAAAACATCGTGAGGAAACTTGCACACGCCTGCGAAGAAATTTGAAGGTTTTGTGTGAAATGCCATGTTTGTCGGATAAAACCCCAGATCTATATAATATAATGGCTGTAATTTTTATCTAAGTTAAGCACAACAACAGACTACTTATAATACGAAGAGTAACGCACCAATGACCGGAGTTGTTAAGCTTGCTGCTGATGTGATAATAGACATGGTTCTCCCCTATTGTAAAAAAAAACGCTACGCTTGGCGGGCGGGTTGGAGGTAGAGTAAAAGCATGAAGGATGCTGCTGCTCATCTTCAGATTTTTGGTCTCTTAGTCGTTTCCTATGGAACCCTCGGGAAGAGGTGGGTTAGTATGCACACAGGCTGATTTCTAAACCAAAGCTCAGCTTCACAACTTACCTAACTTTGTGTTGTTACAAATAGAAAAGCGTAACCGATCACATTAGATATCAAATACCGAGAACCTTTCAGAGTTATTGAGGTGCTGGAAGGAGACCGTTATGTCCATAAAGCGTTAATTTACGTTACAGACTACGTAAAATGCCCGATATAGTGACAATATTATTGACTTACACAAAATTGATGATGGAGAGACTGAACCTCCACCATCTACTAATGCAGAGTAAGGACTTTTGTACTTGACCGTGATTTTAACGTTCTTTAGTTTGTATTTTGAACCGTAGACGTATACAATGTTTCGCAACTGAATGCCAATAGCCTCAGCCACTCGCAGACGTAGGCATAAAACACCGAGTTCATTTTCTCTTGCTGTGCGGCCACAACTGTGTGTGGCGTGCGTTTAGCTCGCAGGCGTATCACCGGGGAGTTGATGTTTGAGATAGCTGGATGAATGCGATAATGTGGTTGGACACCGGAGGGAGATGTTCCAAGAGTTGCCGGGTGGGTGACTGTTTTATTGGGCGGACACTTGAGAGGTTGTCTAAGAGTCACCAGGTAGGGTGACTGTGTTTGGGCGGGCACCGGATGGATGTGTCTGAGAGTTGCCAGGTAGAGTGACTGTTGTTTGGTTGGGCACCGGATGGAGGTGGCCCAGAGTTGCCAAGATGGGTGACTGTTGTGGTTATCAACCGAATGGGGTTACCAAACTGCAGTTAATTTGTTGCGAAACATTGACTTGACTGTTTTATTGAAAGTTCCTATTTATTTTGTAAGCTTAGTGAAAATGTTTTCTGGATACTGTGAGATCTCTTGATGCTTATTGAATTTTATGTCAGGTTGGCCGAGCGGGCCAGTTAAGAAAACAAATACTCTGGTGGTCTTGTTTTTCTTTCAGGTAACCTATACGGGGACGTGTGATGCGTCAAGATGGCCGTGTCGGAGCGTCGTTGAAAACGCGACCAGCTCCAGATACGTTTACATAGATCGTTACACTTTATTTGGGTCAAACGTCAGGTATTATAGTACCTGGGTGAAACTGGTGGTGGCGTGACAATCGCTTGTACTCGTGAGCCGGTCGTATGTGGTAGCAAAGATGACCTATTAACGGTAGGCTGTTTGTGATTGAGGTGGCAGCACTGAGTTGAGAAGCTTTATTAGCTGGACGTTAGTCTCAGGGCAGACACTTTTTCAATCGATCAATCAATCAAAACATTTATTTCGGACAACGTAATCCATAGAGTGTTAGTACAAGAAAATAAAATAAAATAAAATTAGGGTTAGTAAGGTTACACAAATTAAAAATAATAAAATTACTTTACATGCAGCCGTACCAATTGCCACAAGATAGGGCAGTCGGGTCGGCTAGCCACAACGCTCAGGATGCCGTTGCTGCTGCCACGAACACGGCTTAGCAACGAGGCGGCTCTCTTTCTTAAGATGGCATGAAAGCCATCCGTTCGAGCTTCAGCAAACATGCCTGATTTTTGACGGAGCATTGAACTGAACGGACGTGACGCGCCATCGCTGGGATAACCACGTTTGCATCCACTGTTATCCAAGGCATCCTGTAAAATTTCGATTGCCGAATGATCAAGACTTATTGAAGGAGGACCTCTGAGATATAGTTGCATTGTTATTTCGACGCCCAAGACCGAAATAGTGAAGGACGTGAACCATAAGGCCATCCATAACCTAACCACCCCCTCCGACATATGTATATATTTATGTTTATATGTAGATTTCTATGTTCCCTGCTACAGCATAAACGACTTGAAGGATTTTAACGTATATGGTATCGTTAGACTCGTCTTGATCCCGTGAGTGACATAGGATACATTTTTACCCGACTGGCCAATAAAATCTTTTACTCATTCGGGTTTTTATTTTTTTAAAGAATTCCTAAAGTTACAGACAAATTGAAAACGGGACTTTACTTGATAATAAGTGAAATGTGTGGTGACACTAACCCTTCACAAAATGAAGTGAGTAATCTGTGGTGAGGGTAGATGGAGGCGTTCCTGCGATGCGCCGGCGGCGATGACACCGCGGCGTCAGTCCACTCGCGACCACGGCTATCGAAGCATAGTCGAAACGTTGAGGCAAAAAACAACATCTATTATACAAAATCACGTCAAGTCACGTTTTCAATTTGTCAGTATGAATAATTGTGAAAGTTTAAAGTGTTATATTCCAAAAGTTATTTAAGAAACCATTGTAGAACTTAGTACCTACGCATTTTGAATTCTGCTCATTATTGTATCGAGCTTGGCTACTTGCCGTACTAATGTGCAGTTTGTAATGAAACATTTTGTATCAAAATTACCCATCATACCGAAAAATACCCGTGTCATATCAAGCGCGTAAATCTGTTTCGCAATTACAATCAACTAGTGTTTTTTTTTCTTCAAATGATTCATTTTCATGCGTGTTTTTTTTAAAAAAAACATTTATTTGTCATGTCCAGTTATCCATGTGGAGGAAGTCGTGGGCAGCAGCTAGTACTTTAGTAAAATGAGAAAACGAAAATTATTCTGGTCTTGAAAAAACCACTCCTCCCATACAAGTGACACGGTACATTGTAACGCAAAATATTAAAAAAAATAAGGGGTACCTCTGATACATGAATAGGCATTATTTGAGTTTACGTGTACCATCCTCGACTACATCATCACTTACCATCAGATGAGATATAGTCAAATGCAGTCAATTTTTTAATAAAAAAATTAAAAAAGTAAAAGATGCAGGAAAAAAATATTTTTGTGAATTTCCTTCCAAAGATATAGCTCGTCAATGGTCTATATAACAACTATTGGATCTAGAAAAACGTTTCAAACTATCCTGAGACAGTTTTCAAGTAATGGCTCTAGAACCCTACACTTTGCGTGGGTCGATACGCACTTGACTGATTTTTAGACATAAACTCTTTGCTTTCATTAACTAATTGCTACTTATTTGTATTAAAATATATAGAAAAAGTACCAACTAACCTGTTAATTTAAAAGCGGTGGAATAAGAGCAATTTTACGAGCAAGTGCATTCAAAATATTTTTGAGTATTTTGGGTTGGTGGAATAATCAACTATTACTACAAAGACAAAGTGGTCGACTAAGGCCCGATCGCCCTAATTCAGGGTAGACTCGAGCCCCTCTGTGGGGACGTATATGAGCTGATATGATGATGATGATGACTAAAAAGTAAATAAATAGGAAGAAACCACAAAAATAAACTCTTGGAAGAAAAAGTTTATATGATTCCTTTATTTTACTGTTTTCCTTAACTTTACTTTGATATTAGTAACTAGCTGTTCCCCGCTGCTTCACCCACGTGGACGTTTCTATGAATTTTCGAGGGTGCGCAGCGTGGAAACCAGCGGCCTGTGTGTTAATCCAGGTCCTAATCTCTCTACCTACCAAATTTCAGCCAGATCCGTTGAGTAGTTTTTGCGTGAAAGAGTAACAAGCATACATCCAAACATTCTTACAAACTTTCGCGTTTATAATACTCGTATTAGTAGGATAACGCTTGAGGAAACTTCAAATTTGTTAAGTTGCTTCGTATACCATTATATTAACATATTGTTGCATAAGTCTTGTCATGTCCGCTAACTGAACGCACTGTTTAAGTCAAGTTTTTGTTTTAATAAGTCATGGCTGTTCTGAATCATTTTTTGTGAAATCCCTCTGCACGACGTCGTCATACAAGCAACACGTACGTCTTTGTTGTTTTTGTTCATTAGTTCTATCTATTTTCAACCAACTTCCAAAAAGGAGGAGGTTCTTATTATTATTACGCTTCGGAGTGGGCTAAAGCACTCAAAAACCCAGTGACATATCAAATGCCCATCGCCAAGACTCTCGACAAGGTTCCACCATGTCGCCTCTCATCACGAAAACGTAGGAGTCGGGTAACTGTTTTTTTTTTGTGAATTCGATGATCAAGAAACTACAACTGTCATCCCAAATAAAGATCTCGAAGAAACTAGTAGTCCAGGATCAATAGTTTCCGATTTATATCGGTTTTAAGTTTTATCTAAAATAAGGATCTTGACGTAGTACTATTGCTTATTCTGTGTCTTGTCAATATCTTCGATTTCAAAATTGTAACAAAACCATTTTTGTTTATTTATGCCTATTGGTTACATATTTTGGGAGCAATTTATGGTTTTATGTATGTTTCATCTCACGAGGTTTTTCATCTCAAAAAATGAAATACGTCTATGTTCCATTCATTGGTACGTAGCTCCCGGGATTAAACATGAACTATTTTTCTTTGCAATTTTGGCAATCCCTAATCTCACGTAACATTGAAAGGTGGGGGGGGGGGGGATCATCCAAGTCTTAGTTTTTCTTACGTAGGGGGAGAGGGGGTCAGAAAGTGGTTAAAATTGTCATACGTAAGAAAACAACAGCCTCCTATGTGGAAATTGCAGCCGGCTACCTGTTGTGGTTCAAGAGATACATTGTTTTAAATATCGACCAGACAGACAGATGGCGTAGGCTTAGTAACAGGGTTCCGTTACCTGGTACGGAACGCTAAAAAAGAAAAAAGCCGCTAAAAAAATGTTTATGTCATAACTGCTCTATCTCATAGGTAGTCCAATACTGTAATCTCAGCTGCAAGTCCTCCTTCGTATTTTCAACCGTCTTTCAAAAAGGAGGAGGTTCTCAATTCAACTGAATGTTGTTATTTTTGTATGTTTTTTTTTTATTGACAGTTGGTAAGCCCTTGGCATCATCCCACCTGATGGTAAGTGACAATGATGCCGAAGATGGAAGCGGGCTTACCAATATTCCCCAACGCAATGGAGATGGTTACGCAATATCTTCGCACTTTGTAAACCGATTTTCATAATTCTTTTCAATAGTCCCATATTTTTTTTTTCAAAATCGGTGCAGTACTTTATTAGAAAATATGCAAAAACTACAAATAATAATGCAAAATTGTACTAAGTTGTTGCAATGGAAGTTGGTTTTTATCACGCTTTTATTAGCTTTACCTGTATGTTTGTATGTAACCGACTCCTTTGGACTCGATTTTGATCCACTTTAAACGGACAGATTTAAATTAAACTTTGTAGACTTATCAAGAATCAGAGACAATAATATAATAATTTCATAAGTTTGAACTAAAAAATAAATGCGTCCGCAAAGTGCGTCATTGTGATCGTTTAAGCACGACCAGACCTCATGGGGGCCACGGTGACGTGACTACGCGCCGACGCCATAATGATTTGATATTGAAGGCTTTGCATGTCCTGAATATTGAAAACACTATACAAAAACACTAAACATGTTAATAAATAGAGTTTAATAAATTAAAAAAAACACGCTTTTAAAGTACATCAGACTAAAAAGTAGAAAATAATAAATAACAAAAATACTAGTATTATTGTGAAAAAGTGTGGATTGCTTGATAGATGAAAAATATGGCACAGAGCGCCCCACGCTTTTTTACAATAATATTAGTATTTTTTGTTAATTATTATTTTCTACTTTTTAGTCTGATGTACTTTAAAAGATTTTTTTTTAGTTTTTTTAAACTCTATTTATTAACATGTTTAGTGTTTTTGTATAGTGTTTTCAATATTCAGGACATGCAAAGCCTTCAATATCAAAGCATTATGGCGTCGGCGCGTAGTCACGTCACCGTGGCCCCCACGAGGTCTGGTCGTGCTTATACGATCACAATGACGCACTTTGCGGGTGAAAATGCGTTCAGTAATGCGGTCACGATGTATTAACCTACTGTTTTCTGGATTGTCAGTTTATGTACTACTTGCTGGTGCCCGCGGCTTCGCCCGCGTTGACATAGTTTTTATGACTGTCTTGGAGGGTGAGTGGTGCGCGAGCCGCATAGCGTGGACATGAGTTTTCTCTAGATCCCTATTCCAGGGCTATTCTGATTAGTAGTCTTTGTCACTTCCCAACCCCTTAGCTAACTCTATACAAAAAACAGTTTAATCCGTTGCTCCGTTGCGACGCCGACGTGCGCGAGCGTAGAAATAAGTTTTCCCCAGATCCCTCGGGAAATATGTCAGAATATGCTTATTATTAAAATATTATGACATGTCCCACCCCCTCAATCCTCTCTGTGCAAAAAATCACAACAATCCATTGCTACGTTGCGATGTTAAAGAAATTAACCAAAAAAAGTATTTTTTTATTTCGCTCAGGAACTGTATCAGACTATGATATTATCACGAGACAAAAAGTATCATATTTCCTTCCCCGTGACACAGGCTACCTGTATGCCAAATTTAATCAAGATTGGTCAAGGTGTTGAAGCGTGAAAAGGTTACAAACAAAAAAAAATGAGCCGTCACGGGACGCCTGGTAGATGTGAAACACACACTACTAATATTATAGACTGTATATAATACGAGTTTATATATACAGCGACACCACGGCATGCATCGCCACGCCAGAGATTGGTTTTACGTGCGGCTATAGATGTTTTACATCAACAAATACATTTTAATGTTAGTAAGAATAATACGTTTCCACTCTTCGGGAAGTTTAAGCCATAATCCACACATGATTGGTAGAGGTTTTTCTTTTGGGCTACTGGCAATTCGAATAACATTTGGGCGAATCCTACTGACAGAAGTTTGCTACGAATTGCTTCCAACATCAGTCGCAGAAACAGGTATCAACGGTTTAGAGTAGAGTTGGTTGCAGTAACATTCAAAAGATAGTTGGTTGCAGTGGCATCACACAGATATTTTGTTACCCACAATTGATGCCCTTATATGGCATCATCTCACCTGATGATGATAATTGACGATGAGTGACGATGATGCCAAGATACCCCTACGCAATGGGGAACTAGATTGAACATTCAATGCTGTTAATATAGATGTTTGGTGGCAAGACTTAGATTAGATGACGGTTTATATCTATCCAGGTGGGCTAATACGAAATACCCTCCCATCAACCAAACCGAATCATCATTACGTCATTAAGTAATCATTACGTCACGTACTTCATCATATTGTATTTAGGGCTCCGTACACCCTAAGGAAGAGCAATGTGGGACCCTATTAATTAGACTTCCCTGTCACACAGTGTGTATATCTTTTGCAGCTTTAAGACCAAATAATAAAATAAAAAACGGGTGGGGCTGTGTCGGGGCACACGGCCGTTGGTTTTAACGTGAATACGTCTAGTAACGGGTAATATGTAGTTACTATATAAAATATTATTATTATTAATATTATTATCTGCGTAATTTCAACCGTCCCAGCTGCAGATGTACTGGCACCGTCGTTGATCCGCTCGGCCGCATTCATTACTTTACGTTGCCGGCACTGCTTGACTCGATCATATGGTGTTTTATTGGTACCATTCGATTGCTGTTGAGATGCCCTTTCCAACCGCATACGATCTCTGTATTTCGATTTGGCTTTTCCACGCGTATAGGCCGACATTATATATTTTTTGATATTATTTTTTTATTTAAACACCTTATTATAATCACAGTTACAATTTTACACTAATGTTTTATATATAATCGATAGATTTTGACGAGAGCTGACGATTGAAACTTGAATGAACGACGTAGCTTCACCGAGTCGAAAGTTATACTAAATGGAAATCTCGATACGCAGCAAAATGACCTTCAAAATGGCGGGGCTGCCCCCTCCCCCGCGCGCGATGTGTTACAGTCCTTACTTAGCGTAATAAATTCTTTGATTCTTTAGCTATCAAGTGGTGTAAACGAAATTTGGATGGAGATGATAGATATGTAGCTACAACACTAAACTGTATCCCCCGATTTTGTTATCATTCGTTTTTTTGGATTGCATCCCTATGGAGGTAATTTTAAAGACGTATTCACGTCAAAAACTAAAGAGGGCCTACATAAGCACGAAGAAACTAGCGCCATCTAGTATGATGGTACGGAACCCTTTGTGTGCGGTTCTGATCGTACTTTCCGCTTTTTTTTATTGTTATTTTTAGTGGATACTTGCCAACCAATGTATTTACCTTGAGTACTCATTTGTAGGGCAGTCACGCTTTGCAGTGGGTCAGGGGATAAACAGTTCGGCTGCTACCTGTGATGACGTCATTAAAAGTGTAGGGACTTTTGAAGTTGACAAATGACACCTTACTTACGAGCTAATAATAACTCATATGTCTATACTAAAGCTAATAATAACACTTCATTAACAACCTATCTATAAACTTTTTATGAAGTCATCTGCGTGATCGAATCAGAAACGAGGAGATCCGCAGGAGAACTAAAGTAACCGACATAGCTCACAGAATCGCTAGACTGAAGTGGCAGTGGGCAGGGCACATAGCTCGTAGAACAGATGGCCGATGGGGCAGTAAAGTTCTCGAGTGGCGACCGCGCACCGGAAAACGTAGCGTAGGCAGGCCTCCCACGCGGTGGACCGATGACCTGGTGAAGGTCGCGGGAAGGCGATGGATGCGGGCAGCGCAGGACCGGTCGTCGTGGAAATCCTTGGGGGAGGCCTTTGTTCAGCAGTGGACGATTTGTGGCTGATATGATGATGATGATGAAGTCATCACAGGTAGCAGCCCAAATGTTTATCCCCACATGACGTCGTAAAAAGTGTAGAAAATATACTTAGAGGGGACTTTTGAAGTTGACAAATCTAACTTAAAAGCTAATAATAACTCATATCTCTAAACTAAAGCTAATAATAACACCTTCATCAACAACCTATCTATAAATGTCCCCATAGCTGGGGCACAGTACTCTTCCCAAACTCGGCTTAACGACTGCCATAGGGTAATGGTGACCGGCACCAACGGCTGAAGGCGAGGTATTGATCGGAACAGTTCTTTTTCTTTACGTGTAAAGAGTAAAGAAAATAACTACACTTTTTCACTTTTTCAATGGTTTTTCGTTTCAATCAAAAACTACAATGAAAGTATAAATAATAATAATAATAATTACTCACTTTATATTATCATAACAAATATTGTAGTATATTTTTAAAAATTTATACTTCTAAATATTAGTCATACATAACTAAAAGTTGTAAATAACGGTGATTGTAGGCCTATTTTTGTGTTTTTTTATATATCGAGCCAAAACTGCTCAATCGTGTTTCTAATAGCTGTTTACTTTAAGGAACATCATCAAAAATAAGAGTATATTTCTCAACCTTGGATTTTCTATCGTTTAGGAGTAATTGAAAAATACAAAAATCTGTAATTTTACCACCTTAACGCGCCTTGCAAAGCGGTTTTAGCAAGTGACAAAAAAAAAGTTTCAGAAGAATCAATAACGATTTTTTTTTACCCCCGACGCCAAAAGACGGGTGTTATATCTACTCGTAAGTTTAACGTGTGTACATTTTGTTTGTCTGTCTATGTATTTATCTGTGTGTCTGTCTGTGTCATCGTAGTTCCTAAATGAATGGACCGATTTTGACGCAGTTTTTATTGTTTGAAAGCTGACGTGATTGGTATGGTTTTTAGCTATAATTAATAAGGATCTGTTTAGCCGTTTGATGATCATTAGCTCTTTTCTAGGTGTTGAAGGGATGTGGGCAACTTCCACCAGTCTGATCGATTGGAAATTTTGGTGTAAAATTGACCTGATGCTGTAGAATCTCCTGGAATCTACAGAATACCTACTCCTTACTAACTTACAGCAGAGGCATCGTGTTTGGGCTCATTGGAATAGTCTCAACGAATAGGTTATAAATAAAACATGGTAACATTAACCTGATGCAGCAGCATCTCCTGGACCTGATGCTACCCAACTCTCCAACTTACAGCAGAGGTATAGGCAGAGATAATATACAAAGTTAAAAATCAGCAAAGGTAATATATAAAGTTTAATAATAAAAAAATAAAATTTAAATAAAAAAAAATTAACACTTAGTTGTCCCCCGACGCGACGACTCTTCTTGGATCGAAATGTTACTACTTATATTAAAGTTAAAGGGCAAATACATTTTATTTTTTTACTTTTAAGAGGTTTTTTGTCGGATTATTTTATGTATATTCATTCAAACCAACAATTCAACACAAAAGCTCCGAAGGCCCACACTAGGCTTGTTATTAAGTACACGAAAGGCTGTTTCTGGGTACGAAAGGGCTGGTTTTAGAACCAATGGCATTTTATTTTTCTATTTGCCATTATTTAAAATAAATTATTAAATTTACTATTAATAACGGCTTTAATTACATTACCCACACATATTGGTTTATACGAGTATCTACACTAATTCCACATGAAACAAATAAAACTGTATCTATAGTTTGTCAACGACCGGTTTCGAACACCATCTTTGGGCAGACTCTGCAAACCATCAATAATTCAACTTATAAAATAATGTAGTTTTATTTGTTTCATGTTTTTTTAGTGTTGATATATACCAATATGTGTAATATAAAATACATATATATTGAGATTCTCACAAAAAGCCCTTCATTTGATATGTCACACGATATAGATTGCATTTTTTTTTTTTTTTTGTAATATAATGTTTTACTAAAGAACCTACAATCAAAAGTATAAATTTTCATCTTGAAACTTTTATATACAATCTGCAATTTCATAGGAAAAGACCTAATATTTCCCAGATAAATGACCTACCCATTTTAAAAATTTTAATGTACAAAAATTACACTAAAAGGTTGTAATTTAGAACGTCCGTCCTACCTACGTGTAAATACAAATAAGGTAATTACAGCAAAAAAAAATGATTTCTTTTAAAAAGGTGCATTAAGTCTTATACAATTTTAAAAATCAGGATCGGATACTTCTAATACCTAGCTTGATGAAAAGCTAAAGAAAATAAAAAAATTGAATATTTTACACGATTAAAAGCGTTTAACATACAAAAAAAATTAAAATCAAATTTACGAATAAACTTTGTGGTGCGGTCAGCGCCTACTACGGCCAATATTGATACTTTTAGTGTAATTTATTGCTCTTAATGTTTTGTCAGGCGCTTTGCCTAAGCAATATAATTTTTTTATACTAAGCGCATTAGCTAATTCACCGTCATTAGATTAATACCTTTATGTACAATTTTAAAATATTAATTATAATTATTCGAAACTAACTTTGGGCCTTTATATACTAAATTTAAAGACACCATTTTGTTCACGAAAACTTTGTATCAGGACATCACTCTAATGAAATTCCTTTATCATCTTTTTCAATGCCCACATCGTTTCCCTTAAAATCCCTGTAGGTAGGTATATTGTAACTATATATATATATATACTAGTTAGGTATACCTATACCTACCTACGAGTATAAGAGAAAGTTTGGATATGGCGAAATGGCTAAACAACATAGTTAGTTTTTATCCCGAAAAAATATTTTATTTATTTTTAAAGGTACAGTCGCCATCAGATATATCATAGCGGGCGATGTGCTTAATTAATACTGAGCAGTGTTTTTCAATAAATTATGTACTCTAGGAGTTGCTATTAATATCTGAACATGTAATTTGTCATAAATATCTGAGCAGCAGATTTTTAAACATGTAGCATTTTAGGAAATAAGTACCTTACATCATGTGTATGAAGAACATATATTATTGAAAAATCTGCTTCTCAGATGTTTATGACAAATAATTACATGTTCAGATATAAATAGCAACTGTTAGTGTACTTAATTTATTGAAATTAAATTACTGCCCAGATATATTTAAACACCTCGCCCGCTACGATATATCTGATGGCGACTGTACCTTATTCTTACTACACTTAACTTGTGACTTAACACTTACGGCGGGCGCTAGGAATCATTATTTTTATTCAGAATGGTCGTGGAATAAAGGCTGACAGCCCGAGAGTGGCTAAGAATTGTTATCCGTTATATTGTAGTGTAGAGCCCCATACTTTCCATTCTCTCTATATTTCTAGGAACAATTTATAGGAAATTCTGAGCATCGACTTGAAAAGGCGGCTCATTTTAAAGACAGTGGTGCAGCGCCCTCTAAGTAATTTTACTAAAACAATGCCGATTTTTCAAAAGGGCTAGGCACGCGGGGGACCTTGTTCATGAGTGTTTGTAAAAGTATTGGAAGCGGATTGTAGGTGGCGCCATTAAAGCTCTATGAAAATACAATGCGTTATCGCTCACCTGGCGGTCCGGACTCCGGTGTTGAAGCATCGACTAGGTTTTAGATGAATGCTTTCCTTTTTTCGTAGTCGGGTAAAAATCAATCAACGCCGTTTCTTTAAAAGCGCGCTGTGCATGAGGCTAGGCACGCAAAACGTGGCAGAACTGCAAAAGCAAAACCTCTTTCGTAATATTACGATAAGTCGCTTTTGTAAAAGTATGATAAGCTTAATATAGATGGCGCCATAATCGTTCCATGAAAATACAGAAAGTTTTTCAGATTGCAAAAAGCTGTCTCTGCTAAAGTTGTTTATTTGTTGTCTAGCCCTCATAGTATCAAACGATAATAATGGGTTAGAAAATAGACAGTTAGGTTAGAAGGTAGGTTTGTAGGTACGTATTGGTTGAAATTGGTAGGTAGGTATACTTACTTAGTATAATTTTGAGTAGGTACCTACCCAAAATTATACTAAGTAAGTACCTACCTAATCTAGGTACACAAGGAGAAGATTTGGTAGATTTCAACCAATACGTACCTACAAACCTATATCCTAATTCAAGGTAGGGTCGAAGCCCCTCGACGGGGACGTATATGAGCTGTTGCCAAGGGCTTACTAATTTTGAATAAATAAATTTAAAAAATATTATAATAACTATTAAATTAACTTCTTATATAGTATAGACCTTTCTTTTAAAGTATAGACTGCTTACCAACAACACAATAAATAGAGTGAGGACCAGGGGGCACTTCTTCTTTTTTTAAACCTCCGACGCAAATCGAGGAGATCGAGTGGCGGTGTTTTAACTAACTAAACATATTTTAGATGTAATAAAAAAATCGGCCAAGTGCGAATCGGAAACGCTCACCGAGAGTTCCGTACCACCCACATCTCTGGATAAGGAACCTTAAAAATAATATACTAAACTTAAATCATAAAAAAAATTAAAAATCTGTTTAAGCTTGCGCCAATGCAGCCCTTTTCATACGATACCCCAAATGACACAGTTAACTCAATTCAAAATTTGGACCGCCGCCGTTCCATGCAAAATTTATAACGTGCTTTAAATAAAAACTATATTTTGTATGATTTAATAACAAATGTATCGTTTTCAGATTTTTCCCTATACTTGTAGTATAAGATGGTCATATCAGCTCATATATGTCCCCACCGAGGGGCTCGAGCCGACCCTGAATTAGGGCGATCAGGCCTTAGTCTACCACGCGGGCCCAGTGCGGGTTAATTGACTTCACACACAACCTGCGAGTTTCTTCGCAGGTGTGTGCAGGTTTCCTCACGATGTTTTCCTTCACCGTTAAAGCAATCGGTAAGTATATGTATGTAAGTTTTAGAAAAACTCATTGGTATATTGGCCGTCCAGATTTGAACCCGGTAGTTCTGGTTAGAAGGACCGAGTCGTTACCGGTTGAGCCACCGACGCTTTTTAATAAGATAGTATTACTTACCAAATTTACCCTATAAATACCCTATGAATTTTGATTCCCTTGAGAGTGTCGTAATATACGTTTATTGCGGTCGTAAAAGGCCGTATTTTTTTACGTAAACTTAGTTGTTTAATTTTTTTATAGCTTCAAAGGACTGTACACCGAAATACCTTTAAGGTTTTAATTTCAACTCGATACGCGTTCCCGAGATAAAGAGTCTTAACAGACAGACGGACGGATGGATGGACGGACAGACAGACAACAAAGTGATCCTATAATGGTTCCAATTTTTTTCTTTTGAGGTACGGTACCCTAAAAATGGGCGCCTAAAGTGAAATTACTCTGATTTGGCAAAAAATTGGTCATGGGTTTTATATTTTAGTAAATAGTTTTTTTGAAGGATTCGGAGCAGCTTTTGGCTGGGTTGCCAATTAAAGACAAAAAAATGAAAAATGTAAAAAAAACTCAAAAATTACTCTTACGATTCAAATTAAACTAATTATTATCAAAGATAATGTTATTAAAGTAGTATGAAGTGGCATTATTGGTAATTCTAAAAAAAAATTGGCCAAGTGCATACTGGAGGATTCTGTACATTATTTTCAAAAATAAACGTAAGTACATTTTTTCTTTTTTTTAATTCACAATTGATAAGCCCTTGGCATCATCTCACCTGATGGTAAGTGATGATGATGCCGAAGATGGATGCGGCTTACCAAGATTCCTCAACGCAATGGAGATCTGGCTATCTTATCTTCAAGCCGGAACACATTAATGATGTTAACACTGATGTTTGGCGGCAAGACTTAGATAAGATGGTGGTAGTTAGCCAGGCGGGTTATGAAAATGCCCTACCACCAACAAAACCGGGTCTTACAAAGTTAGACTCCGTCGGGAATCGAACCCGCGACCTCCTGATGTGAAGCTAATTGCCTTAACCATTAAGTACGCCACGGAGGTGGTTAAAAGGTAGTTATGGTCAAGTCTTAAAAATGTAAATCCAATAAAAAATTACCCGGTCAGTTCTAAGCCCGTCTGGTTAGCTACCATCTTCAATGTTAATAGCATTGAAGTGTTCCAGCTTGAAGATACGATAGCCAAATCTCCTTTGCGGTGGGGAATCTTGGTAAGCCGCGTCTATCTTCGGCACCATCGTCACTTACCATCAGGTGAGACGATGCCAAGGGCTTAATAAATAAATAAAAATAAAAAAGTCTTTAATATCCATAACAATATTAATATTACTGACAATTATATTAAACAATAAAACATTATATGTTCATATCGAAAAACATGTAGGTTAGTTAGATTAGTAATTGGAAAAATATATATGCTTATTATTAATTAGCGAAGAACAGATTAGTTACTCTTATTCAATTTTATTCTAATATATTAATTATGTTAGTTTTATTCTTTTTCTTTTTTTTTGTTAATTGTTAGGGACCCCTCTTCAATCCGCAATTAACAAAGTTAACTGGTCCAGAAAGAGAATAAATTTTTATGGAAAATTTCTGAGCCATTTGAGGTCGACATTGTCATTATATCAGAGACTGCAAGAGAGCTAGAGACCATGATGAACGAACTGCGCACGGTAAGCCTAAAGGTAGGACTTGAAATGAACATCACAAAAACAAAGGTAATGTCAACCTCGAAACCTCTACCTGTTGTCGTGGGTAATGAACATATAGAGCATGTAGATAGCTACTTTATTTAGGCAAAAAAGTCACACTTAATAGGTCAAGGCAGCTAGAAGAAATCCAAAGAAGATAAGCTCTAACTTGGAGCAAACACTGGTCATACAAAGAAATATTCAAATATCAACTACCTATAACAGTAAAAAGCAAGGTTATAAACACCTGTCTACTTCCGACCCTAAATTATGGCTGCCAAACTTGGACAATCAACCAATCAATACAAGACAAAGTAAGCGTCTGCATGCGAGCCGTAGAGAGGAGCTGCTTGAACATCAAACTGAAAGATAAAGTCAGAAACTGCGAAATTCGAAACAAAACTAAAATAATCGACGCGGCAACACATTGTAGGAAATTAAAATGAAAATGGGCAGGACACATGTCATAGCAAGGATAGCATCAACAAGATGGACTAGACTAGCCACAGTATAGAACGGACCGAGAGGTTAAAGGAGAAAAGGACGAAACGATGGGAAGACGAGATCAAGGCAACTGCGGACGGAGACTGGCTAACCATGGCGCAGGACAGAGATAGCTGGGCTCAGATGGACGAGGTCTTCACCCTAGCCAAGGGCTTATCAATTGTAAATTAAAAAATAAAATATTAAAAAGTTGATCGATTTGTTTGAGAAGCTATTTTTTTTGCAAAATAACCATAACATTCTTACTTAATCTTAATCACGAGTATAATCCTGATTTAAAGGATGACAGCCAACCGATTTGGGACCTTATATACCTAAAACTTAGTACATAACGTACTTAGATCCATAGCTCGTCTTTCCTTATCCCGCTTCGGATCCACGGATTGCGGGACACCCTTAAGTCTAAGCCAATCCCGGCCATTCGTTTCAAATCGTAAATACGAGCGCCGAGTCGGTCTTCGAGCCTCGTTGAGATGGTGTAATCCAGTTCCAGTTCAAGTTCAAGTTTATTCGAAAAAAAATTAAAATTGTGTACTTGTGTAATTGTGCAGTTATACAGGGAGAGGCAAGTTTCTATTGAGTTTTAACATGTTGAGCACCTTTGCACTTGAAACGCACCTCTATATATTTCTGCCGTCCTAACGATGAATGCAGTAAGGACGTTTTTCATAATTTCGAGAAAATGGCGCCTAAAGTTTAGCGAAGCTCCCCCCCTGGGTAGAAGAATGCTTCACAGAAGAAGAAATCATCGGTTTTTTTACTTAGTACCTAGTTTACAAAGCGCCATTTTGCGCGCCGATTTGTAAACCGGCAGATTCTACGTAACGGCTGCGACATATACATACAGGAAAAGAGTTCTACAAATATGTATCACAACTGAAAAAAATCGGCCAAGTGAGTCGATCTCGCACTCCGTGTATTTCGCACTACCACACACCGCTCCACACAAACTATGACAATGTTACATATCATCTCATATTCGTCCCCACCGAGGGGCTCGAGCCTACCCTGAATTAGGGCGATCGGGCCTTAGTCGACCACGGGGGCCCAGTGCGGGTTGGTCGACATCACACACAACCTTAGAGTTTTTTCGCAGGTGTGTGCAGGTTTCCTCACGATGTTTTCCTTCACCGTTAAAGCAATCGGTGATTATATGTACGTAAGTTTCGAAAAACTCATTGCTACATTGGCCGTCCGGATTTGAACCCGGCACCTCTGGTTAGGAGGACCGAGTCGTTACCGGTTGAGCCACCGAAGCTTTTTATGACAATGTTACCTATTCACTTTACAAACAAAAGACGTCAAAGCGAGCGACAAAAAAGGCTTTTTTATTCAGTCCGGACTCCTTAGCGCGAATTACTTCAGAATTAGTACTTTAATCTCACTAAGTTTCACACTTGTATGTATATGCGTTTTTACCATAGAGCTAAAACAAAAATTACTTTAAAAATTACGTTTTTTGTATGGGTACCCTCTTCACTTTTCACTTTTTCAATATTTTAATTAGTTGTTGTTATAGCGGCAACAGAAATACACACTATGCGAAAATTTCAACCGTCTACAGCTCGCGCCAAACTTTATTACTGATCTGAACCGTGACTTACTGCGCCGGTATAACCTTTACGTCCTACTAATACCCAAAGTTTGTTACTGCGACGCGTCTTGCGACCAACTTCAGAGCCGTAATAAGCTGTACCTTTTCCATGTTTTAATCTTTTTTAATGTACGCTTGTACGTTTTTCTGTGTACAATAAATTGTGAAATAAATAAATGATGAAGTTTGGCGCGAGCCGTACCTATTACGGTAAATACAGCCAGACAGAAATACGGACAGACGGATGAACGGTCGGTCGGACAGCGGATTCTTAGTAATCCCGTCTGTCACCTTTTGAACCCTAATAAGGTGAAAAAAGAAGATGTTAAACAAAAGAATCGTACTAATATTATAAATGCGAAAGTTTGTATGTATGGGTGTTTGTTACTTTTTCACGCAAAAACTACTGAACGTATCTGGATGAAATTTGGTAGATAGACAGATTAGGACCTGGATTAACATATAGGCCACTTTTTTCCACGCTCTCGAGCTGATTGCGGCTCGCGCACTGCGCACCCTCGGAAACGGTCATAGAAACTACAGTCATAGAAACTATGTTCACGCGAGCGAAGCCGCTGGCAAAAGCTAGTGAAGATATAAAACCAATAGAAACAACCAACTCTTACCCTTGTTATTTAGTCGAACCTAACAGACCACAAGGCAATTCGAATATATCTTTTTTTATTATTCAGAATTGGTAAGCCCTTGGTATCATCTCACCTGATGGTAAGTGACGATGATGCCGAAGATGGAAGCGGGCTTACCAAAATTGAAAAAACTTGTCTGGTTTTATAATCGCTGACCATACACAGACTAAAAATTATTTAGAATGTGTTTGAAATGATCGCACAAATATCAATTTTAAACATATCTTAAAAATCGATGATCCAAATATTGCTTTCAAAAAAATTTCTGACTTTTAAACGTAAGCAAATATTCTCCCACACTCAAGATGTCAAACCGTAGTACACTTTTTAAACCTTGGATGACAATGGGACTTCTTAGATGTATTAGAAATGGGGACAACATATTTAAAAGTCTGAATGTGATTCTGAATGCCGCGAAGTGAACAAACCCGTCGTCTTCTGTTTCACAGACTATGCAAAAGAATTTGACTGCGTTGGATAGCAGAAAATGCTCATTATATTACTAGAGATGGGTTTACCACCGCACTTGGCTTTCCTTATAGAAAGCCTGTACATAGAAAGTTCGGCACGGGTGCGGATTGGGAGATTTCTTTCAGATTTATTTAAACCAGAGAGAGGCGTCAGACAAGGGCGCAAACTATCGCCGAAAATTTTCAACCTATACAAAGAGTTTGTAATCTGCAAAGCAACTGAGGATTGGAGTGGAGGATTGTCAATTAAGGGCAGAAAACTATATAACCTACGTTACGCAGATGACACCACGCTAATAACTGCCAATAAGAGCGAAATGGGTGAACTCTTCAGACGCATCAAGAATGAAAGTCTGCATCTCGGGTAACGCTTCAATAGATCGAAAACCAAAGTTATGGTTGTCGATCGAGATCAAATACTCTCGCAAGCAAACGAGCTGCTAGATTTAAAAGATGTCAAGAATTTCAACTACCTTGGATCACTTATCAGTAACGACGGTAACTGGGATAAGGAGATAGTACGCTGCATCCATATATCAAAAGCTATGGGCAAACATGACGAGTTGTGAAGGGATAGGTCCGTCTAGCGAAAATCAAAACTCCGCCTAGTCAAAACCATGATATTCTCCATCTTCCTATATGTTTCAGAGACCTGGACGATTAAAGCTTACATGAAAAACAGGATAGATGCATTTGAGATTGTGTTGCTGGCGTCGTCTATCACGCATTCCCTGGACAGCCAAGAGAACGAATATCTCCTTCCTAGAGGAGCTTAAGGTTACCACCTGCCTACCTATCTGCAGTCTGCCAACAACGTATCCTCTCCTTCTTTTGACACTGCGTGCGAAGACAATACAGCCTTGAGTACCATATTTTGACGAGTAAGATAGAGAGAAAGCGAGCGAGAGTTAGACCTCCTGCTGAATCGTGCAGTCAAGTCGCCAGCACTATCAAACTGCAGCTCCATCAAGCAGTGCACGCAGCGAGTGATGGAGCTGGTTGGAGAGTTCTCTCCACCCTCACAATGCCATGATGGTCATGAACCTCAGCTTTGCGGGAAGGACGGATTGATTTATTATCATAATAACTAATTAATATTACTTTGCATTTGCCACTAATGCTTACCGAAAAAGAAGTGCATTGTGAAATTATTATAAAATAAGCTTAGTTACTTCAAAAATAACTTTTAACTTCAACATCCTGCAAACTTCACCGAATGTACTGGGTCGCAGCCGTTTACTAAGCTGGGGCTCTTTCACTTACCATCAGGTGAGATGATGCCAAGGGATTTCCAACTGAGGATAAAAAAAAATTGACTTACAACATTATTTCCGTGTGGTTTTCAATTAGAAAACGCTACTTCCCGCAAGCGACTTGTCTTCAGTGCAAACACAGCCTCAGTCCAAAACTAAACCCCGGTTAAAATTCAGCAAGTTAAGCCCATCTGAGTAATAGCTTCTCTGAGCTACATCCATAATGCCTTGATATAATGGGCCGATTAATATGACGTGATTTGTTACGCCTACCGTTCGTTCATTGTAAGATTAATCCGCGTGATTCCGGATCGTCGGATTACTTTTATAGATTAATTCATTTTATTTATTCATATTGCGGAATAAATGAATGAATGTTATTTGCGGTAAATATGGTACAAATAAGGTGATCAATGTAGAAATAATCTCATATTTAGCTATTATACAGTTAGCATGCAAATATTCAACAGGTATAGGTAATTGCACAATATACACTCATTAATTAAATGTCAGGAACAAAGTCATATAAATAACATAAAATTAATATACTTATAGGATTATTTAAAAAACTCTACCTGGTCTATCAAATTTATAGATTAAAAAAAATCCATGTCATAACATAAATCAGATTTACTTAATGAAATTTAAAAAAAATCACCTATACTGTAAAAATTTATCTCTATCAACCATTTAAACAGTTCTTTATAATTTTTTTTGCCTTTTAGTTCCTTTATATTCTTTGACAGTTTGTTGTATATTCTGATACACATATAGTATCTAACATTCAGATAGAGTGATGTCCTCGGATGATATTTAACAGCTAGTCTATCCGGGTCTCTCTTGCTTCTGGGATTTATCTCTGAGGCAGTATTAAAGAGATTACGATTATTTCTTACCAGTTTGCACATTTCAAAGATATACGGGTATAGAGATGGTAGAGTCAAAATGTTAAGATTCCTACAAGTATCATAAGGGCCAACTTTGAATATATCTCTGATGCATTTTTTCTGAGCTTTAAATGCAGTTCTTGCGTAGAAACCATTACCCCAAATGACTAACCCATATCTGAGGACCGATGACACATAGCCATGGTAGGCTAGTAAAGAAGGCTATAGGCCAGAAGCGGCACGTCTTAACCTTCTGAGAACATAAACGAATCTATTTATCTTGGCACATACTCTATCTATCACTGTACTCTATCTCCCACTCGGTGGACAGATAACCTGGTGAAGGTCACAGGAAGCCGCTGGATGCGGGCAGCGCAGAACCGGTCGTCGTGGAGATCCTTGGGGGAGACCTATGTCCAGCAGTGGACGTCTTTCGGCTGACATAATGATGATGATGATACTCTATCAATGTGAGTTTTATAGTTAAGATTTGTTAAATACCTTTATAGTTTAAGCAGTCACAATGCTTACCATTATAGGCCTACTATATCACTGTTTGGTCAAAGTATATATATGTACTAACATACCTACAGTATGAACACTCCCTGCCGCTCTCTAGATTGCGACCTCATCCCCCTCGTCACCCAGATTGATACAGATTGGTTACAGTTTGGTTGTCGAATGTATAGGATTTCGCCGCCATTTTGTGTGTTCCGTCATTCCTTTTTTGAAATGTCATTTCTGGCCCGTTGTAGGAAGTGTCCAGGGTGTGGTTTGGTGATAAAACGCCTTGGTTAAAGAAGCTTTTGTTACTTGGGCTATTTGGATACCTAAAAATAAGGTATTTTTATCCTCTCCAACATTTGTGCCAGCATAATTTATTTTCATATTTAGTGTTTTGCGTCATTTTGTGTTTTAATTACATTTCAATGCAATGGCGTATTACACAGCGAGCGTTTGATCAACAACACCGTGACATCTATTAAATTGTCGATTAAAGAAATTTAAAGAAGGAAATTCATAAATTCATTCATTTATTCATTTTTTAAATAACTGATTATAGGTGTGTATTATATTATTATTATTATTTATGTTTATTATTTATTTTGTGTATGTAGTAAGTATATTATTTTTATTATATTATTTATTTATGTATGTATATTATAGGTATATTATTAGTAACTTATACGTATTTGTTATAAGTAACATAATACTTAGCAACTTATATCTTATAATATATTTTTTAACATTCCCAATAACAAATTTGTACACGCCTCTACCCGTTCGTATTTCATTTATTTCTCACTTACTGGTTTGTTGGCAGAAAACTCTTACAGAGTTAAGCATACCAACTGTAAATCTTATGTTTTTTTACTTATGTATCTCTCATTTACTGTGTACAATAAACAATAAATAAATAAAATAAATAAATTATAAATAAATAAAAAATGGCCGAAATCAGTTTTGTATGAAAACACGTGAACGACAATATAATTAAACTTATTGACTTTACCGAAGAAAAAAAAACGTATAAGCCTAGCTTTTGTTCTAACTGACAACCTTTAATTTAACAGGTGAAAATTGTTAACACCGTATGTATGAAAAGTCACAGCTTCTAGAAAGTTATCAGTCAAAAATTGCCTCATCTAACCACTAAGAAATCGCCTTTGTTCCAATCAATGGTACGTAGCTTTGGGGATCGGTCATTAATAAAAGACCATTATTAAGTTTAGTGTCATCATAAATGGTCAACAATTAAAAACAAAAAAATATATTTTTAAACCGGCCAAGTGCGAGTCAGAATAGCGCTCCGAGGGTTCCGTATCACCACACCTCTCCACACAACTACATAGAATAATAAAAAACACAATATCTATTCACATTACAAGTAAAAGACATCAACGCGAGCGACAAAAATAAGATTTTTTGTCATTCAGTTCAGACTCCTCAGCGCGAGTACCACTCACACTTGGTTGATTTTTATTATTTTTTGTTTTACTTCAGTATAAGTACTACAATCACACCAAGTTTCATGCTAATATGTATTACCATTTTTAATTTTTAATTCTAAAGTGTCCCTCATTCTGTATGACTTAGCTATGAATTTAAGTATTCAGACTATCCAAAAAAAATTACAAAAAATAGTCGCTCATTAAAAGAAATTGTCGCTTCTTATTTCCAAATTTAGAGACATCAAACTGATAGACAATCAAAGTTAGTTTATGAGTATGACAGGGCATGACCTCATTCCATATTACTCACCTCATTACTAATAAACGGTGAAAACGAAGACCTTGGTTTATACTACAAAAAAATTAACAATAATTAGTCGATGCTACTGTAGCATCGACTTATTATTGTCAAATAACAAATGTCAGAATCAGTCATTCAAGGGAACTATTAGATATTAACATGGCCTGATGAGTATTATAGAATGACTTATTTTTGCATATTTATTTTCGCCATTCAATCAACGGGCTAGTCTTTTAATCAAATGGCAGGTTTAACCAGATAGTTGCGATGGCTATATGCCGAGAACGAATTTCAAAATTTTTCTTATAAAAAGTTAGAAATAGGGTCATACACATGGCTACACTCCTACGAATCTGCCATTATAATCGTAAAAGCTACCCACTCTCATTTACTACACTATAGGGTTGACGAATTCTAGTCATCTGGGTTACTTTTTATCATCTGTCAAAGACATTTTGTTCTAAAAATGTTTGAAATACCTAGTATTGCAGCGTCATTTATGTACTCATTTTGTGATTTCGATGAATTAAAAGAAAAAAAACGAGTAAGGTTTTCTGAAGTTTAAGTAGGAGGACAATTTAGTGATCAAGAGTTCATAATTTATTTCTAATGCCGTCGCCATCCCTATTGTACCGCTGTAAGTGATTTTTCGCTGCACTCTTGGTTTAGCGCAGGATACAGATATATTCACGTGTACATTGACGGAATTCGAAAAAGTAGTTGTAAGTTATTTAATAGGTTTTTTCACAAAAATAACGAGAAATAAAACGGAACCGTTAACGAACCGCCCGCGCCGCTTGCAAAATACCCCAGCTTTGACGTCCTAGCTGGAAGGGTTAAACGTCCCCAATGTGGGGTAGAAGTTTCTTCTTAAAGTCAGGAAGGTTAGGCGTATTCCACAAAATTAACTATTTTAAATTAATTAATTATTTTAACCGCCTCCGTAGCTCAGAGGCGAAGTTCACTGGCTTTACACAGGAGGTCGCGGGTTCAATTCACGGCGGGGTCAATTGTAAGACTCGGTTTGATTGGTGGTAGGGCATTTTCTAAGCTCGCCTGGCTAGCTACCACCATCTTATCTAAGTCTTGCCGCCAAATATCAATGTTGATATCATTGGTGTGTTCCGGCATGAAGATAAGATAGTCAGTTCCCCATTTAGTTGGAGAATCTTGGTAAGCCCGCTTCCATCTTCGGCAACATCGTCACATACCACCAGGTGAGATGTTGTCAAGGGTTTACCAATTGTGAATAAAAAAAGGGGTCTTAGTGCGGGTTGGTGGAGGTTGTGAGGTTAGTGGCGAACCTTAATGTCGTAACTTTTTTAAGCCGTCTAATGAGGCATCTTACACGGCTTAACGACTGCCATCTAGTGACAGCAGCCGGTACTAACCGCTTAATATATCTTATTATACACGGAAACGGTCGAGAACAATACCACGAACAGTCACACCCATCCAAGTAATGACCGTGCTTGTGATGAGTTGACCTACGTGATTCACCTAACAGTCGCACTGAGCAACGACCACTTCAATAAGATTGCTTCAGAAACACACGACTGAAGTAAAATTTAATCACCGTTCGCGTAACGCATTCACCAGCTAACTCCCCAAGTCAAGCGTGCCGTTCGCCTCACCCAATCGCACTTTTCGTAACGCTAGAAATCACCGTTAGTGTAACGCAGTCACCAGCTTACTCCCCAAGTCAAGCGTGCGTAAAGAAGTTTTACTTCAAAAATCTGAAGTTTAACCAAAAAGAGATTACGAGTACCATCATTTCTAAAACAAGCGAAAATGTGCCTAAAGGGAAGGAATCGGAGAAGGAGCAGAACATTACTATTGCTAGGCCGGAAAAGCCTGGCAATGGTCATGGGCATAGTAATAGGACATTGTAGGCTAAATAGACATATGTCCCTAACAGGACCATAGACCCCTCCTGCCCCAACTGCGGAAAACCGGAGACCAGCCAGCACTACTTGGCTGAGTGTGTACTCTACAGCAGGCTTAGGTGGGAGACGTTTGGCGCCGATGGGATCAGGGAAGAGGATTTATGCGACCTGGAAATCAGTCACATAACGGAGTACTGTAGAAAGAGCTAAGGTTTGAGGGGGGGACGCCACCGGGGTCACAGTAACCATTGTACCACCATGGGAATAGGGTGTAGTGAGTCCACTTAGAGACTTGAACACCCGCCTGTACCCCGCAGGTGTCCCACCCAATAATAATCATCTCTGAAAATATTTACTTAACCACATTTTCAGCTCCTGAAACAATGTTTGTGACGACCTCCGATCTGGCTCACAAAGTAATTTGACTAATCCAATTATTTGTAATCTCCTTAGAATTCGTCAGAATATGTGCGTTTCGGCGTTATTGCAACATTTATAACCATTATTGGTTTACCCGAAACCACATTTGTGTAATCTTACGCAGACTTCGCCCGGGATTCAGCTCTGTGACTATAGTTATTAATAGTCTAATTAAATCTGTTTTAATACGTATGTCTAACTGAGACATGTGTTTTAAGATAAAGTTATAACAATGAAATTATTTTCAGTAAGTTGGGCCAAATGGCAATACATAAAATGAAATTGCGAACGACGATGTATTGGCGGGGGAGACGCGAGTCTCGTTTCTGTTCGATTCTATTTTATTAATTAAATTTGAATAATTTTGTTTATTTTAAGAACTTGAAATTTATTGACAAATGTATTTTCGAAAGTTTGATTACTGTAGATTTAACGCTGTAATTTCAATAAATATATATAAAAAAAATTAATACGATTCTTATAACCTGACATAACATTTAGAAGTCTAATTTCGTATCTAAATTATTTTTGAATCCTACTAGTAATATAAACGCGAAAGTTTGTAAGAATGTATGTTTGTACGGATGTATGTTTGTAACTCTTTCACGCAAAAACTACTTAAAGGATCTGACTGAAATTTGGTAGGTTAACAGATTAGGGCCTGGATTAACAAAAACATAGGCTACTTTTTTCCACGCTCGCGAACCGCTTGCAGCTCGCGCACTGCGCACCCTCGAAAGTCATAGAAACGTAGTCCACGCGGGTGAAGCCGCGGGAAATAGCTACTACTTATAATATTAGATCTCGGCATCTAAGTCAGTCTAAGTTCAACAGCGCGCAGTGTCCTATTTTAATGTCTCAATCGAAGTTCGGGACGCGGGAGTGGTGCTACCACCATCTTACCGGATAAATTCGGTCTTAATCAGATTTTTAGAGCGTAGACCGGACTTTGCCCGGATTTCATTGGAGACCGGATTTCTGTCATGCCAAAAATAAGAGGCGCCGCCAGCGCGAATGTGAAAAATTTTCTTCAGTTCTGTACTATCATACTAGATGGCGCTAGTTCCTTCAAGTTTAAAAAAAATACGTTTATCGTATGGAGACTCTTACTTTTTCTAACTTTTACTATTTGTTGTTATAGCGGCAACAGAAATATATCATCTGTGAAAATTTCAACTGTCTAGCTAATGACGATTAATGAAATACAGCCTGGTGACAGACGGACAGACGGACGGACAGCGAAGTCTTACAAATAGGGTCCCGTTTTTACCCTTTTGGTACGGAACCCTAAAAAAGTACAATAAAATACAAATAATGTTATCATCAAATCAGCTCATATACGTCCACACCGAGGGGCTCTTACCTACCCTGAATTAGGGCGAACGGGCCTTAGTCGACCACGCGGGCCCAGCGCGGGTTGGTCGACTTTGCACACAACCTTCGAGTTTCTTCGCATGCGTGTGCAGGTGTCCTCACGATGTTTTTCCTTCACCGTAAGAGCATCGGATAAACGTACATATAAAATCGAAATACGAAAACACATTGGCACATGGCAGGACTTGAACCACGACCTCTCGGACAGGAGGTAGCGGCCCTATCCGTTACGCCACCAAGGCTCTCAAATAATAAAGACGAATAAAACGTAGTTATAATCTGCTGAGTTTTATTTTGACCAAAAACCGGTTTTTTTTCAGAAATCAGTATTTTTTAACACTTGCGACCGGCTTTTCGATGTTACCCTACGCGGAAGTCGCCCGCGCGTCAAACGCAAACGATCACTATTTGTGTTCAACTTAACGCTGCGAATTATATTCAAAATTCAAAACAATTTATTTCAAATAGGTGTTTAAAAGCGTCGGTGGCTCAACCGGTAACGACTCGGTCCATCTAACCAGAGGTACCGGGTTCAAATCTGGACGGCCAATGTACCAATGAGGTTTTCAAAAACTTACGTACATACTTACCGATTGCTTTAACGGTGAAGGAAAAACATCGTGAGGAAACCTGCACACGCCTGCGAAGAAACTCGTAGATTGTGTGTGAAGTCGACCAACCCGCACTGGGCCCGCGTGGTCGACTAAGGCCTAATCGCCCTGATTCAGG
Source organism: Coleophora flavipennella (assembly GCA_947284805.1). Lineage (NCBI taxonomy): Eukaryota > Metazoa > Arthropoda > Insecta > Lepidoptera > Coleophoridae > Coleophora > Coleophora flavipennella. Next base: position 2,824,230 of record OX369260.1, read on the forward strand.
GTAGGCTCGAGCCCCTCGGTGGGGACGTATATGAGCTGTAATGATGAGGTGTTTACACACACTTTTAAATAGTCAAAACAAAAAATATATATTTTATATTACAAATAATGTCATGATTCAGATTACAGTCTCAAGTAATGGTATTTGTCAAAGAATCAACATATATATTTTTGTCATTTACATTGTTTTATAATATCCTCTAGAGCACAAACATTTTTTGACATGAGCCTTGAATTTATTCTCTGACAAACTAGTTACATTTTCTGGAATTTTATTGTAGAATCTTATACACTGCCCCACAAATGACTTTTTAACCTTACTCAGTCTCGAAACGGCTAAATCTGTTTTATTTACATTTCTTAAATTCAAATTATGCCTGTCACTGTTTTTAGGAAATAAATGCAAATTCTTACGAACGTACATGATGTTTTCATATATAAATTGACTAGCAACAGTTAAGTTAATAAATTGACTAGCAACAGTTAAGTTAATAAATTGACTAGCAACTAGTAAGTTCTTTCATTTAAATAAAAGTGACCATAGCAGGTATGCGATGAGAGTTACTTTATACTGAAGCAAAAATGAATAATTATAAGCTGCATGATACGTAGAATTTGGATCTGAGAAAAGTCCATTTTGACATTGCACTACACCGATTCCGTTGGTCTTATTTGTTTATTGTGTTTACTTTTTTTTCTGTTTCTATATGTTTTACTTCTTTTTTATGTTGTGTAATCGGTGTGTGTTTGGGTGTCAAATAAAAATCTGTCTATTGTCTATTATCTAAATACGGATTTTGGAAAGAAAATATTTAGTGGGGTAGTTTAGAATACATTAATTAAAAAAGGGTAAATTGGTTAAAAAAGGATGACCGTGAAAGTACAGATAAAGTATATGGGTTATACCGAAACTAAATCGAAGAAAATAAGATTTGATTGGTAAAACTAAATTGACTAAATTTAATTGATTCCGTTATAATACGTATTATAACTTTTCCAAATACCGCAATGTCTTAAGACCAAGGTCTTCGACCAGTGTGTGTTGCCGGTGATGAGTTGATGACACACGGAACTGAGACATGGTCGCTTATTATGGGCTTCATAAGAAGGCTCAAGGTCACCCAGAGGGCAATGGAGCGTGCTACGCTCGGATCTTCCTAGGAGATCCCTAGGAGAACCAAAGTAACCGACATAGCTCTCAGAATTGCTTAACTTAAGTGGCAGTGGACGGGGCACATAACTCCTAGACGGATGGCCGTTCGGGCAGTAAAGTTCTCAAGTGGCGACCGCGCACCGGAAAACGTAGCGTAGGCAGGGCTCCCACTCGGTGGACTGATGACCTGGTGAAGGTCGCAGGAAGCCGCTGGATGCGGGTAGCGCAGAACCGGACGTCGTGGAAATCCTTGGGGGAGGCCTATGTCCAGCAGTGGACGTCCTTCGGCTGATATGATGACTACTTTCCTATGCTGTAATTTCTTTCCCTTGAATGAAGTCCTTCTTTAACCGCCTCCGTGGCGTAATGGCTTAGTCAATTAGCTTCACACCAGGAGGTCGCGTGTTCGATTCTCAGCAGAGTCTAACTTTGTAAGACTCAGTTTGGTTGGTGGAATTGCCTTTTCTAAGCCCACCTGGCTAGCTACCAGCGTCTTATATTATGTCTACTAATGTCTTACCGCTAAACACCAATGTTGTATTCCGGCTTTAATATAAGAAATCCGTTGCGTTTGGGGAATCTTGGTAAAACCAACTCCATCTCCGGTATAATCTTAACTTACCATCAGTTGAGATGATATAAAGGGCTTATCAATAGTGAATAAAAAAAATATTGCCAGTGAATATCATCTCTATTCTATTCTTTATATTCTTTTCCGACATTGATACTTAACAGGTTTCGTATAAAATTGATGGTAATTCTTGTTAGGTAGATTTCCACGATCAACTTCGCCATTTTTCGTGAATTGACGCTAATGCGTTAGGTACTATTTGTAAATTTGCCGCTAATGCGTTAGGTACCTTAGTAGAGTCGACGCTAATGCGTTAGGTACCATTCGTAAAGTTGACGCTAATTCGTTAGGTACCATTCGTAGAGTTGATGCTAATGCGTTAGGTACCATTCGTAGAGTTGGCGCTAGTGCGTTAGGTACCTTAGTAGAGTCGACGCTAATGCGTTAGGTACCATTCGTAAAGTTAACGCTAATGCGTTAGGTACCATTCGTAGAGTTGACGCTAATGCGTTAGGTACCATTCGTAGAGTTGACGCTAATGCGTTAGGTACTATTCGTAAATTTGCCGCTAATGCGTTAGGTACCTTAGTAGAATCGAAGCTAATGCGTTAGGTACCTTAGTAGAATCGCCGCTAATGCGTTAGGTACCATTCGTAAAGTTGACGCTAATGCGTTAGGTATCATTCGTGGAGTTGACGCTAATGCGTTAGGTACCTTAGTAGAATCGAAGCTAATGCGTTAGGTACCTTAGTAGAATCGCTGCTAATGCGTTAGGTACCATTCGTAAAGTTGACGCTAATGCGTTAGGTACCATTCGTAGAGTTGATGCTAATGCGTTAGGTACCAATCTACCAAGATAAAAGCAAAGTTTATATATTAGTACTATTTAATTATTTTTCGCAAATTTCACAGCTTATTACACATAAATATTACAACTGTTGGTTTTACATTTTAGAAAGCAAATTAAGAAATTCAACTAATTAAAATTTAAAAATGGACGAAGTAGGCTTAAACACAAATAATGTAACAGTACATGTAATAGAAAATAACAATAATAAACCAAAAATTATATAACAAAAAAAAGTACAATGAAATAAAGAAAAGCATTAAGTATGAAACGGGCAGCGCAAAGTGTTATACGTTATGTGTGTAGTGTGTTTAAGGAATGATGAGAGTAACGATTATAAGTTGCCCTTCAAAGAGACAAGTTACTTAGGTAAAGTTTAAGGTGATCCCGAACCAACCGGTAACAAAAAAAACAGGTAGGTACCAAGAAGTCGCCTTCTTTAGGGAATCGAACCTGCAACCATCTTGTGTGGAGCAAAACTGTTTTAATGCACGCTGTTTTTAAAAGCTAAACATGATTGCTATAACTGTTACTTTAAAGATCTCTTTAAACCTTTTTAAGGCAAATAAATGATTTTCTATTTCTGTTTCAAAAAATGGTTCAAAACGCTTTTGTTTGGTGTCATGGTAATTTTTTTAATATCTTAACATTAAAGTCATATTCATGTTACGACTAAAGGTGGGTTTATACATAAACTTAAAATTAGCCGGCTAAACTTCACCCAGGGGGGAGGCTCTTCGACTGTAAAATCAATCAAACCTGACCGAACCTAATATCGCTCTCTTCGCTCGCTCACCACCCGAAAAACATTACCCAGCCAGTGTTGGGTAGATCTTGTTGTGTACGGTTAAACGCCAAATAGTTGTAGCTCACTCACTTATTAAGTATATACTTGAAGGGAATGTTTTCAGGCAAGATGGCGTTTAGTTGAATAGTTTTGCAACAAGTTTGCAGCAAGGAAACCAACGGTGTAACTGTGTCACTCTGTAGTCCTGGTCCAAGCAAGAGGGATGAGTGTAAATACGTTTTGAGGGATCCGTATCAGGTAACAGGAGACTATATAGTTATAGTTATTAGGTTTAACAATACCTCATAATGTATTACCATGTATTTTTTATGACGTAAATAAATATATTTAAAAAAGTTAGTTACAGTTATTCAATTTTAAGTACATTTTTGTATTAAAGATAAATACTTTTCAAAAAGTTAGTAATAGTTAGTTACAGTTAGTTTTAGTTATTTGTAGTTAGTTACAGTTAGTTGCAGTTATTTGTACTTAGTTACAGTTAGTTATGTTAGTAACAGTTAGTTATAGTTAGTTGTACTTAGTTGTAGTTACTAACAGTTACTTATAGTTAGTTGCAGTTAGTTAAAGTTAATTGTAGTTAGTTACAGTTATTTATAGATAGTTGCAGTTAGATGCAGATTTTTATAGATAGTTGCAGTTAGTTGTAGTTAGTTACAGTTATTTGCAGTTAGTTACAGTTAGCTATAGTTAATTGTAGTTAGTTATAATTAGTTATTGTTAGTTGTAGTTAGTTATTGTTAGTTGTAGTTAGTTATTGTTAGTCACAGTTAGTTATAGTTAGTGGTATTTAATTAAAGTTAGTTATAGTTAGTTACAGTTACTTATAGTTAGTTACTATTAGTTATGGTTCGTCATACTTAGTTACAGTTAGGGGCAGGCTTGTTTCCACAACCAGACGACCGATGTGCACATTTTGTGTGGTTGGCCGGCATCACTGCCAGCCCACCTCCTCCAAGAAGCCCAGTAGCCCCCGAAGTTTGCCGAAGACTTCCTGGAGCGACCTCGGCTCACCGAGGTGCACGACCCTGTACTGTGCTAGCTCCATGCAATCCAGTAGGTAAAAAGATTTTATTACTATATATGTCAGAATCAAGGAGGTTACATGCTTACCTTTCATTGACATAGAATATCGATCGTGGCAGTGGGTGAAGCACCTCGCTCGTATTAAGTATAGACGGATGTTGGAGAAGTAAAATTCGAAGTGGCAACCCTGCACCGGCAAACGTAGAAGGGCCTCTCACTCGGTGGATCGACAACCTGCTGAATATCGCTGGAGGCCGATTGATGCATTTCATTATAATTTCATATTATTAATCTATAGCTACCGGATAATAATAATTTAATGTTAGATAGTATAAGCGTCGGTGGCTCAACCGGTAACGACTCGGTCCTCCTAACCAGAGGTGCCGGGTTCAAATCTGGACGGCCAATGTACCAATAAGTTTTTCAAAAACTTACGTACATACTTACCGATTGCTTTAACGGTGAAGGAAAACATCGTGAGGAAACCTGCGCACGCCTGCGAAGAAACTCGAAGGTTGTGTGTGTAGTCGACCAACCCGCACTGGGCCCGCGTGGTCGACTAAGGCCTAATCGCCCTGATTCAGGGTAGGCTCGAGCCCCTCGGTGGGGACGTATATGAGCTGATATAATAATTTTAGATAGTAAGAAATAACAATAGTAATAAAACCCCTTTAAAACTACTGATATTTGGACTTGCTATATATTTGTATAGGAAGAGACCTGAGTCCAGTGATACTTATCATTGCTTTACTTGCTCAAGTATTTTCTTATTTAGACCACACGCAAGAACCGACTCTGTAAGGACTACATGTTTCCTTCGAACCGCCACTCTACTATCTTATGACTTGGATATATGGCGGAAACTTTCGTAATGTCATTAGTTCAAACGCTTTGTGAGAGGCACCTCGCAATTTGGAAGTTTACTGCTAGCGTTTTAAATTTTCGCAACTGTACATCACATTTTTATAGCATTTTTCATTTTGGTTCCATAATTTAAAAAAAACCTATTTGTTATTTTAATTGTAATCGTTATTTATATTAATAAATTTTGTCTACTGAAAAAAAGTTATTCAGATAGTACATAAAGGTCTCATTCATACCAATCCTACTCATATTATTAATTCTGAAAGTATGGATGGATGTTTGTTAGTCAATCACGCCACAACATCTAAAAGTATATACCGGGTTTCAGCAGATCGATAATATGCAGCAATAACAAAGTTGCGGAGAAACTGAGCCCTGAGGTACCCCAGCGTCAATAGCCAATAGGTCAGACGAGCAGCAATCGGCAACCACTCGAATGAACCGTTCCCTCAGGAAGTCAGATATCCAGTTGCACAAACCAGTAGGTATTCCGTAGGAAGGAAGCTTACCAATAAGGCTAGCATGCCAGACTCTATCAAATGCCTTGGAGATATCGAGAGATACGGCAAGAGCTTCACCGTGCTTCTCTATGGCTTCACCCCTTACATGCGTAGCATACACTAGAAGATCTACCTTTGACCAACCCCGGCGAAAGCCATACTGACGGTCACTCAGGAGGTCACTGTCTTCTAAGTATGTTAAGAGGCTGGTATTCAATACACGCTTCATAATCTTACTGAGGTTAGGTGATTGCAATAGGTCGATAGTTGGATGGGTTAGCAAGACTACCATTTTTAGGCACGGATCTGGATGAAATTTGGTATGTAGGCAGATTAAGACCTGGATGAACATATAGGCTACTTTTTATCGCTATTTCTCAAGTGGTTTTCCTGTTCCTGTGGGATAGCTGTTAACTCTCTCTTTTTTGCTAACTTCTGTCATGTCGCAATGAAGCGAAGGACTGACGTAATAATTAATACTGATTAATTAACTACTAATAAGCATAGCCCGACATAGTTCCCGAAGGATTAAAAAAAAACTCAATTTCCACGCTCGAGAGCCGCTTACGGCTCGCGCACTGCGCAACCTCGAAGACAGTCATAGAAACTATGTTCGTGCGAGCGAAAACGCTGACAAAAGCGTTAAATAAATGTGAAAGCTTGGATGGATGGATGGATGTTTGTTATTCCATCACGCCACAACAGTTGAACGGATCTGGATAAAAAATTGTTAGGGATAGAGATTTGGACCTGGATCAACATTTAGGTTACTTTTCTTATTACATATTTTTGCAAACATTATTTTGTTTCAAACTTCATTTTTGCGTTTTAACATAGCTGGGTTGAAAAAAAAACTAGTTTTTGTAAAACAAACTTTTCAAAATGTTTTTAGCTAGTGCTTTTGTTTTGTTTTTTCTATTCATCAATTTCCAATCAATCAGACCTAATATAATTTATTCCTAGACGGGACTTTACCGGCGGCCTATGAAGTGTACAAATAGTAGGGACTTTCTTCCTACTATTTTTTTTATTAGAAAAACGTTAATTAAAACGATTACTTTTAGTATTCCACCCGCTCCCTTGTACGAAGATTAGACTTACATTTTTCCCACACCCACTTATTTACCTCAATATAACATTATGCCACATTTCGTCGTAAGGCCGAAATTTTCCGGTGTTTTTTTTAATTAACGTGTAAATTAATTAGTGAAAAAATATGTATGTTTTAACTATAGAGCCAAAGAAGTTTCATTATAATTTCTTTTAAAAATAAATGTAATTTAGGTGTACAACATAGATACATCTATTATAATTATATCAGCTCATATATGTCCCCACCGAGGGGCTCGAGCCTACCCTGAATCAGGGCGATTAGGCCTTAGTCGACCACGCGGGCCCAGTGCGGGTTGGTCGACTTCACACACAACCTTCCCGTTACCTTCACCGTTAAAGCAATCGGTAAGTATGTACGTAAGTTTTTTTGAAAAACTCATTGGTACATTGGCCGTCCAGATTTGAACCCGGTACCTCTGGTTAGGAGGACCGAGTCGTTGCCGGTTGAGCCACCGACGCTTACGCCATCTATTCGTTTTCATTTTATTCGCAATTAAAAGTTAACTTTAAGTCTGTTTTTTTTGTTGATGTTATATAAAAGCATTATATAAAAATACTTTTAAACTGTGTTTTTAAACACAAAACACTATTTAAATTCAAACCGTTTTATGTTTAAAACACGTGTTTTAAAACTACTTGGTTCAATCATGCCATTCCTGCTACCTACACAAAATGCTTATTTACCCGACTCATCAGAAGGAGAGTTATGTTTTTCAAGTGTATGTTTGTATGTAGATTTCTATGTAACCTACCACAACCTGAACAGCTTGAAGGATTTTATCGGTATGAGGTATCGTTAGATTCACGTTGATCCCGTGAGTGACATATTATACAAGTTTACCGAACTAGCCAAAAAGAGGGGTTAAGTTTTTGAGCAGTCGGGTTTAAAATTTTTAATGAATTCCTAAAGTTATTTTATTAAATGCTGCTAGTAACGCCTTCGTCGCTAAGGTCTTATGACTTTTTAATTTGGAAATTTCTTATTAGCAGCAGCGAGGATTAAAAGTTTTAAGACACGGGTATTACGGCCGGGTCGTTTAATATCGCCAGCGAAGTTTCTCATTAAATATACTCAACGGTGAACGTTGAATAAGTAATAAACTGACATACCGTAATGAACATCAAATAATTTTCGGAAAACTTAAAACCTTTTAGGTATGTACAAATATATACATATATTAGTACTAACGTACTTAGGCAAACTTTAGGTTCAAGTAGTTCAGAACTATATATGGTTAAGATTTACTAAAAAAAACATTTTAACAAAAAATGTAACCGACGAAAAAAGAAAAGAAATGAAAATCGAAAAATAAAAATGAACTTTTTGACGTGAAACATCTTTAGAATCACAGGGTACCAAACCAAAAACTGAAATTAAGGCCCAGTGGTACCTAAAAATCCACTAAAACAGGTTTTTAGAATTCATTTTTGAAGTAGTTAACAGTAAATTTAAATTCTAGGAAAACATTACTGGTATTATTGAGAATAGTTACGAGGTACTTTATCGACTGGAAACAAGATTTCATAAAGTTGTCTCGAAAGAATAATTTCGCAAAGGTACCTCATTTCGAGCAATTTTATCGTCTATTTTCGGTTTCTTAATTTTCTTAAAATATTTAATTTGATAATATGATTTATTTACTGAAATAAAGTTCATAGGTGACTGGAGGGAAAACATCGAATGAATATGATGAGAATAAAAACGAAAACATCTAAAAAGTGCTAAAGTGTGGTTATTTTCTTCCCTCTTTAGACGTAAAGAAAAAGACAAAAACCGATTTTTAAGTACCATTGCGCCTTGATATATCGATTGAATAACAACCTAATTTCTTGGAACAAGCAAACCTCATTAGTTATCCCCTCACGTAGGAAAATTGTTTCACGCAGTGTAGCGCGACATAGTCTAAACCCGACTCTTTAATCTAACTAAGCTCCTACGTATTCTCTGGATGCGGGCAGCGCAGGACTGGTCGTCGTGAAAATCCTTGGACGTGTTTCGGATGATATGATGATGATGAAGCTCGTACTATGAACCATTAAAATGAATACCTAAATAGTTTTGCGTCGGCGCCAAACTAACAAACAAGCAAATAAATTAATATTATTAAAAGTGAAATGGGCGTCAACTCAAAATTATCTAGCTATTTATATTAGTGTAGGAGCTAAGTTAGACTAAAAAGTTTATTATTCAGTTTTCGCTTTTCAGTTCCTTTCTTTTTTTAATGGCAACTTAATTTTGATGACCTATTTATACAGGCTTTTGTCTCCATCATCAGATTCTAGATGGTAGTCATAACTCATTTATCATAAGTTAGGTAGGTATCAATTCTCATTAAGATTAATGAATAAGCTTTAACACGAGGTGGCTGGTGTAAGCCGTTGACACACCCCGTACACTTCACACAAACGAGCGAGAAATTATATACATATATACAACCGCTCCCGTACTGACGTATCTATAGGCATGAATGCAGGTAGGGTTGAATCACACCGGCGGCATTGGTCACGAAATTTTTCATGTAACAATCAACAGTGGCTACTTAGTAGGTAACTTACATGAATATTTTTTTTCCTCAAACATAGCTAAATAGGCACGCATGTAACGCATGCAACTAATCGTATCCCCCGCTACCTAGTAATAGTACAATAATATATTCGCACGGTTAGTCCGTATTCCCGCGCAAAATAAAAAAAACACTTAAGCTTTGACGATTATTATTATTATTATCCTTGATAATGTAATAAACTTTAAAAATGAAGGCTTAATCAAATTACGTAATCTTTGACGTGAACCCGGAGAGCATTGACCTCGAGTTACCGACTGTAGAATGGACCTATTCTTACAACTTGACCAGCCTTACGAATTGAACTCGCGACCTTCTGGTGTGAAGCGAATAGACTAAATATTACGCCACGGAGGCGGTTACTAGAATAGGCGCTTTTTAGTGAGTAGAATCACGAAGCTTCCAAAGCTATTGTAGTCAATAGTAGTTTATAAATATAAAATAAATAAATAAATAATAAATAATATAATAATAGGTAAATAGGAGGTTAGGTATCAATAAACCGGGTGTAAGGTCAAATGTAACAAATTTTAAAAGAACGTTCTAAATAAACTGACCGGACAAACTGTTTGAGACTTGTTATCAGGTAAAAAAAATACATTTACTTAACTACCCAAGAAAGGGGCTGATTTTTTTCGCATGAATGTATGTATGTATTTGTTTGTATCTCTGTTTCTTCGTTTGAGCCTTTCAACCTATGATACAGCATCGGCACTTACCATCAGGTGAGATGCAGTCAAACGCGCTCAAATTACTAATATAAAATATTTTTCGAAAAGCCTAAGAACATTTAGGTACAAGCTTTTAATATTGCATTGTCACGCGATATACATATGCATGCAAAATTTCAGCTCAATCGAAAACCGGGAAGTGGGTCAAAATTAACTTGCACGATTTCTCCTGAACAAACATACATACTTATACACATACATTGAAAGTTAATTAAAAGCTTTTAAAATGAAGTTTGGAGGGACAATATTTATTTATTTATTTACACTTATAGTTAACCAAAAACAATACGTAGAGATACTATAATATAGTGTCTGTAGGCGGTAGGATACGATTAATTTTTGAACGACTACTTCAAAAATGAATCCTATTGTCCCTCCAAACTCTTTTTAGGGCTCCGTAACCAAAGGGTAAAAATGGGACTCTGTTACTAAGACACCGCTGTCTGTCCGTCTGTCACCAGGCTGTAATTCATGAACCGTGATAGCTAGACAGTTGAAATTTTCACAGATGATGTATTTCTGTTGCCGCTATAACAATAAAAACTAAAAATTAGAAAAATAGAAAGTCTCCATATAAAAACGTGTTTGTTTTTTAAATGTGGCGTAATGGTTAGTCCATTTATTTCACACCAGGAGATCGCGGGTTCGATTCCCGGCGGGGTCAACTTTATAATACTCGGTTTGGTTGGTGGTAGGTAATTTTCATAGCCCGCTCGGGTTGGCTACCACCATCATATCTAAGTCTTGCCAATAGGGATGACGGATGCTAGTCATGTGAGTTAATTTTTACTGTCTGTCAAAAACGAAATTTTGTTCTAAAAATTTTTAAAATACCTCGTACCGCGTGACGTCATAGTTTAGCAGCGTCATGTATGTACTCATTTTGTGATTTTGGTGACTTAAAAATCGAAGACTTGATGGAAAACAAAACGAGTAAGGTTTTCCGAAGTTTAAGTAGGATGGCAATTTAGTGATCAAGAGTTCATAATTTATTTCTGATGCTGTCGTTGTCCCTATTGTGAATAAAAAATAAAAAAAACGTGAAGAAACTATCGCCATCTAGTATGATGGCACGGAACTCTTTGTGCGCGGTTCTGAATCACACTTGAATTGTTTATTTCTATTAAATTAGTAAGGTTATCTTATGTAAACTATTTTACAAACAGTAATTTTTCGCCAAATTTTTCTGAATAGGGTAAAACTCGTAGGTAGGTACAACTTTTACTATTCCATCTCGCGAAAAATTTTCCTTTCTCAATCAAATGACTTTGTTTATTTCGTTATTTTATTTATTTTGCTTTGCATTTCATTTTGATATTTTCTGTTAGCTTAAAGTTGAGCAATGTTCTTATGTTGTTAGGGTTCCGTACCCAAAGGGTAAAAACGGGACCCTATTACTAATACTTCGCTGTCCGTCTGTCTGTCCGTCTGTACGTCTGTCACCAGGCTGTATTTAATGAACCGTGCGTGCATAGCTAGACGGTTGAAATTTTCACAGATGATGTATTTCTGTTGCCACTATCACAAAAAATACTAAAAATTAGAAAAAGTGATAAAATAATGGGGGTCTCCATAAAAAAGTGTTTTTTTTTAACGTGAAGAAAGTAACGCTATCTTGTATGATGTTACGGAAACCTTTGTACTAGCGCCATCTAATATGATGGCACGGAACCCTTTGTGTGCGGTTTTGAATCGCACTGGGCGGGTTTTTTTTATACAACACATTATAAATTACTAGCTAATGCCCGCAGCTTCGCCAGCATGGATATCGAAGGCGCGCGATTACAAAATTGTTCTGACAATTACAGATGCAACAACAAAAAAAAGCCAAATGGGTAGCCATTCTCAAGTGATGAATTGATGATCTTTCAAACATGCAGAAATTTATTTTTATTTAAATACGTAGAAATAGGTAATTATGTATTCTCTTAATATCTCCTGATGGATGACCACAAGAAATCTATCAAAGTTTTAATAATTTATTCTGAATTAATTGGTAAATATGCAGTCAATACGTTTTTTTGCCTAGACAGTATTCAATCAGCTTCGAATAAATATAGTTTGAAAAAACTAAAATACACGCTTTTAAAGCATATGAATAGTTTCATCAAAGTTATTAAATAATTATTAATATAAGCTGAAAACAATAATAAACGAAAAATACTAGTATTATTGTGAAAAAAGCGTGGGGCGCTCGATGTACGAAAAATATGGCACAAAGCGCCCAACGCTTTTTTCACAATAATACTAGTATTTTTCATTCATTATTGTTTCAGCTTATATTAAGAATTATTTTTCACTTTTTAGTTTGTGTGCTTTAAAAGCGTGTTTTTTTTTCATTTTTTTAAAACTATATTTATTTTTAATTTTTAGTTGAGGATAATGAGATAAACTAATGAAATTATTGTATTGTCATTGACTCTTGATAAATGTACAAAGTTTTAAACTTTACTTTAAATCTGTCTGTTTAAAGTGGGTCAAAACATACATACATACAGGTGAAGCTAATATAAGCGTGATAAAAAGGAGCAATGAGGATAATAAAACATAAACATATAAATAAACAAACATTCTCAGTTCGAATGTTTGTTTATTTATAAGTTTATGTCGCGATATATTTACGTGACAATTCATAATTTTATTTTTCGATAGATGCTGCCAGGTTGGCCCCATATTAATTTTATCAAAATCGGTGTAGTACTTTTTTTTTTAAATTCGACAAAACCCAAAAATAAAAATTCAAAATTTTACTAAGTTGTTGCGATGGAAGTCAGGTTTTTTTTAACATGTTTAGGGCTTCCAATTATCCTAAATAAAGCTTTATTTCAGAAAACTATAAGCTCCCAAAAATATATAACTAGAATATTTTCATAATTTAATTTTGTTAATACAATACAGTGAAGAGACGTTTGCCAGTGATTTAATTTAGTTATAGTTTCAAAGGGGATCTATCGAGATTAATTGAATTTAAATATACGTAAATTTTAATTGTTTAGTGAAAATCTATGATATCGTGAGACAGTATTACTCATAATTTTTCAATATTTAATAACTAGATATTGCCAGCGGTTTCGCTCGCGTGATCATAGTTTCTATGACTGTCTGCAAGGGTGCGCAGTGGGCAAGCCGCAAGCAGCTCGCTAACGTTGACAGAGTAGCCTATAATATGTTAATCCTGATCCTAATCTGTCTACTTACGAAATTTTAGCTAGATACTTTCAGTATTTTTTGCTTGGAAGAGTTAAAAACATCCATACATACAAACTTTCGAGTTTATAATATTAGTAGGATTAATAAGGAGTTACTACATGACTGTACACTCTCGTAAATGACGGAATTCTGAGGTTAAAAATATTATAAAATAAAACAACTAAATTGAGAACCTCCTTTTTATAAAGTAAGTAAAAAAGTACACAAGGCTTCCAGTAACTTTTTTTAAGCTATTGCATAGCTTTTATCGCGGGCTTTGAGCGCGGCGACCGAATCAAGAAATTCCGTAACGAAAATAAAACCTAACACCCCACGCTCGGCTGAGTTCTAAAAAACTTACAGTGCCATCTATTAGCGATTTGCGGTACTAAAAGGACTTTGTCAATTTTACTGGTGTAACTTTCTTAGTGTTAATTTATTACATAAACATCCCGCGCCCCAAGGACTACATGGTACTGGTAAATACTGCATAAATAAAAAATAAATAAATAATTATAATTGCATAAGTTGATAAAAAATGCTATGCAATAGCTTTACCGCGGCAGTCCCCGCAACACGTTTTTTTTTATTCACAATAAGTAATCCTTTGGCATCAACTCACCTGGTGGTAAGTGACGATAATACCGAAGATGGAAGCGCGCTTACCAAGAGTCCCCAACGCAAGGGAGAACTGGCTATCTTATATTCAAGCTGGAGCACACCTGACCGAACCTAACATTCGCTTCGCGAGCTCATTTACAATCTGCCGTACGGCATTTTGACAACTTGCCTGATTCGACATTGACCGTTTATATAGAGACAAATTATTAAAATTTGCCTTCCTCGGCATTTTACAATCTGCGTACAGAATTTTACATTTTGCCTGACCGTTTACATACGGACAAATTATACAATTTGCCTGCCACATATATAATATATAAAGTCGTGGATACATATTTTTGATGCTTTGAACATATCTACACATTTAACCTTGAGTGTACATGATTTCCCGTATTCTAATTCTAACCCGGTACTTTTGATTAGGAGGAAAAAAACGTTACCGTTGAGCCACCAACACAGATGGCCGTTGGGGCAGTTAAGTTTTCGGACATAGGCCTCTCCCAAGGATCTCCGGGACGACCGTTTCTGCGCTGCCCGCATCCAGCGGCTTCCCGCGACCTTCACCAGGTCATCGTTCCACCGAGTGGGGGGCCTGCCTACACTACGCTTTCCGGTGCGTGGTCGCTACTCGAGAACTTTACTACCCCAACGGCCATCTGTTCTACGAGCAATGTGCGCCGCCCATTGCCACTTAAGTTTAGCAATTCTGAGAGCTATGTCGGTTACTTTGGTTTTCATACGGATTTGGTTTTCTGATTAGATCACGCAGAGAAACTCCGACTTAACTAACTTAACCTACACTGTCTGTCTATTTCTCCGACCTTTAAAAGCTATATGTTTTGGACCGTAATTCGTAGCTGGCTGTACAGAATAGGTATGTGGTGTTATGGCAGATTTACCGACAAGTCATCATCATCATCATCATCATCATATCAGCCGAAAGACGCCCACTCCTGGACAAAGGCCACTCTCAAGGATTTCCACGATGACCGGTCCTTCGCTGCCCGCATCCAGCGGCTTGCCGAGATCTTCACCAGGTCGTCGGTTCACCGTGTGTGAGGCCTGTCTACGCTACGTCTTCCAGTGCACTGTCGCCACTCGAGAACTTTAATGGCTCCAAAGTCCTTCTAAATTCAGGGCCATTAGGCCTTAGAACCAATTTTTTTTAATAATTTTAATTACATTACCTACATAAAATGTAGGTACTTAATAGGTACCGTTTTTGCCGGGTGTCATAAGGGTGCCAATAGGATCTTAATATCACCAGTTCAATTTAAAATAAGCAGATTATTACCACTGAATTTAAAACTGGTGACGAGTAAGGAAGGAGTGAATTATAAAGTGGGAATTGGGAAGGAGAGCGAGGGGGGGTTTAAGGAGGCATGAGGGTAACGAGCCGAAGAATCAAGCGTTTTGACTCCATTACGTGAAATCGGATGTAAGAACAGCTGTGGATGTGTCACGATGGTTATCTTGCAGCCTTCTGGTTCAATCTGCCATTTGATTGAAAGGCTAGCCCGTTGATTGAATGGCGACATTCAGTTGAATGACTAAAGGACAACTGGCCTAGTTGTAACGTTCAACGACTTTGCTTAATGTCATTTAGCCAAGTCGTTGAACGGGATATTGTCTCAGCTGTTATGTAGGATCCGCCGGTTTGCAGATGAATTCTTCGTCTGCGAAGCATTTTGCTTCGCGAGGCTCTTTTGCTGTTTAATCAATAAAACCTAACCGAACCTAATATCGCTCGCTTTGCTCATTTACAGATTTTTTACTCAGCAGAAGAGCGTCGGCAGCGTACCGGCCAAGGTCGCCGCCTCCTGTCCGGGAGGTCGTAGTTCGAATCCTGCCATGTATCAATGTGATTTCGAATTAAGATTTCATATTTACGTTGTGTGTGAAGTCGACCAACCCGCACTGGGCCCGCGTGGTCGACTAAGGCCCGATCGTCATAATTCAGGGTAGGCTCGTGCCCCTCGGTGGGGACGTATACGAGCTGACATGATGTACGTTTATCCGACGCTCTTACGGTGAAGGAAAACATCGTGAGGAAACCTGCATACATCTGCGAAGAAACGTGAAGGTTGTGTGTGAAGTTGACCAACCCGCACTGGGCCCGCGTGGTCGACTAAGGCCCGATCGCCCTAATTCAGGTTAGGTAGGCTCGAGCCCCTCGGTGGGGAGTATATATGAACTTCGTTTTACAATCTAGCAATATACGTTTAAAGAGCTATCCAACGACACATCACTTGATTTTTTAGAAAAAAAAATATTTTTACCAACTCACTTTTCGTTGTATAGGATTTTACGTCCACCATGTTCAAAGGGCTCGCTTACAATCAGCCAATTAGTTGAACGTTGAGTGACGCTTATTTAATCAACGTTCGGCATAGTCATTCAATTGAATGTCGCCATTCAATCAACGGTCTTTTTTCACAAATATTCCACTTAAGACTACTGAAGCCCTTAACTCATCACCCATGTATGCTCAAAGACTGCTAAAGGATAATGTTAGTAATTGTGATCAAAAATTCTCCTTCAGAGTAATTGAACCACAATCTATTGTAAAAACTTTTAAATCTCTTAAAGTGAAAAGAACTGAAGACCTCTGGGGATTATCGGTAAGCTTGATCAGTAATGTAATTGATACTTTAGCGCCATATTTAGCTTGTCTTTTTAATATTAGCATTGATAGTGGCGTCTTTCCAGATCTCATGAAGCTTAGTAAAGTGATACCTTTATATAAATCTGGTTCAAAAACTGATCCAGGCAACTACAGACCAGTTTCTGTGCTGCCAGTTCTTAGTAAAGTGTTTGAAAAGATTATGCTTAACCAAATGCTACAATATTTTACAGAAAACAAACTACTGCATAACCAACAATTCGGTTTCACTAAAGGACGATCAACAACCGATGCAGGAGTAGCACTCATTCGAAACATATATGATGCCTTCGAGGAATCGCAGAATGCAATTGGAGTGTTTTGTGATTTATCTAAGGCTTTTGATTGTGTTGAACACCAAACATTACTTATGAAATTAAAGCATTATGGTGTAGAGGAAGGGGCTCTCAGTCTTTTAAATTCGTATTTAGACAACAGAATACAAAAAGTACAAGTGAATGGCACGAACTCATCTGGATCTAAAGTGAAAATGGGTGTGCCCCAGGGTTCCATATTAGGGCCTTTTCTTTTCCTTGTTTACGTTAATGATTTGCCTTTTATGGTGCAACATCTGTCAAATATTGTGTTGTTTGCGGATGATACTTCTCTTATTTTTAAAGTGAATAGGAAAGAAAACGAAATTGACGAAGTAAACAACACTCTTTCAAAGATACTGAACTGGTTCACTGTGAACAACTTATTATTAAATGCTAAGAAAACAAAATGTATAAAATTTTGTTTGCCAAATGTAAAAAAGGTCAATAATAGTGTAATATTAGACAGTTATAAATTACAATTCGTAAATACCACGGTGTTCCTTGGTATAACTTTGGATGTTTCACTTCAATGGGGACCACACATTGAAACTTTAGCGGGAAGGCTTAGTTCAGCTGCTTATGCCGTTAAGAAAATAAGACAGTTAACGGATGTAGATACTGCGAGACTAGTGTATTTTAGTTACTTCCATAGTATAATGTCTTATGGCATATTACTGTGGGGGCATGCGGCTGATATAGAAACTATTTTCATCCTGCAGAAAAGAGCTATCCGCGCAATCTATCAGATGCGATCACGTGAGTCGTTACAGAATAAGTTCAAAGAAATCAATATTTTAACTGTTGCTAGTCAATTTATATATGAAAACATCATATACGTTCGTAAGAATTTGCATTTATTTCCTAAAAACAGTGACAGGCATAATTTGAATTTAAGAAATGTAAATAAAATAGACATAGCCTTTTCGAGACTGAGTAAGGTTAAAAAGTCATTTGTGGGGCAGTGTATAAGATTCTACAATAAAATTCCAGAAAATGTAACTAGTTTGTCAGAGAATAAATTCAAGACTCATGTCAAAAAAGTTTTGTGCTCTAGAGGATATTATAAAATAATAGATTATGTAAATGACAAAGATATATATGTTGATTCTATAACAAATACCATTACCTGAGACTGTAATCTGAATCATGACATTATTTGTAATTTTATTTTTATTGTATTTTTTTTTTGTTTTGACTATTTAAAAGTGTGTGTAAACACCTATTTGAAATAAATTGTTTTTGATTTGATTTTGATTGATTTTGGTCTAGCTTTTCAATCAAATGGCAGATTCAACCAGATGGCTGCGGCAGTTATATTACTTTTTGGTCCGAAGCTCTTTTTTTTAACGATTAGGTTTGATGGCAGGTATAAACCACATTGCTTGGCAGGAGGTATAAAACAAGCAGCATCAGTACCTTATTCCTTCCTATGCACTAGTTACATTAAGATTTACCTAGTTTTTACAACTCTTATTTAGTTTCCCTCTACTAAAGCATTTTGTATTTGAATTATTTTGTCAAAACACAATTATTGTAAACAACCCTTAACCTTCCTCATGCTGGGGCACTGGTCTTTTCCCAAACTTGAGCAGGCTAGGCCAGAGGCGTATTTAAGAAGCCGGTGCCCCGGGCACTAAAAAAACCGCCCCTCTAAGTGTCAAAAGCCGGCCAAGTTCCGTACTGCCACATGATAAACGTCACCTTACTGTAACCTACTGCTTGCATGTTCTTAGTGGTTCGTCGCCCTTATTACCGCTAGTTAGACTTGCACTTGGCTAGCTTTATTATTTTTCGGTGAACCAAACTGATCCCAAAAGAAATTCTACTACGACTGGCGAAGAAACATCCGAAAAAGGCCGCCTCTCACCTCTCGCCGCCTCGGGCCAAGTGGCCCCCTAGACATAGGGTAAATACACCTCTGAGCTAGGCCCTACTTGATAAACAAGGACCAAGTCCGGATTAGTGGAGGTTGTAAGGCTAGGGGCGAACCCCACTGTCAGAAATTTTTCAAGCCGCCTACAAAGCATCTGACACGACTTAACGACTGCCATCTAGCGAAAGCAACCAGCAATGACTGCTTAACTTGCCTTTCGAAGCACGGTAACGGTCGAGAAAAGTGCTTTTAATAGTCAAACGCATCTATGTAATGACCGTGCTTCAGGTCAGTTAACCAGGGTGATCGACGCAACCACGCGAGCAGCACTGAGCTATATGACCGCCAAAACATAATAAAGCGTATAAACATACTTTTTTAGACGAAGAAAAATCTAAGGAAGTTCTTAAGTTAACCCATATGTATTTTTTTTATCTTTGCATTGCTTTTATGACGTAGTAAAGAGTCGTGTCAGGGGGATTATGGTCAGGGTTACTTCTATAGTTAAAAAATGCGGTAAATTGTGAAGTAAGAAGTAGAGCCCTCTTTATTTCACATCAAAAATGGGGCTCCGCAGGCTGGCTGATAAATTGGTTTGAGAATTAACAGATTAATCTAATATTGCACTCTTGCTGTGAAAAGAACACACAGAAAAGGGACCCCTGCCCTGGCTCGCGGTCACGAATACAATGGAACTCAACTGTTTCAGAAAAGCTTTCGAACGAGCTATTAGTTTGAATTTAAACTTAGCTTTTTAACAAGATCCGCGAATAGCAAGATTACAAAAGGAGATGTAATTGAATGAACGTAGAGCCTAGAACCCTGCACCTTCATACAACGGGCCAGAAATGACATTTCAAAAAACGAATGACGGAACAAACAAAATATCGGCGAAATCCCATACGTTCGACAAGTAAACGGTAACCAATCTGTATCAATCAGGGTTACGAGGGAGTGAGGTCGGAATCTAGAGAGCGGCAGAGAGTGTCCACATTGTATGTTAGTAATATATGTAGTAATATATACTTTAGTAGAGCTATACGATCTCTACAATTTTACTTTATATAATATACTTTATAGTTGGCCCCATTTAAATTTGAAAAAAAAACACCAATAAGGCGCTTTGCACACGACGGGGTGGGGCGGGCCGGTCAAATTCGCCGCCAACTACGAACGCACATGGAGGCGGCGCGTTCGGTGCGGTCTTTTTGTCCTCCATGTGCGTTGGTAGTATAGGATTTGGTTGGCAGTATACCAGGTTTGCCGCGTAGCAAAATCTAATTATCTAGCTACAAAAATTTAATTGTCAGATAATAAAATAAAAAAAAATTGGAATATTATAAGCAACAAACAGGTAAAGTCAAACCTCGCGACAAAGAATATGTTTTGTAAACAGATCGAGGTAAAATTAGTTCGAATGCCGATGTAGCCAAAGAATTCGAAACTTTTTTCACAAATACTCCACTTAAGACTACTGAACACTAAACTCATCACCTATGTATGCTCAAAGATTGCTAAAGGATAATGTTAGTATTTGTGATTAAAAATTCTCCTAACTATTGTAAAAACTTTTAAATCTCTTAAAGTGAAAACAACCGGAAACCTCTGGGTATCTGGTAAGCTTGATCAGTAATGTAATTGATAATTCAGTGCCATATTTAGCTTGTCTTTTTAATATTAGCATTGATAGTGGCGTCTTACCAGATCTCATGAAGCTTAGTAAAGTGATACTTTTATATAAATCTGGTTCAAAAACTGATCCGGGCAACTACAGACTAGTTTCTTCGCTGCCAGTTCTTAGCAAAGTTTTTGAAAAGATTATGCTTAATCAAATGCCACAATATTTTACAGAAAACAAACTACTGCATAACCAAAAATTTGGTTTACGAAAGGTCGATCAACAAAGGTTGCCTTTTATGGTGCAACATCTATCAAATATTGTGTTGTTTGCGGATGATACTTCTCTTATTTTTAAAGTGAAAAGAAAAGAAAACAAAATTGACGAAGTAAACAAAACTCTTTCAAAGATACTGAACTCGTTTACTGTGAATAACTTATTAATTAATGCTAAGAAAACAAAATGTATAAAATTCCGTTTGCCTAATGTAAAAAAGGTCAATAATAGTGTAAAATTAGACAGTAATAACTTAGAATATGTAAATACTACGGTGTTCCTTGGTATAACTTTGGATGTTTCACTTCAATGGGGACCACACATTGAAACATTAGCGGAAAGGCTTAGTTCAGCTGCTTATGCCGTTAAGAATATAAGAGAGTTAACAGATGTAAGTACTGCGAGACTAGTGTATTTTAGTTACTTAGTATAATGTCTCATGGCATCTTTCTGTGGGGGCATGCGCATGCGGCCAATATAGAAACTATTTTCATCTTGCAGAAAAGAGCTATCCGCGCAATCTATCAGATGCAATCACGTGAGTCGTTGAAGAATAAGTTCGAAGAAATCAATATTTTAACTGTTGCTAGTCAATTTATATATAAAAACATCGTGTACGTTTGTAAGAATTTGCGTTTATTTCCTAAAAACAGTGACAGGCATAATTTAGGCATAAAATAGATATAGCCTTTTCGAGACTGAGTAAGATTAAAAAGTTATTTGTAGGGCAGTGTATAAGATTCAACAATAAAATTCCAGAAAATGTATCTAGTTTATCAGAGAATAAATTCAAGACTCGTGTCAAAAAATGCTTGTACTCTAAAGGATATTATAAAATAATAGATACCGGAAACCGTAATCTGAACCATGACATTATTTGTAATAATCAATAAGTTTTTTGACTATTTAAAAGTGTGTAAACACCTATTTAAAATAAATTATTTTGACTGATTGATTTTGGAACTGTACTGAGTAAGGAATACTTTTCTTCCACATATGTAAGTTCGGATAGTCATCAATTTTAAATATATTCATCGATGTAAATTTCAGAAGTGGTACACACACCCAATTACACACCCAATTGGATCTTATCCTGACCATAAGTTATTCTCCTAACATTTCCTCATCAAATTTTACCACATCAAACTGCGTCCAAGATAACTTTTCCAAGAAACCCCAATGTTAGGGACTATGGTTAAGTGTCCATGTCATGCTACCCGCGGTTGGCGGTTGTCATCTACAGGGTGGTAACAGAACGCTCCTGGATACATAAAGTAAGTAAATATTATGCTTTATTCAAACATGCTTGGAAATTTTAGCATTATTTTGACAACCTTCATAAAGATAAATCGAAATTGCTGCGAGCAGCGGAAGGCAAAAGTTTTAAGAAAATCCATATCTGTCCTGTTTTAGCGGCCAAATAAATTATTATGTAAACTCATATCTGTCGTGTAATTTAAAAATGTAACGATATGTTTCTCCAAAACATGGCAATAAAGGAGGTAACTTATCAAAGGTTTTATTTAAATTTCGAACTAGTTTGCAAATAGAAAGCTGTTTATTGAAAAAACAAAAACAAATGGCCACTTTGGCGCGTAAAAAAATATTGATATTCGTTTTTCGTCATTGATTTTGAAAAATAATTGTATAACAACAGTATTTTCAAATATAAAGTTCTACATGGGTACTACTTAGTTTAAATTTCTGCACATAATTTGAAAAATTGAATACAAGCCTTGGCCACAACTAGGATTGACGGACTTAAGTGTAGGTGCCTCGGCTTCGCCTCGGCCCACATTTACACGTTCGTCCTTCAATGCCTCTTTTGCTGGCCGCTGCAGTAATGTACTATATTGCACACCTACATTTAATTACAGAACGGCCTTCAAAGTACTTATAATCAGAATGTGCAAAGGCGGCCCCGTCATTAAGTGGGGGCTCTACTCAATAAATTAAACAACTTTGAAACGTACAAATAATTTTTTTTTTTTTTTAAACTTTCTAAACTTTTAGACTCTGCATGCAAAGTAAAAGACTAATTACTGATCAGTGATCAGCCGGTCGGCTTATAAGGAAAGTCCAAAATTGTTTTTTTACAAAATTTTGTACGGATAACTTGAAAAAGCTGTTCAGTTGTAGAACCCTCTATTTAAATTTTACGGGAGCGGTACTTTTACCCGACTGTCAAGAAAATGGTGTAAAGTTAAGGCGACGCATTGGAAACTTTGGTCGCAGTGATCACGATTTTTCTCAGCATTTACAAAACATATAAAAGTGATAATTTGTAATCTAATTCTTCATTTCAATGACTTCATTTTGTCGGTTGCACAAACACGATTCGTTAACTTTTATAACAGAAAAAAATATATCAAAGGAACCTCTTTTAAAACAGAGATTAACATTCTACAGGCAAACCAGATCGATTTACGAGTAGTAACGCTAAATTTCCTTCGTCGATTATTCTAAACACACACTTCAATATGCCGGTTGGATTAAAAAAAAATAATTGTAGTTTTGAATTTAAGCGAATAAACATTGAAAAAGTGCAATAGTGTGGTTATTATCTTTACTCTTTACACGTGAAGAAAAAGACAGAGACAACTGTTCCAATCAATGCCTCTCCTTAAATTGTGTTTTTTTTTACAACCTGTATTATCCGCCAATTCGTCGTAAATTTCATTAGCGTATACCGTCATTGTCGTTTTATACTGGTTGCACAGTGAATGCTGTTTACATGATATGCTAATCAAACTGACACTAAGTATCACATTGCTTGAATTTCACATGATAATTACAAAAGTACATCGCCTCCGTGGCGTAGTGGTTCATTCCATTTGCTTTACATCAGGAGGTCGCAGGTTCGATTCCCGACGGCATCTAACTTATCTAGTTTGGTTGGTGGAAGGGCATTTTCCAAGCCCGTCTGGATAGCTACCACCATCTTATCTAAGTCTTGCTGGCAAACACCATTGTTAACAGGATTTTGATGTGTTCCGGCTTAAAGATAAGATAGCCAGTTCCAAACTGCGTTGGGGAATCTTGGTTAACCCGCTTCCATTGTCACTTACCGTCAGGTGAGATGATGTCAAGGGCTTATCAATTGTAGATAAAAAAACATTAATAAAAAAATACAAGTGTCAATGTAATTAAAAGTAGGTACAAATTTTTATTTTATTTTAACATTACTGCGTTTGACTATTTTTTTTTAATTAAAAATTTGAGTGCGTTTTGTTGCACCTCACCTGATGGTAAGTGCATAAAATTGATGTGTTTTTTTTTTCGAAACAAATCCTCGAGTAGTACACAAATCTATGGCTTCAAGAAAAGTTATAACTTTGTTCCTCTAATACAGGGCGTAACAAAATTGGTGTAGCTCCCATTTTGTTCTATAAGTTTGCTGAAATCGCAAAACAAAAACTTTAACTCTTCAAACAAAACGATCAGCTGGATCGAACAATTTTGAATAGAGCGTCGAATTTTTTTTTGCGAATTTACTATGGGTTTTTCTTGGAGAAAGTTGTTCAGTATAATGAGTAGAAGCCCCAGTTAGCGGGTCCTTCCTACACCATTGTTTTTTATATTTTTCCTGGATAATATTTTTACTAGCGTGTTTTGTGAATTGTCTCAACTATGAGGAAACGCCTATTCTCTATTATCCTAATCATGTTTCTACAAAAAAAATTGTCATGCTATCTTTTCGGTGACATGTCTGTGTGTGGTAGATCACCCTTACAGTCCACATTATTCTTTATTTAGCGAGCGTCAAATTTAATAAAATTAGACGAGCGTTTTTAATGTTTCTGTATTTAATGTTCTTGTTGTTGTTTATGTATGTTGTTTTTGGTGTACTATAAGTGTAAATAAATAAATAAATAATGCTGTTTTGTTTGAAAACGCAGGGAAACCTTCACTTCCCACGTATTGGTTTTTAAAGGATAAATTTCGGCAATTGCAATAATAAGAGTTTTTTTAAAAGTCTGACAGAGTATCTAAGACTAAATCTCGATTTCCAAAAGTGTAAAGGTATATTAAACACATTGTATTCGTAGGTAGGTTCTGTGTAATCATATCAGCTCATAAACGTCCACACCGAGGGGCTCGAGCCCCTGAATTAGGGCGATCAGGCCTTAGTCGATCACTCGGGCCCAGTGCGGGTTGGTCTACTTCACACACAACCTTCGAGTTTCTTCGCAGGCGTATGCAGGTTTCCTCACGATGTTTTTCCTTTACCGTTAAAGCAATCGGTAAGTAAGTATATGTACGTAAGTTTTTGAAAAACTCACTGGTACATCGGCAGTCCAGATTTGAACCCGATACCTTTGGTTAGAAGGACCGAGTCGTTACCGGTTGAGCCACCGACGACGCTTTCTGTTTCTGTTGTGAAGTCCTACTAATATTAAAAATGTAAAAGTTTTTATGTCTGGTGTATGTATTGATGTTTGTTGCTCTTTCACGCAAAAACTACTGAATGGATCGGGATGAAACTTGGCACACATATAGGCTAGGTCCTGTAATAGTAAATAGGCTACTTTTTACCCCGGGAAAACTTCTTATTCCCACGAGACAAAAGAAAACAACGCGGACGTAGCCGCGGGCGGATGACTAGTAAATATTATATTTATCCTTGTTAATATTTTTGTTTCTTTGTTACCTTTTCACGCTTCAACGCCTTGACTAATATTGAGTTAATTTGGCATGTAGGTATCTTTTGTCACTGGGAAGGACACAGGCTACATTTTGTCTCGTGAAATTAGCATAGTCCGATGAAGTTCCTGAGGGAACTAAAAAAAATATGTTTTGTTAATTTACTAATTAACACATCCGGACATAGTTTCCGAAGGGTCTGGGGAAAATTCATTTCCACGCCTGCGCACTTCGGCGTCGCAACGGAAGTGACAGGTAGTTCTAGACGTCAAGAACTTATTTTTTCAACAAATCAACATTGAAATCGCCGCATACTATTACTGATTTACGGCTTTTACTAACAATATTTAATACATCCTCCATTGCCGATTCGAAGCTAACAAAGTTATCGTCATATGGGGGCCTATACATGCAAAAAATGATGTGATTCTCCAGCTCCACACAAGATAATTCCACAGTTTTTTCAATCGAAAGGCCAACAACGTCCTTCCTTTCTTTAATCTTTAGAGAATTTTTGGTAAATATAACTGAACCACCACATTGTAAGGACTTAAGACAAAAAGCATACACAGCGTTGATTATAAAGTTAAGGAAACTTAAACCAAAAAATAAAAGTAGAAATAAGCCAGGTTTGGCCAGGTGAGCGTGGTAGGTAAGTAACAATAAATAGATAAAACAAAACATGGTCACCCTATCGCTATCTCGTTGCACAGTGTAGAATAGTTTTGAATTATTAATGATAACTAACCTATGAACACAATTATTCCCTTTGAAACACAGCATTGCAAATGGAATGCTTTTTCCTTTAAATAGTTTTTTTACAAAACATTTTAACTTTTTTCACTCGAGCAACCGAGCATTATTTTTCAATAGGTATACTTATACTAATAAACCTATTAAAAAAATATATAACTATGGTCCAAAGATACCTTCAAACTTCGAAACGCATTCTGTTTTTTTAGATAGATAGATAGATAGATAGACGAATAGATTATTATTATTATTATTATTATTATTTATAGATTTGACGAATTGTTTTATGGCAGTGTCCATCAGGTAGCAGTTTAGCACGGTTTTTGGTTGGTGGTAGGGCATTTTCTAAGCCCGCCTGGCTAGCTACCACCATCTTATCTAAGTCTTGCCGCCAAATATCAATGTTGATATCATTGGTGTGTTCCGGCATGAAGATAAGATAGCCAGTTCCCCATTGCGTTGGGGAATCTTGGTAAGCCCGCTTCCATCTTCGGCAACATCGTCACTTACCACCAGGTGAGATGTTGTCAAGGGCTTACCAATTGTGAATAAAAAAAAAAAGTAAGTATGCTTGTAGTTAGGGCGTGGGCTTCGAAAAAATGCGTGCTACAGGTAATCGGAATTTAATCAAGATGAAATAAAGACCTAAAAAATAAAAGTTTAATAAAACTTAAAACCGACTTCAAAATGAAATTCACTGAAAAGTATAAAATAATATTATTATACTTAAATACACAACATTAACAAGCAATAACGAAATCAAAGGTGGGTACGAAATAAATTAGGGGCTTTAAATTTTTTTTGAGGTCGGTACCAGCACACAGTTACTTAGGTATCAAATGTTTTAGATTCGATGGCATTGCTGACACCGACCTCAAAAAAAATTTTAAGCCCCTAATTTAATTCGTAACCACCTTTGATTTTGTTATTGAAGTCGGTTTTAAGTTTTTTTAAACTTTTATTTTTATTTTATTTATTTTTAGTGATAATGATATTTATCTAACAACGTTAAACCCAATCACCTACTCACCAATAGGAATTATCAAATCATAATACATGTGTTTCATTAACAGATACAAAGCCCTGTGGCTTCCATCATCATCTCAGCAAATAGATATCGGTCTATGCATACCTACGTATATATCTATGTATAATATTAAAAGAATTTTCCTCCAACTCCTAACCGTTAAGGAGTTGTACCTTCGGTCATCAGCTTATCAACATGAGATGATGACTAACAGACGCAAGTATTTTAATAGCTTTAGAAAACATATGAATCACGTAATAAGTGCCTACGTAATGAGTAATTTGAGGGTTTCTCTCGATTTCCCTGGGATCCCATCATCAGATCCTGACTTGGTGACAATGGGATCCCCTTGGGAGTATACTCTTTCGAATGAAAAAATAATTTTGAAAATCGGTCCAGAATTGACGGAAAAATCGGTGAACATACATTAAAAAAATATATATATAGTCGAATTTAGTACCTCCTCCTTTTGAAGTCGGTAAAAAGAACATAAGAATTAGAAAACGATACACAACTATACTTAAAATACGAATCACAAAGCATAAACAAATATTACCAGAGATGGGTCTTAATATGAAGAAACAGGTTTAAATAGAAGTTATACTTGATTATGATGAAAGAAACGAAATGGTGAAATAGTGAAAGATATTGAAAGATTTTTGAAAACTAATGTCAGCGCATGCGTTAAAAAGAAGAAATATATGAAATGAAAAGAAGGTCAGATGAAAGAAGATTATATAACTGCGCACCGCGCTACAGCAGGAACCTGTTTGGAAATAACTTGTCAGTGCAGTTGAACTGGTTTTTAACCGAAAAAAAAACCTTCCGGTGTGCAGTCGCCACTCGAGAACTTTAATACCCCAACGGCCATCTGTTCTACAAGCTATGTTCCCCGCCCACTACCACTTAAGTTTAGCGATTCCGTGAGCTATGTCAGTTACCTTGGTACTCTTATACGGATCTCCGCATTCCTCATAGCACAGTGTTATGTTTGTAAGTCCTACTTATATATATTTATTCCTATTTCATTAATTATATTCCTGTGTATGCTTTGTAGTATGGTTAAGGATATATTATGTAGGTATGCATTACTTAACTTATTTTTTTTATATATATGTATATTTTTTCTTTTGTTATTTGTAAGTATATAGCTCGTAGACGACTGTTGAGCACCTAGACAAACCATTCAGGTTTAATGGTGCTAGATGATTAATTGTTTTGTAAGTATTTTGTTTTGAAATTGGTAAATAAAAAAATAAAAAATACATTTAGAGCGATGGTCCGCTATTAAAGCCAGTGTGCGATGAGCTGTCAACACAACGCGTGATATTATTTCAGAATTCCCTAAACCCGACATAATACATAGCTCGCTCCATTTGCTTCCATTGCTTGCCTACACGGTATAAAATAAATAAGGTTAGTCTAATAAAGGTTTTCTGGAAGGGATCGCTTGTTAGCGATAAGACCGCCTATATGTACAACTTCCTTAATTATTGTATCTTTTTTTATCTTATGTTGTGCAATAAAGTGTTTTCAATCAATCAATCAATCAATCAAATTAATCTACTAGCAGATAAAGTTCTTTCTCATCTTCGTTGAGGAGTCAGCACGTTACTCAATCAATCAATCAGATCAGCCGAAAAACGTCCACTACTGGACAAAGGACTCCCAAAGGATTTCTATGACGACCGGTCCCGCGCTGCCCACATCCAACGGCTTCCCGCGATCTTCACCAGGTCGTCGGTCCACTGCATGGGAGGTCTGCCTACGCTACGTTTTCCGGTGCGCGATCGCCACTCCAAAACTTTACTGCCCCAACGTGGACGTTACTCATTTTAACATTATTTTACAGTAGCTTTTGCCCGCGGCTTCACCAGCGTGGACATCCTTTTTATGAACTGTCTTTGAGGGTGAGTGGTGCGTGAGCTGCAAGCAGCTAGCGAGCTTGGACATAAGTTATCTCCCAGATAAGGCTATTCTTATAAGCACCCCCCCCCCCCCCAACCAGTAGTTCTATGAAAACAATCACTTCGATCCGTTGCTCTGTTGCGACGCCGACGTGCGCGAGGATGTAAAAGAGTTTTCCCCAGATCCTGCGGGAACTACGAGTGCCTATGTCAGGATTAGCTAATTAGTAAATTATGTCACTTCCCACAATCTCAACAATCTTTGTGTGAAAAATCACATCGATCCATTGTTTAGTTGCGATGTTAAAGAAATTAACCGAAAAGTGTTTCTAATAGCTTTTGACTTTATGGAACATCATCAACAATAAGGGTATTTTTTTCAACCTTGAGTTTTCTATCTTTTAGGAGTAATTGATGTCAAAAATAACGAAAATCTGTAATATTACCGTCTTAATTGCACACCAGAAAAATTAAAAATAGTTGTATTTTTTTATTCACAATTGGTAAGCCCTTGGTATCATCTCACCTGATGGTAAGTGATGATGATGCTGAATATGGAAGCGGGCTCACCAAGATTGCCCAATGCAATGGAGAACTGGCTATCTTATCTTCAAGCCGGAACACATCAATGTTGTAAAAACTAATGTTTGGCGGCAAGACATAGATAAGTGCAATACCAGCAACCAAACAAGTCTTACAAGTTGACCCCACCGGGAATCGACCCCGCGGCCTCTTGGTGTGAATCAAATGGTCTAACAATTATGCCACGGAAGTGATGTTTTCAGTTCCCTCGGGAACTGCATCGGATTATGCCATTTAACGGGATAAAAAGTAGCCTATGTCCTTCCACGTGACACAGACTATACCTGCATGCCAAATTTCACTAAGATTGGTCGAGGTCCTGAAGCGTGAAAAAGCAACAAACAAAAATAATTTCAAATTTATAATATAAGTAAGGATTACTCGTAGATAGATATGTAAAGGATTTATAATTGTTTTTATCAATTCTGGAGAATTCGCCAATTTTTAAATTCGTTAGCATTTATTGACCAGTGAGAATTTAAATAATCAATTTCAAATTCACAAGGTCGAATGACGTCCTGCTGACTGTACGTTTTCGCTAGAAAGCAAATGCAGTGCTGTAAAATTTCTTTTTTGTAGACCTTTTGTATTATGTGATTAATGTCTTTAATGTTCCACCTTTACGCACGAAGCGTTTTGCTTCTTTGTTCATTATGCGAATGGCCATGGATTGAAATTCCCTGCCGGCATCCTGTATTCCCCGATTCGTATAATTTAGGAATCTTCAAGACGAGAGTGAATAGGCACTATTTGATACTTGCGCGTTATATCATCGGCTGCATCGGCACTTACCATTAGGTGAGGTGCAGCCAAACGCGCTTAAATTTTTTATTAAAAAAAGAAAGTATATACAAAACTGGGTTACAGCTTGTATGTCTACTAAATAAATTTTGAACAAAAAAAAACAGACTTTACACAGGAAACTAAGGTTCCCCTCGATTTATCTGGGATGCCATCATCAGATCCTGGTTTCCTTATCACGTTACCACCCTTGGGATATCTCCATTCCAACAAAAAAAGAATCATCAAAATCGGTTCATAAACGATTAATTTATACGCGAACACACATAAAAAAATATATATACGATCGAATTGAGAAACCTCCTCCTTTTTTGAAGTCGGTTAAAAACTAAAAGCAGAAGTCGTCAACCGCCAGCCTACTTACGTAATGAAGGATCGGTAAGTTCATTAGGCTTGAAGCCTTCAATGTCTGGTCCCATCTACTGTGTACATTGGGCTGCCAAGGGTTGAGAGCCAATTTAATTAACAAAATGCCTCTGGCTGGTATGAAGGGACCGACGAAGACAGAACGATATTAGGTCAACAAAATAAGCCTACATTTTTGTAATTGATTTAACCAGATATAACTACTGCTCAATGTACATTTTTGAATGGAGTATCTTATCTTCTTATCTTAAGGGCCGCCAGGAGGCTCGAGTTTCCATACAAACGTAGTTCCGCTTGAATCCAAACTTTACAAATATATTGAGGAAACACATGTCATATCGATGTTTGCAATTAGTTTTCGATGTACTAATATAAAACGGAAAAAAATAAGAGCAATTTCAAACTTTCAGTTCAAAACTAATTTAAGCCTTCATTTAGTTACGTTAAAATTTACTACTCTGAAAACTAATTACAAACATCGATATGTGTCTCCTCAATATATTTACAAAGTTTGGATTCAATTCGGCATGTAGTTTTTGTATTAAAGCGGAACTACGTTTGTATGGAAACTCGAGCCTCCTGGAGACTCCTAACAAGACAGCTGATTTTTCAGATCACATGTAGGTATATTAATCAGCCAGCTTTACCATGTGATGATTACGAAAATCATCACTACCACTTCCTACTCGTTGGGGGTTTTAGGGTTCCGTACCCAAAGGGTGAAAACGGAACCCTATTACTAAGACTTCACTGTCCGTCCCTCTGTCTGCCTATCTGTCACCAGTCTGTATTTCATGAAGCGTGATGGCTAGACAGTTGAAATTTTCACAGATGATGTATTTCTGTGGCCGCTATAACAGCACTACTAGAAAAAGCGAAAAAATAAGGGGGGTCTCCATACAAAAAACGTGTTTTTTTTTAAACGTGAAGAAACTAGCGCCATCTATTATGATGGTACGGAAGCCTTTGTACTAGCGCCATCTTGTATGATGGTACGAAACTCTATGGGTGCGGTTCTGACTCGCCCTAGGCCGGTTTTTTTCTTTAATCGCCACGCTTGGCAGGAAATGATATGAAATGAAATTGAGATATGAGATGTTAGTATTTTAGAGATAGCCGTGTATAGTACGCGCAATCAGTGTTTGCGCTATACTTAGTATTTTAGTTTATTAAAGTTGTGTGTACTAACAAAAATGGACTGAAACTGTCTGAAAGAATAAAGATATATATAAAGATATATATAAAGATATATATATAAGAGGTAAAAATTTGCATTGATTTCTAAGAAGCGGTCGTGAGTCCATTAAAAAGTATTCCAGTAAAATCTGTGCCCCGGCGCACTACACTTGCCGTGAAAAATCCGCGCGTAATTAGGCCAACATTTTATGAACAGCTACCCGCTTCACTGCGGCAAATGTCAGATGAAAAAACGACATTAAGTCGAAGTATTGATTGAAACAGTTTTCTTTAAGTGTAAAGAGTAAAGGTAATAACCACACTTTTTCACTTTTTCAATGGTTATTCGTTTCAATCAAAAACTACAATGAAAGTATAAAAATAATAACATAACTTGGGGGAGGCCTTTGTCCACTGCTGGACAAAGGCCTCCCCCAAGGATTTCCACGACGACCGGTCCTGCGCTGCCCGCATCCATCGGCTTCCCGCGATCTTCACCAGGTCATCGGTCCACCGCGTGGGAGGCCTGCCTACGCTACGTTTTCCGGTGCGTGGTCGCCACTCGAGAACTTTACTGCCCCATCGGCCATCTGTTCTACGAGCTATGTGCCCTGCCCACTGCCACTTCAGTTTAGCGATTCTGTGAGCTATGTCGGTTACTTTAGTTCTCCTGCGGATCTCCTCGTTTCTGATTCGATCACGCAGAGAAACTCCGAGCACAGCACGCTCCATTGGCCTTTGGGTGACCTTGAGCCTTCTTATGAGGCCCATAGTAAGCGACCATGTCTCAACTCACTTTGTGTTATCATAAAAAATATTTTTGTATATTTTTTGAAATGAATACTTCAAAGTATTAGACATAACTAGAGTTGAAAGTAACGGTTTAGACCTATCTTTGGTATTTTATTCTATCGAGCCAAAACTGCTCAATCGTGTTTTTAATAGCTTTTGACTTTAAGGAACATCATCAACAATAAGGGTATTTTTATTAACCTTGGGTTTTCTATCGTTTAGGAGTAATTGACGTCTAATATAACGAAAATCTGTAATATTACTGCCATAAGGCGCCATTCGAGAAACTTCTTGTTGGATAAATTATATTATTCAATTCAACGAATTTTTAAAAATAAAACACTGACATACTTCAATGTACTAATTTCTATTTATTTGTTCATTGTTCTTGCTCACTTTTTGACATTTAAATTTTTGTGACTTGTAATTTTTTTTTTCACGATCACCTCACTATTGACATATCTTATAATTTGACACGTATATTTTATCAATTTGTGACGTGAGATAAATATAATATCTAAAACTAATGAGTAGAAGCTTTAGTAAGGATGTCCAGTACGTGTGGACTACTTACTCGTGTTCACTGGCCAAGTAAATTGTTTTATTTTGTGACAGCCCTACATAACAAACCCTATCGCATCTGCGTCCGAGTGTAATTTCGAGCGGTTTCGGCAGTGGCTTTTAGCAGCATCCAATTTGCAAGATGCATAATCAAGATGATGAATGAACAGTTCTTCAGGGATATGAGATGTTAGTATTTTAGAGATAGCCGTGTATAAATATTTGTAAATACCGTAATAAATATTTGCTCTATACTTACTATTTTATTAAATGACTTAAAAAAAGGAGGAGGTTTCTCAATTCAACCTTATAACCAGAAACCTGGATCTGATGATGGCATCCCATAGAAATCGAGGGGAACCTTCAAAAATCGTAGTGGCGACTAGTGCCTTTTTTTGTATATTTTCTAAAGGTATTCAAGTATTTGCGTCTGGTAGTCATCATTCCATATTGCAGAGCTGATGCTGGAAGGTACGTCTCCTTAACGGTTAGGAGTTAGAAGATTATTCTATACAATTTTTTTTAGGTCGATGCCATCAAAGCAATCGAATCTTAAACATTTGATAGGTAAGTAGCTGTGTGCTGGTACCGACCTCAAAAAAATTGTAGTCCTCTTGTTTGATTCGTACCTACCTTTGATTTCACTATTGTTGGTTAATTTCGTGTATTTATATGTACAAAATATTATTTCATACTTTTGAGTAGGTATTTTCTTTTTGAAGTCGGTTTTTAGTTTTTAAACTTTTTGTTTCTGTTGCGTTTACTGACTTATAGGACTTTAAATGAACACAATAAACTGAACAAGTGAACCAATTGCGTTAAATGTACCTTAAATATACAGGTTGTGTACCTTAAAGATTGGTGTATATCCCATTAACTGGGATTCTACTCATCATACTGAACAACTTTTGTTCTACGACTTTGCTGGAAACGCAAAAAAAATACTTTTCATAAAAATCGATCAGCTGATTTTTGTATGGAGAGTCCAATATTTTTTTTGAGAATTGACTATGGGTTCCTTAAGGAAAGTTATTCAGTATGATGTGTAGAACCCCGGTTTATTGGTTCCTACACCCATTTTTTTACACCTGTACATATATATTTTAATAAACTCAAAACTCAAACTCAAATATTTTATTGCTGATTATTGGTTTACATTAGGTCTTAAATAAATTGTACTATGTTCGCAATAACCTGCCTTAAAAAAGCATGCAATATTATATGTTAATTAATTATAGATAATGTCAAAGAATTAAATTAATCAAAATAATCTGCTAACTATGTCGAGTCAGTTTTTACAAAATCGGTCCACTTTTTCTTTCATAAATTCATCCATACTGTAATAACATTTTTCAATCAGTAAATTGTAAACACTTGTTTTAAACCTAGGCAAAGACAGCATTTTGATATTTCCTGGTAGCGCATTGTATAAGGATACACTCATATAGATTACATTTTTGTGGAATAACGCAGATTTAGACCTTGGCAAAACTAAATCACAAGCATATCTAGAGGAAAATTTAGTAGTTGATTGTTTTGATTTGAACATATCTAGCTGTTTTTATGTGTAGTAAGTATATCAAAGAATGCTCAAAATATACTTAGCTCTTTTTTATCAACTTCGCGCGAAATAGCCAATCCAATTTAACTAAAAACCAAACTGCATAAAAATATTATCTCACTTTTTTGGGCAGTCGGGTAAAAATGTATCCTATGTCGCTCACGGGATCAAGACGACTCTAACGACACCTCGAACGCCAAAATCCATCAAGCCGTTTAGGCTACAGGGCGTGCCAAAGAAATAGACATACATACATACATACACGCATACAATTTATGAACGGCTACCCACCTCACTGCGGGAAATATCAGATGACACAACATTTAGGCGCCATTTGAAAAACTTCTTGTTGGATAAGGAATATTATTTATTTGAAGATTTTTTTTTAAATGAAACGCTGACATACTTCAATGGATTAATTTATATTTATTTACTCATTGTTTAGTCTACTTTTTGACATTATTAAGTTTTATAATTTGACATTTTGTTGTTGTTAATTTACTTTTTGACGATCACCTCACCATTGACATATTTTATAATTTGACATGTATATTTTATAAATTTGTGTCGTGTGATGAATAAATATAATCTAATCTATGTGTACACCCGAAAAACATTACTCTCCTTTTTGGGCTGTTAGTTAAAAAAAGAGTGTGTGGTTTTATGAAACCACGGTAAAAGTGAAACTTTTTTTCACATGAGAGACATTTACAGAGAACGAAACGATCATGGCTGCCCTCGTCTTGGAGTTACGGTACAGAGGACGAAACGATAATTTAATAAAAGTTTCACTCTTCTTGGAGCTACGGTACAGAGAACGAAACGATCATGGCTGCTCTAGTCTTGGAGCTACGGTACAGAGGACGAAACGATCATGGCTGCTCTGACGAAAAAGTTTGAGACAATGTAATAAAAGTTTCACTTTAAAAATGTAGTTAGTTTATTCGACTTACCTACTTTCCGCGATAGAAAACTAAACAAAACAATGTTGATCTACCCTCAACCTAACACTGATCATGACCAACAAAAATTCCCGATAAAAAACCGGAACAAACGGGATTTCCCAGCATGAAACAATCTCGATTAGATCCAGTGTGCAAACCTATTGATCTGCGAACATTTTTTTAGGGTTCCGTAGTCAAAATAGGAATGTTATGTCACAGCCATTTTTCTCAAAGACTATTACAGTTCACACTTCATCATCATATCAGCTCATATACGTCCCCACCGAGGGGCTCGAGCCAACTTTTTTTATATTCCCAACGGTGAAAGAATTTTTCAAATCGGTCCAGTAGTTTCGGAGCCTATTCAAAACAAACAAACAATCAAATCTTTCCTCTATAAAATATTATTATATATTATATTATATAGATATAGAAGATAGAGTATAGAAAAAATCCTTTTAGTCTGTTTTCGGGATTTTTATGCTTGCTTAAATAACATTTTTTATGCACAATTGGTAAGCCCATCATCTTACCTGATGGTAAGTGACGATGATGCCGAAGCGAAGATGGAAGCTACTTACACTGAATTAGGGCGATTTATTATTTATTTATTACCCTATTTATTTTCTGAAATAATGGGCGGAAATTAAAACTAAGTAGAATCTTCACTTGAACTCATTTTGTCAAATTCAATTACTTTTTAAAATCAATGACGAACAACGAACAACATCAGGCACCAAAGTGTTCATTTGTTATTTTTTTAAAAAAAACAGCTTTCTATTTGCAAGCTAGTTCGAAATTTAAATAAAACCTTTGATAAGAGTTACCTCCTTGGTTGCCATGTTTCGGAATAAAAGATTTTTAGATAGAAATTTTTAAATTACACGACAGATATGAGTCATCAGTACAGCTCATATACGTCCCCACCGAGGGGCTCGAGCCTACCCTGAATCAGGGCAATTAGGCCTTAGTCAACCACGCGGGCCCAGTGAGTGTTGGTCGACTTCACACACAACCTTCGAGTTTCTTCGCAGGCGTGTTGCAGGTTTCCTCACGATGTTTTCCTTCACCGTTAAAGCAATCAGTAAGTATGTAAGATATGAGTAAACATAGTAATTTATTTGGCCGCTAAAACACGACAGATATGGATTTTCATACAACTTTTGCTGGCAGCTGCTCTTCATGTATTTGGCCAGTACAGCAATTTCGATTTATTTCAAAGAAGGTTGTCAAAAAAATGCTCAAATTTCCAAGCAGGTTTGAGAAAAATATATTTTTGTTAGCTTACAAAATAAAAACCTCGCAAAGTTCTCAGCAGTGGATTTAAAGCACTCAAGGGAGGTACAAGTCGCTGTGAATTAATATTTAGATATTTATCTTAAATTTAGGACTTTGTTCTCAAATGGCGTCTTATTTATTTCTCATAAGGGAATTTATAAATTACAAACTTACGTGTGTTAGTTTATTTTCTTAAAATTTTTCGAAACATTTACAAATTATTTTCTGACATACCTTTGAATAAAATTACTTTCATCAAACTCGTAATTATTATTATATTTTTATTTTTGTTTCGGATAGTTAAATTTTTGTCTTGGATTCTGGAATTTTTCGCTTTTTTTTTCTGAATTTCAAAACTTAAATAAAAATACTGCAGCATTTTTAGGGTCCCGTTGTTAACAAGGAACCCTTATAGTTTTACCATGTCCATCTGTTTGTCTGTCTATCAGCTGATAATCTCAAAGACTTCTAGTACTGGAATGCTGTAATTTGGCGAGAGTAAACTTTTGGTAGTCAACTGCCCCCCCCCCCTCCCCCCTGCCCCATTTAAGGTCATTTGAAAAAAAAAAATATTAGGACATAATACAATCAATTTAAAAGGAAAACTATCACGATTAAGTAGACCTTCTTAGTTTAGTAGTATTGTTCGACCTACTTAAGATTAAAAGGTGGATTTGATAAAAGTTCATAAGTTTTCCATACTAAATATTATGTTATATTACCAACTGCAAAAACAATTTTGTTTTTTAATACATTATAGTTATTTTGAAGAGACTGAGCTTAACTTTGTGCAACCCCGGCTCGCACTTGGCCAGTTTTTATAGATGCGCAAAGGTGTCACAAAATTGGTATACAATTCAACTGGGGCTTGACTAGATGGTGATTATGATCAGTACATATTGAACATCTTTTTTCAGTTCATTTAAGGCCTCTCCGAGAACTTCTTCAAGTCCTCAGAGACGCACTCTAATCCGTTAAATCGAGGGGCAGCGGACTAAACCCTGCCACTGGAACTATCTAGGTACATGGTCCGAAGACCAAGACCACGTACTGTCTGATCCTCCTGAACAAATTTCAGCCGACCTGAACTGCCTCCTGGCGGCTCAGGGAGGAACCGATAGTGTCAATCTTCAGCTGACACAAACCCCCTCACCAACACAACTCCCATCAGGAGCGTCGCTCGCCCCCCCCCCCCCCCCCTTTTTCCAGGGAGGGGTCGCTCTGACGAAGACTTAGAGGTTAAAACCAAATCCCTCCGAAGGTGGTGTTTAGTGGGTAGACAAAGATTAACTGTGAGTCCCACATAACCCGTACAGACTATGTACGGGTATCCATGAGGATTAACCGCCTCCCTCCCACTGAGGGTAACCTTGCAAAAAAAAAACTTTTTTCACGGATCCTATAGTTAATTCTGCAGACGGAAAATATTAATCAGCTTAACAATTGATTTAAAATTTATGTAAGAAACTAATGTTTTTTGGGAACTGATGAATCTCTTGGGGAAAAATGATTAGAAGCCCAAGTAACTAGACCACTCTGGGGACTACGCTTTGTATAAAATGTTTTCCTAGACACACCACCATAATATCAGCTCATATACGTCCCCGCCGAAGGGCTCGAGCCTACCCTAAATTAGGGCGATCGGGCCTTAGTCGACCACGCGGGCTCAGTGCAGGTTTTTCGACTTCACATGTAACCTTCGAGTTTCTTCGCAGGAGTGTGCAGGTTTCCTCACGATGTTTTCCTTTATGGTAAGAGCGTCGGAGAAACGTACCTATATATGAAATCGAAGTTTGAAAACACAATGGTACGTGGCAGTATTCGAACCACGATCTCTCGAACAGAAGGTAGTGGTCCTTACCGTTACGCCACCGACACTGTTTTTTTTATAAAAACGTTTTGTATAAAATGTTTTCCTAGATACAATGACTGGAAAAATATTATCTTAAATTTGACTGCCTACAGCAACGAGTACGTTAAATGCATTGTAGAGGAAATAAGTCCGCTCCTGTCGCCTTTGTTTATGGCTCGTTTGCTTCAGTCCACATTACCAGTGACGTATTCTCAGAAATTATTTTATGGGGGGTCAGAAGCGAACTCACTCACGCAAAGAATACAACACAAATTATGATAAAAACCGTTTAAATAATCCGCAAGTATTTTATTTTGTCACGATTAGGATATAAAATCAAAAGGCCCTTTGTGCCTCGGATATCTTAAAATTACGCAGTTTTAAAACTGAAACAATTTTTTTAAGACAAGAAGAAAAGAAAAATGTCAAAAAAGCAGCTCTGCTATTTACCAAATATGAACACGAGGGAGGTTTGAAAAGATCTTTGTTTATTAAGTGAGCTTTCATGAAACTTTATAAGGTCTTGAAACCTCGTATACAATATTTGTGTGTGTGTATATACAGGGTATAACATAAAGATTTGGTTATACTTTAAAGTGGGCTTGTACTCCTCAAATTGAATCACTTTTGTTCTGCAACTTTGCTGAAATCGCAATTTATTTTTTATTTTTCGCACAAATTAAACGGTTTTGTATGAAATATCCAATAAAAATTTCAGTAAAGTTGCAGAACAAAAGTTGCTCAGGTTGATGAGTACAAGCCCACTTTAAAGTATCACCACACCTTTATGTTACAACCTGTATATGTATTGAGATCTTGAAAACAGATGTAACGGTTTCAATGAAATTCGCTATATGGGAGTGTTTGGGGGCGAAAAATCGATCTGACTAGGTTAAAAGGTAGAAAAACATTCAATTTTTTAGTTTTCAGGCTCATCAACTTTTCCGCACATAAATATTGGTAATTTCACTGCAC
The DNA here is from genome assembly GCA_947284805.1 of Coleophora flavipennella. NCBI lineage: Eukaryota > Metazoa > Arthropoda > Insecta > Lepidoptera > Coleophoridae > Coleophora > Coleophora flavipennella. Next base: position 2,864,178 of record OX369260.1, read on the forward strand.
GATATATAAAGGTATGCGAAAGTACAGTGGTTAAGTGTTGGACTTCCTTTTCGTAGATCATGGGCCGGTAGGTTTATAAAAAGGTTTTTTTTTACCTTTTTAGGATTTTGTACCTTGAAGGAAAAAATGGAACCATTATAGGAACACTCGCGTGTCTGTCTGTCCGTCTGTTACACACAATTTGCTCCGTAACAACTGGACCGATAATTGTGAAATTTAATACACATATGCAAGTAGGTGACACAAAGATGGAAGTGTAATATTATTTAATTTTATATTTTATATTTTGCTACTTTTTATTATTTATTTGCTACCTAACCTAAAAATTTAGCAGCCAAAATGCTACTGACTTTAGTAGCCCGCGTCTAGTGTCTATCAGGGTTTTTAATTAAAACTCAAAATGGAAAAAACGTAAGAACAAGGCTGCGATTGCTAAGTACCATTATCAAAATTTTTAAAACTACATTGCCGCCCCAGACTTCTGCAAGCTTTATTCGAGCCTCGTTTAAAAGGAGATGTTCATTACACTCACTTAAACACGCCACTTGTCAAATTCGGCCCCCCCATTTCTCTGCCCCTCTTTGAGTCCTTACCTGTAGCACAGTATATATATTAGTACTAACGTACTGTAGCCTGCGACAGAGATTGTGCGGTTTTACCCCTCCCACGCCTCTACTATAGTATAATATAAGCGGCCCTGGAGTATGAAGGAACTATTCAAATTAACATTATACTGTACTTTTAATTTAAAATAAAACAAAGAAAATTCGAACTTAAAACATTATCTTAACGAAGTTTTAATGGATACGCCCACGCACGACATACCTGATTGAATTGAACCCTAGCTCTGAGCGAGGATATTAGATTACAGATAGATTAATTATAAAAAATGGCAACAGACAAATACACACAAACACATACACACACACATACTCACCTCTTAGGCTGAACGCGTAAGTAAGGAGATTAAAAATGCTTTTTGCAGGAATCGAATAATTAAAAAAGACTTTGTTTATGGTGGGCCATAGACTGGCATTATTAACTCAGTTTTTTTAATTTTGTGACAAATCATGTTTTGTTTTTAACCTCATCAGTTTATTAAATAACTAGATTTTGCCAGCGGCTTCGCTCGCTTGAACATAGTTTTTATGGCTGTCTTCGAAAGTGCGGAGTGCGTGGAAAAAAGTAGCCTATATGTTAATTTGGGTCCTAATCTGTCTACCTACGAAATTTCAGCCAGATATGTTCAGTAGTTAGTTAGTTTTCGCGTGAACATAGTTTTTATGTCTGTCGTGCTGTTGAGTGTGGGAACTGAGTCAACTCTAGATCCCTTGGGAACTATGTCGGGCTATCCAACAATACAAACTTTCATATTTATATTATTACTAGCTGTCCCGGCGAACTTCGTTCCACCTTACACTACCCTACACTGCCCTAACCAACACTACATTACCCTACCCTACCCTACACTACCCATCTCTACACTACCCTACCCTACACTACCCTACCCTACACTACACTACCCTAACCTACCCTACATACACTACTCTACACTACCCTACCCTACACTACCCTACACTACACTACCCATCTCTACACTACCCTCCCTACACTACACTACCCTACCCTACACTTCCCTACCCTACACTACCCTACCCAACACTACAATACCCTACACTACACTACCCTACCCTACCCTACACTACCCTACCCAATACTACACTACCCTAACCTACCCTACATACACTACTCTACACTACCCTACACTACACTACCCTACCCAACCCTACACTACACTACCCAACCCTACCCTACCCTACACTATCCTACACTACCCTACACCTACACTACACTACCCTATCCTAAAACCAATTATTTTTTGACAGATTTTTTATTTTTGGATTTTATTTTATTTAATTCCGAGCATTTTCATATTTATTCACCTTTTAAACCTCTGGACTTCCACAAATAAATCAATACCAAAATTAGCCAAATCGGTCCAGCCGTTCTCGAGTTTTAGCGAGACAAACGAACAGCAAAAAAATATACTTAATGTATGTATAAAAACTCGAAGGTTGTGTGTGAAGTCAACCAAAATTATTATTTTTTTATTTAATTCCGAGCGTTTTCATATTTATTCACCTTTTAAACCTTCTCTGGACTTTCACAAATAATTCAATACCAAAATTAGCCAAATCGGTCCAGCCGTTCTCGAGTTTTAGCGAGACTAACGAACAGCAATTCATTTTTATATATATATATAGATTAGGATATATTCTCTGTACTGTCGTTGTGGGTATTGTTATGAATAAAGAGATAGAGCTTTCTTTATTTACTTTGAATGTTTACATGCTTTGCCATCCGACTGATTATTGGATTGAGAATTATCCGAACTAGCTAAAATATATTCTTGCTGTGGTAATCACACACGAAAGAGACCTCTGCCCTGGCTCGCGGTCACGAATGGAATGAATCTCAACTGTTTCGGAAGGCTTTCGAACTACCTACTAATTTGAATTGAAACTTCCTCTTTAAACACGATCCGCGTTGGCAAGAACATACATAAAACGAGGCGCGAATGCGTAAATGTAAAGCTATACGATATTTACAGTATCAATTTAAGAGAACGCCCTCAATATTTCTATCTATATTTTAAATCTAATGGTAATCGTAGCATAAAAGTGTGTTACATTTTCGAAATTAGATTTCTTACAAACGTAGATATTTCAAATTGGCAAAACAACTTTATTTGATTTCCGATTTCACAAAATTCACGTCATACATACCTACAAAAACTTCACGTCATACATACCTACATAAACTTTACGTCATTCATACTTACATAAACTTCACGTCATACATACCTACATAAACTTCACGCCATACATACCTACATAAACTTCACCTCATATATACCTACATAAACTTCACGTCATACATATCTACATAAACTTCACGTCATTCCTACCTACATAAACTTCACGTCACACATACCTACAAAAACTTCAACTCATATATAACTGCATAAACTTCACGTTATACATACCTACGTAAACTTCACGTCATACATACCTACATAAACTTCACGCCATACATACCTACATAAACTTCACCTCATATATACCTACATAAACTTCACGTCATACATATCTACATAAACTTCACACATACCTACATAAACTTCACGTAATTCCTACCTACATAAACTTCACGTCACACATACCTACAAAAACTTCAACTCATATATAACTGCATAAACTTCACGTTATACATACCTTCATAAACTTCACGTCATACATACCTACATAAACTTCACGTCACACATACCTACAAAAACTTCAACTCATATATAACTGCATAAACTTCACGTTATACATACCTACGTAAACTTCACGTCATACATACCTACATAAACTTCACGTCATACATACCTACATAAACTTCACGTCATACATACCTACATAAACTTCACGTCATCCTATCCTACTTTGTAAACACGAAAGTTTGTAAGAATGTATGGATGTATGTTTGTTATTCTTTCGCGCAAAAACAATTGACCGAATCTAGCTGAAATTTGGTAGGTAGACTAATTAGGACCTGGATTAACACATAGGCTACTTCTTCCCACGCTCGCAAGCTGCTTGCGGCTCGCGCACTGCGCACCCTCGAAAACTCATAGAAACTTTGTCCACGCGGGTGAAGTCGCAGGAAACAGCTAGTACATACATACTTGATAGTACGAGTTTCTCCGCAGGCGTGTGCAGGTTTCCTCACGATGTTTTCTTCGTCTTTTACTCTCTATTATAGATGGTTATGAACTTCTACGGTACTGCAGTGGTGTACGAATCTCCGTTTCATGCTGAGGACAAGTTAATTTGCCATGAAATTGCTTGAGTTCTATGTAGATTAAATGTTTCTACTAGTACGTACACGTTTGAGACGTTAAATATTTGTATTCTCTTTGAATGGTAAGTGACGATGATGCCAAAGACAGAAGCGAGCTTACAAATATTCCCCAACGCAATGGAGAACTGGCTATCTTATCTTCAAGCCGGAACACATCCTTAACCCTGATGTTTGGCGGCAAGACTTAGATAAGATGGTGGTAGCTAGCCAGGCGGGCTTAGAAAATGCCCTACCACCAACCAAAGCGAGTCTTACAAGTTGACCCCGCCGGGAATCGAACCCGCGACCTCTTGGTGTGAAGCGTATGGACTAACCATTACGCCACGGAGGTCGTCAAATGACGTCATTTTTTTAATATATTTTTTTTCTAGGTCCTGTGCATGTCCTGTGTGTGTGTAGTTGACTGTGCCATCCATGGGAAAAACCTTGTCTGATGTTGAACTTAGCATCACCCGCGGTCGCGTGTAGGCCATTTAGATTTACTCCTACGGACGTTTGTAGTGTGTAGTGCGACCTTCATACACATCTGGAATCAATAGTGCAGGTTTTCATACGAAGTTTCCCTTCATCAGTAATTGCTGAGTAAGGGTACGTAAGTTTCGAAATACTCATTGGTATACATTAGCCGTCCCCGGATTCAAACTTGAGACCAATGGCACACCCTGGATACTTTCTTACAACGGGCCAGAAATAATATTTCAAAAAAGGAATGACGGAACAAACGAAACAGCGGCGAATTCCTATACGTTCGACAACCAAACTGTAACCAATCTGTATTAATCTAAGTGACGAGGGGGTGAGGTCGCAATCTAGAGAGCGGCAGGGAGTGTCCATACTGTATGTTAGTACTAATATAATATACTTATAATATGCCACTTTTCTCTTAAATATTATATATTGGTGATCAGGCTGGGTTCCTATTTCATAACTCATAACTTATTTATTGGTAATTAAGTATTACACTAAAAAAACATACGGAAGAAGTTATTTCACACATTAAAGATAAATATTAAAAATACAATTAAACTCTATACTTATAAAGGTAAGAAAAAAAAACATTGACGTTCCAAACATTATCTACCCATCATTCTTTGTGGACTTCTCATAAAAAGTTGACCCGGGTCAACTCAGCTGACTGGCTTCCATTTCTATGAGAAGTGCAACAGTTTTATTCGCGAATCGACTATGGGCGCCTCGGAGTACATTGTTTATATTTTCGAATAGAAAACACAATAAAAAGTTACATTGTTTGAACACCCGGTATCTAATGAAAAAAAAACCGGCCAAGCGCGAGTCAGAACCGCACACAAAGGGTTCCGTACCATCATACTAGATGGCGCTAGTCGCTTTAACAACAAATACTAAAAATTAGAAAAACTGAAAGTATCCATACAAAAAAAACGTGTTTTTTTTAAACTTGAAGAAACTAGCGCCATCTAGTATGATAGTTTTTGAAACATTAAACTAGCGCTATCTAGTATGATGGTACGGAACCCTATATTCTGATTTGCACTTAGGTGGTTTTTTTTATTCGATAGGGTAAGCTCCCGAGTCGGTCCTGTATAAATGTTATCATCATCATCACCATCATCATCATATTAGCCAAAAATCATCCACTGCTGGACAAAGGCCTCCCCTAAGGATTTCCACGACGACCGGTCCTGCGCTGCCCGCATCCATCGGCCTCCCGTATCAAAATCGGTGTAAAACTTTATTACAAAATAACAAAAACCAAAAATAATAATACAAAATTGTACTAAGTTTTTGCGATGGAAGTCGGTTTTTTAACGTGTTCAGCGTTTTCAATTACATTTAAAAATATTATGAGAAAAAATATCCGCCGCTTAGATAATTGAAAAACTTCCAAACTCAAATTAGTGTCACAACAGGTGACAAATTGGAGTCTTCAACGTGATCGCTATCTGGCAGGGGAGAAAAAATAGGCCAAGCGCGAGATGGACTGTGCACTAGGAGTTCCGTAACGTGGATCATTTTAAAATTTTATAAATCCTTACTAATATTATAAATGTTAAAATGTGTTTGTTTGTTTGTTTGTATGTTTGTTTGTGTGTTTGTTACCTTTTCACGCTTCAACGCCTTGACCAATCAAATTTGGCATACGGGTAGCCTGTGTCACGGGGAAGGACATAGGCTACTTTTATCCCGGGAAAATAGCATAATCTGATGCAGTTCCTGAGAGAACTAAAAAAAACTCGATTGTTGTGATTTTTTGCACAGAGATGGTTGAGTAGGTGGGAAACGACGTAATTTACTAATCACCCTTAAAGACAGTCATAAAAACGATGTCAACGCGGGCGGAGCCGCGGGAAAAAGCTAGTATAGTAATAAATTGATGCTGATTTACAACTGATGACAAATTGGAGTCTTCAACGTGATCGCTATCTGGCAGGCGAGAAAGAATAGGCCAAGCGAGAGAAGGACTGTACACTGGGAGTTCCGTTACATGGATAATTTTAAAATTTTATAAATATATTTATAAAATGATGATTATTTACTAATGATTTAACAAGGTGGCCTAACTCCAAGTAAAATTACAATTTACTACTGATTAACCAAGGTGGCCTAACTCCAAGTAAAATTACAATTTACTACTGATTTAACAAGGTGGCCTAACTCCAGGTAAAATTACAATTTACTACTGATTTAACAAGGTGGCCTAACTCCAAGTAAAATTACAATTTACTTATGATTTTACAAGGTGGCCTAACTCCAAGTAAAATAACAATTTACTACTGATTTAACAAGGTGGCCTAACTCCAGGTAAAATTACAATTTACTACTGATTTAACAAGGTGGCCTAACTCCAAGTAAAATTACAATTTACTACTGATTTAACAAGGTGGCCTAACTCCAAGTAAAATTACAATTTACTACTGATTTTTTAAAGTTTAACCGTTTCGTACCTATTTGACCTCCTATTGACCATTTTAACTATTTTAAGTCAAAGGACTATGGCACAATTTGTATAGACACCGTCTCCACCTTATAAAGCACTTACGAATGTATCCCGGGTAAAATTTCTTAACGACGAGCTGACTAATATAAGAAATCACGCTTTGCGCCACGCACACTGCGCACCTTCGGAGACAGTCATATAAACTATGTTCACGCGAGCGAAACCGCTGGCAAAGGCTAGTACATAATATTATAGTAAAAAGTAAAGCAACACAAAAAGTATGATGGACCTGTTTACAGTGCCATATAATAAAATGGGGGTATAAATAGATTAGATTCATCATCATCATCATCATATCTGCCGAAAAACGTCCACTGCTGGACAAAAGTCCTCAAGGATTTTCACAACGACCGGTTCTGCGCTGCCCCTAACAATATTATCGTATGTAGTATGTATTAGGTCTAGTAGAAGATTTCACCTTCGTGACCAATTAACGGAGGAACCTTAACAACGGAATGCCCCAACCAATTAATTCCCCCTCCCTCGTCTCGATGTCTCGTCAGGTATAAACAGGTGGTTGGTACTTTGCAGCCAATTTGATCCCAGTTCTATTAATTAACAAGGGGTCGCATTCAGGGGCTTGTGGGGGGTCAAATAGATAATTAATTTAAATTTCTTGCTCTTAAGGTGTGAGACAGTGAATTGGGTGTAAACTTCTTTAGAAGGCTCAAGTTCACCCAAAGGGCAATGGAGGGTGCTTTGCTCGGTCTTTCGCTATGTGATCGAATCAGAAACGAGGAGATCAGTTGGAGAACAAAAATATCTAATATAGCACTCAGAATTGCTAAATTTAAATGGCAGTGGGAAGGGTCAATATCTCGTAGAACAGAAGGCCGTTAGGGTAATAAAGTTTTCGAGTAGCGACTGCGCACCAAAAAACGTAGTGTAGGTAGGCCTCCCACTCGGTGGACCGACGACCTGGTGAAGGACGCGGAAAGCCACTGGATGCGGACAGCGCAGGACCGGTCGTCGTGGAGAAGTCCTTTGTCCAGCAGTGGACGTATTTAGGCTGATATGATGATGATACTTCCTATAATAAAGTTAAATACCAAATATGTTTATTTTACAAAATTTTGCCGTAATGTAGCCTTGGTTTTGAGAAACTTTAATAAATTCGATAAAATAAGGTAATTGGGGTTCGTACTTGCAATTGTTAAATATGGTTGGTTTTTTTAAATTTCGATTGATTAATGAACAAAAATCATGTATTTTAATTTAAAAAAGTTAAAAAGAATATAACCCGACTAGGAAAAATTATTAAAACAAGATTTTCCCTCTTAAAATATAGCATACGCAAAGCCTTTTTTTCCCTTCATCTAGAGTTATAACCGTGGTCGCAAGCCATAATGATAAGTACCTATGATAAAAAAAAATATAACGATAGGACTTGCGACCACGGGTATTACCCTAGATGAAGGAAATAAATATAGTTTAAAAAACCGGCCAAGTGCGAGTTGGACTCGCGGTATGACGGTTCCGTACCACCACTCCTCTCCACACAACTATGACAATGATACCTATTTACATGACAAACAAAAGACACAAACGCGAACAACAGAAAAATACTACTAGCGCTATCTAGTGGTGTTTTAGTGAACTATTGTCCGTAAGTGAACGTATTAATTTGAGTTTACCACTTTATTTTCAATTGACAGAATTCTTATAGGTTTTCCTGTAATCTACAAGCAATGATTAGTTCATTTTTCAAAATTTTAGGCTCAGTAGTTTCGGCGATCAAGGGGGGGGGGGGATAGTCAATTTTCGTCTTCTTTCATGAATAAAATCAAAACTATTTTTTTATAATAATAAAAAAAAACTGAGATCCTCATGATGAGCCCTTTCGTTTGATATATAACACAGTAAGGTTTGGAAAACTTTTTTAAATTTTCCTAATTTTTCCTCCGCAAATGACCTTTATTTTAAAAAAAAATTAATTACTTTGCACATCTGTGTTTATGTCAAAGGATTACATCATCCAACCAAATTTCATCTAATTTGGTTTTAGTAGATTCGGAGCAAATTGGCTGTGACAGACCGGACAGCCAGACAGACGCACGAGTGATCCTATAAGGGATCCGTTTTTTTTTTGTTGTACGGAACCCTAAAAAAAAAAAAACACGCTATTAAACACATCAAACTAATAAGTGAAAAATAATTCTTAATATAAGCTGAAAACAATAATGAACGGAAAATATTAGTATTAATGTGAAAAAATCGTGGGGCGCTTTGTGCCATATTTTTCGTATATCGAGCAACCCACGCTTTTTCCACATCAATACTAGTATTTTTCGTTCATTATTGTTTTCAGCTTATATTAAGAATTATTTTTCACTTTGTATTTTGATGTGCTTTAAAAGCGTGTTTTTTTTTAGTTTTTTTAAACCATATTTATTTTTCAGTTTTTAGTTCAGGATAATGAGACACACTTACGAAATTATTGTATTGTCACTGATTCTTGATAAATTTACAAAGTGTGAATTACATCTGTTCGTTTAAAATGGGTCAAAATCTAGTGCAAAGGAGTCGGTTACAAACAAACAGGTGAAGCTAATATTTTTTTATTTTATTATTCTTCAGCTCAGCTCATATACGTCCCCACCGAGGGGCTCGAGCCTACCCTGAATCAGGGCGATTAGGCCTTAGTCTACCACGCGGGCCCAGTGCATGTTGGTTGACTTCACACACAACCGTCGAGTTTCTTCGCAGGCGTGTGCAGGTTTCCTCACGATGTTTTCCTTCACCGTTAAAGCAATCGGTAATTATATGTACGTAAGTTTTGAAAAACTCATTGGTACATTGGCCGTCCAGATTGGAACCCGGTACCTCTGGTTAGATGGACCGAGTCGTTACCGGTTGAGCCACCGAAGCTAATATAAGCGTGTTAAAAATAAAGGCTATGATTTCAGAAGGAAAACTCTTGTGTTCATACATTTTCGTAGCCGGGATTTAGTTTTTTAAACTTTTATTCTATTTCCATATTTTTTTGCTCAGACTAAAACGTAGAACGCCACCCTACCTCGCTACTCAGGCTTTTAAACTAATATTTTTTACTCTTTGCCATGGCGGGCGGCGGCGTGTAGTGTTGCTTGATTATAGCGCGCGTACATTAAGCCGTCTCATAATATCGTTTTTTTAAACCATTTGCTAAGAAAGTAAAAACATTTTCACATGTAATACATATATATTTAGAATGAGCTCGTCAAGACCTTTCTTTTGATACCAAACATTATATACTTATATGAATATAAAAAAACAAGTTTTTTTATCTACAATTTAATTATCTCAAGAGTTGTGTAATTCACCTTTATAAAATATATCCTATGACACAAGGAGTGATAGCACAAATCCAGATACCACATCTGTCATCGGTTAAGTGGTTTAGGAAATACGAGGTAACATATGAACATACACACATACATACGTACATAAACTGTCAAAAACATAACCCTTCTTTTTGGTAGTCGGGTTAAAAAAGATTGACACGTGCTCCCATACTCACGCGTCCTCGATATCCACACGGGAAAAGCCGCAGGCAACAGCTTATATACTTGATAATTGAAGGTACAGCGAAAACTATCACTTTGTTGACTTAATCTGAAAGTAACAAAATAAGCTTAGTTAACACGTCGTTAACAGTTGTTATTTGTTAAACAAATGTTTTATTTACACACGTTTTACAAAGCTAAAGCAACTTTTCAACGAACGTGTTTCCAGTTCCGTTTTCTAGATGCGGCCCTGTCTAACGAGGGTGGAATGGAGAGGCATCTGAACAGTAACTTACACGGAGTTGCAAAGCGATTGTCGGTTAACGGTTCACTTTCTAATTTGGACAATGTTACTTACAAGTAGACTCGAGGGACTGGGAAAGAATTACAAACAAGTAAAAAGTTTAAAATAAAATAATTAAGTTTAAATTAACAATTTTTTTATTTACAATTTGGTAAGCCCTTGGCATCATCTCACCTGATGGTAAGTGACGACGATGCCTAAGATGGAAGCGGGCTTACCAAGATTCCCCAATGCAATGGAGAACTGGCTATCTTATCTTCAAGCCGGAACACATCAAGGCTGTTTACGCTGATGTTTGGCGGCAAGACTTAGATAAGATGGTGGTAGCTAGCCAGGCAGGCTATGAAAATGCCCTACCACCAACCACACACAGTCTTACAAACTTGAACCCGCCGGGAATCGAACCCGCGACCTCCTGGTGTGAATAGACTAACCAAATCGCCGCGGAGACGGTGGAACTTGCAATTAAAAAAAACCTTACATTTCTCCTCTAAAATTAGGAGATATGCATACAAGAGCGTACATGCATAGGCCAATTTACTAATTTTGTGTAATTGAATATTGATTGGTCTTTACCTATGAATTTGCAGATTGTTTAAAAGAGTTTAAAAATGAAAATTAATATTAAAAACAAAAGTTATTAGACTATTAGAAAATAATTGGTGGCAAACATATTACCAACCCGCGTGGTTCGACTAAGGCCCGATCGCCCTAATTCAGGGTAGGCTCGAGCCCTTCGATGAGGACGTATATGAGCTCATATGATGATGATGAAACATGTATGCCTATTGTTTAGATATTTTGACGGTGACTTTAACCCCATCAAGTCAGGTTTCGTCACCTGAAAAAAACACCTTTATTGAGAAAAACACCTTTATTGATAAAAACACCTTTATTGAGAAAAACACCTTTATTGCGAAAAACACCTTTATTGAGAAAAACACCTTTATTGAGAAAAACACCTTTATTGAGAAAAACACCTTTATTGAGAAAAACACCTTTATTGAGAAAAACACCTTAATTGAGAAAAAAAATACATTTTTTAATTTTAAAGCTCTAGAGTTATTGCAGCAGTTTCTTGGTTACGAATGTCATGTTTGGGAATACCCCGAAGATTTCGTCACTTTCAGCAAAATTCAAAAACTAACTTGTCTAAAAAATTTTCCCATCTGACCACTTAGATAACGCCATTATTCCATTCAATGGTACATAGCTTAGGGGATTGGAACATACGACTAGATATTTATAAAAGACCATAAGTAGTGTCACCATAAGGACAATAATTAAAAACAAACACTTTTTTATTTTCAATAAAAATTGGCATTGAACTTCAAAAACTGAATCGGAAATTTCATAGATAAAGACCTTTTATTTGAATGGGGCGTCGAAATTTATTTTGGTGAATTGGCTGTAGGTTCTTACACCAATTTTGTTTTTTTCTTTAGATAAATTATTCTGGGTGGTACACGTATGTCTCCAAATTGTAATTGGGGACACAGACGCAAGCAAGGAGTTCCACTCCATTGCTGTCCGCATAATGAGGAAACGTAACGCTTCTAGCGTACAGGCTGAATATCATCAAAATAGGGGTGAAAACTCTCCCTGCGTCTCGTTGACCGAAGGTGGAATGGAGCTGGGGGAACGAGCTCGTGCAGTTCTTGTGCACACTCTCCGAAATGAATTCGATAGAATACCGACAGACAGGCAATTTTGCGGCGATGCTCAAGGCTTCGGAGCTTGTTTATGATAAGCTTATTGTCCCCAATGATCGTCGCAACTACTGAAAATAAGAAAAAGTGATAAAAAAAGATGGATATTATTTTTCACTTTTTTAATTTTTAGTATTTGCTGTTATAGCGGTATTAGAATTACACATTCTGTGAAAATTTCAACTGCCTACCTATTACGGTTCATGAACTACAGCCCGCTGACAGACGGACAGGTGGACTGTCGGACAGACAGCGGAGGCTTAGTAATAGGGTCCCGTTGGTCAACCGTTGGGTGAACGGAACCCTAAAATTAGAATATTAATACAAAAGTGCACTAATGTGGTTAATCAGTTGATCGATTTGTTTAAGGAGTTGAGTTCGAAAATGTTCTAAAAACGATGTTCACGCGAGCGTAGTCGCGGGCAAAATCTAGTTTTTTAAGAAATTAAGTGATTTCTCCCGGAAATTGACACAAATATAATGATCAATGAGTATTACATAGTATATGATAAGTTTTCCACCTCACCCCTGATTGTCTGGTACGTAGTCATTTCTCAAAAAAAAAATTGGACCCTCCATACCAAAATGCACTGGTTGGTCAATCAGCTGATCGATTTGTATGAAGAGTAAAAAAAAAATTTTTCGTTTTCAGCAAAATCGTAGAACAAAAGTTGTTCAGTATAATGTGATCAATGAGTATAACATAGTACGAGTATATGATAAGTTCTTCACCTCACCCCTGATTGCCTGGTACAAATGAGTTTGTAACTGAACTGTTCCGGCAGCCGACTGAACTTCAGGCGGGCTAAACTTACGTAATGCGGGCAATTGGCCCTTATCATCGGCGAGCGAAAGTTAAAATCGCATTACTACTGCTAACGAGTGCGAAGGGGCTGACGTAGTATGGGCTAAGTTATAAGAGGTTATAGATTACGTGCGTTGGTTTAAAAGTCCTGCAGAACGTCAATCTCCAGGCATACCCTGGCCACTTGATAAAACGGGCTAGAAATGACATTTCAAAAAACGAATGACGGAACAATCAAAATGGCGGTGAAATCCTATACGTTCGACAACCCAACTGTAACCAATCTGTATCAATCTGGGTGACGAGGGGGTGAGGTCGCAATCTAGAGAGCGGCTGGGAGTGTCCATACTGTATGTTAGTACTAATATATATACTTTGCTCCAGGTATCGCGTCGCGCTACGTCCGCAACGATGGCATTGCGGATGATCTGTAAGTCTCTTCGGTGGAAGAGTTATCCACGGTATGATGGGCCGACCAGGATGGACACCTTCAACTGAACAACATGGCGTCCCTGCATGCCAGCCCCCTTTCGACCGCTGCCTCGCGAGATGCTTCATTTCCCGTCTCCCACAGACGGGTCAAGCACCGCTCGGCGTGATATGACGCTACCACCGCACCGCAAAACAGCGGACCACCTAATGGTGGTAATCCACCGCTGTGCCAGGTTGTATTCTTCGGTTAGAAGAAGCGCGATGACGAGGGATTCCTCAATCTTGCACTTGCAAACTCTAAGAGTGGATGCAGAAGACCCGCTGTCTGACGTTGGTTTATATCTGCTATTACATAGGCTGTGATGCCAGCGAAGGATGTTAAGTAAAACAACACTAAAGAAAACATACACAAACACTTACCCTTATACCCACATTCTACATTCACACACGTACGTACATGCACATGCACAGACACACACTCCACACTTTAACATTTATTTTACTATTTTTTTGCTTTTCTTCCACTTGTAATGCTACCGTTGATTTGTAAGTTTTCTATTTTTTCTCATTTTTTGTTGTTTGATTAGTTCCGATATAAAGTCTCTGTGTTGGAGGGGCCGCGGCGTCGCCTTCGTAAGCTCCTATTTACAGATGCCGCAGCAGTTCGCAATAGACACATGTTCGTTGATAGGGTAGTTCTTACGAGGAGAGGCTAGGCCAGCTCTAGATAGATAGCTCGAATACAGATACACTAGTTTTACTCCTTTATTACTCACACGCATATACAATTGACAAAAGCGGGTGGTAAAAATTCGCGAAGGAGAACACTGAAGACATTACAGAGCTGACTGAACTAACTGGCGGTGCTTTTTTTGTACCGGTACAGCACGGGTACTCTAGCGGCAGGGAGGCGGTGAATCCTCATGGATACCCGTACAGCAGTCTGTACGGGTTACGTGGGACTCACAGCTAATCTGTATCTACCCACTAACCACCGCCTGCAACTGTTGGCTTTAGCCCGTGGGGCCTTGAAGCCTTCATTGGAGGCGACCCCATCCTGGGGAAGGGGGGCGCTTATAGGATTGCATTTGTCGTGCTAGTGAGAGGGAGTTCCTCCCTGACCCGCCAGGAGGCAATACAGGGATATAGTCCGCTGCAAGTGCGTCTCTGAGGACTTGAAAAAGTTCTCAGAGAGGCCTTTAATGAACTGTTGAGTAGTCGGTAAATCCAAGTCTCGGTATAAGCAAAGTAAATATATTAGTACTAAGTGTAGGTCTGCGTTTCTGAAGCACCAGTTGACGTTCAGCGCACTACGGCAGAACAGGTTTTGTACTACTTGAATTTTGTGCATGTTCCCTTTGGACGCATGCGAAAAGACGGGGGCCGCGTATGTCATTACCGGTCGGATCCAAACCTTAAAGAGTGTTCGCTGGTTTGAAAGGGGCATTTTGCTATATCTACCTATGTTGATAAAGCCCAGGTAGAAGCGGGCGGTGCGGGTCACCTTTCGAACGTGGGGTCCGAAGGTGAGTTGAGGGTCGAAGGTTACTCCTACGTATTTGGCTGTAGCTTGCCAGAGGACAGGGGTGCCTAGCATATGGACTCTGACTGTTCAGGGTTAAGGCACCTACGTTTGCAGTCAAAGCGAACCGTGGAGCTTTTGTCCGGGTTCACTTCGATTCTGCATTTCCTAACTAGCGGTTCCCAGACCGGCTATATTTATCCAAATACATGTCTATCGCAACTAGTAGGCTATTTGAAGATTCAACGCTGTAGAATACAATTTAACACTTCAACTCTAATTCAGTGGTCAAATTTATTTATTTATTTAATAATTACAACGGGTAATTTACCCAATTACAGTAATTATAATAAAATATAGTTTAATTAACATTTATCATTATGTCATACATATAACTTAAGTCATTCATTACATAGGGATCGTAGTAGCACATTCATACGTCGTCTCACAGAAATCTAAACAATCACGCTTTACCTTCGACCATCCATCCGCAAACAAATCACAATTAGGTTTTGCTCGGAGAAGCGCGTTTAGCGTACTGAGCATGCGACATAGCGGCGAGAGTGCGTGATGTGCGGTGCGTGCGACCGGCGTGGCCAACAGCTCATGTCTGCGGTGAGTGCTCGCGCGCACATGCCCCTCTGGTACGAATAGGCGGCACAGCTGGGAATGTAGGCCGGGCGCGTTGATATGGCCGTGCAAAACTTTTAGGGCGACTACACACTGGTTATTAATTCTTCGTACGCTTAAAGAATTAAAACCCAATGTCCCTGATAAAAATAAAGTTGGGTACATGTAGGGATAATAACCTTAAAGGCGCCTATAAAGATACCTCAGAAAAGCTTTTTGTATTTTTTCGGGGATCAAAGCAAGGGAACCGGCCTGTGGATTCCATACACAGCTGCTGGTTTCAATTTTGCTCCTTACCAAGGAGGTGTATAAGAGTCTTGTGACGGTTGGATTCTGAAAGTCACAAATGCAAGTTTCATGCAAGTTTCATGGAAGTTTCATGTCTCTATTGATGATAGACATCCAGGTCTGAGGCAGGAATAAGGCAGCGCCCGATCCCGTTTCCAACAGATCTCCTGTTGGTCAAATGCAAGTTTCATGCAAGTTTCATGTCTCTATTGATGATAGACATCCAGGTCTGAGGCAGGAATAAGGCAGCGCCCGATCCCGTTTCCAACAGGAGATAGTTTGCGTGAGGACGGCAGGACTTTCAATGTCTCCCGCAGGCACGTAGCTAAGAGGCCGACTGCTCTCTACTCAAGGAGCAGGGTATGGAACACTTCCTCTCGAGGCGCCTTCTGGCGCAGTATGACTATTGTGTTTTTTACGAAGCGCACGAGTCTTTCCCAAAGCCCACTCACATAAGGAGCAACCAGTGGGTTAAATGTCCATTGAACGTTTTTAAGTGTCACTGCTTCGGCAAGCTTCTCGTCATCGAACTCTTTCAGTGCTTCCCGGAGTTCTTTATCAGCACCAACAAAGTTTGTTCCTCGGTGACTTCTCATGGTTTCAGGCTGGCCTCTGCTATCAATCTCCTGAGAGCTACGATTGGCGGGTCAATGTTTAGGGATGCAGCTAACTCAAGGTGCACCGCCAGAGTGGATAGGTATGTGAACAGTACACTCCAACGTTTCTCTCATCTTCTTCCAATCGTTAGTCCATTGGACCGAAGTAGTCAATGCCACAATGTACCAATGCGCGCTTTGTCGATTAAACGCACGCCTCCGGAAGGTCTGCCATTTTGAGTAGTGTTGGTTGACCACGAAGATATTTACACAACGCATGCTTGCAACAACTTCTTTACCGTATTTCTAATTTATATCACCCAGTATCTTTCAGGGATAGTGTTCACTACATTTTTAGTCCCGGCGTGTGCGGTCTTGTGATGGCACTGTTTCACGATCAGGTGTGTTGCCCATCTACGGCAACTGATAAGGACGGGTGTCGTTCATCAAAGGCCAGCTTTGTAGCCCCAATCCGACCTCTCACTCGCAATAACCCGTCTTCGAACAGCATTGGGTCCAAGGATTTAGCTTTCTGTTTGCTTACTGTTTACCGGTAGATCTTTCCCTGAGAGTAGACCGTTGATTTCACTATCGAATTACTTTCTCTGATCCTCTTTAAAGATTAATGTCTTCGCATCTCGAAGATCCTCTCTTAGTGTTTGACTTCCTTCCCCTGCACTTTCTGACGAAAGCTAGTGCTCTCGCTGTTGTACGCACTGCTCGCTTCCATGTCGAGAATCTTCTGATGTTGATCACGGGCTCCCAGGCCTGAGATATAACGTTCACTCTTAGCTCTAGGTTTAAATCAGGTACTTCTTTAGGTACTGTGATGGGCTATTGATGTGGAAGGTCGCGCAGAAAACCCCGAAAACCTTCTTCTTTCCCGGGTATATTTTTTTACTGTTTTTTAATTTACAATTGGTAAGCTCTTGGCATCATCTCACCTGATGGTAAGTGACGATGATGCCGAAGATGGAAGCAGGCTTATCAAGATTCCCCAATGCAATGGAGAACTGGCTCAAGCCAGAACACATCAATGTTGTAAACAGTGATGTTTGGCGGCAAGACTTAGATAACATTGTGGTAGCTAGCCAGGTGGGCTTAGAAAATGCCCTACCAACAACCAAACCGAGTCTTACAAGTTGACACCACCGTCTTCTGGCGTGAAACGAATGGACTAACCATTACGCTACAGAGGCGGTTCACTCAACTTCATCCGCAGGGTTGTCTGATGACGTTACCCAGCGCCCATCGCTTCTTTTACTCTTTGTTTTAATTTCGTTCAAATGATGTGAAACACATCTTTGATAGTCTCAAGAATGAATCCTTCCAACAAAACATTCTTATATCTAGACCTAGCTCATTTCTTATACTATTGCCTAACCCAAGATAACACTGCAGCTTGTAACTCTAGCCTAGGGATGCTCACCCGTGTCTTCCTAGCTAAGTAGGCTTTCTTAGTTTAGGAGTAATAGTCGACCAACTTAAGATGTGCAGTTTAATTTTTAAAAACTTCATAGATTTTCCATACAAAATATTCTATTACCAACTCAAAATAAAATTTAGTTTTATTAAATGTACATTTATTTTTTGAAAAGACTACGGAACCCTACTCTGCGCAAGTCCCACTCGCACTTAGCCGTTTTCTTTAAATAGTGATTATTGTTAGAGTTTAATGTCTATGGTAGACAATAAATAGCTAAAATCTACCAGCTAAAATGCTATTTCAAGAAATCTGAAAGTATTGGATACAGTAGGGCATAAGTGTTATAATTAATTTGAAAGGAAAATTATCACGGCTAAGTAGTTGTACAAGATGTGCAGTTACATTTGAGAAAACTTATAGATCTACCATAAAAAAGGTTCTGTACCAACTGCAAAAATTACTTTGTTTTGTTAATAACGCGGAGAGAACCGTAAAAAAATTTGAAAAAAATTTTTTTTAAGAGTACCTCCCCTACA
This sequence comes from Coleophora flavipennella, assembly GCA_947284805.1. Classification (NCBI taxonomy): domain Eukaryota; kingdom Metazoa; phylum Arthropoda; class Insecta; order Lepidoptera; family Coleophoridae; genus Coleophora; species Coleophora flavipennella. The sequence continues at coordinate 2,882,794 of OX369260.1, forward strand.
AGTAAAGTGGGGATGTTTTTTTTACTCGTCACACCCAGTAAACATCAAAACATCGTGAGGAAACCTGCACACGCCTGCGAAGAAACTCGAAGGTTGTGTGTGAAGTCGAGCAATCCGCACTGGGCCCGCGTGGTCGACTAAGGCCCAATCGCCCTGATGCAGGGTAGGCTCGAGCCCCTCGGTGGGGACGTATATGAGCTGTAATGATGACACCCAGTAGTGGTGCATATTGTTAGTTAGATCTTAAAAAATAGTTGTGAGTCTTAGACTATTTTATAATTAGGGTTCCATTTTCTAAAAAATAGGCTTGAAAGTGCTAAATTTTGTTGGAGTCAAGTTTCAGGGGGTCCTAACAACTAAACCGCTGTATTTGGAAAAAAATCGTGAAAGTCGTCTATATAATGAATTCATAAGGAAAACTATCAAAGCTGATAAGGCTTTTCTAGTTGACGAGCAATAATCGATTAAAAAAAATCGTATAGTTATACACTAACCTGCTCACAAATGTTGCTAGCGCGTTTTAAAATATATCAAAGTGTAAGTAAATCACCACTACAAATATATTGGCAATTACGGAACCCTACATTCCGCTGGCCCGACACGCACTTGACTTTTTTTCTTTTGTTTTTTTAGTGTAATATTGACGATTTGGATATTATTTTCTGTAATGTTAATATTTCTATGAAATAAATGAAATGAAATGAAATAATATTACGATTTAGAATTAAGGTGGTGTTTTTTTTTATAAGAAAAGCGCTTTATCTTGTGCCATGCACCGGGCGTTTAGAAAAACCGCGGTTGGTCCGTGGAATTGTTATTGGCTGGTAATTGGCGGTAATAACGCGTTAGTGGCTGAATGCTCCCGTTTTTACCGTTCACCGTTCCCGCCGTTACCGTTAGCCTGTTAGGATGATAGAAGGAAACGCAGAACTGACGGTCGGAATTACAATTGTCCATTCTGTGTAAATGAATGCTGCTTCGGAAAGCTGTACCACCAGATTAAAAAAACAGGTCAAGTGCGAGTCGGACTAGCACTCCGAGGGCTCCGTACCACCACATTTCTTCAAACAACTACATAGTTGACAATGATACCTATTCACATTACAAACAAAAGACGTTGAGCGAGCGAAAAAGTATGCTTTTCACACATATTGGTATATATCTACACTAATTCCACATAAAAAAGTAAAATAAATGTTTCATGTGGAATTAGTTTAGATATATATACCAATATGTGTGATATAATGTTACACCAAGAACCTACAATCAAAATTCTCAACTATCTCAACTATGCTTTTTTTGACATTCAGTTCGGGCTCCTTTTTAACGCGAGTACGACTCACACTTGGCCGTTTTTATTAATTGTTGTTTTACTTCAGTATTAGTACTGGAATCTCAATAAGTTTCACGCTTATATGAATTATCTACCGTTTTTACGATAGAGCTAAATCAAAAATACTTTTAAAAACCTTAAAAAAACACTCTTTTTGTTTGTATACCCCCTTATTTTTTCACTTTTTCAAATTTTTTGTATTTATTAGTGATAATAAATACAAAAAAATAGAAAAAGTGAAAAAATAAGGGAGTATAAAGTGGCAACAGTAATACACATTCTGTGAAAATTTCAATCGTGTACATATTACGGTTCATGAAATACAGCCCGCTGACGGAAGAACAGACGGACAGACGGACAGACAGTAGAGGCTTAGCAATAGGGTCCCGTTGGATACCCGTTGGGCGTACGGAACCCTAAAAATTGTAATAGGAAATAAGTTTCTAGAAACGCATTTAGGTTGTTGGAAAGTTCTTGAAGGTGTGCTGAAGTGACATGCAAATAAAAAATAAATAAATAAAGTGAGTTTATATTGGACTCGCCGTTGAAACGTTTTTTATTTAAAGCAGGTGTCATACTAGAGAAAGGCTTCACGAGACATATTTCTTCATTTCTTCCCTCAACAATACGTATAATAATATAAGGTCTAACAAAATTAGCTGAAACTATTTTAACTGGTGCTTCTACCCATGAAACTGAACAACTTTCCCCATGAAACCCATAGTCAAATCCCCAAAAAAAAAATTTGAACTTCCCATACTAAGTTGGCTGATCAGCTGATCGAGTTAGTATGGAAGAGCCAATTTTTTTTTTGCGATGTGACTACTGGTTCCATGGGGAAAGTTGTTCAGTTTCATGGGTAGAAGCACCAGTTAAAATAGTTTCAGCTAATTTTGTTAGACCTTTTATATGTATGTGTGTACCTCCGTACACACTCACGTCTTAACCACAACATTCGCATGTAGATCTCCAAAAAGTTGGGTGTACAAGTTCCAAGCGGTAGGTAGATGGAAAAAAAAAAGTTTTACAGCATCACAACACATACTTTCTTGCAAAAATATGTAGTAAAAAGCACGAAAATTCGAACTTAGGCAAGCAATAATAGGAGCGGATTTATTTATAAAGAAAATAAACGGCACGCAAAAATTGCCGTTTTAGTGCTTTTAACGACTTTTTCCAGAATAATTAATAGGTATTGCCACTTGAGAATACAATAATGAAAGTTACTAAGTACTCGTAAAGTTTCATGGAAATCATTAGATTTTTTTGTACCCTTAAATGGCAACCTAGACAGAAGCTGTATTAGTGCTCCAACCATGTACTTGACACGAGTTTAGCCGTTGGAAAAAAAATAGTTGCTCGTCAAACTTAGTGGCCACAGCCGCCTTGAGTTCTTCATCTCATCCTTGCTTCGGAAGATTTTTTCAGATTTCGTAATAGAATATAATCTGGGGGCCAGGTCACGGCTGTAGGGTGGATGGTTGAGCTGCTGAAATACGCAGTCCCGGATGCGTAAATACAAAGGCGGTTGCAACACAGACAGTAGCTGTTCTGTAGTGCAGTCGAGTCCGTATATATGAATATTTACAAACACGACTACACCACAAAGATTTGGAAACTGTCTGCGCTGTGATTGGTTCTAGTGACATTGTTTAAACAAAAACGACTCCAATACAGGACAGTTTAGCTGGTTTATATCGTTAAACGCTGAGAAGCAAAGCTGAGCAAGCGAAGGGAGTGATAATAGGTTCGATAGAGTTCTTTTTTTAACCTAGCAAAGGGTACCCTCATGCAGGTCGGAGGCGGTGAATCCTCATGGATACCCGTACAGCCATCTGCAAGGGTTATGTGGGACTCACAGCTATGTGTGCCTACCCACTGAACACCTCCTGCTGTTGGCTTTATCCTGTGCGGCCTTGAAGCCTTCATCGGGGGCTACCCCACCCTGAAGAAGGGGGGTGCGCTTGATGAGCCTGTTTGACAGTATTACCATCAAACCTAACGCAACCCAAAGTACTTAATTCGCAACTTTTTTGGACTTGCCATTGAAAGTTCGCTCAGTTCGTTCAAGTATGATAATTCAAAAATTATTTTGCTAACAAAGTATAGATAATTTCCATGCGGGGTGTGTTCAATTTCAAGATCTAAACCCTCCTTTAATTATTTCAGGTATTTCAAAAGGACCATGCTATATGTTCGAAAAGACTAAACAACCCATTTTCACGCGTGGTCCAACACGCACTTGGACTTTCTTTACCCGACACCTAAAAAACGCTAAACACGTTTAAAAACCGACTTCCATCGCAACAACTTCATACAATTTTGCAATATTATTTATGGTTTTTGTTAATTTTCTAATAAAGTACTACACGGATTTAAAAAAAAATATATGGGGCCACACGGAAAGCACTAGCTTTCAATTAAAAAAATAATCATCTAAATCAGTTCACCCAGTCAAAAAGTTCTGAGGTAAAAATATAAACATACAGTCGAATTGAGAACCTCCTCCTTTTTGGAAGTCGCTTGAAAAGGAGGGTTATGTTTTGAAAGTCTATGTTTATACGTGTGTATGTTCATTTGTTACCTCGTATTTCATAAACCACTAGTTATGAAAGCAAGAGTCTCCCGCCTGAAATCATAGCCTTTATTTTTCCCTTCATCATCTTCATCATGATATCAGCCGAAGGACGTCCACTGCTGGACATAGGCCTCCCCCAAGGATTACCACGACTAACGGTTCTGTGTTACCCGCATTCAGCGGCTTCCCGCGACCTTCACCAGGTCATCGGTCAACCGAATGTGAATTTTTTTTTAATTAACTTCTCATATCATATTGTTTTCATGTTCTAATGACTTATGATTTTTTATATCAATAATTGTATTTTGACGTTATTAACTACAATGATTGTTTATTTTAATTTATCACTAATGACATGTATTAATAATTATGTAATTACTATTTTATGACTATCAGAAAGAGTGTAATTTTTACCTATTTGTGAATCATCATATCAGCTCATATACGTCCCATACTACCTAAATTGGGGCGATTTAATTTTTATTAATTAGGGAACTAGGAATCTAATTATTTCAGTTTTTCTATTCTTGAATAAACATCTTGACATTTTGAAAACTTTAGTGATACACCAAACAAAAAGCAATCTCCTAAAAACAATGTCGTTAAAACAGTGTCGTTTCTGCTTTGTTAAAATGTTAATCTTTGTCGAATTTCCTTTTATTACGTCCTTTGTTATGCGCGTCAAAGGAATGAATTACGTTTGAGGCCGAGCAAACAGACGGTTAGCCCTTAAAGTCTTACGGGACGAAGATTAGAGGGGAAACCCGATTTGTAGAATAAACACTGCTTAATGATTTGAGAACGGTTTTAATTTACGAATCAGATTTGCATTGTTCGATAGAATTCGATTTTTGAAGGTTGTTCGGCACCAAGGAAAAGTTGTGCAAAGACCAATTCCATTCAATTTATTTTAATTGTTTATTTGATTGAAACAGTTAAATTGGATGTAACAATCGTTTAAATATATTTTATATAATATCATTACTGTATAACGATAACTATAAAGCAAATCAATAGGGCGGCAGGCATCTTTACATTTTCTGACCTACTGTGATTTGGATTTTCTTTTTGATTTGTAATTAAATAGTATTTTCATTAAATTTTCAGAAAGTCTTGGTAAAGTTTTGCTTGGCACAATAAAAAAACCGCCCAAGAGTGAGTCGCACTCGCCACAGATTAGGTAACAGTGCTAGTACCACCACAACTCTCCAATCCATACGAGTGCAACATTTATAAGTATAAATCAAAAGCTATCAACGAAAATGTCAGAAAAAATATTGTCAAAAGAAAAAAGGAAACCGCTTAAGGATCACTTTGTTGTCCGTCTGTTTGTCTGTCTGTCAAGAGAGTTTTTCTATGGAACCCGTGGAGGTAGCTAGTTGAAATTTATATCAAATATACTTAGGTCTATTCAGCTAAAATATATTTTTTAAAAAAAAAACAATAAAAGAGGCCATTTAAATTACATATTTTGATATTTACAAGTCAATCTAAACCTAATAGGGTTGAATTTAAAATCATGAAATTAGGCAAGAAGCAAGGTCTTACAGCACAAGTAAAGTTACAAAATGTGATTACAAACTTACATTTGCAGTTGGAGAATCGAACTTGACGTATATCGATGTATGGGAGAACATTTTTTCAGCTATAAGTTTTTGTTCTTCAATCTGATTGTTGTACTCTTTCATGATTGTAGAGTTTTGTACCCAAATGTGTTTAGAACGGAACTATCGGTGCGGGAGTCCGGCTTGCACTTAGCCGGCTTTATTTTTTTTTTTAAGTTCAGGTACCACAAATGTCGACTCACACTTAAGGCGCAGTGGTACTTAAAAATATGTATTTGTCTTTTTCTTTACGTGTAAAGAGGGAAGTATATAACCACACTTTTCACTTTTTCGATGTTTTCGTTTTTATTTTCATCATATTTATTTTAAATAAAAATCCATTCGTGTTTATCCCTTTAGTCACCTACGAACTTTATTTTGGTAAAGTAATCATATTAGCAAATTACTTATTTTAAGAATAAAACCGAAAATAGACGATAAAATTGCTCGAAAAGAGGTACCTTTGCGAAATTATTCTATCGAGTCAACTTTATTAAATCGTGTTTCCATTCGATATAGTCCCTCGTAACTATTCTCAATAATACCAATAATATGTATTCCTAGATTTTAAATTTACTGTTAACTACTTCAAAAATGAATTCTAAAAACCTGTTTAAGTGGATTTTTAGGTACCACTGGGCCTTAATCCGTTTTCATTCAAAAAAAGGAGGAGCTTTCTCAATTTGACCGTATATATATTTTTTATTTTCATGTGTGTTCGCGGATAACTCCGTTGTTAAGGAACCGATTTTGATGATTCTTTTTTTGTTGGAAACGAGATATCCCAAGGGTGGTACTATGATAAGGAAACTAGGGTCTGATGATGGCATCCCAGATAAATCGAGGGGAACCATAGTTTCTTGTTTGAAGTCGGTTTTTTTTTGTTCAAAATTACGTTTTAATTTTACGGTTTGAAACTTGGCAGTTGTCCCGTTGGCAGCCTTTGGGGTACGAACCCCAAAATTAGAAATTTCAAGTAATATTTTCCTGATGAAAATTTAACTTATAGAATAGAATAGAAAAACTTTTATTTAGAGCACAGTACAACAATTTCCAGGTACAATTTACAAACGATAGAAATAAACTATAAAAAATAGCTGTACTGTGCACCAAATCGGTACTGACTCAGCATATTATGTTGCAGTATACTCTGCAGCGCTGTTATTCTGCCAGAAACCGGTTCGGCGGACGAACGAACGCTCTCCACAACATGTTAAAAAAAAATTAAGCATAATTAAAAATTTTGAAAAAAACCCACGACGGTAAAAATCTCATCAAAAAAGAATAAAAAATGTTATTTTGCACTAATATTGTAGCGCCCTCTAGTTTTTATTATTTGGCAACATGCATTAAGCTACCACGTACACATTGCTGAAAACAGAATCGGACATTTTGTTTTAATTATATTGCAACATTGTTTTGCACTAATATTGTGGCGCCCCCTAGTGAGTTACAGCCATGACACCTGTCTAAGAACATGAACTCATCCAACACAAACCCGTTATTGAAAATCGCATCAAAATCGGATCATTAGTTTAGAAGATAGGTGGGAACATTACTTTGCACAAACGCACACACAAACAAAAACATCTCTCACCCTAAACGCATATACCTGCTCCGTTCCGACGTGGGTAAAAAATTTAATAAATTAAAATGGAAACAATAAAAATGTTATTTTTAAAAGTAGACGTAAAAGAACGAACAAGTTATATCGTTGTTAAACTAAATATGTACAACTGTGTGCGATTGTATGTATGCCTAGTATGTGCTTGAATCAGGTATAAGCAATATGGTATGAGTTAAATCATCATCACAATCTTCATCCAATGAGGCATTTCTATACAAGTGTCTTCTATGCAATGTTATTTATTCCAATGGCACGAGATGAGAGTAGTATGGGACGATGCGCAAACCTGTCTTTTTATCGCATCCTATCAAAAACTCTGAGACATCCTGTATATTTTTCAGAAACAGTACGCGTTTTACTGCATGATAAAATACACTTGTATGTGTGTTACGGCGAGTGTTGTGCGTGAGAGTGGCTCGCATGTTTGAGTAGTGAATACCTTGTGTCAAAGATGTTGGAGCTCTAAACAAACTTTATCAAGTAGATTGGTGATCTAGTTAAGTAGTTAAGGTGCATGCGCGCTTGAATGTTCGTGCGGATGGTGGCGCATTGGGAGCCGGGTCGTTCCTTTCCCTCTAATATGGTTGATGGGAGCGATGGCGACTCTCGCGTTATACTCGTGACCGGGTGCTGTCTGTGTGAACTGGCCTACTCTTGTTAAAGGCATTAATGACATTCAATGATTTTTATGTATAACTTTTCACGTCATATTGTTTTCGTGTTCCAATGACATAATCTGGTTTATATCAAGGATTTAATTTTGACGTTACTAACTAATTATTATTTATTTCTTGATTCTTCACAAATTACATTGTTATTATTATTTTATTACTATCAGAAAGAGTGTAATTTGCACCTATTTTGAATAAATATATTGAATTGAAAAGTTTGCAGGAAACCTCCTGGTGTATGTGGTTTAGAATAGCTTTATTTGGCAGCCATTTGGGGAGATCTAGTGTTCAACATTGAACGTCTCCTTAAAATCTGCCTATCGAGCAAAACATTTTTAACAGCGTTTATGGAAAAGTGTATTGTTCCCATGAAAAAATACAGTCAGTTCTTTTTCGTTACATTAAACAGGCCGATACTAGAGTAAATTTAATCACTGATATCCCAAATTTTACAGACAATTTTTTTTGCAAACATTTTACAGCAAAAAGAATAATTGTAAATGCAAAAAAAACCATAAAATAACTCACTTCAATCACAACAACGTAGTAAAATTTAGCACCATCTTTGTTTTTGCTGATTCCCTAAAAAAAGTCCTGAATCGATTTTGATCAAGTTATAATGTTTACTCACGTAAGGAAGGATCACTGTAGAAACGCACACATACACTGATATTTTAATTTTACTCGCATAATATATATACAGGACTGAATTTTACTGAATTGAACTGAACTTAGAGTTCAAAGTCGCTTACCAAATTTGTTCCTGGTCGTTTCGGCACCATATTTTTCATGTTAATCTAAAAGGATATCCTTTCAAGTAAAAAAAAAACCAAATCGGTTTATAATTGACGGAGTTCTGAGGTAACAACTACATTAAAAAAATTAAAACCGAATTGAGGCTCTTCTCCTTTTTTTATAACAAAATCGGGGTGAGGCTGTGTCGTGCGGACACGGCCGTATGTTTTACATAAATGCGTGCATATAACGGAATATATTTTCTCTGAGCGTGTCATATTATTTATATTATAAAAAATACTAATTGGGTCGCTGGACTTCAATTACGGCAATGTGGCATTTCGTCTGCATATTTTAAGACGGGACTACGATCAATAATTATTTCTCATGTTTCCTTCACCTAAAGGTTGTTTGTAAGAGATCGCTTGTTAGCGATAAGACAGCCTATGTGTACAACTTCCTTAGTTGAAGTTGAAGTTGAAGTTAGGGGCGGGCTGATTTCCGCAACCAGGCGACCACTGCGCCCATTTTGCGTGGTTGGCCGGCATCACTGCCAGCCCAGCTCCTCCAAGAAGCCCAGTAGCCCCCGTAGGTTGCCGACGACTTCCTGGAGTGACCTCGGGTCACCGAGGTGCACGACCCTGTACTGTGCCAGCCCCTCGCAATCCAGTAGGATGTGGGCAGCAGTCTCCTCAGCCTCCATACACGCTCTGCATAGGGGGCTGTCGGTGATACCTAGAGCGAATAGGTGTTTATTAAAATGGCCATGTCCAGTAATAGCGGCTGTTACCTTGCGGAGCTGAGCTCTCCCAAGTCTCAGAAGCTTTCTGGACAGACCAGGGTTAGTAGCCGGAAGGGCCATCCTCGCTTGCATGCAGGTTTCCAGACCGGACCAGTACAAATTGTGTTCATTTCTTGTGCGATTCCTCAGGGTGGACCGTAGCCAGCCATATGGGAGGGGTATTATAGGTTCCGGTCCCACAGCCATTAGCTCTGACCCTCTCCTGGCAAGCTCATCCGCCGCATCGTTGCCGCGTGAGTTGCTGTGCCCTTTAATCCACTGCAGAGTTACGCCGCCGCGGTTACATACCTCTGTCAGTTTTTGTTGGCACTCCAGTATGAGCCCCGATGTGATCATGCTGCTCTGCAGGGCCTGTAATACGGCTCTGCTGTCAGAGAGGATGCGGATGGGGTACTCACGCACCTCCCTTGCAGCAATCGCCTCAGCTGCCTTGATGATGCCCATACACTCAGCCTGAAAGACCGTGTTATGCGCACCCAGGGGATTGGCTATCTTGATGTTCAGATCCTCGGAGAAGACCCCATACCCGGTGCCAGTGCCTGTTTTAGAACCATCGGTAAATACCCGAAGTTCTTTCAGGTTCTGACCCTCCCAGGGCTCCTCATGTAGCTGTACCTTGTATTTCATGTCAAAGACATACCGTTTAGGGATTCTATCATTCGTTGCTGCGAACAGTGGCTCCTCCGCGATGATATCGTGCAGGAGCTCAGTGTGCGGGATCCTGTTTATGCTCCAAAGAGACAGCAGTTTTAGACGGGCTGCAGCACTAGCTGCTTCCTGTTGGATAAACAGGTGCAGAGGCGGCAGGTCCAGGATGGTTTCCAGGGCTGCAGTTGGAGTTGTCCGCATGCAGCCTGTCACAGCCATGCATGCCATTCTTTGAAAGCGTTGCAGTTTACAACTTCCTTAATCATTGTATCTTTTTTTTTTCTCTTGTGATTTGCAATAAAGTGTTTTCAATCAATCAATCAATTCCAGGTTCTAAAGACTATCTTAGGATGACCTCGAGGAGTCTTGAGATGTTTTGAGAAAAATTTGGAGATGCCCTTCAATATCTGCGGGCCTTCTCACCATTTTAATACTTACCGAACTGCTACTACTGAAGCGTACTGAAGTCCCTGGACACCTTCCATACTAAGTGCCCCCTGCGTGCTACTAAGGCCAGTTACCCTACCTACCTACTTATATTTTGGACGCTCTGCAGTATATGCAACTATTAAGGCCAAATTAAGAAATAAACTCTAATTTTAAATTTTTTTTTTAATCCACGATAGACCTATCTACTTGCGAACCCTAAAACGCCGCATTTTTTATGACAACACTTAAGTTTGACAGCTGTCATCCAAAACTCAAAAAACGTCACTCAAAAGCGTCGGTGACTCAACCGATAACGACTCGGTCTTCCTAACCAGAGGTCACGGTTTCAAATCCGGACAGCCAATATTGTGATATCAGCTCATATACGTCCCCACCGAGGGGCTCGAGCCTACCCTGAATTGGGGCGATTGGCCCTTAGTCGACCACGCGGGCCCAGTGCGGGTTGGTCGACTTCACACAAAAAGGGGGAGTTTCTCCGCAGGCGTGTGCAGTTTTCCTCACGATGTTTTCATTCACCGTAAGAGCGTCGGATAAACGTACATATGAAATCTAAATTTGAAATCATATTGGTACGTGACAGGATTCGAACCATGCCCTCCCGGACGCTCCACTGACGCTCACTATACGGCCAATATATCAATTATCCCAAAACTAAGATCTCGAAGAGATTTATGATTTCTATATATAAACTAGTAGTCTAGGATAAATAGGATTTAAGTTATGGTTAAGTTTGACAGGGCATCCAAAATAAAGATCTCTACGATATCTATCATTTCTATTTAAATAACCTGGTATCAATAGCTTTTAGATTAGTCGTTTTAAATTCGAGAACTGTCATTGGAAATTAAGATCATTGATTTATCTAAAAAATCAGTAGTCCAGGATCAATGGTTTCTGAGTTAAGGCGGTTTTAAGTTTGAAGCGTTCAAGTAAGTCATTAGTTGCCTATGGAATCCATGTTGAAATTTATTGTGTTACAATTTTATTTGCAATTACACTAACTGTACGGGCGCCGTCGTCGTTGATCCGCTTGGGGCTCGGACACATAAATGAATTATCTATCTATCTGACAGTTTACCTAGAATAAAGTATTAAAGTAGATACTAATACGCTTATTTTAACTACACAAAGAACAAGAATAAAATAAAAGACGTAATAAAGAAAAATTAAAAACTAAGTTTAAACACAAACAGGACGAACAAAGTACTGCCAATGAAACGGCACTGACTCGGCATAAATGTTGTAAATTGTGTTCCCACAGCTCCACCTTCGCTCTTTTGCACTGCCGGCACCGCTTCACTCGTTCGTAAATGTTTTATGGGTATCGTTGTGTTTCTCTTGATACCTACTTTCCAACCGTACACAACTCATGTGTGTGAAGTTGACCAACCCGCACTGGGCCCGCGTGGTCCACTAAGGCCCGGTTGCCCTAATTTAGGGTAGGCTCGAGCTCCTCGGTGGGGACGTATATGATAATGATGATGACAACTCATGTACTTCGACTTGGCTTTTTGACAAGTATAGGCCGAAGTTGTTTGTTTTTCAAATTTTTTTCCCGCTAGGCATGGCACTTTGGCTACTTATTCACTGATACCATTAAATCTAACATAGTTCTAATAGTTATGGAGCTACACAACAAAACTCTATACCCATTTGAGTGTAATTATTTAATTTTAGAAATTACACCCAGCATGGAAGCAAATAGAAAACGTATTCACGTCAAAACATATAAAATCACGTAAACAGACAAGGAACACAAGCAACGTATGTATACTGGATAGAGCCGTGATAAAGAACGGCTCCAGACTGAGCTTAAATTTCGTTTTTTTAAGCTGTCTTAAAATTAGTTATTCAGGATAAGACAAAAAACAACAATGCTATGTAGATTGCACAGCGAAACTTACACATCTATTTCTAAAGCGAGTGCTCTAACATCATTGGCGAAGAATTAGAACTAGGCCGCGCACTGAAACGGCGGTGTTTTTACGGCTTTCGGCTCTGAAATGTTAACCTTACGTACTTTCATGTCTTCTAACGAAGACGTGGGATAAAGTAGATATTTAGACCCGCATTATGCTTCGTACTAAAGAATACTGTTTTACGACAGTACGGGACTGTTTGAGATGGTGCTCAGAGCGGTAGTATATACTACCGTTCGGTGGAATTTATAACATCAGGTTATTGTTATAGGGTGCGAAGCCTACAACGCCAAATGTTTAAGTTCAAGATTTCCCAAAATTCAAAATCTATAAGTACAACATAAAACCGGCCAAGTGCGAGTCGAACTAGCACTCCGAGAGCTCCGTACCTCTTAACCTCCACACCTCTCCCCACAACTACATAGTAATAATGACAATAATACCTATTCACATTAATAACAAAAGACATCAACGCGAACTACAAAAATATGCTTTTTTTGTCAATTAGTTCGGATTCCTTAGCGCGAGTACGACTCATACTTGGCCAATTTTTATTATTCTTTGTTTTACATTAGTTTAAGAGCTACAATCACACCAAATCAAAATACTTCTAATTCCCTTATATTTTCACTTTTTCTAATTTTTTGTATTTGATGTTATAGCGGCAATAGAAATACACATTCTGTAAAATTTCAATTATCTACCTATTACTGTTCACAAAATACAGCCCGCTGACAGACGAACAGACGGACAGGCAGCGAAGGCCTAGTAATAGGGTCCCGTTGGTCACCCGCTGGGCATACGGAACCCTAAAAATGTATCCCTGTTTCCTTTGGTCTCGCCATAACTTAAGAACAACTTTACAGATTTCATTAACTTTTTAAAAGTTTTCTAATACTTTGTAGAAGCTTCTTACAAAAAGAAAAATTTAGTAAAAAGTAAAAAATAAATAAGTTTATTCATTATTCACTTATTTATTTAGTCAATAAAGTGTAGTGTAGTGTAGCGTAGTGTAGTGTAGAGAAAAGTCGAGTTTTTAAGGCGGTTTGAAGTTCGCCGGGTCAGCTAGTAAGCAGTTATACGCGAACGGAGTAGCGGGGCGGATAGCCAGTAACTATATGAATAAGATTCTTTGAATAGTAAAATTTGGTAACTTCCATCTTCAGCACCATCGTCACTTACCACCAGGTGAGATGTTGTCAATGAAAAAAAAAGTAAACCAAAAAACCGATTTTGAAATAATTTTACATCGATAATTGGATGACGTATATCTGTGTCGGTATTGCATTATTTTTTTGAATAACGAAATAGAAATCCATCATTAACAATAAATTTGTTTTACGTTTTTTTACCTTGAAAACAAGTTTATTGGTTAATAATGGAATCGTGTTTCGTTTTTCAAAAAAGTAATACAATACCGACACAGATATACGTCATCCGATTATCGATGTAAAATTATTTCAAAATCGGTTGTTTGGTTAACAAATGAATCAAAGACTACGTTTGTATGTGATTTATGAACTCCAGCGGTCTCTTAAGAGCAGGCTGACAAAATTAGTGTATTTTTGCTAGAATATGTTGAGTCGGCCGTAAGCTTGCTGAACGTGGAAACTACACAGCTGATGCTTTGAACCTTCTACTTTCGTATGGCTAAACCAAAAACACAATTTATTGGTTTTCGCTCCATACTTTTTATTTTGTAAAACTGTTTAGTTTTGAGAGATTATATTACTTTTATACTTAATTATTATTTTTATTCCATAATTGATAAGCTCTTGGCATCATCTCACTTGATGGTAGGTAACGATGATGCCGAAGATGGAAGCGGGCTTACCAAGATTCCCTAACGCAATGGGGATCTGGCTATTATATTTTCAAGCCGGAAAACATCAATGCTGGAAACACTGATGTTTGGCGACAAGACTTTGATACGATGGTGGTTAGCCAGGCGGGCTATGAAAATTCCCTACGTCCCACCAAACCGAGTCTTACAAAGTTGACTCGAACCCGCGACCTCCTGGTGTGAAGAAAATGGACTAATCATTAAGCCACGGAGGTGGTTAAAAGCGGTTATATATAAGTTAGGCGCATATAATAAATACCGACATTGAGTGAATAAAGGTATTATAAAACGAGAAATTTTCCTTGAATGTTTACTAAGCTCGCAATAAACGAAAAGTCTATTTACGTCCAAAGTAAAAGTAAAGGACAAATGGATAAATAGGTCGCATTAAGACACCCACGCGAAATTCAACTGTGAAACTGAATAAATAAGAATAAATATCAGGTTGTTCACCAGTGGCGCACGGGCAGCCCACTTTCTTGTATATGAAAATAATCGTATAGTTTTACGCAGTTTAGAGTGAATGTGACAGTACTCGGTGAAAAGTGCCAATAAGGTATTTCGACCTACAAATAGGATGGCAATGGTAGGTACATTTCGTTGTAGCTATTTTTTGTGAATTTTTTACGCAATACTTTACAACGCATACGTCATTGATATTGCATTTAAGTTAAATATTATATGATTGTATGCTGTAACTCGTCATCATCATCATCATATCAGCCACAAATCGTCCACTGCTGGACAAAGGCCTCCCCCAAGGATTTCCACGGCGACCGGTCCTGCGCTGCCCGCATCCATCGGCTTCCCGCGATCTTCACCAGGTCATCGGTCCACCGCGTGGGAGGCCTGTAGCGTTTCCGGTGCGCGGTCGCCACTCGAGAACTTTACTGCCGTGCCCCATCGGCCATCTGTATCTGTAACTCGTCATCTGAAAGCAATTAGGCCTCACTACACTACACCAATTAATACCCAGCAAAGTTTTGTGGGAAGTGACACGCTCGAACTCGAGTTTCGTAAGGCCACATAGTTTCCTAACTTCGACCAAATAGTTTTCGACTGTATTACAAACTAGCTCTTGACCGCGGTCTCGCCCGCGTGGACACCGTTATTATGACTGTCTTTGAGAGTGAGTGGTGCGCGAGTCGCATGCGGCTCGCGAGCGTGGATATTAGTTTTCACCAGATCCCTATCCCAGATCGGGCTATTCTGTTTAGCAGTCTATGTCATTTCCCAGTCCCTCAATCATCGCTGTACAAAAAAAACCACAATAATCCATTGTTCCGTTGCAATATTAAAGAAACCATTTTTGGTTAATAGTTATTTTTGATAAGAGTACAAGGGTGGTAAAAGGTAAATAACAAACGAGTGACATTTGTAAGCCCGAGCCGCAGGCATCATCACGAGTTTGTCATTTCCCTTTACACCCATGTTACGAGTATCATACGACATTTTTCAATACAGTTGTGAGAAAACAGGTAAAATAAAAAAGGACCGTAACAGAAAAACAAAATACATTAGTACATATCTATCAAGGTTTCGACAACCAAAGTTCATTTTACGCAACTTTTCCGGGGGGTAATCTCACTTTATTTTTATTATACATACACATAAGTATACTTTTTATTACACGTATATTAACTATTCATAATTTTATTCGTATTCACAACTAAAACCACTTAATTCAGTTTTACGAAAATTGCGCCATATTTTAGCTAGCACACGTACGCATGCGTAAGTTTTTTTTAAATACAGTGTAAACTCTATATAGCGACACTCAAGAGACCGAACATTTTGTGACGTTATTGAGAGTTTTCGTTATACAGAGAGAAATTAGCGTCAAAGTAATCCAACTGTACCCAGAAAATTTTGACGTTTTAAGGAGTTAATCGTTATATAGAGTGACGTTTTACAGAGTTTACACTGTATTATCATGAATAAACTACAATAAACCTCGGGATGATATTATAAGCATTAAAACCTCTTTGGAAAAGATGACCCATTCCTTGATGCGCTTCATTCATATTTATTCCTCTTTCTTCACACAAAGAGAATCTAATCAGCTAGCGTTATGTACATACTAACCTCACGGAGCAACAACCTGTCTTCTTTAAGAAGATTCTGTATCTTTGTTTCTTTTATTTTTTTATGTGGATCAAAGAAATGTGCTGGAAATGTATTGTTTCTTAGAGCTACAAATTAAAAAAAGTGCCCAATTAAAAAGCATGTGTGCGGTAAAATCAATTTTTTGCAAAGTTAACTAGTATATAAAGTGCCACTTTTCGAGCAACTACATTGACAAGAGATTTTTGCAATACCCTCAGGAACTGCATCCGACTATGCTATTTGCACGACACAAAAAGTAGCCTATATCCTTCCCAGTAACACAGGCTACCTGCAGGCCAAATTTTATCAAGTTTGGTCTAGGTGTTGAAGCGTGAAAAGGTAACAAACAAACAAACACATTTTCACATTTATAATATTAGTAAGGGTTAACTCCAGCAGCTCGTTATGAGGAGAGGGTAACTTGCTTAAGTGCTTGTTAGGAGGGATTGATTGGTTAGGTTTGATTAGGTAGCTAGATAGATAGATAGATAACAGCATTTATTATTATTATTTGTTACTTAGGTAGCTTAGTTAGTAATCTAAAACTAGATATATTATAAATACTCTTTACTGGCATAATGACGTACTTCGGCATGCTAGATCACCCGTTAGGCTCTACACGCGAAACGTCCTTAATGCGAAATGATTATGATCTTCTCTCCATTATAAATATAAAATGCTCTCTAATACACACAAACACACGCATGCAAACGCACGCACACACACACACACGCACACACACACACACACACAGAATAAAGAAAATACACACACTTCTGAGATTCTACATTAATTGAACTTTTAGGTAGCTTAGTAAATTTTTGTACTTTTTCACTGTTAAATCTATATTTAAATTCTCTTTATGTTTTATATTTCAAACGTTAAACAACATTATTCTTTCTTACGGAGGTGGGCGTTAGTAACTGCGACACATTCTCCACTGATGCAGTTGCTATCGTACACATTAAATTTGTACCCGTAGTTGGTTCCAAATAAATAAATTTTAATTAATTTTAATTTATTATGACCTACAAGCCTACGCGGAATGACCTACACGCATTATGATATGACTTACGCATTATGACCTACTAATGAAATAGTGGCTCGCCCATAAATACCTACTTTGGGTACAGATCTATTAAACTATCGAAAGTGGACGTGTATAGCATGATAATTAGATTATTTGCAACAAAAACCTTAGTGATTGGTGCTAAGTTTGTTTAAAATAATTATCAAAAGGATGAGAATAATTACAAAATATAATTTTTATCAAAAAAAAAAATACAAAAAAGAAATGCTTATTGTTAAAGTACTCGATTAATAAAAATCTACTAGTGCTACGCATTTGACAACTGTCATTCCAATGATCATACAATTTACCTTGTAAAAGTGTGAGTTCGTTAACAACCCACAAACGTGCCACTATTGGGGCTGTCATTCCAACGATTATACGATTAACCTTATATAAGTGAGTTCGTTAACAACCCATAAACGTGCCACTGATGCTGTCATTCAAATGCTCATACGATTTACCTTGTAAAATTTATTTAAACGTGCCACTGGTCGGGCTGTCATTTCAATGAACATATTATGATTAACCTTGTGAAAGTGAGTTTGTTAACAATTCACAAACGTGCCACTGGTGCTGTCACTCCGATGATCATCCGATTTACCTTATAAAAGTGAACTCATTAACAACCCACAATCGTGCCACTGGTGCTGACATTCCGATTTACCTTCTAAAAGTGAGTTCATTAACAACCCACAAACGTGCCGCTTATGGGGTTATCATTCTAATGCTCATACGATTAACCTTGTAAAAGTGAGTTCGTTAACAACCCACAAACGTGCCACTAGTGGGGTTGTCATTTCAATGATCATATGATTAACCTTGTGAAAGTGAGTTCGTTAATAATTCACAAACGTGCCACTGGTGCTGTCACTCCGATAATCATACGATTTACCTTATAAAAGTGAGTTCATTAACAACCCACAAACGTGCCTCTGGTGGTGCTGTCATTCTAATGATCATACGATTTACCTTGCAAAAGTGAGTTTGTTAACAACCCAAAAACATGCTACTTCTGGGCCTGTCACGCCAATGATCATACGATTTACCTTATAAAAATGAGTTCGTTAACAACCCACTTAAGTGACACTGGTGCTGTCATTCCAATGATCATAGTACGATTTACCTTGTGAAAGTGAGTTCGTTAATAACCCACAAATATGCCACTGGTGCTGTCACTTCAATGATCATACGATTTATCATACGATTTCCTGCAGCTTCCTTTAGCGTTTCCAATTATTTTATTTATTTGTAATACCTACCACAATTGGCATTGTATCTAACGAAAATAAACAGATTTTTTTTCCACAATTGACAAAAATTTGGCATCAATATCATTATTTAATTATTTTTTTTCATTAACGATTGTTTTTTTATGATTTTTAAATAATAAAAAAGCGATGACATCACATCTTTAAACCATCTTTAAACACTATAAAAAAAAAGAAACACAGCGTTACTTTTTATTGAAAATTATAAAACGATTATTATTATTACTTCAAAATATGAAACTTAAGCTACTCTGCTCACTAGACAAGAGGCGAAGTGGCAGGAGCACCTCCAGCGGAAGCACAGTCGGCTGGAGTTCAGTGCGACGGGGAGAGAAAGCCTCCAACTATCCGGGCATTTTCAAGGAGGACTGCTTTTAGTTTATTATTATTTTAATAATTATTGAGATTGATTATTATGCAATGCCTACCTGGTACAATTAATTTACTTTTTAGGGTTCCGTACCAGATAATGGGACCCCTATTACTACGTCCATTTGTTCGCCTTTTAGAAGACTGTAACTTTTGAACCGCAATAACGCCTTTTGTATGGGGACCTCCGTAATTTCCATATTTTTTTTTTTGTTAAAGCGGCAAC
The DNA here is from genome assembly GCA_947284805.1 of Coleophora flavipennella. NCBI lineage: Eukaryota > Metazoa > Arthropoda > Insecta > Lepidoptera > Coleophoridae > Coleophora > Coleophora flavipennella. The sequence goes on from OX369260.1 coordinate 2,902,045, forward strand.
AGAAATACACATTTTGTCAAAATTTATATTGTTTACATTTACGGTTCATGAAATACAGCCCGCTGGCAGACAGACAGAATTACGGACGGACAACGGAGGATTAGTCCCTTTGGTAAGTTGTCGAGTGAAAAGTTGTGACGAGGGACAATGTACTAAACGTTCTAAAAATTCATGTCTTTCTTCTTAAATCATACCTAGTAGAGGTCCACGAATGGGTTTTCATGCAAAAAACAAAACAGTTACTATCAAACTTGTCTTTCTTCCAGTATTTTTTTTATCATACTGTACATCACGGTCAATTGCATTATTAATAAATATTAGGTTATAAATTAGATTTCCTACGTCGTCTTACTTCTCACAAGAACATTTCGCCACAAATTAACGAAAGTCGACGACACAGAAAAGAAAATAACGATAAACATGAGTAAATGGCAGACTGGATAATTATGTTGTCAAGGACGCTCAATCACAAAAGTTTCTCTAAGTTCACTAATCAAATCCGTTGTTAGAGCTACGAGGGGTTGTTTGATAGGCAGTAATCAATACTTCTGCATAGTTATAATGTCCGCATACTTGTGAGAAAGTTTGTTTCCGTTGCGAAGGGAGAGTGGTTGATTTGTTCATTGGCTCCTTATATAGGCTTAATAATATTGTACCGCTACTGTAGTGCGATGCAGCCGTCATTCGCAAGAAAACTGTATCCCTGATCCGCAGAATACGGGACAGCCCTAACAGCATCCTGAAGACGTTAGCAAATAGGTGCACTTCGCCGCTATGGAGGTGCCATGTGCGGCGGGTGATCACGGACACTAGTGGCTCATTTCCTTGATCGTCCTCGGTACATGTCTTTATTCATGTCTTTATTATTTCTTAATGTTTCTATATTATTTTTATTGTAACTAACCTACTATAAGTTTTACAAACATACTATGGATCGCAGTTATCTGAAATAAACAATTTTAATTTAAAAAATAATAATTTAATGTACATATTTTTGTGACATTGCTAACATTTTTCTTCTTCTTGCTTTAACCAACAGAGACTTGGTTGTAATATCGGATTGGAGCAGGTCGTTTGGTCTTAGAAAAATCCGTCGAAGATTCAAACCATCATCATAGGAAGTTCCTGCTACATTTTACGAGTGATTTTGTGAGCCTCCCGGCCGTCTTTTCTTGATGATGTAAGAGTACCTTACAGCAGTGACAAGGTGAGAAACCTCGGCATCTACTTTGACTGGACGCTGTCTTTGGAACCCCAAGTTGCTGAAGTCAGCCGGAAAATATTTGGTTCTATCAGGTCCTTAAACCGTTTGCGGAACTTCCTTCCTACAGCCCCAAAAATTTCACTAGCACAAACCGTTCTTCTTCCGTTCCTTGATTATGCTGACGTTTGCTATCTTGATCTCACGGGAGTTCTCTCAAGCAAACTTGAACGTCGCCAAAAGGTTGCCATAAGGTTTATTTTTGATTTACGTAAATACGACTATGTTTCCGAATACAGAAGTAAACTTAAGTGGCGTCTTATCCGCCGCCGTAAAGACCTACATATCCTTTCCTTTCTATATTCTATCCTGTTTAACCCAAAAACACCCTTGTACCTCAAAGAGTCCTTTCAGTTTCTCTCTTCCACTTATAGCCGTACTCTCCGCTCCTCTGACAATCTCTGCCTGTACATTTTTACTCACTCTACTTACTTCTTCGCTCACTCATTCACTATTTAAGCTATCCAGCTTTGGAATTCTCTTCCCGTTTCTATCCGGTAAGCTCCTTCTCTTAACTCTTTTAAATATCAAGTTATAGAATACCTCTGATGTCTTCAATCAACGTGTTAGCACTATTCCTTGTTTTAATGATCAATATTTATTAGTATATATTTTTATTATATGTAAGTATAGTTTATATTATTATTATTTATATTTTGTTTAGTACTTTTATTACATGTTGTATTATGATTAAGATTTAAAATATGTAGTTCAGTATTGTAAATTTTTCTGTTTTCAATTTGTTGCATATGTTTGCTTTGCACATCCCTTACTTTTATTAAATTGTATCCATATACTGGGTTGCCTGGACGAAATTTATCTATATATTTATTTATTTTAGGAAGACTAACAGCAAAATAATAAATAGTATATAAAACTTTTAAATAAATACAGTGCTATATACTTATTCAAGCAATAAGGCCGCCTACATGGTACAATTTAAAATTTTACTGTGTATTCTGTACTATTCTCTATATATATATATTTGTTATTGTACAATAAAGCATATTCGATTGTTAAATTTTTCGACCATTTCTGTTTCGACAGGCTGTTCATCAAATAGAGGAAGTATTGTAAAAATAATAAACATCATCATAATATCAACTGGAACACGTCCACAGCTGGGACAAAGTCCAAGGATTTTTACAACGACAGGTCTTGCGCCGTCTAGCGGCTTCCTGCGACCTTCACCAGGTTAAAGATACATTGCGCACCTTCCGGTGCGCGATTACACTCGAGGACTTTACTGCCCCATTGGCCATCTGATCGTGGATATTTTTTCTCACACTGCTAACATTTTCCAAATATTACTATTTAATAATCGATATGCTATCATCAGTTAAGTTACACCTTTAGGTAGGTTTCGTTTGTGATGATAGTTCAATCGTGGTATCACAAATAAGGTTCCGCGCTAAAACTTTAACTACCAACAGTTCAAGACCTCTCGGTTAATACTTTGCTCAAGGTAAATAGGGGTCTACTTATTCTGGACCTTAGATTTTTTTTTCTATGGGAACGGAAAGACTTGAGATTTTCTTATAGAATTTCCTGTAATCTATGCATTCAACCTCATATTATACTGTTTTAGGTTCCATACAAAAAAAAACCAAAACGGAACCTTATAGAATCACTCGTGCGTCTGTCAGTCCGTCCGTCTGTCCAAGCCAATTTCCTCCGAATCTACTGGACCAAATCAAGTGAAATTTGGTAGGATAGTGTAATCCTATGACCCAAACACAGATGTGCAAAGTAAATATATTTTTAAGCTATTGCATAGCTTTTATCGCGGGCCTTGAGCGCGGGGACCGAATCCAGAAATTCCGTAACGAAAAAAACCTCACGCTCGTGGTTGCCATGGCAACAATATCGGTTGTCAAAACAAACATATAAGAAGATTTGATAATTTTCGGAGAATAATAAAAATCTTTTCATAAACTGTATATACCTCCATATGACAAAAATGATTTGATTATTTTCTACTAAATACATACTATACTACATAAAATAATACTACATAAAAAGTAAATACTTACTAAGTATTTACTTTCAAACATATATTGATGGAGCTAAAGAAGTTTTACTTCAGTCGTGTGGTCTAAAGCACACTCGTATTTTAAGCTATTGTAAGTATTCTATCTATCCATCATGATGATGGTGATGGTGGTGGTGATGGTGGTTGCGATGGTGGTCGCGATGGTGGTCGCGATGGTGGTCGCGATGGTGGTCGCGATGGTGGTCGCGATGGTGGCCGCGATGGTGGTCGCGATGGTAAATAATTATAATTACATAAGTTGATAAAAAATGCTATGTAATAGCTTTACCGCGGCAGTCCCCGAGTGCCACACGTCTTTTTTTTTTTAAATAAGGGTTATTTTCGGGGGAAAAATTGAGAAATTAAAAAAAAAAGTTTTGGAAACCTTATTGTGTCATGTATCAAATGAAAGGGCTCGTTATCAGGATCTTAAATATATTTTTGTATATATTGTAAAATAAATAGTTTTGATTTTATTCATGAAAGAAGATGAAAATTTACCATTCTCCCCCTGTTCTCCGAAACAACTGAGACTAAAAAACATACAAAATATAGTTCATTGCTTGTAGATTACAGGAAAACCTATAAGAATTATATCAATTGAAAAAAAAAGTGGTAAACTCTATGTAATACGCTCACCTACGGAAAATAGTTCTAGTCGTAATAGAAAATAGTCTATCGGTGTTCTACAGAATTCATTTCGGAAAGTGTATCCTGGAGCTTCACGACCTCATTCCCCCTCTTTATTTCAACATCGAACGACCAGGTGCGGAGGGTGATTCCACCCCTTTGTCGTTGATGTTCCACTTTTACGCACGAAGCGTTTTGCTTCTTCGTTCATTATGCGAACGGGCAAGAGTAGAATTCCCTGCCAGCGTCTGTATTCCCCGATTCGAGTAGGAATCTTCAAGACGAGAGTAAATAGGCACTTATTGAACTTGCGCGTTACATCTTCGGCTGTATCGGCATTTATATAAGGTGCAGCCAAACACACTGAAATTTTTATAAACAAAAATAAAACTCTTATCATACTGTGAGGATTTCAAATGTGATATTTTGTATTTGACTTTGGCATTGTACGGAACCCTCTCCACGCGAGTTCAACTCGCACTTGGCCGGTTTTATTTTTCAAGGTTTTAAACCCAGTAGTATCGGAGATAAGGGAGGGGGGGGGGGGGGAGATAGTAAATTTTCGCCTATTTTGTTAAATAACTTCAAAAGTATTCTTCCTAAATTTATTTAAAAATATAAATTTGAGATTTTCACAACAAGTCCTTTCTTTGATATGTCACACAATAAGTTTTGAAAAACTTTTTTTTTATTTTTTTTTATTTATTACCTTAAGTGGCCCCTATGTTTAAAATTCATTTATTTAAGTTACAGGTCCGTCTTTGAGTCACTAACGTACATACGTGTACCAAACTTCAACTCAATCGGTCAAGTAATTTCCAACCAAATGGGCTGTGACAGACGGACGGACAGACAGGCACACGAGTGATCCTATAATGATTCCGTTTTTACTTTTTAAGGTACGGAACCCTAAAAACAGAAAAAAAAGTAATGCCCAGGGCAACTTGGTAATATTATGGACAGAAACAATACATTCGCATCGTTACTGCTGTACATTACATAATTTCAATTTTTGTGTGTACAAACGATTATCGCACTGTATGTATGCACTTTTGAACATGACTGTACACCAAAAAATTTATTTATTGAAAATAAGGAATTTAATTGTTCGATCGGCCCTTTGGAATTGTGGTGAAGGGTGATGACGGTCGTAATCGTATCAGCTCATATACGTCCCCATCGAGGGGCTCGAGCCTACCCTGAATTAGGGTGATCGGGGCTTAGTCGACCACGCGGGCCCAGTGGGGGTTGGTCGATTTCACACACAACCTGCGAGTTTCTCCGCAGGCGTGTGCAGGTTTACTCACGATCTTTTCCTTCACCGTAAGAGAGTCGGATAAACGTATTTGAAATCGAAATTCGATAACACATTTTTACGTGGCAGGATTCAAACCACGACCGACAGGAGGTAGCGGTCCTGGCCATTACGCCACCAAAGCTCTCCTGACGACGACGCTCTGATGACGGTACTTTGAAAGATTAGTCCTGAGTTAACTAACCTATTTTACTTAATTTTTAACCACGACGGTACGCAAAAGGAGTATGCGTTTAGGCTAAGAGGTTGCTGGGTTATTTTTTTGTGTGTATACAAACGAATATTACTCGAAACATACCATCAGGTAAGATGATGCCAAGGGCTTACCAATTGTGAATAAAAAAAAAACTAATATAGCCATATAACTCGATAATTACAGAGCCGTTTTCCTTTTTTTTTTTTATGTGTAACATCTTTGCTCTCGCTTTCCTGCAATTTGTGGGAGTGATTTCGTGAAATGGGACGGAAATGTGTCACAGGAAATGCGAAGGTTTTTTTATTCTCGAAAACTAACGTTGTCATAGCCATGCCGCCTAGTGTGATGGCAAAGGCAAAGATGACATACTACTATTCGAAGGGTCGGCCCGTGAATGTACGACCCGATAATTAATTAATTTCATTAGTATTTTGTCACATGTTACACATCATATGCGAGTACTGTGTAGGTCTCGTTTTTTTTTTTCATTTAAAAGGTATTATTTCAGGGCATGTTTTTAGACATGTTTTATGGCGGTAGACCACTAGGGGGTGCTGCAACAGCTAGGTAGGTTGGCACTTTAGGGCTTCTTAGAAACTATTCAGCTGACTCTGATGCGGTTTATTTTCATTGTACAAGTGTCATTTCAGAGGAGTAGGTTTTAAGGCATGTTTTACAGCAGTAGACCACCAGGGGCGCTAAAGCAGCAAGGATAGTTGGCGCCTGCGGACTACTCAGGAACTATTCAACCAAATCCGATGCGGTTTTGGGCTCTGTATGTTATTCTTACCAGACTGCCCAAAATGGAGGAAAACCTTTTGTTTGGGTGTATGTATTATGAATGCCCGTTTCTTTGGCTGAGCTTGTAGCCTAAACTGTTATATGGATTTTTAAGTGCGAGGTGTTGTTAGATCTTTCTTGATCCAGAAAGTGACATAGGATTTATTTTAACCTAACTGCCCACAAAATAGGGGTTATGTTTTTTTCAGTCTGGTTTGTATTTTTAATATATTGTTTAGGTTAGGTTAGGTTATTCTAGACATGTTTTACAGCTGCAGCTCTATAAAGATTCATAAAGCATACTTATGTAATGAAAGTTCGTGAAAAAAATAAAGGATCTAGGAAATACGGACAACAAAACCTGTAGAAGTATTTAAAAATTGAAATACTTTACGAAAAGGTCACAAAGTATTACCCTAGCGACCTTATAGTCTAGGACTTGTATATAAATGCACCTTTTTTTAAGGAAAATAATTATTTGCAATACCTGCAATAACAGTAACAGACACTTAAGTATTTAACGACTATATAGTTAAGTATTGATTAGTTTTATATAAAAGCCCACGACAGGCGTTAAAAAGTAATTGAAAAAGAATTAAATAACTATTTTAAAGTCTAGATAGAAATAAGAATCGAAAGATATTTTTTTTTAAAATCCAAGAAAATCCTTCGGGGACTGCCATTCTCCGTTTGGAAAAAATATAAATATACGCAATATAATTTAGCATGTAGACTTATGCAGTTTTTGGTCAATATTTATTGCTATATTTAATCTAAAATTTGGAAGAAAGAGAACGATGGCAGTCCCCGAAAAATTTTCTTGGATTTTTTGAATACGTTTCTTACTTTTCTCTATTCGGGGGCCCTAAAAAAAGTTATTAAATCTTTTTATATTAATGTTTTATAAGGATCATTTGACACATTTGTGCAGGCTGCTAAAAATACTCTGTGCTATGAACTATAACCTATATTCAACTTTAAATTTTTGGACCAATAGCGTAGTTTACGAAATGTAGGTAGGTGTTGAATTTATTTTTAGAGGTCCATCGCATCTCCTTGTGTAGGCGTACTGGCCGAGCGTTATAAAAAGATAAAAATTCAAATATTCATGGCTGGCGTTTGAAAATCCATCAAGATTTTTCTGCATTGATTATTCGATTAGCTTTTGGACTGAAAATAACACTTCCCTTATTACCAGAACACCAGTACGCACTAGACTAAGCAGAAAATAATAACAAACTAGTCAGCGGCCATCTGTAGTTTTGTGTATCATTAAGTGATACACGAAACTACAGATGGCCGTTGGGGCAGTAAAGTTCTCGAGTGGCGACCACGCACTGGAAAGCATAGTGTACGCAGGGCTCCCACTCAGTTGAGCAATGACCTGGTGAAGGTAACGGGAAGCCGCTGGATGCGGGCAGCGCATGGGAGAGGTGGAGATCCTTGGGGGAGGCCTATGTCCAGCAGTTGATGTCCTTCGGCTGATATGACGATGACACACTAAGGAAACAGAACAAAACGTGAAATAAATTAGTTTTTTTCTCAGCTACGCACCCCAAGCTAGAGTCCTGTCACACCGTGGACACTTCATACAACGGGCCAGAAATAACGTTTAACAAAACCTATGACGAAACATACGAAATGGCAACGAAATCCTATACGTTCGGTAACTAAACTGTAACCGATCTGTATCAATCTGGGTGACGAGGGGGTGAGGTCGCAATCTAGAGAGCGGCAGAGAGTGTCCATACTGTATTTTAGTACCAATATATATGTATACTTTTGGTCCTGCATAGGCGTTCCTACTTTATAAGAATAGTAACTAGGTGCTAATAGATTTGTTGGTACCTCTTCTTATCATCTCATATACGTCTCCACCGAGGGGCTCGAGCCTACCCTGAATTAGAACGATCGGGCTTTAGTCGACGACGCGGGCCCAGTGCGGTTTGATCGACTTCACACACAACCTTTAAGTTTCTTAGCAGGCGTGTGCAGATTTCCTAATGATGTTTACCTTCACCGTAAGAGCGTCGGATCGTACGTACGTACATATGAAATCTAAATTCAAAACACATTGGTACGTGGCAGGATTCGAACCATGGCCTCCCGGACAGGAGGTAGTGGCCGTAACCGTTACGCCACGGACGCTCTTTGTAGGTACCTACGTGGATTATATTTTTCCAGATCCTTATTTTCTGTAAGGAAAAAATAAAGCTTATCTCACAAGTATCAAGGTGAGCTCAAACACTATTTTTTTGTAAAGAAATAAACATGTGACACAAAGATACCTACTGACGCTTTCAGAATCCTTACTAGTAATGTAAATGTGAAAATGTGTTTGTTTGTTACCTTTTCACGCTTCAACACCTCGACCAATATTGATGAAACTTGGCATGCAGGTAGCCTGTGTCACGTGGAACGACATAGGCTACTTTTATCGCGTAAAAATAGCATTGTTCGGTGTAGTTCCTGAGGGAATTAAATAAATAGTCTTTTTTTGGTTCATTTCTTTAACATCGCAACGGAACAATGGATTGTTATATTTTTTGCACAGAGATGGTTGAGGTAGTGGGAAATGACATAGACTGCTATACCAGAATAGCCCGATCTAGAATAGGAATCTAAAGAAAACTCATGTCCACGCTCGCGATCCGCTTGCGTCTCGCGCACCACTCACCCTAAAAGACGGTCATAAAAATGATATCCACGCGGGCGAAGTCGCGGGCAAAAGCTAGTAGTATTATGAATGTGAAAATGTGTTTGTTTTTAACCTTTTCACGCTTCAGCACCTCGAACAATGTTGATGAATTTGGCATGCAGGTAGCCAGGACAAATGCTACTTTCTTTTTCGTGAAAATAGCAAAGTCCGTTGCAGTTCCTGAGGAAACAGAAAACGTACTCTTCTTTTTAGATAAATTCTGTAACATCGCAACGGAACAATGGATTTTGGTAATTTTTTGAACAGAGATATTTCAGGAAATGAAATTTACTAATTAGCATATCCAGACAGTTTCCGAGGAATATGGGGAAACTCATGCTCGCCCAAGTCAGCGTCGCAACGGTGCAACGGATTGAAGTACTTTTATGTATAGAAATGGGTGGGGGGGGGGGGTTCGGAAAAGACATAGAATACTAATCAGAATAGCCCGATATAGTTCCTGAGGGATATGGAGAAAACACATTTCACGCTCGCGAACCGCTTACTCAAAGCTCTAACCCTAAAAGACAGCCATAAAAACGATTTCCACGCGGGCGAAACCGCGGGAAAAGGCTAGTATAACATAAAAGAAATATCTAAAAGAGAATCAGTTTATATCTTGAAAGGAATATTCCTCAGATAAGAAAATTTCACAAGAAAAGTAGTGAAAGGTTTAACCCCACAATAAATTACACCAAAGAATTTTCTCGCAGAAACTAAAGCACACATCTATTCAGATCATAAGTTATGCGTGCATTGAACCGTAACAAGTGCCCTTCATAATAGCATATCGAGTCAAGGTATATATTGTTCCGAGGGCGTTAGCGCATCCTGGACTCTTCATACAACGGGCCAGAAATGAAATTTCAAAAAAGGAATGACGGAACAAACAAAATGGCGGTGAAATACATTCAAAAACCAAACTGTAACCAATCTGTATCAATCTGGGTGACGAGGGGGTGAGGTCGCAATCTAGAGAGCGGCAGGGAGTGTCCGTACTGTATGTTTGTAGTAATATAATATATTTTGGCGTTGGTATGAATTCTGAGGTATGTGAAGGATTCTATAGAATCTAAACTAGAATTCTAAGCTTAGCGAGGAAAACCGCCTACGTAGCATAATGGTTCGTCCATTCGCTTCACACCAGGAGGTCGCGGTTTTGATTCCCGGTGGGGTCAACTTGTAAGACTCAGTTTAGTTGGTGGTGGGGCATTTCCTAAGCCCGCCTGACTAGCTACCACCTTCTTAACTAAGTCTAGCCGCCAAACATCAGTGTTAACAACATTGACGTATTCCGGCTTGAAGATAAGATAGCCAGTTCTCCATTGCGTTGAGGAATCTGGGTAAGCCCACTTCCATCTTCGGCAATATAGTCACCTACTATCAGGTGAGATGATGCCAAGGGCTTACCAATTGTGAATTTAAAAAAATCAGTATAGGTACGTCGCCCGAGAATGAAATGTTTTATAATAAACTAGCTGTTTCCCGCGGCTTCACCCGCGTGGACCACGTTTCTATGACTTTTCGAGGGTGCGCAGTGCGCGAGCCGCAAGCGGCTCGCGAGCGTGGTAAAAAGTAGCCTATGTCTTAAGCCAGGTCCTAATCTGTCTACCTACCAAATTTCAGCCAAATCCGTTCAGTAGTTTTTGCGGGAAAGCGTAACAGACAGACAGAGTTACTTTCGCATTTATAATATTAGTAGGGATTGTACGCTGCCTGTTCCTATTTTATTTACTTAGCGTCCCCCTACGCGACGAATCTTTTATTAAAAATTACTTAATTAATTTAAGTACTTAAAGAACCAATAATAATATTTTTTTACTTTTCAAAAGTATTTGTGGGGAGTTTTAAAATTTTAAATTAAAGTTTTATTTTTTTATATAAATATAGTTTTGTTTATCTTTGTTATATAAATTTATTTTGTTAGAGTCACGGGGGCCGCACTGCCAGCTTCTTTTTAGCACTCTTGGCTAAGGCAGTATTTACAGGTCCTTCAGATATACTTGTAGATGGTGCGACATGTGCTACTGGTAGGGCTGAAATAAAAATTTGGATATGTGTCTTAAACAACTAACATTACCAACATGACATGTGTTGACCGACCTGTTGCCGTGGAACTAGGAGTAGCGATTGTGTTTTGTGCTTCCACCTAGCACCTGTTTTAAACAGTGAGGTTCTTCGCGGTCACTTTGCTCATCAACTCTTCGTTTTTTTCAAAAGAAAGCCCGTATATCCATCGCGAAATCAATGAAACTTCAATTTATAGCAATAAAACTAATAATTGTATCGATTTTTGACTAAAACACTCTTTACCGTACACTTCACTTACAACAAAACTACAAACAACCATAACCAATCTCTAGTTTATGTTTAATTTAGTTTAAAAGCATCACAGATATTAGATTTAAATAGACCCATCTCGCTTCATGTGATGGCGCTTCAATTTTGCCCTTTAACAAGTTTAAGGCAACATTGCACGAGTGGCTTCTTCAGAACATGTTTTATTCCATTGACGATTTTCTAAAACATAAGCAATGTTAATCTGTAGTATATCATTATTTCAATTGAATTATGAATTTGGAAAATGTTGATTAATTACTTGGACATAATTTATTTTATTATTTTTGTACTCATAAAAAAAATTTGCATGCTATTAACACTAAAGTAGCTAAATAAGTGATTCTAAAACTATTGTAAGACCTTTTATACTTACCTTATTTATAAGCAAAAAAGCATTCTATTCTATTTAAATGCTATCTATACACAGAACATTCTTTGTTCATTATAATATGAAACGAATGTCACAAACAATGGTATGTTCGGAAAAGTTTAGATACCTATCGATCGCTACTATAATAATTTATCTCATTTTTTGTAATTTTTAAGGTAGGGCATTATGATTACAAGGTAGGGTAGGTAGGTGCTTCCTTGATTAGTGCTGCAACGAAATTCTCTGATGTGATTTTTGTATTGGAGTCCTCTAGTGCCAAGACAAATGATCTGTACTTCTCCAGATATGCTGCTAGAATGATGATACCGAGAAATTCGTCGTTCAATGCAGCTCCAAAACCCTGCAGCTCTTGCTGGGTAGCCAACATCTTGTTGACGTATCCCTTCATGCTAACATTGAATACTACCGTAAGTAATCTTTTCATGAGGTCTTCGTGTCGGCGTAGTCTTTCTTTAAATTATTAAAAGCCTCATGAGCAGTTGTTGCTGACATTATTAATGGATAAATTGGCTCCTCATAGGCTAGGCAGATCTTTGAGCGAGCCTTTGCATCTTTTCGCCTTGCGACAGGGTCTGCGGGTTCTACTTACTGGATGACAATCTCCCACAAATCTGGGTCGGTTAGCCAGCACTCCTTGGAGAACGCCCTTGTGCTTCAGTTCAGCCCACTCGGCTTGTTAATGGAGACTCCGCTGACCGCCGTAGTCAACGATGACGTTTTGGCCGGGTTTTTTCCGATGGGGAAATTTAGGTATATTTCTCCATAGCACTTTTTCTATAGAAGTATTTAACAAAAGAAAACGAAATTACTCGCATTGAATTTACTTCATTGCGTTATAAAAGGGGAAAGGCCCATAAGCACTTATAAATGGAGTATTTGCGCAGTAGGTTTTTTTATTAGGAGATATCGCGGAATAAATAAATAAATAAATATTCTGGGACAAATCACACATGGTCATCTGGCCCCAAAGTAGGATTCCCTGTGTTATGGGTTACCAGAGATTGATATACATACTAACATACATAATTATATAGATATTTAACACCCAGACACAGAGCAAACAAATCTTCTCATCACACAAATGTTTGCCCTGGGTGGGGATCGAACCCACACCCTCGGATCAGTAGTCAAGGGCACTAACCACTGAGCCACCGAGTCAGTCAATGACAGGATTGTTTTGTATAAGTTTTAAAATAATCAACTAAAAAATGGCCGGGGTGTGGTATTGCTACTAAGGGTAGTGTAGGGTAGGGTAGAGTAGTGTAGTGTAGTGTTAGGTGGTACAAAGTTCGCTGGGACAGCTGGTTAGTTAGTAAGAATACTGCACATTTTAATTAGTATTTCTGCAGAATCAGAAAGCGTTTATCAAAGATGATAAGTAACTGATTTGAGTAAATAGAAAATAATGGCTTTGCCTGCCAAGTTTTCGTTGTGGAAATTATAACTGTGAGTATAGACAATACACAATAAACAGACTTTTATTTGACATGAACACACACCGATTATAATTATGTATAAAAAGAGTAAAACATTAACAAACAAGAAAACAAAAAATACACAAAAAAACGGCCAAGTGCGTTCCGTACCATCATACAACTATGAAAATGATACCTACTCACATGACAAACAAAAAACACAAACGCGAGCAACAGAAGTATACTACTAGCGCTATCTAGTGGTGTTTTTCTACTATTTTCCGTAAGTGAACGTATTATATTGAGTTGACCACTTTATTTTCAATTGATACAATTATTATAGATTTTCCTATAATCTACAAGCAATGAACTATTTTTTATATTTTTTCCAAAATTTTAGGCTTAGTAGTTTTGGTGATTAGGGGGGGAATGGTCAATTTTCGGTTTCTTTCACGAATAAAATCAAAACTATTTATTTTACAATAATAACAAAAATATATTTGAGATCCTCATAACGAGCCCTTTTATTTAATATACGACACAGTAAGATTTGCAAATCTTTTTTTTTTGATTTCCTAATTTTTTCCCCGAAAATGATCCTTATTAAAAAAAAATATGTTTACATTCCACATCTGTGTTTGGGTCACATGATTGCACCATTGAACCAAATTTCACCCGATTTAGTCTAGTAGATTCGGAGAAAATTGGCTGTGACAGACGGACGAACAGACAGACAGATGCACGAGTGATCTTATCAGGGTTCCGTTTTTTTTGCTCTACGGAACCCTAAAAACAAATAAAACTAACGGAATCAGTGTAGTGCGATGTCAAAAGGACTTTTCTCATTATAAGCTGCAGAAGAACTGCAGCGCTGGTTTTCAGAAAAGCCCATAGTGTCGTGTCCGCGAAGTATCACTACTAGTTCTGCGTATACCAAGGAAGTTCACAATGTTTTGACTAAAATTAATCAAGGAGGGTCTATAACAGAATAATATGTGTGTTTATTCGTGAGCATAATATGAAAATTTTATACAAAAAGTACGTGTACAGATTTATTTATCATGAAGATTCTGAAAGAATGAGATTTGTATGTCAACGAGTTTTTATGAACATGGATAAGACAAAAATTATGTCAAACGTCCTTGACCTACTCTTCTGAAGATTGGAGGCTCTATACTCGAATGAATATGAATACATAGAATGTGTACCTGGCACAAACAGTCCAGTTAGGTAGGTCTAACTTCGAGAAAGAGATCAATCGTCAAATCCAACTCGGCTGGGCAGCGTTCAGGAAGCTTCGCAGTATATTCACGTCTCAATTAACGCAGTGTCTCAAGACCAGGGTCTTCGACGAGTATATGTTGCCAGTAATAACATACAGAATGAGACATGGTCGCTTACTATAGTCCTCGAACAAAGGCTCAAGGTCACCTAAAGGGCTATGGAGCATGCTATGCTCGGAGTTTCTCTGCGTGATCGAATCAAGAACGAGGAGATCCGTAGGAGAACCAAAGTAACCGACATAGCTATCAAAATTGCTAAACTAAAGAGGCAATGGACGGGGCACATAGCTCGTAGAACAGATGGCTGCTGGGACAGTCAAGTTTTCGAGTGGCGAACGCGCACTGTAAAACGTAACGTAGGCAGGCCTGCCAATCAGTGCACCGATGATCTGTCGAAGGTCGTGGGAAGTCGCTGGATGCGAGCAGCGCAGAACCGGTCGTCGTGGAAATCCTTGGGGGAGGCCTTTGTCCCGCTGTGGACGTCCTTGATATGATGAGTTTCTATACAGGGTGTAACAAAAATGGTGTAGGTCCCGTAAACTGGTGCTTCTACTCATCATACTGAACAAATTCTGTTCTGTGACTTTGCTGAAACGTAAAAAAGTTAGATAGATAGATACATAGATAAAACTTTATTTCACTAAAAAGGCACAATACATTTTAACAATAAACAAACAAATAAATGAAACTTATTGACAAATATTAATAGTATATATAAAAAATATCAAACAGTGTCAGTGGTGCCAAGTTAGTGAAACTGGTCCAGGCTCAGCATAAATGTTGTGGGTCGCAGAGTACTCACAACGCTGTTTTTCAGCCAAAACCAAGAAAAACGTACACGCAGTCCTCAGTGGTCAACAACATATTTATGAAAAATTTAAAAGAAAATTTGTGCATTTATACCTGTGCTGGTGATTGACGGAAGACGACGATAGTGCTCGCATAAACAGGACAAATATCCCTTACAGTGTCTACCTGCCTGGTAATAACATATGTACGCATACACAGCCGCTTAAACCCAGACTATAACGTTATATTATATAAAAGGAAACAGTGACGGAATGACTGATCCTTCGACGCACAAGCTTAAACACTAAACGGATCAGGTTGAAATTGGGCGTACAGATAGCAATTATGACGTAGGCATCCGCTCAGAAAGGATTTCAAATTTTTTTTATGGGAACGGTAATAAACGGGACATGTTCCGCTGCTTTATCCGCTACCCTCCTCTCTGCTCAGTCGAGAGATATTCACGCAATTTTCTTTTGAAGGTATATAGTGTAGGAATTTCCCGCAGTGGTGGAGGGAGATCATTCCAACACTTTGAGGCGAGGAAACGGAAGCTACCACGGAATATTGTTGTTTTATGTTTTGGGATGTCAAAAACTGACGAGCAGGCCCTACTAACATTTCGTTGATAAGCATTACGCCAGTTTAACTTTTTGTACAAATAATCAGGTCGCTGATATTTTATTACTCCAAACAAAAGTGATGCATAGTAAAGTTTTTGACGTGCTTGCATCTTCAGGATATTTGAGGAGTTAAAATATGGAGTAACATGCGTCCGTGGAGGGATCCTAAAACAAAATCGGGCACATGCATTTTGTACCCTTTGTATGAGACGCTGTGACTTTTGAAATAAACAAGGACCGTAGACTGTAATACAGTAATTTAATTTAGATAATATAATGGACTCGCATATCCTCACTCGTAACTCTGTGTTGATGAATGGTCGAATTTTATATAAAACCTTAAGTCTAAAGAGGCAGTTGCGAGCCAGCTGAACTAAATGTTTTTCGAAACGCAAGAAAGAATCAAAAACCACTCCAAGGTTTCGAGCTTCGTCGACAAGATCAATTGCTTTATCATTAATCCTAACCAGAGGTTTAGAACGAACTATACAATCCACTTGTTTTTTGGTTCCCAATGCCATGCACTTAGATTTTGATGGGTTTAATAAAAGGGAGTTGTTTATTGACCATTGATACACTCTGTGGAGATCGTTGTTTATATTATCAATAGCAGTATTTATATTTTCCAAATCCGCAGTGTAAATCTGAAGATCATCCGCATATAAGTGGTATTTACAGCTCTGTATGCATCTAGTAATATCTGCACTATAAATAATAAAAAGTAAGGGACCCAATATAGAACCCTGTGGCACACCTCTCTCAACTGGCAATAGCTGTGATGTTAGATTTGTGCCATCATGTTTCTGAATGACAATTTGTTGCTTGCGGAAACTGAGGTAACTATTAAACCACATTATGGAGCTAGTATCAAAACCATAATTAGCTAGTTTTGATAAGAGCAAAGAAATGTTAATAGCGTCGAAAGCACGGGAGAAATCCAAAAGAACCAATAAATTTCCGCAGCCTGTATCAGACGAAGACAGTAAATTATCAACTACGTCAAGTAATGCAGTTGCAGTACTCCGGTTTTTTCTAAAACCTGATTGTCGCTCCGGTAGGATTTTGTTAGCTTCGCAATACTTAATAACCTGAGCATACACAACCTTTTCCAGAATTTTCGATAGGTATGGCAAAATACTTATAGGACGAAGATCTTTGAGATCATTAGGCTCTGTAGTCTTGGGTATTGGTTTAACTACTCCAATTTTCCACAGGTTAGGGAACACAGAATCCACAATAGACCGATTTATGATAGCAGTGATTACACCAAGCGTACGCGGGAGTGTCAACAATATCATATCCATAGTTATTCTATCGTAGCCCTTAGCATTAGATTTGATACCCAATATTATCTTGGCAACAACATTCTGATGGACCGGTTCAAGCTTGAAAGTATTGGTGCCATGTTTGTTAAATTCGAAATAAGTTAGTTGTGATAGAGGAAGGGAGGTGCTGCCAGGAACATTTAGAAAGTGTTTGTTTACACTATCAGGGTCATTAAATGAGTCAGGAAGGCTTGAGGCACCCTCAAAATCAGGAAGAACTGTGGATTTTAAGTTGCTCCATAAGAGTTTAGAATTATTTATGTTAATATTGATATTCTGGTCATAGTATGAAACTTTTTCCGCATAGATGCTGGAATTGACCAAATGTTTCAAGGTTTTGTATTGTTCTTTATCGGTATCAAGTTTAGATCTGGGATACTTACTGTGAGCTTGGTCTCGGAGGTACATCATATGACGGATATTACTAGTGAACCATGGAAGCTGCTTGTTACGAATCAATATCGACTTTTCAGGTGCCACCCTATCGACCAAGTCTATAATTTTATCACTAAATGCAGATACCATTTCATTTACACAAGGCAATGTAGCAATAAAATCCCAATCAATTACGTCCAGCTCATTCTCTAAAACGTGTTGATCTAAATCTTTAAGTGGTCTAAAATGTACATACCTAGGAGGGAGCTTGGGCTTCTTTATTTTTAACTCAACTAAAATAAAAGCATGACCCCCAAGTTCAGGAATTGAAATCACGTTAGTATTAGTAACTGTAGCATCGGTCAATACTAGGTCTATTAGAGTGGCGCTGTGATCGGTAAAATGAGTCGGTTGGGTAATGCAATTTAAGAGATGAGTACAATCAAGGAACTCTTCTACTCGAGAAGTTTTCCAATCTTTGCATAGTAGATTTATATTAGTCTCCCAAGATAACTGCAT
Organism: Coleophora flavipennella; assembly: GCA_947284805.1. Lineage (NCBI taxonomy): Eukaryota > Metazoa > Arthropoda > Insecta > Lepidoptera > Coleophoridae > Coleophora > Coleophora flavipennella. Next base: position 2,920,017 of record OX369260.1, read on the forward strand.
AGTCATAATCTCCAAACGACGTAAGTGAATCGGTGAGAGAGTCCAAAAAAACATCAATATTAACCCAAGGTGGCCGGTAAGCAGTTCCCACTAGTAAATGGTTCGAGTTAATATTTATTGATAACCACATCTGTTCTACTTCTTTGTGCGTAATTGGATGCTGACGAGTTTTCGTATTCACACCACGCTTTATGTAAAACCCAACACCCCCACCCGCTGATTTGCGAAGACCGCGCGGACGCGGCAGGTGACGGAAGGAATAGCCCGGCAATACTGGAGCCTTAGCATCCTCCCCTGTTCGTAGCCAGGTTTCGTTAACATAAGATCGAGACACTCTCGTGATACAGCAATAATAAACTCATCATGTTTGCTGCTCAAGGAGCCGGCATTAAAAAGTCCAATTCTAAAGTTAGTATTCTTAACCATGTGCGGTTTCACGTGGCATTAAAAATGTCACGCAAAAATCCCATAAATTTGAAATTAATTTACTAAATATATTATTTATAATACAACAAAAACACAGATTATAATTATGGTTTATACTATTTCTGCAAGCCGGCACTGTGGTATAACAATTGCTGTAGATCGGAGTAAATAATAAGTTGAAAGTGTCTATAAAACAGATAATCCAATTAAATAAACATGACCTTGGCATATTCTTAACCTTGGCACTTGGCAACACTGACGCTGGGTGTAAAGTGTGATAAAAACTGAAAATAATACCAATAATACGGTATACGAGCACAATAGTTATTAATGATATGTATAACTGAAATGTTTTTTGAATTAATAGCATTATATGACACAGGTATGTACTAATACAGTAGTAAATGATACTTACAATCTTAGGCAGTATAAAAAATATGCGATAGCCATTTCGTAAAAAAGTTGTAGGTACGTAATCTCCAAAACAAAAATTACATTCAAGTAGACCTTTTGATTGGCTCAACCCCGAAAACACGGTTCAAATCCTTTTCAGCTTTAAGCAATCGGGCAGGACAGCTATATGAATCCATTTTCTTAGCATAGACGAGACCTCCTTTAGTCCATACAAATTTCCAATCTAGATTGCGCCCCATTTCTCTTGCTTTGCCGAAAATAATTCGATTTGTACGGGTTAGCCTCTCATTAATATAATAGTGTACATCGGGGTACGTAGGAAGGCCTAAATCACCGGTTCTCAGAGTGCGCTTGACACGTGCATTTCTTAACAGTTGATCGCGGAGTAGCCGCCGGGACAGTCGCACGACAATAGGGCGCGGGCGCGGGTACTGCACCGCACCCCCCGCAGCCCCCGTCATCGACGCTCCACCGCCGCTGCCGCCATCCCGGTCGCCCGCCGAACGTTGATGTCTTCGCGAGCCTACGCGCTCGATGTAAACAATGTCGTGTTGAGTAATTGCAACTCCTAAGTACGTTGCAATAGAGGTGAAAATCTGGGACAGTTGTTCACCTGGTAGCTCAGGAAGACATGTGATTTCGATGTCATTTAGGAGATCTTGCTGTTCTCTGTCATTTAATTGGGACTGAAGTTGAGAAATTGTTTCTTCCAGTTGTGATGTATCAGATGTGTTGGTTTGTTTACATCGCAAGAGCTCAAGGTCTGATTGCAACTGTAAGTTTTCATTTTTTAATGACTGAACCATATTATTAAGAGCTGTGACGTCACGACGTACGTCACTTATTTCGGTGGATAACGAATCAGTGGTGCACTTAAAATCTGCTTTAACCTCGTTTATCAGATCGCGGAGGTCCTGTTTTATCTCCTCAGCCAGGGACACTCGAACGTATTCGAACTTCGTTTCCAATTTTTTATCCAGTAATGCCTCAAACTGTTCCAAATTAATGCTTGGAGTACCTTCCTTTTGGGGAATTTTAGCACCAACACCAACGTTAGAGGAAATCATGCTATCCACCGCCGCCAATGGTACATTAAGCGACTCCAAGGGTGCTTTAATAGGTGTATCATCATTTCTATTTAGGCGCTCAGCCTCATTTTGGCACGGTTGGCAAATCCATGAACGGCTAAATTCGATAGCATTGGCCAAAAAAGTAACTGTTGTTATACTGAGGCACTTGTAATGAAATGAACAGTTACATTTTTTACAAATCAAGGACTCACCCCTCTGAATAGGATTAGTGCATGCGTAGCATTTCATTATGTTTCTGTGTAGATAACAGTGTGCGAAACCAAATAGATGCAAATAGTCCAAGTTCAGTGTCAGCTGATCACTGTCGGCCAATCAGCTGATGTCCGCCGTGTTCGAGCAACTGAGGTATGAGTCACGCCCAGTAAATCCGTTAACAGACACTAAAACACTAATTTTCCGGCTACACTACACAGATTTATACTTTCTTACAAACACAGTCAAGGAGCCTGGTTATTTCTGATGCTTTTCATATAACTTTTAATCACCAATACGTATTTTTTAACAATTTAGACAAAGTTTGCACAGAGCGTTTATTAAACGATGTTAACACAAAGTTAACCCTATAAACAAATCGATAAGCTGATATATTTTATTTATTTTATTTAGGGCTTACCAATTAAGCCCATGACATCATCTTACCTCAAAAAACAAACTAACACATTTTCACATGCTACTAATAATAGAAACGCGAAATTTTGTATGTATGGATGTTTGTTTCTCTTTCACTCAAAAACCACTGAACGTATGTGCTGTAATTTGGTAAGTAGACAGATAAGTACCTGGTTAACAACACACAGGCTACTTTTTCCACGCAATTCGCACCCTAAAAGGCGGTCATAGAAACTATGTTCACGCGAGCGAAGCCGCTGACAAAATCTAGTTTATAATATTAGGAAGGATTGGTAAGCCCTTGGCATCATCTCACCAGATGGCAAGTAACAATGTTGCTGAAGATGGAAGCGGGTTTACCAATATTTCCCAACGCAAATAGGGAACTGGCTATCTTATCTTCATGCTGGTCAACATTGATGTTTGGCGGTAAGACTTAGATAAGATGGTGGTAGCTAGCCAGGCGGGCTTAGAAAAGTTTTCAGTTTTACAGGTCTAGCTTTTAACTCTGTAGGTTCCTGCGTTAGGGAACGGTGCCTAAGGCAAACTATTTAGTAATCTGTGCTTAACGGGTGAAATTTGACGTTACAGCACAGATAACTAAATAGTTACAGCACCTCGACGCGTGCGCTCGACTGGAGTCTCGCTTCAATCACATCCTGGACACTTCATACAACGGGCCAGAAATGACATTTCAAAAAAGGCATGTCGGAAAAAACAAAATGACGGTGAAATCCTATACGTTCGACAACCAAACTGTAACCAATCTGTATCAATCTGAGTGACGAGAGGATGAGGTCTGTTTTAACTGGAGCTTCTACCCATGAAACTGAACAACTTTCACCATGGAACACATAGTCAAATCGCAAAAAAAAAAAATCTCTCCCATACTAACTCAATCAGCTGATCAGCCAATTTAGTATGGGAAGTTATACATTTTTTTTGAGATTTGACTATGGGTTTCATGGGGAAAGTTGTTCATTTTCATGGGTAGAAGCTCCAGTTAAAATAGTTTCAGCTTATTTTGTTACACCTTATATATTAGTACTAACATACAGTGTGGACACTCCCTGCCGCTCTCTAAATTGCGACCTCACCCCCTCGTCACCCAGATTGATACAGATTGGTTATACTTTGGTTGTCAAACGTATAGGATTTCGCCGCCATTTTGTTTGTTCCGCTATTCTTTTTTTGAAATGTCATTTCTGGCCCGTTGTATGTAGGGTTCAGGGTGTGATTGAAGCGATACTCCAGTAAAAATTGTTTTACCTAATTTGGTTAGACCTTATATATACTTAGCTTCAATCACGTCATGACTTTACCACACCCCCCGCCCGTACCGCGCAGAAACCTGAGTGATGCGCTAGACCTAGGACACACTTTGTTCGGAAGGGCAGGACTACGTGTCGAGGTCAATGACCGATATCCATTAACCTTTCGGCGGCTGCGGTCGGCGGGCACGTTTAGTGCGACCCATCGACGAATATTGTCGACTAACAATTATATCCACTAATAATATCGACCGAAATGTCACTCGCAATCACACTGATTGGAGCGGGTTAGTTCTGACGTTTAGGGATAATTGAAATAATAATAGTTTTTGGTTTACGTACGTATATGTATTAGGAGAAGGATAGGAGAGATGAATTCAATTCAATTTATTATATTTATTCAAAATAGGTGCAAAATAACACTCTTTCTGATAGTAATAAAATAATAATAACAATGACATTTGTGAAGAATCAAGAAATAAACAATAATTAGTCAATAAGTCAAAATTCAATCCTTGATATAAACCAGATTATGTTATTAGAACATGAAAACAATATGACACATAAAAATCATTGAATGCCTTTATCAAGTTTAGGCCAGTTCACACAGACATGAAACTATCAAGGTTTGTTGAAATGGTCTTGTTAAACCTGTCTAACCAGAATAAATTAATCCAGAGCTGGGTGGACCTATCAAATACTCAAGGCTAAGGCACAGATGATATACTAGTTACTTCGTAGCTAAGGGTCCAGACACACGGACTGCAAGTCAACTGCAAATTCACAGTTTGGATACAGTTAGGGTGCAACTTACTAGAAGAACTGCATCCAAACTACACATTCAAACTGCAAAATTTCAGCTGGCTTGCAGTCCGTGCGTCTAGACCATAATACTAACTAACCATAGAGTAGTAGACAGTGTCATACATATTTTTGCTGTCATTTTTCAGCTATTTATTTACAGTTAAAGTATTTTTTTTTCTTTTAAGAATAAACTAAAGAACATTATTTCAAGAAACAAATAGTATTTTTGAAATCAATGTACCTACTTACCATAAACAAGTTTTTACAAAAAGAAGTCTTATCACAGATAATCTCGTTGTAAAGCTATTCATTCTTAGACTATTTCATACAATACAATACAATACAATATCCTTTATTGCATCACAACATAAAAAAGAAATTGACAATATAGAAGAAAGCCTATACAATAGGCGGCCTTATTTCTAGGTAGAAATTTCTTCCAGGCAACCTTTGGATAGGGAAACAGCGATAGAATAAGTTAAGGTGCGGTGCAATAATTAAAAACAGAAAAATTTGCAAATAATCAGTTCTTATAAAATACTTAATAGTTATTATAAATATTAATTTAAGGTGCGGTGCAATAATTAAAAACAGAAAAATTTGCAAATAATCAGTTCTTATAAAATACTTAATAGTTATTATAAATATTAATAAAATACTTAAATAATATAACAATAATATATAAATATATACATAAACAAACAAAAACATAAATAAATTAAATGTTTTATCTATCTATGGTAAAGAAAGGAAAAGGAAGATGGATAAAAAGAATTTAAAAGCAGAGAACAGTGATATTATTAAATCTCCTTTTACATAAAAAAATAAAAGTTTAAAAAAACTAAAAACCGACTTCAAAATTAAATTCACTCAAAAGTATAAAATAATAACATTATTATACTTAAATACACAACATTAACCAACAATAACGAAATCAAAGGTGGGTAAGAATTAAATTACGGGCTTAAATTTTTTTTTGAGGTCGGTGTCAGCAATGCCATCGAATCTTAAACATTTGATTTTTTATGTAACTGTGTGCTGGTACCGACCTCAAAAAAAAATGTAAGCCCCTAATTTAATTCGTACCCACCTTTGATTTCGTTATTGTTGGTTAATGTTGTGTATTTAAATATAATCATATTATTTCATACTTTTGAGTGAATTTCATTCTGAAGTCGGTTTTTAGTTTTTTTAACTTTTATTTTTAATTTCTTTATTTTTAGTGATAATGCTATCTATCTAACAACGTTAAACCCAATCACCTACTCACCAATAGAAATTATCAAATGATAATACATGTGTTTCATTAACAGATACAAAGTCCTGTGGCTTCCATCATCATCTCAGCAGATGATGATGGACGATTTAACTGGATTTCCTGGATTTACCTGGGATCCCATCATCAGATCCTGACTTGGTGACAATGGGACCCCCTCGGGAGTATACTTTTCGAATGAAAAAATAATTTTGAAAATCGGTCCACAATTGACGGAAAAATCGGTGAAAATACATTAAAAAAAATATATACAGTCGAACTTAGTACCTCCTCCTTTTTGAAGTCGGTAAAAATAATTTTATGTTTCATCAAAATATCAGATTCATACATATTTTAAGCATGGAAAGATACTTCAACTTTAATTTAACCCTCAAGACGCCAGCCTCCGAGCGAAATCAATTCATTCGCCAAGCGACCCATGCGACCCAATAACTACATTAACTTCGCCTTTGATAGTTGCACTCCGACCGGGTTTATTGGAAGAAGGCTTTGGTTTAAAGCCTCCTTGGTTTAAACGCAAAATGTCCGAGTGGCAGATTGTAATGAAGCGTAACGCCCATTACGTGAAGTTTCGTGAAGACATGAACTTATTGATTTGTAAATAAAAATTGGATTGAAATTTGGCAATAAATAGATGAGTCTCAGTTAAAATTTGGTAGATGAAAAAACATAAAAGTCAGAAATAAAACTATAGTGCAAAGCTCCTTTATTGTTGTTGTCTATGGAAACCTAAACTTAATCTTACAACTGGACTAACTAACTTCGCTTACTCGTACCAAACTGAAAAAATGTAGATTACGAGTTAGGTCAAGTAAAAATTTATTAGGTTAGCTTAAGTCTGGTCAGATCCAGTTATCAGGCTCTGTATTTTTTTTTAGAAATTCTTAAGATTGCGGCGTCGGCGCAAATCCGTCCAGCCATTCTCAATTTATAGCATGACACGAAGAAATAGGGGTTCATTTTTTTATATATTTTGGCAGATCGCTGCCCACATATTCCCATTTTATCATGAATGACCTAGGCATTTCATCTTGGGGCGCCGAATAACAACACTAAAATGATCTGCAGGATTCTCACGATCTGTCGCCGATATCCTCACTAATAATATAAAAGTGAAAATTTGTTTGTTGGTTTGTTACCTTTTCACGCTTCAGCTCGACTAATCTTGATGAAATTTAGCATTTTTTTTATTATAATAAAAAACTTATAATTAAGACACAGTGATACCGGTGCAACAAAACCCTTTTTTTGGTTAATTTCTTGAACACCACAACGGAACAATGGATTGTTGTGATTTTTTTGTTCAGAGATGTTTGAGGGGATGAGATATGACAAAATTTAGTAATTAGCATATCCTGACATAGTTCCGGAGCGATCTGGGGAACGCTCGCGCACGTCGGCGTCGCAACGGAGCAATGGATTGAATTGATTTTTTATATGGAATTGGTTGAGGGGGTGGCAAGTGACAGACTGCTAATCGGAATAACCCGACATAGTTCCTGAGGGATCTGGAAAAAACTCATGTCCACGCTCGCGAGCCGTTCGGCTCGTGCACCACTCACCCTCAAAGTCAGTCATAAAAACGATGTCCACGCGGGCAAAGCCGCGGGAAAAAGCTAGTAGACACTAAGATATACCTACTCGTATGTAACTAATGTGGACAAGACAGTACTTTTGTATTAGTAAGACACTCGAGCACTCTGTAGGAAAAATGAGTTCGTTTTGGCACTTGGTCAAAATGCTTCTGAATCGTCTCTATAAAACCTCATTCCCTACAAGATCTCTTTAATTAACTCCCAGCATTGAAGAGATAGAGGGATTTAACAAAAATCATTTTCTTGCGGTTCTTTCACTTTTCTTTTGAGCACGATAATTAAAAGTTTTTTGTGAACAGTGGAAAAAGGAATGCAGTCTTATGACTTTTAGGTTTTTAGTTATGTATAAATTTTAAAAGTCTTTTTTTTATTATAAAAAAAAACTTTCCTTATTGCAGTGAAACTTAGGACCTGAATACAGCAAAGCGAAAAAGATAGATGATGTACTATTAAGTATATTTTTAAATATTTTCTAAATACTGTATCATGGCGGACAGAAGGTGTGCCTTAAGTATGTATCTTCGGCATCATGGTCACTTACCATCAGGTGAGATGATGCCAAGGGCTTATCAATTGTGAATAAAAAAAAACATGTTATCCTGTTCGCTACACTTTGATGGATATCAAGCCTAAAAAGGTTATTTAAGTTTTGTGTAGACAGACAATCAAGTTTGCAAGCAGTATATGTATTAAATACGTACATAATATGAGGTATACACACACATAGGTATATCAGTTTTACGCTCCAATTCATGACATTATGCCTTCTTAAAGTGTACCAAGGTTTACTCAGAATGTCTGATTGACAACATTTCAAGCAGGTATAAGATAGATGCGGGGAAAACCAACCCTTTGTAACCCTTGGAGGAGGCCTTTGTCCAGCAGTGGATGTCTTTTGACTGATATGATGAACATTATTGAGAGGATAGATGTGCTTTTTAGCCCTATACGCTACGCTGCTGTGGTAAATAAAGCATTTAGACAGTAAACTTTGCGATTAAACTAAGCCGTATCAGCGTACCTATCACCTTCAATACGAGTACCTACATAAACTAACACAATATGAGAAGCTGTTGAGTCGGTTAGTACGCTGTACGCTCCAGTATTAAAACTACGCTTCTCGCGCCAGACTCAACAAAACACTAATGTTGTCTCTCTTATCAGTTTTGCGTTAAAAGGAGACGGTAATAACAATTTTATCATCTTCTACTTCTTAACAAGAGGGTTTGTAGTTAGATACCGCACTACGTGCTCGAACACCCACGGATTAGAACGCTCCGTGGCACAACTTTGAGAAAATAATATCTAGAATGTTTCGAGAAATTCTTGGGTGGAATTTTTATTATTGTCACGATATTGTAAATCTGATATTGGTTTGTCTTCGTTGACTTTCTTTGTATTCGATACAATATGCGATCATAAGTTTATTTGTTCGAGTAAAAGGTGGCAATTTGTAAGAAATGATTTTTTTTTCTTATCTGTAACGCTAGATAGTCATACGTCTGCCTGTCAGCGATCTGGCTAAAGATCCAAGAGGCAGACTTACCCGACACTATACCAAAGATATCTCGGACATCAGTCTGTAAGAGATTAGAATGGCTCTGAAACAGATCAAGAACAATTAGGCACGGGGTGATGATGGTCATCACAGGACCGATTTTAGTTGAAATCCTTGGAGGAGGCCTTCGTCCATCACCAGCAGTGGACGTCTTCGGCTGATATGTTGATAATGCTGTTTGCAAAAGAATAATATCTAAATTATTAAGTCAGTTTTGTATACGTATTAGTGGTAGGTACGTAGCAGAACAACACACGTCATTATTATACTAGTTTTTACAATACAATTTTATTTCACACAAGCTTTTGCCCGCGGCTATGCTCACGTAAGCATTGTTTTCATGACTGTATTTGAGGGTAGTTTCGCGGGCTATAAGCGGCTAGCGAGTGCCGCCTATGTCACTAAGGAATAATGTAGCTTTCTACTTTTAAAAGAATATTCAAAATCGGTTAAGTAGTTCCAGAGATTACTTTCAACAAACAAACTCCCAAGCTAACGCAATTTATTTATCTTTTTATAATATTAGTATAGGTTAGTGTAAAATTGTAGATAATTTCATACAATCATTTACAAATCGTCAAATAACAATCATTGCACTTGCACGTCAATATGTACCCAAAATTACCTATTTAAACATTCGTTGCAAACAAAATAGTACACAATAATATTTTTGTTAGTAACATAGATTGATTGATTGATTGAAAACACTTTATTGCACAACATAAGAGAAAAAAAAATGATGTTGTAACGCGACATGCTGTTATGCGTATTTCTTTCATTCGTTTTTCTTTCATTCGTTCTTCTTTCATTCGATCTTTTTTCATTTCATCTATTTCTTCTTTTAAGCATGCGCTGACATTTGATTTCAAAAAACCAAAAATTCGATCATCCAGCAATACTTTTACCATCAAACTAAACTAATTAATCTTATATTATGGGTCTTATATTTCTCTTATATTTGCTACATCACAATTTACCTAAATTGTGCGCACGAATGGAGTTTAAACCCACACCCTTACCCTTCGATCACGGAAGGGTAAGCTTCGATCACGAAAAAAAAGAGAATACAGTACTTCATACTTCATACGTAAAAAGGATGGCACAGTATCGCTAGCAATCTCATGAAGACAAACTGTCGTACACCACGCGATATACGCACTACCATAGTCACAGTGTCGCATTTAAATAACAATTGAAGTATGAAGTACTGTATCCTCTTTTTTCCGTGATCGAAGCCCTTACCCTACTCCTACTCCTTCCTTCCGCCTTTTTTTCCGTGATCGAAGCCCTTACCCTACTCCTACTCCTTCCTTCCGCCACAATGTTAATTCTAGAGTTAGTAAAATAGGTACAAAAACAGAGTTGAAGAAAATTTATGCTATCTCCAGGACCCACCTATCAGCGACCCAGCATAGGAGAGTCCCACCTGTTCACAAATACACTAAGGATTCTGTTGGAGCTGGCGCGAACAGTGACACGCAGCGTGCGCTTTCTTATTAATGTCGGAGGCAGGTCGTAAGAATCCGGCAGATCGCAATCTGCCCAGATATTTCCAGGCAGATCCTGACAGGCCCAGGAATTTCGTCGCAGGGCTCGTGGAAAAATACCAAAGTTAGGCTCGTTTAGCATGTCTTGTGCTACCGTAGAAAGGGGCTTCGCGTGGTTCCGTCGACTTAGTATTTTTCGGAGCTCCGTGATAAAATGCCCTGGCCTTTCACGATCTGACTGGGAATATCTGGGCAGATCGAGATCTGCTGGATTCTTACGATCTGCTGCCGACTAGCATGAAGCCCCATAAAAATATACCAGCACCTTACCCTCAAGGCCTCATTGCCCAAGGACGTTTTATTCCCTCTGTGTCATGGAAAAAAATCATTACCATTTTAGTCTCAAAATGTCTATTTACAAAATTGATAGATAATGCAAAACCATTTAAATCCCAAAATGTCTATTTACAAAATTGATAGATAATGCAAAACCATTTAAATCTCAAAATGGCTATTTACAAAATAGATAGATAATCTTTGTAGAGTAAATTATCAATAAATAATGGAGATTTTAGTTTGAGTGCAATAAAAAAGTGTATTCAACTATAATACAAAGAAAAAAAGGGGTGTTACACGGTCCAGAGTGGTTTACTGTAGTTGGGATATTTAGGCAGATCGCGATCTGCTGGATTCTTACAATCTGCTGCCGACTAGCATGAAGCCTCATAAAAAAAATTACACGCACCTCACCCTCAAGGCCTCATTGCCCAAGGACGTTTTATTCCCTCTGTGTCATGGAAAATATTCATTACAGTTTTAGTCTCAAAATGTCTATTTACAAAATTGATAGATAATGCAAAACAATTTAAATTTCAAAATGGCTATTTACAAAATAGATAGATAATCTTTGTAAAGTAAATTATCAATAAATAATGGAGATTTTAGTTTGAGTGCAATAACAAAAGTGTATTTAACTATAATACAAAGAAGAAAAGGGGTGTTACACGGTCCAGAGTGGTTTACTGTAAATGGGATATTTGGGCAGATCGCGATCTGCTGGATTCTTACAATCTGCTGCCGACTAGCATGAAGCCCCATAAAAAAATATACATGCACCTCACCCTCAAGGCCTCATTGCCCAAGGACGTTTTATTTCCTCTGTGTCGTGGAAAAAAATAATTACCATTTTACTCTCAAAATGTCTATTTACAAAATTGATAGATAATGCAAAACCATTTAAATCTCAAAATGGCTATTTACAAAACAGATAGATAATCTTTGTACAGTAAATTATCAATAAATAATGGAGATTTTAGTTTGAGTGCAATAACAAAAGTGTATTTAACTATAATACAAAGAAAAAAATGGGTGTTACACGGTCCAGAGTGGTTTACTGTAGTTGGGATATTTGGGTAGATTTCGATCTGCTGGATTCTTACAATCTGCTGCCGATAGCATGAGGCCTCATAAAAAAATGTACACGCATCTCACCCTCAAGGCCTCATTGCCCAAGGACGTACAATATCCGCTGTGTCGTGGAAAAATTCTAAACCATTTTAATCCGAAAATATCTAATTAAAAAATCTATAGTTAATGCAAAACCATTGTAATCTTAAAATGGCTATTTACAAAATTGATTTTAATCTCAAAATGTCTGATTACAAATTGATAGCTGATAATCTTTTTAGAGTGAATTGTCAATAAATTATGGAGATGTTAGTTTGAGTGCAATATCAAAAATGTATTTTTTATTGCCTCTATGGATAAGCCCTTGGCATCATCTCACATAATGGTAAGTGACGATGATACCGAAGATGGAAGCGGGCTTACCAAGATTCCCCTTGGGGATCTGGCTATCTTATCTTCAAGCCGGAAAACATTGTACTTAACGATAAAACAAAAAGGGAACAAGGTGTTACATGGTCCACAGTGGTTTACTGCAGTTCTTAACCATCCAGAAACTTTCGCCAAAATGATTATCACAGAAAAGTTACGTCTCATGAGTTGTGATATTATGCAATATGCAGGCCGTTAAAAGAAGGCTCCAGGAAACTTACGCTAGAGGTTTTACTCATGGGACTGAACAACTCTTTCCACGGAGCCCATACTTAACCCTAGAACCCTACACGGGGTGCTGGAGCACCCCATAAGATTTTATTTTGATTATATTTTTGTTGGTGTGTATTCTACTGATTTTCCCTCCCGCGTATTTTAGTATATGGTCACGGTGTACAGATCTATCGTGACGCGGTGACAGCCGGGCAGTGTGGACGCGTGCACGAGTGTCGTTTTTAAAAGAATTGGGACTTAATCTCATACAAGAGCATCTGGAGCACAGTCTACAAAGCCCTACTTTGAGGAGGGATATTCGACAAATTATTGCCAAAAATGCTCAAATTAATAAGATTGATTGTATGTATTATTGTTATTGGTGATCTCATTACTATGATTAATAAAAATAAAGGAATGTTCACTTAGAATTGTTTTCATTTCATTGAATTATAGACAATATAGTTTGGGGTACTGGGGAACGCCTATGTAGGAAAAAGAGTTACGCCAGTGAGTGTAGGGTTCTAGGGTTAATAAACTAATTTTTATTTCGACTTTTAATATAAATCTTCAGACAACTTATTTATTTTAATTTTATTAGAGACAAACATTATATAAACTTTGTATGGATGGATATCTAAAAAAATCAATCATTAGAACTTTCTGTCATAATATATATATTAGTACTAACATACAGTATGGACACTTCCTGCCGCTCTCTAGATTGTGACCTCACCCCCTCGTCACCTAAATTGATACAGATTAGTTACAGTTTGGTTGTCGAACGTATAGCATTTCGCCGCCATTTTGTTTGTTCCGTCGTTCCTTTTTTGAAATGTAATTTCTGGCCCATTGTATGAAGTGTCCAGGTTGTGCTTCTGTTAAGTTTAGTGGAATGGAACTATTTTTACACCCTTTCAAATTTATCATAATTTTTTGTTTGAACCGCAACCCACTGTAATGTTCTAGTACGTTTGAGTAGTTAAATGCCTACAGTCATTCATACTGTCTCTGCGAGTGACAGCTGAACTGCTGGAGAGTATAGATATAAAGCCCTGCTACTAAAAATACGCTGGAACGGTCTAATATACAACTTGTCTTGTTTGGTTCACCATTTAGTAGCTCAGCTAGGGTAGTCCCTTGGAATCATCTCACTGTGACTGTTATGATGATGTGCCAAAAATGGAACAGGCCATGACAAGAATCCCCAAGCCTATGTTATATGCCTGTTCCTATGTTCCCCAATAGGCGCCCAAAAACAACCATTTCAATTTTTTTTTTAAATTAATGTACCTAGTGCGACAGTCTAGGCTAATAATAATAAAAATGCACCTAGTGCTACTCGCACCATTAAGACGAATCTAACGATCATTTATTTTCTAGAAAGTTAACAAAAATTTATCAGTTCATTGATTTTCTAGAAAATTAACAAAAATGAAAAAAAAATGCAAAATTGTACTTAGTTTTTGTAACTAAAGATAAGATACATATATTTTATTGCACACCAGATAACAGGAATGAAAAAAATAAAAGTTTAAAATACTAAAAACAGACTTCAAAATGAAATTCACTCAAAAGATTGAAATAATATTACCAACAATAACGAAATCAAAGGTGAGTACGAATTAAATTAGGGGCTTACAATTTTTTTTGAAGTCGGTACCAGCACACAGTTACTTACGTATCAAATGTTTTAGGTTCGATGGCATTGCTGACACCGACCTCAAAAAAAATGTTAAGCCCCTAATTTAATTCGTACCCACCTTTGATTTCGTTATTGTTGGTTAATGTTGTGTATTTAAGTTAAAATTATTTCATACTTTTGAGTGAATTTCATTTTGAAGTCGGTTTTTAGTTTTTTAAACTTTTATTTCTAGTGATAATGCTATTTATCTAATAACGTTAAACCCAATCACCCACTCGCCAATAGGAACCATCAAATCATAATACGTGTACAGATTCCTGTGGATTCCATCATCATCTCAACAGCATGAAAGTTAAGGAGTTAAAACTTCCATCATCAGCTCATCTGAATAACCTGAAAGAATACAACCTATCGGTCTATGCATACCTACGTATATATATCTACGTATAATATTGAAAGAATTTTCCTCCAACTCCTAACCATTAAGGAGTTGTACCTTTCTTCATCAGCTTATCAACATGAGATGATGACTAACAGACGCAAGTATTTTAATAGCTTTAGAAAATATAATACAATAAGTGCCTACGTAATGAGTAATTTGAGGTCTGCTCCCGATTTCCCTGGGATCCCATCATCAGATCCTGACTTGGTGACAATGGGACCCCCTCGGGAGTATATTCTAACGAATGAAAAAATAATTTTGAAAATCGGTTCACAATTGACGGAAAAATCGCTGGACATACATTAAAAAAATATACAGTCGAACTTAGTACCCCCTCCTTTTTTGAAGCCGTTAAAAACAAATTAACTAGAAAAATATACAATAATATGTAAATATACAGAAATGAAAAACATATTAACTAGCAAAATATACAATGATATGCAAATATACAGAAATAAAAAAAAACATATTAACTACCAAAATATACAATGATATGCAAATATACAGAAATAAAAACATATTAACTACCAAACTATACAATGATATGCAAATATACAGAAATAAAAACATATTAACTACCAAAATATACAATGATATGCAAATATACAGAAATAAAAACATATTAACTACCAAAATATAGAATGATATGCAAATATACAGAAATAAAAACATATTAACTACCAAAATATAGAATGATATGCAAATATACAGAAACAAAAACATATTAACTACCAAAATATAGAATGAAATGCAAATATACAGAAATAAAAACATATTAACTACCAAAATATAGAATGATATGCAAATATACAGAAATAAAAACATATTAACTACCAAAATATAGAATGATATGCAAATATACAGAAATAAAAATATATTAACTACCATAATATAGAATGATATGCAAATATACAGAAATAAAAACATATTAACTACCAAAATATAGAATGAAATGCAAATATACAGAAATAAAAACATATTAACTACCAAAATATAGAATGATATGCAAATATACAGAAATAAAAACATATTAACTACCAAAATATAGAATGATATGCAAATATACAGAAATAAAAACATATTAACTACCAAAATATAGAATGATATGCAAATATACAGAAATAAAAACATATTAACTACCAAAATATAGAATGAAATGCAAATATACAGAAATAAAAAATATTAACTACCAAAATATAGAATGATATGCAAATATACAGAAATAAAAACATATTAACTACCAAAATATAGAATGAAATGCAAATATACAGAAATAAAAACATATTAACTACCAAAATATAGAATGATATGCAAATATACAGAAATAAAAACATATTAACTACCAAAATATAGAATGATATGCAAATATACAGAAATAAAACATATTAACTACCAAAATATAGAATGATATGCAAATATACAGAAATAAAACATATTAACTACCAAAATATAGAATGATATGCAAATATACAGAAATAAAAACATATTAACTACCAAAATATAGAATGAAATGCAAAGGCGGTTCAAGTTGGTTTTTAACGTTTTTAGCGTTTCTAATTATCTGATACTAGCTGTTGCCCGTGGCTTCGCCCCCGTAGATATCGAGAGTGAGCGGGATGTTTTAGCCTATGTCCATCCCGAAATTTATATGAAATTATATATTTAATGGATCAGACAGCTTGGAAAACATATCATCACTGGCCATATGGACTGAAATAGGAGTACAGGACGAATGCCTATGCGATGGGCCGATGTGATAAAATAAGTGACCGGAATGACAGTGCAGGCTAATGTCCACAGAGCTCAAAATCCAGCGGCCTGGAGAGCTGTGGTGGCACGTGCGACCCACGATGGTCACGTCCCTCAGCCATGAGGATACGACAAGGAAGAAGAAGAAGATCCCGAAATTGCATTGTAACTCTTGGTGAAATGCTTTTAAATCGTATGAGTTGCTTCAAAGATTGCCTCCGACATACACATACTTACATACTTTACATCTTTATAATATTAGTATAGAAAACTAGCAGAGTTTATCCATAGTAACAGACCAATAACTAAACCGTTAGAGTTCCGTTGGCAGTCGCCCAAACCGCGGTGCCACTCGGTGCCAGCGAGCAAGCGTAAATCGCATCGCATTGTTCTTTAAACATCCCAAACAGCGCACGCGTCGCTTCCAAAAAATGGGTAATCTTCCTAATTTTATGTTTAAATAAAGTAGGTTTAAAAAGAGACTGTCACTACCATAAACCATAGCAGAGCGAGCAATCATACTAATAGTTAGGAGCCGGGTCGTTTCTTTCCCTCTAATATGGTTGAGAGGAGCGATGACTGACTCTCGCGTTATACTCGTAACCGGGTGCTGTCCGTGTGAAATGACCTACACTTGTCAAAGGCGTTCATGACATTCAATAATTTTAATGTATAACTTCTCGCGTCATATTGTTTTCATGTTCTAATGTCATTTTTTTTTATATCACGGTTAAGATTTTGACGTTATTAACTAATGATTGTTTATTTCTTGATTGTTTACAAGTGAAATTATGTAATGACTATTTTATGACTATCAGAAAGAGTGTAATTTGCACCTATTTTGAATAAATATCTTGAATCTTGAATCTAGTACATATTTCTGTTTACTTTTCTGTGCTTGAACTTAAAAATGTTTTTCTTTATCCACAATTGGTAAGCCCTATAGGCTTCATCTCACCTGATGGTAAGTGACGACGATGCCGAAGATGGAAGCGGGTTTGGGGAACTGGCTATATCTTATCTTCAAGCCGGAACACGTTAATGCTGTTAAAACATTGATGTTTGACTACGAGACTTACAAAGAATGGTGGTAGCTAGCCAGGTGGGCTTACAAAATGCTCTTACACCAACCAAACTGAATCTTAGAAAGTTAGATTCCACTGGGATTCGAACCCACGACCTCCTGATGTGTGATTGTTTAAAGGTGGACTAAAAGCATTACATGCTTCTTCAACTTCCAGGGTCACATGCTACCGGAACGGTTTAATGCGTCAGAGACCCTATGTACCTACCTAGAAGACGTGTGTTCCTAGTGGTCAACAAAACTGACTAGTCGTACTATTTGGTCAGAACC
The DNA here is from genome assembly GCA_947284805.1 of Coleophora flavipennella. Lineage (NCBI taxonomy): Eukaryota > Metazoa > Arthropoda > Insecta > Lepidoptera > Coleophoridae > Coleophora > Coleophora flavipennella. The sequence continues at coordinate 2,937,787 of OX369260.1, forward strand.
CTTGGTGCGCGTGTTCGACTCGTACTTGGCTGGTTTTATTTTTTTGTTTTTAGAGTCTATTGGAACAATACGGTGTTTATATGAATGTATGTTAATTGGAACGTCGTGAAATTTGGTAGGCGAATTAATGAGACAAAAAGACGAGTGTGCTTTAGACCACACGACTGAAGTAAAACTTCTTTAGCTCCATCTATATGTACGAGTATGAAAGTAAATGCCTAGTTTTCAGAAAAAAAATCAATCAATGTCATATAGACAGTTTATGAAAAGAGTTTTATTATGATCAAATCTTTTATATTTTATGTTTGTTTTGAGTGTTTTGACAAGCGATATTGTTGCCTTGGCAACCGATATTGTTGCTTCCGTTCGCCTCGCCCGACGAAAATTTCCGTAACGCTCTCGTCACGCATTCACCAGCTTACTGCCAAAGTCAAGCGTGCGTAAAGAAGTTTTGCTTCAAAAAGTTTATTAAGTTCGAACATGAGCCAATTCGGTTAAGAAATTGCCAAGATATAGTGGTTTGTACATGTTGAAAACATGGTTTCTCTAAACACCACTAGATGCCGCTGAGCGGATCCTACATCACGCAAGCGTTGGTGAGCGTATCTACGATAATATATATTTTTTAAAGGTTTAGATACATCGTGAGTTCACAGTTCGGGCCGATCCACTAGTTTTCCCCAGTTTATTTTAACTTATGAGTGAGCAAATCAAGATCCTTAAGGTAGTTACAATAAATATTTTTTTAAAGAAAACTTCTTTTATTCTTTTCAACCACAGATAAGAAAAATTTTGTGCCATTCTTCTATTCTGTGTTTTCAACCGACTTCTAAAAGCAGGAGGTTCTCTATTCGACTTTATGTTTTTTTGTATGTTTGTTACGCGATATTTTCGCAGATTGTGAAACGCGATTCATGTTTTTTTTATTCAATAGCTTCCAGGTAGGTCCAATATCAAAGAAATGATATATGCAGGGTGTAACGAAATTGGTGTAGGTCCCGTTAACTGGCGGTTCTACCGATAGTCAATTCTAAAAAAAAATAATTTGGAACCTCCATACTAAAATGCACAAAATCGTTCAATCAGCTGATCGATTTGTATGAAGAGTAAAATATATTTTTTTACGTTTTCAGCAAAGTCGTAGAACAAAAGTTGCTAAGTATAATGAGTAGAAGCCCCAGTTAACGGGACCTACACCAATTTTGTTACACCCTGTATAAGGTAGATAGGTTACATGCGTCCTAAAAGTGAAGCAAATAAAATGATGCCAATTGCGTTGGGGAATCTTGGTAAGCCCGCTTCAATTAAGATTAAAAGTATACTATTATCAAGATATTAAAATAAACTAAAAAGTTTAGTGTTTAGGGTTCCGCACCCAAAGGGTAAAAACGGGACCCTATTACTAAGACTTCACTGTCCGTCTGTCACCAGGCTGTATTTCAAACTGAATTTCAAATAAATTTTAAAGTTTAGTTTTTAGGGTTCCGTACCCAAAGGGTAAAAACGGGACCCTATTACTAAGACTTCACTGTCCGTCTGTCACCAGGCTGTATTTCAAACTGAATTTCAAATAAATTTTAAAGTTTAGTTTTTAGGGTTCCGTACCCAAAGGGTAAAAACGGGACCCTATTACTAAGACTTCACTGTCCGTCTGTCACCAGGCTGTATTTCAAACTGAATTTCAAATAAATTTTAAAGTTTAGTTTTTAGGGTTCCGTACCCAAAGGGTAAAAACGGGACCCTATTACTAAGACTTCACTGTCCGTCTGTCACCAGGCTGTATTTCAAACTGAATTTCAAATAAATTTTAAAGTTTAGTTTTTAGGGTTCCGTACCCAAAGGGTAAAAACGGGACCCTATTACTAAGACTTCACTGTCCGTCTGTCACCAGGCTGTATTTCAAACTGAATTTCAAATAAATTTTAAAGTTTAGTTTTTAGGGTTCCGTACCCAAAGGGTAAAAACGGGACCCTATTACTAAGACTTCACTGTCCGTCTGTCACCAGGCTGTATTTCAAACTGAATTTCAAATAAATTTTAAAGTTTAGTGTTTAGGGTTCCGCACCCAAAGGGTAAAAACGGGACCCTATTACTAAGACTTCACTGTCCGTCTGTCACCAGGCTGTATTTCAAACTGAATTTCAAATAAATTTTAAAGTTTAGTTTTTAGGGTTCCGTACCCAAAGGGTAAAAACGGGACCCTATTACTAAGACTTTGCTGTCCGTCCGTCTGTCGGTCTGTCACCAGGCTGTATTTCAAACTGAATTTCAAATAAATTTTAAAGTTTAGTGTTTAGGGTTCCGCACCCAAAGGGTAAAAACGGGACCCTATTACTAAGACTTCACTGTCCGTCTGTCACCAGGCTGTATTTCAAACTGAATTTCAAATAAATTTTAAAGTTTAGTTTTTAGGGTTCCGTACCCAAAGGGTAAAAACGGGACCCTATTACTAAGACTTCACTGTCCGTCTGTCACCAGGCTGTATTTCAAACTGAATTTCAAATAAATTTTAAAGTTTAGTGTTTAGGGTTCCGCACCCAAAGGGTAAAAACGGGACCCTATTACTAAGACTTCACTGTCCGTCTGTCACCAGGCTGTATTTCAAACTGAATTTCAAATAAATTTTAAAGTTTAGTTTTTAGGGTTCCGTACCCAAAGGGTAAAAACGGGACCCTATTACTAAGACTTCACTGTCCGTCTGTCACCAGGCTGTATTTCAAACTGAATTTCAAATAAATTTTAAAGTTTAGTTTTTAGGGTTCCGTACCCAAAGGGTAAAAACGGGACCCTATTACTAAGACTTCGCTGTCCGTCCGTCTGTCCGTCTGTCACCAGGCTGTGTTTCATGAACCGTTGTAGCTACATAGTTGAAATTTTCACAGATAATGTATTTCTGTTGCCGCTATAACAACAAATATTAAAAATTAGAAAAAGTGAAAGTTTGCATACACAAAACGTGTTTTTTTGAAACGTGAAGAAATTAGCGCCATCTAGTATGATGGTACGGAACCCTTTGTGCGCGGTTCTGACTCGCACTTTACCGGTTTTATTTATATTTATCTTATATAGCTTTAGTTTACTTATCTACAAAAAAAACGTTTAAAATAAATGGCGTTCATTCCAAGATATACCGCCGATGACACTAAACGGACACCGTTCAGTACCAGACCGAAGTTAATTCTCTACAAATATTATTCGACCCTTGTGCGATCCATCTCCTGACAAAACCTTACACACTCTACCGATATACTATAGCTGGGTTGAGTTCTGAAACGGTTTGAGGAAACAAAGAATGTGCTTATTGAAAAGTTAGGTTGGTACCTACCTACTTAATTGTATTTGATTAATTGATTGAAAACACTTTATATTTTGTACTAGCTGTTTGCCGCGGCTTCACCCGCGTGGACCACGTTTCTATGACTTTTCGAGGGTGCGCAGTGCGCGAGCCGCAAGCGGCTCGCGAGCGTGCTAAAAAGTAGCCAATGTCTTAATCCAGGTCCTAATCTGTCTACCTACCAAATTTCAGCCAAATCCGTTCAGTAGTTTTTGCGGGAAAGCGTAACAGACAGACAGAGTTACTTTCGCCTTTATAATATTAGTAGGGATTACTAAGGTACCTATTTTACTTTTTACCCGACTGCCTCAAAAGGTGGGTTATGTTTCTACCCGACTGCCTCAGAAGGAGGGTTATGTTTCTACCCGACTGCCTCAGAAAGAGGGTTATGTTTCTACCCGACTGCCTCAGAAAGAGGGTTATGTTTCTACCCAACTGCCTTAAAAGGAGGGTTATGTTTCTACCCGACTGCCTAAGAAGGAAGGCTATGTAAGTTTAAGTATGTATAAAAGGGTAAGTATGTATGTATGTATGTAGATTTTTATGTTCCATGCTACAGCTTGAACGGCTTGAAGGATTTTAACGTATGAGGCATTGTCCGATTCGTCTTGATCCCGTAAGTGACATAGGATACAGTTTTACCCGACTGGCCAATGCGTAAAATCTTAACCCCTCCTGGTTAAGATTTTACGCAGTCGGGTTTTGAATTTTTAATGAATTCCTAATTACTTTATTAATTAGTTTTGATTACTAAATGAATCAAGTTTATTGCTGTCCGCTTCTGTGCTATAGTGGTCCGCGGTACAGGAGGTCGCAAGTTCGATTCCCGGGGACTCGGTTTGATTGGTAGTAGGGAACTTTTGTAGCCTAACCACCATCAACAAAAAAAATGTTGTGGCGTCCTACAGGGTGGATAATATATCTATTTCTACGCAGCATAATGTTTACAATTTAATAATTTTATTCTCTGATTAAAACCACTAAAGCCCCGGCCGGCCGGTCGATATAGACTCCTCATAATAAAGACTCCGTCAAGTCGGTTGATATCAACGGGTAAAAATTTACGCCACTCTAGACCGTTTCGGTTAATAAATACGGTACTCAATCCTTTGTAACTTTTTGATTTGTTAAGTAGTCAGGAGTTTTTTTTGATATAGTTTTTATCTATGTCTGCATAGATTTTTATTAAAAATTCAGACATACTGCTCACCAAAGAACATTTACGTGCGACTTGGGCGCAACAGTGCTTGAGCCTTGAGAGATATATTGTAAATTATTTAATCGTTTTAGATTTTAATTGATTGTTAGTTGGATATATAATCGTGATTATATTTTATATGTTTGATATGTGTTATCTTTGTAGGTTTTAAACCGATTTTCATGGTTTTTTTTATATGATAAAGTATTCTGCCAGAGGTTCCATGTCACATATAAATTGTATCAAAATCGGCTAAGTGCTTAACAAAAAAAAATAACAATGCCAAATTGTACTTAGTCATAGCGATGGAAGTTGGTTTTTTTTAACTTTTTCAGCCTTTCCAATTATATTATATTTAATTTAGTTTCTAGCGAAAAAAAGAACTTAACTTTTCACGTTTATTTTGTACTACCTTTTGCCAGCGGCTTCGCCCGCGTAAACATAGTTTCTATGACTGTCTTCAAGGGTGCGTAGTGCGCGAGCCGAAAGCGGCTCGCAAGCGTGAAAAAGTTGCCTATATGTTAGTCCAGGTCCTAACCTGTCTACCTACCAAATTTAATCTAGATCTGTTTATCTGTTGTGGTGTGAAAGATTTATTATTTATGATTATAGATCCTTGAAATATTGATGTCCGTTTAGCAATAAATCAATATTTTTGCGCTCAAGATCAAAAGTCAAGTGTGGCACATTTTCTGAATGACTTATAGCAGCTATAGGCCCATGATGAACGTTGTAGTGTTTTTATGTTTATAGACATTGTATTTCTGAGAAGCCGTGACAAAGAACTGATTGTGAATAAAAGGTATAACTCCTAAACAATGTTTATTTACATTATTGGGGTAATAAATGAGCCATAAAATATGTACTTAGGTATTATGACGAAATCAAAGGATTTTAGAAAACTCAATGTCTCAAGGCAAAGGTCTTTGACCAGTGTGAGTTGCCAGTGATGACATACAGAACCGAGAAATGGTTGCTTACTATACTGGGCCTCATAAGAAGACTCAAGTTCACCTAAAGGGCAATGGAGCGTGCTATGTATGGAGTTTCGATGTCTGATCGAATCAGAAACGATGACATATTTGGAAGAACCGAAGTAACCAACATAACTCTAGGAAATAATAAAGTTAAGTGGCAATAGGCAGGGCACACAGCTCGTAGAACAGATGGCAGATGGCGTGAAGTTATTGAGTGGCGACTGCGTACAGGAAGATGTAGAGTAGGTAGGCTTCCCACTCAGTGGATCGATGACCTAGTGAAAGTAGTGAAGGTTGCGGAGGGCCGCTGGATGCGGGTAGCGCAGAATCGGTCGTTGTAAAATTCCTTGGGGCAGGGCCTTTATTTAGCATTGGATGGCTTTTGGCTTATATGATAATGACTTCGATACTAACAAAACATAAATGTAAAAAGGCCAAGTGCGATACAAATTATTTTCGGAAAATCTTAAAAATTTTAGGTTTATGCTTTAATTTGAAAATAATTTTAATTATTTCGTATTTTTCTCAGCAAAACCTTTCATTTGATACCCATATTATAGGAGTTATTTTAACGATGAATGAGTTAGTTAAAAATAACTAGTCCGCCATCTTTGGTATGCCACCATGTTGGATTTAATGACGTCACACAGTTAACCATGCATTGTCATCCAAACTGAACGTGTGTACAAAATTTCAGCTCAATCGGTTGACGACCCTTGGTGCGCGCGTAAGACACTTACTTGGTCATTATTCGATTTTTGTCTTAGTATACGTCCAATAATCTACCTCGATGACAAAATTTAAGTTTTTAAGTCACCTGGAAATGGTCTATATTATTATGTTTTCATGAGTAGTGGTGATACGGAACCCTTGGTACTTGAGTATGACTCACACTTGCCAGTTTTTTTTTAAATTTTTCCTTTGTATTAGTCCAAAAACCTACATTGATGCCGTATTACATGTTTATAAGTCACCTGGAAGTGGTTTTTATGAGTCAGTCAATCAGTCAGTCATAAAAATTGTGATTTTTGGATGTCGATATCTCAGAAATGCTAAAAGATATATTTATGAAAATGCTGAATTTAATATGATAAATGTTTACTTCTTATGATATTTTAAGTAACTTATTACTGGAACTAAATCATCATATCAGCCGAAAGACGTCCACTGCTGGACAAAGGCCTCCCCAAAGGATTTCCACGAGAACCGGTCCTGCGCTGCCAGTATCCAGCGCCTTCCCGTAACCCTCACTAGGTCGTCGGTCCAACGTGCAGGAGACCTGCCTACGCTACGACTTCCGGTACTCGAATTAAACAACTAAAACTAAGGGGTACAATACTATAAAGTTCATTCTTCCAGAAAAAATATCGGAATAAGGTACTGGCTTTCGAAACCGCCTCTGTGGCGTAATGGTTAGTCCATTCGCTTCACACCAGGAGGTCACGGGTTCGATTTCCGGTGGGATCATCTTGTAAGACTCGGTTTGATTGGTGGTAGGGCATTTTCTAAGCCGGCCTGGCTAGAAATCACCATCTTATCTAAGTCTTGCCGCCAAACATCAGTATTAATAACATTGATGTGTATCAGCTTGAAGATAAGGTAGCCAGTTGTCCATTGCGTTGGGGAATCTTTGCAAGCCCGCTTCCATCTTCGGCATCATCGTCACTTACCGTCAGGTGAGATGATGCCAAGGGCTTACCAATTGTCAATAAAAAATATATAAATAAAAACAAATCAAAATTTTCAATTTTTTTTTAGCTTTTTGTAAGTAAGCGTCGTTGAGAGCGTCGGTGGTGTAATGGTTAGGGTCGCTGCTTCCAGTCCGGGAGGTCGTGGTCGAATCCTGCCACGTACCAATCTAATTTCGAATTTCGATTTCATATGTACGTTTATCTGACGCTCTTACGGTGAAGGAAAACATCGTGAGGAAACCCGCGCACGCCTGCGAAGAAACTCGAAGGTTGTGTGAAGTGGACCAACCCGCACTGGGCCCGTGTTGACGATTAAGGCCCCATCGCCCTAATTCAGGGTAGGATCGAGCCCATCGGTGGGGACGTATATGAGCTGATATGAATGTAGTAAGCATAATGTTTATAGTTTATCTGTGTATACCAGACGATGAAAGTTACGCGGCAAAGTATGCACAGCGTGGCTGTACAATTTATTTATTTTATTATCGGTCACACAAGCAAGGTTCCGCATCAAAACTTTAACTACCAACAGAACAAGACCTCTCAGTGCATACTTTGCTCTAGGTAAATAGGGATCTACATATTTTTAAATTTAGATTAACATATAATTAATAATTTAAAGATATAATATACATTTGAGATTCTAAAAACAAGCTTTTTCATTAGTTGTGTCACACAATACAGTTTGCAAAACTTTTTTTAAACTGTCTAATTTATCCCTCAAAAGTGTTCCTCCATGTTTAATATTCATTTATTAACGTTACATATGTGTACTAAATTTCAACTTAATCGGTTTAGTACTTCGGAGCAAATTGGTAATGACAGACGGATGGACAGACATACAGACACGCGAGTGATCTTATAATGGTTCCGTTATTACTTTTTGAGCTACGGAACCCTAAAAAAACCGTACAAGTGCGAGTCGGACTCGCCCACCGAGGGTTCATAATATTATAAATCATAACAGTGCAAACTTTTAGGTACTACATACGCCAAAATTATTAGGTACAAACCTTTAAATATAAAAAAGGGAAAATTTTAATTTATTTAATTTTTTTTTATCATGTAAATCTGTAATTTAATTAATTTTTAATTTGTATACTAATAATAATTTAAAAATTTTCGTAATTCTAACCAAAATATAGTCTACATCTGAAATAAATAAATAATAATAATAATAAATCGAAAATTAATCAAAAAAATAATTATAAATGAAGCCCTTTCATACGATACCCCACATGAATCGGTGAGTTCAATTCAAAATTTGGACCGCCGCCGTTCCTTGCATAATTGATTATTTATTCTAGATAAAGACTACATTTTATATGTTTTTAATACAAATGTATAGTTTTCAGATTTTTCCCTGTGCTTGTAGTGCTAGCAAGACGTTATTACTTGCCAAATTTCATAATTCTAGGTCAACGAAAAATACCCTATAATAAACGGCCGTGTCTTTTTTTTACGTGAACTAAGAAGTTTGATTTTTTTTACACCTTCATGGGACTGTAGACCTAAACATATGGTTTTAGTTTCAACTCCATACCTCAATGCGTTCCCGAGATAAAGGGTCTTGACAGACGAACGGACAACAAAGTGATCATATAAGGGTTCCGTTTTTTCCCCCACTTTTTAATTCAACTACGGATTTTTTATCGGAAAAAAGAGTTTTGTAATTTACAGGATATGAGGAGTGATCTTGATTTCCTGGAATTTTATTTTAACACAGAACTAACGCCTTAATTCAGGGTAAGCTCGAGCCCCTCGGCGGGGACGTATATAAGCTGGTATGATATGGAACTAAAAAAGAAAAAAGACCCAATGCACCCTTTTTTTTGTTATAACCATAGAACTGCTGCAATTTTAATCGAAACATTATGATAAATATGAACATCATAATAAAACAATATGAAATGATTTCGTTTTCATACTTTTTTGAAATACCTCTTATTTTATTTATAATGAATTAAAATTGACATAATAGCCACGTTGCAGTACGAGCTGACAAGAACTTTATTTCCAAGCTATTTCGTTTGATGTTTGAAACACCGTGAATCGAGTTGCTAATTTTAGGGACGGAGGAGCCTTAATAAAGTTGTAAAGTTTCGATTGCCAGAAATATTTGAACATATTGGCAACGCGTGCCAAGTCGGCGGCCATATTCCGGACAGCCCTTGGCCCTCATATCAAAAAAGCCTTTATTTCATCGCCCTTAGGCCGTTACGTTACGTCATGACGCAAGCCCTACAAATTGAAACGTCAATAGGACAAGGGTCAGCCCTGAAACGTCGATAGACGTAAACAGGGCGTGGTGAAATTAATTTTATGGCGAGATCTTAACAAAAAATATTATATAGGGTGACTTTTAATTAGTTCTTGATAAAATCCTATGATTATTAAAATAAAATAAAGCCTATTTTAGACGGTGATATTGTAGCTTTGCATTGTAGAAAAAAATTTACCCCCCCTGTAATTGGCCCCAAAGTGTGAAATTCATTTATTTACGTTAGACTTACGTCTTTAGTTCACCGACTTACTTATGTGTACGAAATTTCAACTAAATCGGTCTAGTAGTTTCTGAGCAAATTGGCTGTGACAGACGGATGGACAGACAGACGCGCAAGTATGGTTCCGTTTTTTCCTATTCAGGTGGAACCCTAAAAGAAATAAAATTTCTGAGTTTTCCAATAAATCGTGTGATTCTGAAAACTAACATGCATATATAGGATGACTGGTGACTTTTAATTAGTTCTTGATAGCAAAGGATATGAATGTACTCGTGATTAATAACAACTTTCCCACAGAAATTATTAGTCAAATCAGAAAAAAAATTTTGGTCCTCAATACATAATCAAATCGGCAAAAATGTATAAAGAACCAAAAATTATTTTTTTATATTTCACATATAGTTTGTTTAGGAAAGTTGTTTGTAATCACGAGTACATTCATACCCTTTGCTATCAAGAACTAATTAAAAGTCACCCTGTATATGCATGTTAGTTTTCAGAATCACACGATTTATTGGAAAACTCAGAAATTTTATTTCTTTTAGGGTTGCACCTCAATAGGAAAAAACGGAACCATACTTGCGCGTCTGTCTGTCCATCCGTCTGTCACAGCCAATTTGCTCAGAAACTACTAGACCGATTTAGTTGAAATTTCGTACACATAAGTAAGTCGGTGAACTAAAGACGTACGTCTAACGTAAATAAATGAATTTCACACTTTGGGGCCAATTACAGGGGGGGGGGGGGTAATTTTTTTTCTACAATGCAAAGCTGCAATATCACCGTCTAAAATAGGCTTTATTTTATTTTAATAATCATAGGATTTTACTTCGAAATTTTAATTTTTCTAAACCAAGTCGGAAAATAACTTTAAAAATTCATTAAAAAATAAAACCGAATGCGCAAAAACTTAACTCCTCTTTTTGACCAGCCGGATAAAAAATATGTCCTATGTCACTCACTGGATCAAGAGGAATCTAACGATACCTCATACGTTAAAATAAACAAACATACATACAAACATACATACATATAAACACTCGAAAAAAATAACCGGGTAGTTGGGTAAAAAGCGCTGTTTGGCCGATTGGTCGGCATACGCTGCCCAGATGGTTTGAGATAGGTGTAAAGGATACTACGCAAATATTCTAAATCTTTAGATCAAAAAAAGTCTGCGGCTCCTCTTATCTAAAGTATGAATAGCTGTAGCCCGCGGCTTCGCCCCCGTAGATAATAAGGGTGAGTGGTGCGCGAGCGGCAAGCGGCTCGTGGGTTTATTTTTGGATAAAGACCCAAATATGTGGGGGAAGTAAAACTTAAAAAAATATTGAAATCTATCTAGTAGTTTTTTGTGTCACGTGCTCAACGGAAGACTTTATCATTTTATGTATAAGAAAATATTTTCGGAATGTGCGCAATTAAATGTGTATCCCAAGCCTTATTTGTAGTCTATTTATGATAATAAAAAAAAACTTACGCATGCGTACGTGTGCTAGCTAAAATATGGCGCAAATTTCGTAAAACTGAATTGAGATACTTAGTTGTGAAAATTAATAATATTTAATATACATGTAATAAAAAATATACTTGTGTGTATGTATAAGAAAAAACAAAGTGAGATTACTCCCTGAACATTTAAAATAAGCCACAAGTCGTGTAAAATGAACTTTGGTTGCTGGAACCTTGATAGGTATGTACCTACCCATGTATTTTGTTTTTCTGTCACGGTCGTTTTTTTATTTTATCTATTTTCTCACAGCTGTATTGAAAAACTTCGTATGATACGTGGGTGTCAAAGGAAATGACTTTTTACCACCCTTGTATCATAAATAACTATCAAGTGATTTATAATTTTATTCTATGTATAGTATTTTGAATTTTATAATTGTATTCGTTATTATTTATAATATGTATCTGTACCTTGTTCTTTGCTACCTGATATAAATATATAAATAAAATAAAAATAAAATATGACTGATATCCACTGATAGTAAGTGGCATTTTCTACAGTAATTGTGCATACAATACCTTTAGAACAGCACCGGCAAGACACAGTATGAACACAAGGTAAACTGCAACACCCCTATACGCATAAACCCTGCAGTGCCATCCAAAACACAGTATAAGCACATACAGTAGGTCATGCGGGCAGCATTCGATTGTTTGCCGGTTACGCCGCACTGGCATACAAACTGCGACACAAAAGCGAATGTGATGTTGTTGTGTACTTTACAAGTGACGATGTTGAGGTACAAATTATAATGTTGGATTTAGATTTACACATTTATGTATATTATACTCGCGAGCGTTTAACCCCCCCTCCCCCTTTTCTTTGCAATTCTCTAAATTTTAAATAAACTATTGCTTTTATATATTTTGTTTAATCAACGCTGTATTTTAGGTTCGGTCCGGTTTGATAGATTTTACAGTCAAAAAGTCTCCCCCCATAAGTAGCAGACTGCTGCGCAGAAAATGAAACGCTACACGCTACTTGCTACGCGTTAACCGCTTCGCGATACTTGCTATGCGCTACACGCTTCGCGTTTTATGCTACTCGCTATACGCTATAAACTACGCGCTACACACTACACGCCGAGCGCTACTCGCTACTCGCTACACGCCACACGCTTCACTACATTAAACTACACTAATCTACACTGTTGTTCAATCAACGTTCGGGCTAGCCTACAAACAGCCAGCTAGTTGAACGTTGAGTGACCCTTGTTCAATAAACGTTTGGCTAGCCATTCAATCAAATGGCAGATTTAACCAGATGGCTGTGACATATATAATTAAAAGTAAGCGTCGGTGGCGTAACGGCTAGAGCTGTTACCTCCTGTCTGGAAGGTCGTGGTTCGAATCTTGCCACGTACCAATGTGTTTTCGAATTTTGATTTCATTCATTTCATTCAGAATTAAGGAAACCTGCACACGCCTGCGAAGTAATTTGGAGGTTGCGTGTGAAGTCGACCAACCCGCACTGGGCCCGCATGGTCGACTAAGGCTCGATCGCTCTGATTCAGTGTAGGCTCGAGCTCTAGGTGGGGACGTATATGAACTGACATGAAGAAATATATAACTGGCTATTTTATCTTCAAGCCGGAACACTCAAACGCTGTTTACTTTACACGGCGCAAGACTTAGATGAGATGGCGGGCTTAGAAAATGTCCTACCACCACCAATCAAATTTTGATCCCACCAGAAATCAAACCCGCGGTTCATGACCCCGCGAAACGATTCTAACTTTTGCTATTTTGCGGAGTCCGCGATAAAACACATGGACCTTTTGCGATCTACCTGGAATATCTTACGATCTGCCGCTGAAATATTTATCATGTTCACTTTGTGTAAGTAACAAACACTCCGACACTTGTGTAGTAACAAACACTCCGACACTTGTGTAGTTCGTTATTTTCATTTTGTAATAGAGGTGTTCCCGAAAGTAACCTTAGAGATTCGTACACGCAACTGGTGACCAACAGGACCCTATTACCACACCCTGGACACATCGTACAACGGGCCAGAAATGACATTTAAAAATAAAAAATGACGGAACAAACAAAATGGCGGTGAAATCCTATACGTTCGACAACCAAACTATAACCAATCTGTATCAATCTGATTGACGAGGGGTTGAGGTCGCAATCTAGAGAGCTAGAATCTAGGGAGTGTCTATACTGTATGTTAGTACATATAGGGGGGGGGTTAGGTTATGGACAGCCTTATGATTCACGTCCTTAAGTATTTCGGTGGTGGGAGTCGACATAACAATGCTGCTATATCACAGGGGTCCTCCTTCAATAGTCTTGATCATTCGGCAATCGAAATTGTACAGAATGCATTTGATTACAATGGATGCAAACGCGGTGATCCCAGCGATAGCGTGACACGTCCGTTTTGCTCACAGATCACCACTACTTGTGTTCTGCTCGACGCTCTGTCAAAAAGTGTCTGCCTCGAGACTGACGTTTTTTTTTTTTTTTCTCAAGGACAAGCTGGTTGTTGGTCGTTGGGACTTTTACAACTTCACCGGGCAGGGGAGGCGAGTACGGAAGGCACTCAACCTAGGGAGACTGACGTCTAGCTAATATGGCTTATCAACTCAGTGCTGCCACCTTAATCACAAACAGTCTACCGTCATTAGGTCATCTTTGCTACGACATACGGTCGTCTCACGAGTACAAGCGATTGTCACGCCACCACCAGTTTCACCCAGGTACTAATACCTGACGTTTGATCCAAATAAAGGTTAACGATCTATGTAAACGTATCTCTAGCTGATATTGGTCGCGTTTTCAATGACGGTCCGACATATATATATATAATATACTTTGCTATTACCAAGCCTCCGCTGTCTGTTCGTCTGTCCGTCCGTCAGCGGGCTGTATTTCATGAACCGTAATAGGTAGACATGTTCACAGATTAAGTATTTCTGTTGCCGCTATAAAAACAAAAAAAAAGTGAAAAGATAAGGGGGTTCTCCATACAGAAAACGTGTTCTTTATAGGACTTTAGAAGTATTTTTTATTTAGCTCTATCGGTTAATACAGTAGTACAAAAAAACGTGAAACTTTGTGTGATTAAAGCAGTGATACTGAAATAAAACAATCCATTATATAAATCGGCCAAGTGTGAGTCGCACTCACGTTAAGGAATCCGAACTGAATAAAAAAAAACATATTTTTGTCTCTCGTGTTGATGTCTTTTCTTTGTAATGTGAATAGGTATAATTGTCCTTATACTATCTTGTTGTGTGCAGATGTACATTGGTATCCTCGGAGTGCTAATCCGACTCGCGCTTGGCCGGTTTTCAACACTAAGCACATTTACCGCTATTACCAAGGCATAGCCAAGGTAGCGAGAGTCGGTGGCGTAACGACTAGGGCCGCCGCCTCCTGTCCGGTACCATCATGCCACGTACCAATGTGATTTCGAATTAAGATTTCATATGTACGTTTATCCGATGCTCTAACGGTGAAGGAAAAACATCGTGAGGAAACCTGCACACGCTTGCGAAGAAATTCGAATGTTGTGTGTGAAGTCTAGGTCGTGGCGTGTAGCGAGTAGCGCACTAGGTCAGCGTGGTCGACTAAGACCCGATCACCCTAATTCAGGGTGGGCTCGAGCCCCTCGGTTGGGACGTATATGAGCTGACACGATGAGCCAAGGTACTCGTAGAACCGTGCTAAAGATCGACTCTATCTTCCCTATTCAAGTGTAAATGTCCACAAGCATAATTCCTTTTGTATGGCAATATGTGTTTACAACAACCTCCCTATCCACAATTAAACTCGTTAAAATTTTAGTTTCGAATCTACATTGACCGAATGGCTACAAAACAAATGTTACTAAATTTTAGTTTCGAATCTACATTGACCTAATGGCTACAAAACAAATTTTACTAAATTTTAGTTTCGAATCTACATTGACCGAATGGCTACAAAACAAATGTTACTAAATTTTAGTTTCGAATCTACATTGACTGAATGGCTACAAAACAAATGTTACTAAATTTTAGTTTCGAATCTACATTGACCGAATGGCTATTAAACAAATGTTTCTAAATTTTAGTTTCGAATCTACATTGACCGAATGGCTACAAAACAAATGTTACTAAATTTTAGTTTCGAATCTACATTGACCGAATGGCTACAAAACAAATGTTACTAAACTTTAGTTTCGAATCTACATTGATCTAATGGCTACAAAACAAATGTTACTAAATTTTAGTTTCGAATCTACATTGACCTAATGGCTACAAAACAAATGTTACTAAATTTTAGTTTCGAATCTACATTGACCGAATGGCTACAAATCAAATGTTACTAAATTTTAGTTTCGAATCTACATTGACCGAATGGCTACAAAACAAATGTTACTAAATTTTAGTTTCGAATCTACATTGACCGAATGGCTACAAAACAAATGTTACTAAATTTTAGTTTCGAATCTACATTGACCTAATGGCTACAAAACAAATGTTACTATTCAGTAAAAGAATTTCTTAGCGACAAAAATTGATGATAGTTCCTAAAACCTAGGTTATATTATAATAAGTATATTTGCATGACATTGATGGTCGGGCATAAGATACCTTAAATTTAAGAACACCATGTATTCAACTATGTTCTGGCAAATAAATGCTTAGACTTTGCTCTTATCGTTTCCGTGTCGTAAGCTGTAAAACAAACCTCAGCTGCTATTTTATGTCGCGCTCGCCGCAGAGCCACTTCTATGTCACAAGCTTGAAATAATTGGTTCACTGGGCGGCTGTAGTCTCTAATTAATATGCGCTAAATAAATTGTGTAAGCAATTTTTTTAATCACAGTTGGTAAGCCCATGGCATCATCTCACCTGATTGTAAGTAACGATAATGCCGAAGATGGAAGCGGGCTTACCAAGATTTCCGCACGCAATGGGGAACTGGCTATCTTATCATCAAGCCGGAATACATCAATGCTGTTAACATTGATGTTTGGCAGCAAGACTTAGATAAGATGATGGTAGTTAGCCAGGCGGTCTTCGAAAATGCCCTTCTATCAACCAAACCGAGTCTTACAAAGTAACTCGACGGGAATTGAACCCTTAACCTCCCGATGTGAAGCTAATGTACTTAACCATTGCGCCACGGAGGCTGTTAAAAAATGGTAAGATAAAATGCGCTAACAAATTTGTTTTGCAGTTGTATTTCTGTTTCACTCCTTGAAAGCTCGGGTTCAAATGCCAGCCAGTAATAAAATATTTTTAGAATAAACATTATCCGACGCTCTTACGGTGAAGGAAAACATCGTGAGGAAACCTGCACACGCCTACGAAGAAATTCAAAGGTTTTGTGTTAAGTCGACCAACCCGCACTGGGCCCGCGTGGATGACTATGGCCCGATAGCCCTAATTCAGGGTAGGCTCGAGCACCTCGGTGGGGACGTATTTTGAGTACGGAACCCTAATAAAAATTTATAGAGTTCTCTTCTCCCAGCTCGGAAAGGTTAGGCCATACTATACTTCACACATGGAGTCCAAGTCCGGAATAGAAGATGTAGGGCTTGTGGTGAAGCCCACTGTCAGAAGTTTTCAAGCCGCCTGTATAAGGCTTCTGATACGGCTTCATCTAGGCCATCTAGTGATAGCAACCAACACCAACGGCTCCACATTGTAACGCGGTAACACATACACACACACACACACACACACACAAACACACAACACATACACACATCATACTTTGATAGTTTTTTCTCTACTTGTAATATTAGGGACTGTTAGTTTGTTATTTTTCTCCTCTCATTTTTTTAATTAAATTTATTCCCAATATTACGTATATGTGTTTGGTGACAAGGAATCAATAAATGTCTTATGTCTTCTTCCTTTCGATCTATTTTATCTATTTCTTATGCGCTGGCACATAACAATCCATGTGCCACATTTTGAAAACAAAGTGTGACACATGTGCTTGTTTTTTTCTTGTTTATGGTGGATGAATAAGCTGTTGACATATCTAAGCGATCGCCGACCGGTTTCATTTATCATTAATAATTGAATAAGGTCATTGTACTTACCTTAAGGCCGTTCCAGCACCCATCCTCAGGGCCTCACCTTTCTCCTCTTCCCATACGTAAAGTCGTTAAAGAGTAAAAGAGTAAAAAATCGCACGCCATATCGAATCTTCTGATTGCGATGCGCTTCCTGACTGAATTAGTTTATTAAAAATAATTTGCGATATAGAAATGTCATAGCTGTGATATTAATATTAAGCCTATTAATGATTTTTCATAAAGTTTCATTAAGTAAAAACAGTGTGTATAATAACTGAGCCCTCATACTTTCAGGCGAGAAACTTCTCATCAAACTGAACAACTTTCCCCAAGAAACCTATGGTTGATTCTCAAAGAAAATCTCGATTTGTATGATAAGTCCAATTTTTTAATGCGATTTCCGCAAAGTCGTAGAAAAAATGTTGTTCAGTTTGATGAGTAGATGGCCACCTTAAAGTGTTAGTGCTCAGTTTTTTTACACGCTGTTTAAATAATAAAGTTTGTTTCAAAAATCACATTTTACGGTTTTAGAGCTCAATTTGGGATTAAGCGTCGGCGGCTCAACCGCTAAAGACTCGGTCATCTTAACCATAGGTGTCGGGTTCAAATCCGGACGGCCACCGTACCAATGAGTTTTTCGAAAGTTACGTACATATACTCACCGATTGCTTTAACGGTAAAGGAAAACATAGTGAGGAAACAACACACCTGCGGAGAAACTCGAAGGTTGTGTGTGAAGTCGACCATCCCGCACTAGGCCCGCGTGGTCGACTAAGGCCTGATCGCCCTAATTCAGGGTAGGCTCGAGCCCCATCGGTGGGGACGTGAGCTGATATGATGATTAGGATTAAACTGTATTGATCGTTTCGCGTATGAGAATATGTGTCAATTTGCGTATGGCATTCTGCGTAGACACCATGCGTCATTGTGCGTTTGGCTACCTAAATGTGTCATTATGCGAGTAACCCGAGTGAAGTATATTAAAAATCTCGTATGTGTGGCAGACTTATCAAAGATAATATCAGAAATATTCTTGAATATTTTTTCCACGCATACAAATCTCAGCGTTTCTCTTTAAATATTGAAGTAAGATCATGTATGGGGTATTCTGGCTATATCTGGCTCACGGAAAGGGTACAAATTCAGAAAACTAGGGCGTGCTGTCACATCGTACGACGTGATACGTGATACTGTAGCGACCTAGTTTGAGTTAGTTTAAATATTAGATTAGTGAATCAGCCTCCACAATCGTACATTCTGTAAAAGCAAAGTATATATATTAGTACTAACATACAGTATGGACACTCCCTGCCGCTCTCTAGATTGCGACCTCACCCCCTCGTCACACAGATTGATACAGAATGGTTACAGTTTGGTTGTCGAACGTAAAGGATTTCGCCGCCATTTTGTTTGTTCTGTTATTCTTTTTTGCAATGTCATTTCTGGCCCGTTGTACTTATAAATTATAGCTATGATTTTTGACTTGATTTTTATGTCAACGGGACATACACCAATTTTGTTAAATCCTGTACTCGTATATATTAAAGACAGTTTGAGATTCAACTTAAGGCTTATACCGCCGCAAACGACCAACTTTGTAACCACTTTTAAATCCAATTAAGGATTTTTATAGAAAAAAAATTGTTTTTTTAATGAAAAGGATACGAGGAGAGAATTTCATTTCCTCAAATTCTATTTTAATACACTTAACTAAAAAAAATTTATTTTTTCACAAATAAGTACACTCTTTTTCTATATTTTTTTTTGTAGTTGCTGCAATTTTAATTAAAATGTGGTCATTTATGAACTTCTTAACAAAACAATGAACTTCTCAATAAAATAATTTCGTTTTCATACTTTTTAGAAATTCTTCTTATTTTAATTACAATGATTTAAAAATCACAATTTTCGCACTATTCGTCCGCAGCGATTGACGTAACAGTCACGTTGCAGTACGAGCTGATAAGAACTTTATGTCCAAGCTATTTCGTACGATGTTTGAACATCGTGAATCATTAAGATACCAATTTTAGGGATGGAGGAGACTTAAGTAATATTTCAACGTTTATTAACTTTTTGACATGTAGGTGACGGATTCGGTTCAAAATGCACCTAAGAGGCTCCCAAAGTAGTATTATTGTAGTTTGACTGCTTGACATTATTATAATTGATATTTTTGACATTTCTGTTGATACTAACTTAGTTTTATAAGATGTCTGTTACTAACACAATATTATGGATTGACTATCTGAAATAAATAATTTGAAATTTGAAAAATCAAGTGGCGCCCATTAGTAAAACAACTTTATCTCCCTGAGTACATAGTTTAACGAAAAACAGTTTTTCTTCAAAATGGCTCTAAAGATTTTGATGAAACTCGGTTCATTACTATGATTTTACATGGCCTACAGCAAGCGGTAGTCCATTATTCCAGTAAAAAATATTAAGTTACCTTCAATACAAATCTACGTTATTAGATACATTATCTCAAAAATGGCTTTTACAATTTTAATGATACTTTGTCAGTAACTAAGTAAAGTGCCTCCCATACAAATCCAAATTATTTGTATTTTTTTCATTAAGTTTGATATTCTTTAATACCTTACTTTATTCTTTGTTTGTAATTAAGTGTAATATTTATACTTGATTTGTATATGGCTGACTACAACAGACGGTGAAGGCTTCGAAAGTAAGTATGCACAGCATGGCTGTACAATTTATTATAGACTAGCTGAGCCCAGCGGTGTTACCCGCCGTTAAGAAGTAGCCTATGTGTTAATTCAGGGTGTCAGCTACCTCCATACTAAATTTTATCAAAATTGGTCCAGCCACTTGAGCGTGAAGAAGTAACAAACACACACACTCACAAACTTTGGCCTTTATAATATTCGTGTGATTAAAATCGCTTTTCTTCGCTTTGACTCTTACAAGAGTTATTTTATATATTTTTGTTATAATATTTAAGTATTTTATTTATTTATGTTTTATTTGAAAATTTTTCTGTTTTTAATAATTGCACCGCCCCTTAACTTATTCTATCGCTGTTTCTCTACCCAAAGGTTGCCTGGAAGAAATTGTTTTCTAGAAATAAGGCCGCCTATTGTATAGTTTATATATTGTTAATTTCTTTTTTTATGTTGTGATTCAATAAAGAATATTGTATTGTAAGAGTATGTACTACTCTGGTTTGTATTCATAATTGGTAAGCCCTAGGCATCATCTCACCACATTGTAAGTGACGATGACGCCGAAGATGGAAGATTTCCCAACGAAATGGAGAACTGGCTATCTTATCTTCAATCCGGAACACATCAATGTTACTATAACACTGATTTCAGGCGGCAAGATAAGATGGTGGTAGCTAGCCAGGCGAGCTTATAAAATTCCCTACCACCAACCAAACCGAGCCTTTCAAGTTGACCCCACCGGGAATCGAACCCGCGACCTCCTGGTGTGAAGCGAAGGGACTAACCATTACTAACAACGATTACGGCAACATTAATAAGTATCAATGGATCACGGTCAGCTCACAGTACCAGTAATGGCTGAAAACAATTCGAAACACGAAAAATAAAATTTTAAAATTCTAAACTAGAACAATACAGCTAGCTACTGACATTCAAAAATGGAATGCGGAAACTGTAGCGCGAAATTACACAGCTCAGGACGAGCCGCGAGCCACATCCGTTTCCCGTGGATATACTGCAGTTGTAAGGGGGTGGCCACGTACGTGAAAATCCTTATTTAATATTATTTAAACTTGATATTGGCTGTTGATACTCTTTCATCCTAAGACTTTGTAATAGTATGGATACCCACTCTTAAATATTTAACTGTAAAAAGGATCTTTTCTACAAAGTTTAGCTAGTTAGAATAAGCCCCATAATAAATACTTTTTATTTTGTTGCTTTCGATAGTCACGAACTGGAAATACTGATTAGCCTATGGCTAGAGACATAGTTTACATGTGACAGTTTCCTATTAAAGCTCACATCGCACATTTTGATACAGAAAGTTAAATATGAGAAATCGAATATTAATCACCCCCATCAGGGGTTGGTTTTGTTTTTCGTGGCACGCCCACACCTTTGTAACACCCTTGATGCTTTGAACTTAAAAGTGTATTGCTTGTCCGAGGGTCCTTTTTCTCTATTTCAAAAAAAAACACGCCGTCTAACGTAAAGACGTGCTGCATGCTTAATTATCATTTTTTTTAATTTTTTATTCACAATTGGTAAGCCCTTGGCATCATCTCACCTGATGGTAAGTGACGATGATGCCGAAGATGGAAGCGGGCTTACCAAGATTCCCCAATGCAATGGAGAACTGGCTATCTTATCTTCAAGCCGGAACACATCAATGTTGTTAACACTGATGTTTGGCGGCAAGACTTAGATAAGATGGAATTTCGTGGTTGCTCCTGCAAACCTATTATGATTTTGTGGAAACGAGCTCGTGTTCATCATCATAGCGCCACGGCCCCAGAGTGGTCGTGGCGCCACATCTCTGCGATTCATCTGCTTCGCGTGGCTGCGCCACGGTCCGATGATGTCTGTTCTCACGTCGGCGGCTTGCTGCATCTGGTGTACCCATGGCTCCTAGAACCTCCACGGTGGGCCCCCAACGCTCATCCTACTTAGGTATGTGATTAACTGGCCAGTTACTTAGGTAGGAAGTGAGTGCAATGCAATAAAACTTTCTTTGTTCAGTGAAATCTCACCTATAGTGCAACTAAAGACACTCTCTGTGTTCTAGTACTTAAGCGCTAAGCTAAAATAATAAGGTACTTTTTAATATCCTCTATGTTTTTATTGTACTTTCATAAGCCACGGCTACGGTACTTGAAATAATAGTTCAATGATCTGCCTCTGAGCGCCTGTCTGGTCACCCATATTGCCCTTATTCCTTACTACACCACCTAACAACAAACCTATACAATATACAACCGACCTTCACACCAATTTAAACATTTTTTTTTAACACTACAACTTCTTATCATCATATCAGCCGTAGGACGTTCACTGCTGCACATTGGCCTCCCCAAAGGATTTCCATGACGAACGGTTCTGCGCTGCCCGCATCCAGCGACTACCCGCGACTTTCACCAGGTCATCGGTCCACCGAGTGGGAGGCCTGCCTACGCTAAGCTTTCCGGCACGCGGTCGCCACTCGAGAACTTTACTGCCCCAACGGCCATCTGTTCTACGAGCTATTTCCAGTGATGACTTCCTATATCCCGAAAAAGGCATGGTTCCAAGGTGCACGGTAAGAAGTAATTGTCATTGCTGCTATTGAAAGCCGACATCACTGATACTTCTTCTTCTAGTACCAACGAGGGTAAATCTACATATTATAGATTCAAGATTCAAGATATTTATTTAAAACTTTCTGAAAGTCATTAAATAGTGATTACTTAATGTCATTTGTAAAAAATCAAGAAATAAACAATCATTAGTTAATAACGTCAAAATCCAATCCAATCAATGTCTTTCGAACATGAAAACAATATGACACGAGAAGTTATATATAAAAATTATTGAATATCATGAATGCTTTTGAAAAGTGTAGGCCAGTTCACGCGGACAGCACCCGGTCACGAGTACAACGCGAGAGTCAGCCATCGCTCCTCTCAACCATATTAGAGGGAAAGGAACGACCCGGCTCCCCATGCGCCACCATCCGCAAAAACAAGATAAAAATATTAATTAAAGGAAGTATTTAATTATACTTGTCATGTCTCGTCGCGTCCACGTCAATTCTTAGTTTGATCTTCATTTTATTACTATTAAATATAAAAAAAAAATCTTCCGGAAAATGGTCGGTTCATGAGGATTGCGGCTTGCGCACCGCAGACAGAAATAGAATCGATATTCACGCTGACGAAGCTACGTGAAAAACCAACAACAATATTTGTCTGAGACATTATTTTCTTCGTCGTTGTTTCCTCATGGCTGCAGGAACGACCGGACCTTCGTCGTGGGTCACAGCTCTGAATGCTGGCCTGCGGCACACCCTGAACACTTCATACAACGGGCCAGAAATTACATTTCAAAAAAGGAATGCCGGAACAAACAATATGGCGGCGAAATCCTATACGTTGGACAACCAAAATGTAACCAATCTGTATCAATTTCGGTGACGAGGGGGTGAGGTCGCAATCTAGAGAGCGGCAGGGAGTGTCCATACTGTATGTTAGTACTTATAATTATATACTTTGCCTGCGGTGTCATTCTTATCATTTATTAGACAGCGTTAGTTAATCTCACTTATCTAAGGACTGATTAAGAAATATTATAGCTCCAGATTTTGGAGTTGGACTTGACTTTCCCACCCAGCGGGACGAAAGTATGGGGAGAAGATATGGTTAGTGATAATGGTCAACTTTAGTGGGAATAATATACGTGCCTTGTTAATAAACTTAAGAACTAACAGACAGAGAAATCGCAAAGAAATTCATGTACAGAGAAAGTGGGATATACATATAGGATCGTCTTGAAATATCAATAATAATTTTATACAAAAAAAACGACTTCAAACGCACTAGTCGCCACTACGATTTTTGAAGGTTTCACTCGATTTCTCTGGAATGACATTATAAGATCCTGGTTTCCTTATGGTATTATTACCCTTGGGATATCTCCTTTCGAACAAAAAAAGAATCATCGAAATCGGTTCATAAATGACGAAGTTATGCCCGAACACCCATAAAAAATGTGTCGAATTGAGAAACCTCCTCCTTTTTTGAAGTCGGTTAAAAAAAATAATTCCTTAGCACATGAAACAGTAGGAATTTTCTAATATCTAATAATATACAGGTTGTAACAAAATTGGTGGATCAGCCACTTTTGTTCTATATGACACTTCATATAAATCGATCAGCTTATCGACCAATTTTGTGCATTTTTGTAAATAAGGTCAATTTTTTTTTAAACTGACTATGGGTTCCTTGAAGAAAGTTGTTCAGTATGACGAGTAGAACCCCTAATTAACGGGTCCTATACCATTTTTTTACATCCTGTATTATGCAGACATCGCAGTAAATACTACTTTCTGTAGAATCTGACACTGCAATGAAAACTACTATTAGAATTAAAACATACTTTTGTGAAATACAAATAGTCATTGGACGAGGAACGGGTTATTTTAAGTGTTTTATTTAAGGTTTCTAAGTGTGATTTAAGGTATTTTAGGTGTTCTATTCTAGGTATTTTAAGCATTTTATTTTAGGTGTAATTTGTAATAAGTGTGATATTTATTTTTAGGACTGATTATTTTTTATACAGAATTTTTATATTTTCCACTCATTAAAAGAAATATATATTAAAAATAAAATAGAACAGGATTAGCTCATGAAACAGTAGGACTTTTATATTTATATATAGGTTTTTAAATTCTGTATATTAAGTTATTCTAAGTTTTTCTTAGAGTGTTATTGTAAATATGTTTTTACTTATATAAAATGTTGATTTTATAGCACACTAAAATAAAATACAAATTGAATTATAGTAAATATTTCATATTAAAAAAAACTTTTAGTAACTTAACTAAACACTGCAACCATAACTTTGAATCTCCTGTAAAACTCTAGTTACGCTACTTACATTAAATACTTAACTCAAAACAATTCAGCAATTGTAAAATCGTACCCCAGGCAACGTGACGCCCCCAAGTGGAAGCTGACACGGTTATAAAATTGTCTGCGCTGTTAGTTTTCTTTTCAGTTCTCACATAAACACGAGACAAGTAAGGAGTACGTAACAGCGTAACATTTTACAGAGAAAGCTCGTGTAGACGTTGCCTGAGCTGAGGAGCGCTCTATTTTTTTCTTTTTCGAGATCGAACAAGGAATCGTGTAGTTGGTTGCCAGTTCAAATTGTATTCATACCTTAGTATAGAATCTTCCTCATTTGTCTCGATGTAAAAATTAAAAAAAAAATGTTTTGCCTAACTGTTTAGTAAGAGCGTCTGTGGCTTAATGGCAAGGGCCGCTACCTCCTGTCCGGGAGGTCGTGGTTCGAATCCTGCCACGTACCAATATGTTTTCGAATTTCGATTTAATATGTACGTTTATCCGATGCTCTTACGATGAAGAAAAAAAAACACACCGGTAGCACTCCGGGAGTGCCGGCAGAAGTGAAAACTTTAATATTAACGTTGTGTTTAATTATAAGTACAAAAATACTATCATTTATGAGGTAGAATACAATGTTTATTTATTGCGCTATCGTACACAAATATGACAATTTACATGTTATTATTCATAATTTGTGTTTTATCGTGTCGAAGTTATTCAGACAGACGTTCTGATGCTATGAATGGTATCACATTTCATTTGTAAGTAATTTTATACGTAATTATTAAAATAGTTCTAGAAAATTCTCGGCTTTCAAGTATAAATTATACTTCTCGACACTAGGTGGCGTAACTTTTGTGAATAAAAAATACGAGTACGTAAAGTTCCGCATTGGTATATAGTTATAATCATACGTGGATACTGAAAATTAAAGTATACAATTAAACCTGAATACTTTTTAGTCGCCAAAACAGTACTTTAGTGATTTTTATAATTATATTGTAAACAGGCCGCCATCTATCGTCAACAAGAACAACTATTTTCAACGTACCAAATATCCAGGGCCGTAATTAGATTCAAATAATTTTACCGAATAACACACGGCTATGGTCAGTAATGAAATAACATTTTCATAGCAAATATTTTCAAGTAACAAAGATCTGAGTTGTATACATACTCGTACTATTCTCCGTGACTGTTCATGAATTGAAAGAACTTCGAATGTTAAATAATCATTTTATTCATATTAAGATAATTTACCACCTAGTTAATTTTATTTCTTTTTGTTTGTTTTAGATTTCCATCCGATGATAATTTAAAACAACAATGGATCACAAAAGTGAATAGACCGGATTGGACTCCGACAAAATATACAAAGATTTGTTCTTGCCATTTTAATGATGCAGACTTCATAGTGACAAAAAAAGGCCAAAAAAAATTAAAGATGGGCACTTTACATAGTTTAAAACTGGATTTGTCGGTTGGTTTCGGTATTGTTTGTATAACCGAGTTTCAATTATTTTAGGAGAATAAGTATGTATTTCATTTTATTTTTTAAATTACAGCTTTGACCAATCACCGACTGTAAATCATATTATACTGCTGATTAAATCTTTATCAGAAAAATATATAGATATTCGTTTTAAGCATTTCGCAACCATTCAAAACGATAGGGCAACGAACCGACAACAACTAACTAAAACTGTTATTTTCGCAGGTAATTGAATTTTGTAAATAAAATTATGTTCGTAATAATAATTTGTCTATTATTTTGTGCTAGAAATTTTAAGTACGTCAGTACACATACAAAACAGTAAAAATGTTAACCCTCATTTTATTCATTTATTACACAAACTTTTTAAAGCTCATAGTTCTGAGTACGTCCCATTACTTTTTACACTTATTGACATCTAGTGTGAAATAGCTGAACTACGCAGTGACATCAATATGTCGATGTTAGGTCGCTAGGCGAGTAGTTTTGCTACTAACCGGCAGATGGAAAATTGAAACGGTAAAACGGTAGAAAGAGTGGGAGATACTTGTTCCTCTCCCTTCCCCTTGATCTTACGCTTTTTCGATCAGCATCACGTGACCCTGACGCGAGTTTGGAAGTTTTTACCCATCCAACAAAAAGTGCTCAGCGCCGCTAAAGAAGTTTTCACTTCAAAAAACATCGTGAGGAAACCTGCACGCGCATATCATTAAATATCAAAAGAATCTGTTGCATCTTCATACCAAAATTGGGCCGATGAAAGTCGCTCTAGAATTGATTGCAAAAAATTGTAACCCTTCAAAAGCTTGTAAGAAAAATAACTTACCCTAACCGACTTAATTAAAAATAAAAAACCCGACTGTTTTTTTGAAGTGAAAACTTCTTTAGCGGCGCTGAGCACTTTTTGTTGGATGGGTAAAAACTTCCAAACTCGCGTCAGGGTCACGTGATGCTGATCGAAAAAGCGTAAGATCAAGGGGAAGGGAGAGGAACAAGTATCTCCCACTCTTTCTACCGTTTTACCGTTTCAATTTTCCATCTGCCGGTTAGTAGCAAAACTACTCGCCTAGCGACCTAACATCGACATATTGATGTCACTGCGTAGTTCAGCTATTTCACACTAGATGTCAATAAGTGTAAAAAGTAATGGGACGTACTCAGAACTATGAGCTTTAAAAAGTTTGTGTAATAAATGAATAAAATGAGGGTTAACATTTTTACTGTTTTGTATGTGTACTGACGTACTTAAAATTTCTAGCACAAAATAATAGACAAATTATTATTACGAACATAATTTTATTTACAAAATTCAATTACCTGCGAAAATAACAGTTTTAGTTAGTTGTTGTCGGTTCGTTGCCCTATCGTTTTGAATGGTTGCGAAATGCTTAAAACGAATATCTATATATTTTTCTGATAAAGATTTAATCAGCAGTATAATATGATTTACAGTCGGTGATTGGTCAAAGCTGTAATTTAAAAAATAAAATGAAATACATACTTATTCTCCTAAAATAATTGAAACTCGGTTATACAAACAATACCGAAACCAACCGACAAATCCAGTTTTAAACTATGTAAAGTGCCCATCTTTAATTTTTTTTGGCCTTTTTTTGTCACTATGAAGTCTGCATCATTAAAATGGCAAGAACAAATCTTTGTATATTTTGTCGGAGTCCAATCCGGTCTATTCACTTTTGTGATCCATTGTTGTTTTAAATTATCATCGGATGGAAATCTAAAACAAACAAAAAGAAATAAAATTAACTAGGTGGTAAATTATCTTAATATGAATAAAATGATTATTTAACATTCGAAGTTCTTTCAATTCATGAACAGTCACGGAGAATAGTACGAGTATGTATACAACTCAGATCTTTGTTACTTGAAAATATTTGCTATGAAAATGTTATTTCATTACTGACCATAGCCGTGTGTTATTCGGTAAAATTATTTGAATCTAATTACGGCCCTGGATATTTGGTACGTTGAAAATAGTTGTTCTTGTTGACGATAGATGGCGGCCTGTTTACAATATAATTATAAAAATCACTAAAGTACTGTTTTGGCGACTAAAAAGTATTCAGGTTTAATTGTATACTTTAATTTTCAGTATCCACGTATGATTATAACTATATACCAATGCGGAACTTTACGTACTCGTATTTTTTATTCACAAAAGTTACGCCACCTAGTGTCGAGAAGTATAATTTATACTTGAAAGCCGAGAATTTTCTAGAACTATTTTAATAATTACGTATAAAATTACTTACAAATGAAATGTGATACCATTCATAGCATCAGAACGTCTGTCTGAATAACTTCGACACGATAAAACACAAATTATGAATAATAACATGTAAATTGTCATATTTGTGTACGATAGCGCAATAAATAAACATTGTATTCTACCTCATAAATGATAGTATTTTTGTACTTATAATTAAACACAACGTTAATATTAAAGTTTTCACTTCTGCCGGCACTCCCGGAGTGCTACCGGTGTGTTTTTTTTTCTCCCTCGGACTGCGAAGCAGGAAGGGAAGAGAATGCGTTTATGCATACCAATACAGCCGGCTGTACTGGTTACGTGGGACTCACAGCCCTGCGCCTATATGCATACATACACATTATATACATAAGGTATATATGAATAAATATGCACAGGCCCAAGGCCACACTACCCACTAAACTCCCCCTAAGGTTTGGCAGCTAAGCCACCTTAAAAGCTCATCGGAACGACGCCCCCCCCCCCCCTAAGCCCCCTGCCCCCTGCAAAAGAAGTAATTCCTCTTGTTGGGCGGTCGGGTAAAAATGTAACATATGTCATTTACAAAATCCATCAAGCCGTTGAGGCCACAGACTCAGCCAAAGAAACAAACATACAAACATACACCTGAAAAACATTACCTTCCATTTTGTACAGTCGTGTATTGTGAGGCGTCCAGTATTTGTACGGTCGGGTATTGTGAGGCGTCCAGTATTTGTACAGTCGGGTATTGTGAGGCGTCCAGTATTTGTACATTCGGGTATTGTGAGGCGTCCAGTATTTGTACAGTCGGGTATTGTGAGGCGTCCAGTATTTGTACAGTCGGGTATTGTGAGGCGTCCAGTATTTGTACAGTCGGGTATTGTGAGGCGTCCAGTATTTGTACAGTCGGGTATTGTGAGGCGTCCAGTATTTGTACAGTCGGGTATTGTGAGGCGTCCAGTATTTGTACAGTCGGGTATTGTGAGGCGTCCAGTATTTGTACGGTCGGGTATTGTGAGGCGTCCAGTATTTGTACGGTCGGGTATTGTGAGGCGTCCAGTATTTGTACAGTCGGGTATTGTGAGGCGTCCAGTATTTGTACAGTCGGGTATTGTGAGGCGTCCAGTATTTGTACAGTCGGGTATTGTGAGGCGTCCAGTATTTGTACAGTCGGGTATTGTGAGGCGTCCAGTATTTGTACAGTCGGGTATTGTGAGGCGTCCAGTATTTGTACAGTCGGGTATTGTGAGGCGTCCAGTATTTGTACAGTCGGGTATTGTGAGGCGTCCAGTATTTGTACAGTCGGGTATTGTGAGGCGTCCAGTATTTGTACAGTCGGGTATTGTGAGGCGTCCAGTATTTGTACAGTCGGGTATTGTGAGGCGTCCAGTATTTGATTATCTGTTTCATACAGTGCCTGTAAAAGTGAAGGACCCCTGGTTAGTTCTTGTAAAATATTAATAAATCATGAATTTTTTAACAGACTTTTTTTGACTGACTCGGTGGCTCAGTGGTTAGTGCTCTTGACTACTGATCCAAGGGTTGTGGGCTCGATTTGTTTGCTTTGTGTCTGGGTGTTAAATATCTATATATGTATGTATTTAAACGTATATAAGTATTTATATCAGTTTTTGGTTGCCACACAGGGAATCCTACTTTGGGGCCAGATGACCATGTGTGATTTGTCCCAGAATATTTATTTTTATTTTTTTGTATCATTGTTACGCGATATCTTCGCATATAGTGAACCCATTGCCGATAATAATGATTCTTTTTTTACTCGATACCCAGGTTGGTCCCATATAATTTTATTAATATCGGAGTACTTTTTTTTAAAAATAAACTTAAACCAAAAATCCTAAATATTATAAATGTGAAAATGTGTTTGTTTGGTTGGTTGTTTGTTTGTTACCTTTTCACGCTTCAACGTCTTGACCAATCTATGAAATTTGGCATGCAGGTAGCCTGTGTCACGAGGAAGGAAATAGGCTACTTTTTATCCCGTGAAAATAGCATAGCCCGATACAGTTCCTGAGGGAACTGAAAATATCCTCTTTTTTGGTTAATCTCTTTAACATCGCAACGGAACAAGGATTGTGTGATTTTTTACACAGAGATGGTTGAGGGGGTGGGAAATAACATGATTTACTAATAAGCATATCCTGATATAAGTCCCGAGGAATCTAGAGAATATCCATGTCCACGCTCACCCTCTAAGATAGTCATCAAAATGATGTCCACGCGGGCGAAGCCGCGGGCAAAAGCTAGTAATAGCAAGCGGCTCGCGCACCACGCACCCTCTAAGATAGTCATAAAAATGATGTCCACGTGGGCGAAGCCGCGGGCAAAATAGTACCAAATTGTTGTGATGGAAGTCAGTTATTAACCGACTGCCTCAGAAGGACCTGGTTATGTTTTTAGAGTATATGTAATGTATGTATGTATGTAGGCTTCTATGTTCCTCGCTACAGCCTGAACGGCTTGAAGGATTTTAACGTATGAGGAATTATTATTATCTTCGTCTTGATCCTGTGAGTGACATAGGATACATATTTACCGACTGGCAATAAAGAGGAGCTAAGTTTTTACGCTGTCGAGTTTTTAATTTTTAATGAAATCTTTAAGTTATTTAACGTATTTAGCGTTGTTTGAAAAACGTACTTTCAAAATGAACCTTTATGCCATAAAACACTGTTCAATGGTTAATCAAACACCAAGCACTTTCTGTCAAGAGTTAACTTATACCCTTTAAATTCGAGACCGTAATAGATGATGATGCTTCCAAAATCCAATCTGTGTCAGGTGCAACTCAAATAGCGGGCTTGGCTGAGAGCTCCTCAATCAATATCTAAAGGTTCCGCATAATCTTCTGAGGGCCCTTGAGCTGAGTACAGGGATGCATTGAGGAATCCCCGAGTAACCAGGATCATTGGTGGTTTTAAATTTAAGATGAGATTAGATGATGTCAAGGGCTTACCAATTCTGAATTAAAAAAAATTATTTGATTAGCACATTTTTTTTTTTTTTTTTTTTTCACAATTGGTAAGCCCTTGGCATCATCTCACCTGATCGTAAGTGACGATGATGCCGAAGATGGAAGCGGGCTTACCAAGATTCCCCAACGCAATGGAGGACTGGCTATCTTATCTTCAAGCCGGAACACATCAATGTTGTTAACACTGATGTTTGGCGGCAAGACTTAGATAAGATGGTGGTAGCTAGCCAGGCGGGCTTAGAAAATGCCCTACCACCAACCAAACCGAGTCTTACAAGTTGACCCCACCGGGAATCGAACCCGCGACCTCCTGTTGTGAAGCGAATGAAAGAACCATTACGCCACGGCGGCGATTTGATAGACTTCTAAAAAAAGAGGAGGTTTCTTAATGCGACCGTTTATTTTTTTTAAGTGTGTTTGCGGATACCTTCCTCGTTTATGAACCGATTTAGATGATTATTTTTTTGTTGGAAAGGAGGTATCCTAAGGGTAGTACCATGATGAGGAAACCAAGATCTGATGATGGCATCCCAGAGAAATCGAGAAGAACCTTAGTTTCCTGTTTGATGTCGGTTATTTTTATTTAAAAATTTGTCTTTTGTCTTTGGACAGTGTTGTTCTTTTTAATTGACTGCTCAAAAGTGGATTATATTTTTTGGGTACTATTCGGGTTTATGTATGTTTGTTTTTTTGGTTGAGCTTGTACCATCAACGGCTTGATGAATTTTTGAGTGCGAGATGTCGTTAGATTTGTCTTGATCTCCTTAGTGATATAGGATACATTGCATCCAACTGCGCAAAACAAAAGGGTAATGTTTTTATTAAGTCGGGTTCTTAATTTTTATTATTAAACTGGTTACGTTATTATCATCGTTGAAGTTGAAATTGATACTTAGATTATTTTTAACCGACCTCAAATAAGAAAAAATTTCTTTATTCCACTGTTTTTTGTGTGTATATCATGCGACACTATCACCGATTATTAATTGATAAAAATCAAGCTTCTATTTTTCTTTTAAGGGAAAATTATTCCAGGGTGAATGTATAACATTTATACATTCGTATTTTTCCAACAAATTAACATTTAAAGTGTAACGCTTTTTTGGTAACCATCTTGTCCAGCTTCTTCTACCCGGAATGAGTTGTCTGTGTTTATAATATTTAATGCAGTTCCTAAATCATCATCATCTTCATCATCATATTAGCCGAAAGACGTCCATTGTTGCCCAAAGGCCTCCCCTAAGGAAATCCTCGACGACCGGTCCTGCGCCAGCCGCATCCAGCGGCTTCTCGCGACCTACACCTGATCGTATGTCCAGGGCGTGGGAGGCCCTCCTAAGCTACGTCTTCCAGTACCCGATCGTCGCTTGAGAACTTTACTGCCCAAATGGCCATCTGTTCTACGAACTATGTGCCCTGCCCCTGCCCACTGCTGCCACTTAAGTTTAGCGATTCTGTGAGCTATATCGGTTACTTTCGTTTTCCTACGGATATCGTTATTTCTGATTCGATCGCGTAGGGAAATACCCTCTCCGTTCATTTCTGTCATTTTGTAGTGTTTGCCAGAGCAATTAACTAAGTGCTTATACAGTTAACTACTTTTAAGTGTACTTCTGAAGTTTAAGAGATTGGTGTGACATGAATGGTTAGATTTTCATATCATCTACTGAAATTTTTGACTTAATAAAGTCGTGCATTTTTATCCTATCTACAAAATGCTAATTTAAGCTACTTCATTTTTATTTTCAAGTTTTAAGGCGCTAAGATTACTCAATCCGAGCAGGTTGATACGTGTTTCAATAATATCGAACGTAATTCTATTCATTTTAAATTCAAATCAATGCAGGTTTCAACGCGGCTGTTACGTTGAAACCTAACGCCCAATTCTAGATTTTTACATGTTTTTTATTACTTTTTATCACTTTCTGAACGCGACGACCAACACGCGCCAGTGTATGTGCCATGCGTATATATGTTAAGTGATAGATCATATCAGCCATAGGACGTCCACTGCTCTCTCACTCTCAAGGATCTCCACGACCGGTTCTGCGCTGCCCGCATCAAGCGGCTTCCCGCGACCTTCACCAGGTCATCGGTCCACCGAGTGGGAGGCCTGCTTACACTACGCTTTCCGGTGCGTGGTCGCCACTCGAGAACTTTACTGCCCCAACGGCCATCTGTTTCTACGAGCAATGTGCCCCGCCTTAGCAATTCTGAGAGCTATGTCGGTTACTTTAGTTCTTATACAGATCTCCTCGTTTCTGATTCGATCACGCAGAGAAACTTCGAGCATAGCACGCTCCAAGTGATAGATATGCAGATAATAATTGGGTATAACTAATTGTACACGTACGCCAGAGAGCGATAGCTGTCTGTAATTTTTGCATGTTTTCTAATAAAGAATCCTATAGTTTGCCAACTTATTGCCTCAACCTAACGGTAGAGCAGATACTGTAATAAGTAGAGAGCTGAAACCTGCCCTCGCCATAACGGAACTTCAACGAGCCGCCCGCATCCGCGGCTTGGTGACTGACGCCAGGCGAAACCCCTTATCTTTCTGAATTCACCGTTAGATACAACAGATTT
Organism: Coleophora flavipennella; assembly: GCA_947284805.1. Taxonomy (NCBI): domain Eukaryota; kingdom Metazoa; phylum Arthropoda; class Insecta; order Lepidoptera; family Coleophoridae; genus Coleophora; species Coleophora flavipennella. The sequence goes on from OX369260.1 coordinate 2,971,922, forward strand.
AATATTTAAACTAAGACAGTAATTTTAAGTCAGACATTGATTTTGTATTTTTTATTGTAAATATTTTTTTTAGGTTATATAGAAAAATAAAGAAATGTTCAGTACAGACAGGCAGAGCAGGGGCGCGTCCCATGCGAAGGCGCCCTTTAAATACAGCCCCGGCCGCACGCCAACGCCATTCCAAGGCATTCCGACGCCAGCTGCGCTTGACAGACGACATTGCATTGCAAGCCACGCATACGAACTCCGCTCTGCCTCGCAGCCCCTGCCTACTGAAGCATAGAACTCACGACCGTAGTTGTTCCGCCGCCGTGTACTCTCCAAACCCAGCACATATGTGGTGTGTGCGGCCCCACCTGCCCTGAAATACAGTCCACTACCAGCCATCGCCAAGGGGCCGTCCCGCACACTTTGAAAGAGGTTTAAAAAAACAGTTCAATTAAAATAAAAGGTCTTAAAGTCACCGATTTTTGTGGGTTCGTTTCATTCAATATTAACTATTTGTTTTCGAGAAATTTTGCAATTTATACCAAAAACAGGGTCTACAGTATATTTTTTTTAACATTAAAAAGTGGTAATTTTATTAAAATTCTATTTAATTAAATCGATTTTTTATTAGTTTCAGCATATATTTTTTTCCATGGTGATAGCTTTACACAGTCTTTCAATAATTTGAATTGACCGATTTTAAGGCCTTAAGTATTTTGAACTGCATCTATAGGTACTGAGTACAACCCTGTCTTTTTAGCCGTCTGCCATCTTCAGTTAATGCATCCCGATTGCTTTTTGAAATTCATGAGAGAAGTCCTAGACTGAAGCACGTCTTAATATTCGTAAAGTCAAATTGCAAATAGACTATTCCGAATCAAGATATAACCTATAATGTACAGAGAGCAGCACATCGAGCTAAACACTTTAGATTTTGTACCGTTCTAATACCTTATGCGTATGGATTAGAATCGCACCTCCGTAGCTCAGAGGCAAAGTTCACTGGCATTACACAGGAGGTCGCGGGTTCGATTCCCGGCGGGGTCAATTGTAAGACTCGGTTTGGTTGGTGGTAGGGCATTTTCTAAGCCCGCCTGGCTAGCTACCACCATCTTATCTAAGTCTTGCCGCCAAATATCAATGTTGATATCATTGGTGTGTTCCGGCATGAAGATAAGATAGCCAGTTCCCCATTGCGTTGGGGAATCTTGGTATGCCCGCTTCCATCTTCGGCAACGTCATCACTTACCACCAGGTGAGATGTTGTCAAGGGTTTACCAATTGTTAATAAAAAAAATAAAAAAAAAAGCACTACAAGTGTCTAGCTCGATGTGCTGGCCTCTGTACAGCTCAAATGTTAAATTTTAAGATACATAGATGGGTGGTAAAATATTTTGTTCCAAAAAAAAAAAAGGTATAATTACCTCGTGGAGACTGAAGATCATCTACTCGGCCTTATTGTTCTCATAAATCATAAATTACAAACAATAGACAACAACGCGAGCTACAAACATATGCTTTTTTTTGTCATTCAGTTCGGACTCCTTAGCGCGAGTACGACTTTTGACCGATTTTTATTATTCGCTGTTTTACTTTAGTATTAGCACTATAATCACACCAAGTTTTACGCTTGTATGTATTACCGTCTTTACGATAGAGCTAAATCAAAAATACTTCTATGGACCTATAAAAAACACGCTTTTCATAAAGAGACCCCCTTATTTTTTCACTTTATCTACTTTTAAGTATTTTTGTTAGAGCGTCAATAGAAATACACATTCTGTGAAAATTTTAACTGCCTACCTATAACGGTTCACGAAATACAGCCCGCTGACAGACAGACGGACAGAAAGCGGAGGTTTAGTAATAAGGTCCGATTAGTCACCCATTTTAAGGATTCTGTACACCCATTGTACGGAACCCTAAAAATACATAATGATACATTGGAAAATCACGGGATTTGCTCTCGGGTCCTCTGGTTAGGTGTCAGCTGATATTTCTTTTTTTTTATTTTTTTATTCACAATTGGTAAACCCTTGACAACATCTCACCTGGTGGTAAGTGACGATGTTGCCGAAGATGGAAGTGGGCTTACCAAGATTCCCCAACGCGATGGGGAACTGGCTATCTTATCTTCATGCCGGAACACACCAATGATATCAACATTGATATTTGGCGGCAAGACTTAGATAAGATGGTGGTAGCTAGCCAGGCGGGCTTAGAAAATGCCCTACCACCAACCATCATATCGTTAACCAAAGACAATTTTTTAGGAGGAACCGTGGTCTAAAGAATAGTTATAGGCGGTGCCCCCCCCCCCCCAAACATCACCGTTTATGGCAAGAAAGAGAGAACTGCAGCTCAGACCGATAATAAGTACTAAAATTTACCAAAACAGCATATTTCGTAGTCCTCTAGTTTCTCCCCCAAAACTTGAGCAATAATAATATTTTCTTTCAAAACTATTTAAAAAAAAAAACCGCTTAACCTATGCTTTTGTGTTTTTGTTTTAATGTTAACTAGCTATTTCCCGCGGCTTCACTCGCGTGGACAACGTTTCTATGACTTTACGAGGGTGCGCGGTGCAAAAAAGTAACCTATGTGTTAATCCAGGTTCTAATCTGTCTACCTACCAAATTTTAGCCAGGTCCGTTCACTAGTTTTTGCGTGAGAGAGTAACAAACTTGACTGGAAGAGATCCCTCTAAAAGATAAGTCCGCCTTTGTACTAAAGTTTTTTTTAAATATTATTTTAAGTGTTTATTTTGTTCAATAAAGAGTTTACAAACAAACAAACATACATCCATACATTCTTACAAACTTTTGCGTTTATATTATTATATAGGTACAGAGGCCAGCACTTCATACATTCATAGTGCGATTCTAATCCATACGCATTCGCCATAAGGACGGTACAAAGTCCAAAGTGTCTAGCTTGATGTGCTGGCTTGTGTACAATAGTGGGAGTAGGCTATGCGTTTTTTTTGGCGAGTGTCTGAAAATGACCTTTCATTTGAGCAATTTTCTTAGTTTTTGAAGGCTCCTACTTCCTGTTATATGTAATTAGAATGTATACAGGAATAAACAAAACATAGGGGCATCATGGCCATGGTACATCTACCATTTTTTCTCTAAACCAAAAGGGAGGAAACAGGGGACTACGCTTGTATAGAAAAATGGCGCCCGCGTTTCCTCTTAATGACTTCTGTGATCAAAATCGAAGATCAAATCTATTCGATTCTTCAAAATACTTCCAAATCGTTCACACACTAGATGCATTTGTGAATTTCCATATAATTAAGACATTTACTAAGGGTATCTCAGAATTCTCTTACCATTTTATTTTACTGAAAGCATTTTCGGATCTCCTCTGAACCCACTAAGACCAATCCCGTGTCTCGGCAATGGAAAATAAAGGGAGTATTTGTGTGGAGGTGTGCAAATGTGTTATGTATATATAATATATATCCAATAATACGGATTGATATTTGTGATTTTGCGAGGGCTAAAAAGTAAATCCTACGTATTCAATTCATCATATCGGCTCCTATACGTCCCCACCGAGGGGCTCGAGCCTACTTTTAAATAGGGCGATCGGAATTTAGTCGACCATGTGGGCCCAGTGCGGGTTGGTCAAATTCACACACAACCTTCGAATTTCTTCGCAGGTGTGCAGGTTTCCTCACGATGTTTTCCTTCACCGTAAGAGCACACCTCGGTCACTGACGATCAAATGTATGAAACAAACGCGTTCCTACGCACACAGTCTAAGCTTGTGTAGGTGAACGCGTACCATGCTTGTGTGAGTGAGATAAGACTTGCTAGGGTTGCGGTTGAGGATACTGAGCGGGGGTGGGCGGCACTTTCAACGGGAGGCAGGGAGTGACCATACTGTAATCTTTATTGTACTGCGGTTAGAGTGTCAGATTAACGTACATATGAAATCTGACGTGGATGGATTCGAACCACGACCTCCCGAACAGGAGGTAGCGGCCCTTGGCACTACGCCACCAATCAACTCAAAAAATGCAGTTGCTCTGAGAAGTGAAATATGACAGACAGGTTCTCTTGTCACCATGAGAGTTTTTTTTTGCGTTTTAAAATAGCGACCGTATTGCGGCTCACGTCAGAGTAACTTTCTATCTTATCTGTGGCCCCTGCAGTCCCCTGCTACGATATCACCGCATTTCATCTGATGTGCACGGGAGAAACATCCACTAACTTAAGTCATCATTCTTGTGTACATACAAAATTGGTTTCTCAGAAACGGCCCAAACGATTTGGATGATTTTTAAGCTATTGCATAGTGTGACAAAAATAATGGGAACTGGGGATAAAAACCCTTACGGAGTTTGCCACATATGATACGTAAGATTTAGAGGTTCGGGCCTAAACGGAGTTTTAAGGAAAAAAAGGTTATGGGGTAAATTAGGATATATGTATTTTCATGATTATTTTAAAAGTAAGGAACAATAAACAATATGAGTATAAAAAAAGGTGCGATTTCATTGGTTGACCGTGTAGACAATTAAAAAAACAATGACCTAATATATTTATGGAGAATTTACGGAAATAAATTTAAGGTTACAATTTTATTTGTATATAAAATGGTTATTTTATAGTATGCCGGCAGGCAACGATCGTCACCGTCCCTTTGGTACTTAAATAAGTTCTAAGTTTAAAATTTCAGTTTGATCTGAATTACCCTATCTTTTAACAAAATATGTATCAGATACAAAACACATCTTAAAATTTAAAATAAATAACTAAAGGTTAGAAACTGGAAACAGGAAATCTTCTAGGTCGGCAGAAAGGTCAGAGAGTCAGAGAGTCGCTTGGGATAAAAGATAAAATAAATTCACTTCCCTTATGGCGAGCAGCTGGGCGGGCAGTAGAAAGGACTGGCTGGTGATCAGCACTGCTCCGTCCCAGGATTAATCGTTTATCCGGTAAAACTTCGGGGACGTCAAACCTCGCAGGGGCTGGATGAAACCCTACGGAGATATAAAAATGTAGTCCGCCGCAGTACCAAAAATACACGCAAAGCGGTTTCCTTATACAAATTACTTACCACAGAATAAAATGGTGGGCCTCAACAACAACTTATAACACAATTTGTACAAAAAATTTAAATACACATCAGTTTCGACGGGACCACGATCAACCTTTGTTTTTTTCTTGTCAAAAAATAACAACTATTTTCAAATTCAAATACCATAGAGCAACGACATCAAAAAAGAATTTAATTATGAAACGCGACAAAAGAGAACGGCTCGAAACGATAGTTAGCGTTTCAATAGCTTTTATCGCGAGCTTTGAGCGCGGCGACGAGCGTAACGAAAATATAATCTAACACTCCCTTTTTTTTGCGTCGCTCCGATGTACTTTTAGGGTGGCCTATGTTGCCAAAGTTTCAGGGGGTGTTTAGTGGGTAGTGTGGTCTTTGGGCCTGTGCATATTTACTCATATATACCAGTGCAGCTGGCTCCTTCCCTCCACCGCAGTCCAGGGAAAAAAACCTAACACTCCCCACTCCGCCTACCATGTAGCTTGGCCGAGCGTAACGTAACATTACCGCGTTCTAAAAACTTACAGTGCCATCTATTAGCGATTTGCGGCACTAAAAGGACTTAGTCAATTTTACTGGTGTAACTTTCTTAGTGTTAATTTATTACATAAACATCCCGCGTCCCAAGGACTATATGGTACTGGTAAATACTGCATAAATAAAAATATTAATAAATAATTATAATTGCATAAGTTGATATATAATGCTATGCAATAGCTTTACCGCGGCAGTCCCCGAGTGCCACGCGTTTTTTTTTATTAAGGTTATAAAATAGGAAGGAAAGTTGGAAAAAAAATGTATTTTCGAGTTGTTGTCAAGTACTTGATTTTTTTCTTTTTACGAGTCTAATAGAAAACAAGATTAACAATTAAAACCGGCCAAGTGCGAGTCGGACTAGCCTGATGACTTTCATTAATGGGATTCTTAATAAGTTTTTCTTGATGGCCACTAAGGCTGACCTGATCATAGAAAGATCTTAAATTAAAAAATCTTAAAATCTTTCTATGATGACCTTTAATACATGGAATCTTTCTTAAAAGAACCTTGTCATAAAATATAACTGAATGCAAGCAAACTCTCATAAGCGGATATAGTGTACTATATTAAAAGCGGTAATAATACGAAATACACAGCAATAAAGAAAAATAAATAAGATTTCACTCCGTTAGTGGTAACAAAAGCGTAGTTTTTACGAGGTCTAATGTCTGTTCGTGGAACGGAAATGAAGGTGGTGTACACAGAAATAGATTAGGATAGAACGGCTATCACTACTGGGCATTGCATCGGCACGATAGAAAAATATTTTATTTTATTTTTATTAGGAGAACACAAACGGTAATGTACATTGATACTTAAGGGATGAATTATAAATAGAAAGGTAAGTCTATACATTCCAACAACGAGTTCCACAATTATTTAAAAATATAAGCCTACATAACAATCTACCGCTAAAAACAGTCAAAAGCTGTCATATTTGTTTAAAACTATAAAATAAATTTAGAAAACAACAAAATAGTAGTAAAAAGAATGGATAATTATTAGAGAAAAAAAAAGTAAAACTAAGAATCAAAAAGTGTAAATATTAAGTAGTCTCGCTAGTTTCATCATCATCATCAGCACATAATATTACGTCTCCACCGAGGGGCTCGAGCTTACCCTGAATTAGGGTGATCGGGTCTTAGTCGACCACGTGGGCCCATTGCGGTTTGGTCGACTTCACACACAACCTGCGAGTTTCTGCGCAGGCGTGTGCAGCTTTCCTCACGATGTTTTCCTTCACCGTAAGATGAATAATATGAATGATAATGAATGGAAGTCTAAATTCGAAAACACATTGGCACGTGGCAGGATTCGAACCACGACCTCCCGGACAGGAGGTAGCAGCCCTAAACTAAGAAAGTGGCTCCAGGAGCAATTATTTTATAGTCACTAAGACTTCTTCATTAATTCTATTGTGAACGTATGTACCTGGAGAAGAAGGGTACCTATAATATACTATTGTGATTTTTTATTATTATTACTATTGATTTTTGACGTTTAACAAGTGCTGTAAATATGTTTCATTTCTAGCCGTTACACCGCCGACGCTCGCTAGTTTAATCAATTGAAACAAACTCAAAAAAAAAACCGACTGCTGAAAAAATATGAAACAAGAAAATATTCTCGTTTCAAATTGTTATGTACAAGCTAGGCATTCAATATTTATTGTGTAGTGAATAAACATTTTACAATAATATATTTATTGTTTTTATTAATTAATTATTAATATTTATTTATATTATTGTTGGGGGAGGCCTATATATGATTTATATTCATGCGGACGATCAAGACGCTTCCAACGATAAGTCATTTGTCAATTTATGATAAGAACATTTATGAGGGAACAGATGAAAATACTAATATATACATACCTACATACATGCATACCGGTCAAAATCATAATCCTCCTTTTTGCTCCTCCATAGTCGGGTAAAAATTAATAATACGGCAGCTTAAAATGTATTCAAAAACACTCAAGGGATCAAGTCAACTCTAACGATAGTTTTAACCCACTTTGGATCATCATCATATCATCTTATGTACGTCCCCACCGAGGGGCTCACCAAGTTTTGATTTAAGAAGGAAATTAAAAGCCCCACGTACATAGACATGCGCGAAAAACTGAACTCTTTTGCAGTCGGGTAATATTCTGTTAGGTTGACGGCTAGTTATGCTGCCAGCTACGGAACGGTTTGTTGAAGGGTGATTCAAAGGCTTTGTATCGCTGGTAAGTTTTCTTAGATATTAATAAATAACTATTGAATGCCCGCAGCTTTGCCCGCGCAGATCCCCATTTTTGCAATTCCCGTGGGAATTTCTCAAAATCCTTTCTAAACGGATGCCTACGTCACAACATCTACCTGCATGCCAAATTTCAGTCATATCCGTCCAGTGGTTTGGGCTGTGCGTTGATAGATCACTATGTCAGTCAGTCAGTCACCTTTGAGTTATATATATTTAGACTATACCTGATAGCATAAGGCATTAGCTATTTATAGTATTGGCTAGTAGATAAAGAGCTGGCACCAGTTGCTATGCAGCATTGCACAAGGCACTAAAGCACACCCCGGACACTGCATACAACGATCATGAAATGACATTTCTAAAAAACAAATGACGGAGCAAACAAAATCACAACGAAATCCTATACATTGGAGAACCAAACTGTAACCAATCTGTATCAATCTGGGTGACGAGGGGGTGATTTCGCAATCTAGAAAGCGGCAGGGAGTGTCCAATCTGTATGATAATAATATATATACTTTGACTAAATTAACTAGGCGCCATGTCAGCATTCCAAGTATTCCACAGGATGCAACCCGATCTAACTGTTTACCGGAAAAATGCATTGTTATAATTACCATTATTTTATTAACTCATTCTGTATCTATCATCAAGCTGAATTAGACTAGGCTATATTAATTCATTCTGTATCTATCATCAAGCTGAATTAGACTAGGCTATATTAATTCATTCTGTATCTATCATCAAGCTGAATTAGACTAGGCTATATTAATTCATTCTGTATCTATCATCAAGCTGAATTAGACTAGGCTATATTAATTCATTCTGTATCTATCATCAAGCTGAATTAGACTAGGATATATTAATTCATTCTGTATCTATCATCAAGCTGAATTAGACTAGGCTTTATTAATTCATTCTGTATCTATCATCAAGCTGAATTAGACTAGGCTATATTAATTCATTCTGTATCTATCATCAAGCTGAATTAGACTAGGCTTTATTAATTCATTCTGTATCTATCATCAAGCTGAATTAGACTAGGCTTTATTAATTCATTCTGTATCTATCATCAAGCTGAATTAGACTAGGCTTTATTTGTAACTCTGTAATTTTAAATAAAATTAGATTAAAGTCTTTTTTATTTTGGGTTATCCGGTTGTAGCTAACGTAATTAGCTAGTGAAAACTTGTTATGTACACTATTTTCTAACGCCTCCGTAGCTCAGAGGCAAAGTTCACTGGCTTTACACAGGAGGTCGCGGGTTCGATTCCCGGCGGGGACAATTGTAAGACTCGGTTTTGTTGGTGGTAGGGCATTTTCTAAGCCCGCCTGGCTAGCTACCACCATCTTATCTAAGTCTTGCCGCCCAATATCAATGTTGATATCATTGGTGTGTTCCGGCATGAAGATAAGATAGCCAGTTTCCCATTGCGTTGGGGAATCTTGGTATGCCCGCTTCCATCTTCGGCAAAGTCGACATCGACATCGTCACTTACCACCAGGTGAGATGTTGTCAAGGGTTCACCAATTGTTCATAAAAAAAACTACCCGATTTCCAAACTAAGGTTGGTATCTAATTACAAGCTTTTATTTAGTTTCACCTGTCCCGATGTCTGTAATGAAAGCTTTCAAGTGAAATTTGACCCACTTCCCGGTTTCCGCTTGAGCTGAAATTTTGCATATTATATATGTGTATCGCGTGACAATGCAATATTAAAAGTTTGTACCTAAAAGTTTTTAGGTTTAAGATTTTTTTTTCTTTTGGGTTCAATCAAGCGTAATACTGACCCAAATAAGTATATAGTTGGATAGAAAATTCGACACCACCATTGGTTTGGAGATACGATTGTGAAAAGTCCATTTACAGAAAAAAAAACCGGCCAAGTGCGAATCAGAACCGCACACATAGGGATCCGTACCATCTTCTAAATGGCGCTAGTTTCTTCATGTTTCAAAAAATTCGTTTTTTGGATGAAGACTCTCCTTATTTTTAAACTTTTTCTAATTTTTAGTATTTGTTGTTACAGCGGCAACGGAAATACATAATCTGTGAAAAATTCAACTGTCTAGCTATCACAGTTCTTAAAAAGAGTCTGGTGATCGACGGATAGACAGACGGACGGACAGCGAAGTCTTAGTAATAGGGTCCCGTTTTTACTCTTCGGCTACGGAACCCTAAAAAAACATACGCCTCCTCCAAGGATTTCCATGACGGCCGGTTCTGCGTTGCCCGCATCCAGCGCTCACCCGCGACCTTCACCAGCTCGTCGGTCCACTGAGTGGTAGGCCTGGCTACGCTACGTCTCACGGTGTGCGGTCGCTAATCGAGAACTTTAATGCCCAAACGGCAATCTGTTGTACTAGTTATATACTTTTTTGTACATGCTTTGTAACAATTTCACTGATTACCTATGTTGCGTGATCGAATCAGAAACGAGGAGATCCGCAGGAGAACTAAAGTAACCGACATAGCTCACAGAATCGCTAAACTGAAGTGGCAGTGGGCAGGGCACATAGGTCGTAGAACAGATGGCCGATGAGGCAGTAAAGTTGTCGAGTGGCGACCGCGCACCGGAAAACGTAGCGTAGGCAGGCCTCCCACGCGGTGGACCGATGACCTGGTGAAGGCCGCGGGAAGCCGATGGATGCGGGCAGCGCAGGACCGGTCGTCGTGGAAATCCTTGGAGGAGGCCTTTGTCCAGCAGTGGACGATTTGTGGCTGATATGATGACCTATGTTGCTGTAATTTGCTTGTATGTAATGTTGTTTTTCTTTTTGTTAACCCGTTTTTCCGAGTGAGAGCCTATAACACAAGATATTTTCATCTTAGCTTAGGCACCAGTCTCCCACAAACAACTGATGTTTTGAACTTATAATTGCTCCTTTTACTTGTGTATAATTTCTTGCTCTGTGGTGAGAAATAAATGATTATTAGTTAAGTGCTACACTTACTGATACTTAAAGTTTTACTTTACAGTTCTATTTTTATTTAATTCTGTGTAGTGGAAGCATCCTTTTAATGAAAACTGAGAGGCACTCGAGTGGTGTGCGTTTCACTGGCGGGCTCTGCCACTGCTAGTGCGCCGGAAACTTAAGCTAGCAGGCTAAAATGGCTAAGTTTTGGACTTCCCATTTTCAGGGTTCCTCAGTACAATAACCCTTACAGTTTCGTCATGTCTGTCTGTCCGTCTGTCTGTATGTCTGTCCGCGGCCTAGCTCCTAGACTATTAGGTAGTAGTTAGGAGCTGAAATTTGGCAAAGATATATATAATAATTACGCGATGAGAACTGTAAAAAAATTTGGAAAAAAAAGTTTTTAAGGGTACCACCCTCACAAATTAAGTGGGGATGTTTTCTTTTCTCGTCAAACCCAGTCGTGTGGGGTACAGTTGATTAGAGTTTAAAAAATAGTTATGAGTCTTCTAAGACCATTTTATAATTTAAGTGCTAAGTCGAGTGTCCCCACCCCCTCACAACTAAACCGCTATATTTGGAAATTTGAAAAAATCATGAAATTAGTCTTTATAATGAATTTAAAAGGATAACTATCACGGCTAAGTAGACTTTCCTAGTTTAAGAGAAATAGTCGACCAACTTAAGATGTGCAGTTCGATTTGTAAAAAGTTCATAGATTTTTCATACAATATGTTCTATTACCAACTGCAAATATAGTTTTGTTTTTTAAAGTAAACATTTACTTTTTGAAAAGACTACGGAATCCTACTTTGCGTGAGTACGACTCGCACTTGGCCGGTTTTTTTTTTATAAATAATCAATTTTGTGTGAAAAGTCCATTTTTGTGGTACTGCACCCGAAGGGTAACAACGGTACCCTATTACTAAGCATGTCTACCCTGTCTGTCGGCATTCGTTCGTCTATCTGTCTGTCCTACATTTAAAGGGCTGTACCTTTTGAACTGCAGTAGGTATTTATTTTAATTATTTTGTTGTAGGAAAATTCCCAGACAAATAATTTCCTTAAATAACATAAAATAGGTAAAACAATGCTAATTACAAATTTCCAATTACGTATGTAGCTGAATGAAATTTTCACAGACTGTGTGGTATTATGGCGAGGTACTGATTGGAACAGTTGTCTCTGTTTTTTTCTTTACGTGTAAAGAGTAAAGAAAATAACCACACTTTTGCACTTTTTTAAAGTTTTTTCGTTTAGTTTCAATTTTCTGAATGAAAGTATAAAAATAACATTTCTCACTTTGTCTTATCATAACCAATATTGTTGTATACTTTTTTAATTTATACTTCATAATATTAGTCATAACTAGTGTTAAAAGTAACGGTGTAAACCTATCTTTGGGATTTTTTTCTATCGAGCAAAAACTGCTCAATCGTGTTTCTAATAACTTTTGACTTTAAGAAACATCATCAACAATAAGGGTACTGTTTTCAACATTAGGTTTTCTATCTTTTAGGAGTATTTGACGTCAAAAATAACAAAAATCTGTAATATTATCGCTTTAGGGCCATTTTTCAAACAATAAAAAAATAAAAAAAGTTACAATCTTGGTAAGCCCGATTCCATCTTCGGCATCATCAGAAGAGATGATGCCAAGGACTTACCAATTGTGAATAAAAAAAACGAGCGAGACCTACAGTACTCGCATATGATGTGTAACATGTGACAAAATTAAGAAACGTTCGCATTTCCTGTTACACATTTCCGTCCCATTTCACGAAATCACTCCCACAAATTGCTGTGCGCGAGTCCGACCCGCACTTGGTCAGATCGAATAGCGCGCGCTTTCGCGACTTCCTGTTACACATTTCCGTCCCATGTTACACATTTCCGTCCCATTTCACGAAATCACTCCCACGAATTGCAGGAAAGCGAGAGCAAAGATGTTACACATCAAAAAATTAAAAAAGTTAAGTATCCTACCTACACTTCAAAGTAAAAACGTATTTTTTACAATTATTTTTATAGCTCTATCGTAGAAACGGTACTACATACAAGCAGGAAACTTGGTGTGATTATAGTGCATATCATGAAGTTAAACAAAAGTTAAGTGTGAGTCGTATTTCGTCTTAGGATTCCGAACTGAGTACGAGGAAACATATTTTTTACTGTCTGTCTAGTAGATGTCTTTTGTGTTGATATATTCAGGGTTGATTACCTAAAGGTATGGTGGTACGAAACTTTTGGCGCACGAGTCCGACTCACACTTGACCGTTTTTTTTTGTAATTTCAGCAAAATTCTTCAGGAATGGACCTATAGGTACAAAAGTATTTTGACAATTTTTTGTTACTGGCTAAGTGGAAGTCGCATGAAGGGTTCCGTTCCATCGTACATGGAGGCCCCTTAATTTATTGTTTTTATAATTTGTTGTAGCGACAGTAGAAATACACACAATGTAAAAATTTCAACTGTCTACCTGTTCATGTCATCATCATCATATCAGCCGACGGACGTCCACTGCTGGACATAGTCCTCCCCCAAAGATTTCCACGACGAGCGGTTCTGCGCTGCCCGCATCCAGCGGCTTCCCGTGACATTCACCAGGTCATCTGTCCACCGAGTGGGAGGAATTTCCTGTGCGCGGTCGCAACTTTACTACCCCAATGGCCATCTGGTCTACGAGAAATGTGCCCCGTCCAATGCCACTTAAGTTTAGCAATTCTGAGAGCTATGTCGGTTACTTTGGTTCTCCTACGGATCTCCTCGTTTCTGATTCGATCACGCAGAGAAACCTATTACGACTCGTGAAATGCAGCCCGCTGAGAGACAGACGGACGGAAAGCAGAAGATTAGTAAGTAGGCTCCCGTTGATCACCATTTTTTTATTAAAAATTTGAGTGCGTTTGACTGCAACTCACCTGATGGTAAGTGACGATGCAGTCGAGGATGGTGCACGCAAACTCAAATACTGCCTATTCACTCTTGCCTTGAAGATCCCTAAATTATAGGAATCGGGAAACACTGACGCAGACAAGGATACCCTTTGGATGTACGGAACCCTAAAAATAAACTACTGAACTAATAAACACCAAATTTTGTGTAGTTAGTTTTAAATAAACATAAAAGTTAAAATGGTACAGTAAGTAAACTTAAAATGCTCAACATTTCCCTAACCAACAAAAATTCTGTTGACTTTTATAAAGAGACGCGCGTAAACTGTTTTATTTCCATGTAAAATTCTTCAGCGTACCAGCTCTATTAAGGCTTATACCACCGCCATGGACTAACTTTGTAACCACTTTTTAATTTTATAAAGGATATTTTTTTATTCACACTATGGTAAGCCCTTGGCATCATCTCACCTGATGGTAAGTTACGATGATGCCGAAGGTGGACGCGGGCTTATCAGGATTCCCCAACGCTATGGAGAACTGGCTATCTTATCTTCATGCCGGAACACATCAATATCGTTAACACTGATGTTCGGCGGCAAGACTTAGATAAGATGGTCGTAGCTAGCCAAGCGGGCTTAGAAAATGCCCTACCACCAACCAAACCGAGTCTTACAAGTTAACCCTACCGGGAATCGAACCCGCGACCTCCTGATGTGATGTGAATGGTCTAGCTATTGCGCTCCGGAGGCGGTTAATTTTTTTAATTTAAAGGTTATGAGGAGTGATTTTGATTTCCTCGAATTATTTTTTAACACACAGAACTATCACAAAAAAAAATCCTAATGCATTTTTTTCAAGTTGAAACCATATAACTGCTGCAATTTTAATTGAATCATTATAATAATTTACGAACTTCATAACATCATATCAGCCGAAGGACGTCCACTGCTGGACATAGGCCTCCCCCAAGGATCTCCACGACGACCGGTTCTGCGCTGCCCGCATCCAGCGGCTTCCCGCGACCTTCACCAGGTCATCGGTCCACCGAGTGGGAGGCCTGCCTACACTACGATTTCCGGTGCGTGGTCGGTGGTGGTGATCGAATCAGAAATGAGGAAATCCGTAGGAGAACCAAAGTAACCGACATAGCTCTCAGAATTGCTAAACTTAAGTGGCAGTGGGCGGGGCACATTGCTCGTAGAACAGATGGCCGTAACGTTCTCGACTGGCGACCATGCACCGAACTTCATAACAAAACAATTTAATATGATTTTGTTGTCTTACTTTTTGGAAGTTCTTGTTATTTTATTAATAACTAGCTTTTGCCCGCGGCTTCGCCCGCGTAGACATAGCTTTTATGACTCTTTTTGAGGGTGAGTAGTGCGCGAGCCGCAATCAGCTCGCAAGCGTGGACATGAGTTTTCTCCAGGTACCTCAGGAACTGTATCGGGCTATACGGATTAGCAGTCTTTGTCACTTCCCACCCCCTCAACAAATTCTATGCAAAAATCACTTTAATCCGTTGCTCCGTTGCGACACCACCCACGTGCGCGAGCGTAGAAAACAGTGGTCCCCAGATCCCTCGGGAACTATGTCAGGATATACTTATTAGTAAATTATATCATTTTCCACCTCATCTCTGTGCTAAAAATCACACCAACCCATTTTTTCGTTACGATTTAAAATAACTTAACGAACAAAGAGTATTGTTTTAGTTTCCTCAGGAACTGCATCGGGCTATGATAATTTCCACAGATAAAAAGTAGATTATTTCATTTCCAGTGATACAGGTTACCTGCATGCCAAATTTCATCAAGAGTGGTAGAGGTGTTAAAGTGTGAATAGGTAACAAACAAACAAACACATTTTCACATTTATAATATTAAGTAAGGATTTCTAAATCTTAAATAACATATAGATAGAGCGTCGGTGGCAGAACGGTTACACTATCTCCTGTCCGGAAGGCCGTGGTTCGAATCCTGCCACTTACCAATATCTATACGAATATCGATTTCATACTGGTATGTACGTTTATCCGATGCTCTTACGGTGAGAAAAACATCGTCCTGCACACGCCTGCGAAGAAACTCGAAGCTTATGTGTGAAGTCAATCAACCCGCAATGGGCTCGCGTGATCATCTAAGGCCAGATCGCCCTAACTCAGGGCAGGTTGAGCCCCTTGGTGGGGACGTATATAAACTGATATGATGAAATATTATCAAAAAACTAATTCAAATCATTATTGGTATCAATCTAGTAATAAAATTTCCTAACAATATTAATATGGGTCAAATCCTCGAGTCGTATCAGCTCCAAAGGAGCCCAAGACGCACTTCTCGTTGCCGCGCTGGATGGCAACAGACAACCTTAGCAGCAGGTAGGACCTCACGTCACATCTCCTCTCTCGAAGGCGAAGGCCAATCTTCTTTGTGAAGGCAAAGGCCTCTGAGGGTTCAGCAGCTGGTTGTCTCACAGACCAGCGGCCCAAAGCAGTAATTTGCCTCCAAGACCGAGTACTTATTATGCTTCTTTCTCACCGCAAATTGAGCAGCAGTACCGTACGGGTGAGGAGTGAGGCAGAAAAAGTGGCTTCCCAAAGCAGACACGTTCCTCTCTGCCATAGCACTGTTTAAACCCTCCGGCCTTTTGCCATCAGATCGACTAAAGCCCGGCCGGCGGCTGCATCAAAGATGGAATATTCTATCTGGCCGAGACCAGTGCCCTCCGAGTCATTAAGGAATTGGTGACGTGGTAATCTTCACAAACACGACTGCAACTCAGTGAGTGATGGCCAATTGCCACCACCGAGGACCCGCAAATACATTGATGAGGTTCACAGATATTGATATTGCAGGCGGAGAGCAACTACGACACGCAAATAGTCGCCGTCAAAAGAGTTCCCATATCTGTGCCTCCTGTTAAAAGATGTTAAACTCGATTTATGTGTTTTTATTTTTTTACACGATTGGGATCTGTTAAAAAATACCTATCTGTTCGTCTATGAAACAAATCGCTACGTGCCATTGTTCCAGAGTTAGAGTTGTGTAAAGTAGCGTATGCTGAAAAATACATAAAAGAAATCCACTCAAAAGTATGAAATAATATTTTAATGTTTTAATACAACTTAAGCGCGTTTTATTATCCCTACAGTGCCATCTATTGACATTCTGCTACTATGATTATAATGTTTGGTATGTGTAGCTAATATATAGAAAAAAGTAATCTATTGTTATTATTGTATGTATCGATACATAATTTCCCACGGGACCTCTTTAGTTTTCCGGGATAAAGAATACCCGACTATACAATGACGGTCAAAACAACCCATCCCAATGTAAAGGTTTCATATTGTTACGTTGAGCCATTCTAAAGATACAATTTTTTGCATTCCTGCAGGAACCCTTAATTTTTTTGGGATTTGCAATGTCCCAGTTTTAGTTCACGATAAGAGTATCAACGTGTAAAATTTGATTGTAATAGGTCAAGCCACATTCGCGTGGTGAGCCATGATATAAATGAATACTTTTGATTTTCCCACGGGAACTCTTGAATTTTCCGGGATAAAAAGTATCCTATATGTTAACCCGGGCTATAAGGAACCACCATACAAAATTTCATCAAAATCGGCCTGGTAGTTTTTGCGTGATGCGCGAACATACAGACAGACAGACAGACAGACAGACAAAAATTCCAAAAGTTGTTGTTTTGGCCTCTGTATCGTTAGTAATGTCCACCACAGTTATTATTTTCCCAAAATATTTCATGTACAGACACGGCCCCGTTACAGTTTTATTATATTAATGAATAATGAATGAATGAATTAAAACCACAATCTTCGCATGATTTGTCTTCAGCGATTGACGTAACAGCCGCATTGTAGTTTAAACTGTCGAGAACTTAATATCCAATCTTTTTCGTTTGATGTTTGAAACATCGTGAATCGAGTTGCTTATTTTAGGGGCGGAGGAGCCAGGGGAAGTGGAATATACACGCATGGAGTGCCTTGGAGGATCTCCTTGAGGCTGCAAGGAGTTCTATACAAAATGGAGCCTTTCTATACAAACTGATTTAGCGTGAATCTGTAAAGAGGTGTGCAATTAATAGCTGTTTAATAATTTTCCTGAACATGAGATTTTAAGCTATAAAAAGATCAAAATTTTCACTGTTTTAGTATCAGAAGTGGGTCCGCTTGAAATAAAAAGGTATATGCATGAACAATTTTTTATTTCATTTCTTAACAAAATATAAAAGTTCCGTAAAAACAATGTCAAAAAGTGAAATGAAAATTTAAATCGGCCAAGAAATACGGAAGATATTAGCATTTTTAACTACTAATTAGACAGAGAGATCCGATAAGTACTCGTCAATTTGACGAAATAAAACACACGGTCTATATAAACTCTATGCTTTATTCTGTTTTGCTAAAAAGAGATAGAGATAAATCTTTAATGGCTTATATCTAGGTTATTTTATAGTTATTCAAAAATATTTTTGTTTACACGTTTAATATGACATTTAATTAAGATGATAACAAAAACAATCAATTATCTTTTGTTTTTTTTAAATAGAAGTCATTTGTTTGCGTGATCTTCAAAATTGATAAAATTGAAATTCGTGGGTCATTTAAATATTGCGTAGTCGGCTCAACCCGGTAACGACTCGGCCCTAACCAGAGGTCTCGAGTTCAAACCCGGACGGCCAATGTACCAATGAGTTTTTCAAAAAACTGACGTACATATTACTTACCGATTGCTTTAACGGTGAAGGAAAACATCTTGAGGAAACCTGCACATCTGATTCCATTGTGTATGAAGGTCGCGTTGCACACGTCCGTAGGTGTAAATCTAAATGTTCTACACGTGACCGCGGGTGATGCTAAGTGCAACACCAGGCAACCGCCGCGCCGTCTATCCCTTGGATAGCACGGTTAATTATGCCACACGATAAGAAAGAAAGAAAAAAAAAAGAAATAATAAAATATCTCTGCTTGAAAAATTTTACTACGAAGCAGGTAATTCAATACTTGAGAGCAATATTAGAGGTTCGTACTCCTCCATATTCTACGGTTGCACGTTGGTGTGCTGAGTTCAAGCGGGGAAGAACTTCCACTAACGACGACCCACGACCAGGACGCCTTACGTCGGCAGTGACTGAACAAATGATTAAAAAAGTTGAAAACATTTTCTTGGTAGATCGTCGTGTTGCTGTTCTTTTTATAGCAGAAGAAGTGAACGATAGGAATTGTCCATAAAATCAAACACGACCATTTGGGCATGAAAAAAGTGTCAGCGCGTTGGGTGCCCAATAGAGATATCTCTGGTGCCCAGAACGCTTTCTGACAGAAACAAACCCAATTGAGAATTTCACAAAGCTTTTTGGATTAGTTACAACAAGATGCTGACCGATTTTTGGTTCGATAACTATGGACGAAACATGGCTCCACCAATATGACCCATTAACGAAAAAGCAGTCCAGGACTTGGAAGAGATCGTCATCTCCAACTCCGAAGAAATTTAAGGCGATTCCATTCGCCGGTAAGATTATGGGCTCTCTTTCCTGGGACAGCCAAAGCAAAGTACATAATATATTATTACTAACATGCAGTATGGACACTCCCTGCCGCTCTATAAATTGTGTCCTCACCCCCTCGTCACCCAGATTGATACAGATTGGTTACAGTTTGGTTGTCGAACGTATAGGCTTTCGCCGCCATTTTGTTAGTTCCGTCGTTCCTTTTTTGAAATGTCATTTCTGGCCGGTTGTATGAAGTATCCAGGGTGCAGTATGGACACTCCCTGCCGCTCTCTAGATTGCGACCTTACCCCCCTCGTCACCCAGATTGATACAGATTGATTACAGTTTGGTTATCGAACGTATAGGATTTCGCCGCCATTTTGTTTGTTACGTCGTTCCTTTTTTGAAATGTAATTTTTGTATGAAGAGTCCAGGGTGTGGCCAAGGGGTGGTAATGATCGGATAACATGGAGCCACTATTACGCTGGCTTTGTACGCAGGACAAATAAGAAAGTTGCCTGAGAAAATACGCAAGAAACGGCGTGGCGAACTCGCTTAAGTTGTTTTGTTTCACCAAGATAACGCCCCCGCGCAAAAGACCAGAGTTGCAATAGCTGTCATTATGGCGGTAATATAACAGATTTTCGTTATTTTTAACGTCAATTACCCCTAATCAATAGAAAACCCAAGGTTGAAAAAAATACCCTTATTGTTGATGATGTTCCTTAAAGTCAGAAGCTATTAGAAACACAATTCAGCATTTTTGGCTGTATAGAAAAAAAAACCAAAGATATAGGTCTACACCGTTACTTTCAACTCTAGTTATGACTAAGATTTTGAAGTATACATTTTAAAAAATATGCAACAATATTTTGTTCGATAATACAAAGTGAGTAATGTTATTATTTTTCAAACTTTCATTCAGAAAATTGATACTTAACGAAAAACCATTGAAAAAGTGAAAAAGTGTAGTTATTTTCTGTACTCTTTACACGTAAAGAAAATAACAGAGACAAATGTACCAATCAATATCTCGCCTTAAAGAAGCTGGCGTCGAATTGATGAAACATCCTCCATATACACCGGACCTTGCTCCTAGTGCCTATATCCGTGGTTAAAGGAACACCTCAGGGGCCAGAAAATTAAAGAAGATGACGCGGTAGTCGCCGCCGTACACGATTTTTAAAGGATAAGGAAAAAGATTTTTTTAGAAAAGTATTTTTGGTTTAGAAAAAAGGTTACAAAGTGTATAAGCCTGAAAGGTGACTACGTCAAAAATGAAATAATAACATTTAATAAAAGATAATTGCGTCATACTCATTATTACTTTTTATTTAACACCCCTAGCATGTAATACGTTTGAGTTTGTATATCTGTGTGTGTGCTAGTACTTTAAGATTATAAATTAAACTGAAGCTATTGTTTTAATCACTTTATTATGTGGAATAATTATAAAAAAGGGCTGAAAAAGTTGCTTCTAAGATGGCTGGACGGAAGAGATCGATGGTTTTGGTTAAAATATATTAACGTCTCTGGATACAAGCCCTTTTAAAACAATTATTTCGTTTTTAGTTTTCATTTCGTTTTTGATTTGAAATGCTAGTGCCAGTGCATTACAAATCTTCTCTGGAGTTCCCGACAGCAGTTGCAGCAGCCTCATTCTGAGGTGGAACACTCGGTCACAGTAGGGCGCTTATAAAACTGCACCCAGTGCAAGTCGGGTCTTCACGTCCTTCTTCATTTTATTTTCTCGTTCTTCACATTGCTCGCGTGCACTAGAAAATTCTCTTTAAAATGACCCATTTTTTGAATTAAACCTTTAGCAGAAAACAATGCAAAAACAATAAAATAAAACTACGAATGCGTTCACCACAAATCCCGCCAAAAAACTCGGAAGAGATCGAGTGTTTACAGTGTTGCTAAATACATTATTTTTATATAAACATTTATTAAACCATTATATGTATAATCGTATACAGTATGTAACAATGTGGGTCCTGTTAACTGGGGCATCTACACATCATACTGAATAACTTTTGTTGTATAACTTTGGTGAAATCGCTAAAAAATTACTCATTAAAACAAATCGATCAATCGATTTGTACATTTTTATATTTAGTGTCCAATTTTTTTTTTGAGAACTGATTATGGATTCCTTCGGGAAAACTGTTCAGTATAATGAGTAGAACCCCCAGTTAATGGGCCTACACCATTTTTTTACATCTGTTTAATAGGTATGCCGAATATTAGTCGTCTGATTTACTTTTTATTATCTGTCGAAAACGACATTTTGTTCTAAAAGTGTTTGAAATACCTAGGCGTGACGTCAAAGTTTAGCAGCGTCATTTATGTACACATTTTGTGATTTTGATGAATTAAAAATCGAAGACTTGATGGAAAACAAAACGAGTTACGTTTTGCGAAGTTTAAGTTGGAGGGCAATGTGTAGTGATCCAGAGTTCATAATTTATTTTGATGCTGTCGTCAGCCCTATTATGTATATCAGTCTCTGTTTCTGTACAAGTTTGGGGCCAGATAACCGTATGTGATTTGTCCCTGATTATTAAGTACATTATTTATTGAATGTCGTATACCCAGCGTGTGGACAGATAATAACACGTGGCGTGCCGTGTTAATGGCGCGATAGATCACTCTGCGGGCACTCCCGCGCTTTTATTCCCAACACATTTAAACGGAAAGTGGAGGTATTATTTTTACCGGGGTATGCTAAGGGTTAGTGGATTTTGGTCTCTATGCTAAGGGTTAGAGGCTTTTCGTACCTAAAAAAATTGTACTTTTTTGCTGATTTCATGAGGTTTTATATGATTTTTCAATTTAAGGTTTTAATGTAAAAGACCAACTTCAATCGCAACAACTTACAACAATTTTGCTACATTTTTTGTTTTCAGAAATTTTCAAAAAAAACTGAACCGATTTCGATGAAATTTGTATGAAGCCAACTAGGTAGGAGGTGGAATTACCTATTTAATAAAAAATAATCGTCAAAATCATTTCAAAAATGGCAAAGTAATCAGTTTGGAGTGCACTTAAAAGAGCTGCCATGCTAATAAAATTCTAAAACTAAAAAAAAACACACACAAAAGAAAAACATTTGAATGGAGAATAGAATTGTTTGTTTGTAAACTCTTTATTGAATTTTGTTACAATACATACAAAAAAAAATATATAAAGGCGGACGTATCCCTTACGGGATCTCTTCCAGTCAACCTAATGATGACCTTTGAGATTTAAAACAAGTAAAAAAGGTATGTGCAAAAGTAAAAAAACACGACTTTCTATAATCTTTAAATACATACCGGGTAATTTTACATCTATACAGGATAATTTAAAAGTAATTTTACTTTGAGTTATCGTGTAAAATCCTCGAATACATCGATTATTTCTATTTGACATGCAGTGAAATGTAATAATTATAATAAGTGACAGTACAAATAAAAATAAACGTCGTATTTTTTAAATTTGCAATTGGTAACCCCTTGGAATTATCTCACCTGATGGTAAGTGACGTTGATGCCGAAGATGGAAGCGGGCTTACCAAGATTTCACCACGCAATGAGGATCCGGTTATCTTATTTTCAAGCCGGAACACAACAATGCTGTTAACACTGATGTTTGGCGGCAAGACTTAGATAAAATGGTAGTAGATAACCAGGTGGGCTATGAAAATGCCCTACCATCAACCAAACCGAGTTTTACAAAGTTTACCCCGCCGGGAATCGAACCAGCGACCTCCTGGTGTGAAGCGAATGGACCAACCATTACGCCACGGAGGCAGTTAATTGAAATTTATTTGCAGTATATTGCAATTTAGATTATTTTTAAATAAGTTTTGCTAAGTTGTTGATAAAACAAATTAAGTAGGTTTAATTAAATTTTACTGAAAACAACAACACTTTTATTTGAAAAAGGACGAAACGTTACCAAAAACCAAAAGCAACTATCTCTGCAAGAATGGGAAAACACCGGAAAATGCCACTTAGCTGATGAAAATGCCGGAATCCTAGAACGGATTCGGTTTTGTGCAGTGAAAATGGGCCTTCCGGAAGGAAAAACGAATGCTTCGTGCAGGCCGTATAGTGGAAAATGGTTGTATTTTTACCTACCTAGTAAAATTTAAGTTTTTTTAATGTGCTTTATATGCTATAGTGTAGCAGCTTTGTTTGAAATTTTACTAGTGTGAGAAATTTTATTTTTGGAGTTTACTTCGTTAGAATTAATCCTATTCCTACTTAATGTTATATACGCGAAAGTTTGTAAGAATGTATGGATGTATGTTTGTTACTCTTTCACGCAAAAACTACTAACCGGATCTGGCTGAAATTTAGTAGGTAGACAGATTATGACCTGAATTAACACACAGGCTACTTTTTACCACGCTCTCGAGCCGTTTGCAGCACGCGCACTGCGCACCGTCGAAAAATCATAGAAACATTGTCCACGTGTTTGAAGCCGCGAGATACAGCAAGTGAATTAATATAGGGCCCGTTATGAAAAATATATGAAGGTTGAAATCGAGTGTTGAAAATTTTCATATTAATATATTTTTTCAGTCACAAAGGCTTAGGAAACGTGGCTATGCCGCCTATTGCGAGGTTGTAGGCCGAACTCTGCGTAGGGCGAAGCCCAGAGCACTCTCTGCGAGGCCTTAGGCCCAGCTCTGCATAGGAGCTCCGCGTAGGTAGAAGCGCGGTGCGTTAGGTGAGAGGCTGGAGGCCGAGCTCCGCGTAGGAGCGTTCCGTACGTGGCGGGAGGCGAAAAATAAATGTTTTCATGATTAAACTCCTGTCGCGCATCGGAGCTGACACGCACACTGTTTTACAAACAAAGAGCGTCGGTGACGTAATGGTTAGGGCCGCTACCTCCTGGTCGTGGTTTAAATCCTGCCACGTACCAATGAGTTTTCGAATTTCGATTTCATTTTACGTTTATCCGATGCTCTTGCGGTAAAGGAAAACATCGTGAGGAAACCTGCACACGCCTGCGAAGAAACACGAACACTGGTCGACTAAGGGCCGATCGCTCTAATTCAGAGTAGGTTTGAGCCCCTCGGTTGGGACGTATGTGAGCTGATATGATGATACAAACTAGAATAAATGTCAAAAGTGTGAGATTGTTGGGTTAGGAGTCGCGGTCTGTCCTACTGTCAGAACTTTTTCAGCCGCATAAGTGACGCTTGGCACGGATTTAAAATGCCCAAACTGGCATGTTTTCAGAAGAACGGGAATAGCCGGTAATACCAAATGGTAGAAAAAGCAACAATTTCACTTATAATAAACTAGCTTTTGCAGACGGCTTCGCTCGTGTGGGCATCGTTTTTATGACTGTCTTTGAGGGTAAGTGGTGCGCGAGCCGCAAGCGACTTGCGAGCGTAAAAGCCTATATCACTTAGGAATATTGTAGATTTCTACTGGTGAAATAACTTTCAAAATCCGTTCCGTAGTTCCAGAGATTACTTCGTACAAAAAACTCACAAACTTGAAAACTTTACGTCTTTATAATATTAGTGTAGATAAATTAAATTTTGAAACTCCAAGACCTTGAAAATAAAAAAAACCGCTTTCCAAAAAGGAGGGTAATGTTTTTCGTATGTATGTACCTACAAGTATTATGTGTGCATGTTTTTTTTTTTTTGGCTGAGCCTGTAGCTGAAAAGGCTGGATGGCTTTTGAAGTGCGAGGTCTCGACAGATCTTTCATGATTCCGAAATTGAAATAAGATATGAATTCTCTCCTTAGAACCATTTAAAAAAAAAGTAACAAACATCCTGAATTTGTATGAGAGGTACCTTATTCCGAATTGAAATATCGAACTACCGCGTGCTGCAGGCCGTATGGGTCTTATAGTAACGTATCGAGTTTCATCAAAATCGTTACAGCCATTTTCGGGTAAAAAGTAATAAGTGATTTTTTACTATAATGGTGATCCTAAGAAAAACAAGATGGGTTTTTTTTTTTAAAGTTCTGGAGATATAAAAATAAAGGACATGGCTTGATGAAGTATGGGCGACTACCCCAGAAATGAATAAACATTGTACTTACTAAGATGTGACGCTGAAGAGCTAAATATCAGTAGTCCACATGAAAAAAAACTTCACGAGCTTTTCGTTATTTCATTATTCTTAAAATAAATAGTAGAACTCTTACCATAGTACGTGCACAAATTGCAACATAAAAGACTGCAATAAAAACAAAAAAAATAATATTAATTTGTTAATTATTTCCTCAAAATTCTATGAGATTAATAAGTACATAGAAATTAAAAAATGAATATTTGAATACTATGTGTTAGTGAGTAGTTTCTATACATGATAATTTATAATGATTGGGGCAGTGGCCAAGCCAACTCCTTTATGCCCTTACTCAAACGTCAACCAAATCCGTCTAGTAGTTTGTGAACTAGTGCACTGGACGGACGTGCAAACACACACAAACACACATGCATTTTTTATTCCAAATTCGATTTTTTTGCCATTACAATAAACTACTTGACTCCTTCGTCGCTCGGAGTACAGCAAAATAGTATGCAACTTTTTTTGTGCCCGCATTGGGATCGAACCCGCAGTTCGAATAAATTTGTAGTCCTTGTTTATATCGTTTTTAGTTTATAAATTATATTCTAATCGACAGTGTGGCACGACGGGCAGGTGTAGTAGGTAGGTAGGTAGGTAGGCAGGGCGTGGGTTTAAAAAAAAACGTAGATGATTAGAATATAATTTTCATATTGAAGTAAAAGACCTGAAAAGAACATAAGAATTAGAAAAACATTATACAATTGTAAGGGATTCTCCTAGACAATAAAACTCGTGGGTAGGTTTGGCACTGTATTTGTGGATTAACTTTACAACTCGACGAACAGCTAACAGAATGCCGCGCTCGGCCTAGACAATCGTTTTATATGTTCTGCGGCATTCACTCTACATCCATTCGTTCACTCAATCATCTTTGGTGTTGCCAACAATGATTTTAACTTTACACAACCTATTGGTATTAAAATATAAATAAATCATTCATTCAGCTAATTTAAAGTAACCATAAATTAAATAAGTCAATCTATTCAATAAATGAATCTTACACTCGTCCATCCTGAACAGGTGTATGCCCTCATACACCCATCAGATTTAATCTTACACTCGGCCTATTTTACTTTTATGAATTTAACTAGAGAAAAGAAAGAATTAAAGGATCTTAGCAAACTCACTATGTTATCTTACTATAATAATAACTTTATCTTAAAATGTAATTTCTTTCATATCTCAATGCCTTTGTTTCATCTTAAATAACGTTATTTTACTTTCGTCTTACATTATTTCTCAGATTCATCTTACACTATTTTCCATATTCATCTTACAATATTTTCCATATTCATCTTACAATATTTTTCATATTCATCTTACAATATTTTTCAGTTTCATCTTACAATATTTTTCAGTTTCATCTTACAATATTTTTCAGTTTCATCTTATAATATTTTTCAGTTTCATCTTACAATATTTTTCAGTTTCATCTTACAATGTTTCTCATTTCATCTTACAGTGTTTTCTCATTTCATCTTACAATGTTTCTCATTTCATCTTACAATGTTTCTCATTTCATCTTACAATGTTTCTCATTTCATCTTACAATGTTCTTCACTTACTCTTCTTTTTTTTTTATTACTTTTTCATCTAATGTAAACTATTTTGCATCTTACATTGATAACTCCTGTTAAGTACTATCTACTAATTCTTATTACTATAAAGGTATAAATAGATATCTAAATATCATCTTATCGACTCTGTTTACGATACAATTTCATTGAACCAATTTATTTTACCTCTTTATTTGCTCTTTAAATTAAATCACGAGAAAATAACATTTTGTAACCAATTCAAACAATAATGAAGTTAACTAAAGTAATATGCTAATTAAACTATTCGGAAGTCTCACAACACTCGTCATCCTCATCGGTTGCACCTTCATTTACCTCTAATGCTCTAATGTGTATCCACGGTTGCATTCTATCAGCAGCAACTGTAGTTTTGCGTTTATTCTTCATACCTTCAAAGCCAGGTATAGGAGCGACCTTGTAGCGATCATTACCTAGCATTTTCACGATCCGATAAGGACCTTCGTATGCGGGAAGGAGTTTTGTACTTTTGCCATCATTGGAAAAGGCGGTCTTAGTGATTTTCACTAGATCCCCGAGGCTATAACTACGCGCAGGTCGCCTACCCTTGTCATAATATTGTTTTTGGTATTTTTGTTCCTTCTCGATTCTATCCTTAGCTGCCTTCCGCAAAGTGAATAGATCTTTGTTTTCGCGGGTTTCATCTACGATTTCATTCATAATAGGGTTTACCTCACCGTTCATTTGAGTTCCGAACATTATTTCCGATGGGGCTTTCCCAATGGTTTTTTGAATGGTATTATTTAGCCCCCACTGGATTTTACCTAATTTGCTATCCCATTCTTTTTCATTGTCATTTAGATTTTGTGCGGTTAGTGAATTCAAAATGGTTCGGTTATATCGTTCCACCTGGCCGTTTGACCTGGGGCTCACCACTGCATTTAGTACATGTTTAATTCCTTTGTTAAGGCAAAATTTTCTAAAGGCATGAGATGTGAAACAACTGCCGCGGTCACTTATCAAACGGTCAGGTGTTCGAAAAGTGTCAAATATATCATCTAGCACTTTGATCACGTTTATCGTCTTAGTATTTCTAACTGATTTGATAAATACAAATTTACTGAATGCATCTACAACGACCAGTATGTGAGTATGTCCCCTTTTTGATTTCACAAAGGGCCCCAGATGGTCGATGTGCAGTGTGTGAAATGGTGTGTCTACTTTGGTTATCGGATGTAACAGACCCTCGCGTGTATTATTGGATTTCTTTGCATATGCACATTCGATGCATGCTTGACAGTACTTTTTTATAAATCGCGACATTTTCGAAAACCAGTACGTCTTTTTAATGCGATCTAATGTTTTCTCGTATCCTACATGACCAATTTGATCGTGGTTCATTCTGCACAACTGCCATCTTGCGCCCTTAGGAACCACCCACCTAACATTGGTTTTGTCTCCGTTTAAGAACCTGTACAACTTATTGTCTCGGATCAGGTAATTTTGTCTAATGTACTCGAGACCCTTAGAATCTAAATCACTGTCGAGTATATTGCGTATTCTGCACAACTCCGTATCTCCTAATTGTAGAGTAAGTAGCCAATCATCTTCACTAATCGACATTACGCTTGCCAGTTGACTTTCGCAATCAACGACCGGATTTCTTGACAATGCGTCTACGTGGCACATTTTAGTCCCTGCTCTGTACTCTACTGTGCAATCAAATTCTTGTAGTGTCAGCCACCATCGTGCAATTCTAGTGACAAGGTCACGCTTTTGGAATGTAGATCGTAGTGCACTACAGTCGGTGTAAATTTTGAATTCCTTACCAAGAAGGTATACTCTAAACTTCTTTAAGGCACACACAACAGCGAGCGTCTCAAGCTCGTACGAGTGGAAATTTTTCTCTTCAGGATTTGTTTGCCGACTGTAATACGCTATAGGCCGTAAGGCATTATCGCCTTGAGAAAGTTGTAAAAGGATCGCTCCAAGACCAACTTTACTTGCATCTGTGTGTAGTTCTGTGTCAGCTGAGGGATCGTAAATACCAAGCACTGGTCTATCTACCAATTTGGATTTTAATTTATTGTACGATTCCTCTTGCTGACACGTCCACTCCCATGTGGCTTCCTTTTTAAGTAATTTGGTGAGCGAAGAAGCAAGAATCGCAAATCCCCGTACGAATTTACGAAAATAACCTGCTAGCCCGAGAAATTGGCGGACACCGTGTACATTTTCAGGTCGTGGAAAATCTACTACACTTTGAATTTTTGCCTTGCCAGGACGCACACCTTCTTTACTTATCTCATACCCCAGGAAATCAATTTTATTTTGTAGGAAACTACACTTCAATAAATTAAGTTTCAGATTTGCTGTATCTAATAACTGGAAGACCTCTTCTAATCTATTCAAGCATTCTTCGGGTGTTCTACCGAATACTAGTACATCATCTATGTAGACTGTGGCTTTATTAAATCGTGCTGGGCCTAATACATGGTTCATCATACGCTGGAACACCGCAGGTGCGTTCGCCAGACCGAACGGCATACGATTAAACTCGTATTGTCCGTCCGGTGTGACGAACGCAGTTAAGTGTTTGGATTTTTCAGCAATAGGTACTTGATAGTATCCCGAAAATAAATCCAGAGTGATGAACCACGCCTGTCCTGCCAATCGGGATATCTCATCCTCTATTAATGGCATCGGATACCTTTCCTTGACAGTAACCGAATTAAGCATCCTATAGTCCACACACATGCGGAATTTACCATCCTTTTTTCGAACTAGAATGATGGGACTAGCATAACTAGAGGTCGACTCTCTAACAATTCCATTATCTAACATTTCTCCTACCATCTCACGAGCTTTCTCGCGTTCATGGTGAGAGAGCCTATAAGGCCTGTAAACTACGGGACGTTGACTATTAAGTTCAATTTTCATCTCCGTGACATTTGTGCATCCTAGTTGTGATAGGTCGCTAGCAAAACAATGCTCGTAACGTCGTATCAAATCAATGAGCTTTACTTTATCTTTATCACATACATTATCTCCTACACGTATCTGATCTGTATCAATGTGTTTAAGGTGTTTGTCCTCTGAGATCGGACCTATCTCGGGTGGTGCGAACATTAGTCGTTTGACTTCCTCTATTTTTTCAGCACGAGAAAAAACAGAGTTCTCATGTAAAGTGCATGGTATTGTACAAGGTGTCACGGTTATATTCAAAAGTCCTTCCTTAACTGAATAAACTCCTCCGCAAACTACAAACTGTTCATTAGGTTTCCCTACAATTTTTGTGTCTATGAGTATATTTCCTGTTATTTTGGGTTCGGTCGCGGCCCTGATGCTTGAAGTGCCGAAAAGTTTACTGTACCCTACCGCTCTTATTCTAATCAGGTTCTCCGTTTCATCATCACTACTCAAAATTGGGCTGGGCATTTCGGTTCCCATATCAAGAAACTGTAGTTTAGACGCATCTTTGTAAACTATCACATGTGGCTGTTCAGAGTATGACTGGCCAATCAGCATAGGCTTATCAAGTAGGTGATCTTTTACAACCCTGCATGATACGCTTGCGCGTACCCCATCTATCTCTAGATTCAAGATAACTGTCCCTAATGATTGTACTATCCCTTCACCAAAACCTTTCATTGTAGTAGGTATATTGTCATGTGCGACTCCTAGATGTGCAGTCGTAGATTCCCTAATCAGTGTTACTTCACTTCCGAAGTCTACGAATGCCTCAAGCAAAATGCCATTAGCAGTTATTTGTTTAACATACTTTGCATTTGGATTTGAAGTAGAGATACACATAGTCTTTGGTGTTGTATCAGCTTTCGTAGTCTTCGTGGAGTCTTGTTTATTGAAGCAATCTCCAATTGTGTGCCCCACTTTATTACATTTGCTACACCTTACTATAGGTTTGGAACAATTGACGTAAGCGTGTCCCTTTTCTTTACAATTAAAACAGTATAACCCCGAAAAAGGTAACGATCTTAGATTGGTTCTACCAGCCGGCGAGTACGTATTGTCATTAAAAGGTTTATTCCTAAAGGATGACGGATGCTGAGTGGGACCTGACTCTTTGTTACTTAGTAAAAACTGTAACAGCTGATCAGGTTCAGTACATCTTAGGGCCAATGCACTTGATTTCATTGTCCTGTCACTGATGCCATGGATTATACAATCCACAGCTCGTTTTCCGGTTATCTCACATTGGTTTATTAATGCTAGTTTCTCGTAATAGTATATTTCTATCGGTTCGTTAAACTTGCTCTTTCGTTTCAACATGTCCTCCAAGGACTGGCCATAATTTTGTTCACATGGGAAAGCATTAATAAGCTTTTGCTGCCATTCGGTCCAAGAAAATAAAATAGTGTTCAGACTCTCATACCAAGTCCTAGCCAGCCCTTGAAGTTTCTGCATTGCAAAATGTATTGTGGTCTTTTCGTCCCAGCCGTACACAGAGGCACATTCATTAACCTTTTTAAGCCAAACGTCGATACGCTGATTTTTAGTAGATGGATCAAAATTAGGTAGGATATTTTTATAATCAAGGTGTTTGCTGTTTGCATGAATGCTCTCTTGTAACGGCTGCGGCGTAGTTCCACTTTTCAGAGATTGAATAATTCTAAAAATATCATTAGCGGAAAAAACAGGGCTACATGACCTTTTTTCGCATCGCTCAGGACTGGCGTCTCGTCGCGGCTGGCTTGTCTCACGTTCTTGCCCACGTTGGCCAACATACGGAGGCTGCGATTGCTCACTGCGTGCTTTCCGGTTGTCTCTGTCACGCTCGCTCTGCAGGTCGCGCTCCAGTTGTTGCCCACGTTGACCATCGTGGGAGGGCTGCCGTGGCAGATCGCGGCCGTGCTTGCTGCGAGCTCTTCGATTGTTTTCATCGCGTTCCTTCTGCAGGTCACGTTCCAATCGCTTAAGTCTTTCTCGTTCTAGTTCCAGTTCCAACTCTCGTACCCGCAGGGATTGGCGGTGGCTGCTCCGACTGCGCGATCGGCTGCGAGATCGGCTGCCATCCCCAGCGACGCTTTGACGTCTGGTTGCGTCTCGAGCTGGCGTCTCCAGCCTGTGAGTGTGTATGGCATCTCTGCTTGATTCGCCCTCGTCTCCCATGCCCTGTAACTCGCACGCAGAAAAAGAATACATTAGCCAAAATACTGCAGAATATTAAAATTAGAAAAGGTCCAATATCTCGGAAACGGTTCGTCGTACAGCAAAATAGACAGAATTTTAGTCCCTTTAGATTACCAGAATGTATGTGCGGGGAGTACAGTGGAACTGGTTTTTTTTTTGTTTATTAATTATTATTAAATTTTTTTTTATTCCTCTTTTTTTTGTTTTATTCCTCTTTTTTTGATATATAAAATAGTTGCAGAAAGAAACTTGTTAAAATCGACCACACCAATGTATTGCGTGGCATGTGGCTATGGAAACAGTCTTATTTCCGTACTTGCTACGATCATACGGGTTAACTGACTCGAAGTACGGTCATCACTCGGATGACTGCTAGTGGTGCCTGTCGAGATCGTTTCAATGCCTCGCAATGGAGTACAAGGCCGTTTGTATCGGCTACTATGACTGATCGCAATCACTAAGCCATATAAGCCGGCTTAAAAATAACCCACAATCTCACAAACTCGAATATGACCCCTAGCAGTACATACATTTGAGGGTAATGCCAAATGATGCAGATGCATAGTTTAAAATGTCATAACCTAAACCGAATTACCACGTGCTCAGTATTCGTCAAAAATTGCCACGTGGTACGACTACGTATAGAATAAAAACGTGAAACCGTTATATACAGATGTGAAAGTAGAAAAAAAAAGAGAAACTTTGAAAGTATTTCATCACTATTTTGGGAAAAAGAAAAACACTTTAGCTAATGATTTCACTTTTAAAATGGCGTATTACTTACGTGACTTTGCGCTGGTTATCCCACTTCTGACTTGTAAGGGATTCTCCTAGACAATAAAACTCGTGGGTAGGTTTGGCACTGTATTTGTGGATTAACTTTACAACTCGACGAACAGCTAACAGAATGCCGCGCTCGGCCTAGACAATCGTTTTATATGTTCTGCGGCATTCACTCTACATCCATTCGTTCACTCAATCATCTTTGGTGTTGCCAACAATGATTTTAACTTTACACAACCTATTGGTATTAAAATATAAATAAATCATTCATTCAGCTAATTTAAAGTAACCATAAATTAAATAAGTCAATCTATTCAATAAATGAATCTTACACAATAACAAAATTTAATACAAATTACAAAAACATAAATTAATCTTACCCGAAATCGGTCTTTTAGAGTGTATCCAGGTATTAAATGAATAATTTAAAAACAATATGTTTGGTGGTAAATATTTATTGAAAGATATCAAACAAAATGAATGGAGTTTAAATCACATGTGTCAGCGCATGCGTTAAAGAACAAATAGATGGAATGAAAAAAAGGTCGCATGAAGAAGGTTATATAAACAGTGTTACCGCGTTACAGCCGACGCAATTTTATGATATATTGAGAATATATTTATGATATATTGAGATTATATTTATGATATATTGAGAATATATTTATGATATATTGAGATTATATTTATGATATATTGAGATTATATACATTGAGAAAGTTTTTATGTTTAGTTTAGTCACGTCAGCAAAAATGACAAACAAATCTGTTCAAAAACACAAGCTATCCGACGGTAAAAAACTCAGTCAAATCAAATAGTTTCAAAGGAGAAGGCGGACAACGCAAGAAAAGCTTAAGGCAACACCTATCCTTTTTGGCATAATGACAATATAAGTACTTTTTTTTTAATTCTTTCGGCACACGATTGAACTTATATGTTTCGATAGAAAATTCAAGTACAAAGCGAAAATGTATTCAGACATTTTGACCTAAAGCGTGACGTTACTGAAATGTTTTGAGAGATAGAGAGGAGAAATTAATATGTTGTGACAACCTTTAACTCCAAACATCTCAGCAACGTGACGCTTTTGGGCAAAATGTCCCGGATAAATTATTCTATCGAAAAATATAGGATTGATCGTGCGCCGAAAGATTAAAAAAAATATTATATTGTTACTGTGGCAGGATTCTATACAAAAATGTTGCAACCCTTTTATAAATTGGTAGTAAAGATTTTTCTTTGTCACGTTTTTGTCACGAAGCCCTAAAAGTGTAATCAGAAATGCACGTGCAAAACAGACAAAAATAAAAGTGAATAATTCACAAGCGTCACAGTCAATTTAGCGAGATGACGCCGCCGCTGTGAAATTTCAGGATATGTATGCGTTCGTAAAAAAGCCATTCGTCTGTACTAGTGTGAATGTTGACTTTATTTAACTCTATCTCGTAAAATATGGAATTGGATTTGATTTGATTTGGATTCTGTTTTGGATGTGAATTTTTAAATTTTATTCTTAACTAGCTGTCCCGGCAAACTTCGTTCTACCTTACACTACACTACACTACCCTACCCTAACCTTCACTACCCTACCCTACAATAAACTACACTTCCCTACACTACACTACACTACCCTACCTATTTTGTAGACTTTCCTAAATGTGGTATTGGTAAAATAAAAAAAAAACAAATCATAATGAAATTTCAAAAGTCGGTCAAGTGCGACTCGGATTTACTCAAACAGGGTTCCGCACCAAAACTTTAACTACCAACAGAGCAAGACCTCTCAATACATACTTTACTCTAGGTAAATGGGGATCTATTTATTTTTGACTTATAATTTTTTTTCCGGTGAAAACGTAACTTTAGATTTTCTCATAAATTTTTCTGTAATCTATGCATACTATAATTTTACAAGATTTTAGGTCCAGTAGTTTCGGAGATAAGGGGGGAAATTTCAATTCATTCATTCCAGTAGTTTCAGAGCAAATTGGCTGTGACAGATGGACAGACAGTCATGGAAGTGATCCTTTAAGGGTTTCGTTTTTTCGTTTCGAGGTTCAGAACCCTAAAAAGATTTCGAGAGTTAAGGATTCTATTTTAATTATTTTTTTGTAACTGCTGTGGGTTCCTTGAAACAGTTACCCCGTGAACGGGTCCCATACGCCAACTTTGTTACACCCTGTACATGGACAAAGCAAACTGTAACAGCTAGTCAATATACTTACACTGAACAACTTCCTATTAAAAATGTAGTAAAATACTACTGCATAAAAATATTACCCCTCATTTTTGAGAAGTCGGTTAAAATGTATCCTTTGTCCCTACGGGAGCAAGACGTATCTAACGATAATATCTCGCGCTCTAAAATCCATCAAGCCGTTTAGAAGATATCGTTCAATAAATAAAGAAACATGTATACATTACATCTGAAAACAATGTACTGTTTTTTTGTGGACAGTCGTTTTAAAACAAAATGCAACCGCCATCCAAAATATTTCAGCGAACTATAAATCAAAGAATAAATTATAGTGTTTTAGCTGCACTAATGGAGCGCACCTGCCACTTGCAGCACTGTTGCTCTTACCACTTAGCGCTTTTATAGCGTCTAGTGTTTTCATTTTTAGCGTTGTTTCAAAGGTTTCACCGTTTTCACGCTGCTAGGTTTGAAGCTGTTTTGGGATTGAATTTAGAGTGCAGCAGGTCACATTATACTAGATGATTTTTAAATTTGTTACCTATCTGAAAATGACTCTTCAGGAATCGAATGGTGATATAACGGTAAAAACAAAATACAACCGCCATCTGAAATATTTCAGCGAACTATAAATAAAAGAATAAATTATAGCGTTTTAGCTGCACTAATGCAACGCACCTGCCACTGTTTCTCTTACCACTTAGCGCTTTTTTAACGTTTAGTGTTTTTTTTAGCGTTGTTTACAAGGTTTCACCGTTTTCACGCTGCTAAGTTTGAAGCTGTTTTTGGATTGAATTTAGAGTGCAGCAGGTCACATTATACTAGCTGATATTTAAATTTATTACCTGTCTGAATATGACCCTTTTAGGAATCGAAAGGTGATATAACGGCGCTGTAAAAGAAGTAAGGTCTTCAGGAGAACTCTGTTAGAAAAATTACATTTCGCTTTTATTTTAAATCACCCCTCAGTGGGGACGTATATCATATTGTATACGTCCCTCTGAGGGCTCGAGTCTACCCAGAATTTAATTTATATAAAATGTGTTAATTAACTTTTATTAACCTTTAATTAATCCGCCTGTCATAAAAGTTTCATTTTTTTAATGGAACATTACCACCGAGGTTTTTAACAGACTTGTAACATTAACTGGGGATGCTACTCACCATACTAATATGTTTTGATAATCTTTAACCCTTCGCATACAAGGTGACAAAAAGTTACGTGCCATACGTGGGGTCTAAATGACCCGAACAAAATTGGCTCCTGTATATACTTAAAAAATACATTCAAAAATGCGTTTTATCAATTACGAGGAAAGTCAGAACGACAGTGAAAAGCCAATTTTCACTTGCAATCAATGGATTGTTTTAATTTTGCAGTGAAATATAAGGCTCATAGGCTCATTCAAACTGAAAAACTAAGCATAGACAAATCATTATTAAAACCTCGATTAAACTTAAATGATGTTATAAAAAACAGAAAATAATATTAAGTCGTAAAATAGTAACTAGTTTTGGGAACTTCCCGGTATATTTTTTTTTTCATTTTTAAGACAATCTTTACAAAACAAATATGCGTCTCACTGACTCTTAACACGTTTATCACAGTCAAGCGCCCGTGCAGCACTGAATTAACCCAACAGGTCGCCGCAAACCAAAATTACAGTCATCGCCTTTACGTATTTTTAAAAAAAATATTAGATTTAATAACCGTTGGGGTCTAAAAGATCCCACCTTGTTTGCGATGGGTTAACTCCAAATATCTCACCAACGAGATGATTTTGGGAAAAAAATTGTATTTGCATTTTCTATCGAAAAATATAGGTTTAATCGTGCGACGAAAGATTTTGAAAAAAATATATATTACATTGTCACTGTGCCACGCTCCCATACAAAAATGTTCCGCCCCCTTTATAATTTCTTAACCCCTTAACAATTTTCATCAAGATAACTAATAGGCAATTGGTAAAAAAATTGCTTCTCCGTAGGCTCTTCATACAAATCGATTAACTAATGAGCAATAATTTTATATCGAGTCCAAAACTTTTTTGAGAATTAATTATGGGTTTCTTGGGAAAAGTTGTTCAGAAAGCTGAATAGGCATCCCAGTGAATAGGTCCGATGCCAATATTGTTAAACCCTGTATGAAACTTCTTTGGATCTCCAACAACATTTGAGTCTTTAAAAAAGTTACAATGCATTTGTATCTCCTTGGTCATCTTCACCGTAGTCAGAAGTGTAGCTAAACACTACGAAGTGGTCGGTGGCTTAACTTCGAGCGTCGCTCCAATTCCCTGAAGTGGCATCCCCAAACTCAATAGAGCAATCTTATGGACCTACCAACTTATCCTGATCAACTTAAATAGCGTCTAAACTAAAGTAATAAAGTTGGTTTTGGAGTATTTGAATAGTAACGGCTTTGCGGTAAGCGTATGAGCGATACGGAAGTTTAGATAGCCGAGTTTGAAACAGTTCAGTGAACTGATTTGGTGGTATAATAGCTACCACCATATCCGTAACTAGACTTGACATGATTTTATTCAATGTGCAAACAATCATTACCGTTGCAAAATCTTTAAAGTTTATAAATATTATTATAGTACGAAGAAATAGGATTGTTTGATACAGGATTTATATTTTTTTACTCTTTATCAAATTATGCTCTCAACCAAAAAAAAAATCCAATTTTAATTAATTTTACTCACGCACTCACATTTCATTTTTGTAAGAAAAAATTGAATTGTATGCTGGGACACATAGTAGAAGTGAAACTTCAACGTACAAGTGGAAGGGAACGCAGGCTAAGTTCCTGCCTTATATCTCCATCTCAACTTTTCTCTATCTACGAATACAGCCGTTGCCCTCTCTCCACCGCCGCCACCAGCCTTATTTTGACAGAAAAGTCCTAATACAGAAGTTTCACTTATAAAAACTGGTTCGATTTTTAGGTACAAGATTTTACTTCAGTTCAAGTAATGATACGAGTTATCGATTTGTACATTTACGAGCACATGTCGTGCATTATTGGGTCGCATATTATGCTGCAGCGAACTTTAATTATACTGGCACGCTCCTCATTTCGTTACGTGACGCGTGACGTATGATGGTTTCTACCAATTCAATCTACCCGTATGCTGCGTTACTACCCGTATCTTGGTTCCAAAAATAACGTGATAGAAATATGTTTGGAGACATCATACGTGTTTACATATAGTTTTTTTTTAATTTCCTGTCTCGTGGCAATTTAGACAAGTCCGTCCTTATTCCATGTGCCTCTACGCCACGACCGGTGGCTCCACCCGCGTTTTTTTCCAAGATTTTACAAAAATCGTTTCAGCCGTTTTTTAACCCTCGGTTGGTCGCGTGGTGTCTTTAAAAGCCCGACGTTTATGAAAACTGCTATATTTTGTTCCATATTAAAGATACAAATTTGTTCCTCAGGGTATAACTATCAATAAATGCAAAAAAAAAATTGATTAATATTATTTCCTAGGAATAAAGTGATTTAAAACCACATTAAGGGTTTTATTTAAAACAATATTATGCTACTAAAAATATAAAAGTTAATAAATAATAATAAAATTAAAATATTTAAAGTCTGTACCCTAATATAGGGCTTTTAGAGACCCCACGCGACCGATGCTGTCACAAAAAAAAGCGAGAGGAACATACATACATACATCAAAATAAAATAGATAGATTTACAAGTTATAATGTTAGTATGTTAGTTATAATGTACCAATTTTGAAGAAAAGAAAAAAAATCATTTGATTTTTTTTTTGTTATTTCTATATGTTTTACTCTTTTTATATCTTGTATTAAAATCGGCGTGTGTTTATGTCAAATAAAAATATATCTATTGTCTTTTCAATTATTTTTGGCGAAGAAAATTGTATGTCATTTTGAAGTTGACTTTGTTCCACCATTCTCCAAAGCAGTGTGTCAGTGCAAATGCAGTTAAGCCTGTAGCGTAGTGCTCCTGCCGAAATTATGTGCGCGTCGTTTATGCCGCCCAATAACTCACGCCTGACTTTGAATTTCATATTTCTCCATAACTATAATTGCAATAGCAGATACGAGTTTTCTGAGATATCTAAACTAATAGGTTATATAAAGTTCAATGCCAGTTTTTAATGAAAATAAAAAAGTTATCGTTTTTTATTATTGACCTTATAGTGACACTACTTATGGTCTTTTATTAGTAACTAGTTGCATGTCTTTCATGTTCCAATCCCCTGAGCTACCTATCATTGAATGGCACAAAGGCGTTTTCTTATGGTCAGATAGGGCAATTTTTTTGACTAGTTAATTTTCTTGAATTTTCCTGAAAGTGACGAAATCTTATGCGGGATATTCCCAAATATGACATTAGTAACGAAGATGTGTATTTTTTGCCTCAAAAAGTGATTTTTTCAGGTGTGAAAACCCAACTTCATGGGGTTAAGGCCACCGTACTCTTAAAATATCTAAACAATAGGCACATGTTTTTCTTATTATTATTATTATATCAGCTCATATACGTCCCCACCGAGGGGCTCGAACCTACCCTGAATCAGGGCGATCGGGCCTTAGTCGACCACGCGGGCCCAGTGCGGATTGGCCGACTTCACACACAACCTTCGAGTTTCTTAGCAGACGTGTGCAGGTTTCCTCACGATGTTTTCCTTCACCGTTAAAGCCATCGGTAAGTATATGTACGTAAGTTTTGAAAAACTCATTGGTACATTGGCCGTCCAGATTTGAACCCGATACCTCTGGTGAGAAGGACCGAGTCGTTACCGGTTGAGCCACCAACGCTTTTTTTAGGCATATGTTTACCACCATTTAATTTCTAATAGTAATAACTTTTGTTTTAATAACTATCGTTGTTAATATTAATTTTCATTTTTAAACTTTTATATACAATTGGCAATTTCATAGGTAGAGACCTAATATTATAAAACTGTAAAAAGCCGTGTCAGTACTTTGAAGATATTCCAGAAAAAACAGTCGGAATAGGTTGCTGGGACTTCTTCTTCCTCTGCTTTATGTGCCATCTCCATCCAGGAGGTCGGTGACCATTTGTCCATACATCTTTCTGTCTTCCGTCTTGTGAATTTGTGTTTCTGTGTTGTCCACCTTCAACCAGTCTCTTATGATTTTATTCCATGAAGTTCTTCTTCTACCTCGGCCTCGTCTCCCTTCAGTCTTCTGGAACTTAACCATGC
Source organism: Coleophora flavipennella (assembly GCA_947284805.1). Taxonomy (NCBI): domain Eukaryota; kingdom Metazoa; phylum Arthropoda; class Insecta; order Lepidoptera; family Coleophoridae; genus Coleophora; species Coleophora flavipennella. The sequence goes on from OX369260.1 coordinate 3,012,050, forward strand.
CAAGCTCAGCCTGTCTTGCGTGGTTGGACCAGAACGATGGTTCTTACCTGGATGGGTTTGGCTGTTAATGGAATTTATCTCGACTGTTTCCGTACACTGCAAGGCACGTTGTGCAAGTTGATATCACTAGACGGCAGTCGTTAAGCCGTGTTAGAAGCCTTATGGGCGGCTGTAAAGCTTCTGATAGCGGGTTTGGTCTACCACTAGCAATACAACCTCCATTAATCCGGACTTGGCTCCAGTGTTTCGGAGTTTTGGAAGACAACTGTACAATAGTATTAGGGGGACATTATGGGCTGTAATCAATACAGCCAATTTACAGCTTACGAGCTTCTTATTGTCTTGTTTCATCTATGGCAAATGGTTCAAACAATGTTAAAGTGGTTAAGAAAACGTAAGATTTTTTTTTAATTCACAATTGGTAAGCCCTTGGCGTCATCTTGCCTGATGGTAAGTGACGATGATGACAAAGATGGAAGCGGGCTTACCAAGATTCTTCAACGCAATGGAGAACTGGCTATCTTATCTTCAAGCCTGAACACATCAATGTTGTTAACACTGATGTTTGGCGCCATGACTTAGCTATGATGGTGGTAGCTAGCCAGGTGGCCTTAAAAATGCACTAACACCAAACAAACCGAGTTTTACAAGTAGACCTCACCGGGAATCGAACCCGCGAACTCCTGGTGTGAAGCGAATGGACTAACCATTACGCCACGGAGGCGGTTAAAAGGATAACGAAAACCTGTGTTACCTTCTCGGCCTTGCTGGCTGCACCCACAGGACGGGAACGATGATTTGATACGTGCAGAGCCAAGTCAGCTGGTGGTGACCGCTATTTTTTCAGATTATTCCTTAATTTCTCCAAACGTAGCCTCCATGTCAGCTTTGTTCTCAGAATTTTGCTTACCCAAGACGGTTGCAGACCGATGCTTAAAGCATCCATCAAGCAACTGTAATATCTACTCAGTTTTCTTCTATACATATAGTTTAAGTAACTCTGTTTTCTCCAAACGTTTAAGTGGTATTAGCGCTCTCGATACCACTCAAAGACTAAGCCAGACCCCAGTCCACTTAGTAAAACATTAAATCCTTTTCCACGAAATCAGCTTTTCGATGTTAAGGTTGTTCATACAATAAGGGTAAATCCTTGCGTTATCTACCTAGTCTTACTTCATCATCTTCATCATCATATCAGCCGAAAAACGTTCACTGCTGGACAATGGCCTCCCCAAGGATTTCCACAACGACCGATCCTGCGCTCTGCCCGCATCCAGCGGCTTCCCGCGATCTTCACCAGGTTATCGATCCACCGCGTGGGAGGCCTGCCTACGCTACGCCTATGCCTGAAGTGGCATTAGGCAGGGCACATAGCTCGTAGAACAGATGGCCGTTGGGGTACTAAAACTCTCGAGTGGCGACCGCGCACCGGAAAACGTAGTGTTTACTCCGTAATTATATTTTAAAAACCCGCGTGGTACCATGATAAGGAAAAATAATCTGATTCTGGCATCCCAGAGAAATCGAGGGGAACCTTCGAAAATCGTAGTGGCGACTAGTGCGTTCGAAGTCGGTTTTTTTTGTTTATGTTTTTTTTTATTGTCATTGCTATTCTGTCATTCTGTTCCCATCCTGTTCAATGAAACTTTTAATTTCCATATTTTTCATTATTTTTTATAACCCGTTTTTTTAATATAATATTTTGGTGAATTTCTATATTTTAAAAAAGAACCCTGCCCTTCCCTCCATAACCTACTATACTACTTCCTAACGTGCGTACTTCGGCGTAGAAGGAGGGCACGCCGCCGCCTCAGTATTCAGACGGTTAGATGAGCTAAAGAAGATGATCATTATCAGATTAGCCAAAAGACATCCAATGCTGGACAAAGGCCTCCCCAAGAAGCCCCATCTAGCGGCTTCCCACGACCTTCAACAGGCCATCGGTCCAGCGAGTGGGAAGCCTTCCTACGCTACGTCAAAGAGATACCGAAGTATAATTTTTGGGATCAAAGTTAAAGTATTTTCATGCATATGTCGAATCAAAAAAACATCGGTGAGAAATTGATAGGTAACTTTGAAAATCGATTGGTACAAGATAGAATACAGTTCTTTTTCATGTCACTGAGAATCGCCCGTAAATATATTTTCAATGTTTTTGAAGTGATACTTTTATATAGACAGGGGGTATTACGTTTTTTTCTGTGGAGGGGGCAGACAGAGAAAGGCTGGCGGCGGCGGCGGAGAGAGGGCGACGGCTGTATTCGTAGATAGATAAAAGTTGAGATAGAGATATAAAGCAGATACTTAGCCTGGGTTTTCCACTTTTTCGTTCAACTTCTAGTACGTGTCCCAGCACATTTTTTTTATTATATTTAATTTTACTGCGAGTGATTTTGAATTGGAAAAATAACCTAACCACTCCGGGAGTGCCGACAGATGTGAAAACTTTATATATATATGTCGGAGTGTCATTGAAAACGCGACCAATACCAGCTCGAGATAAGTTTACATAGTTACACTTTGTTTGGATCAAACGTCAGGTATTAGTACCTGGGTGAAACCGGTGGTGGCGTGACGATCACTTGTACTCGTGAGACGATCGTTTGTGGTAGCAAAGATGATGTATTAACGGAAGGCTGTTTGTGCTGCCACACTGAGTTGAGAATTTATTAGATCTGTGTAGAAGCCACATTAGCTGGACGTCAGTCTCGGAGCAGACACTTTTTGACGGAGCGTCGAGCAGAACACAAGTAGTGGTGATCTGTGAGCAAAATGGACGTGTCACGCCATCGCTGTGATCACCGCGTTTGCATCCATTGTTATCCAAGGCATCCTGTACAATTTCGATTACCAAATGATCAAGACTATTGAAGAAGGACCTCTGTGATATAGCTGCATTGTTATTTCGACGCCCAATACCGAAATAGTTAAGGACGTGAACCACGAGGCCAACCATAACCTAACCACTCGCTTCCTTCGAGATCAGAAGTTGGATTGTTCCCAGCGCTCGCAACAAGTGGACAACGACGGGAAAATGTGAAAAATGATAATGGAGCAGCGAAATAAAAACCAACTGGCAACAATTCTTTGTGCTACAGAAACAGAACATGTTACGATTGATTGAGGTTATGCAAGCACCATCGACTACATTTGCTGCAATCACACTGCCAGAATTCAACCAGAATATACCTGAAGCTAATCCACGTTCACGGTGCTCGTTTGTCGACATCTCCCTTACGGAACGACAGTTGCAATGAGGTGCAATGCTTATTTCACTTAGCAAACCGTTGAAAGGCATATGCTCCTGTGCTTCCGGAATGACTCGGAGCCAGTTTAGAAACCTGTTCCTGATGCGCTGTTTGGAAATGGGCGACAGTATGGGCTGCGCTGGCAGCAGCGGAGATCCACGCAAGCGGCGCGTGCAGCTTCAGCGAAGTGCGTGATGTACGCGGAGCTATGAAAATCCGGTGAGTCGTACCCCTTTTGTTTTGATAGTTGTGGTACGAGTACTATTACCTAATCTGTGGTGGTACCGAGTGTTCTCTCGTTAAAGAAAGTTTCGTGTATAGACTTTCGGGAGTGTGTTCAATACTAACGCACTATTGACTTTTGTAGGCAACTCTTAAGTTTACTGTACAGAACAAATATCGAGTGAGGGTAATATTGACGGGCATCGTTCAGAATGGTCATATCTTGTTATGCCAGACGAGTACGAACGATATTATGATCGACTCAGATATTTTAAATCTAGGATTGACGGTATTCTTAAACGAGTCTGTCAATAACAAAACAGCTTGACTGTCGGTAAGGATGCGAATAGAGTAGTTAGTCCCTTACCCTTCTAGTAGTGATTGCATTAGCAGCTAAAATGATGCCTTATGGAAAGTACTCTTTCACATGCTTTCGGATTTTTACTTGTGACACAACGTCGTGATTGAACGGAAGATTTAAAAAGAGGACTCATTGTAAATATGATGATTCATTTAGTTAACTAGTTTCGGTTATACAAACCTAAACCAAGATTGAAAGTATTGAAACCCCTTTAAGCTTTTATAATATTGAGACTGACATTTTTACACGGAGTAAAAAAAAACCTTTATTAGCTTTCGTAGTATTGGGACTGATATTCTCATTGATCATAGGCCAAAGTTGTTGCCTATTTTTAATAGCTTTCGTGATGAATTTGTCGAGGGCATCCTTAATGCCCCGCTATCGTATAGACCCTATGTAGGTAGATGAGTTTCGGGGACCCCAATAAAATATTTTGTTTACCAATTGTAAAAAAAAAAAGAATAATAACAGGGTAGTATGCGGAGTGCAGTGATGAACGTCTTACGGCTGATGTGATGATGATACAGGATTCATGGGCTGGAGGCTGCGAATGTCATAAGCCCCGAAGCTTTCCCTTTTTGACGGCCTTATCATGCTGGTAAAGAAAAAGGATAGCATAGAACGCAAGTGTTGATAACCGTGAAAAAAAAAAATGATAACATGCCTGAACGGAAATTGCTTCCTCTGATAGCTTGGAACATCGATTGATTTCATAGGTGGTCACTATTTAACCACGTCAGGCATAGCTAGTGGTTACATCAGGTGCATTCTTTACCTATTAAATCGAAATGACTGATTTTGTAACCTCTGTTAAAATACGTCCACGTGTCATTCTATCTACGTAATGCCCCCTTGTATTTGAACTTACGTTCATAAACGCTTTAGGCGCGTGGCAACGGTCAGGTGAATCTTAGCACGTTTAAACGTTGGTACTCATAGTTAAGTATTCTTTAAAATATGCTCACTTCCTTCGAGTATAGTAATGAGATTTCATGTTACAAGTCCTTCCATGATGATCATTTGGCAGCAACCGAACTGTTGGGTTAACCGAGTTACGAAGTACAGCCTCCTGGAGTTGCTTCTAGGTACGAGTAAAGTAGCTTAACCTCTAAATGTCATGTTTGTCGATTACACACACAGGCTGTAATTTTATCTAAGTGAAGCACGACAACATACTAGTGATAATACGGAGAGTAACACATCCTATTACAGGAGTTGTTAATCAGCTTGCTGCTGATGTGATAATAGACATGGGCCTCCCCCATGTTGGAGCGGTTTCACCAATTGTAAAAAAAAAAAAAAAACAAAAAAAAAACGCTACGCTTGGCGGGCTGTTTGGCGGTACAGTATGAGCGTGAAGGACGATGTTGCTTGTCCTCAAATTTTTAGTCCCTTAGTCACTTCTTGTGAAACCCTTGGGAAGAGATGGGGTGGTGTATTGCTCTGAGGCAGCGCCACTGGCTGATTTCTAGACAAAAGCTTAGTTTCACAAGTTACCTAACTTTGTGTTGTTACAAATGGAGAAGCGTTACCTACCACTTTAGACATCAAATACCGTCAGTTATTGAGGACAGACTACGTTAAATGCCCGATAGTGACAGTATTATTGACTTGGACAGAATTGATGATGGAGAGACTGAACCTCGACCATCTACTAGTGCAGATTAAGGACTTTTGTACTTGACCGTGATTTTAACGTTCACTAGTTTGTATTTTGAACCTTAGACGTAAACAATTTTTCGTAACTGGATGCCAATAGCCTCAGCCATTCGTAGACGTAGGCGTAAAACACCGAGTTGATTTTCTCGTTGCTGTGCGGCCACAACTGTGTGTGGCGTGCGTTTGGCTCGCAGGCGTATCACCGGGGAGGTGATGTTGGCAATGACCAGAAAGAGGTGATGTTTGAGATCGCCGCATGGAAGCGATAGTGTGGTTGGACACCGGAGGGAGGTGGTCCAAGAGTCGCCAGGTAGGGTGACTGTGTTTTTGGGCGGACACCTGAGAGGTTGTCTGAGAGTCGCCAGGTCGAGTGACTGTGTGTTTGGGCGGGCACCGGATGGAGGTGTCTGAGAGTCGCCAGGTTGGGTGACTGTTGTTTGTTTGGGCACCGGATGGAGGTGGCCCAGAGTTGCCAAGATGGGTGACTGTTGTGGTGATACAAAATAAGGAGCGTAACCAAACCAAGTTAGATCCCAAATACCGAGGGCCGTTCAGGGTCGTAGAGGTCTTAGAAGGTGACAGATACAAATTACAAGCTTTGAATTTAAGACGAAGTTACAAGTATGCCCATGACCGTTTACGTAGTATGTCCGAAGGTTATTTGCCTCCGGATGTTGACGATGAATCTGGTGCAGAGGCGTCTACCTTTCAATGTTAATTGTATTGACAGATCGTAACTCAATCAATTGTGTACAGTTGTAATTTTTTTCTTTATCGTTTATTTTTGTGTGTAGTACTGAAGTATTCCAACATGTTTCAGCGGTAAATGAAGAGTGCTGAATGGCGCTATATGTTTGCATGAATTGGCTGCTGCTTGTTTTGTCAGACTCGTTCTGTCATGATGTGTAGCAGGTACATTCGTGTTTTTGTAAAAAAGAAGTATCCCGTTTACCGGCTAAAACTGTTGATGGTATTCCGTCGCCTGTACTGGCGATGATGGTATTCCGTCGCCTGTATTGGTGATGATGGTGTTCCATTGCCTAGATTGGTGATGATGGTATTTCGTCGCCTGTATTGGTGATGATGGTGTTCCATTGCCTAGATTGGTGATGATGGTATTCCGTCGCCTGTATTGGTGATGATGGTGTTCCATTGCCTAGATTGGTGATGATGGTGTTCCATTGCCTAGATTGGTGATGATGGTGTTCCATTGCCTAGATTGGTGATGATGGTGTTCCACTGCCTAGATTGGTGGTGATGGTGTTCCGTCACCTGGACTGGTGATGATGACTGATTGGTATTCCGTCGCTTGGCGTTAGTGATGATGATTCTTTGTGGTGTCCCGCCACCTGGATGTGGTGATGTTCAGTTCTGGTGTTCCGTCGCTTGTGATTTGCGATGATGATTATGTTCCGTTCTATGTGCCCCTAAAAGTTGTAAATGGTTGTAAGGTTTCAAGCCTTGCAGCTGTGATTTACCTTGGAGACCTAAACTGATTTGAGATTGTTTGAGTTACGATGCTAATGCTGAGGTTTATTTAGTTTACGAGAGTGAAATTATTTTGGTTTTTTGAGGCTGTTAAAATGTGTTGTCACCATGATTGTAGTCTTGAATTAAAGCTTCACATTATTAGCGTTGCTTTTATTCCTTGAGCTGTGGACCTTCCTAATGAAGGTCAGGATTGGCCGAACGAAATGGAATCTACTGGCTACCATTTTGAAATGTTTAAGGGGAAGTCGGCGTATATGATAAGTAGTCCGGTCCCCTTCTGTTTCTTATCCTTGCGTGTTCGTTGGTCTGTTGGTCTTGGTTCAAATGAAACGCGGAACTGAAGATATACTAAGTTGTAATTTGGATTAGTAGTACAAAATTGTAAGACACAGTTGTTATGGTAGCCATATTGCAGAACTTCTGATTGAAGTACATACAATAACAATGTTGCTATATCTAGGACATATAATGTTGCCACAGTGGGCCTTAAATTACCATTTAGGCAGTAAATTAAATAACATTAGTGGCGAGAAACGCCACATGTTCTTCAAAAATAACCCCGATTTTTATTCTGCAGAGCTGAGAAATGTAAAAACAGCAATGTAAGTACTATAAAATAATATAACACTACCTACGTAAGTAACCTTAATCCTGCGAAGACAAAATAATGGTCTTTCTTTCAATTGTAGTTTTTTAGGTTATAAAGAATAAATTTTGTTTACAGTAAGTAAAAACCAATGTAAGAGACCTTTATGGTATGACCTAAGAAATGCTCGTATAACCGCATCCAAAGCATATTAGGTTAGTTGCTGCCAATCACCAGATGGATCATTAGTAGCTGCGATCATGGGAGCTAAAACACATGACACATCAACTAAGAAAAGAGGCCGGAAATTGGAATCATCCATCAGTTATAAAAACTGTGCAGAGTAAACTTAAAACCAAAGTCAAGCCCTGTTTTGTGCCTGTTTAGACAATCGTACTTATGAAGTAAACTCCAGTCGTGCGTCGGAGCTGACACACACACTTTTTTTCTTTTTTTTCTTTTTTTTTAGCTGGGTGAAATTGATATCTAGGACCAGACAGTAAGGATATACACAACTCACGAAACTGAATAACTTTCCCTAAGAAAAACAAATTGAACTCTCTATACAAAGTATCAAATTTTTCGAATTTTTTGCTTCGATTGTATGGGTGTCTTGGGGTAAGTTGTTAAATTTCATAAGTGGAGTAGGGCTCTCGACCCATGGTCCAACTGCTTTGTTCAACTGGTTGTACACGTACCTTAGGTCCTTAAATTTTGGTTTACAATCTTAATTTCATCCTATTATAACATAGATATTCTTGTCATAATTCCTATCAAGCCAGATTTTTCAAAATTCCTACGGGATATGGAAACGAACGACAATGTTAAACAGATATGCTATGCTCGGAGTTTCGCTGCATGACGAATCAGGAACGATGAGATCCGAAGGAGAACCAAAGTAACCAACATAGCTCTCGGAACTGTTAAACAGATGACTGTTCGGGCAGTAAAGTTCACGAGTGTCGACCGCGCACCGGAAGACGTAGCGTAGGTAGGCCTCCCACTTGGTGGACTGACGATCTAGTGAAGGCCGTGGGAAGCCGCTGGATGCGGGCTACGCAGGACCGGTCATCGTGGAAATCCTTGGGGGAGGCCTTTGTCCAGCAATGGACATCTTTCCGTTGATATGATGATGATGAGGGAACAAAACTGGAAAGATTTCGCGGGCAATACAACATCTGGAGTGTGAGCGTCGGTGGCGTAACGGCTAGGGCCGCCGCCTCCTGTCCGGGAGGTCGTGGTTCGAATACCGCCACGTACAAATGTGATTTCGAATTTAGAAATGTACGTTTATCCGACACTTTTACGGTGAAGGAAAACATCGTGAGGAAACCTGCACACGCCTGAGAAGAAACTTGCAGGTTGTGTGTGAAGTCGACCAACCCGCACTGGGCCCGCCCGATCGCCCTAATTCAGGGTAGGCTCGAGCCTCTCGATGGGGACATTTATGAGCTGATATGATGATAACGTCTGGAGGGTTCTGCTAGTGAGACATAATAGCCATCTTACGCCCAGGGTCGGTTCATACAGACACGAGCGAAGCTAGGTCAGTGTCTGTTAGCTCCATTATTTATTCAGTTCCGTTGATGTAGGTCGCAGCAGGGCTGCTGCAGATTTAAGGCTTATACCGCCGCCAACGACCAACTTTGTTGCCACTTTTTACTTCAATAAAGGATTAATGAAAAAAAAGAACTGTTTTGTAACTAACAGGATATGAGGAGTAATTTTGTTTTCCTCGTATTCTATTTTAATATACAGAACTAAACAAAAAATATCACTGCACCCTTTTTTCTAGTTGTAACCATAGAACTGCTGCAATTTTAATCGTAACAATATGTTAGTTTATGAACTTCTTAACAAAACAAATTAAAATGATTTAGTTTTCTGACTTTTTGAAAATTATTCTTTATTATCATCATATCAGCCGAAAATGGCTCACCGTTGGACAAAAGCCTCGCCCAAGGATTTCCACGACGACCGGTCCTGCGCTGCCCACATCCATCGGCTTCCCGCGATCTTCACCAGGTCGTCGGTCCACCGCGTGCAAATTATTCTTATTTTATTTATAACTAGCTGTCCCGGCGAACTTCGTACCGCCTTATACTACACTCCACTGCACTCCACATCACTCCACTGCACTCCACTCCACTGCACTCAACAGCACTCCACTGCATTCCACTGCATTCCACTGCACTCCACTGCACTCCACTGCTCTCCACTGCACTACACTGCACTTCACTGCACTACACTGCACTACGCTGCACTACACTGCACTCCACTGCACTCCACTGCACTACACTGCACTCCACTTCACTCCGCTGCACTACACTGCACTACACTGCACTACACTGCACTACACTGCACTACACTGCACTCCACTGCACTCCACTGCACTACACTGCACTTCACTGCACTACACTGCACTACGCTGCACTACGCTGCACTACACTGCACTCCACTGCACTACACTGCACTACACTGCACTCCACTTCACTCCGCTGCACTACACTGCACTTCACTGCACTACACTGCACTACGCTGCACTACACTGCACTCCACTGCACTCCACTGCACTCAACTGCACTACACTGCACTCCACTTCACTCCGCTGCACTACACTGCACTACACTGCACTACACTGCACTCCACTGCACTCCACTGCACTACACTGCACTTCACTGCACTACACTGCACTACGCTGCACTACACTGCACTCCACTGCACTCCACTGCACTACACTGCACTCCACTTCACTCCGCTGCACTACACTGCACTCCACTGCACTCCACTGCACTCCACTGCACTACACTGCACTACACCGCACTACACTGCACTATTCTACACTACATTGCTCTATTCTACACTACATTACACTACACTTCAATACACTACAAACTATACACTACACCCTACACCGTTCACCCTTCACCCTACCCCCCTTCACACTACACACTTCACTACACTACTTTTTGTTGTTAATGCAGGAATTTTTCAAGTAGTTTTTTCACACCTTGGGTTACAGTTTTAAAAAAGGATCCCTATTTGAAAATATAATATAGCCTATAGCAACCGCGGATAGTGTAGCTTCCCAACAGTGAAAGAATTTTTCAAATCGGTCCAGTAGTTTCGGAGCCTGTTCAATGCAAAACAAACAAATCCATCCTCTTTATAATATTATTATTACTACGCTACGGCTGCATTGCTTGGGGCCACACTGGTCATTGCGCGGTGGTTGTGTTTATTTTCATAAATTCGTAATATCTTCTGAATGGAATGTCCGATTTAAGTAATTCAAAAGGTTAATAGGTATCGAAACATGTTTGATTATGAAATGATTTATTTGGATAAGGGTTAATACTAAGGTATGGTTATCATTGTCTGATTTTGGGCAATTTTTTTATTAACTTTTAAAATGTAAAAAGTGGTTGTAGTGAAATAATTACAATAGTTGGACATATAGTATCGCGAAGTTTTTTGTAGGTATTGATATGTTCTCTAATATCGTAGAGCATTTTGTTGTTCTATCATCAATAGTTTCCGTAGCGTATGCGATGAAAGAAATTTTTGAGCAAATTTTTTTACACCTTGTTTCACGTTACTAAAGTTTTATCAAGAATCCCTTATTTTTTCTTGTAATAAATATAGCCTATGTTACTCAGCGGTAATGTAGAATTCTAATGGTGAAAGAATTTTTTAAATCAGTTCAGTAGTTTTTGAGTTTATTCATTACAAACATACACAAACACACACACACACATACACACACACACACACACACACACACACACACACACACACACACACAAATATACAAATCTTTCCTCTTTATAATATTAGTGTAGATGTGGAGCATTCCACGTTAAGCGGACGGGTAAAAAATGTTGATGTGTCCGATTTTAGTAATATTTGATTAAATATACCTATATATGTCTTTGACCCAGATATGCAATATTTTTACAGTACAATATATAATTAAAGAGTTAAAGGGCATTTCATTTTTGACTAATTAACAAGTATGCGCTACTTCCAAACCCCAAGTACCAAGTATTAAAAAGTTATTATCAAATAAACAAAGCAGTGGGATGTATACTTGACTTTATGAGCTTCCTAATTGCATTTTTCAAAATTAAAAAAAAAGTTTTTTTTATAATGAAAATATGTAATTTCATTTTTCAAACTCAATTTTTTAAAGTAGACCAATTTTTTTTTTCTCATAATAGGTATTTGTAAATAGATAATCCATGCCAAGTTTTATAATGGGCCTGGAAGTCGTGTAGGAGCTAGACCAGTCACAATGCCAAAATAAGGTAAAGGGATTGAGACTGTTCTAGCTCCTAAATGACTTCCAGGCCCATTATGAAATTTTGCATGGATTGTCTATACACTAATACCTACTATAAGAAAAAAATTAAACTGGTCCAACTTTAAAAAAATCGAGGTTGAATAATTAAATTAAGTACTTACATATTTTTTTCAAAAAAAACTTTTAAAAACTTTCACTAACTTCACATGGAATGCCCATGTATTAAAAAAACTCAATTTTGCACGATTCATCCGCAGCGATTGACATACTCGTAACAGCCACATACTCGTAACAGCCACAGCTGACAAGAACTTTATTTCCAAGCTAGTTCGTTCGATGTTTGAAACATCGTGAATCGAGTTTCTAATTTTAAGGACGGTGGAGCCTTAAGAGGATTGTTAAGCTACGACTTTTCATACAAACGGCGATAACACTTTCACCTCTTAAATGTTAACCGATTTGGACCAATTTTTGATAGGTTGTCAGTCAGAACAAAAGCTAGGCTTATACGTTTTTGTTTTTTCGATAAAGTTAATAAGTTTAATTTTATTGTCATTCACGTGTTTTCATACAAAACTAATTTCGGCAATTTCTTAAAATTATAATCAGTGATTTAAAAAACGAAACGTATAAGCCGAGCTTTTGTTCTGATTGACAACTTGTCAAAAATTGGTCCAAATCTGTTAACATTTAAGAGGTGAAAATCGTTAACGCCGTTTGTATGAAAAGTCGATTTTCGCCGTGGGTTCAAAGTCCTCTTAAGTAGATCGTTGACGCGACTGACTAGATAACATAATGAACAAACATACCATTTTTTGGTTTATATGCCAAAAAATTCTTTAAAAAAATAAGAGAACTATTTTTTTTAATTTTTTTTCTATAAAAGTTGAAAGTAAAAATTTTTGGTCTTAGCCGCGGACCGAGTGCGATATCGTTGATGACGTCATGGCCCCATCTCCGCGTGAGTGACTTGGGGATAGGTTAGGTAGTAAGACTATAATAATAAGTAGATTATAGAAATTATATATTATGCCTTCTTTTTCATTTTACTCTGCGAATTTTAGTTGCTACAAAATCTTTATTTTTTATAAAATATTCTGCCAACATCATTTCGTGGACTATGAGAAGGTTTTTGGATTGGCCCTTTTGAAATCCTTTCACACAATACCCTTATTCAATCAGAATTATTTAAAATCAATAAAAAACTAGAAAATCGAGAAAAAACAACTTACCCTCGAAATCTATTACGAACGTATGAGGCGGGCACCTGCCGTGCCGTATGGGGGCGATTACGTCACGCGCTACTCGCGAACACTGACGAGATTTAAAAAAACCTACGTAAACTTTGCACGCTTATAACTTCGATAATATTGCACCGATCGATGTGAAATAAATACTAGAATAATTTGTACGGTCTAAAATATGCTATGTACTTAAACGTGTAATATTGTAACCCTGTTTATCTTCTTCATTGGATATTATGTAATGTACTTATCAATTTTTATTCGAACATGATGATACGGAAATCGTTTACAAAGTTTTAAACTACTACTACTACTTAGCAAACTTTTTTTTATTAAAAATTTGAGTACGTTTGACTGCATATTCTCATCTGATGGTAAGTGACGATTCATCATTACAGCTCATATACGTCCCCACCGAGGGGCTCGAGCCTACCCTGAATCAGGGCGATTAGGCCTTAGTCGACCACGCGGGCCCAGTGCGGGTTGGTCGACTTCACACACAACCTTCGAGTTTCTTCGCAGGCGTGTGCAGGTTTCCAGGTGATGATTAACCCCTTGCATACAAGGTGAGGTCTTTTAGACCCCCAACGGTTTTAAAATCTAATATAAAAAATAACTTAACGACGAGGACTTTAATTTTGAGTAGCTGGGTTTACGGCGTTGCCACGTCGACATGTTGGGTTATTTCAGTGCTGCGCGGGCGCTTGACTGTGATAGACGTGTTTAGAGTCAGTGAGATGCATATGTTTTGTAAAGATTGTCTTAAAAATGAAACAATATATACCTGGAAGTTCCAGACACCAGTTTCTATTTTAGGCCTTAATATTATTTTGTGTTTTTTCTAACATCATTTAAGTTTAAACGAGGTTTTAAGACTGATTTGTCTATGCTTAATTTTTCAGTTTAAATGAGCCTCATGAGCCTCATATTTCACAGAAAAATTCAAACAAACCATTGATTGCAAGTAAAAATTGACATTTCATTGTCTTTTTAACTATCCTTTTAATTAATAGAAACTTTGAATGTATTTTTAAAGTATATTTACACAGGAGTCACTTATGTTCGGGTCATTTAGATTCCACCTAGTATGGCACGCAACTTTTTGTCACCTTGTATGCGAAGGGTTAAGAATCAGACACCAAGTATGCTGCAACATCGGGTCAAGGTTACCATGTTCTTGCAATATCACTGAAGTATCATGACACCAAATTTCAAATCGATCAGAACTATGGATGTTGCTCACATCCCTTCATCTACACTATTAATATGATAAAATTTGTAAATTTGCAAGTTTGTTTGTAAGAAGTAATCTATGAAACTACTGAACCGATTTTGATAATTCTTTTACTAATAGGAAGCTACATTATTTTTGAGTGACATAGGCTATATTTATGCTCTCGCGCAACACTCACCCTCAAAGACAGTCATAAAAACGATGTCCACGCGAGCGAAGCCGCGGGCAAAAGATAGGCAACTAGAAAATAGCTGATGGTCTACAAACGGTTAAAAAGATATTCTTGAATCCTAAACTATTAACACTGTAGATCAAGTCACCTTTCAAGCATCCATTTCATTGAGGAATCTTGGTAAGCCCGCATCCATCTTCGGCATCATCGTCACTTACCATCAGGTTATATGATGCCAAGGACTCACCAATTGTGAATAAACAAAAACAAAAAAAAACGAGACCTAAAGTACTCGCATATGATGTGTAACATGTGACAAAATACTTATGAAATTAATTAATTATCGGGTCGTACATTCACGGGCCGACTCTTCGAATAGTAGTATGTCATCTTTGCCTTTGCCATCACACTAGGCGGAATGGCTATGACAACCTTAGTTTTCGAGAATTAAAAAACGTTCGCATTTCCTGTTACACATTTCCGTCCCATTTCACGAAATCACTCCCACAAATTGCAGGAAAGCGAGAGCAAAGATGTTACACATCAAAAACAAATCACAATCGGTTCATCCGTTTGGGTGCTTCCTGGGCTTAAATCTCGCAGCGCAGGACCGGTCGTCGTGGAAATCCTTGGGGGACGCCTTTGTCCAGCAGTGGAGGATTTGTGGCTGATATGATGATGAAATGATTCTCACTATCTCAAAAACAAGTGAGTAAGAAGTATGTAGGTATTTAAAGCCATAATTTTTCTAACATTCTATTTTAACATATTTAGATTGCTCTCAATTTGTATATAAAAAAGGAAACCTTGACTGACTGACTAACTGACTCACTGACTAATCTACCAACGCACAGCTCAAACCACTGTAAAGATTGGACTGAAATTTGGAAAACTGATAGCAATCATGACATAGGCATCCGCTAAGAAATAATTTTGGGAAATTTCCACTGGAATGGCAAAAAACGGGATCTGCGCCGCGGGTAACAGCTAGTCTTCCATATAAACAAAAAAAAGTCTTGACTCACATACTCATTCTTTCACTGACTGACATATCAACGCCCATTCTAAACACTTGCACCAAGAAAGCAGAAATTTTTAAAAGGGTTGTTCTTTAAATGAATACTGGAATAAGAAAGGATTTTTGAATTTCAAGTCTTAAGGGGATGAAAAAAGGGTTGAAAGTTTGTATGGAAGTCCGTAATTTTTTTTTAACTAAAGTGAATCATTGTTTTTAGGTTAACATTAAAAAAAATCAAGCGTTTTTGAAAATTCCACCCCCAAAGGGGTGAAACGGTTTAAAGTTTTTATAGAGAATCAAGATAAAATTGAATTTTAAATTCGAAATCTCACAAGATTTCTCTTAAGTTTAAAGTTTTTATAGAGAAATAGATTAGATTGAATTTTAAATTCGAAATCTCAAAAGATTTCTCTTATAAAACATTTTATTATATTAAACGTATTTCGTATTTTCTTGAAAATCATCCCCCAAAGGGGTAAAACGGGGTAAATTAACATAAAAAAGCTAGGAACATGAAGTTTAACCAGTGTGATCCTTGAATAACGTAACCTACAAAGAAAGGGTTTTTTTTAAATTCAACACATAAGGAGGTGAAAAAGAGTTTGGAAGTTTGTATGGAAAACCTTTATTTTTCAAGCTAGAAGTATGCAAGTTTTTTTAGGTTAACGATTAGAAATAATAAAATGCATATACTAGCGTTTTTGAAAATTCAACCCCTAAAAAGGTGAATCAAGATCAGATTGACTTTTAAAATAAAAGATTACGACGAATCGAGAACCTCCTCCTTTTTTGAAGTCGGCTAGCAAATGATAAAAACATATTTCCTGTTTTCCCTGAAATCATCTTGCTAGTGTGTGGAACGGGTTGAAATAATATAAAAAATCTAGAAATATGAAATTTGGCCAGTGTGCACTTTGAATAACGTAAATACGTTCAAAGCATTTTTTTTTTTAATTCAACCCCAAAACGAGTAAAAAAGAGATGAAAGTTTGTCTCGAAGTCCGTAGTTTTTGAAGCTAGAAGCATGAAACTTTGTTTTTAGGTAAACGATAAGAAATAAAGAAATATGTATTCTAGCGTTTTTGAAAATTCAATCCCCAAAGGGGTGAAACGAAGGTTTATGGTTAAAATATAAAATCAAGGTTAGATTGACTTTTTAATTCAAAATTTTGTAGGATTACTCTTATAAACAAAACAAATGATTAAATACATTTTTCGTGTTTTCCGAAAATCATTAAGCTAGGGGGTGAAACGGGGTAAATTAACATAAAAAAAGCCATGAATTGTTAAATAAAATCGAACTTGACGCGAGATAATGAAAATATTTTTTTAACCAAGAGAACCATCACCCAAAGCCTCTGGCACCGGATATACAGTCATGAAAACTATTTCTACGCGGGCGAAGCCGCGTGAAGTAGCTAGTAGACACATATAATCCTGTTAGGTTGTTACCATATTATATATCTAAAAAAAGCGTTAAAAATTCTTTACCTTACTGTTTTCTCACCTTGTGCGCATAAATTATTTCCTTTTCTTGCAGCCCTTACATCCGCTAAATTGTTCGTGGAATTTCGATAAACTCGGCTGCATTGACTTAATGTATTACTTCGTAAAGAGAAGGTCACTAATCAACTACCTTACCTACCCGTTGAAGTACAGATTTCTTGCTATCTTTGATGATATCGTTTTGTCTAGATATGTAAGATAGCCAGTTCCCCATTGCGTTGGGGAATCTTGGTACCATCGTACAGAAAAACACGATTCTTCTATGTGGCCCCCCAATGTTTTATTTTTATTAGTTTTTGTTATTGCGGCAATAAAAAACGCAATGAAAATTTCAACTGACTACGCCTATTACAGTTCATGAAATACAGCTAGCAAGCAGAAAGACAGACAGAACAAGCAAAACCATGTTTCTTGTATAATATGTCACTTTATTTTTATACTATTATTACTGTTATTTGTTATTAAAGCTGTAATAAAAATACACACTTTCCGAAAATTTTAAACTGCTTACCTATTACCAAATTAGTAATCTGTGCTATTACCGTTCATGATATATGCAGCCATGATATATGCAGCCCATGATATATGCAGCCCATGATATATGCAGCCCATGATATTTTAGGGTCCTGTTGGTCACCCTTTTTATTACTTCTATTGGTCATGCCACATTTACTCTTATCGTATTGTGTTGAGAATAAAAATATCTATCACATTTCTGTGATAGCATGCACTACATGACATGTTTTGTATAACAACTATTTCAAAGAAATGTTCGAGGCAGGCCTTTCAAAATCTGAATTAAAATTTTCGAGTTACTGGATAAAAAGACAAGGAGTCTTTTTATCCAGTAACTCGAAAATTTTACACGCCCCTCGTTCACCTAATATTGACGCATGCCTAACGTCTCATTAGTCGACGTGGTCTCTAAATGAGTTTCTAAGTTACAAAGGCCACGTCTATCGAAATTTGATAAGTCTTTGGCGCATCTTTACATCAACGCTCGGTTGGATGCCGGATCTCGCTAAATCTTGCAGCCAATAAACGACTGTAAGGCGGCCCATAAAAGAGTCTCCAGTGAAATACAGTCGCTAAGCCTACATTAACTGCGATTTACGAGTGGGTATAAAGCTAATCACCGCTTCTAATGATTTTGTTCATCACTGTACGTGCGTACGCGCGTTACGTTGATACTGTGTGCGATGCCTTCAGAATGTAAGATGAGTATTTTTACATAAAAGTAGACAAAGTAAATAGGAAAAAAATATAGGATACGTAACATAGTGGTAGTAGCTGTTTCCCGCAGCTTCACCCGCGTGGACAACGTTTCTTTGACTTTTCGAGGGTGCGCAGTGCGTGGAAAAAAGTAGCCTATGTGTTCATCCAGGTCCTAATCTGTCTACCTACCTAATTTTAGCCTCCTCCTTTTTTGAAGTCGGTTAATGATGGAGCGGGCTGGTGTCGTGACATACCAGGAGTTCAGGGAACTGGCACAGAATCGCGCAAAGTGGCGAATGCTCCACAGAGAAGCGCTAAGCTCTTCAATCTTATAAGAAGAAGAACAGTTTAATTATGTATTAGAACAATATTTCAATATTCAGAGAAACAAACAGTTTAATTATGTAATACTAGCTGTTTCCCGCGGTTTTACCCGCGTGGATAGCGTTTCTATTAGTTGTCGAGTGTGCGCAGTGCGCGAGCCGCAAGCGGATCGCGAGCGTGGAAAAAAGTAGCCTATGTGTTAATCTAGGTCCTAATCTCTCTACCTACCAAATATCAGCCAGATCCGTTCAGGAGCTTTTTGTGGTCCGCCTCACACTGGACCAATTTTTATTATACAATATCATTTAAAAAAACCTCAAACAATGACGTCATTATTTGTTAGAAAACATGCAAAAATTTCGATCGGTTACCTTTTAGATTTCAATGATTTTGTTAGGTTATCGGCCATAGTGACAGAAATTCTGTAAAAATGTCAACCAGTTAGCTATTACGGTTCAAAAAATAAAGCCCTATAAAGAACTTTGGTTATGGAATCCTAATAAAAATCGTATTTGTAATTCGTCTAAAAGAAATACAGAGAAATCAAACCACATTGTATATTGGACATTAAAAAAAAGAACAAAATAAGTTTAAAAAAAAAACCTTAAACTTTTTTAATCTCCATTTCCCATTTCAAACCAAAACCTTTAAAGTTCCAAAGAGAAAGGATCCAATGGATTCCCCCAGATATTGCTTCAGCTTAGTAAAATTTCAATAGGCTTAGGTATTGTAAAGGTTCTATGAAATCTGAGCTCTAACTCTTAGGTATTGTAAAGGTTCTATGAAATCTGAGCTCTAACTCTTAGGTATTGTAAAGGTTCTATGAAATCTGAGCTCTAACTCTTAGGTATTGTAAAGGTTCTATGAAATCTGAGCTCTAACTCTTAGGTATTGTAAAGGTTCTATGAAATCTGAGCTCTAACTCTTAGGTATTGTAAAGGTTCTATGAAATCTGAGCTCTAACTCTTAGGTATTGTAAAGGTTCTATAAAATCTGAGCTCTAAATCCTGGATTTTGTTTGGGGGACTAGCATTATTTAACTTTTGTGCGAAATGGGAGGGTTCAGAGCTCCAGTCAAAATTATTGTGGTCTTGTTGCAGTTTAAGACAGTCTAGTCGATCAAAATTCAAACTAAATATCATAATATTGTGATTTGAGGCCACAGCCATTAAATTTAAGTAATTTAAAAACAACAAAAAACAAATTTAGTGGCAAGAAATGGTATGTTCAATTTTTAAATTAATTTTCTAAATGAAAATGGCGGCCTTTTCTCGTAATGGTATTCGTGTAATTATTTCATATTATTTTAAGCGTGGCTTGACTAAACAAAAATGTTTCGAGGAAATAAATAGTGCACTGAGGGAAACTCGTCGATCTTTGAGGACCACGGTGGTATATTCAATTCAATTGCGGCAATTTTAACTTGGAGGATGAATCAAGGTCCGGCAGGCCGATAGAAGTGACTACCGATAGTAACATTGAGGCTGTACAAAAACTATTGGACGACGACCGACGTGTGCATATCGACAGTTAAGGACACCAACTGCTCATCGGATTCTTCACGGCAATTTGAAAGTACGGAAACTTCGTTCTCTCTGGGCACTTGATGACTGATGTGCTAAGGGAGCAACGTGTGACTTGGTCTCGTGATAAGTTAAAAAAAATTGAAGAAGGCCGATCTAACTACGTGAGCTCGATTGTTACATGTGATGAAACGTGGCTGTATCATTTCGACGTTTCTATTATATCCTAGAGTGAAGTGTGGTTGTTTGAAAATGAACCACCGCCGACGTCTTTAAAAAAGGCTCGATCCGTAAAGAAAAGAATGGTTGCTGTATTTTTTGCTTAGAGAAGAATATTGGCTATGGTTGTGCTTGATAAAGGGAAGACTGTTACTGTTCCATGGTACACAGTAGAATGTTTACCTCGTGTATTAGAAGCCTTAAAAATCGACCGACGATTAAGTTATTAAGAACGACCAAACACAAAACTCGATAATTGACTTTGCATCAAGATCACGCCCCTACACATCGAGCCGGCAAAACTATGAACTATTTGCACCAAGCTGGAATCAAATTGTTGGGACACCTTCCTTATAGTCCGGATCTAGCGCCATGCCACTTTTCACTATTCCAAAACTTATTATTAAAAAAACAACTGAAGGGACGCAAGTTTTCGAGCGATGAGGAGCTAATTGGAGCTTTTGAGGAGACGTGCGGCTGCGTTCCAGAAGGATACTGGAGCAATATGTTTTACACGTATGAAGACCGCTATTACTGCCAGTGGTGACTACTTCTCCAAAAAAAATTACAAAGTACGACAAAACTTATGTGGCACCCTAGTATTATTTGCGATAAAGCATGCAAGAGGAAGCTCATTGTATAGCTTGAGGGTCCTGGAAAGGAAACCCATCAGTTCCTGACCAATTTAGCAGATTGTAACTTACTTGTAGGTAGGGAGGAGCGCGTGCTATAAATATCAAATCCGGTCCTTATTTATTTGAATTAAGATTAGCTAGTAGTCCTTGCATCCTTGAAGGTTGTGGTTCGAATCCTACTACGTACCAGCGTGTTTTAGAACCTATTTCATATGTATGTTTATCCAACGCTATTACGGTGAAGGAAAAACATCGTGATGAATCCTGCACACGCCTGCAAAGAAACTCGAAGGTTGTGTGTGCAGTCGACCAACCCGTACTAGGCCCGCGTGGTCGACTAAGGCCAGATCGCCCTAATTTAGGGAAGGATCCTGCCCCTCGGTAGAGACATATAATTATGTCTCAGATGAAAAGAAAGTAATGAAAGGACTACAGGCGTACCTCAATACAGATGGACTAATCATTTTTCAGCGCTTGCCCCGTGGTAATAATCTTCTTTAATTTAACTGATAAAGATGAATTCCTCAGAGCACAGGAAATATACAGATTACCTTTAAAAGACTGTTGAAAAAAAATATATTAACAATTGCCAATATAAAAAAATAATAATTTAAGCCCTTGGAATCATCTCACTTGATGGTAAGTGACGATGATGCCGAAGATGGAAGTGAGCTTACCAAGATTCCCTAATGCAATGGAGAGCTGGCTATCTTATCTTGAAGCTGGAACACTTAAATTTTCTTAACACTGATGTTTATCGGCAAGACTTAGATAAGATGGTGGTAGCTAGCCAGGCGGCCTTAGAAAATGGCCTACCACCAACCAAACCGAGTCCTACAAGTTGAGTCCACCAGGAATCGAACGCGTGTTAAGCGAATGGACTAACCATTACGCCACGGAGGTGGTTGAATTTATTCGAAGTTTTAGAAAAATGTGGAGACATAATCGATCCAGTTCGTCAACAACCTAATGCGTTATCACTGATATGGCACAGGCCTCTTCCAGTATCGCGGGAACATACTCTACACACGATTGAAAAGTCCGGATTGATGGAGGGTGTAGACCTAGAGGTGGAACCCATTGTAAAAAGACTTCAATATATGGCCTCTAGCATAACTTATCGAATGCCATCTAGTAACACGAACTTGCACCAACCGTTTAACGGGCCTTGCGAAGCACGTAAACGGTTCAGAAATCAAAATCAAATCAAAAACAATTTATTTCAAATAGGTGTTTAAACACACTTTTAAATAGTCAAAACAAAAAAAAATACAGTATATTACAAATAATGGAAATATATATTTTTTAAAGGCATAATAAACATTCGGTCCGCAAAATAACTACTTGAGCGGCAAGATTTCATGATTGAGCGGCAGAAAAACATGTCTATAAGCAGCAACTCAACACTGTAGGAAGAGTGTGGTACGGGGAGTTCTAAATGGAAGCGGGAGCGAGCGAAGCGAGCTCGGACTTGCGGAGCACCCCGACTCGGATCCGTTAGGTTCGGAGACTGTGCGGGGAGGCGAGCTAAGCTCGCCTCCCCGCACAGTCGTAGTGTTAGGTTTAACATGAGAACACAGAAGTAGGAGCCCCGAAGGGGCTCCGTCGACCACTCAACACTGTAGGAAGAGTGTAGTACGGGGATGTTTAAAATAATTACAGCCATCCAGAATGACATAAATTGCTGATTGATTTTGAAATGTTTGCTGACCATGAGTTGCTGACCAATTAGCTATTTCTGCTGACCGATTAGCTATTTCTGCTGACCGATTATATTTTTCTGCTCACAGAAATAACAATACTATGCTAACTATTTAATTGACACCCCAAATAATGTCATGATTCAGATTACAGTCTCAGGAAATGGTATTTGATATAGAATCAACATATATATCTTTGTCATTTACATAATCTATTATTTTATAATATCCTCTAGAGCACAAAACTTTTTTGACATGAGTCTTGAATTTATTCTCTGACAAACTAGTTACATTTTCTGGAATTTTATTGTAGAATCTTATACACTGCCCCACAAATGACTTCTTAACCTTACTCAGTCTCGAAAAGGCTATATCTATTTTATTTACATTTCTTAAATTCAAATTATGCCTGTCACTGTTTTTAGGAAATAAATGCAAATTCTTACGAACGTACATGATGTTTTCATATATAAATTGACTAGCAACAGTTAAAATATTGATTTCTTTAAACTTATTCTGTAACGACTCACGTGATCGCATCTGATAGATTGCGCGGATAGCTCTTTTCTGCAGGATGAAAATAGTTACTATATCAGCCGCAGATAAATTATCATCATCATCATATCAGCCGAAGGACGTCCACTGCTTGACCTAGGCCTCCCCCAAAGATTTCCACGACGACCGGTTCTGCGCTGCCCGCATCCAGCGGCTTCCCACTACCTTCACCATGTCATCGGTCCACTGAATGGGAGGCCTGCCTACACTACGTTTTCCGGTGTCTGGTCGCCACTCGAGAACTTTACTGCTCCAACGGCCATCTGTTTTAAGAGCAATGTGCCCCGCCCACTGCCACTTAAGTCACTCACTCACTCACTTAAGTAAGAAAAATTCCACTATCAAATCCATCCAAGTTATAACCGTGTTAGTAGTCACATATCCCACGTGATCTACATGACCGCGCAAGTCATACAGAGCTATGACCTAGGTTTATTTTAAGTAACTGTTCAGTAACTTAAAGAATTAGGTTAGCCTGTAAGGATAGATCCTACCAATATTAAGGCGAAAGTTAGTCAGTGTCTATGTTTGTTACTTCTTAACACAAAAGCTACTGTACGGATCTGGCTGAAATTTGGTAGGTAGACAGATTAGAACCTTGATTACCGCATAGAGGCTACTTTTTTTTACGTTCGCACCCTCGAATAGTCATAGAAACGTTCTCCACTCGGTTGAAGCCTCGGGAAACAGCAAGTAAAAAATAAGAATGAAAACTTGGAATAAACCCATGTGTGTGAAGTCGACGAACCCACACTGGGCCCGAGTGGTCGACTGTGGCCCGATCGCCCTAATTCAGGGTAGGCTCGAGCCCCCCGGTGGAGACGAATATGAGCTGATATGATGAAACCCATAAAATACCATCTATGATTAGAACCGACTGTCACGGTATAACGGATAACTACTCAATTAGATTCACAGTGTGCAGTGGACTGGTTACATATGTGTTAGAAGCCAATAGACTATTAATCATCCCTGTCTCACAATGAAGGGACTGTGATTATAATAGTAATTGCAGCAATGTATCCATCTATTTGACGGTTTAAATATTATAAATATTTTTAATTAGTTTAAAGGCAAACCGGGCGTCGTTGAAATCCTTGGGGGAGGCCTTTGTCCAGCAGTTGACGTTTTTCGGCTGATATGATGATGAAAACCGTTAAGTGATGAGTTTTACATTAACCGTAGATTAAAAGACTTTAATTAATATAAAAATTTGTTCAGCCACGCTGTACATATACGCGAAATCAGTCCAGCCGTTCACGCGTGATGCGATGACCAAGGGAAATAGAGATTCATTTTTATATACAGGGTGTTGTTTTGGTTGACAACGAGCTCTTCAGGGGTGATACATGTAGTGTATGTATGTGGCAACACTGGTCCCCAGTCTGAATAAACCTCAATAAGAATGGCCGTGTTTTATTACTCAAACTCGTGTTAATTTAATATAATTCCCGAATCCCGGTACAATTCAATACAGTTAATGATACTGATGGCAAAAAAAATAAAAAATTCATACCTTAATTTTTAAAAAGAAATTAAGTAATTATTTAATTGGTGTGTTCCGGCATGAAGATAAGATAGCCAGTTCCCCATTGCGTTGGGGAATCTTGGTAAGCCCGCTTCCATCTTCGGCAACATCGTCACTTACCACCAGGTGAGATGTTGTCAAGGGTTTACCAATTGTGAATAAAAAAAAATAAAAATTTATTGTTACCTTATTTTCATACGATTATAATTGAGAGCAGAGATATGCTATATATAAGGGGAGAATGAGAGCGTAAGTGCGGCGGCGAGAGCATCTGAAGGGACGGGGGCGGGGCGCGTGTGCGAGCGCGCCGGCTGGCCGGAGGCGTTTTCATACGAGCATAAGCGCGGTGAGAGATCGGAGGGGACGGGGGCGGGGGCAGGAGCCATCGACGGCCGGCCGGCCGGCAGCGCGGGCGGCGGCGCTTGCTTGTGTCGTCAGCCTGCCGCACACCTCGCTACCGGCTGTACGTGCGCGACGCGCGTGTGTTTCGTTCTGCGCAGGGGCATTCCCGTATACGACTATGGCTCAGGAACAATTTAGTAATCGTGAACCGTACGATTTACTAAGCATTTACTTTACGTATGGTGAAAACGAAACTGAGTGTGTGAGAATTTGGCGTAAAGAATTCCCAAATCGTAGTGGAATAACGCGGCACAAAGTAAGGACAATTGTTTATAACCTCCGTGAATGCGGTTCTTTCGAAACACCGGCCCACGCTTGATCTAATTGGCGCGGCAAACTGCGTTTATCAGAAAAGTCATGAATGGAGCCGGCAGCCATTGAGCTTGTGGCCCAAACCCCGCCTTCCGCGTGCGCCATACGTCTTCGTTATTTTAGGATAATTTGTAAGTGATTTTTTTCAATAATTTCAAATTATAAAAAAAAAAGAAAATGTGCTATTAATATAATGTGCTATTAGAACAAGATTTTTTTGTCCTACCACCCCTTAAAAGCCCGTTGTCGACCACAACAACAGCCTGTATAAAAGATAAAGCCTTTAAAAGTAGCACTGACAGTGTAGGCTTACTTATGGGGTCCGGTCCGTTGGCACCCTTTGAGTACGGGACCCTAAAAAAGGTTAATTTAAGGTTTCTTGTTTGCACAAAAATTTGTGAATGTTTAAAAATTTTGTAGGTATCTACTTTATAAAGGGGGTTGGAACATTTTTGTACGGTGCAGTGACTGCCATCATCATCAGCTCATATTACGTCCCCACCGAGGGGCTCGAGCCTACCCTGAATTAGGGTTATCAGGCCTTAGTCGACAACGCGGACCCAGTGCGGGTTTTTTTTTTTTATTATTATTATTAAAAATTTGAGTGCGTTTGGCTGCACGTCACCTGATGGTAAGTGCTGATGCAGCCGAGGATGTAACACGCAAGTTCAAATAGTGCCTATTCACTCTCGTCTTGAAGATTCCTAAATTATACGAATCGGGGAATACAGATGCCGGAAGGGAATTCCACTCCTTGGCCGTTCGCATGATGAAGGAAGAAGCAAAACGCTTCGTGCGAAAAGGTGGAACATTGACGACAAAGGGGTGGAACCGCTCTCCGCGCCTGGTCGTCCGATGATGAAATGGAGAGGGGGGAATGAGGTCGTGAAGCTCCAGGGCACACTCTCCGAAATGAATCCTGTAGAACACTGATAGACAGGCGACTTTGCGGCGATGCTCGAGGTTTTGGAGCCTGTTTGATACAAGTTCCTCGTCGCCAATGAGTCTCCTAGCGCGTCCGTCGATAGAATCCAAGGCATCTAGCTGGTAACGAGCCGATCCGTCCCATAAGTGAGAGCAGTACTCCATACATGACCGAACTTGAGATTGGTATAATAATAGAAGCTGCTCTGGTGTGAAGTAAAGTCTCACCTTCGAGAGGATACCAAGCTTTTTGGCAGCCGTTTTTGCCTTGGATTCAATGTATCTCCCGAAGTTCAGATCGGATGTTAAATCAACGCCAAGCAGCTCAAGATGGTCGGAGATCTGGATAGATTCATCTCGGAAAGTAGGAGTCAGGGTAAAAGGACTCCTTTTTGCAGTGAATAGACACGCCTGCGTTTTAGAGGCGTTAAACCTAACAAGATTGGCATCGCCCCAGTCAGAGACTGCCTTGAGTGTAAGGTTCACGCGCTCAATCAT
Source organism: Coleophora flavipennella (assembly GCA_947284805.1). Classification (NCBI taxonomy): domain Eukaryota; kingdom Metazoa; phylum Arthropoda; class Insecta; order Lepidoptera; family Coleophoridae; genus Coleophora; species Coleophora flavipennella. The sequence continues at coordinate 3,038,929 of OX369260.1, forward strand.
GGCCTCTCTCTGAGATAGTATATCCGGACCCCTAGCTCGAGCACTAGACAGGTATCTCTCCGCAACCGTGCTGTCGTCTGCATACCTAAATATACCAGGTTTCAGCAGATTTATGTGCAGCAAAAACAAAGTTGCGGAAAGAACTGAGCCCTGAGGTACCCCGGCATCAATAGCCAATAGGTCAGACGAGCAGCCATCGATGACCACTCGAATGAACCGTTCCCTCAGGAAGTCAGATATCCAGTTGCCCAAACCAGTAGGTATTCCGTAGGAAGGAAGCTTACCAATAAGGCTAGCATGCCAGACCCTATCAAATGCCTTAGAGACATCGAGAGATACGGCAAGAGCTTCACCGTGCTTCTCTATGGCTTCACCCCATACATGCGTAGCATACACTAGATGATCTCCCGTTGACCGGTGGCGGCGAAAGCCAGACTGTCGATCACTCAGGAGGTCATTGTCTTCTAGGTATGCTAAGAGGTGGGTGTTCAATACACGCTCCATAATCTTACAGAGTATGGAGGTGATTGCAATAGGTCGATAGTTGGATGGGTCAGCACGACTACCTTTTTTAGGCACGGGCTGCACGTTGGCAAGCTTCCAAGACTTAGGAACTATACCGGTTTCGAGAGAGAGGCGGTACAGGCGTGTCAGCACAGGAGACAACTCAGGAGCACAGTTCTTTAGAACTAGGGCTGGAATACCGTCAGGACCGCTGGCCTTATTCACATCTAGACTGCAAAGAGTTTTAAGAACCTCTTTTTGGCGAATACGAAAAGGGGACATTACAGTACCGCATGGAGGTATCTGAGGTGGTGTATTATTTGCAGTATCCAGACGCGAATTTTCAGCAAACATACAGGCAAATAAATTTGCCTTGTCTGCAGCGGAGTGAGCCAGCGATCCGTCAGGTTTTGCTAGTGGAGGCAAAGACGAGCGGCAGAAATTCGACTCGACCGACTTAGCCAAGGACCAAAACGCCTTACTCCCAGATGGGTAGGAGGCAAGTTTTGATCCAATATGGCTTATGTGGTCAAAGCGTGCCCTGCGCAGTGTCTTTTTGTAGGACTTGGCAGCTTTATTAAAGGCTTTCTTCCTGGAACGCGTTTCCGGAGCTTTGCGAGCTCGAGCGTCAGCCCAGGCCTGATAAGCTGAATGCTTCAGGGCCTCAGCCCTGGTACACTCAGCACCAAACCATGGGCACGCTTTGTATTCCAGAGGAATGTCGGAAAATGGAATGTAGTATTCCATTGCACGACATATAACCTCTGAGACTGCTGTCGCGCAGCTCGAAGGGTCGCTGGAAGAAAAGCACGTTTGCCGCCAAGGATACGATGCAAAAAAGTGGCGCATCTCATCCCAGTCTGCTGACTTGTACCGCCATACCCGTCTAGTGCCCTTAGGACTATGATCGGGAGGTGAACATGACAGCACAGATTTCACCAGACAGTGGTCGGAGGTACCCAAAGTAGAGGATACTGACACACAATATCGGTCTGGTTCCGTTGTCAGCAGAAGGTCCAAACAGTTAGCCGTTTGGTCGTCAACGTCAGGTACGCGCGTTGGCTGGTCGACCAGCTGGGAGAGATTTAGCGTTAGGGCAAGTTTGAACGCCTCTCTTCCAGCGTGATCAGTCTTCTCGTACGGATAGAGCCACTGTTGATGGTGGGCATTAAAGTCCCCGAGAAGAACCAGCTGCGCGGTTGGGTACCTGAGTTGAGCCTCATCGGCGGCCTCACACAGATGTTTAGTTAGCCTGGTTGTCTCCTGGTCACCACTGTGCGAACGGTAAACACTACCGTAGATTATTTTATCAACGCCGGTATCAACCATCACCCACAAAGTGGAAAAACAGGAATCTTCAAGGTTCCGGAGACGCTTGCAGCAGATGTTGTCGCTAACATAAAGACAGAGTCCGGCGTGCGCTTTAAAATTGTGCTCCAGAGAATAACCCGGGTACTGCAGATAAGCTACATCTGCCGGTCGTCTGATTTGCGTCTCCGTGACAAAGAACAGCTGCGGTTTCTCGGTCTCGAGGTGGTGATGGACCGCAACGAGATTAGAGTGCAAACCTCTGATATTGGCGAGGTGCACTTTAAGTGGGAGGAAGTGCAGCCGCTGTGGAACCTTCTTTCTTTTTTTGTGTTTCATAATTATTTTTTGGGTGGGGAGTGAACAGACAAGAAAGGCGGCAGTTGTACGAGGCGCTGAGAAGAATCCAGTAGCGAACACAGGGTCGCTGCACTGAAGGAGAGACTAGCCTGGAGACCGCGGGGACGCCCGAACCCCCCCGGAGATGGCCATCGGGTCCTCCCATCCAATCGCCAATTGGCACGATGGAGCATTCCGGGATTTTTCGTGAGGTGGCGGGGCAGCCTTTCGTAGGTGGCTAGCCTACTAATTGGGCCCCCTACTTCCTATGGTCGGCCAGCGGTGCACCGTGCTTCGGATCCCGCTGCCCTCCAAGACTAGCCGCCAAGTGCAGCGACACTCTGACACTGACACGGCATACTAACTCAGCGCTACTGTACAGACCCGCCTTCTCAATGGCTTCTCAAGGCACCATGCCGGAACACGTCAGGGACGCTTGGCGGCAAGACTTTGTCTTGAGGGTGGTAACTAGCCACGGCCGGAGCCTACCACCAGTAAAAATGCCAGAGCCTCGTTCGTTATACAGCAGGGAATACCGCGGGCAGGTGAGGTTGGCTTGGGTCTTTTAAGGTGAAGTTTAAGACCCCTTATACCCCAAAAATTTCTTATACTTGGTCGACTTTACACACAACTTTCGAGTTTCTGCGCAGGCGTGTGCAGGTTTCCTCACGACGTTTTCCTTCACCGTAAGAGCGTCGGATAAACGTACATATAAAATCGAAATTCGAAAACACATTGGTACGTGGCAGGATTCAAACGACGACCTCCCGGACAGGAGGTAGCGTCCTTGCCGTTACACCACCGACGCTATTAAACCCTGTACTATACAATAAACATTTTTTTCGGAACCTTTCACATACGATTAAGTCTATGTAGGTATATATTGTGATATTTTGATCTAAAAGTTCACATTACTACGATATATTTAGTTAAAGAACGCTTACATTTTTACGACTTGAAGTAATAAAATAAACAATGTAGCCATGTCTGAGAAAACCCCCGTAACTTTGTGACAAAATTACATATCACAATCTCTCTTATCATGTGGCACAAATAACCGTGCTATCCAAGGGATAGACGGCGGTTACCTTGTATTGCACTTACCATCACCCGCAGTGACGTGAAGGGCATTTATATTTACACCTACGGACGTGTGCAACGCAACCTTCATACACATCTGGAATCAGATGTGCAGAGTTCCTCACGATGTTTTCCTTCACCGTTAAAGCAATCGGTAAGTATATGTACGTAAGATTCGAAAAACTCATTGGTATGGTAAGACATACAATGATTGGCCGTATAAGATCTGCATTGAGTTTTTATTCCTTCAAGATAGGGTACAATATCACAAAAATTTTGCTGTCAAGTTGTTCCTTATGAACTTGAGAATTTGAACAAATCAAAAGAATAAACATACCATTAATGCAATCAAAATAAAAGAAGCGAAAATTACAATCATCTGTCAACGGTGTACCTATAGCAATTGGCATACCAAAAGTATAATAATTGGCATGTCAATCATTGTATTTAGTGGTTATTAGCACTGCCAGTTTTTATACCATGTATTAAAAATAATAAAAGAATAAACGATACTGATGTACAGGATATGATTTTTGACATAACTAGTAAGTAAATCGATCTGAAATATGTAACTATGTAGTACGTAAACATTAAAAAACCAAGATATAGGTAGATAAGTATTGTAATAATATTTTTTTTTATTATTTACCGCACTATATCCATTAAATAAGTACCTATTTAACTTATTAGTATAGACATCATAATCAACAAGTAATATGAGGTAGATATGTGCCTAAGGTGATGTCGCTTTTAAACAATTAAAAAAAAAAGATGGGTAAATTTAATTAATCTCAAAAAAATACTAACTGTAGGAACTTTGTAATATCAAGCCAGTAAAAAAAGCATTTTATCAAAAAAAGTGTCACTCACTTGACAAAAAATAAAGATAATAGATCCTTAGAAGTACCTAAGTATACTAGATAAATTTTAAAATTCGTGTTGATAATTATAATACCCCACTTTTTGAGTTGGGGGTTTAAAAGGAAAAAAAATAAAGCTCCAAAGTTCTAAAGCTTAAAATAGTGTGATAATTTAAAGCACTAATTACTATTATTGGCACCGATGCTAATCAAATGAACTTTCACATAAGCCATGGGTTGTAACTTTGGCCTACTTATTTTGTGGTTATCCTGAGTCTTTTTCAACCAATTATGATTTAAAAACCTAAATTGAATAATCGTTGACCTATAGGAATAACTACCTCGCAATTTAAACAACAAAAAAACTAGTAAATATCAATGTAACGACTTGTTAAGATTTTCGTAAGAAACACACTTTTTCAAACTGCTGCTGCGAAATGTTTTTTTTTTTTCAAGTGTTGCCAGATGTTTAATATGAAAAGTACGAATTATGTTTCAAAGTGTTGTCTACATAGAAAAATATAAATATTTTTATTATACCTTATACTCAAGCGCAACTCTTAATCAATTGATTTTAGACTCAAAAGGCTAATCATTGGACAGGGGCCAACGATAGTACGTCTTACCCTATTGGACTTCCGGATTCGAACCCAGGACCGGTTAGGAGGACCAACTCGTTACCAGTTGAGCCACCGACGCTTTTTTCATATCACAATAATGTTATACCTACTGGTATAGTAACAATAAATACATGCGACACGACATGTTATATTGTCAACTTTACATCAACATTAGCTCAGACAGGCTCAGATTACTGCTACAAAGACGTATTTCCTGCGTAACAAAGAAAAATCAGCCAAAAATTCAACATACGCCTAAAACAACATTCTACTTCTGTCCTTTAACATCCCTAGCAACTTATATCAACGCTTTAGAGTTGAAAATGGATTGTACTTACCTTGTCGAGGTTAAAAAATACGTTGGTTTTTTTTTGCTTCAACGGAAGCCTTCATTTGCCATGATTTTCCTCCCATCCTCATTATGTAGCTGGCACCAAATAAAGCAATTTCACACGAGAGTAAAATAAAAACTCACGAACACTAGTGTCAGCCGGTGATTCCCTTTTCTTTGTTACAAAATAAATGGTTTTATTGTGTGCACGGAGATTGTTTTCACATTTTTTTCCTTACTAATAATAATTGACTGACTCGGTGACTCAGTGTTTAGTGCTCTTAAGAGTCGTGGGTTCGATCCCCACCCAGGGCAAACATCTGTGTCTGGGTGTTTAATATCTATTTAAGTATGTATTTAAACGTATATAAGTATTTATATCAGTTTCTGGTTCCCATAACACAGGGAATCCTACTTTGGGGCCAGATGACCATGTGTGATTTGTCCCAGAATATTTATTATTAATTTTTTTTTTAATATTATAACAGTGAAAATGTATTTGTTTGTTTGTTTTTTACCTTTTCACGCTTCAACACCTAGAGCAATATTGATGAAATTTGGCATGCAGACAGTCTGTGTCACTGGGAAGGACATACGCTACTTTTTATTCCGTGAAAATATCATAGTCCGATGCATTTATTGAGGAAATGAAAAAACATATTCTTTTTTTTGGTAAATTTCTTTAACATCTCACCACTCGCCTGGCACAGACTTTTTTTTGCTACTTTCGTATCTGGCAAGCAACCGATAGTCGGTCGCGCGGGAATTTGCGCATCTGGCAGCGTGCGGCTGCTGGACGGGGCCCTGTTCGCGGGAAGTGACTCACTTCATACCTGATTATGGAGCGAAAACTATCGCTGCGTGCGTCTAACGCTTGCTAAAGCTCCTTGGTAAGACTAGGATAGAGTTAGGAATGAGTGAAAAGCCAACAGTGAATGATTTTCGATAGAAATCTTCTTCGAATCAGTCAGTGCTTTCCGCTGCGCTCGGGCGGTGCGCGTACGTGTTGTTAAAAGTGATTGTTTAGTGATTGTTTTGTTGTTTTGCATAGAAAAACTCTGTGTTGTTGAAATTCCCAATAAACCGGTTTAGCAATACAATGTTATTGTATTAAGAAATGTTATTGTAGCATTCATATTTCACATTTTTTTAGGTTCAAGTGCAATACCTACTTATCCTATCTTTAGCTTAGACTGTTGAATTTTTTATCACATAATTTCATACACAAATATTTTAGTCAGGTAGTCAGTTAAAGACGATTTCATCGATATAAGTTTGATATATAGTTCCCATACAAAAACATTGCGAAATATTTGTTTTTCTAACCCTTGACAATAATGGCGACCACCCACAAAGGGCCTCGCCGGTTGAAGCAAAATGGCGCTTCTGGCAGTGCCAGTTTACGTGCGACCAACTGCTGGAGGCGTGCCAGGTGAGTGGCTCAACAATGGGTTGTAGTGATTTTTGCACAGAGATGGCTAAAGGGGTAGGAAGTGACATAGACTTCTAATCAGAAATACCCGATATAGTTCCTGAGGGATCTGGAAAAAACTCCTGTCCAAACTCATGCCACTTGCGGATCCCGCACTGCTCACCCTCAAAGACAATCATGAAAATGATGTCCACGCGGGCCAAGCCGCGGGCAAAAGCTAGTAATAGAATAATTTGTACAGCCACGCTGTACAAGCGTTATACATACATTCACACGTAGCCTTCACTATCTGCCATAATATAGCCCAAATCAGCAATAAACATTTTTTTTTTATTCAACACATTCAATTTTTCTTTGAAACACGATTGAGCAGTTTTGGCTCGATAGAAAAAATCCCAAAGATAGGTCTACACCGTTACTTTCTACTCTAGTTATGACTAATATTTTGAAGTATACATTTTAAAAAACATACAACAATATTTTTTATGATAATACAAAGTGAGTATGTAATGTTATTATTTTTTATATATTTGATCACGACCCTTAGGTTAACTGTATAGATAATAAGTTAATTTCATTGATTTTTATAAGTTTTCTTGAATAAATAATTAACTTGTTTGTGTTTTACTTAGATAAGCTGCCAAAACAGGCAGCTCTTTTCGATAGAACAAGATAGCACTAGGATAGAGTAGGATAGGTAATTAGGAAACTCGATAGAACGAGATAGCACCAAGTCAGAATAAGATAGATATAGTTTTATCGAAATTAGGTTTTCCTTTGTTTTTCCTATGTTTTCTCGATTAAATGATTTGTTTCTTTGTGTGATTTATTTAGATCATTAGGTGATCTAACCGTTAAGATAGGGTTCCTAGTCTAGCAGCTAGAAACTAATATGATAAAAATTGTCAAAGATTGAAATTAGTCAAAAATAGGTACTAATTTAAATTTCCGCCTAGATTTATGGATAGGATGCCATATTCGTCATTGTAACTAAAGACTTATTAAGTAAGACAATAACATTAAGTTTATAATCGTAAAAGATTCATTGTAATTGGTTAAGTAGTTTCTGAGATAGGGGCAAATATATGTAAACTTCAAAATGAAAATAACATGCAAAGCCAGTCGAAAATGCTATGGCTTTCTTTGTGGTATTGCTCTAAGACAAGGCCCTCGGGAAATTGTTACCGGTAGTGGTTCAGTTGAAATTATACCAATAAGAAGAAAAAATAGAAAATAAAAGAAGACTTCACTGGATCCCTGAGTTTTTCTACAGTCCGCCCAGTAAATTTTGGTCCTTCGAGAGCCGGATAAAGAAGAAACCAGGAAAAGAAGCGAGAAAGCATCATGGTGGTCACTCGCAGCCGCAGCGGGGAGGTACCGCCGAGCGGGCCCCTGGACCTGGGACCTGAAGCAAGTAGAGAGGTGGTCGACGATGGCACCCCCCCCGCACCTATGACTGCTGGGGGTGCCCAGACTACTACGCCTGCTACGGGTGCTACGAATACTACGCCTGCTACGGGTACTACGCCTACTGCGCCTGCTACGGGTGCTACGAATGCTACGGGTGCTACGAATGCTACGGGTGCTACGAATGCTACGAATGCTACGAATGCTACGGGTGCTACGAATGCTACGGGTGCTACGAATGCTACGGGTGCTACGAATGCTACGAATGCTACGGGTGCTACGAATGCTACGGGTGCTACGAATGCTACGGGTGCTACGAATGCTACGGGTACTACGAATGCTACGGGTGCTACGAATGCTACGGGTGCTACGCCTGCTACGGGTGCTACGAATGCTACGGGTGCTACGAATGCTACGGGTGCTACGGCTACGCGTACTACGAAAAAAGCCGCATCTACGGGAAGAAAAGCGGTGCCTACCGTGCCCATCGTGTGGAATACCGCGCCTGCCTCACCAGATGCCATGCCTACGACGGACGGTGCTACGTCAAACATTACGACAGAAGAAACGGGAAACAAATCCGGAGTTACTTCGGAAAGAACAATCAGACCCAACAGCATCTCGTCGAAATGTTCTTCGAAGAAAAGAAGAATGAAGCTAGCAGAGGCCCAGGCAGAAGAGAAACTTGCTGCACTGAAACTAAAGCAGCTACGAGCAGAAGCAGAACTAGAACATGCTCGTCTACGAAGACTAAGAACAGAAAATGAATCATGCTCTTCAGAAGAAGAAATTGAAGATGACCTGACAGCAGTTAGGGTCAATGAGTGGCTCAACAGAGAAGATAACAATCAAGCGACGGTACCTCCTCCACCAGCTGCTGCCTTCTTAAAAGAAAGAAGACAAGAGACAGCAAGACCACAGGCACATCAGAAACAGGAAGACCATCAAGTCATCCCGCCTGTGCAACAACGAGCTGCCATACACAAGCAATGGGAAGATCATCATTTCGCACCGCCTGTACGGGAACAGCCAACTGTCGACGCTACTACGCTAGCAGCAGCCTTTGCTCAAGCTATGAAGAGTACACCGAAAGAGCCACCCAAATACATTCACGACCTGCCCTACTACGGAGGACGCAGCAGCGAGTGGTTGGCCTTCAAGTCTACCTTCAACGAAACAAAACACTACTTCGCGAAGACAGAGAATATAGTGAGACTAAGAAGAAGCCTGCGGGGTCCAGCATTGGAAGCAGTTTCCTGCCTCCTTATCAGCCAGCCGGAACCAGCAACCATTATAGAAGCTCTTGAGAGAAGATTCGGACGTCCTGAAGCCCTGATCCTGGCAGAAACAGAGAAGCTGAAGACACTTCAGAAGCTAACAGATAACCCAAGAGATCTCTGCATTTTCGCCAGTAAAATCGCCAACGTCGTCGGAACCATAGAAGCTCTCAAGAAACCGCAGCACCTTCACAGTCCAGAAATGTCAAGAGCCATACTAGAGAAGCTCACTCCGATAATGAGAAACAAATGGTACGACTTTGCAGCGTTCAAGTATGATGCCGTCCCAGAACTGAAGAGGATCTCACTTTTCCTCGATGAAGAAGCAGATAAATGTGGGGCATACGCAGTTCCTGAGAACATTGCAGAAGGTCCCAAAGAGCGCTTCAAGAAGAAGATAGAGCGCACATACACAACAACAGAAGCAAGTCATCGGGATGACTCTCATTGTCCCCTGTGCAAGCAAGATCACAAGCTACCAGAATGCCAGAGGTTCCAGAGTTCTGACGTAGACATACGTTGGGACATAGCAAAGAAGAACCACATCTGCTACCGATGTCTGAGAAGCAAACACAGAAGAATCTCGTGCAAGGCTCGACCTTGTGGACAAGACGGCTGCCCTATGAGACACCACCGTCTACTCCATCACACAAAGAAGCCAGAAGCCATGCCTGCATCAACACAAGAGAAAGCCTCCATCGCCTCGACTATTCAAATTGCTGCATCAACAGACGAGCTCGTCGGTCGTCATGCCTACCTCAAGATAGCCCCAGTCATTCTCAAGGGGCCACACACCAGCATCGAAACCTACGCTTTACTTGACGAAGGCAGCACCATCACAATAGTCGACGCTTCAATTGCAGATGTGCTTGGAGTGGATGGACCACAAAACACCATGTGGATCCAAGGCGTTGGCACTGAAGTCAAGCACGAAGCCAGCAAAGTGGTCTGCTTGAAGATCGGAGGAAAATATGCGAAGAAGGAGTTCAACCTGGAACAAGTCAGAACAGTCGGGAGATTGAACTTCACATCCCAGAGCATTAACGAAGATGACCTCGAGACCTGCACTCACCTCAAGGATATCAAGCATGAGCTCATCTATGAACGAGCTACACCAAAGATCCTCATTGGTCAAGACAATTGGAATCTCATCGTGACCAGAGAAGTCCGTTCCGGTCGACGTGGTCAGCCAGTCGCATCCCTAACCGAACTGGGCTGGGTGCTTCACGGCTGCGCTTCATCTCTCACAAACGTCGTGTCATTTTGCGGGCATCTCATGGAGAAGAAAGATAATCCAATTGAAGAACAGATGAAGAACTTCTTCAAGCTCGAGTCCCTGTGCATTGAGCCCCGCAAACCCAAAGACGATCCCGAGGAAAGAGCCGTGAAGATACTCGAGAAAGAAAGCCGTCGACTTCCCAATGGAAGATACGAAACTGGACTCCTCTGGAAGGAAGATAATGTGAAGATCCCTAACAACTTCAGGGATGCTGAGAAGAGACTCATCAGTCTAGAGAAGAGGCTGGACAAAGACGAAGCACTGAAGACCCAGTACGTCGAACGCATGGACAATCTTTTCAAATCAGGTTACGCAGAGAAAACAACAGAATCACCAGCAGAAGACCGAACCTGGTACCTGCCCCATTTCCCGGTGGTAAATCCTGCCAAACCACACAAGCCGCCGAGATTAGTTTACGATGCAGCGGCGAAGTACGAAGGAGTCAGCCTAAATGATCTGCTGCTTCCTGGTCCAGATCTTCTACAGTCACTGCCAGGCGTCATAATGAAGTTCCGCCAGTATCCAGTCGCCGTGTCTGCAGACATAAAAGAAATGTTTATGCAGATCAAAATCAAAAAAGAAGATCGGGACGCACTGAGATTCCTGTGGAGAGGCGACCGGCGGGAGGGACCGCCAGAAGAGTTCCAAATGACATCAGTCATCTTCGGTGCATCATCATCACCTTGCACTGCCCTCTACATCAAGAATCGCAACGCCGAAGACTACGCATCATACTACCCAGAAGCGGCAGCTGCGATTAAGAAAAATCACTACATGGATGATTATCTCCAGAGCTTCAACACAGTAGAAGAAGCCCAAAAGATCACTGAAGAGGTTGACCGCATCCACAAGAAAGCTGGCTTCGTATTGAATGGATGGGCCTCTAATGAGAGACAGGTCACAGAAGAATTCAACGGAGTGAACCAGGGAGCCACTGCAGTCAACATTGGAGCGAGCGAAATTGAGAAAGCGCTGGGCCTCCAATGGATCGTCAAAGAAGACTGTTTTGCATTCCACGTGAACAAGCGGAAGACTCCAACAGAATTGTTAGAAGACCTGAGGCCACCGACGAAACGAGAAGCCCTAAGTGTGGTCATGTCGCTCTTCGACCCACTAGGATTGATTTCGCCCGTCACAACACCTGCGAAACGCATCCTACAAGACACATGGCGATACCAGACAGACTGGGATGAAGACCTTCCAGAAGAACTGCAGCCGAAATGGAGCGCCTGGATCACCTCTCTTTGCGCTGTGGAGCATCTGAGAATCCCTCGATGCTACGACTACGGACCTGCCTGTCACCAGCGTCAGCTTCACACCTTTGTGGACGCCAGCGAAGAAGCGTATGCAGCAGCGGTGTATTGGCGCACCATAAGAAGTGATGGCAGCGTGCACGTGGCACTCGCAGCAGCAAAGAGCCGAGTGACTCCCCTGAAGCCGATATCGATACCAAGGCTAGAACTCCAAGCGGCTCTTCTTGGCGCAAGACTGGCACGCACCGTCCTGTTGGAGCACGAACAGCATCCGAGCGACGAGACGCTACTGACTCTACTGACAGAAGTCGAGAACACCGTCAACTCTCGACCATTGGCACACGTCGGCTCCGATCCAGAAGACCCAGAAGGAATCACGCCCAACCTCATTCTCATTGGGCCGAACAGCAGACTTCCCACCTTCACACGCTACGAAGAAAGGGACATCACGCCGAAGCAGCAATGGAAGCGCGCCCAGATGCTCGCTGACGTCTTCTGGCGTCGGTGGGTGCGCGAGTATGTCCCTCTGCTCCAGCACCGGCGGGAGCCCAGAACGATCGGCGTGCCACCGAAAGAAGGAGATCTGGTTATCATCTGCGACTCCAACCTGCCTCGTAACACATGGCCGCGAGGACGTATCAGCAAGGTGTTCCCGGGCAAGGATGGCGAGACCAGAGTCGTCGACGTCGTCACCAACGGCGGGCACATCCTTCGGAGACCGACCAAGAAGATCGTCGTGATACAAGAGTAATCGCTCGCGCGACGGCGGGAGAATGATCACGACCCTTAGGTTAACTGTATAGATAATAAGTTAATTTCATTGATTTTTATAAGTTTTCTTGAATAAATAATTAACTTGTTTGTGTTTTACTTAGATAAGCTGCCAAAACAGGCAGCTCTTTTCGATAGAACAAGATAGCACTAGGATAGAGTAGGATAGGTAATTAGGAAACTCGATAGAACGAGATAGCACCAAGTCAGAATAAGATAGATATAGTTTTATCGAAATTAGGTTTTCCTTTGTTTTTCCTATGTTTTCTCGATTAAATGATTTGTTTCTTTGTGTGATTTATTTAGATCATTAGGTGATCTAACCGTTAAGATAGGGTTCCTAGTCTAGCAGCTAGAAACTAATATGATAAAAATTGTCAAAGATTGAAATTAGTCAAAAATAGGTACTAATTTAAATTTCCGCCTAGATTTATGGATAGGATGCCATATTCGTCATTGTAACTAAAGACTTATTAAGTAAGACAATAACATTAAGTTTATAATCGTAAAAGATTCATTGTAATTGGTTAAGTAGTTTCTGAGATAGGGGCAAATATATGTAAACTTCAAAATGAAAATAACATGCAAAGCCAGTCGAAAATGCTATGGCTTTCTTTGTGGTATTGCTCTAAGACAAGGCCCTCGGGAAATTGTTACCGGTAGTGGTTCAGTTGAAATTATACCAATAAGAAGAAAAAATAGAAAATAAAAGAAGACTTCACTGGATCCCTGAGTTTTTCTACAGTCCGCCCAGTAAAATATTTCATCTTAGTTTTTGATTGAAACGAAAAACCATTGAAAAAGTGAAATATTTTGGTTATTTTCTTCACTCTTTACACGAAAAGAAAAAGAGTGTGACAAATGTTCCAATAAATACCTCACCTTATGTAGATGCGGATTCGGGGATAATTAACCTGAAACACTGAACTTTGAGCGTCTCTAGTTGTAACACGACTTGTAGGTAGTAGGTAGCAGGGCGTAGGTTCGAAATAAAGATTAAGAAGATGCGTGCTACAATTTAGTTTATTTAAGTATGAAATAAAGACCTAGATAGAAATAAATAAGAATTATAAAAGGATTACACACGTTATTAATTTGTATCACAAATCTTAAAAAAAAAACTTAATATAACTTACCCGAAATGGGTCTTAGAAAAGTATTTATATCGTAAATTTTATTTTATTTAAATGATAGATATAATTATGGATAAATGGATCGGAAGAATTTGATTTTTTAATAATAATTATGTCAGATGGCGTCATCGCATGCGCGGAAAAGAAATAAATGGAATGAAAAGAAGGTCGAATGAAAGGAGAAATTAATAACTGCGCACCGCGCTACATAGTGAAACTTAGACACAGCTTGTGGCCGACAATGTAATATCAAAACCCATCAAAAACATTCTGTATAAAACTAGCCAAGTCTCGATGGAGCTGCTTGTTTATCTGTAAAAAATAATGAAATCTAGACAAAGTCGTGCCAAGTCTAAGGTTCCTTACTGCGATTTCTTTATTATTATAGTTTATGTTGTGTAACTTGGCCGTTGAAGGGTACACAAGGGTACAAAACCAGGTGCTCCATGACACCATTGCACCAATCTGTCGCCAGAACCGCTACCCATTGACGATGGAAAATTGCCACTTGGAAAACGTTGATTCAATAACTATTCAATTGTAGGCTTGATAAAGCTGCGTATTTCAATAATACCTATGTATAGGCGAGCCTGAAACAAACAGTATACAAAATTATTTCTAGTACAGACGGACTTCTAATCATTGATAGAAGTCCGTCTGTACGTCTATTTTATGTTAGATCGATGGTCGACTTGACGCTCCAAAAAGAAGTGTTTGTGTACCTTTCAACGGCCAAGTCACACAACATTAACTATAATATTAAAGAAATCGCAGTAAGGAACCTTAGACTTGGCACGAATTTGTCTAGATTTCATTACTTTTTAGAGATAAACAAGCACCTCTATCGAGACTTGGCTAGTTTTTAACAGAATGTTTTTGGTGGGATTTTACTTATTTTTGTAGAAACCTGGGCATATTGGTTTATTTTATTAGATTTTCTTATTTGACTCATCTTTTTTCTTTTTAGGAGTAGTTTTTTTATTATTACAAATCTTTCTATTCTTTTTTTCCGGTACTGATTCTTATACAGTAGCAACAGTTTTTCGTATTGCCCATTCGCGTTCATTATTTATTCTTTTAGATGCTTTAGACGGTTTAATTTATGAAAGATCGGCGCGGTATTTACGCCTAAGCCGGTTGTATTTGGTGATCGCTGAAGCTTGAGCTTTTATACTCTTGAAGTCAACATTTATAAGGTGCACCCCATGAAGATTGGTTACTCGTGAAAGCGCCACGTAGGCTTGGCCACAAGAGAATATGGAGGTGCCTATGTCCATAAGGGCATTTTTTAGACTTAGACCTTGGCTCTTGTGAATTGTTAGGGCATACGCCACACAGATTGGGAATTGTTCTCTGCACATGTATGCCCGGGGTATGATCTAAAATTTTGACTTAATAGGCAATAATTCGTGGATCAAATTATTAGCAAATTTTACTACCAATTGTTTAGGCTTTTTTTGGTCTTCCGGGTCCCACCTCACTTTTTGTGCAACGCCTATCGACCCATTCACTAAACCTAAACTAACATTAATGTTTCTCCTAAGCATTATTTTAGCTCCCTCTTTGATGATTATAGTTTCTTCCAGTCCAGCAGTCATCGACGTATCATCTTCATATTTTTGTAAATATGCCCGGGCTTTTGTTATCATACATTTGGGATAATCCAAGGAATCTTTAGCAACTAACTTTATCACGGGGTGCGGAATCGCTTTTAACATAGCATTATTTAACTGCATACACATATTTCTAGTCGGTAGTAAACAAACAGTATCTTCTGGTAAGTCCCTCAAACATTGTGCTATTTCCATTAACTTTCCTTCATTGAAATGCGAGAGCAGAGGTATCAATCGGTTAGACAGTATATCTCTGTCTGATTGAGTTGCCACTCCTACTCAGATTCTTTTTAACATTTCTACAAACGTAGAATCATCCAGCTGTCTCATATTCAACGTAAGTTCGTCGTAACTAAAAAGTTCAGTCCATAAGTTTGGTATACTTAAGGATCCTATAAGTTTATTAATTTCTGAAGGGGTTAGTTTTTCAAGGGGTTGTTTAGTTTCTCTAACGGGTGGAAGTTGCAAAAGATCCCCATGCACTAAAATATGCTTTATTCCAAACCTACCATCTTCTACATCAGAAGTATCAAACAATTCGCATAAACGCGAAGATTAATGTAGGCTAAAGTTACATTAGATATCATAACGTAAGTGCGTTTTAAAATACAGTCAGAGCCATCTAGCGACGTGTGCGGGTATCACCGCCACTCTTAGTCCAATGCATTATATTTTGACCAAATTTTGAGCGAAATTAATATTTTAGTGTAATAATATTTGTTTATTTAATTTGTGTACTGTTCGAGTAGAATAAAGTTAATCGTTTGACTATTTCTTCTTGTAAACTTGTAAGTATAAGTAAAGTATAAAAGCCAGTCTAGTCTTATCCAGAGTTTTCCTTTAATTTTATTTATATGCGTATTAAAAGCAGAAGGGGAGGCATTATGGACGCTATAGGCTAGATTAAATTAGAAGATGTGTCGTACTACGCTGGATTTTTGCAATGACAGTCGATTTTTTATGTACCAATAGTAGAAGGAGGCATTACCATATCTCTAATACAGCTGAGACCAGCTGAGGGTTCTTCATCAGATACTTCAAACTTTCGATTTTTGACATCAAATTAAGCGACTCACCAAGTTGAATATTATTTGTAAAGGCGGTATGTCGATCTCTAATAGTTTGGTTGGGCTCTTGTGTTTTCTAATCAGGGTCACCAGGTACTCCAGATCTTCGAGTATCCTAGTTTTTATAATTTTCCCTTTATGTGGCCATTAAACCCTAACTCTGTACCAAATTTCAGCTTTCTGAGTTTATAGGAAGTACTAGTTCTATTCTGATGATCATGAGTGAATGAGTGAGTGAGTGTCATAAATGCGAAACTTTGCTTTCGCTTAACTTCGGAACTAAATGACCTACAGACTTGAAATTTTGGATTTTAAGTATGTGAAAGCTTACTGGATGACGAAAATTTCTGCGTTCTGGTCTTATCCAGAGGTTCTCAAATAGGGGCCTGAAAATGCGGCGAAATGGTTCCAGTAAAGGATGTTACGGCTGTGTTTGCTTCGCGCTCGACTTAGCGGGGGCACTGCCGTGCCCCCCGATATTTCATAAGGTTTTATTTCAATATTTTTATTTCGATTTTATAAAAAAAGTCCGTCGAATACATCAAAAAAAAACTTTTTTTTTAACATCTTCGATTGTAGTCTATTTGACAGAAATTATTTATAACGAAACATTCGTTGTAGATTTCTCGGTATCATGTGATTCAACTATATCTTTATGAGTTTTACAGAATATTGTCCTAAAAATATATACTTAATATTGCTCACAAAGGTAGTCGTAACTACCACGTCACTATGCGCATTATTATGAACGTTATTTCAGTGCAGTTTCGATCAAAATTTGTACTGAGCCGAATCAATTTGAGGTTGGTTAAAAAAGCCTTATGAAAATTGCAAAGAAAAAGTACATTTTAACGAATTTGTCAGAAGACGTTTTGGGTAAAATAACAGTTCTTTTTTCACGGAGACAATACTTTCATAACGTCGTTGTTGCGTTCGGTCGCTCGAACGTAAAAATCAGACAGATTTTATTACAAGAAATAGAATATAAAGAAGTGCCTATTAGCTTTGTGTTTTGTAAGTAAGGAAATATTTTTTCTCTTCACTGGAAGATACGGATGTAGAACAAAAAGTTTATTATTAAGTGAGATAATGCCAAGGGCTTAACAATTGTGAATAATAAAAAAAAGCGTATAGGTGACAGCATAATAAAATACTCTAGTTCATAATTTTATTATAAGATGTAGGTAAATGATTTACCATCCTTTTTAAAGTTTAAAGCGAGTCTTTCAGCTGATTGATTGGGGTTAATTACAAATAACCCTGAATTTTCGTAGCGTTACGTAGTATGTGGGTTAATTACAAATAGAACTTACTTTTTGTATCTATACGTAGTTTTAATAATATTCAATTTATTTACGACCAAATTTAGGGTCAATTTGTGTAAGTAATCTTACAAACTAAGCTTATACACCAAATGTTAGTAAAAATGTATCATAAACATAAAATCAAAAATGAGGTTTGATTGCCGGCACATGAACATTGCAACAATGATTTATGTAGCAGCAATTAAACCTGTCCGCTATCATAGCCAGGATGTTGTTGGCACTACCGCGCACTCTGTATTAAGGTTAATTTAAAAAAAGAACCCTAGTTTTTGTAGCTTTACAAAGGTTTTGGGTTAATTACAAATAACCCTGAATTTTCGTAACTTTATTTAAGTTTCTGGTAATTACAAATAACCCTGAATTTTCGTAGCGTTACGTAGGTATTTCGGTTAATTACAAATACCTAACCCTTAATTTTTTAAGCCTTACGTAGTTTTATGGTTAATTAAAAATCAACCTGAGTTTTCGAACTTTTATATATGTTTTGGGTTACTTAATTACAAATAACCCTGAATTTTTGTAACTTTAGGTAGGATTTTGGTTATTACAAATAACTCTGAACTTTCGTAAATTTACGTAGGTTTTTGATAATTACAAATAACCCTTAATTTTCGTAACTTTACGTAGGTTTTTGGTAATTACAAATAACCCTGAATTTTCATAGCATTACGTAGGTTTATGGGTTAGTTACAAATAGACCTTACTTTTTGTATCTTTACGTAGTTTTAAGGTTAATAAAAAAAATAACCCGAGTTTTCGTAGCTTTACAAAGGTTTTGGGTTAATTCGTGGCTTTGCGTTCCGTATGTTTAACATGTTTGCTTCAAATCTTGCAAAAATTTCTTTCTGCTTGTTTTACGCCTCATCAAACTTTGCATACGAGTTCAGCCATGGGGACAAAACAAACTCTTAATAGTTTTGATTTTCAACCCTCAAGTCCTGTTGCTGTAGAGTTGCTGTTGTGTTTAGGTTGACAAAACCCTGTACTGTACCACACCCTGGACACTTCATACAAAGGGCCAGAGATGACATTTCAAAAAAGAAATGACGGAACAAACAAAATGGCGTCGAAATCCTATACGTTCGATAACCCAACTATAACCAATCTGTATCATCTGGGTGACGAGGGGGTGAGGTTGCAATCTAGAGAGCGGCAGGGAGTGTCCATACTGTATGTTAGTACTAGTATATATACTTTGACTGTACTAAACCGACAATTTCATAACGTCGATTGTAAGTATCAAGAAACGTTTAAAAATTTAAATAGTTTTAGAGTTAAACACTTGCTCAGTGATTAGATAATATTCTGAAATTGAATCTCTGTTACACACTAGACAAACAAACTTAATAACTTCAAAATAAAATTTCACATTTACAGGGAGTATTTTCAATTTTAGCTGCGAGAGAAAAAAGGGTGGACACCCGCGCACAAAAGTGACAAAATTTTCAAAGACCGCGCAGGTCCCTGAGGTCATATCGCAACCACTCGATGGCTCTACCTCGTTTAGGGGGTCGACCTCTCCTGTGACCTTTGTGTTTACAGTTATTACGTTTCAGTGTAGCTAGGTACGTGGTAGATGTGAATTGATTTTGTTTAAGTAAAAATTGTTTTTATTTTGTAGTTTTGTTAGTTTTTTTTCATTAATTTACAGTTTAAAAACACCAATTGGGTATTTGACAGGATCTAAAATAAATTATAAAATATTATTCAATAAAAAGCATTTTTCCTACAAAATTACAAAAAACTTATTCATTGGATATTTTAATCCAATTTCAAATTTATATTTATCAAAATCACTGTTTCGTCAAAGATAATGACGTCACAAGTTTGCAGCACGAACAATTTCAGAGCAAAATGTCGTTTTTGACAGTTGATAAAAAGTAACTCAAATGACTAGCATAGCATCCAATTACAGATTGTAAAAAAAACACGAAATAAAGTCAACAATGCCCAAAAATAGAACTCTAAGCAAAATAAAAGTATCTTCAAGTATCTTACTCTTAAAATCTATTCTATCTATCTATCTTCTATATAATATAATAAAACTGTAACGGGGCCGTGTCTGTTCATGAAATATTTTTGGAAAATAATAACTGTGGTGGACATTACTAACGATACAGAGGCCAAAACAACAACTTTTGGAATTTTTGTCTGTCTGTCTGTCTGTCTGTCTGTATGTTCGCGCATCACGCAAAAACTACCGGGCCGATTTTGATGAAATTTTGTATGGTGGTTCCTTATTGCCCGTGTTAACATATAGGATACTTTTTATCCCAGAAAATTCAAGAGTTCCCGTGGGAAAATCAAAAGTATTCATTTATAGAATGGCTCACCACGCAAATGTGGCTTGACCTATTACAATGAAATTTTACACGTTGATACCCTTATCGCGAACCTCAATTGGGACATTGTGAATCCCAAAAAAATTTGGGTTCCTACAGGAATGAAAAAAAAATGTATCTTTAGAATGACTCAACGTAACAATATGAAACCTTTACATAGGGATGGGGTGTTTTGACCATCTTTGTATAGTCGGGTATTCTTTATCCCAGAAAACTAAAGAGGTAAAGTGGGAAATTATCTAATCGATACATACAATAATAACAAAAGAGTACTTTTTTCTATATATTAGCTACACATACCAAACATTATAATCATAGTAGCAGAATGTCAATAGATGGCACTGCAGGGATAATAAAACGCGCTTAAGTTGTATTAAAACATTAAAATATTATTTCATACTTTTGAGTGGATTTCTTTTATGTATTTTTCAGCATACGCTACTTTAAACTCTGGAACTATGGTACGTAGCGATGTGTTTCATAGACGAACAGAGAGGTATTTTTTTACAGATTCCAATCGTGTAAAAAAATAAAAACACATAAATCGAGTTTAACA
Source organism: Coleophora flavipennella (assembly GCA_947284805.1). Taxonomy (NCBI): domain Eukaryota; kingdom Metazoa; phylum Arthropoda; class Insecta; order Lepidoptera; family Coleophoridae; genus Coleophora; species Coleophora flavipennella. The sequence goes on from OX369260.1 coordinate 3,059,426, forward strand.
TCTTTTAACAGGAGGCACAGATATGGGAACTCTTCTGACGGCGACTATTTGCGTGTGGCAGTTGCTCTCCGCCTGCAATATCATTATCTGTGCACCTCATCAATGTATTTGCGGGTCCTCGGTGGAGGCAATTGGCCATCACTCACTGAATTGCAGTCGTGTTTGTGAAGATTACCACGTCACCAATTCCTTAATGACCTCACTCGGAGGGCACTGGTCTCGGCCAGACGGAATATTCCATCTTTGATGCAGCCGCCGGCCGGGCTTTAGTCGATCTGATGGCAAAAGGCCGGAGGATTTAAACAGGTGCTATGGCAGAGAGGCACGTGTCTGCTTTATGAAGCCACTTTTTCTGCCTCACTCCTCACCCGTACGGTACTGCTGCTCAATTTGCGGTAAGAGAGAAGCATAATAAGTACTCGGTCTTGGAGGCAAATTACTGCTTTGTGCCGCTGGTCTGTGAGACAACCGGCTGCTGAACCCTCCCTCAGAGGCCTTTGCCTTCACAAAGAAGATTGGCCTTCGCCTTCGAGAGAGGAGATGTGACGTGAGGTCCTACCTGCTGCTAAGGTTGTCTATTGCCATCCAGCGCGGCAACCAGAAGTGCGTTTTGGGTTCCTTTGGAGCTGATACGACTCGAGGATTTTACCCATATTAATATTGTTAGGAAATGTTATTACTAGATTGATACCTATAATGATTTGAATTAGTTTTTTGATAATATTTCATCATATCAGTTTATATACGTCCCCACCAAGGGGCTCGATCTGCCCTGAGTTAGGGCGATCTGGCCTTAGATGATCACGCGGGCCCATTGCGGGTTGATTGACTTCACACATAAGCTTCGAATTTCTTCGCAGGCGTGTGCAGGTTTCCTCACGATGTTTCTCTCACCGTAAGAGCGTCGGATAAACGTACATACCAGTATGAAATCGATATTCGTATAGATATTGTTAAGTGGCAGCAATCGAACCACGGCCTTCCGGACAGGAATTAGTGGCCCTAACCGTTTTGCCACCGACGCTCTATATTTTATTTAAGATTTAGAAATCCTTACTAAATATTATAAATGTGAAAATTTGTTTGTTTTTTTGTTTGTTACCTATTCACACTTCAACACCTCTACCAATCTTAATGAAATTTGGCATGCAGGTAGCCTGTATCACTGGAAATGAAATAGTCAACCTTTTATCTGTGGAAATTATCATAGTCCGATGCACTTCCTGAGGAAACTAAAACAATACTCTTTGTTCGTTTTATTTAAAATCGTAACGAAAAAATGGATTGGTGTGATTTTTCGCACAGAGATGAGGTGGCAAATGATATAATTTACTAATAAGTATATCCTGACATAGTTCCCGAGGGATCTGGGGACAACTGTTTTCTACGCTCGCGCACATTGGTGGCGTCGCAACGGAGCAACGGATTAAAGTGATTTTTTGTATAGAATTTGTTGAGGGGGTGGGAAGTGACAAAGACTGCTAATCCGAATAGCCCGATACAGTTCCTGAGGTACCTGGTGAAAACTCATGTCCACGCTTGCGAGCTGATTGCGGCTCGCGCACCACTCACCCTCAAAAAGAGTCATAAAAGCTATGTCCACGTGGGCGAAGCCGCGGGCAAAAGCTAGTAAATAATATACCTACATCGAGAGAGACAAATCACACGGTGATCTGGCTAAGATACCCTGTTCTATAGGAACCAGTCACTGAGACGTTTAAATACATACACATACTCGTAACAAACCTGTTAGAAACATGAATGTTTGCCCTGGGCACACCCCGGACACTCCATACAAACGAGCGAGAAATGATATACATATATATAACTGACGTATCTATAGGCAAGAATGCAGGTAGGGTTGAATCACACCGGCGGTATTGGTCACGAATGTTTGTTAGTTATTTACTGCATGCACACTGCAAGATATATATACTGTGCTGCAAGCAACAATCAACAGTTATCTTACATGATTAAGTAACTTACATGGATAACATTGTTCATTTGTTCTTCAAACACAGGAGCTTTTGTCCGTGAAACAATCTCATTTAGCAACCTACAATAATAGTCAATCTCAATCTATAATTCCGAGATCACATTTTATAATATTACACCACTAGTTATTTCTATACAACTCATACTTTCACACCATCTAATCAAATTATTACAAACAATAAATAAAACGAACAAAATATCTCACAAGCCACAATAACAAACTGATATCTGAGATTTCTGAGAAAAACATAAAGGAACTACATTTCTAAAAAAAAAAGATACAGCTAGTATGAGTATTCATAGGAACTGATTGTTCTTAGATTTGGTCGTATAATATTGGTGGTCAGCCAATCATGATACGAGGCATCTCAGCGCCGCGGCCGCCTATTGGCGTCGAGCGGTGAGCGGCGCGCAAAGTAAATATAAGTGACGTTAATCGCGCATGCGTAGTTCGTCCTTTACGTTCGGTAACTAGTTGCTTTTTATTCCGGTGTACGAAATCACAGCGGCGCGCAAAGTGAATATAAGTGACGTTTATCGCGCTTGCGTAGCTCGTCCTTTACGTTTGGTACCCAATCTACATCCAATCTGAGTGACGGGGGGGTGAGGTCGAATTTAGAGAGCGGCAGGGAGTGTCCATACTGTACGTTAGTACTAATATATATACTGTGCCCTGGGTGGGGATAGAACCTACGAATATGGCCTAGCAGGTAGCAGCGCTGCCACTAAACCAAAGGGTCAGTCATATTGCTTATTTTTAAAGATAAATCATAGAAAATAATAATATATTGATAATGGAATTTACATAATTTCATACATGTATATAAAAATAAATAGTTATCTAAGTCACTGCCAAGTAATGGCTAATTGCGTGCAGTGGCATACAATACTTTTTCTACAACCATGAATTTAATAAAATTAAACTTTGCCGTTAAAATACCATATTGAATTTTTGTAGCCACAGCCATAAAAATATTTAAAAAGTTTCATTGTAGTACAGTTGTATCGTTTTGAAATGATCATTGTTAAACGACTTGTAGGAATTAATACTTTTGTGATATGATTTGAGGTTATGTTTTAAGAAAATTACCAAATGGGAGTAGAAAAAATATCTTTTTAGTTAAGTTTTCTCAAAAAAAAACTATATTAAAGTATTTTTAGTACATCATCATCATCATATCAGCCAAAAATCGTCCACTGCTGGACAAAGGCCTCCCCCAAGGATTTCCACGACGACCGGTCCTGCGCTGACCGCATCCATCGGCTTCCCGCGATCTTCACCAGGTCGTCTATCCACCGCGTGGAAGGCCTACCTACGCTACGTTTTCCGGTGCGCGGTCGCCACTATTATTAGTACATATAATACAGATTAATTCGATGATTTTATTTTTCGTTATCACATTATGCAATGAGAATGACTTTTTTACATAACTGTCCGATATCGATACTACACGTTTGCAACTAAAATTGGTTTATATTTGGTTTTCTCGTAGGCATCATAACGAGATCTTCACTGAACATTCCAATTAATGTGAAAAATCAATGATACCGTGCCAAATACGATGTTTTAGTTGTTTAGCTTTACGGGGTTTTTCTTACATAGAGGCGGCGTAACGGTTAGTTCATTTGCTTCACACCAGAAGGTCGAGGGTTCGATTCCCTGTGGGGTCAACTTGTAAGACTCGGTTTGGTTGGTGGCAGGGCATTTTCTAAGCCCGCCTGGCTAGCTACCACCATCTTATCTAAGTCTTGCCGCCAGACATCAGTGTTTACAACATTGATGCGTTCCGGCTAAAAGATTAGACAACCAGTTCTCCATTGCGTCAGGGAATCTTGGTAAGCCCGCTTCCATCTTCGGCATCATTGTCACTTACCATCAGGTGAGATGATGCCAAGGTCTTACCAATTGTAAATAAAAAAAAAACAAACGCTCTTTTATAATTTACGAAAAGAAATGGCCTAAAAAAGTTAAGCTGTTCTTAAATTTGGGTAATAAAAACCTTACGAATGTTAACCCATTGTGTTAAGTTAGTTTCCTTTATACTTATTGAATCAAGACATATCTAATGACTAGTGTATGCCCGCAGCTTCGCCCGCGCAGATCCCGTTTTGTGCGGTTCCCGTGAGAATTTCCCAAAATCCTTTCTTAGCGGATGCCTACGTCATAACATCTACCTGCATGCCAAATTTCAGCCCGATCCGTCCAGTGGTTTGGGCTGTGCGTTGATAGATCACTATGTCAGTCAGTCAGAAAGTCACCTTTGAGTTATATATATTTAGATACGTCGCACTCCAAATCTATCAAGCCGTTTAAGTTACAGGATCTGCCAAAGAAACAGATTTATATATATATATATATACGAATAACACAGGTAAAAACTAGGATAAGTTGTTGTTTATTCTCACATTTAAGTTTAACTTTCAATAATTAGCTGAAATTGTATTTCAACCAGGCTATTTTTCATATTTCTTACCCTCCAGTAAGTAACCAAAAAAAATTGGTCTTTCCATACAATTTAATAAGTTTTTTTTTTATTTCGTTTAAGTTCTTTTTTTTTTGTTTTTTTTGTGATGTTGTTTATTATCCGGTGTATTGATTCATATCAGCCGAAACACGTCCACTGCTGGACACAGGCCTCCCTTAACGATTTCCGCAACGAGCATCCTGCTTCCTGCACCTGTCACCAAGTCGTTGATCCACAGAGATCCTAAGGCATCCTTACGCTACGTCATCAGGTCTTTTGTTCTACGAGCTATGTGCCCGACTCACTCCCACTTAAGTTTTGCGATTTAAAGAGCTAAGACTATGTTTGTTTCTTTGGTTTTCCTAACAGAGTAAAGAATCTTTCCTTTCAGATTCCTTGCACTGTAGTTTTTCTCCTGATTTCTGAATCGATCATTACACATTAACTGAAGACGCGGTAGTGTTCCCGAAAAGTTAAAGCGGTAGTATTACAGATTTCGCTAAACGATAGAAAACCCAAGGTTAAAAAATTATTAAGTTATTGTTGATGATGTTCCTTAAAATCAAAAGTTAAAACGAAAAACCACTGAAAAAGTGCAAAAGTGTGGTTATTTTCTTTACTCTTTACACGTAAAGAAAAAGACAGAGACAATTGTTCCAATCAATACCTCGCAGTAAGCGCAAAGGAAGCATTTCCATAATACCTTTTCTAGAACCATTGGACCGATTTTCGAACCCCTGTATCTTGGCACTTAGAACGATCAAAACGATGACAATAATGATATCTAATAAATAAGCTCTCTCTTTCGGTGCCCTATCCTAACTGATGTCGGCGACCAACATGCGAAATTCTTCCCTCTCCTTGGCCATTCTGCAGAGAGTGGCTGCGTCTTCAATTTCCGTCCATTTCTTTATATTTACGATCCAGGTTGTACGTGGTCTTCCCCTTCCTCTTCTGCCTTCAATTTTGCCTTCAAGCTACGTTTACTTATTAGGGCCCTTGAATTTCAAGTTTACAACTTAGATGTTTTCGAAGAAATCCGATGGTAGATTAAACTAATTTGACATTCACTGACTGTCTCACCCATCTTAAAATCATCAAAATAGAACTAGTACTAATACCTTTCTTATGTCTGACTCCCGCGTTATACTCGTGACCTGTTGCTGTCCGTGTTAACTAACCCAGTCTTGTCAAAAGCATTAATGACATTCCATTATTTTAAAGTATAACTTCTCCTGTTATATTGTTTTCATATTCTAATGACATAATATGTTTATATCAAGGATTGGATTTTGACGTTTTTAACTAATGAGAGTTAATTTCTTTATTTTTCACAAATGATAATTCCTATTTTATGACTATCAGAAAGAGTGTTATTTTCACCTATTTTGAATAAATATCTTGAATCTATACCTAGAGAGCTAAAATATGGTACAGTACAGTATGGTATGTTCTTAGTACCCATACAAAGAAAAAAAAAATTAGGATCACCCCCATCTTTTACCTGATAAGGAACCATAATGGGAACGTCTAAACTCTTAAGAGATAGATAAATCTCAACAAAACATAAACGTAAAAGGAAGCCAAGTTTGATACAAAAAAAAATACAAATATCTAAATGGGTAAGTGCCAAGTTCTGTAGTGGCAACGGTTTTTCAAATTGAAATATTTATCTTAAACTTCTCCGAACATTAGAGAATGTACAACGATTATCAGTTGTTTAAAATAAAATTTGTTATGTTCTGTGCTACTAATGGTGTAACTTGGCAAGTTTTAAATTCTATTCTTTATTTATATTCTATATAGGCGTTTATTTTACGGCTTGACTATTTAAACTTGCCAAGTTACACCAATAAGTACACAGAAATTAGCAAATTTTCTTTAAAAACAACTGAAAATCGTTGTGCATTCTCAAAGTTAAGATTAATATTTTAAATTGAAATACCGTTGCTATGATTTAAGAAACTACTATAGATCTTGGTACCTTACCTGTTTAGATTTCTGTATATTTTTTTTATCAAACTTGGATATTATTAACTTTGTAAAATTATCAAATTCATTTCCTATATTCAAGTAATAGACATATATAATATAGTTTTTGTGGTACTAAACCTTCAGTGCGAAAGCCCGACTCGCACTTGGCTGGGGTTTTCCTTTTTCCTTAATACGCCCAGTTACCTGTTCAGATCCTAAAACTGAAGTTAAAAAGTCACCTGGAAGTGGTCTATATAATTATTTTGATGAGTAGAAGTGGTACGGAACCCTATTTTTGTGATTTCGATTTGCACTTGTTCAGTTTTCCTTTTTCGTCTGTATACGCCCAATATCTTACCTAAATGCCAAACAAGTTTCTAAGTCACCTGGAAGTGGTCTATAATTTTGATGAAACTGTTCATAACGAACCATAATTTCTCAAGTTTTACTCGCGCTTGGCCGGTTTTTCGATTTTTCTTCTAAGTATACGCCTAATTACTTATCTTGATGCCAAATCTTACGTTTACCTGGAAGTGGTCTATGTGTTCTGATGAGTAGTGGTTTAACAGAACCCTTAGTACGCGATTACGACTCACACTTGGCTAATTTTGAATTTATCTTTTGTATTCGTCCAAAAAGCTACCTCGATGCCAAATTTCAAGTTTATGAGTTACCTTGTAGTGGTCTATTATATTTTGATGAGTAGTAGTGATACAGAACCCTTAGTGCGCAAGTACGACTCACGCTTAGCCATTTTTTGATTTTTGCCTTTGTATAAGTCCAATAACCTACCTCGATACCAAATTTAAAGTTTCTAAGTCACCTGCTAGTTGCCTACATATTTTAATCAGTAGTGGTGATACGAAACCCTTGGTCCGAGAGTACGACTCTCACTTGGCCGTTTTTTATTTTTTTATTTTGTAAAAGTCCAATGACCTACCTAATGCCAAATTTCAGGTTTCTAAGTAACCTGGAAGTGGTCTATAATTTTGGATGAATCAGTCAGTCAGTCATAAAAGTTGTGATTTTCGGACGTCGATATCACAGAAATGGCAAAAGACATATTTATGAAAATTGGAGTTCTAGGTGATCGAGGGGTTCTTACTAGACACACAAAATCTCAAGTATGTAGGTCAAACAAGTTTTGAGTTACAGGTAGGCCGAATGTGCCCCAAAATGTTTTGTGTAATATAACCCACCACGGCCGGTGTCGCCCTTTTCTTCTCGAACTTGGCTGACACACTACAGTGTGTCTAAATGCCGCCTTAGCAAAAGTTTTTCTTTGCGAAGTGATTTTCCAAAACAAGAACTCATATTCTGTAAAAACGAGCCAAGTCTCTATTAAGTTTTTTTGCCGTGGAAGGTAGTGAGATCAAATAAAGAGCCAAGTATAAGTTAATAAACTATTAATCGTCCTATGTCCTAGTTGTTTTTATGTGTTTAGCGTAGTAAATTGTTACACCAACCTGTATACTTAAATACTCGTTCTGTTATGCGAGTTTACTGCCAAAGGTATTATTTGAATATTATCTTGCTGAACTCTACATTATGTCCTGACCTTTGAAGTTAGTTTGCAAGTCAAGCACCTATATTAATCGTGTTTTAGTTGTTAATATTTAATTATAAGTCATCTATTGCTTTGCTTTATATGCTAAATATTTAGCTACTAGATTTTACCCGCGGTTTCGCCCGCGTGGACATCGTTGTATGACTATCCTCGACGGTTAGTGGTGCGCGAGCCGCAAGCGGCTCGCGAGCGTGGACGTGAATTTTCTCCAGATCCCTATCGAAGATCGGGCTATTCTGATTAGCAGTCTATGTCACTTCTCATCCCCTCAACTAATTCTATATAAAAAATCACTTAAATCCGCACGACGTGCGCGAGCATTGAAATGAGTTTTCCCCAGATCCCTCGGAAACTATGTCAGGATAATATGTTAATTAGTTAATTACATAATTTCCGCCCTCTCAAACATCTCTGTGCAATAAATCACAACAACCATTGAACACTCCATTAAAGAAATTAACCAAAAAAATAATTTTTTTCGGTTCCCTCAGGAATTGCATCGGAGTATGCTATTTTCACGGGATAAAAAATAGCCTATGCCTTTCCAGTGACACAGGCTACCTGCATACCAAATTTCATCATGATTGGTCAAGATGTTGAAGCGGGAAAAGGTAACAAACAAACACGTTTTCACATTTATAATATTAGTAAGGATTCCCCCTTTTTTTTGTTAACTAAATATTTACTAGCCCATAGTCCGCAACTTCAATCAAGTTCCCATAGAAATTAAGGCCTGTCTTCTTCTTTTTCTTCAAATTTAAGAGCTAATACTCTTGTCGGTGGAGCAATCTCCAATATTTTATATCCTCGGCCAACATCTTTACCTCCCGATACGACCCAACAGTAACCTTTACCTTAATTTGTTCTAGGTAATTTCGCCTTGGCCTTCCTCTACTTCTCCTTTCCTCTATCTTTACTTCTATGATTGTTCTCAGAAGCCATCTACTTACCCTTTTTCAACAAGGAGGTTGAAAAAAAAGGAGGTGGTTCACTATTCCAATGTATTTGTGTGATATCTTCGCAGATTGTGAACCGATTGTCATAATTCTTTTTTTATTTAATAGCGTATGATATCGAGTTGGTCCCATATAAACTTTATCAAAGTCGGTGTAGCAATTTTAAGGAAATTAACAAAAACCAAAAATAATAATGCAAAATTGTACTAAGTTGTTTCGATGGAAGTCGGTTTTTAAACGTGTATAGCGTTTCAAATTATTCTTGAACTAGATTTATAGTGAACATAATTTCTGTGACTGTCATAAATGGTGCGCAGTGCGCGAGCTGCAAGCAGCTCGTGAGCGTGGAAAGAAGTAGACAATGTTTTAATCCAGGTCCTAATCTGTCTACCTACCAAATTTCATTCAGATCCGTTCTGTAGTTTTTGCATGAAAGAGTAACAAACATCCATACATTCATACATCCATACACACAAACCTTCACATTTATATTTTTTTTAATTCACAATTGGTAAGCCCTCACCTGATGGTAAGTGACGATGATGCCGAAGATGGAAGCGGGCTTACCAAGGTTACCCAACGCAATGGAGAATGGAGAAATGTTATTTACACTGATGTTTGGCGGCAAGACTTAGAGAAGATGGTGGTAGCTAGCCAGGCGGGCTTAGAAAAGCCCTACCAACAACCAAACCGAGTCTTACAAGTTGACCCCTCCGAGAATCGAACCCGCGACCTCCTGGTGTAAAGCGAATGGGCTAACCATAACGCCACGGAGGCGGTCAAGTTCTACTACTTATCAAATTATAAGTAGTATAATCTTGGTAAGTAGTGGAATCAACGAATCTTAATGAAATTAGCCTGTGTCTCTGGAATGGACTACTTTTATCCCTTGAAAATAGCATAGTCCGATGCAGTTCCTGAGGGAACTGAAAAAAAACTCTTTTTTGGTTTATTTCTTTAACATCGCAACGGAAGAATAGATTTTTGTTATTTTTTGCACAGAGATGGCTGAGGGGGTGGGAAATGACATCATTTACTAATTAGCATAACCTGACATAGTTCCCGAGGGAACTGGAAAAAACACATTTCCACGCTCCCGCTCGTCGGTGTCGCAATAGAGCAACGGATTGAAGTGATTTTTGTGTAGATTTGTTTGAGGGGGTGGGAAGTGATATAGACTGCTAATCAGAATAGCCCGATATAGTTCCTGAGGTATCTGGAGAAAACTCATGTCCACGTTCGCGAGGCGCTTGCGGCTCGCGCACCACTCACCCTCGACGGCAGTTATAAAAACGATGTCAAAGCCGCAAAAAAACGGCAAAGCCGCGGGCGAAAGGTAGTAGATAATAATTTCTAAGCGTAGATGGTTATCTATGACTCTGTCTTAATTTACTCCTTCAAATTTCAAGTTCTGTGTTTAGTTTCAAAGGGTGTCTGATGAACTCGTGAATGACTTACTGGTATTTCGCTTCAATTATTATGGCATAGATAATATTAGTAGGATTACTGTTACTTGTGCTATAATAGTTTGTATTTTCTCAAACAGATCTTATCATATTATCAGCTATACGTCCGTACCGACGAGTTCGACAAATAATTAGGGCAATCGGGCCTTAGTTGGCCAGGCGGGCCCAGTGTGGATAGTCGACTTCACAAACAACCTTCAAGTTTCTTCGCAAGCGTGTGCAGGTTTTCCTTGCGATGTTTTCCTTCGCCGTATGAATGTCGGTTAAATTGGAAGTACGGACAAAATGACATAGACGGACAAAATGACATAGTGGGCTTATTTGAAAATTGGCGCGGTTTGGAACATCAAAAACCAGCCAATCGCAGTCTTTGTGTCGCCATTACAAACCTAGGAAAATGCTAGACCAATCCGGACGCGCGTCGTTTCGGCAAAACTTCATGTTTGTTTTCACCAACCTCAAGTTTGTTTTGTGTTGTGACAACTTATAGGTTTTTGGTAAGTTTTTCTTTAAATCTTCGCTGTTTGTTGATTTTATTTGCATAAGTATATCACAACCTATGAGGGAATGATATTTAGTTTCGATTCTTTTATATATTTTAGAAATTACGAAGTTAAAATTATTCAATCTCATTGGTGGACAAAATGACATACCCAGGATATGGACAAAATGACATAGGTATGTCATTTTGTCCGTAGTCTTTTTTTTGTTAAAATATAAAGTACTTAGGTAATTTGAACGGGTGATATAACATCTATGACTATCCCCATAGATGTTATATCACCCGTTCCACAAGGCACATACGTAGCAGGGCAAGGAAAACACAAACCGAGGAAGCGCCAAGTCAATCTATTGTTGACCTCTACTCCGAATATGGAAGATGTTAAAGCAAAGATAGAGATGAAGAAACCCTTGCGTGAAAGAAAAAGGAAAGCATCCAAGGTTCTCTTTGATAGCGATTCTGAAGAAGAAAACATTAATTCTCAGGTAGAGGATGATGAGGACGATTGCGCTTGCATTTATTGCAATGATTTGTACTCCCGATCAAAACCCGGAGAAGGTTGGCTTAGATGTATGCAGTGCTTCCGTTGGGTGCATGCTGCCTGTGCTGATCTACCGAAGAAAACAAAGAAATTTGTTTGTGAACTATGCATTTAATTGCACTTTATTTAGTATGTCATTTTGTCCATATAGGGTATGTCATTTTGTCCATGAGTATGGACAAAATGAATTTTCTGTGATCTCATTTTAAAAGAAGATATTTTTTTTTCTATAAGAGTTAAGTGTTACTGCTCTAGTTGATTTTGTAGCTGATACATCAAAGAAGTTACTGATACGTAAATTTTGTTCCTGAAGCTTTTAAATAAATGTTTATAGTGAAAAAACGGGAGGGTATGTCATTTTGTCCGTACTTCCCCTACATACGAAATAGAATTTCGAAAACACGGCCCTAGCTGTTACGCCGCCGACGCTCTGATAGCTGCCCTAGCCGTTACGCCATCAACGTTCTCAAATAGAAAGTACGTACCTTATTATTATTTTTTATTTTTTATTCACATTTGGTAAGCCCTTGACAACATCTCACCTGGTGGTAAGTGACGATGTTGCCGAAGATGGAAGCGGGCTAACCAAGATTCCCCAACGCAATGGGGAACTGGCTATCTTATCTTTATGCCGGAACACACCAATGATATCAACATTGATATTTGGCGGCAAGACTTAGATAAGATGGTGGTAGCTAGCCAGGCGGGCTTAGAAAATGCCCTACCACCAACTAAACCGAGTCTTACCATTGACCCCGCCGGGAATCGAACCCGCGACCTCCTGTGTAAAGCCAGTGAACTTTGCCTCTGAGCTACGGAGGCGGTTAACGTACACATTCTACGCGTACTTCTCATGACTCACTTTGCTGGTATTTTAATTATTCCCTCTAGATTACGTATTTATTTCAACGCAACAAGAGGTAAAAATGAATTTCTTATCCTATCTCTCAGCACAAAATAACTCACGTACAAAACAGTAAACTTCGCGTCATGTACAGGGTGTAACAAAAATCGGCGTAGAACCCGTGAACTTTGATTTCACTCATCCATCATACTAAAAACGTTCCCCAAAATTAAGCCCGCCGCCGCCGCCGGCCCTGGGCGGCGATTCCTTGCTCTGTGTCCAAACTTGACGTCGCTGATTTGTGCCCCAAAGACACATACAGGATGTAACAAAATTGGTGTAGGTCCCATTACCTGGGGCTTCTACTCATCATACTGTACAAATTTGGTTTTACGACTTTGCTGAAATCGCAAAAAAAAACCACTTTCGTACAAAACGATCAGCTGATCGACCAATTTTGCGCATTTTGGTATGGAGTCCAATTTTTTTTTTCATTGGGAAAGTTGTTTAGTATGATGAGTAGAAACCCAGTTAACGGGATCTACACCAATTTTTTTACACCCTGTATAACTCCCAAAAAATACTGTTCACATAAATTTACCAGAAAATTTCCATGACCAATTTTTTACATAGTCTTCTGTTAAAAAACTGGCCAAGTGCGATTCGGGGTCACACAAACAGGGTTCCGCACCAAAACTTTAACTACCAACAGAAAAAGACCTCTCAGTGTATACTTTGCTCTGCATAAATTGGGATCTACTTATTCTGGACTATAGAAATTTCATTTTTCCTGTAGGAACAGGAAAACTTTAATTTTTTTTTATATTTTTTTCTATAATCTACGCATTCAAACAGCTCTTAAAGGTACTATGATTTTTTCAAGATTTTAGATATAGTATTTTCGGAGATAAGCGGGCGGAATGGTAAATTTTAGACTATTTTCTAAAATAATTTCAAAACTGTTTGTCTTAAAATTAAATTTTAAAAAAAATTAAAATTTTCACAACAAGCTCGATCATTTAATATGTCACATATATGTCATCAATATATTTTAAAAAACTTTTTTTACATTTTCTAATTTAAGCTCCAAAGTTGCCCCATGTTTGAAATTTATTTATTTACGTTACACTTCCGTCTTTAGGTCAGTTTCTTCCGTCTTTAAGTCGATTTACATATGTGTACCAAATTTCAACTCAATTGGCCCAGTCGTTTCCAATAAAATTGGCTGTGACAGACGGACGGACGGATACACGAGTGATTCTGTAACGGTTCCTTTTTTAACTTTAAAGGTACGGAACCCTAAAATTACTATTAAAGCTTTAGGCAAAATTGTTTAGAATAATGAGTAGAAGTAGTAGTCCTACTGCTAATGATCGACTGTAAAAACGAAATGAGCATAATATTCACTTATTTTGTAGGCATAAAAACCGAGTAGGCCGGTCCATAGCTGTTATATTAGTCAAAGGCAAAATAGGAGGTAGTAGCCAAATCCTACTTATCCCTTTCAGACCCGAGAGGAAACTACGTGGATTATCATTGAAAAATCTACATATTCTTGATCGTTAAGGTTCAGAGAAATCCAAAATGCCGCTCTTTCAGAGGTGTATGGCTATTATCAGTGTTTTTCAGGTGGCGGACAATTGTACGAGTATCAAGCTGGACCCTTCTTATACTAAGTCACAACTGTGACGGACACATTTGTATCGACTTGAGCCTAATATTAGGTTTAAATTAATACACAAAACATGAGGAAATAATTATTTAAGGAGACCTGAACATATGGGAAATAGAAGAGCATATATATTTTGTTTAAAATAAAAATTATTACGGTAAAGTGGGCCTTTTTACTTTAAGAGTATTAGTCGACCACTTTTAATGTGCAATTGAATCTGTAAAACTTTCAAAGAATTTTCATACAAAACGTTTTAAACCAACTGCAAAATAAAGTTTCATTTGTTGTAAATACTGCAGAACCCTGCTTTGCGCGTTGTCCAACACGCTCGTACCAAAAAACCGAAAATCTCAATTCGTCATTCTCAAGTCCGTCTGTGCGTTCGTCCGTCACGCTTGGCTCTGGAGGCTAAATATTAAGTCCGATTAGGACCAAATTTGGAACTGAATTTTATTTTTTCTCAAAAATAACTCTAACGATTTTATTGCCACTTTTCTAGGGTTCTGTACACCCAAAGAGTGACCAACGGGACCCTTTTTACTGAATCTCAGCTGTCTGTCTGTCGGTCTGTCTGTCAGCGGGCTGCATTTCATGATCCGTAATTAGGTATACTGTTGAAATTGTCACAAAGGTGTTTTCTATTGCCGCTATATCAACAAACAATAAAAAATATATATAAATAAGAGGTCTCCCATACAATAAACATGTTTATATGTTACATAGGTAAACTCAAACTTAAACTCAAAAGGCTTTATTTGCTAGAACACTGTAGGTACAGGATCTTGATATTTTGTTAGTGCTAGTGTTCAACCTGCAGGCAGGTGTGCAAACATAAAGAAATTAAAAAACAGTTTAAAATAGTTAAAATTACAAAAAAAATCTATAAAAAAATACAATTATCTCATCAATTAACAATTAAACTTTCTTATTTTTTCTTATAATTAATAAAGTCACTACAGTATAACAACAATTTCCTAATAGCCATTTGGTCAATTCATTCTTAAAATGGTTGATGTCAAGTGATTTAATTTCGTCAAGTAGGTTATTATAAATTAAAATACACATATTATAAATATTTCTACGGTAAATATCTTTGCAACAAAGAGGTTGTTGTAGTAAGTTCATATATTTAGCCCGTGTCTGTCACTCTATTACTTCACCACGCCTTTTGAAAAAGTGTAAATGCTTTTAAACAAACATACCGACATCTTTGACGTACATGCAGGGCAATGGCAGTATTTTATATTTTTTAAACAAGGGCTTGGAGCTATCTAGAAACCAAGCTACATCAATTACACGAATGCACTTTTTCTGTATTTTAAAGACTCTCCATGTCTACAGAATTTCCCCACATGATAAGTCCGTAGCTTAGCACTGAGCTTACATACCCATGGTAGGCTGTCAATGCAGCCTCAGTAGATACCGTTTGTTTTAATTTCTTTAACGCATAAACAAACCGATCTAGTTTCTGACAAGTTATTTCTACGTGGTGTTTCCAATTCAAGTGTTTGTCAATAGTCAACCCTAAGAATTTCATGGAATCTACTTGCTCTACAGTAGTATGATTATGATGAACATGGATTGGTAATGTCTTAGGATTATATGATTGAAATTGCATGATTTTAGTCTTACTCATGTTAATGCTTAAATTATTTTGTTCCATCCAGTTTATGATGTCTGCTATAGCCTGGTTTACACCAGGGCCTAAGTCTGTATATTTTTTCCTATCAACAATGATGGTAGTATCGTCCGCAAAAAGTACACAATTCTCTGAAGACGAGTTTGGCAGGTCATTTATGTAGAGAAGAAAAAGAAAAGGGCCTAGAATACTGCCCTGCGGAAACAAACTTAAAACTGAGTGTAATAATAGTACTAAGGTAACAACATATCAGTTCATGTATATCGCTTTCGAGTGGCTTGAGCCTACTTACACAAAAAAATTAAAACTGGCCCAGTGTGAGAGGCACTCTCGCTAAGGAGTCCAAACTGAATTAAAAATGGCATATTCCTCGTGTCAATGTCTTTTGTTTGTAAGGAATAGGTATCGTTGTTATAGTTGTGTGGAGAGGTGTAATTGTCGTGACCATATCGTTGAAATTGGTCAGATCATGAAATGGCCGTCGTAGAATTGGCCAGATCTTGAAATGGATTGATCAGATCATGAAATAGCCAAGCATATCATGCTAACCTAACCTAACCTAACTGCCTTCTTTTCTCCAACCAGGGTGGAGCCTAGCTTGCGAGGCTCTTTGACAGTATCATCGTCAAACCTAACGAACCTATTATAGGTCGCTTCGCTCGCTCAACTCAATTCCGTCCGGGTATTCATGATCTGGCCAATTCTACGACGGCCATTTCATGATCTGACCAATTTAAACGTATGGCCACGACATAATGATACGGGACCCTTGTAGCGCGATTCCGAATGCTCTTGGCTGGTTTTTAAATTAAATGAATTGTCTATGTGTTCCTTGGGGAAAGATTTTCAGTACGGTAAGTTGATGCTTTTACCAACTTAGTTACAGTCTTATGTTTGCTTTTATTCAACTTTTTTTTAATTAAAACTTCTTAACGCACGCTTGATTTTGGGAGTAAGCTGGTGACTGTGTTACGCGAACGGTGATATCTAGCGTTACAAAAAGTGTGATCGGGTGAGGCGAACGGCACGCTTGACTTGGGGAGTAAGCTGGTGGATGCGTTACGCGAACGGTGATTAAGTTTTACTTCAGTAGAATGGTCTAAAGCACACTTGTTTTTTTTTACTGTTATGTTAGTATTGTGTTTTGTGAGCTTGTGACCGAGTTAACTCTACAGGCGGCCGGCGCGGCGGCGGGTGTACAAACTCTTTCATGCGACCCAGTGTAACCAGAGACCGAGACTTGTACAGATTCGATTACTTACACTGCGTCGTCTGTGGCAGCCTTATTTTGGACAAGTGCTGACAGTAATATGACACAAACGTAAAACAATGAATTAAAATAAATAATTAAATTATAACATATGATTTAAAGAAAGATTTTGTACACCAAAAAATTTTTTACTTCATGTGTATGTGTATATTTTCCGCTATAACAAAAAAATACTAAAGAACTAAAAAAGTGAAAAAACAAGGGTGATATCCATACAAAAAACGGGTTTTTTATAGGTATTCTAGAGGTCTTTAGAGAATTATTTAGGAAGCGTCGGTTGTCGCAACGAAAAGGGCCGCTACCTCCTATCCGGGAAGTCATGGTTGGAGTCCTGCCACGTACCAATTATGTGTTTTCGAATTTCGATCTCGTACGTTTATCCGACGTTCTTACGGTGAAGGAAAACATCGTGAGGAAACCTGCACACATTGCGAAGAGACTCGCAGGTTGTGTGTGAGGTTGACCAACCCGCATTGGGCCCGCGTGGTCGACTAAGGCCGGATCGCCGTAATTCAGGGTAGGCTTGAACCCCTCGGTGGGGACGTGTATATATGAGCTGATGTGATGATGATTATAGAGGTATTTTCGATTCAGCACTATCGTGAAAACGGTAACATACATATGCTTATATTTTCACCAGGTCGTCGGTCCACCGCGTGGGTGGCCTGCCTACGCTACGTTTTCCGGTACGCAGTCGCCACTCCAGAAGTTTCTTTAGATTTTAATATTTAATAAGTAACAGTGCAAAAAATCCAATTCCAGATTTTCAAAATAATAAATTTCGAAACTCCACATTTTACTATTTATAAAAGGCACCCTACTACTATTTGTGGAATAGATTAATTGTATTTGCACGACTGCACACAAAAAGGATTGTATTGATTGTCGTGGAATTCCTTGGGGGAGGCCTATGTCCAGCAGCGGACGTCCTTCGGCTGATATGATGATGATGACCCGACATCCCAAAAAAAGGGGGTTAATTTTTCTATTCAGTCGTGTTTTTATTAAATTGTAATTTTGACAAGGAATCAGAATACGTCCTTAGCAACACAAACAGTGAGTCCGGTAACCTGCTTAACCAAATCTAATTGACAGACAGAACGCCCGCGCTGAGACAACGCGCACCAGGAGAACAGTAATTCAGAAGGCAAAGAACACAAATAAGCGCCGCCAACAAGGATTTGCATATTCCGTTGATTTAGTCACCAGATATACAGGATGTAGCACAAATGGCGTAGTATAGCCACACCCTGGACACTTTATACAACGGGCTAGAAATGACATTTCAAAAAAGGAATGACGAAACAGACGAAATGGCGGCGAAATCCTATACATTCGACAACCAAATTGTAACCAATCTGTATTAATCTGGGTGAAGAGGGGGTGAGGTCGCAATCTAGAGAGCGGCAGGGAGTGTCCACACTGTATGTGATTACTAATATAAACTAGGCTAACCTTCCCGAGTTTGAGAAGAGATCTTTGTCCCAACAGTGGGGACGATTAAGGGTTGTTAACCATTACAAGACTATATTAATACTAACTGTTTCCCGCAGTTTCACCGGCGTGGACAACGTTTCTATTGCTTTTCGAGGGTGTGCTCAAGCGGCTCACGATCGTGAAAAAATGTAGCCTATGTGTTAATCCAGGTCCTAAACTTGACTATTGTCCTAATTGACTGACTCGGTGGCTCAGTGGTTAGTGCCCTTGACTACTGATCCGAGAGTTGTGGGTTCGATCCCCATACAGGGCAAGCATTTGTGTGATGATCAAATTTGTTTGCTCTGTGTCTGGGTGTTAAATATATCTATATATGTATGTATTTAAACGTATATAAATATGTTTATCAGTCTCTGGTAACCCATAACACAGGGAATCCTACTTTGGGGCCAGATGACCTTGTGTGATTTGTCCGGGTTTTTTTTTTTTTTTTAATCTGTCTACCTACCAAATTTCAGCCAGATCCGTTCAATAGTTTTTGCGAGAAAGAGTAACAAACATACATCCATATATTCTTACAAACTTTTGCGTTTATAATAAGTAGGGGTTTTGGGACATGTAACTCTAACAAAAGTATTGATAATTATAAAAAGAAATACTTATCGGGAAAATTATCTTTGCAAACCCTGAGTAAGTTTCAAAAAATCTATTTAACGATATGCTAACGATAGGGTACGCGAAAAAAAAATACCGTCACTTTACATGTAGGGGAGATGTCTTAACAGACTTTAAACCAAAACTCTATAGGGGTTCAGATTTCTAAATTTAATGATTTTAAATATAAGATTTTGTACGTTTATCCGACGCTCTTACGGTGCAGGAAAACATCGTGAGGAAACCTGCACACGCCTTCGAAGAAACTAGAAGGTTGTGCGTGAAGTCGACCAACCTGCACTGGGCCCGCGTGGTCGACTAATGCCCGCGATTGCCCTAATTCAGGGTAGGCTCGAGCTCCTCGGTGGGGACGTATATGAGCTGATATGATGAAATACAAGATTTATAGCTGTAAATAGTCTTTGAACAAAACGGCTTTGACGCACCGACAGAAAGACAATTAAGTAGGTAATGTAAAACTATAAGGGTTCCTAGTTAAGACTAAGGAACACTAAAAATGGAAGTCCATAAAAAAAATTGGTTAACCAGCTAGTCAATTCGTATGAAGTGTTTGATATAGTTTGTAAAACAGTCTTCATGCGAGCGTGGAAATTAGTTTCCTCCAGATCCCTCAGGAACTATGTCTCGCTATGCTAATTAGTAGTTTGTACTAATACACTATACAATCTCAGGTTATGTATGTCCAACTATCTGCAAAAATGTCAACAACCACTATCATACACTATACAATCTCAGGGTATGTATGTCCAACTATTGCAAAAATGTCAACAACCACTATCATACACTATACAATCTCAGGTTATGTATGTCCAACTATCTGCAAAAATGTCAAC
Organism: Coleophora flavipennella; assembly: GCA_947284805.1. Classification (NCBI taxonomy): domain Eukaryota; kingdom Metazoa; phylum Arthropoda; class Insecta; order Lepidoptera; family Coleophoridae; genus Coleophora; species Coleophora flavipennella. The sequence goes on from OX369260.1 coordinate 3,079,262, forward strand.
AACCACTATCATACACTATACAATCTCAGGTTATGTATATCCAACTATCTGCAAAAATGTCAACAACCACTATCATACACTATACAATCTCAGGTTATGTATGTCCAACTATCTGCAAAAATGTCAACAACCACTATCATAGACTATACAATCTCAGGGTATGTATGTTCAACTATCTGCAGAAATGTCAACAACCACTATCATACAATATACTATCTCAGGGTATGTATGTTCAACTATCTGCAAAAATGTCAACAACCACTATCATACAATATACTATCTCAGGTTATGTATGTCCAACTATCTGCAAAAATTTCAACAACTACTATCATACACTATAGAATCTCAGGGTATGTATGTCCAACTATCTGCAGAAATGTCAACAACCACTATCATACAATATACTATCTCAGGTTATGTATGCCCAACTATCTGCAAAAATGTCAACAACCACTATCATACACTATACAATCTCAGGTTATGTATGTCCAACTATCTGCAAAAATATAAACAACCACTATCATACACTATACAATCTCAGGTTATGTATGTCCTACTATCTGCAAAAATGTCAACAACCACTATCATACACTATACAATCTCAGGTTATGTATGTCCTACTATCTGCAAAAATGTCAACAACCACTATCATACACTATACAATCTCAGGTTATGTATGTCCAACTCCAGACTGTCCACTTCCAATGTTTCCGCTCCACTTGAGGAACTTCTAACAAAACGCGTCGAAACGGAAATAAAACAAAACTTTGTTTATTTTGTTATTTTTATAAAAACTTCTGATCAATGTACAAAACTCTAGAATGGGTAGTAAATAAATAGATTTTCAGGGACACAGCCTTAGTCTTCCAGATTTTTTTTATTTCACGATTGGTAAGCCCTTGGCATCATCTCACTCTTAGATGAGATGAGTATCCTTCATAATTATCATTATCATATCAGCCGAAGGACGTCCATTGCTGGACAAAGGCCTACCCCAAGGATACATAACTCATGCTATTGTATACATAACAGACCGGGGTCAAGATCGGATTAATGAAGACTAAAGGGCTAGAGTGGTGGACCCCCAATGAATTTTTCGAGCCATTTACGTTTCTTATACACGGCAAAAAGCAACAATGGCTTAAAGTAAAGAAGGCTACTAATCGTTAAACCTTTTTAGGTAATTACCGCTCTTATGATCACTTAACTTGCATGATTGACACAACCACGCAAGTATCACTGATCTACGAACGCATCACATGCTGTACAATATGCTAGATTGTAAAGCGCTATGGATCTTTCAGAACCTTTTTAGCCGACTGCTTAAAAAGGACGGTAAAGGTTTTCGGGTACATGTATGTATGTCTGTTTCTTTGGCTGAGCCTGTAATCTAAACGGCTTTATGGATTTTGGTGTGCAAAGTGTCGTTAGATTCATCTTGATCAGACTTGAGTGACATAGGATACATTTTATCCAGACGGGCTTTTAGTTTTAATCAAATAAGGGATCGGACTGCTAGTCATTTGAGTTACTTTTTATGATCTTTCAAAAACAAAGTTTTGTTCTAAAAATGTTTGAAATACCCACAAGTGACGTCATAGATTTTAAGAGTCATTGGCGAACTTATTTTGTGAATTTGATCCATTCAAAATTGAAGACGTGATGGAAAAACAAAACAAGTAAGGTTTTTTGCAACTTCAAGAGGGGAGCAATTTAGGAAATCATATTTCAGATTTTATTTTTGATGCATTCCGATCCCCTATTGGTGAGGTTTATCACGCCAGATCTGTTCGCTTGGTAAATTTTATGAAATCTACATCCAGTGTATTTGAAATGTGTACATCACTGTCCACGACATATTGTGGCAAGTTGTAGTTACGTAATTCTTTCGGAATGTTTTCCTTTTCACGCAAAGCGATACAAAATCTTTCCAAAGTTTAAAAAATATTACCCTCTCTTCCAAGTTTTAGTTCGGCTGCTCAGTAAGATGTAAATGTAGTACTTAATGAGCCTGCTTTGGCATGTGATGATGATGATGATGACCACCATCACGACAGTCAAAAGACATCCACTGCTGGACATAGGGAGTTTGGGAGGTTGTCCGTAATCGCCACGCTTGGCGTACGAGTAAGTGATTGCAGTGTGCAGAATGGTAGATCAGTATGTGGAAATGACGTTTTTTTTTATTCACAATTGGTAAGCCCTTGGCATCATCTCACCTGATGGTAAGTAACGATGATACCGAAGATGGAAGCGGGCTTACAAAGATTCCCCAAATGCAATGGAGAACTGGCTATCTTCAAGCCGGAACACATCAATGTTGTTAACACTGATGTTTGGCGGCAAGACTTAGTGGTAGCTAGCCAGGCGGGCTTGGAAAATGCTCTACCACCAACCAAACCGAGTCTTACAATTTGACCCCGCCGGAATCGAACCCGCGACCTCACGGTGTGAAGCGAATGGACTAACCATTACGCTACGGAGGCGGTTACTAACCATTACGCCACGGAGGCGGTTGACGGCTGCTGCTCATCCTCTGGTTTTTGATCCCTTAGTTGCTTCTTAAGATTACCTCGAGATGGATGGGTACTATTCTGGGGCCGCACGCATCACAGTCCAAAAAATTGTGTAGTGCTGGACTGGAAATAAATAAGAATTATCATCATAGCAACCAATAATTGGCAATAGCAAAGTGTCTACTCAATATATTCGAAAAGTATGGATTCAATGTGGCATGCAATTTTTGTATTAAAGCAGAACTACGTTTGTATGGAAACTCGAGCCTCCTGGGGACCCTTAAGTACTAATATTTTTAGCAAAAGCTTATACTGTTTTTTGATTCCATAATATAAAGATTGTATAATGTTAATTTTGACTGATCCATTGGCGTAGTTGTCAGGGCTCCCTGCTTGCTTTGCCAAGGGTCGTCGGTTTGAGGGTCGAGTTAAAATATTGTTATGACGATCAAGGTTGTTTGCTCAGCAATTATAAGTTAACTCCAAAAATTAATTAATTCATAAAGTAACTAATTAACACTGTCCTCCCAAACTCAGAATGAAACGAGAGCTAGTAATCCCGGAAACCCTGGGCTGGGATGTTCCCGGTGTGGCCATTAACACGTCACGGATTGTTTACACGCATTAGCGCATTAGATTAGGGTTGCCAGATTAAATTAAAATGATTTCTGGCCAATAAAAAGTTCGATAAAATTGTATTAGATAATTTCTATTAAAGCCAGAACTTTGCGATAAGACAAGTATGTACTGATTAAAGTTTATATTTGTTAGCCATAGTTAAGTAGATAGATGGTAGAACGAAATAATCCTTATTTGTGATATTATAAATGTGAAAATCTGTTTGTTAGTTTGTTTGTTACCTTTTCACGCTTGAACACCTTGACCAATCTTGATGAAATTTGGCACACAGGTAGTCTGTGTCACGAGGAAGAACAAATGCTATTTTTTATCCCATGAAAATAGCATAGTTCGATGCAGTTCCTAAGGGAACTGAAAAAAATAGTCTTTAATTGGTTAATTTCTTTATCATCGCATTGGAACAATGGATTGTAGTGATTTTTTGCACAGAGATAGTTGACGGATTGAGAAATGATATATTAATAGAATAGCCCGATCTGGAATAGGGATCTGGAGAAAAAAATTCCACACTCGCGAGCCGCTTGCAGCTCGCGCACCACTCACTCTCAAATACAGTCATAAAAACGATGTGCACGCGAGCGAAGCCGCAGGAAAAAGCTTGTAATAATATAATTTTCAGGGAAAAATTACACACAGTCCCAAACTAGGAGTCATATGCATATTACTTATGCGTAATTCATAGCTGGGGCTTTTTCTTAATTTTAGACACCAAAGTCGAAAACTTTCAATGTCATTCGATGAAATTTTTAGTCCACATCAAAAAGTCATCATCATCATCATATCAGCTCATATACGTCCCCGCCGAGAGGCTCGAGCCTACCTTGAATTAGGGAGATCGGGCCTTAGTCGACCACGCGCTCCCGTGGTGGCTTGGTAAAAAAGTACATCATTTGAATTTTACGGCGATAAATTATGTGACTCTTGATATTGATAAACATGTTGCCTTTTCAATTCAATTCAACTGTATATTTTTAACCCCCGACGCAAAAAAGAGGGGTGTTATAAGTTTGACCGCTATGTGTGTGTGTGTGTCTGTGTGTCTGTCTGTGTGTCTGTCTGTGGCACCGTAGCGCTCAAACGGGTTAACCGATTTGGATGCGGTTTTTTTTATTTACAAGCAGGTTTTTTGGCGATGGTTCTTAGATACGTTTTATCAAAATCGGTTCAGCCGTTTCAAGGTCATCAGCTCTTTTGTTATCGGGGGTTAAAAACAGAATACAACTGATTTACTTTACTACAACTAATTAGTAATAACTTCACAACTTAGCGGTCCCCCTACGCGACGACTCTTGGATCAAAATATTACTACTTAAATTAAACTCAAAGGGTCAATACATATTATTGTTTACTTTTTAGAGGTTTTTGTCGGGGGTTTTTTTGTAAGTTTGTTACGCGATATCTTCGCAGGTTATGAACCGATTTTCGTAATTGTTTTTTTTATTCAATAGGTTTTTCAGCCAGGTTAGTTTCACTTACATTTTGTCAAAATCCAGTAAAGTTTTTTTTTACAAGCTTTCATTTAACTTGCAATGTATGTATGTTCAAGTGGAATCTTGCAACTTAAATTTGACCCACTTCCTGGTTTCCGACTGAGTTAAATTTTTGCATGCATAATATGTATATCGCATGACAATACAATATTAAAAGCTTTTACATATTTTTTTTAAGTTTTTCGAAAATTATTTAGGAAATTAACAAAAACAAAAAATCTACCAAAATAATAATTATACTTGGTTGAGTTTCGATTGTAGTCAGTTTTCTTTAACGATTTTAGCGTTTCCTATTATTAAGTAGTAAAGTGCTTTCTGTCCCTTCTTACTTAATATTATTTTCAGATTTTATTTGACATTTCATTCGCCACGACCGCGTTAAGCCGTTGGTGCCGGTTGCTATCGCTAGATCGCTGTCGTAAAGCCTTAGATACTGTTTTAAAACTTTTGATCGTTGGGCCCAACGGTCCCTTTACACACCTCCACCAATCGGGACCCATGACCCAGCAGTGTGGACGTTATTGGTTGCTAACGAATAGTTTATTTGACACAGTGAACCCTCCTTTTAGTTTTTCTGTAGTCGGTAAAAACATCCCTGTTAATCTGTACAAATCTATCGACACCTCGCACTCCAAAATCTAACAAGCCGTTTTGGCCACATGCGGTAACAATGAAACAAAACGAAAAATATACATATTAATTATTGAATGTCATTAATGCCTTTGACAAGAGTAGGCCAGCTCACACGGACAGCACCCGCTCAAGAGTATAACGCGAGAGTCAGCCATCGCTCCCCTCAACCATATTAGAAGGAAAGGAACGAACCGGCTTCGATGTTTTGACAACCCTAAACCTTTAACCCTCGGGTTGGCGCATATGGGTTTAATGCCTCACACACACACACACAGATACATGCATACATACATACATGCATACACACATACATACATACGGGTAGCTCAAGTTTTTGTGCTACTTAGGCAGATTACTCCATTACAGTGAATGTTGCATCTGTTTATTTTATTCTTCATGAACGTCACGCGATAGTCCCACCCCCGCGCACTCCTTACGACCCCGAGCAGAACGTGACAGTCATTTGTTTTGACTAGCTGTTCTAGTGCGATACATAATACTTTTCATGATTCAATATATTTATTCAAAATAGTTGCAAATTACACTGTTTTTGATAGTCATTTTTGACTATCAAATACAGTGTGATAATAACAAAAATCCATTTATGAAAAATCAAGAAATAAACAATCATTAGTTAATAACGTCAAAATTCAATCCTTGATATAACCCAGATAATGTCACAAAGTTATTAAACTAATATTATAAAGGTGAAAGTTTGTGAGTGTGTGAGTGTGTATGTTTGTTACTTCTTCACACAAAAACTACTGAACTGATCTGGCTGAAATTTGGTAGGTAGACAGATTAGGACCTGGATTAACACATAGGCTACTTGCATGCGGCTCGCGCACTGCGCACCCTCGAAAAGTCAAAGAAACGATGTCCATGCGGGTAAAGCCGCAGGAAATAGCTAGTACATAATAATCATTGAATGTCATTAATGCCTTTTACAAGAGTAGGCCAGCTCACACGGACAGCACCCGTTTAAGAGTATAACGCGAGAGTCAGCTATCGCTCCCCTCAACCATATTAGAGGGAAAGGAACGATCCGGCTTCGATGTTTTGACAACCCTAAACCTTTAACCCTCCGGCTGGCGCGTATGGCTTTAATGCCTCACATACACTTCACGTACTAATGCCGAAATGAAGATAACAACGCGACGCGCAGCAGTAATTTAGTCTCAGCACGTATCCTGTTTTGCTAACAAAGATAAAGTTGCATGGATACGTAAGATAATTATATAATTTTGAACAAAAAAAACCCAATTCAAACAGGAAACTAAGGTTCCCCTTGATTTCTTTGGGATGCCATCATGAGATCCTGGTTTCCTTTTCATGGTACCACCCTTGAGATATCTTCTTTCCAACAAAAAAAGAATCATCATAATAGGTTCATAAGCGACGAAGTTATCCGCGAACACACATAAAAAAAAATATACGGGCGAATTGAGAAACCTCCTCTCTTTTTTGAAGCCGGTTAAAAATACAATAGTCAATGATTTTTTGAAGTGAAAACTTCTTTGCACGTTAGGCTTTTTTTGAGATGGGAAAAAACCATTGAACTTGCGAAGCCGTTACCGACACGTCACCAAGAACAGGGTCAAAACTTTGTTAACCTACTCGTTCACTAGGAATACTCAGAGGGTTAAAACTTATAAAAATGAAAAACTTTTCACTTTTGTTGGAACTCCCGGAGTGGTTAGGTTATTTTTTTCTGTAATCTTTACCTCAAATTAAGTTTTATGTTATTAAAAAACTGTACAAGTAGCCATTCGGATGCAAGAACGTAGAGCGTGGAATTTAATCATTTTATTACTCGGCTGGGATTTGAACCCAGGCCTTGTATAAGTTCGTTAGCACGTTTATATATTTTTACTGCTAGCGGAGCGGCTGGCACACCGCGCACCCATGTGATTATTTGTTATAATAGAGCCCATAGTAACTAGTAGATACTTACTTACTGTATCAGAATTTCAAGTGGCCAGCTATTACAGTTATACAACGTGTTAGATAAAATAGAACATATTTTTGAGAGAAAACTTAAATTTTGTTGAAATCACAAAAAAGAAAAATCTGTACTCCTCACGGAAAAACCTTCTGGCAAGAATATTTTTTAATTTGTATTAAAATTTACCTAGAATTGCTTATAATATGTAAACGTATAGAGAAATGAAGGAGATAGTGTAGGAGAGAGAGACCTGGAAAGAGCTACACCGACAAGAGAACGGCTCTTAAATTATAATGATGATGATGTGAGGTGCCATTTTAGAGATTTTCAAGATATAAAATTTCTAATATTTTATTAATGTACCTATAAGATTTCTCGATTGCGCCGACAGTGGTAAATTAAAATCTTAGAAAAAAATTGGTAACACATGAAGTAGAGATAAAAATATTGCGGAGGTGTAATAACCATTTTTCGAATTAGGGATCCTATTGTGGCTGTTTGCTAGAAAAGTATCTTATCCTAACATCCTCTATCCCTTTTCATCTTTGAGCCATAAGTGCCTTTCTTCTCTCATCAATACAGAAGGACAATTACTGTTCAGCTCTCGCGTGCTCACGCGCTGCGCTTCTGCGCTCTAGTATTACGAGATAAATTAATTAAGTACTTATGCATATTTTTTTTGGGTTTTTGTTAATAACTTTTCTTTGTGTGTGAACTTTTTATTTGCTTACTAATTAAATAATTGGACAAGAAAGCTGCGCATGCATTCTTCAAAATCTGCCGCACATTCGACTGATGAGTCCTAGTATCCTAATTTACCTAATTCCTAGTTTTATTGTTATTTTTTAAATTTAGAATGAATTATTGTATGAACATAGAAAAAGTGTGCAAACAGTCCCATTTGCAAATTTTAAGCTTTAAAGTTGTATTTTTGTTATAGTCAAGTGTCTCCTCCCCTCTTACCAGCTAAACTGCTGTTTGAGGAAATCTATAAAAAAGTTGGAAATAGACATATTATAATCAGTTTACAAGAAAAAATATCACGGTGAAGTAGATTTTCTTAGTTTAGAAGTAAACCAATATAGATAAAATCTTCTTTAACAACTGGAAAAATAACTTTGTTTTTGAAACACGGAAACACTTGTTTACTGAAATACGGAACCCTATTTTCGTGTGGTCCGACGCGCACTTGGCCACTTTTTTAATATAACGATGTATACTTTATTGATATAGGTTCATTCGTTAAGTAGTTACGAGGGAATATAGAAACGGATATTCCGCAGTCGGGTAACTATTTTAAAAATAACTACACGTACGAGTTCAACGTATGTAGTTATGTACCTATTAAACGACACAGACAAGAAAAAAAAATTAACTTGGCCTTCCTAAAAACTACTAAGAAACGAAAATAGATCAACACAGAAGAATCCTTATTAATATTATAAATGTGAAAATGTGTTTGTTTGTTTGTTACCTTTTCACGCCTCAACGCCTTGCCAATCTTAATGAAATTTGGCATGCAGGTAGCCTGTGTCACAAGGAACGACATAGGCTACTTTTTATACCGTGAAATAAGCATAGCCCGATACAATTCCCGAGGGAACTGAAAAATACTCTTTTTTGGTTAATTTCTTTAACATCGCAACGGATCAATGGATTGTGAGATTTTTTGCACCGAAATGGTTGAGGGGGTGGTAAATGACATGATTTAGTAATAAGCATATCCTGACATAGTTCCCGAGGGATCTGGAGAAAACTCATGTCCACGCTCGCGAGCCGCTAGCGGCTCGCGCACAGCGCCCCCTTTAAGTCAGTCACAAAAACGATGTCCACGCGGGCGAAGCCGCGGGCATAAGCTAGTCATACATATAATCAGAGATATAAGAGAACGTCGACTTGACGGGATCCATAGAAGAAACGCAAACGAATCAGAATAAATAACAAAAATAAGAGAGCAATGAATATCGATCCGATGAGCAATTGAATGGCTAAATATAGGGTCTTAAAAAAGGTATGCACTTTTTTTTAACTGTAGCTTGTACACATGAAACTGAACATTTTTCCGTAAGAAACCCATGGTCAATTCGCATTTATTATTTTTTAATTAAATTATCAACTGCTCAGAATACAACTCCCAGCTGGTATCCGCGTATTGACAAAGTTCAATGACCGCGGCGGCCCGGCACGCCGCCGCCCCGCGCCGCGGCGTATTCTGGCGTATTGCGTGCAATTTAATAATTTTAAATAAAAAACAAAAGCGTATAAAAAACAAAACCATGGATTTCGTGGGGAAAGTTGTTCAGTTTCATGAGTACATGCTCCAGTTAAAAAAAGTGCGTACCTTTGTTAAGACCCTGTATACGAGGTGACTTTATTTAGACCCCACCTTGTATGGCACGTAACTTTTTGTCACCTTGTATGCGAAGGGTTAAATATTATTATAGGTGGAGACTTCAACATAAATATTTTAAATAGCAATTAACAAACAAAGCGATTCGTAGACACGCCTTCTTCCAACTTAAAAAAACACCCACACGTGTAAACCTCACCTCATCGTCATGCCTAGATTTAATATTAGGTCTTTACATATCAAATTGCCGATTGTATTAAAAAGTTTAAAAATGAAAAATAATATTCAGAACAATAGTTAATTAAACATAATTTATTATCAAAATAGCATTATACTATTGAAAATTAAACGGTGGTTAATATATGCCTATTCTTTAGATATTTTAAGAGCACGGTGGCCTTAAACCCATGAAGTCAGGTTTTCTTACCTGAAAAAACCGCCTTTATTGAGGCAAACAATACACATTTTTTAATTTTAAAGCTCTAGAGTTATCGCAGGAGTTTCTTTGTTACTAATGTCATATTTGAGAATACACCACATTAGATTTTGTCACTTTCAGGAAAATTCAAGAAAATTAATTTAGTTATATAAAAAATTGCCCCACCTGACCCCTAAGAAAACGCCTTTGTTCCATTAAATGGTACATAGCTCGGGAGATTGGAACATGAAAGACATGTCTTTAGTTACTAATAAAAGACCATAAGTAGTGTCACTATAAATTGTAACAACTATATTACTCAGTTTTGACACTAAATATTATCTTATCTTATCTTATAAAGTCAATAATAAAAAACAGTAACTTTTTTATTTTCAATAAAAATTGGCATTGAACTTCATAAACTGAATCGGCAATTTCATAGGTAAAGACCACACACACACATTTACAATTGATAAAAACATGAAAACTATATCAACAGGTAAGAATTCGGTTTCTGTGACCATAGAGATAAGGTACTAAAAATTAACTAACAGAGGAAACTTTTAGCCTGGCTCACAACAAAACGTTTATTTAACAATAGGAATGTCGACCTAGTAAACTGGCAGGAGTTTATGTCCTTCACCAAAACAGTAAACGAAAACAACGACGCCTTCAAAGATAAGCTAATGTGTATATGTAATAAATGCATACCAACCAAACAAAAAACTGAAAATAAAATATAAAAATTCTGGTTAACCAAGGGTACCAAAACATCTTGCAAAAATAAAAAGTACTTAAAAATCATTATACTAGGTACAAACAAAATACGAAGTTTTAAAACTATATTATAAAAAATACGAAAATCTATTAAAACAAACTGTCATCATCATCATATCAGCCGAAGGAAGTCCACTGCTGGACATAGGCCTCCCCCAAGGATCTCCACGACGACCGGTTCTGCGCTGCCCGCATCCAGCGGCTTCCCGCGACCTTCACCAGGTCATCGGTCCACCGAGTGGGAGGCCTGCCTACACTACGCTTTCCGGTGCGTGGTCGCCACTCGAGAACTTTACTGCCCCAACGGCCATCTGTTCTACGAGCAATGTGCCCCGCCCACTGCCACTTAAGTTTAGCAATTCTGAGAGCTATGTCGGTCACTTTGGTTCTCTTACGGATTTCCTCGTTTCTGATTCGATCACGCAGAGAAACTCCGAGCATAGCACGCTCCATTGCCCTTTGGGTGACCTTGAGCCTTCTTATGAGGCCCATAGTAAGCGACCATGTCTCAGTTCCGTACGTCATCACTGGCAACACACATTGGTCGAAGACCTTGGTCTTAAGACACTGCGGTATCTGGGACGTAAAGATATTGCGAAGCTTCCCGAACGCTGCCCAGCCGAGTTGGATTCGACGATTGATCTCTTTCTCGAAGTTGGACCTACCTAACTGGACTGTTTGTCCCAGGTATACATATTCGGTAACAACTTCGAGTGTAGAGCCTCCAACCTTCAGAGGAGTAGGTATGACACGGACACTTGACATAATTTTCGTCTTGTCCATGTTCATTCTAAGACCCACTTGTTGAGAGGCTCTACTGAGGCCATCGAGCATTGTGCCTAAGTCGTCCATAGTCTCAGCCATGACCACGATATCGTCAGCGAATCGAAGGTGGGTGATGTACTCGCCGTTGATATTGATGCCGAGTCCACCCCAGTCCAAAAGCTTGAAAACATCTTCCAGGGCGGCGGTGAACAGTTTCGGAGATATAACGTCTCCCTGCCTCACCCCTCGCTGCAGCTGGATAGGTTCCGAGTTTTGATCCTGGAGGCGAACCGACATGGTGGCGTTTTCGTACAAACACTTCAGCACTTCGATATATCGATAGTCAATTTGGCACCTCTGGAGAGACTGTAATACAGCCCAGGTTTCGACCGAATCGAAGGCTTTCTCATAGTCCACGAACGCCAAGCATAGTGGCTGATTGTACTCTTCGGTCTTCTGTATAATCTGCCGCAGCGTATGTATGTGGTCTATGGTACTAAATCCTTTTCGGAAACCGGCTTGTTCGGGAGGCTGGAAGTCGTCAAACCTGCGTGCGAGACGATTCGTAATGACCCTCGAAAACAGTTTGTAGACATGGCTCAGAAGTGAAATGGGTCTGTAGTTCTTCAGCAGGGTATTGTCGCCCTTTTTGAAGAAAAGCACGACCACACTTCTGTGCCATGCCTTAGGCGTTTGTCCCTCAAGTATAACGGAATTAAATAATTTCTGAAGAGCTTTAAGTACCGGTGTTCCACCTGATTTCAGAAGTTCAGCCGTAATTCCATCATCACCCGGTGCCTTATTGTTTTTAAGCTGTTTAAGAGCCATTGTAATCTCGTACAGGCTGACGTCCGGGATATCTTCGGTATAGTGTCGGGTAAGTCTAGCTCTTGGGTCTTTAGCCAGATCGCTGACAGGCAGACGTGTGGTCGTGTACAATTGTCCGTAGAACTTCTCAACTTCTTCCAGCAACTCAGTCTTAGACGATATGATCCTGCCGTCCTCAGTCTTCAGCTTGGTCAGTTCGCTTTGACCAACAGACAGATCTCTAGCGAACACTTTTGAGCCTTTGTTGTTCTCAATCGCCTCTTTAATACAATTTGTATTAAAGTGGCGCAAATCGCGAGTTAGAGACTTAGAGATCTGCCTGTTTAGTTGCCGATATTGAGTAGCGTCTTCAGAGGACTGCAAAACCAATCTGCGTCTTTCTTCCATGAGGCTGCTGGTGAAGTCAGAGATTTTTTTGGTTCTGTTTGAACGGCGAGTTTTGAAAATCTTAGACCCGACCGTTTGGACAATTTCCACGAACCTGTCGTTATAATCGTCCACATTCTCGCAGTCTCCTAGGCATTCGAAGCGATTGTGCAACTCGAGCTGAAAGTTTTCGGGGTTTTGGAGCTGGATGGGCGCTGGTCGGAGTGTGGACTTCATCAGTCGACATCTTTCTAGCTTGGTCTTTAGATTCAATGTGCCTCTTACCATTCGGTGATCGCTTCCTGTTTTGACTGAGTTGATCACAGAGACATCATTGAATATTTGCCTTCTTGTCGACAAGATGAAGTCGATCTCGTTCTTCGTTACGCCATTGGGATGCAACCATGTCCACTTTCGCTGTTTAGGCTTTTTGAAGAAGGAGTTCATCATAAAGAGGCCCTCCTTCTCCATAAAGTCGGCCAGCAGCTGGCCACGTGCATTTCTCTCTCCATATCCAAATTGCCCCACTCTCAGCTCACCATCACTTCGTTTGCCCAGTTTCGCGTTAAAGTCCCCCATAACAATGGTGTATTGAGTCCGGGAGCTATTATGTAGAGCTCTAGAGATATCCTCATATAGGAGCTCCACTTCATCGTCGGAGTGTTGCGCGGTCGGTGCATATACCTGAATAACTTTCAGCGAATACCGTTTGGTAATTCGGAGAATAAGGTACGCTACCCTCGTCGAAACACTCTCGATCCGGATCACATTGTTAATGAGGGACTTGTGGACTAGAAACCCGACACCACCCTCGGACAGTTGGTCGCCCTCCCGGAAATAGAGCAGGTTTCCGGATTTAAGGATTATGGTGTCCTCCCCCTCTCTTCGGACTTCACACAATCCTACGATGTCCCATCGTAACCTGCTCAATGCTTCCTCGAGTTCTGTTAGCTTTACGTCGGTTCGCAGTGTGCGCGTGTTGTAGGTTGCCAGGGCCAGAGGTCTTTTGTTGAGGTAGCCTGGCATCTGCCGGGGATTCTTCGCACCCCATGCCCCGCCGTTACCTTGACCGCTACCGGAGCCAGGAATAGCGGGGCCGCCGGGGACTAGGGGCCGTTTTTTCTTTGTGTCGGTCATTTGGGGGGTGTTGCCGTAATCGCCACGCTTGGCAGGCGGGTTGGCGATCGCAGTGTTGCAGATTGGCTGCAAATCACGGAAAGACGCTGCTGCCCATCCTCCGGTTTGAGTCCCTTAGTCGGCTCTTACGACACCTATTGGATGAGATAGGATGGCCCTATTCTAAGCCGGGAACCATACGGACTAGCCGGGAACCATACGGACTGTAATAAAAACTAACAAACAAACTGTAATAAAAGCAAAAAGAATTCAATCTCTTCTTTCTTCTTTCTCCATGCCTCTTCCCTTGTTATTCGGAGTCGGCCCTCTGAATATGTTTGCGCGATTCGGCTCTTGCATTTAGATCCGCTGGGATTAATTTACTATTTTTTTCTAGGTTTCTCGACCAAGTAGCTTTTGGGCATCCTCGTAGTTGTTTTCCCATGTCAAATTTAAGCAAAAAGAATTGAATAAGCAAAAAAATAATTAAATAACAAAGTTAAAACAATGTGGATTATTACAAACGAACGTTCCAACAAAAAAACCTAAACGATATAAAACTAATCTACAAATAAAAATTACAATAACCATCTATCACAAACAGATCAAATAGCAATCGCGCTCGCTACCTATTTAACCTAAATAAGACATTTATCAACAAACGCCTTTTCACCAGTTAACCCAACAGCGCCGCGCGGCCGGCTGGTACTGCAGCCGACCCTGACAACAATTTTTCACAGCCCAGTAAGCCTCAGCAAAACAAACAAGATTACAAAAAATCTAAACAATAAACACAGCTACGGTATAAACGAGCTACCACCTTACTTAACCCTTCGCGTGCCTAGTGGGGTCCAATGGACCCCACTCGATACAAAATCTGTCATAACTTAACAAAAACAAACTTGTCTGACCTTTGACATACAGTAGCTTCCGGAAATGAACCGTACGTACTAATAATCTCCTCCCCAAAGTTTTAAGCCGGCTTTCTTCCGAGATTAAAAAAATGTGTCGATAAATTTACAGCGCCCTTTTATTTTATTATAAACCAAACTTTCATCGAAGGTTCATTTCCGCAGTCTCTGAAACAGACTATACTATAGCCGTTCCAAAAAGAGAAGCTATAACCGACACAAATAATTACCGCCCTATAGCCATACTACCGACAGCATCGAAAATTCTAGAAAAAGCTACGACCGCGCCAACTGTTTCTGCGAAAAATTCAAAATATTTGATAACAGCCAGAACGGTTTCAGAAAAAAAGGGTCAACAACCCTTGCCGTCCACATATACATGTAGGAAGTACTCAATGTAAACACGCCGTAGGAATTTTGTTAGATATGACAAAAGCCTATGATAGAGTGCAACATGACATTTTATTGAACAAAATGCTGGGAATAGGAATTCGTGGCAATGCCCATAAATGGTATGAAGAAATCAAAACTATGATTAGGAAACAGGCGGAATAAAATGTATTAGAATCTATCCATTGTGTACAAATGCGTCTATACCACAGGGCTGCGTAATTGGATGCCTAATGTTTTACAGTTTGTCATTTTTCTTTTATTATCCGAAAAAATACATTTCGTGGTTTTTGAATACTGAAAAAAAAATGTACTGAAGACAAGTCAGTATGGCCAATGAGCCTTAGCCTGCCCTGAAAAGGGCAAACAAACAAAGGAAAATATAAATTATAAAAAAGTGAAAAAAATATAGTTATTTTTTTAAATTAATAAATAAGAAATTGAGTTTTGCTATAAGTGGTGTAAGTGTGTTTTATGTGTGTAGTCTGCTTGAGTCATCCATCAAAGACTCCCAGAGGGTAATATTATTCTTTTTAAGGCACATAAAAACTTGTTTTTTTCTTAATCTATATTTCTTTTTTTCATCACAACACATTCTTCGCTCTTTCGTCGATCGCTAACGCTCGCTCCTCAGTCGCTTGAAAGCAAAAATAGGAAAATAAAACATTTCGTGCTAATTTAAAAACGCAATGGCGTGGATTTTATTATTATGTTATAGAACCAGTGTTGCCAGACGTCCCGATTTTGGCGGGACGTCCCGATTTTTAAATCAAAATTAAATGTCCCGCGCGGGACAGGCCAAGTCACGCTTTTCGGGGATAACTCGACCGTGCGTGCAGCGTGCTAAGGCAGCGTGCTAAGGCAGCGTGCTAAGGCAGCGAGGCCGGGACACCATTTTTTTCTAATGAATAAAACTTTTTTGACTTTGATTTCTGTTTTTATTATTTTTATTTAGTAGACTTAACTAGGTATGTACCTAACGATAGGGTAAATCTGATTTTAAATATTATATTTTATTAAAATTAATTTCTATGACCATTTTTGCTATCTATTCACGTAAACGTAATTTAAAACTCAAATAAAAAGATAAATATATAGAAACTTTTGATTATATAACGTTTTTTTTACTATGTCCCGCTTTCGACGAAAGAATCCCGCTTTTTTCACTCAAAAAGTTTCAAAATCCCGATTTGGCAAATAAAAAATCTGGCAACGCTGTATAGAACAGATGGCAGTTGGATTACTGAAGTTATTTTTTTTATTAAAAATTTGAGTGCGTTTGACTATATCTCACTTGATGGTAAGTGACGATGTAGTCGAGGATGGAACACGCAAACTCAAATAATGCGTATTCACTCGCGCCTTGAAGATACCCAAATTGTAGGAGTTGGCATACACAGACACAGGCAAGGAGTTCCACTCCATCGCCGTGCCGACCGCGCACTGGAAGACGAAGCGTAGGCAGGCCTCCCACTTTGTGGACTGATGACAAGGTCACGGAAGCCGCTAGATGCGGGCAGCATAGGATCGGTCGTTGTGGAAATCCTTTGTGGAGGCCTTTATCCAGCAATGGACATCTTTCCGTTGATATGATGATGATGAGGGAACAAAACTGGAAAGATTTCGCGGGCAATACAACATCTGGAGTGTGAGCGTCGGTGGCGTAACGGCTAGGGCCGCCGCCTCCTGTCCGGGAGGTCGTGGTTCGACTGATATGATGATGATGATCGTTGGGGTTACCTCACAAGTAAAGCGTGACGAGTAGTCAAAACATTTACAAATGTAACAACATTGATGTAGAACCTAGTCTCCATTCTTTCCCTAAAAAAAAAAAAAAATTCGCCAAACTCATCTCTTAATACAACCTATTTGTGATTATTTTTTTGTATGGATAGTAATTTTTTTAGAACTTCTAGTTGACACGGAAAACGTTGTTTTGCGATATGATATATACTTAACGACCTATTCCCATACCTACCAAATGCACATAAAAATTTTTATGGAAATCGGTCGAGCCGTTTCGGAGGAGTACGAACACAAAAACCGTGACACGAGATTTTTATACGCGTTCCTTTGGGGAACGTAGTTCAGTATGATGATTTCAAGCCCTATATAACAGGATTCACACAGATTGTTTACAGCCCGTAAACAAACAAAAGTTGAATTCAAAATTTACAACTCTTAAAATGTTATCCTCTCCCACTCTAATATATTTCCCAAGGAGACTACCAACAAGCATTATCATTTATGTATCTCGAGCCACCCCCCCTCCCCCCTACCCCCCCAAACCCCGCAGAACCACATAACCTAATCTAGTAGCCCTTAGCGATTCATTAAAACTTTGGGAGGCTGTGATTTCATAAACAAACTGTTGGGTGCGCGTATTTTGTTGGCAAAAAGTAGTTCAACTTTATTATTTTGTTAATTTTCCAGATTTTAAAGGTAAAGGGAGTTGTTTATCTTCAGTATAGGTACCTCCTACTCGTTTCAAACTTATAAGGGTAGTATTTAAACGCAAATCAAAAAACAAAATTCCTATTCCCATCAAAGTTACTGATTGCACAGCAAAACACTTACCCCAAAATAAAATTAATTAAACAACAATTTACGTTCGTGGCGCACCACTGTCTATCTTTAAGTATAGCGTTTGTCTGGTTTAAGCAAAACTGTTTTATTATTTCGTGAGTCAAATCTGCCACCCAGGAGGAAGGCCTCGACGGTGTAATCAATGAATCCTAACAAACCATTTATCGCTCGCTTCGCTCGCTCAACTCTAGTGCAGTTAAAAAGGATAGATTTTAATGTGAAATCAGTATTTTTGATATGATTGTCATAAATAAATGATGAAAATAAATTGATAAGTGATTAGTTGTTTGACGAGCAACTAAAATATACTAACTAATAATAATGAGCTCCAAATATAGCGAAAATTTTTGAATCCCGCACATCGACACATAGACAGACTTTAGTCACACCCCGGACACTTCATACAACGGGCGAAAAATGACATTTCTAAAACCAAATGACGCAACAAATGAAATCACGTCGAAATTCTATACGTTCGCGAACCAATCTGTATCAACCTAGGAGACGAGGGGGTGAGGTCGGAATCTAGAGAGCGGCAGGAAGTGTCCACACTGTATTTTGTAAAAATATGTATACTTTGATTTAGTTCTAAGGCTTTATTGAAATCGTGAAAATGCTCTTGAACTTTTTATACAGAGTCAACCAATCGGCTAATCACAATCACAATCTAAAAAATCAAATTACTGTGACAATTTCAAAAATTTATTGGCGAATTCAGCCGAGCAGTTTTATAAATTAACTTAAATAATTAAAAACTGTAAACATATCTGGATAAAAACTGAACTTCTATTTTTTGGCCAGTCGGGTAAAAACGTATCCTATGTCACTAACGACATCTCGCACTCCAAAATCCATCAAGCTGTTCAAACTA
Organism: Coleophora flavipennella; assembly: GCA_947284805.1. Taxonomy (NCBI): domain Eukaryota; kingdom Metazoa; phylum Arthropoda; class Insecta; order Lepidoptera; family Coleophoridae; genus Coleophora; species Coleophora flavipennella. Next base: position 3,097,863 of record OX369260.1, read on the forward strand.
CAGAGTGGGCCAAAGAAATAAATAACCCTTTTTTGGCTAGTAGAGTAAAAATGTATCCTGTCACAGGATCAAGAAAAATATAACGATCTCTCGTACTCCAAAATCCACCATTCCACAAATTGCAGAAAAGCGAGAGGAATGATGCAACACATCAAAAACTAGGTAGTTCAAAATAAACCTTAAAATAAAGATTGCATGCGATAATTTATAAGTTGGAATTAATCAAGAATTACCCAATTTTGAGAAACATTTTAATAAAAATATACCTAATAATTAGATACGTTCAAACACAAGAGGAACTCAAACTTATGGAAGTAAAAAGTTACACAACACTTCCGACTAATAACAAGAACCTACACGTATCTTCTCTTCAATTTTTACTAAACTTGAAAATTTGTGAGTTTCATCAACTCTTCGTTAATCAAAGTAACTAAACACTTACTTTAAGACTGATTATTTAAAACCTTAATCAGTTAACGTCAATTATAATAATTGCTGAAGAAGATTTTTTCATTTCCGAATGCGTAAAGTATTCGAGTCCATTCCTGAAAGAAACATGTTTTCATCATATCAACTCATATACGTCCCCACCGAGGGGCTCGAGCCTACCCTGAATTAGGGTGATCGGGCCTTAGTCGACCACGTGGGCCCAGTGCGGGTTGGTCGACTTCACATACAACCTTCGAGTTTCTTTGCAGATGTGTGCAGGTTTCCTCACAATGTTTTTCTTCACCGTTAAAGCAATCGGTGAGTTACGTATGTACGCAAGTTTCGAAAAACTTATTGGTACATTGGCCGTCCGGATTTAAACCCGGCACCTCTGGTTAGGAGGACTGAACCGTTACCGGTTGAGCCACCGACGCTTCCGCACCGACCGAAAGAAACATGTTTTAAATGTTAACATTCCAATATAAATGCTAACAGTAAAAAATAATTTGACTAGTCAGTGAATCAATTTGAACGTGCAGATCACGGTTTTTAAAACGTATCCTTATATTCACTCCATTTTACGATTTAATTACATCATAAACCTACACCAAGCCTATGAACTCTAAAAATTTAAGCTTTAATTTTACATTTACCTGAGCAGAATGTAGTATGTAATGTGAGTTGTCATTTCCGTACATTCAGGCAAGTTTAGTTGTGAAGCAGGATCCCATTCCTCCAAATCATCTACACGACCTTGCTGATCTGATAGGTTGGTGGCAGTATAAGTTCCAGGTAATATATTAAGTTGCCCGATTTGGGCTGTGCAGGAGCTGTTTTGATGTCAGACGTCTAAAAATATATAAAAAATAATTTATGTTTCCATTGTAGAGTTTACATAAATACAATTATTGTACTTCAGTAACCCATTTTTGTTTTGTAATACAATTAAGTTTTACTTTGTCATGGGCTCCAAGGCACAAAACAATTTTGTTTATCAGACAACATAACTCGGTTAAGATATCAAAGTTAGATAAACGTTTTTACTTATTTAAAGATGAGGCTTAAATAGTCTAAAATATGCTAAATTGAAACCGAAAACAACTTAAATACCTTTCTATTGAGACATAAATCAAGTTTAAAAAAATGTAAAAGAATAAGATAAAGTTAAATAAGTTTTTTTTATTTATTTGTATGTAAGAACACATACAGTCGCATTTAAAGAATGTAGCTTAAAAATTTCATTTAAGTAGACCTGGAGGTTCCTTAATTAAGTACTTATGATAGTAACATTTGAGCACAATAATATGTTATAGTTGTTATTTTTAAATAATAATATAATATTTCAACACAATTTTTTCGCTACATGTAATATGAAAACACAATTCTTACATTCATTTTATTAAAGGGAGCTACATAAATTACTTTAACTTACTCAAAGTTAAATTTTTGAAGTTATACTTATACATACTTTGTACAACCTTCGGCAAATGCAATTAAATTTACAATACTTAATAATGTAAAGTTTATCAAAATGAGACATTCATCATCATCATATTATCAGCCGAAAAACGTCCATAGCTAGACAAAGGCCTCTCCCAAGGATTTCCACGACGACTTGTCCTGCGCTGCACGCATACATCGGATTCCCGCGATCTTCACCAGGTCGTCAGTCCACCGCGTGGAAGGCGTACCTACATTGTTATATAAATAAAGTTTTAACAATAAAAAGGTTGATAGAGGAAATAAAGGTGATTGTTGATTGAGGAAGAAACAAAGCAATTATAATATGTGTGGTGTTAATAAAAAACTAACAAAGCCTTTATTGTCGCTTGGTAAGCCAATTTTTCTCAGTGTAACAATCGACTATTTTCTCGCTCAACTCGTTTAAAAAACGTACAATAGATGTGGACCCCTTGTCAATAAAAGAGATACATACATTAATGGTTAATCGCCGACAATGTGAACAGTCAGCGATTACGGAATCTACATCTATTTTATAATTCTTAAACGAAAAAAAAAAATAGGTAATCGCTTTCTCGATGGCGGTGGGACAAGTGCCTCAGCAAGAGTCATTACAATCTCTGAATAAAATACGTGCTACGCTTCACAAGATTCTGATTCTATTACAACAATGTATGGTTTGTTGTCTCCTAGCAAACTCATTATCCATAATACTGTTTATGCCAACAACAGAAACTACGAACTTAAACTAGTCAAATTATTATTCCTAGATTTTTTATTGTATAAAAATGCAATCAGTCATGAGGTTTTTAGCCATCGAGTTTCAAAACGCCACGGCAAGTAGTAAAAAAGTGTGCATGAAACATTTTTTTTCGGTCTACGGCCTCCGGCGGATTAGCACCCACTCGGCCCGGTTTAGAATCGGCCCGAAGAACAATACCAGATATTCTACTACCGATTCAGTACCATTGGTACAGTAAGGCAGAAAATATAATTAAAATTTGTACAGTTAGCAGAAAATATAAATAACGCTAAACTTAAGTAGCAGTGGGCAGGGCACATAGGTTGAAGAACAGATGGTCGTTGGGTCAGTAATATTCTCGAGTGGCGACCACGCACCATAAGACGTAGCGTAGGCAGGCCTCCCACTCGGTGAACCGACGACCCGGTGTAGTCGCGGGTAGCCGCTGAATGAGGACAGAGTAGGACTGGTCGTCATGGAAATCTTTGGGAAGGCTTTTGTCCAGCAGTGGAAATCTTTCGGCTGATATGTAAAGATGAATATTTTGAACTGTTGATTATTTTTATTGACTTGTGTAAACTTAATCATTACCAAAGATGATTGTAAACTAATTAATGTACCTACTTAAAACTGAGTATTTAAATTTTATTTATCCAAACATAATATATGTTACAGTCAATACTCATAACCAGACAAAAACACAATACAAATATTTAATGTATTTGTTTGAAATGCAATAAAGAGTTTCCAAACAAACAAACACTTTTAACTGCAAAAATCAGGCAAAAGTGGTTTTGACCGATGCCCTTAGTCAAAAACAGTTTTGACCGATTTACGCAGTCAAAAGTGGTTTTAACTAAGGAAGTTTGTAAAACCTATTTTTAACTGCAAAAATATTGTGTAATATTGCTTACGCCTTATTGTTAGTAAACTGGTACGCCGCTGCGGGAAGTGTAGCCCCATTGCCCTGACACTGACGCTGCGTATCGCAGCTGAGTTTATGATCCACCTGTGGGCCCAAGACTCGAAATAACTGAACAGACCCAGCACGCATATTTGATTGGACCTGCAGGTGTTAAACGGCGTCATGCATAAATATAAATAACAGCTATTATTTAAGAAATCACTATAGAACTTGGTACCATTTAGATTTCAGATTTTTTTTTCTTATCGAACTTGGCTTTGGATTTCACTTTTATGTTTTGTTGATTTTTTTATTTACCTCGCATGTTTGGAAAGGTTTTGTGTATATTTAAGCGTGCAAAATTGCGTTTTATCTCCTAACCAAGTCACTATTAAGCTGTTTTTGCACCTAAAAGAAAATTTGTGTATTTTGCTCAGCAGCAAAATTATTTTGAGTCTCTTACCTTTGAAACCCATCTTTAAACCAAGAATACTAGAATACTTCGCTTGCTCAGGTTTTGATAGAGATAACTCGCGCCAAATAACAACTTTGCAGGTTTGCATAACAAATAAATATTTTTTCAATTTGATAGACAAGGCGTGTCTTACCTGAGGCAAACTCAAACTAAATTTAATAAAGAGAAGAATAATTGTAATAATTATTTTAATTTAGACAATTGTCTCCAATCTTCAAACTACGTAGTTAATTTCATCTCGATAGGCGTAGCCCACAGCCCATATGAATTCCCTTCCGTAATTAAATCACCGAGAGTCCCATTAACTCTGAAGTGTGTTTTCATCGTTTTAATCACAACTGAAGTTCGCACTATACTCGTTTTGAGTTAACGTGAAGTTTCACTCAATTCATGGTTTCTGGTGCGGGGAGGGGGAGGAAGCTTAAGTGTGTAGTGAAATTTAAGCTTCTTAGTGATAATACTTTCTGATTTGTGGTAACAGGACATAATAAATGTCACCTTGTACACGTTATAAAATCTACTTTTAACGCTACAAGAACAATTTTTTATTTTTTTTATTTTCTAAACAAGTGTTTTATAAAAAAATGTGCGGGTTCAATCGAGAATCTCCTCCTTTTATGAAGTTGGTTGAAAAAGATTTTTGGAGTCTTATTATTCCTGGAAGAATGATTAATCTACGCATCTATACTAGAGCTCTATGAAATAAACATTTTTTTATTAAAAAAATATTATTGACAATGAAGCTTTTTAAATATTGTTCTCCAAGATTTATATTACAACTAGCTGTTTCACGCGGCTTCACCCGCGTGGACCACGTTTCTATGACTTTTCGAGAGTGCGCAGTGCACGAGCCGCAAGCGGCTCGCGAGCGTGGTAAAAAGTAGCCTATGTCTTAATCCAGGTCCTAATCTGTCGACCTACCAAATTTCAGCCAAATCCGGTCAGTAGTTTTTGCGTAAAAGCGTAACAAACATCCACGCTTTCACATTTATAATATTATATATATATATTAATTAATATTATTATATTAAGGATTAAGGATATAAGGATTAAGGTTTAAGGATTAAGGATTAAGGATTTTGAAACGCAAACTATCGTTTCGAGCCGATCTCTTTTCGTGCGTTTCATAATTAAATTCTCTTTTGATTTTGTTCCTCTATGGAAATTTAATTTGAAAATATTTGTGACTTTTTGACAAGTGTAAAACAAAAATTGATTCTGGATGACTGATGACCGTCGAAATTGGTGAAAGTAAATTATTTTAAACATCTGTGATTTTGGTTTTGTTTACAAGACCTCCTATATTTAACAGGGGTAAGTGATTTATGCTTGGAGATAGCTGTCCAATTTTATTTAGTGCCGTTGCGAACTAAATTTTATTTCATCGTTGTAGGATCTTCCACCCTGCCCGAACGAAACACTATTATCCTGGATTACTGCTAGTCTTCCACCGGCGTTTGTTTCGCCGCTCTGCATCTGCCTGCCGCTCACTCAAAGGGAAGTGGAATCTTTGTTTCTATCAAATTTTAAGGCCCATTGAAGTTGGTTGTCACTGGTGACCAAACTCTATCACTGGTGACCAAGCACTGCTACTGCCCGGCAAGGTTCTGCTGTCTTCCTCCAAGCGCAGCTGCTGGTCTACGTGTTCTCCTGTTTCCGTTTACTTTGTCAATTTTGCATTTATTTTAAAATCATTAATAGTATTGTACACCCAAAGTATTTCCTACAACTTTGGGGGGTTATTTAGACACCCGATAAATTAACTTCATTTATGTTTTAGGTATTTATTCGATCATTTTTTACACCTGGGGGGACGATCGATCGTTACCTAACCTTTTTTTTTATATTTTAAATTTAGGTAATGTGTTATTTTTATATTTAACTTGTTCCACGGTCATCCATTTGTTATACCAATTATTTGTTACGCCTTTTACCTATTTTTTAAAATATTATGGTCATCCTTTCTTTACAACTTTAACTCATCAACTTGTTTACGTATTTATCTATTTTTTCTAATCTTATAAAATAAAAGTATTCTATATTACCCCAAAATTTATTTTCTTTCCGAAATTCATATTTAGGCAGCGAGTAAAAATTCTACGTGTCATATGTGGCAAATTCCCAAGTTACCTTTATTTAGTTGTTATGCTAGTTACCTTTATTTTTGTCACAATTTGTAATACGTCGACAACCCATAGCGTCCCTACTTCTGGGGTCTACAGGACCATTAAGTTGAACTCCCGTTATGTTGAATTTTCTGAAAGTTTGATTCCTATTAAGTTGAATCTCAATATGTAGAATCCCAATACGTTTAATAAGTTGAACTCCCACTACGTTGAATTTTCTGAAAGTTTGATTCCTATTAAGTTGTATCTCAATATGTAGAATCCAAATACGTTTAATAAGTTGAACTTCCACTACGTTGAATTTTCTGAAAGTTGGATTCCCATTTAGCTGAATCTCAATATGTTGAATCCCAATATTATGTTGAATAAGTTGAACTCCCGTTATTTTGGTTGAACTTTCTGTAAGTTAGATTCCCATTAAGTTGAATCTCAATACGTTGAATAAGTTGAACTCCCGTTATGATGAATTTTCTGAAAGAAGAATGAGGGCTAATACGTCACTGTCAATTCTCCAACTGCAAATGTAAGTTTGTAATCGCAGTTTTTTAAGTGATATACTAACTACAATAATTTTCAATTTAAATTGTTTTCCTATATTGGTGCTGTGATACATTGCCTCTTGCCAAATTTTATGATTCTACGTCAACGGGAATTATCCTATATAGGTTTCTTTGTAACTCTTTAATGTACAAAAAAATATACAGTTATAGGTACAAAATAGGAATAACATTTATAACGGCGAAATTATCCCAAACATGGATCTTTTCCAGCCATCCCTTAATAAGTTTTGATTTACATGCGAATATCATAATCAGACCAAATGACCGGAAAATGGCCGTATCTTTACCTAGCTTGCTTTTTTTAAAATCTCAAGGGATTGTAAACCTTAGTATTTGATATTAATTTCCATTTGATACCTCCACGCATTCCTGAGAAAAAGGGTCTTGACAGACAGATAGACAACGAAATAATCATATAGGGGTTCTTTTTTTAACCCCTGACGCAAAAAGAGCGGTGTTATAAACGTGTGTATCTGTGTTGTTGTTTGTGGCATCATAGTTCTTAAACAAATGGACCGAGTTTTTTTGTTTGAAAGCTGACGTGATCGAGGTGGTTCTTAGCTATAATTCATGAAGTCTGTTTAGCCGTTTGAAGATTATCAGCTTGTAGTGTGTAACTGACTTTAAAATATTTAGTGTGAACTAGATTAGTAACATTTGAATAAGCATTTAATTAAGCCGATGGATGCGGTCAGCGCAGGACCGGTCATCGTGGAAATCCTTGGGGGAGGCCTTTGTCAAGCAATGGACGATTTTCGGCTAAAATGATGATGATGATTAAGCATTTAATTCAAATGTTCGATTGTAGATTAGTCATGTAGGAGATAAGTTATGTATAATTCCTAGTATATAAAGTAGATAGTTTTTAGTACATTTACCATTTATATTTGGAGAGTATCTGTATCGACCAACCCGCACTGGGCCCGCGTGCTCGACTAAGGTCCGATCCCCTAATTCAGGGTAGGCTCGTGCCCCTCGGTGGGGACGTATATGAGCTGATATGATGATGATCTATATCGACTGCATACAATAATAATTAAAAGTAACTATGAAAAGGAACAACCTTTTTACTACATGGACTCCACATTACAAGCTCGTATCCAGGTGACGAAGAGATGTGGGCAACTTATACCGGTCTGATCGATTCGAAACTTAGTGCCCTGTAACTGTAATAATATTGCAAAACCATGGTATGGTAACCTTTTACCTGATTCTGCAGCATTTCCTGGAATCAGCAGGATACCCAACTCCTTAGCAACTTACAGCAGAGACATCGTATTGGGCTCATTAAATATGAATACGTGTTAGATAAAACATGGCAACAGTGACCTGATGCTGCAGCATCTCCTGGTATCGGCATGATACCCAACTTCTTACCAACTTACAGTACTTACAGTACGTGAAGTTTAAGAAGCATGAAATAAAACTTAAATTATAAAACTTTCGACAGAAAAAATAATTATTAAACACGTTAAAAAACCGACATTCATCGCAACAACTTCGTACATTTTGCATTATTATTTTTGATTTTTGTTAATTTCCTAATAAAGTGCTACACCGATTTTGATAAAATTTATATGGAACCACACGAGAAGCACTAGCTTTCAAATAAAAAAAAATCATCAAAATCGGTTCTCACAGTCAAAAGTTCTGAGGTAACACACATAAAAAAACACATAGAGTCGAATTGAGAACCTCCTCCTTTTTGGAAGTCGGTTGATCAGTAGAAAATAATATGTTTTGGCCCTTTAAGTTTAACATATTACGTAGCTACAATTTAATCTAATAGTCGTCGCGTAGGGGGACCGCTAAGTAAATAAAACAAAAACAGAATACAACTGTTTCAAACTACTAACAACAAATTACCACTAAAATTACCTACTAATAATTTCACAACTTAGCAGTCCCTTTACGCGGCGACTCTTAGATCGAAATATAACTACCTATATAATACTTAAAAGGCTAAAACTTATTATTTTCTACTTTTTAATGTTTTTTTTGTCGGTATTTTCCTAAATTTTTAATTTACTTTCCTTTTGAGGTACGGAATCCTTGAAATAATTAGTTATTAAAAAATGTTCAAATCATTTTCTTAAAATAGTCAAAATTTTCATTAAAAATATGAAAAATGTCTTAATTTTCGAAGTCCCAAAAAGCAATTTTTTAAATCTCAAGCACCAAAAACCAATTACTGCCAAACAATTAATTTACTTAGCATCAAACGATTTGCTTCTAAACTCTAATGGTGCAATCAATTTCTTAATTTGATTTCTTTGTTTCATTAGAGAGTACTCGAAAGGCCAAATAAACCGTAATCTGAACAAAAATAATCTGAGGGCACGGTAGTGCCCCGCCAAGACGAACTTAAGGAAACGGGGCACTACCTACCCTTTCTGGAAGCTTTTCGAACCATCATTGCTTCGGTCCGGACGATGCTATAAAGCTGAAATTTGCAGGATAAGATATTGTCCTTAGCAGACTAATGACTTGGCCGTTTCATTATTTTTACACAAACTTTTCCTTAGGTACTTAAATGTTATGTCACGAAATAGTTCCACGAACATTAAACGGCCAAGCCATACCTGTTCACCAAGATTTAGATTTGATAGAGTCAGGAGTCAGGGGAAACCTGCACACGCCTGCAAAAAACTCAAAAGTTGTGTGTGAAGTCGACCAACCCGCGCAGGGCCAACTAAGGCCCGATCGCCCTAATTCAGAGTTGGCTCGAGCACCTCAGTGGGGACGTTTATGAGCTGATAAAATGCAGAGTCAGGGATATACGTAGAGTTGTTTGTTATTTGTTGTTATAAATGTGGTTATTGTCAAGACAACTTAGAGCTATATACTTTTTACTTGGGACAGGCCCTGTGGACCAAGCTGCGCGGCATAAATTGAAGCTCAGCTAAAAGTTGGCTCTATTAGAGATCTCGTAACTTTTTAACATTGAAAGTATTATTAACTTGTGAGTCTTGGCTTGGCGTTATTAATCTCTACATAATCCTTTTCCGTGGAATCTTTTTTTGTTTTGAAAGTAACGAAACTTTTTATAGATCTATAAGTAAAAAAAGAATAATTTTGATTAGATTTAAAAAAAAAACCGGCCAAGTGCGAGTCCGACTCGTTCACCGAGGATTCCGAACCGCCACATCTCTGGATAAGAAACCATTGAAATAATAAATCGAAAAATATACATCATAAAAATAACTCTGTCAAATAATTCTTTTAAAATCAAACTTAAAGACTATCGTCTTTCCCTACAAAACGTTTAAGTTTTTTTGCATACATTTATTTAAGTAAGAATAACAAGTGTTCTATTTTTAGGTATGTATTATGTAACTATTTATTTATTTAGTATAGGTATTGTAACGCAACTTAATTAAAATAGGTTAAACTTAATATCGAAAAGGAAATAATTTTTGGGGTAATATAGAATAATTTTATTTAATAAATAAAAAAGTAAATTCGCTAAAAAAGGATTACCGTGAAAGTACAGTAAACGCTTTATACGCTTACGAGCACGTTGCCTAGTTTCATTGTAAAAAATGTCAGTTGCAATAACGCGCCATTATCTGAAAATGTTTATTTTCTAATTACCTATAAACATATTTAATTCTTTGATTTGTTTTGTACTATTTTCCACAACTGTATTGAAAAACGTCGTGTGCCATACGGGTGTGTAGGTTATTGCAAACTCGTGCCATTAAAAACCCTCACCTTCGGCGCGGGCTTGTTAATCAGCTCGTTTACAATAACCTACTTTCCACCCTTGTATCACAATGTACTATTATTCTTCAGTCTATTTGTTTGCAGCGACTACAGCTTTTCAAGTAGAAAAAAATATTATATATTATCTTGTTGCATGTTTGTACTAAGCTAGGAAATGAAATGATAAAAGCATTAGATATAGCTTGGATATGTAGATGTAATCATAGATATAATTAATTTAAATAAATATTTGAAACCTGACTGCATATAAACATAATACCTTTATTTTCGGCAGTCGGCTAAAAATGTATCCTATGTCCCTCACGGGATCAAGACGAATCTAACCTTGTACTCCAAATTTCATCAAGCCGTTAAGGCTGGAACGCGGCATCTTTCATTCGATCTTTTTTCATTCCATCTATTTCTGTTTCACGCATGCGCTGACAATTCATTCAAAAATCAAAATCTATTATATTTCCTATGTTCAATACCTTTCATAATTTCGTTTCTTTTATCATTATAATATAACTTGTATTTAAACTTGTTTCTTCCTATTAAGACCCATCTCGGGTACGATTAATTTATATTTTTGTGATTTCTATTTTAAACTTAAGGGTGTATTGTTTTCTATTTCTTTTGTCCTTTTTTAGGCCTTTTATTTCATCTTTTACTTTATTATTAAATTCAAATTACTCGTAAACACGCATTTATTTCGAAACCCACGCCCAATCTACTACCTTCTTCACCTACTCCTTCCGTCGTGCTACAAGGCTACATGCAGGCTCAGCCAAACAAACAGACATACCTACATAAATAAAAACAACCAAAAAAACATTATCCTCTTTCGGGTAAAAATTCGCAATCGGGTAAAGAAGAAAAGTGAAATAAAATTCCAAATTGTACAACTCTTGCACCGAGATACAAAGTAATCGTCTCCTTGCGCTATAAAATTTACTTTACTTCGTATTTATCTTCTATTCTTTTCCACTGGCTTGAATTACCTACCGTTGCCTTTTGGCGTTGTCTACTTTATAGTCGTCTGTAATGAGCATGACACACCGACGTGGATCTAAAACACTGGATCAGACAAACATAACGTCCACATTGCAAGGGCATGGGTCTCGTCCTAAACTTGGAAAGGTTAGGCCATATCTACTTCACATACGGGGCCAAGACACCGGATAGTTGGAGGTTGCAGGGCTAGCAGCGAACCTACTCTCTCATATCGTGTTGTGATGGCACCGCAGCATGGCAGCAGAATGGCAGATACATTTCTAAAGAATTGCCAAAGTAACAACTTTAAAACTATTTCTTTCACTTGTGATTTTGAACGGTCAATACAAAATAATAATGGTACCGTACCATTCATATTACTTTGTAATAATTTTAAAAATGTAAGGTTTTCAGCCGGGGCGAGTTATTCTTATATTTAAGGTATTTTCTTTAACATGCCTCGGGATGAAGGATTTGGTCAATTGTACTATCTTAACTCCGTAAAATTTGAGCCCTCGGCACTTCAACCGCACCGAAATTCAAGCTTTCATTCCTTCGTTCAAGCTTAGATTCCTTCGTTCTAAAAGAATAATAGATCTTAACCGATAGTCATTTTAGAAAAGAATAAATTGAAACATTTGAACCATTTTCACTCTAAACCTGAATTTTATTTCTTGTCTTTTACCTTGGGGCATCCCACTATCTTTTTTTTGTACTAGAAAATCATTCCTTTATTATTTGTTTTACCTAAGTATACTAGACGATCTAAGTCTTCCATTCCGTGTGTATTATTCGTTAGTAGGTTGATTAGGTCATCTATACTTCCTATAGGCTACCCAGGCAGTATTTAGGTCAACTTAACTAATTTTGATACCAGCTCAGAGAGGCACAATTAAATGTGCTATCCCAGGGATAGACGGCGGTTGCCTGGTGTTGCACTTTGCTTCACCGCGGTCACGTGTAGGACATTTAGGTTTACACCTGCGGACGTGTGAAACCTGATATGCAGGTTTCTTTACGATGATTTCCTTAACCTTTACAGCAATCGGTAAGTACAAAAGTTCTCACTCATTGGTACATTGACCGTCCGGAATTGAACCCGGCACCTCGGGGTGAACTCACCACTTCTACTACCTACTCTTGTTGGCATTAATGATAAATTAAATACTTTTAACATAATTATGTATAATTTCTCGTCTGTACTTATACCTTCTCGTATCATATTGCTTTTATATTCTGATGACAATATTTGTTTGTTTTATATCAACGATTTTATTTCGACGTTGTTAACTAACAATTATATTTCTTTTTATTTATTTATTTTACAAAATTTGACATTTATTAACTATGTACGCCTACTTTGGATAAACATTTTGAAAATTTAGACAAATCACAGACCGGCAACAAAATATCTAAGAGCGGTTGAAGGTTTCGAGAAGTCGCTGGATGTGGGCAGCGTAGGATCGGTTGTTGTGGAATTCCTTAGGAGAGACGTTTAATCTGAATTAGATGTATTTTGGCTGATGTAACGATTATGGGACAAAGCACACTGAATCTGTTCTTTAGCAGTTATGAACCTGAATGTAACTGTTAGAGTTGATCATGCACTCCTTGATGGGGTCGGATTTTTAGGGTTCCGTACCCAAAGGGTAAAAATGGGACCCTATTACTGAGACATCTCTGTACGTCTGTCTGTCTGTCCGTCTGTCACCGGGCTGTATTTCATGAAACGTGATAGCTAGACAGTTGAAATTCTCACAGATGATGTATTTCTGTTGCCGCTATAACAGCAAATACTAAAAAACGGAATAGAATAAATATTAACGGGGCTCCTATACAATAAACGTTATTTTTTTTGCTCGTTTTTGCTCGATATCGGTAACGGCAACAGATAGACGCATGAAATATTCACAGAAAATTAAGTTTTATATTCATTTTAAAAAATAAATACTTAAATTAAAATAAAGCAAATATTTAAGGCATACAACAAACGTGGTTTTTATTTGATAATGGTACGGAACCCTTTGTGTGCGAGTCTGACTCGCACTTGGCAGGTTTTTTTTTCTTTGCGGGACGGGGGGGGGGACATAGAGAGTGGTATTAAATTGTTGTAATGTTTCCACAGCCTACAATAGCAGACATGTACCTACTTAGAACTTTTTTGGATATACAACGGTGTACATGTCAAAAAGGTGCGGTAATACTTCAAGGTGAGTTTCTTCACAACTATCCCCAGGGAACCTTTGTTTTACCTCCAATGAATTTTTGGACTTTTCAAAGAAATCTTAGAAATTTCCTTGAGGAACCTATGGTCTTTGACATCTCATTAACATCCCTACTGCTGGCGCATGGGCTTTTTCCTAATTTCAGGAAGTAATGTTAACTAATAGATAACTCTAAGTAGTTGACAACGCTAAAAACGTTAAAAACAATTGACTTCAATATTCAGCTTTTTCTTGTCGAAAAAGTTCTGAATCAATTTTATTACAATTTTATCCTTTTAAATGTCACGCTGTCATTAGGCCACACCCCCCTTGTATGACGCACCCGGGAGCCGGAAATTCGACATACAGGATTTTTTCCGGTAGCCGGAATTAGACAGACAGGGTTCTGGGCGCGTTAAATAGATTTTCTGTGAATCAAAATAAAATATGGTGAGTTTCTATTTAAAATATTATTCTAAGTATGGTGTTTTATTTATTTCTTTTCATTGTTTTTACTTTTATATCATTATATTTGATATTATTGGCGCTAATTTGACCTACCGTAATTATTCCGGCTGCCGGTAGGTCGACAGATAGGGAATTTGATATTTTTTTCCGGGTCCCGGAAATCGACAGACATGCGGGTAGGTACCACCCGAAGGGACATCTTTTTATACTCTGTAAAAGCATTTTTTTTAATCACAATTGGTAAGCCCTTGGCATCATCTCACTTGATGGTAAGTGACGATAATGCCGAATTTGGAAGCGAGCTTACCAAGATTCCCCAACGCAATGAAGATCTGGCTATCTTATCTTAAAACCGGAACATATTAATGCTGTGAACACTTATGTTTGGCGGCAAGACTTATATAAGATGTTGGTAGCTAGCCAGGCGGGCTATGAAAATGCCCTACCACCAACCAAACCGAGTCTTACAAAGCTGACCCCGCCGGGAATCAAACCCGCGACCTCCTGGTGTGAAGGGAATGGACTAACTATTACGCCACAGAGGCTGAGGCATGGATTACTAATGGCTTATCCATAGTTTCCTGTCAGGGGTGCACTCGTTTTATTGTTCGTTACCCCAGCTCTAAATGTCGAGTACTAATTAAAAATTGCCTCGAGCTACAACAATGAGTTTTTAATTGTTTAGCCGCTAAATAAGAGGGCAGTTTGTCTGAAACATAATGAGGTGGAAAATAAATTCACTTCTATTGAGATTCGCTTGGTTTCGCGGTAGGAATGCTTATAAGGGTTGCGTTAGTCTTAAGTTAAACTAGTGACTCGTATATCGGGTGTAAGGGACAAGTTACCAAAAACTATTGCGTTGGGGAATCTTGGTAAACCCGCTTCCATCTTCAGCATCATCGTCGCTTACCATCAGGTGAGATGGTGCCAAGGGTTTACCAATTGTGAATAAAAAAACCGGCCAAGTGCGAGTCGGATGCGCGCACGAAGGGTTCCATACCATATCTATAAAAATCACGTTTTTTGTATGGAAGAGCCCCCCTTTAATATTTTTTATTATAATTTTATTATTTATTTTTAGTAAGCGACCATGTCTCAGTTCCGTACGTCATCACTGGCAACACACATTGGTCGAAGACCTTGGTCTTAAGACACTGCGGTATCTGGGACGTAAAGATATTGCGAAGCTTCCCGAACGCTGCCCAGCCGAGTTGGATTCGACGATTGATCTCTTTCTCGAAGAAGAAGAAGGCTGAAGGTCACCCAAAGGGCAATGGAGCGTGCTATGCTCGGAGTTTCTCTGCGTGATCGAATCAGAAACGAGGAGATCCGTAAGAGAACTAAAGTAACCGACATAGCTCTTAGAATTGCTAAACTTAAGTGGCAGTGGGCGGGGCACATTGCTCGTAGAACAGATGGTCATTGGGGCAGTAAAGTTCTCGAGTGGCGACCACGCACCGGAAAGCGTAGTGTAGGCAGGCCTCCCACTCGGTGGACTGGTGAATGAAGGTTGCGGGAAGCCGCTGGATGCGGGCAGCGCAGAACCGGTCGTCGTGGAGATCCTTGGGGGAGGCCAATGTCCAGCAGTGGACTTCCTTCGGCTGATATGATGATGACGATTTATTTTGAAAGTGAATAATACAACACAATATTCTGTGAATATTTCAGGCATCTACCTTTTGCCGTTATCAATATCGAGCAAAAACTAGCAAAAAAAAACACGTTTGTTGTATGGGAGCCCCCCCTTAAATATATGTTTTATATTAGTTGAAATATTTATTTTTAAATTGAATATATAATTTAATATTCTGTAAATATTTCAAGCGTCTACCTGTTGCCGTTATCAATATCGAGCAAAAACGAGCAAAAAAAATAAAGTTTGTTGTATGGAGACCCCCCTTATTTTTTCACTTTTTCTAATTTGTAGTATTTTTTTAAAGCGGCAACAGAAATACAATATCTGTACAAATATAAAATGTCTAGCTATCACGGATCATGAAATACAGCCAAGTAACAGACGGACGGACGGACAGACAGACAGACAGACAAAGAAGTCTCAGTAATAGGGTCCCGTTTTTACCCTTTGGGTACAAAACCCTAAAAATTTAGAAAAATTGTTATGGTTCATTTGGTCTCTATCATACTAAGATAATCGGCATAAACAAAAAGTTCAAGAGGGTAAAACTTAAACCAAGAAACTGAGTTTCTTTATTTTACTCCTACGCAATGTAAAGCGAAGTCGCGCCAATGCGACGCATACGCACAGTGAGTACCTAAGTGACTGCTGGACGGCCGAATTTTGCATACATTGCAGTTTTTTAAAAAAAAGGAAAAAAACAAAAATTAGAATTCCTGTGAAATATGATTCAAAATCATAAGCTGATTGAACCCTATTAGTTTTCTGAAAACTTTCCACCCTGTATAGTTTGCCATGTCCGTCTGTCTGACGATGTGTCATAACAGTAGTTTATGAAACTGTTGCATAATAAGGGTTCTTAAAATACGAGTTTTTGATTTCAGAAAAAGTTACTTATTCGGTTTTCTATGTCATTTTCTAAATTAAATTTAATAATTACATAAACGGCAATGAAAATGTATAAATGATGTCATAAATCAATATTTGAAACATTCTTAAAACAAAATCTCATTACTGGCAGTTCATAAAAAGTAAGTCAGATGACTATTGATTGGAAAAGTTGTATCTGCCTTTTTCTTTACGTATAAAGAGTAAAGAAAATAACCACACTTTTGCAATGGTTTTTCGTTTCAATCAAAAACTACAATGAAAGTATAAAAAATAATAACATTACTCTCTTTGTATTATCATAACAAATGTTTTTGTATATTTTTTTTTAATTTGTACTTTAAAATATTAGTCATGACTAGAGTTGAAAGTAACGGTGTAGACCTATCTTTGGGATTTTTTTTCTATAGAGCCAAAACTGCTCAATCATGTTTCTAATAGCTTTTGACTTTAAGGAAAATCATCAACAATATATGGTTTTTTTTCAACCTTGGGTTTTCCATCGTTTAGGAGTAATTGACGTCAAAAATAAGAAAAAAACTGTAGTTTTACCTCTTTAACACTTTGCTGTAACAGTTTAGCTTCCATTATAGCTCGGAACTCCCAAATAAATTAACAAAGTAACCTAGTTCTGAAACGTATATTTTATAATGCTGCAAAAATAAAATGGTTATCGATTCCATCAACGTTACATCAATATACGGTGCCTCGTAAAATATCCGGGACATTTTCGAAGTGGTTGTAAAATTTGACGTTTTATTATATCCCGCAGTATAGCAGGTGACCTAAAAAGCTGGAAAGACCATTATTGCTATGTAAAACTACTGTCATTGATAAGGGCATTTTTTAAGCACGCCTGACTAGCTACCACCATCTTGTCAATGTCTTGCCGCCAAACATTAATATTAACGGTATTAGTGTGTTCCGGATATAGAAATGATAGCAATTAAGATAGTAGCCTGTTCCCCATTGCGTTGGGGAATCTTGGTAAGCCCGCTTCCATCTTCGGCAACATCGTCACTTACCACCAGGTGAGATGTTGTCAAGGGTTTACCAATAGTGAATATAAAAAAATGCATTGGGGAATCTTGGTCAAGCCCGCTACCAATTTTCGGAATCATCGTCACTTACCATGAGATCACCCCACTTAATTAAAAAATCATTTCGAGGAATAGCGTTTGAGCTAATTTTCTGATTATTAGATTTAAAAAATTCCAAGTGATTTGGTATATTTTGAAAAAAATGAGATTTGCCGTGCCTATGAGGACGTCACTATGGCATTACACTATTAAGTCCATGTATGTTTGATTTAAAAAAGAACAATTAAGGTTTATATACTCATTGTTATAAGGATTCTCCATTGTGTAATGGGGATGACGAGTTCTAGTCATCTGAGTTACTTTTTATCATCTGTCAAAAACTACATTTTGTTCAAAAAATGTTTGATATACCTCAGAGTGACGTCATAGTTTTATTTTTGTGATTCTGATGAAATAAAAATCAAAGACTTGATGGAAAACAAAACGAGTAAAGTTTTCCGAAGTCTAAGTAGGAGGGCAATTCAGTGATCAAGAGTTCATAATTTAATTTCTGATGCAGTCGTCATCCCTATTGAATGACAGTTTTTTTTTCACATGCACAAGCGGGAATTTGTATTTTTTGCACTGATGACGTACTTCCGGCACAGCACTTTCGTGTTTTCAAAAAACGAATAAAAAAAATACTGAGCATTAAAAATTTAAATTCTTCAAACTAGTATTTTATCAAAATGGCCTATATTTTCAGAAAAGCATTAAGAAGTGAGAAAATGAAAATACTGGACAATACGTATAAAAAATAATATGATTCTGACCTATACCCGGATGAACAGATGACGATAGGTGGCAGCTGCAATAGTACGTTGTGAAACAAGGGTGGAAAGTGAAAAAAAGCTGATTAACAAGCCCGAGCCAAAGGCGAGGGTTTTTAATGTGACGAGTTTGCAATAACCTACACACCCGTATATCACACGACATTTTTCAATACAGTTGTGGAAAATAGTAAAAAACAAATCAAAGAATTAAAAATGTTTATTTCAACAAACATACGTACATGGGTAAATAGAAAATGAATATTTTCAGAAAAGTGCGCGTTTTTGCAACTGGACATTTTTTACAACGAAATTAGGCAACGGGCTGGTACGCGTATACAGCCTTAACGATTTTTGACAAATGTTGATGTGAAAATAATTAAATTAAAACTAGTAATTAAATATAATGAACAACCAAAGAATTTTGAGAATTCAATGCTAAGACGTACGGAGTCATTCATTTTTCCTCGTATACCCGTAAAATCTATTAGATTTTATTCTATGTATGAAAACTCCTTGCGTAAGATGCCTATGCAAAAGATTAAAAATAATTTCGAAAAATAATTATAGCCTCCGGAAGAACGCCATGTTTACCAGTAAGTGTATTGAAAAAATATGTTAGGTATTATGATGGATAAGAAGGGATGACAAAACCCCATCAATTAGCGTTTTTCCTAATATTTTAAAGATTTTGTTATTTTAAAACACGATTGTCCATCCGCTAGTGATAATAGGCCATCTCTAGTCCATTAGAAAGATATGAGGAATCTGAAACTGACAATAAAGACTGTAATATTCAAATGTTTCTAAAACTTTTTAGTATTTTTGTAGGTACCTAGCATGCCACACACTAGTCATCTTTGCTACTAGTTCACAGAACAATGAGTAATTTTCATTGTTGTGTGTACTAGTATTTCTTTTATAGTCTGTGGTATGTGGACTTTATAGTTAGCGCTACGCCATCTGGTGATGCTTTGTAGAACTACTGAAAAACGATCATTTCTGGGAAATATTGTTTTTGTTAAAACAGTTTTAAAAAAGATTAAAATCTAAATTAACAGTGCAAATTTTTAAATAAATAGTCATCATTAAAAAAACCTTACCACTCCGAGAGTGCCGACAGAAGTGACAACTTTTTACAGTTTTTTAAGTATTGATACTCCAAGCGTTCCTGGTAAGGTGTCGGTGACGGTGACGGTGTCACGAGTTCAATGTTTTTTCCCATCTGAAAACTGCCCAACGCGCCTAAAGAAGTTTTCACTCAAAAAATGTGTGCGCTCGACATCTCACCTGATGGAGAGTGACGATTGTAACGAAAACTTTTTTCGTCTCAAAATAGAAACCGTATGGTTCGATGTACGTATATTTTTAGAATGAGAGGAAAATTTAAAAAGCGGCTTCTGACATATTTTGATGGAAAGGAGCAAAAAGTGATAGTCGGTGGTTTATTTTTGTGGTTTTTGTTTTTTTGGCAAATTATGGATTAAAATGTTATTTAATATAATGGAAAATTTTTATGTAAATATGTGAGCAGTGCCCTCGATATTTGCCAGAGGTGAGTAGTGTAATTCCTGTTCTGTAACGTGCTTGGTACGACTTTCTTGGGATCAAAATGATTATTTTATAGGGTATCTAGCACCGGTTTTAGACCGCACTCGGTTGTAGACCGTTCGTTGAACACCTCAGCCGGGCAGACGGCTTCCCTTTTTAGACCTCCGTGTGCTGACAGACACGGAGACACCATCCTGATTCCTGTCCCAATCGACTTCAGGGCAGTGATACACATTTTATTATCTGCACGTTCTTATTGCCAGTACCTTCGCCGCCGACCGGTATTACCACAGCAAGGAGTTTTGTTCCAAGTATTCGACCACTCATTTACCAGTTACCACAAGACCTTTTTTTTTAAAAAAAAATAATAATAATAAGGAACTATTTAGGGTGCCCAGAGGCTACTTTTCAACAACAAGTTTTAATAACGCTAGTTATTTTGAAGAGGTGATCTGTATTTAGTAGGTGATTTTATCCGGATTATAGCAACGATCGTTGTTTAAACATAATATTAACCGGGGAAGAGACTGATTTCCCCCAACAAAGGGAATCCTAGTGGAGGAATCAGAGCTCTTTAGTTAGTGTAATATATATTCCTCAACAAAATCTATATTTAGTAAATTTATAATTCGTTCCTATTTAGACTAACAATTTTACTTAAGATATATTTTTATGTTTTATGTTTAATCTTAGACTTGTTTATCACGAACATGACCTTTTATAGCCCATTTTAGCAACTCTTTATTTTAAAATATATTTCCAATTTACCCCATGTTGAAGTGAATTAGAGACATTTTTTATTTTTAGTTCCATTAGAATTTTGTAGATGGCACTTTTTAAAATTAGTACGCGCTATCAAAGTTATTATATTTTAATTTCCTGATACCATCGCGTAATTTTGTATTGTCAGTTCAAAACCGGTATTAACTATTAATCGTTTAGCTCAAAAGTGTTAATTAATAAATGTGTATGATAGTTGAATTTAGTGTTCACCGTGAGACCCATTGCCAGGTCAACACCCCACAAATAATTTCTTTACATACATCCACTTTTGAGCCCTAAATATAAATTATACGTATTATTTTAATTTAATTAATTTAATTTATTTTCGCTATATGATGTAGTCGAGGATACCTGTTCACATTTCTATAACTTTGACAGCTGTCATTATAATCAGTACTTGGTGAATGAGCGATGCTCGGAGTGTCCTAGGCATGTGAACTAAAAAGTTATTTGTGTGAAATCGAATTTTCAGAATAAATAAGTTGAAATAAAGACACACCTCTAGTGAAAGCAAGTCTGAATCGATGTGTCAGCTAGACATATTTTGTTTTTACGCATTAAAACCCGTTAAAACGCTTTTTTTCGCGGCTAATTATCGATTTGGTTGAAAATTGGTTTTGCTGGTTTTGAGTAATAAAAAAGTTTCTTTTGGGTACATATTCCATGACTAAGTATATTTTAAAGTCCACTGAACGAGCCCCTGCTTAGTAGCATAATAGAGTGCGGTCTTTGAACCATCATTACATCAAATCAGCTTATATACGTCCCCACCGAGGGGCTCGAGCCTACATTAAATTAGGGCAATCGGGCCTTAGTCGACCAGGCAGGCCAGGGCGGGTTGGTCGACTTCACACACAACCTGCGAGTTTCTCCGCAGGCGTGTGCAGGTTTCCTCACGATGTTTTTCCTTCACCGTAAGAGTGTCAGATACATATGAAATCGAAATTCGAAATCACATTGTTACGTGGCAGGATTCGAACCACGACCTCCCGGACAGGAGGCGGCGGCCCTAGCCGTTACGCCACCGACGCTCTTACCATTGAACCATACTTCCACCATGTTTCTTCGGACAGTGAGGTCTGCCTGTAGGTCTTGAAATCCACCAGTCCGGATTAGGCCCCCGTGGGTTGAGAATGGCCTAACCTCCCCATCAGTGGGGAGATTATGAGTTTATAATTATGTTTCTGTGAATACTCATTAGTCCCATATTTTTGAAATAGCAAAATTTTACTTGTTTGCGGTTATTGGGGCTTGATAAATTTTAGACCACTATTCGGATCTGTAATTATCCAAATATAACATTAAATTTGTATTTGAACTGTTATTAATTATCCACAGTTAATAAGCATGATAATAGGCAATTATTTGGTGTGTGCTTACCTACTGTGGTCTGCATGTAATTAAATAGATAAACAAGCAACAAAGTTACCGAATACACAGAAATTGTAATCAACAACAAAATAGCTTTTCCGACCACATTTATTTAATCAAATTTCCCTTTTTGAGGTTAAAACACAAAGCCAGGATCGTAAATATCCAGGTAAAAATAAAATGATTCCCCTCAAAAGTACCAGGGTAGCAGGAGATCGTGGAGGTTAATATTTCAGCGACAGTCTTGCTTGGGGCCTGACCTCGGGCGAGGACGTGACGTCATCTCTCAGATTAAGGTACTGTACGTACACAAAGAGGCGAACACAGTGACATCTGTCTCTGCTCCTTAAATAGTTCTTATTTAGGGTGACTGGTGCATTACTGCTAAACTCTCAGCTGGTGATTCAGAGCTTATGAAACTGAACAACTTTAATGATATTTGGACTTCCCATATAGTTAGCACGGTATGACATGTTCAAAGTAGGAGATAATCTATAATATAATAAAACTGTAACGGGGCCGTGTCTGTACATGAAATATTTTTGGAAAATAATAACTGTGGTGGACATTACTAACGATACAAAGGCCAAAACAACAACTTTTGGAATTTTTGTCTGTCTGTCTGTCTGTCTGTCTGTCTGTATGTTCGCGCATCACGCAAAAACTACCGGGCCGATTTTGATGAAATTTTGTATAGTGGTCCCTTATAGCCCGGGTTAACATATAGGATACTTTTTATCCCAGAAAATTCAAGAGTTCCCGTGGGAAAATCAAAAGTATTAATTAATAGAATGGCTCACCACGCAAATGTGGCTTGACCTATTACAATCAAATTTTACACGTTGATACCCTTATCGCGAACTAAAACTGGGACATTGTGAATCCCAAAAAAATTTGGGTTCCTACAGGAATGCAAAAAATTGTATCTTCAGAATGACTCAACGTAAAAATATGAAACCTTTACATTAGGATGGGGTGTTTTTGACCATCATTGTATAGTCGGGTATTCTTTATCCAGGAAAACTAAAGAGGTCCCGTGGGAAATTATCTATCGATACTTACAATAATATAACTAGAGTACTTTTTTCTATATATTAGCTACACATACCATACATTATAATCATAGCAGCAGAATGTCAATAGATGGCACTGCAGGGATAATAAAACGCGCTTAAGTTGTATTAAAACATTAAAATATTATTTCATACTTTTGAATGGATTTCTTATAAGTATTTTCAGCATACGCTTCTTTAAACTCTGGAACTATGGTACGATAGCGATGTGTTTCATAGACGAACAGAGAACTCCTCACCCGTACGGTACTGCTGCTCAATTTGCGGTGAGAAAGAAGCATAATAAGTACTCGGTCTTGGAGGCAAATTACTGCTTTGTGCCGCTGGTCTGTGAGACAACCGGCTGCTGAACCCTCAGAGGCCTTTGCCTTCACAAAGGAGATTGGCTTTCGCCTTCGAGAGAGGAGATGTGACGTGAGGTCCTACCTGCTGCTAAGGTTGGCTATTGCCATCCAGCGCGGCAACGAGAAGTGCGTCTTGGGCTCCTTTGGAGCTGATACGACTCGAGGATTTGACCCATATTAATATTGTTAGGAAATTTTATTACTAGATTGATACCTATAATGATTTGAATTAGTTTTTTGATAATATAGGTTTATGTGTTATTTCATCATATCAGTTTATATACGTCCCCACCAAGGGGCTCGACCTGCCCTGAGTTAGGGCGATCTGGCCTTAGACGATCACGCGGGTCCATTGCGGGTTGATTGACTTCACACATAGGCTTCGAATTTCTTCGCAGGCGTGTGCAGGTTTCCTCACGATGTTTTTCTCACCGTAAGAGCGTTGGATAAACGTACATACCAGTATGAAATCGATTTTCGTATAGATATTGGTAAGTGGCAGGATTCGCAGCACGGCCTTCCGGATAGGAGGTAGTGGCCCTTACCGTTTTGCCACCGACGCTCTATATTTTATTTAAGATTTAGAAATCCTTACTTATATATAATATTATAAATGTGAAAATGTGTTTGTTTGTTTGTTACCTATTCACACTTCAAGACCTCTACCAATCTTGATGAAATTTGGCATGCAGGTAGCCTGTATCACTGGAAATGAAATACTCAACCTTTTATCTGTGGAAATTATCATAGCCCGATGCAGTTCCTGAGGAAACTTAAACAATACTCTTTGTTCGTTTTATTTATAATCGTAACGAAAAAATGAATTGGTGTGATTTTTAGCACAGAGATGAGGTGGAAAATGATATAATTTACTAATAAGTATATCCTGACATAGTTCCCGAGGGATCTGGGGACAACTGTTTTCTACGCTCGCGCACGTCGGTGGCGTCGCAACGGAGCAACGGATTAAAGTGATTTTTTGTATAGAATTTGTTGAGGGGGTGGGAAGTGACAAAGACTGCTAATCCGAATAGCCCGATACAGTTCCTGAGGTACCTGGAGAAAACTCATGTCCACGCTTGCGAGCTGATTGCGGCTGGCGCACCACTAACCCTCAAAAAGAGTCATAAAAGCTATGTCCACGTGGGCGAAGCCGCGGGCAAAAGCTAGTAATAAATAACAATAATAAATTGGAATTAAAGATAATACGCACATTAATCCGGAGGAGTTCCGTAGGAGAACCAAAGTAACCGACATAGCTCTTAGAATTGCTAAACTTAAGTGACAGTGGTCGGGGCACATTGCTCGTAGAACAGATGGCTGGTGGGGAAGTAAAGCTCTCGTGTGGCGACCACGAACCGGAAAGCGTAGTGTAGGCAGGCCTCCCACTCAGTGGACCGATGACCTGGTGATGGTCGCGGGAAGCCGCTGGATGCGGGCAGCGCAGAACCGGTCGTCGTGGAGATCCTTGGGGGAGGCCTATGTCCAGTGGACGTCCTTCGGCTGATATGATGATGATGATGCACATTAATATCGTAACTTATAAAATGTTAGAGACATAAACCAAACATTCCGTAGCTTACTCCATACTGGGGACCAAGTCCGAATTAGTGAATGTTTTAGGGCTATTTTTTTCCTAATAAACTACAACTACTAATCTGCCTGCTATGGTATGAGATGACGATGACCATCACCACATCAGCCAAAAAGACATCAACTTGCTGGACATGGGCCCCATGGGCAGCAGAATGCTGCGCAGAATAAACGCTACACGCTACGTGCTACATGCTACACGCTACATGCTACACGCTATGTGCTACGCATAACACGTTATAGGATACTCGCTACTCGCTACACGCTATGTGCTACACGCTAAGCGCTACACGCTACGTGCTACACGCTACGTGCTACGCGCTACATGCTAAGTGCTACAGCTACACGACATACTACACTACACTACCACTACAATGTTGTTCAATCAACGTTCGGGCAACCGCCTAGTTTTTCCGTAATCACCACGCTTGGCAGCCGGGTTGGCAATCCATCCTCCTGCTGTTTATCCTCCAGCTTAGTCTCTTAGTCACGTTACTGCACCCAGGGGAAGAGATGTACAAGACATCACGACACAGTAAAGTCGAGCGAGCATAGTAAATTCAAGATGTTTGAAAATGGTAAAATTTATCATTGACTAGCTTTTTCCCGCGGCTTCACTTTTATAAGTCTTTGAGGTAAGTGTTGCGGCTTGCGACGGGCAGAAAGGTATTTACTCCGGATCTCTTGATATTTATATTGGGCTATTTTGTTTAGCACACTATGTCACTTCTCACTGTCTGCAAAAAATCACGTCAATACGTTAGGACGCCATGCTACATAGATTCATCTAACTAAAGCATTTGATTTGGTTAATTATAATTTTCCATTGGAGTAAGCTGGAAAAAACTAAAATGCCAAGAGGGTGGTTAAGTCTCTTTAAATGTTAGTGTTCTGGTCAGATAAACTCTGTAAAGGGTGCCTCTGTAACTCATGTTAGACGAATAAGTGTTGCAATTAGATGCGAATGCCTTGATCGAGGAGCTCAGCAGCATGCATTTTGGATGTATAAGAGATGGTGTGTGCGTAAAAAACATTAAATACGCAAACGATATGGTGCTGCTGAGTCCTTTGATCGTTGGATTTAATTAAGACTACGCTTCCTCATTTATTATGCTGACAGCTAAAGAGTGTAACTCCTTGCATGCGTCGGTATTTCTCGATTCCTTAATTTGGGGTCCTTCAAGGCGAGAGTAAATAGGCATTATTTGAGTTTCTGTGTACTGTAGAGATCGTATGTCTCTACATATATGAACTTCCAACTCCTTTGCTTAGTTTCTTGCCAGCGCGAATCGAAGTTAGAATATTAGTTTAAATTTGAATTGATAAGTCATTCGAAAGCTTTTCGAAACAATAGATATGGATTCTATGGCGGAACGTGAGCCAGGACAGAGGTTTTCCAATAAGTATATTTTTATTATCCGCGCGTCTGGGCTGAGTTCCCTAAAGTTATGGCAAGAAAGTGAGAGGAATCAATGAAGCTATAATAATCAGTCAGCCGACAGAGCCTTCTACCTTTTTTTACGTGTTAAATATATGATCATCTCTGATGATTCTTTAATACGTATCTGAATCTTTCCTTTTGAAGTAGTCAACTAGCTACATCCCCGGCGTCCCGGAGATGACTTCACAGTACCATCCTCGACTGTATCGTCACTTCCCATCAGGTGAGCTATTGTTAAACGCGCTCAAATTTTTAGTTGAAAAAGGCGTTTCCTGTCTGCATATTTATAAATTAAATAATTAATTTATACAGTATACATCGTATATCGCCTTTATGTTCGACTTCCTCAATCATTGTATTTTTTTTATTTTTCCTCTCATGTTATACAATAAAGTGTTTTCAATCAATCAATCAATCTCTTAACGGTTTTTTTACTTTCTTGACCCTGTACTCCTGCGTACGTAGTTTAGAGGATGTTATCGCAAAAAAAAAAATATTCTAATTTTTATGAAAATGTTTTTTTATCATCAACACATACCGAAAAACCGAATATCTCAACTCCATCCGTCCGTGCGTCCGAGAGCGTCAATTATGTATTTTTTCCATCTTATGTTGTAAAATAAAGTGTTTTCAATCAATCAATCACAACAAATAATTTTTATTCCAATAAAAGTGACCTGTTCACTTCGTTTATATTTCTCCCGCTGAATATTGTATTACACAGAAATTAGCAAATTTTCTTTAAAAACAACTGAAAATCGTTGTGCATTCTCAAAGTTAAGATTAATATTTTAAATTGAAATACCGTTGCTATGATTTAAGAAACTACTATAGATCTTGGTACCTTACCTGTTTAGATTTCTGTATATTTTTTTTATCAAACTTGGATATTATTAACTTTGTAAAATTATCAAATTCATTTCCTATATTCAAGTAATAGACATATATAATATAGTTTTTGTGGTACTAAACCTTCAGTGCGAAAGCCCGACTCGCACTTGGCTGGGGTTTTCCTTTTTCCTTAATACGCCCAGTTACCTGTTCAGATCCTAAAACTGAAGTTAAAAAGTCACCTGGAAGTGGTCTATATAATTATTTTGATGAGTAGAAGTGGTACGGAACCCTATTTTTGTGATTTCGATTTGCACTTGTTCAGTTTTCCTTTTTCGTCTGTATACGCCCAATATCTTACCTAAATGCCAAACAAGTTTCTAAGTCACCTGGAAGTGGTCTATAATTTTGATGAAACTGTTCATAACGAACCATAATTTCTCAAGTTTTACTCGCGCTTGGCCGGTTTTTCGATTTTTCTTCTAAGTATACGCCTAATTACTTATCTTGATGCCAAATCTTACGTTTACCTGGAAGTGGTCTATGTGTTCTGATGAGTAGTGGTTTAACAGAACCCTTAGTACGCGATTACGACTCACACTTGGCTAATTTTGAATTTATCTTTTGTATTCGTCCAAAAAGCTACCTCGATGCCAAATTTCAAGTTTATGAGTTACCTTGTAGTGGTCTATTATATTTTGATGAGTAGTAGTGATACAGAACCCTTAGTGCGCAAGTACGACTCACGCTTAGCCATTTTTTGATTTTTGCCTTTGTATAAGTCCAATAACCTACCTCGATACCAAATTTAAAGTTTCTAAGTCACCTGCTAGTTGCCTACATATTTTAATCAGTAGTGGTGATACGAAACCCTTGGTCCGAGAGTACGACTCTCACTTGGCCGTTTTTTATTTTTTTATTTTGTAAAAGTCCAATGACCTACCTAATGCCAAATTTCAGGTTTCTAAGTAACCTGGAAGTGGTCTATAATTTTGGATGAATCAGTCAGTCAGTCATAAAAGTTGTGATTTTCGGACGTCGATATCACAGAAATGGCAAAAGACATATTTATGAAAATTGGAGTTCTAGGTGATCGAGGGGTTCTTACTAGACACACAAAATCTCAAGTATGTAGGTCAAACAAGTTTTGAGTTACAGGTAGGCCGAATGTGCCCCAAAATGTTTTGTGTAATATAACCCACCACGGCCGGTGTCGCCCTTTTCTTCTCGAACTTGGCTGACACACTACAGTGTGTCTAAATGCCGCCTTAGCAAAAGTTTTTCTTTGCGAAGTGATTTTCCAAAACAAGAACTCATATTCTGTAAAAACGAGCCAAGTCTCTATTAAGTTTTTTTGCCGTGGAAGGTAGTGAGATCAAATAAAGAGCCAAGTATAAGTTAATAAACTATTAATCGTCCTATGTCCTAGTTGTTTTTATGTGTTTAGCGTAGTAAATTGTTACACCAACCTGTATACTTAAATACTCGTTCTGTTATGCGAGTTTACTGCCAAAGGTATTATTTGAATATTATCTTGCTGAACTCTACATTATGTCCTGACCTTTGAAGTTAGTTTGCAAGTCAAGCACCTATATTAATCGTGTTTTAGTTGTTAATATTTAATTATAAGTCATCTATTGCTTTGCTTTATATGCTAAATATTTAGCTACTAGATTTTACCCGCGGTTTCGCCCGCGTGGACATCGTTGTATGACTATCCTCGACGGTTAGTGGTGCGCGAGCCGCAAGCGGCTCGCGAGCGTGGACGTGAATTTTCTCCAGATCCCTATCGAAGATCGGGCTATTCTGATTAGCAGTCTATGTCACTTCTCATCCCCTCAACTAATTCTATATAAAAAATCACTTAAATCCGCACGACGTGCGCGAGCATTGAAATGAGTTTTCCCCAGATCCCTCGGAAACTATGTCAGGATAATATGTTAATTAGTTAATTACATAATTTCCGCCCTCTCAAACATCTCTGTGCAATAAATCACAACAACCATTGAACACTCCATTAAAGAAATTAACCAAAAAAATAATTTTTTTCGGTTCCCTCAGGAATTGCATCGGAGTATGCTATTTTCACGGGATAAAAAATAGCCTATGCCTTTCCAGTGACACAGGCTACCTGCATACCAAATTTCATCATGATTGGTCAAGATGTTGAAGCGGGAAAAGGTAACAAACAAACACGTTTTCACATTTATAATATTAGTAAGGATTCCCCCTTTTTTTTGTTAACTAAATATTTACTAGCCCATAGTCCGCAACTTCATTCAAGTTCCCATAGAAATTAAGGCCTGTCTTCTTCTTTTTCTTCAAATTTAAGAGCTAATACTCTTGTCGGTGGAGCAATCTCCAATATTTTATATCCTCGGCCAACATCTGTACCTCCCGATACGACCCAACAGTAACCTTTACCTTAATTTGTTCTAGGTAATTTCGCCTTGGCCTTCCTCTACTTCTCCTTTCCTCTATCTTTACTTCTATGATTGTTCTCAGAAGCCATCTACTTACCCTTTTTCAACAAGGAGGTTGAAAAAAAAGGAGGTGGTTCACAATTCCAATGTATTTGTGTGATATCTTCGCAGATTGTGAACCGATTGTCATAATTCTTTTTTTATTTAATAGCGTATGATATCGAGTTGGTCCCATATAAACTTTATCAAAGTCGGTGTAGCAATTTTAAGGAAATTAACAAAAACCAAAAATAATAATGCAAAATTGTACTAAGTTGTTTCGATGGAAGTCGGTTTTTAAACGTGTATAGCGTTTCAAATTATTCTTGAACTAGATTTATAGTGAACATAATTTCTGTGACTGTCATAAATGGTGCGCAGTGCGCGAGCTGCAAGCAGCTCGTGAGCGTGGAAAGAAGTAGACAATGTTTTAATCCAGGTCCTAATCTGTCTACCTACCAAATTTCATTCAGATCCGTTCTGTAGTTTTTGCATGAAAGAGTAACAAACATCCATACATTCATACATCCATACACACAAACCTTCACATTTATATTTTTTTTAATTCACAATTGGTAAGCCCTCACCTGATGGTAAGTGACGATGATGCCGAAGATGGAAGCGGGCTTACCAAGGTTACCCAACGCAATGGAGAATGGAGAAATGTTATTTACACTGATGTTTGGCGGCAAGACTTAGAGAAGATGGTGGTAGCTAGCCAGGCGGGCTTAGAAAAGCCCTACCAACAACCAAACCGAGTCTTACAAGTTGACCCCTCCGAGAATCGAACCCGCGACCTCCTGGTGTAAAGCGAATGGGCTAACCATAACGCCACGGAGGCGGTCAAGTTCTACTACTTATCAAATTATAAGTAGTATAATCTTGGTAAGTAGTGGAATCAACGAATCTTAATGAAATTAGCCTGTGTCTCTGGAATGGACTACTTTTATCCCTTGAAAATAGCATAGTCCGATGCAGTTCCTGAGGGAACTGAAAAAAAACTCTTTTTTGGTTTATTTCTTTAACATCGCAACGGAAGAATAGATTTTTGTTATTTTTTGCACAGAGATGGCTGAGGGGGTGGGAAATGACATCATTTACTAATTAGCATAACCTGACATAGTTCCCGAGGGAACTGGAAAAAACACATTTCCACGCTCCCGCTCGTCGGTGTCGCAATAGAGCAACGGATTGAAGTGATTTTTGTGTAGATTTGTTTGAGGGGGTGGGAAGTGATATAGACTGCTAATCAGAATAGCCCGATATAGTTCCTGAGGTATCTGGAGAAAACTCATGTCCACGTTCGCGAGGCGCTTGCGGCTCGCGCACCACTCACCCTCGACGGCAGTTATAAAAACGATGTCAAAGCCGCAAAAAAACGGCAAAGCCGCGGGCGAAAGGTAGTAGATAATAATTTCTAAGCGTAGATGGTTATCTATGACTCTGTCTTAATTTACTCCTTCAAATTTCAAGTTCTGTGTTTAGTTTCAAAGGGTGTCTGATGAACTCGTGAATGACTTACTGGTATTTCGCTTCAATTATTATGGCATAGATAATATTAGTAGGATTACTGTTACTTGTGCTATAATAGTTTGTATTTTCTCAAACAGATCTTATCATATTATCAGCTATACGTCCGTACCGACGAGTTCGACAAATAATTAGGGCAATCGGGCCTTAGTTGGCCAGGCGGGCCCAGTGTGGATAGTCGACTTCACAAACAACCTTCAAGTTTCTTCGCAAGCGTGTGCAGGTTTTCCTTGCGATGTTTTCCTTCGCCGTATGAATGTCGGTTAAATTGGAAGTACGGACAAAATGACATAGACGGACAAAATGACATAGTGGGCTTATTTGAAAATTGGCGCGGTTTGGAACATCAAAAACCAGCCAATCGCAGTCTTTGTGTCGCCATTACAAACCTAGGAAAATGCTAGACCAATCCGGACGCGCGTCGTTTCGGCAAAACTTCATGTTTGTTTTCACCAACCTCAAGTTTGTTTTGTGTTGTGACAACTTATAGGTTTTTGGTAAGTTTTTCTTTAAATCTTCGCTGTTTGTTGATTTTATTTGCATAAGTATATCACAACCTATGAGGGAATGATATTTAGTTTCGATTCTTTTATATATTTTAGAAATTACGAAGTTAAAATTATTCAATCTCATTGGTGGACAAAATGACATACCCAGGATATGGACAAAATGACATAGGTATGTCATTTTGTCCGTAGTCTTTTTTTTGTTAAAATATAAAGTACTTAGGTAATTTGAACGGGTGATATAACATCTATGACTATCCCCATAGATGTTATATCACCCGTTCCACAAGGCGCATACGTAGCAGGGCAAGGAAAACACAAACCGAGGAAGCGCCAAGTCAATCTATTGTTGACCTCTACTCCGAATATGGAAGATGTTAAAGCAAAGATAGAGATGAAGAAACCCTTGCGTGAAAGAAAAAGGAAAGCATCCAAGGTTCTCTTTGATAGCGATTCTGAAGAAGAAAACATTAATTCTCAGGTAGAGGATGATGAGGACGATTGCGCTTGCATTTATTGCAATGATTTGTACTCCCGATCAAAACCCGGAGAAGGTTGGCTTAGATGTATGCAGTGCTTCCGTTGGGTGCATGCTGCCTGTGCTGATCTACCGAAGAAAACAAAGAAATTTGTTTGTGAACTATGCATTTAATTGCACTTTATTTAGTATGTCATTTTGTCCATATAGGGTATGTCATTTTGTCCATGAGTATGGACAAAATGAATTTTCTGTGATCTCATTTTAAAAGAAGATATTTTTTTTTCTATAAGAGTTAAGTGTTACTGCTCTAGTTGATTTTGTAGCTGATACATCAAAGAAGTTACTGATACGTAAATTTTGTTCCTGAAGCTTTTAAATAAATGTTTATAGTGAAAAAACGGGAGGGTATGTCATTTTGTCCGTACTTCCCCTACATACGAAATAGAATTTCGAAAACACGGCCCTAGCTGTTACGCCGCCGACGCTCTGATAGCTGCCCTGGCCGTTAAGCCAACGACGCTCTGGTAGCGGCCCTAGCCGTTACGCCATCAACGTTCTCAAATAGAAAGTACGTACCTTATTATTATTTTTTATTTTTTATTCACATTTGGTAAGCCCTTGACAACATCTCACCTGGTGGTAAGTGACGATGTTGCCGAAGATGGAAGCGGGCTAACCAAGATTCCCCAACGCAATGGGGAACTGGCTATCTTATCTTTATGCCGGAACACACCAATGATATCAACATTGATATTTGGCGGCAAGACTTAGATAAGATGGTGGTAGCTAGCCAGGCGGGCTTAGAAAATGCCCTACCACCAACTAAACCGAGTCTTACCATTGACCCCGCCGGGAATCGAACCCGCGACCTCCTGTGTAAAGCCAGTGAACTT
Source organism: Coleophora flavipennella (assembly GCA_947284805.1). Taxonomy (NCBI): domain Eukaryota; kingdom Metazoa; phylum Arthropoda; class Insecta; order Lepidoptera; family Coleophoridae; genus Coleophora; species Coleophora flavipennella. Next base: position 3,131,162 of record OX369260.1, read on the forward strand.
TGCCTCTGAGCTACGGAGGCGGTTAACGTACACATTCTACGCGTACTTCTCATGACTCACTTTGCTGGTATTTTAATTATTCCCTCTAGATTACGTATTTATTTCAACGCAACAAGAGGTAAAAATGAATTTCTTATCCTATCTCTCAGCACAAAATAACTCACGTACAAAACAGTAAACTTCGCGTCATGTACAGGGTGTAACAAAAATCGGCGTAGAACCCGTGAACTTTGATTTCACTCATCCATCATACTAAAAACGTTCCCCAAAATTAAGCCCGCCGCCGCCGCCGGCCCTGGGCGGCGATTCCTTGCTCTGTGTCCAAACTTGACGTCGCTGATTTGTGCCCCAAAGACACATACAGGATGTAACAAAATTGGTGTAGGTCCCATTACCTGGGGCTTCTACTCATCATACTGTACAAATTTGGTTTTACGACTTTGCTGAAATCGCAAAAAAAAACCACTTTCGTACAAAACGATCAGCTGATCGACCAATTTTGCGCATTTTGGTATGGAGTCCAATTTTTTTTTTCATTGGGAAAGTTGTTTAGTATGATGAGTAGAAACCCAGTTAACGGGATCTACACCAATTTTTTTACACCCTGTATAACTCCCAAAAAATACTGTTCACATAAATTTACCAGAAAATTTCCATGACCAATTTTTTACATAGTCTTCTGTTAAAAAACTGGCCAAGTGCGATTCGGGGTCACACAAACAGGGTTCCGCACCAAAACTTTAACTACCAACAGAAAAAGACCTCTCAGTGTATACTTTGCTCTGCATAAATTGGGATCTACTTATTCTGGACTATAGAAATTTCATTTTTCCTGTAGGAACAGGAAAACTTTAATTTTTTTTTATATTTTTTTCTATAATCTACGCATTCAAACAGCTCTTAAAGGTACTATGATTTTTTCAAGATTTTAGATATAGTATTTTCGGAGATAAGCGGGCGGAATGGTAAATTTTAGACTATTTTCTAAAATAATTTCAAAACTGTTTGTCTTAAAATTAAATTTTAAAAAAAATTAAAATTTTCACAACAAGCTCGATCATTTAATATGTCACATATATGTCATCAATATATTTTAAAAAACTTTTTTTACATTTTCTAATTTAAGCTCCAAAGTTGCCCCATGTTTGAAATTTATTTATTTACGTTACACTTCCGTCTTTAGGTCAGTTTCTTCCGTCTTTAAGTCGATTTACATATGTGTACCAAATTTCAACTCAATTGGCCCAGTCGTTTCCAATAAAATTGGCTGTGACAGACGGACGGACGGATACACGAGTGATTCTGTAACGGTTCCTTTTTTAACTTTAAAGGTACGGAACCCTAAAATTACTATTAAAGCTTTAGGCAAAATTGTTTAGAATAATGAGTAGAAGTAGTAGTCCTACTGATAATGATCGACTGTAAAAACGAAATGAGCATAATATTCACTTATTTTGTAGGCATAAAAACCGAGTAGGCCAGTCCATAGCTGTTATATTAGTCAAAGGCAAAATAGGAGGTAGTAGCCAAATCCTACTTATCCCTTTCAGACCCGAGAGGAAACTACGTGGATTATCATTGAAAAATCTACATATTCTTGATCGTTAAGGTTCAGAGAAATCCAAAATGCCGCTCTTTCAGAGGTGTATGGCTATTATCAGTGTTTTTCAGGTGGCGGACAATTGTACGAGTATCAAGCTGGACCCTTCTTATACTAAGTCACAACTGTGACGGACACATTTGTATCGACTTGAGCCTAATATTAGGTTTAAATTAATACACAAAACATGAGGAAATAATTATTTAAGGAGACCTGAACATATGGGAAATAGAAGAGCATATATATTTTGTTTAAAATAAAAATTATTACGGTAAAGTGGGCCTTTTTACTTTAAGAGTATTAGTCGACCACTTTTAATGTGCAATTGAATCTGTAAAACTTTCAAAGAATTTTCATACAAAACGTTTTAAACCAACTGCAAAATAAAGTTTCATTTGTTGTAAATACTGCAGAACCCTGCTTTGCGCGTTGTCCAACACGCTCGTACCAAAAAACCGAAAATCTCAATTCGTCATTCTCAAGTCCGTCTGTGCGTTCGTCCGTCACGCTTGGCTCTGGAGGCTAAATATTAAGTCCGATTAGGACCAAATTTGGAACTGAATTTTATTTTTTCTCAAAAATAACTCTAACGATTTTATTGCCACTTTTCTAGGGTTCTGTACACCCAAAGAGTGACCAACGGGACCCTTTTTACTGAATCTCAGCTGTCTGTCTGTCGGTCTGTCTGTCAGCGGGCTGCATTTCATGATCCGTAATTAGGTATACTGTTGAAATTGTCACAAAGGTGTTTTCTATTGCCGCTATATCAACAAACAATAAAAAATATATATAAATAAGAGGTCTCCCATACAATAAACATGTTTATATGTTACATAGGTAAACTCAAACTTAAACTCAAAAGGCTTTATTTGCTAGAACACTGTAGGTACAGGATCTTGATATTTTGTTAGTGCTAGTGTTCAACCTGCAGGCAGGTGTGCAAACATAAAGAAATTAAAAAACAGTTTAAAATAGTTAAAATTACAAAAAAAATCTATAAAAAAATACAATTATCTCATCAATTAACAATTAAACTTTCTTATTTTTTCTTATAATTAATAAAGTCACTACAGTATAACAACAATTTCCTAATAGCCATTTGGTCAATTCATTCTTAAAATGGTTGATGTCAAGTGATTTAATTTCGTCAAGTAGGTTATTATAAATTAAAATACACATAATAAATATTTCTACGGTAAATATCTTTGCAACAAAGAGGTTGTTGTAGTAAGTTCATATATTTAGCCCGTGTCTGTCGCTCTATTACTTCACCACGCCTTTTGAAAAAGTGTAAATGCTTTTAAACAAACATACCGACATCTTTGACGTACATGCAGGGCAATGGCAGTATTTTATATTTTTTAAACAAGGGCTTGGAGCTATCTAGAAACCAAGCTACATCAATTACACGAATGCACTTTTTCTGTATTTTAAAGACTCTCCATGTCTACAGAATTTCCCCACATGATAAGTCCGTAGCTTAGCACTGAGCTTACATACCCATGGTAGGCTGTCAATGCAGCCTCAGTAGATACCGTTTGTTTTAATTTCTTTAACGCATAAACAAACCGATCTAGTTTCTGACAAGTTATTTCTACGTGGTGTTTCCAATTCAAGTGTTTGTCAATAGTCAACCCTAAGAATTTCATGGAATCTACTTGCTCTACAGTAGTATGATTATGATGAACATGGATTGGTAATGTCTTAGGATTATATGATTGAAATTGCATGATTTTAGTCTTACTCATGTTAATGCTTAAATTATTTTGTTCCATCCAGTTTATGATGTCTGCTATAGCCTGGTTTACACCAGGGCCTAAGTCTGTATATTTTTTCCTATCAACAATGATGGTAGTATCGTCCGCAAAAAGTACACAATTCTCTGAAGACGAGTTTGGCAGGTCATTTATGTAGAGAAGAAAAAGAAAAGGGCCTAGAATACTGCCCTGCGGAAACAAACTTAAAACTGAGTGTAATAATAGTACTAAGGTAACAACATATCAGTTCATGTATATCGCTTTCGAGTGGCTTGAGCCTACTTACACAAAAAAATTAAAACTGGCCCAGTGTGAGAGGCACTCTCGCTAAGGAGTCCAAACTGAATTAAAAATGGCATATTCCTCGTGTCAATGTCTTTTGTTTGTAAGGAATAGGTATCGTTGTTATAGTTGTGTGGAGAGGTGTAATTGTCGTGACCATATCGTTGAAATTGGTCAGATCATGAAATGGCCGTCGTAGAATTGGCCAGATCTTGAAATGGATTGATCAGATCATGAAATAGCCAAGCATATCATGCTAACCTAACCTAACCTAACTGCCTTCTTTTCTCCAACCAGGGTGGAGCCTAGCTTGCGAGGCTCTTTGACAGTATCATCGTCAAACCTAACGAACCTATTATAGGTCGCTTCGCTCGCTCAACTCAATTCCGTCCGGGTATTCATGATCTGGCCAATTCTACGACGGCCATTTCATGATCTGACCAATTTAAACGTATGGCCACGACATAATGATACGGGACCCTTGTAGCGCGATTCCGAATGCTCTTGGCTGGTTTTTAAATTAAATGAATTGTCTATGTGTTCCTTGGGGAAAGATTTTCAGTACGGTAAGTTGATGCTTTTACCAACTTAGTTACAGTCTTATGTTTGCTTTTATTCAACTTTTTTTTAATTAAAACTTCTTAACGCACGCTTGATTTTGGGAGTAAGCTGGTGACTGTGTTACGCGAACGGTGATATCTAGCGTTACAAAAAGTGTGATCGGGTGAGGCGAACGGCACGCTTGACTTGGGGAGTAAGCTGGTGGATGCGTTACGCGAACGGTGATTAAGTTTTACTTCAGTAGAATGGTCTAAAGCACACTTGTTTTTTTTTACTGTTATGTTAGTATTGTGTTTTGTGAGCTTGTGACCGAGTTAACTCTACAGGCGGCCGGCGCGGCGGCGGGTGTACAAACTCTTTCATGCGACCCAGTGTAACCAGAGACCGAGACTTGTACAGATTCGATTACTTACACTGCGTCGTCTGTGGCAGCCTTATTTTGGACAAGTGCTGACAGTAATATGACACAAACGTAAAACAATGAATTAAAATAAATAATTAAATTATAACATATGATTTAAAGAAAGATTTTGTACACCAAAAAATTTTTTACTTCATGTGTATGTGTATATTTTCCGCTATAACAAAAAAATACTAAAGAACTAAAAAAGTGAAAAAACAAGGGTGATATCCATACAAAAAACGGGTTTTTTATAGGTATTCTAGAGGTCTTTAGAGAATTATTTAGGAAGCGTCGGTTGTCGCAACGAAAAGGGCCGCTACCTCCTATCCGGGAAGTCATGGTTGGAGTCCTGCCACGTACCAATTATGTGTTTTCGAATTTCGATCTCGTACGTTTATCCGACGTTCTTACGGTGAAGGAAAACATCGTGAGGAAACCTGCACACATTGCGAAGAGACTCGCAGGTTGTGTGTGAGGTTGACCAACCCGCATTGGGCCCGCGTGGTCGACTAAGGCCGGATCGCCGTAATTCAGGGTAGGCTTGAACCCCTCGGTGGGGACGTGTATATATGAGCTGATGTGATGATGATTATAGAGGTATTTTCGATTCAGCACTATCGTGAAAACGGTAACATACATATGCTTATATTTTCACCAGGTCGTCGGTCCACCGCGTGGGTGGCCTGCCTACGCTACGTTTTCCGGTACGCAGTCGCCACTCCAGAAGTTTCTTTAGATTTTAATATTTAATAAGTAACAGTGCAAAAAATCCAATTCCAGATTTTCAAAATAATAAATTTCGAAACTCCACATTTTACTATTTATAAAAGGCACCCTACTACTATTTGTGGAATAGATTAATTGTATTTGCACGACTGCACACAAAAAGGATTGTATAGATTGTCGTGGAATTCCTTGGGGGAGGCCTATGTCCAGCAGCGGACGTCCTTCGGCTGATATGATGATGATGACCCGACATCCCAAAAAAAGGGGGTTAATTTTTCTATTCAGTCGTGTTTTTATTAAATTGTAATTTTGACAAGGAATCAGAATACGTCCTTAGCAACACAAACAGTGAGTCCGGTAACCTGCTTAACCAAATCTAATTGACAGACAGAACGCCCGCGCTGAGACAACGCGCACCAGGAGAACAGTAATTCAGAAGGCAAAGAACACAAATAAGCGCCGCCAACAAGGATTTGCATATTCCGTTGATTTAGTCACCAGATATACAGGATGTAGCACAAATGGCGTAGTATAGCCACACCCTGGACACTTTATACAACGGGCTAGAAATGACATTTCAAAAAAGGAATGACGAAACAGACGAAATGGCGGCGAAATCCTATACATTCGACAACCAAATTGTAACCAATCTGTATTAATCTGGGTGAAGAGGGGGTGAGGTCGCAATCTAGAGAGCGGCAGGGAGTGTCCACACTGTATGTTATTACTTATATAAACTAGGCTAACCTTCCCGAGTTTGAGAAGAGATCTTTACCCCAACAGTGGGGACGATTACGGGTCGTTAATCATTACATGACTATATTAATACTAGCTGTTTCCCGCAGGTTCACCGGCGTGGACAACGTTTCTATTACTTTTCGAGGGTGTGCTCATGCTCAAGCGGCTCACGATCGTGAAAAAATGTAGCCTATGTGTTAATACAGGTCCTAATCTTGACTATTGTCCTAATTGACTGACTCGGTGGCTCAGTGGTTAGTGCCCTTGACTACTGATCCGAGGGTTGTGGGTTCGATCCCCACCCAGGGCAAGCATTTGTGTGATGAGCTAATTTGTTTGCTCTGTGTCTGGGTGTTAAATATATCTATATATGTATGTATTTAAACGTATATAAGTATCTTTATCAGTCTCTGGTAACCCATAACACAGGGAATCCTACTTTGGGGCCAGATGACCTTGTGTGATTTGTCCGGGAATATATATATTTTTTTTAATCTGTCTACCTACCAAATTTCAGCCAGATCCGTTCAATAGTTTTTGCGAGAAAGAGTAACAAACATACATCCATACATTCTTACAAACTTTTGCGTTTATAATAAGTAGGGGTTTTGGGACATGTAACTCTAACAAAAGTATTAATAATTATAAAAAGAAATACTTATCGGGAAAATTATCTTTGCAAACCCTGAGTAAGTTTCAAAAAATCTATTTAACGGTATGCTAACGATAGGGTACGCGAAAAAAAAATACCGTCACTTTACATGTAGGGGAGATGTCTTAACAGGCTTTAAACCAAAACTCTATAGGGGTTCAGATTTCTAAATTTAATGATTTTAAATATAAGATTTTTTACGTTTATCCGACGCTCTTACGGTGCAGGAAAACATCGTGAGGAAACCTGCACACGCCTTCGAAGAAACTAGAAGGTTGTGCGTTAAGTCGACCAACCTGCACTGGGCCCGCGTGTCGACTAAGGCCCGATCGCCCTAATTCAGGGTAGGCTCGAGCTCCTCGGTGGGGACGTATATGAGCTGATATGATGAAATACAAGATTTATAGCTGTAATAGTCTTTGAACAAAACGGCTTTGACGCACGGACAGAAAGACAATGAAATATGTAATGTAAACCTATAAGGGTTCCTAGTTAAGACTAAGGAACCATAAAAATGGAAGTCCATAAAAAATTGGTTAACCAGTTAGTCAATTCGTATGAAGTATTTGACATAGTTTGTAAAACAGTCTTCATGCGAGCGTGGAAATTAGTTTTCTCCAGATCCCTCAGGAACTATGTCTCGCTATGCTAATTAGTAGTTTGTGTCCACCCCCTCTACTATCTGTGTGCAAAATATCAAGTCAATCCTTTGCTATATTACGACATAAAATTTACTGTACGTCAGCCCGCTCAAAACTTTCTCGATAATTTTTAACGATTCTATTAAACGACTTCAAAAAAGGAGGAGGTTCTATGTTCGACTGTATATATATATATATATTTAATGTAGGTATGTTCTCCGATTGCTTTGTCAATTTTGGACCGATTTTCAAAATTCTTTTTTTATTCGAAAGAGTATACTCCCAAGGGGGTCCCATTGTCACTAAGTCAGGATCTGATGATGAGATCCCAAGGAAATCGGGAGAAACCCTCAAATTTTAAAGGCACTAATTATGTGATTCATATGTTTTCTAAAGCTATTAAAATACTTGCGTCTGTTGTCATAATCTCATGTTGATAAGCTGATATAGGAAGGTACAACTCCTTAACGGTTAGGAGTTGGAGGAAAATTATTTTTAATGTTATAAAAAGATATATACGTAGGTATGCATAGACCGATAGTTGTATTCATTCAGGTTATTCAGATGAGCTGATGATGGACGATTTAACTCCTTAACTTTCATGCTGCTGAGATGATGATGGAAGCCACAGGAATCTGTATTTGTTAATGAAACACATGTATTATGATTTGATAATTCCTATTGGTGAGTATAGTTGATTGGGTTTAACGTTTTTAGATAGATAGCATTGTTACTAAATATAAAGAAAATAAAAAAGTTAAAAAAAACTTAAAAACAACTTCAAAATAAAATTCACTCAAAGTATGAAATAATGTTATACACAACATTAACCGACAATAACGAAATCAAAGGTGGGTACGAATTAAATTAGAGGCTTAAATTTTTTTTTGAGGTCGGTGTCAGCAAACCATCGAATCTAAACCATTTGATACGTAAGTAACTGTGTGCTGATACCGACCTCAAAAAAAATTATAAGCCCCTAATTTAATTCCTACCTACCTTTGATGTATGTCCAACTATCTTCAAAAATGTCAACAACCACTATCATACACTATACAATCTCAGGGTATGTATATCCAACTTTCTGCAAAAATGTCAACAACCACTATCATACACTATACAATCTCAGGGAATGTATGTCCAACTATTGCAAAAATGTCAACTACTATCATACACTTTACAATCTCAGGTTATGTATGTCCAACTATGTGCAAAAATGTCAACAACCACTATCATACACTATACAATCTCAGGGTATATATGTTCAACTATTGCAAAAATGTCAACAACTACTATCATACACTTTACAATCTCAGGTTATGTATGTCCAACTATGTGCAAAAATGTCAACAACCACTATCATACACTATACAATCTCAGGGTATGTATGTCCAACTATTGCAAAAATGTCAACTACTATCATACACTTTACAATCTCAGGTTATGTACGTCCAACTATGTGCAAAAATGTCAACAACCACTATCATACACTAAACAATCTCAGGGTATGTATGTCCAACTATTGCAAAAATGTCAACAACTACTATCATACACTTTACAATCTCAGGTTATGTATGTCCAACTATGTGCAAAAATGTCAACAACCACTATCATACACTATACAATCTCAGGGTATGTATGTCCAACTATTGCAAAAATGTCAACTACTATCATAAACTTTACAATCTCAGGTTATGTATGTCCAACTATGTGCAAAAATGTCAACAACCACTATCATACACTATACAATCTCAGGGTATGTATGTCCAACTATTGCAAAAATGTCAACAACTACTATCATACACTTTACAATCTCAGGTTATGTATGTCCAACTATGTGCAAAAATGTCAACAACCACTATCATACACTATACAATCTCAGGGTATGTATGTCCAACTATTGCAAAAATGTCAACTACTATCATACACTTTACAATCTCAGGTTATGTATGTCCAACTATGTGCAAAAATGTCAACAACCACTATTATACACTATACAATCTCAGGGTATGTATGTCCAACTATTGCAAAAATGTCAACAACTACTATCATACACTTTACAATCTCAGGTTATGTATGTCCAACTATGTGCAAAAATGTCAACAACCACTATCATACACTATACAATCTCAGGGTATGTATGTCCAACTATTGCAAAAATGTCAACCACCACTATCATACACTTTACAATCTCAGGTTATGTATGTCCAACTATGTGCAAAAATGTCAACAACCACTATCATACACTATACAATCTCAGGGTACGTATGTCCAACTATTGCAAAAATGTCAACAACTACTATCATACACTTTACAATCTCAGGTTATGTATGTCCAACTATGTGCAAAAATGTCAACAACCACTATCATCCACTATACAATCTCAGGGTACGTATGTCCAACTATTGCAAAAATGTCAACAACTACTATCATACACTTTACAATCTCAGGTTATGAATGTCCAACTATGTGCAAAAATGTCAACAACCACTATCATACACTATACAATCTCAGGGTATGTACGTCCAACTCCAGACTGTCCACTTCCAATGTTTCCGCTCCACTTGAGGAACTTCTAACAAAACGCGTCGAAACGGAAATAAAACAAAACTTTGTTTATTTTGTTATTTTTATAAAAACTTCTGATCAATGTACAAAACTCTAGAATGGGTAGTAAATAAATTATTCAGGGATAAAGCCTTAGTTAGCCAGATTTTTTTTATTTCACAATTGCCCTTGGCATCATCTCACTCTTAGATGAGATGAGTATCCTTCATCATCATCATCATCATCATATCAGCCGAAGGACGTCCACTGCTGGACATAGGCCTACCCCAAGGATACATAACTCATGCTATTGTATACATAACACACCGGGACCAAGATCGGATTAAGACTAAGGACTAAAGGGCTAGAGTGGTGGACCCCCAATGAATTTTTCAAGCCATTTACGTTTCTTATACACGGCAAAAAGCACCAATGGCTTAAAGTAAAGAAGGCTACTAATCGTTAAACCTTTTTAGGTAATTTCCGCTCTTATGGTCACTTAACTTGCGTGATTGACACAACCACCGCATCACATGCTGCACTACGACCGCATCACATGCTGCACAATATGCTAGATTGTAAAGCGCTATGGATCTTTCAGAACCTTTTTAGCCGACTGCTTAAAAAGGACGGTAAAGGTTTTCGGGTACATGTATGTATGTCTGTTTCTTTGGCTGAGCCTGTAATCTAAACGGCTTTATGGATTTTGGTGTGCAAAGTGTCGTTAGATTCATCTTGATCAGACTTGAGTGACTGTTAGTCATTTGAGTTACTTTTTATGATCTTTCAAAAACAAAGTTTTGTTCTAAAAATGATTGAAATACCCACAAGTGACGTCATAGATTTTAAGAGTCATTGGCGAACTTATTTTGTGAATTCGATCCATTCAAAATTGAAGACGTGATGGAAAAACAAAACAAGTAAGGTTTTTTGCAACTTCAAGAGGGGAGCAATTTAGGAAATCATATTTCAGATTTTATTTTTGATGCATTCCGATCCCCTATTGGTGAGGTTTAATCACGCCAGATCTGTTCGCTTGGTAAATTTTATGAAATCTACATCCAGTGTATTTGAAATGTGTACATCACTGTCCACGACATATTGTGGCAAGTTGTAGTTACGTAATTCTTTCGGAATGTTTTCCTTTTCACGCAAAGCGAGACAAAATCTTTCCAGAGTTTAAAAAATATTGCCCTCTCTTCCAAGTTTAAGTTCGGCTGCTCAGTAAGATTTAAATGTAGTACTTAATCAGCCTGCTTTGGTAGGTGATGATGATTATTGCCATCATGACGACGGCGTCGGTGGCTCAACCGGTAACGACTCGGCCCTCCTAACCAGAAGTCGCGGGTTCAAATCCGGATGGCCAATGTACATACCAATAAGTTTTTCGAAACTTACCTACATATACTTACTGATTGCTTTAACGGTGAAGGAAAACATCGTGAGGAAACCTGGCACATCTGCTTCCAGATGTGTATGATAAAGGTCGTGTTAAAGGGTGATGGCTAAGTGTAACACCAGGCAACCGCCGTCTATCCCTTGGATAGCACGGTTAAATGTGCCACACGATAAGAGAGAGAGAGATGAAGACAGCCAAAAGACGTCCACTCCTGAACATAGGGAGTTTAGGGGGATTTCCATAATCGCCACGCTTGGCGTACGAGTTTAGTGATTAACGCAAGCTCACTAGGGCGCATTCGAAAACCAGCGCTGTGGCTCTGGCTGCAGCATACGCTGAAATGGGTCCTGTTTGGCGTCACACTACAGCGCAACGCACACTTACCTCCCATATGTGGTGATGTTAGGTATCTACCTTTCGTTTTTGTTTATTTTATCATTTTCTTTGTGTACCTACATAATTTTTTTTTGTCTACTTATGTTATATTGTTTTGTGTTGAGTTGTAGTGTTATGTCTAATAAATGTTTGAATCTGAATCTGAATTTGATCGCAGTGTTTAGTATAGTAGATCATCCTCCGGTTTTTGATCCCTTAGTCGATTCTTAAGACAATCTCGAGATGAAGTGGTACTATTCTGGGGAAGAACGCATCACAGGCCAAACAAATGTGTAGTGCTGGACAGGAAATGAAAAAGAATTATCATCATAGTTCTTTGCTGGCTTGACCACGTACGAGAAGACCTTCCTGTCGGTCTTATACGGGAAGACCGACAGGAAAACGTCCGGTCGAGCGTCCTAGGTACCGCTAGAACGATGAGGTGTAGAAGGATCTGAGCGCCCTTTAGAGACCCGATTAACGTGAGGAGGCGAGAATAGGGACGAGTGGCGACTTTTGGTGTCGGAGGCTAAGATCCTCGTTGGGTTACTGAGCCCAGTGAAGTAAGTAAGTAGTATCATATAGGTCTTTTACGTCTGTAAGAGACTAGTCAGTGTCGCAAGATGATTGCCCTCCTAACACAGATTGAGGAACGGGCTTACTGTGTCGTCTTTTCAGCCTAACTGGCTGAACGTTCAGGCACGACGAGTCGATACGCGCGGAGCCAGGTCGGCTGCTGAAGACCGCCGCATTTTTAAGTTATACCCTATTAGAGTCTCGGAGACCGCATACTTGGTTTACTGTGGAGTTTTGTTTCTCCTAATAAAGAGCGATGCTTACGAGGCCTATCTCCCCGTCAGGAAGATGGATAAGATATTGGTGTCTTTTTAAGAAACTGACAAGATCTAAACAGCATTAAGGTTCCCCAGGATGCTCGAGTATCCATACAAACGTAGGTCCGCTTTAATATAAAAACTACATGTCTGATTGAATTCAAACTTTGCGAATATATTAAGTAGACACTATCGATGTTTAAAATTAGTTCTCGATGTACTAATATAAAATGGATAAAAATAAGAGAAGTTTCAAACTTTCAGTACAAAATTAATATCGTTAAGTTATGTTTCAATCGATCGCCCTAATTCAGGGTAGGCTCGAGCCCCTCTGTAAGGATGTATATAATATATATGAGCACATGTGAAGATGTTTCAATTAACTACGATAAAAATTAATTACAAACAACGATATGTGTCTACTCAATATATTCGCAAAGTTTGGATTCAATGTGGCATGCAATTTTTGTATTAAAGCGGAACTACGTTTGTATGGAAACTCGAGCCTCCTGGGGACCCTTAAGTACTAATATTTTTAGCAAAAACTTATACTGTTTTTTTAATTCCATAATATAAAGATGTTACAATGTTAATTTTGACTGACCCATTGGCGTAACTGAAAGACCTAAGACCTACCGTAACTGGTCCTTGTCTTCACCTTATGGTGTTGGCAGGAATAGCGGCCCCCACTGTTATGCCCTAGGGTAGGTAAGTGGGGACGCTATATCATAAACCTGGAAGTCTAGCGTATCTGGTAGATGTGCGAGAGGGCATGACCCATTGGCGTAGTTGTCAGGGCTCCCTGCCTGCTTTGCCAAGGGTCGTCGGTTTGAGGGTCGAGTTAAAATATTGTTATGACGATCAAGGTTGTTTGCTCAGCAATTATAAGTTAACTCCAAAAATTAATTAATTCATAAAGTAACTAATTAACACTGTCCTCCCAAACTCAGAATGAAACGAGAGCTAGTAATCCCGGAAACCCTGGGCTGGGATGTTCCCGGTGTGGCCATTAACACGTCACGGATTGTTTACACGCATTAGCGCATTATATTAGGGTTGCCAGATTAAATTAAAATGATTTCTGGCCAATAAAAAGTTTTATAAAATTGTATTACATAATTTCTATTAAAGCCAGAACTTTGCGATAAGACAAGTATGTACTGATTAAATTTTATATTTGTTAGCTATATTATTATTGTCATTAATGCCTTTGACAAGAGTAGGCCACCTCACACGGACAGCACCCGCTCAAGAGTATAACGCGAGAGTCAGCCATCGCTCCCCTCAACCATATTAGAAGGAAAGGAACGAACCGGCTTCGATGTTTTGACAACCCTAAACCTTTAACCCTCCGGTTGGCGCATATGGGTTTAATGCCTCACACACACACACACAGATACATACATACATACATAATGCATACACACATACATACATACGGGTAGCTCAAGTTTTTGTGCTACTTAGGCAGATTACTCCATTATACAGTAAATGTTGCATCTGTTTATTTTATTCTTCATGAACGTCACGCGATAGTCCCACCCCCGCGCACTCCTTACGCCCCCGAGCAGAACGTGATAGTCATTTGTTTTGACTAGCTGTTCTAGTGCGATACATAATACTTTTCATGATTCAATATATTTATTCAAAATAGTTGCAAATTACACTGTTTTTGATAGTCATTTTTGACTATCAAATACAGTGTGATTATAACAAATATCCATTTATGAAAAATCAAGAAATAAACAATCATTTAGTTAATAACGTCAACATTCAATCCTTGATATAACCCAGATAATGTCACGAAGTTATCAAACTAATATTAAAAAGGTGAAAGTTTGTGAGTGTGTATGTTTGTTACTTCTTCAAACAAAAACTACTGAACTGATCTGGCTGAAATTTGGTAGGTAGACAGATTAGGACCTGGATTAACACATAGGCTACTTGCATGCGGCTCGCGCACTGCGCACCCTCGAAAAGTCAAAGAAACGATGTCCATGCGGGTAAAGCCGCGGGAAATAGCTAGTACGTAATAATCATTGAATGTCATTAATGCCTTTGACAAGAGTAGGCCAGCTCACACGGACAGCACCCGTTCAAGAGTATAACGCGAGAGTCAGCTATCGCTCCCCTCAACCATATTAGAGGGAAAGGAACGATCCGGCTTCGATGTTTTGACAACCCTAAACCTTTAACCCTCCGGCTGGCGCGTATGGCTTTAATGCCTCACATACACTTCACGTACTAATGCCGAAATGAAGATAACAACGCGACGCGCAGCAGTAATTTAGTCTCAGCACGTATCCTGTTTTGCTAACAAAGATAAAGTTGCATGGATACGTAAGATAATTATATAATTTTGAACAAAAAAAAAACAATTCAAACAGGAAACTAAGGTTCCCCTTGATTTCTTTGGGATGCCATCATGAGATCCTGGTTTCCTTTTCATGGTACCACCCTTGAGATATCTTCTTTCCAACAAAAAAAGAATCATCATAATAGGTTCATAAGCGACGAAGTTATCCGCGAACACACATAAAAAAAAATACGGGCGAATTGAGAAACCTCCTCTCTTTTTTGAGGTCGGTTAAAAATACAATAGTCAATGATTTTTTGAAGTGAAAACTTCTTTGCACGTTGGGCTTTTTTTGAGATGGGAAAAAACCATTGAACTTGCGAAGCCGTTACCGACACGTCACCAAGAACACTCGCAGGGTCAAAACTTTGTTAACCTACTCGTTCACTAGGAACACTCAGAGGGTTAAAACTTATAAAAATGAAAAACTTTTCACTTTTGTTGGAACTCCCGGAGTGGTTAGGTTATTTTTTTCTGTAATCTTTACCTCAAATTAAGTTTTATGTTATTAAAAAACTGTACAAGTAGCCATTCGGATGCAAGAACGTAGAGCGTGGAATTTAATCATTTTATTACTCGGCTGGGATTTGAACCCAGGCCTTGTATAAGTTCGTTAGCACGTTTATATATTTTTACTGCTAGCGGAGCGGCTGGCACACCGCGCACCCATGTGATTATTTGTTATAATAGAGCCCATAGTAACTAGTAGATACTTACTTACTGTATCAAAATTTCAAGTGGCCAGCTATTACAGTTATACAACGTGTTAGACAAAATAGAACATATTTTTGAGAGAAAACTTAAATTTTGTTAAAATCACAAAAAAGAAAAACCTGTACTCCTCACGGAAAAACCTTCTGGCAAGAATATTTTTTAATTTGTATTAAAATTTACCTAGAATTGCTTATAATATGTAAACGTATAGAGAAATGAAGGAGATAGTGTAGGAGAGAGAGACCTGGAAAGAGCTACACCGACATGAGCACGGCTCTTAAATTATAATGATGATGATGTGAGGTGCCATTTTAGAGATTTTCAAGATATAAAATGTCTAATATTTTATTAATGTACCTATAAGTTTTCTCGATTGCGCCGACAGTGGTAAATTAAAATCTTAGAAAAAAATAGGTAGCACATGAAGTAGAGATTAAAATATTGCGGAGGTGCAAAAACCATTTTTCGAATTAGGGATCCTGTAGTGGCTTTTTGCTAGAAAATTACCTTATCCTAACATCCTCTATCCCTTTTCATATTTGAGCCTTATGTGCCTTTCTTCTCTCATCAATACAGAAGGACAATTACTGTTCAGCTCTCGCGTGCTCACGCGCTGCGCTTCTGCGCTCTAGTATTACGAGATAAATTAATTAAGTATTTAAGCATATATTTTTTTTGGTTTTTGTTAATAACATTTCTTTGTATGTGAACTTTTTATTTGATTACTAATTAAATAATTGGACAAGAAAGCTGCGCATGCATTCTTCAAAATCTGCTGCACATTCGACTGATGAGTCCTGGTATCCTAATTTACCTAATTCCTAGTTTTCTTGTTATTTTTTAAATTTAGAATGAATTATTGTATGAACATAGAAAAAGTGTGCAAACAGTCCCATTTGCAAATTTTAAGCTTTAAAGTTGTATTTTTGTTATAGTCAAGTGTCTCCTCCCCTCTTACCAGCTAAACTGCTGTTTGAGGAAATCTATAAAAAAGTTGGAAATAGACATATTATAATCAGTTTACAAGAAAAAATATCACGGTGAAGTAGATTTTCTTAGTTTAGAAGTAAACCAATATAGATAAAATCTTCTTTAACAACTGGAAAAATATCTTTGTTTTTGAAACACGGAAACACTTGTTTACTGAAATACGGAACCCTATTTTCGTGTGGTCCGACGCGCACTTGGCCACTTTTTTAATATAACGATGTATACTTTATTGATATAGGTTCATTCGTTAAGTAGTTACGAGGGAATATAGAAACGGATATTCCGCAGTCGGGTAACTATTTTAAAAATAACTACACGTACGAGTTCAACGTATGTAGTTATGTATACCTATTAAACGACACAGACAAGAAAAAAAAAATTAACATGGCCTTCCTAAAAACTACTAAGAAACGAAAATAGATCAACACAGAAGAATCCTTATTAATATTATAAATGTGAAAATGTGTTTGTTTGTTTGTTACCTTTTCACGCCTCAACGCCTTGCCAATCTTAATGAAATTTGGCATGCAGGTAGCCTGTGTCACAAGGAACGACATAGGCTACTTTTTATACCGTGAAATAAGCATAGCTCGATACAATTCCCGAGGGAACTGAAAAATACTCTTTTTTGGTTAATTTCTTTAACATCGCAACGGATCAATGGATTGTGAGATTTTTTGCACCGAAATGGTTGAGGGGGTGGTAAATGACATGATTTAGTAATAAGCATATCCTGACATAGTTCCCGAGGGATCTGGAGAAAACTCACGTCCACGCTCGCGAGCCGCTAGCGGCTCGCGCACAGCGCCCCCTTTAAGTCAGTCACAAAAACGATGTCCACGCGGGCGAAGCCGCGGGCATAAGCTAGTCATACATATAATCAGAGATATAAGAGAACGTCGACTTGACGGGATCCATAGAAGAAACGCAAACGAATCAGAATAAATAACAAAAATAAGAGAGCAATGATTATCGATCCGATGAGCAATTGAATGGCTAAATATAGGGTCTTAAAAAAGGTACGCACTTTTTTTAACTGTAGCTTGTACTCATGAAACTGAACAACTTTCCGTAAGAAACCCATGGTTTTGTTTTTTATACGCTTTTGTTTTTTTATTTAAAATTATTAAATTGCACGCAATACGCCAGAATACGCCGCGGCGCGGGGCGGCGGCGTGCCGGGCCGCCGCGGTCATTGAACTTTGTCAATTTTGTCATTTTGTCTTTTTCAGGAAAATTCAAGAAAATTAATTTAGCTATATAAAAAATTGCCCCACCTGACCCCTAAGAAAACGCCTTTGTTCCATTCAATGGTACATAGCTCGGGAGATTGGAACATGAAAGACATGTCTTTAGTTACTAATAAAAGACCATAAGTAGTGTCACTATAAATTGTAACAACTATATTACTCAGTTTTGACAGTAAATATTATCTTATCTTATCTTATAAAGTCAATAATAAAAAACAGTAACTTTTTTATTTTCAATAAAAATTGCCATTGAACTTCATAAACTGAATCGGCAATTTCATAGGTAAAGACCACACACACACATTTACAAATGATAAAAACATGAAAACTATATCAACAGTTGAAGAATTCGATTTCTGTGACCATAGAGATACGGAAAAATTAACTAACAAAGGAAACCTTTAGCCTGGTTCACAACAAAACGTTTATTTAACAATAGGAATGTCGACCTAGTAAACTGGCAGGAGTTTATGTCCTTCACCAAAACAGTAAACGAAAACAACGACGCCTTCAAAGATAAGCTAATGTGTATATTAAATAAATGCATACCAAAACAAACAAAAAACTGAAAATAAAATATAAAAATGCTATTTAACCAAGAGTATCAAAACGTCTTGCAAAATTAAAAGGTACTTAAAAATCCTTATATTGGGTTCAAACAAAAGACGAAGTTTTAAAACTATATTATAAAAAATACGAAAAACTATTAAAACAAACTGTAATAAAAGCAATCTCTAATTAAATTCAATCTCTTCTTTCTTCTTTGTCACTGCCTCTTCCCATGTCATTTGGGGTGGGCCCTCTGAATATGTTTGCGCCATTCGGCTCTGTCATTTAGATCCTCTGGGATTAATTTAGAAAATTTTTCTAGGTTTCTCCACCAAGTAGCTTTTGGGCGTCCTCGTAGTGGTTTTCCTATTACAATTTTAGTCAAAAAGAATTGAATATGCAAAAAAAAAACAAATAACAAATTTAAAACAATGTGGATTATTATAAACAAATGTTCCAACAAAAAAACCTAGACGATATAAAACTAATCTACAAATAAAAATAACAATAACCATCTATCACAAACAGATCAAATAGCAATCGCGCTCGCTACCTATTTAACCTAAATAGGACATTTATCAACAAACGCCTTTTCACCAGTTAACCCAACAGCGCCGCGCGGCCGGCCGGTACTGCAGCCGACCCTGACAACAATTTTCACACCCCAGTAAGCCTCAACAAAACAAACAAGATTATAAAAAATCTAAACAATAAACACAGCTACGGTATAAACGAGCTACCACCTTACTTAACCCTTCGCGTGCCTAGTGGGGTCCAATGGACCCCACTCGATACAAAATCTGTCATAACTTAACAAAAACAAACTTGACTGACCTGTGACATACAGTAGCTTCCGTAAATGAACCGTACGTTCTAATAATACCCTACCTAAAGTTTTAAGCCGGCTTTCTTCCGAGATTAAAAAAATGTGCCGATAAATTTACAGCGCCCTTTTATTTTATTATAAACCAAACTTTCATCGAAGGTTCATTTCCGCAGTCTCTGAAACAGACTATACTATAGCCGTTCCAAAAAGAAAAGTTATAACCCACACAAAAAAATACCGCCCTATAGCCCTACTACCGACAGCCTCGAAAATTCTAGAAAAAGCTACGACCGCGTCAACTGTTTCTGCGAAAAATTTAAAATATTTGATAACAGCCAGAACGGTTTCAGAAAAAAAGGGTCAACAACCCTTGCCGTCCACATATACATGTAGGAAGTACTCAATGTAAACACGCCGTAGGAATTTTGTTAGATATGACAAAAGCCTATGATAGAGTGCAACATGACATTTTATTGAACAAAATGCTGGGAATAGGAATTCGTGGCAATGCCCATAAATGGTATGAAGAAATCAAAACTATGATTAGGAAACAGGCGGAATAAAATGTATTAGAATCTATCCATTGTGTACAAATGCGTCTATACCACAGGGCTGCGTAATTGGATGCCTAATGTTTTACAGTTTGTCATTTTTCTTTTATTATCCGAAAAAATACATTTCGTGGTTTTTGAATACTGAAAAAAAAATGTACTGAAGACAAGTCAGTATGGCCAATGAGCCTTAGCCTGCCCTGAAAAGGGCAAACAAACAAAGGAAAATATAAATTATAAAAAAGTGAAAAAAATATAGTTATTTTTTTAAATTAGTAAATAAGAAATTGAGTTTTGCTATATGTGGTGTAAGTGTGTTTTATGTGTGTAGTCTGTTTGAGTCATCCATCAAAGACTCCCAGAGGGTTATATTATTCTTTTTAAGGCACATAAAAACTTGTTTTTTTCTTAATCTATAATTTTTTTTTCATCACACCACCTTCTTCGCTCTTTCGTCGATCGCTAACGCTCGCTCCTCAGTCGCTTGAAAGCAAAAATAGTAAAATAAAACATTTCGTGCTAATTTAAAAAAATCAATGGCGTGGATTTTATTATTATGTTATAGAACAGATGGCAGTTGGATTCTGAAGTTTTTTTTTTTAATTAAAAATTTGAGTGCGTTTGACTATATCTCACTTGATGGTAAGTGACGATGTAGTCGAGGATGGTACACGCAAACTCAAATAATGCGTATTCACTCTCGCCTTGAAGATACCCGAATTGTAGGAGTCGGCATACACAGACACAGGCAAGGAGTTCCACTCCATCGCTGTGGCGACCGCGCACTGGAAGACGTAGCGTAGGCAGGCCTCCCACTTTGTGGACTGATGACAAGGTCACGGAAGCCGCTAGATGCGGGCAGCATAGGATCGATCGTTGTGGAAATACTTTGTGGAGGCCTTTATCCAGCCGTGGACGTCTTTCGACTGATATGATGATGATGATCGTTGGGGTTACCTCACAAGTAAAGCGTGACGAGTAGTCAAAACATTTATAAATGTAACAACATTGGTGTAGAACCTAGTCTCCATTCTTTCCCTAAAAAAAAAAGAAAATTCGCCAAAAATCATCTCTTTATACAACCTATTTGTGATTATTTTTTGTATGGATAGTAATTTTTTAAAATTTCTAGTTGAAACGGAGAACGTTGTTTGGCGATATGAAATATACTTCACGACCTATTCCCATACCTACCAAATACACATAAAAAATTTAATGGAAATCGGTCGAGCCGTTTCGGAGGAGTACGAACACAAAAACCGTGACACGAGATTTTTATACGCGTTCCTTTAGGGAACGTAGTTCAGTATGATGATTTAAAGCCCTATATAACAGGATTTACACAGATTGTTTACAAACAAAAGTTGAATTTAAAATTTACAACTCTTAAAATGTTATTCTCTCCCAATCTAATATATTTCCCAAGGAGACTACCAACAAGCATTATCATTTATGTATCTCGAGCTACCCCTCCCCCCCTACCCCCCCAAACCCCGCAGAACCACATAACCTAATCTAGTAGCCCTTAGCGATTCATTAAAACTTTGGGAGGCTGTGATTTCATAAACAAACTGTTGGGTGCGCGTATTTTGTTGGCAAAAGGTAGTTTATTGTTTCAACTTTATTATTTTGTTAATTTTCTAGATTTTAAAGGTAAAGGGAGTTGTTTGTCTTCAGTATAGGTACCTACTACTAATGTCAAACTTATAAGGGTAGTATTTAAACGCAAATCAAAAAACAAAATTCCTATTCCCATCAAAGTTACTGATTGCACAGCAAAACACTTACCCCAAAATAAAATTAATTAAACAACAATTTACGTTCGTGGCGCACCACTATCTATCTTTAAGTATAGCGTTTGTCTGGTTTAAGCAAAACTATTTTATTATTTCGTGAGTCAAATCCGCCACCCAGGAGGAAGGCCTCGACGGTGTAATCAATCAATTCTAACAAACCATTTATCGCTCGCTTCGCTCGCTCAACTCTAGTGCAGTTAAAAAGGATAGATTTTAATGTGAAATCAGTATTTTTGATATGATTTTCATAAATAAATGATGAAAATAAATTGATAAGTGATTAGTTGTTTGACGAGTAACTAAAAATATTCTAACTAATAATAATGAGCTCCAAATATTGCGCAAATTTTTGAACCCCGCACATCGACACATAGTCACACCCTGGACACTTCATACAACGGGCGAGAAATGACATTTCTAAAAACAATTGACGCAACAAATGAAATCACGTTGAAATTCCATACGTTCGCGAACCAAACTTAAACCAATCTGTATCAAACTAGGAGATGAGGGGATGAGGTCGGAATCTAGAGAGCGGCAGGGAGTGTCCATACTGTATGTTAGTACTAATATAATATATACTTTGATTTAGTTTTAAGGCGTTATTGAAATCGTGAAAATGCTCTTGAACTTTTTATAAATAGTCGACCAATCGGCTAATCAAATTAGTGTGGCAATTCAAAAATTTATTGGCGACTTTAGCCAAGCAAAGTTTTAGAAAATAACTTTAGGAAATAATTAAAAATTGAAAACATATCTGGATAAAAACTGAACTTCAATTTTTTGGCCAGTCGGGTAAAAACGTATCCTGTGTCACTCACGACATTAAGACAAAAAGACGAATCTAACGATATCGCACTCAAGCTGTTCAAACTACAGAGCGGGCCAAAGAAATAAATAACCCTTTTTTGGCTAGTAGGGTAAAAATGTATCCTATGTCACAGGATCAATAAAAATATATGACCTCTCGTACTCCAAAATCCATCATTCCACAAATTGAAGAAAAGCGAGAGGAATGATGCAACACATCAAAAACTAGGTAGTTCAAAATAAACCTTAAAATAAAGATTGCATACGATAATTTATAAGTTGTAGTTAATTAAGAATTACCCAATTTTAAGAAACATTTTAATAAAAATATACCTAATAATTAGATACGTTCAAACACAAGAGGAACTCAAACTTATGTAAGTAAAAAGTTACACAACACTTCCGACTAATAACAAGAACCTACACGTATCTTCATTTCAATTTTTACTAAACTTAAAAATTTGTGAGTTTCATCAACTCTTCGTTAATCAAAGTAACTAAACACTTACTTTAAGACTGATTATTTAAAACCTTAATCAGTTAACGTCAATTATAATAATTGCTGAAGAAGATTTTTTCATTTCCAAATGTGTAAAGTATTAGAGTCCATTCCTGAAAGAAACATGTTTTCATCATATCAACTCATATACGTCCCCACCGAGGGGCTTGAGCCTACCCTAAATTAGGGTGATCGGGCCTTAGTCGACCACGTGGGCCCAGTGCGGGTTGGTCGACTTCACATACAACCTTCGAGTTTCTTTGCAGGTGTGTGCAGGTTTCCTCACAATGTTTTTCTTCACCGTTAAAGCAATCGGTGAGTTACGTATGTACGCAAGTTTCGAAAAACTTATTGGTACATTGGCCGTCCGGATTTAAACCCGGCACCTCTGGTTAGGAGGACTGAACCGTTACCGGTTGAGCCACCGACGCTTCCGCACCGACCGAAAGAAACATGTTTTAAATGTTAACATTCCAATATAAATGCTAACAGTAAAAAATAACAATTTGACTAGTCAGTGAATCAATTTGAACGTGCAGATCACGGTTTTAAAACGTATCCTTATATTCACTCCATTTTACGATTTAATTACATCGTAAACCTACACCAAGCCTATGAACTCTAAAAATTTAAGCTTTAATTTTACATTTACCTGAGCAGCATGTGGTTTGTGGTGAGGTGTCATTTCCGTACATTCAGGCAAGTTTAGTTGTGAAGCAGGATCCCATTCCTCCAAATCATCTACACGACCTTGCTGATCTGATAGGTTGGTGGCAGTATAAGTTCCAGGTAATATATTAAGTTGCCCGATTTGGGCTGTGCAGGAGCTGTCTTGATGTCAGACGTCTAAAAATATATAAAAAAATAATTTATGTTTCCATTGTAGAGTTTACATAAATACAATTATTGTACTTCAGTAACCCATTTTTGTTTTGTGATACAATTAAGTTTTACTTTGTCATGGGCTCCAAGGCACAAAACAATTTTGTTTATCAGACAACATAACTCGGTTAAGATATCAAAGTTAGATAAACGTTTTTACTTATTTAAAGATGAGGCTTAAATAGTCTAAAATATGCTAAATTGAAACCGAAAACAACTTAAATACCTTTCTATTGAGACATAAATCAAGTATAAAAAAATGTAAAAGAATAAGATAAAGTTAAATAAGTTTTTTTTTTATTTGTATATAAGAACACATACAATCGCATTAAAAGAATGTAGCTTAAAAATTTCATTTAAGTAGACCTGGAGGTTCCTTAATTAAGTACTTAAGATAGTAACATTTGAGCACAATAATATGTTATAGTTGTTATTTTTAAATAATAATATAATATTTCAACACAATTTTTTCGCTACATGTAATATGAAAACACAATTCTTACATTCATTTTATTAAAGGGAGCTACATAAATTACTTTAACTTACTCAAAGTTAAATTTTTGAAGTTATACTTATACATACTTTGTACAACCTTCGGCAAATGCAATTAAATTTACAATACTTAATAATGTAAAGTTTATCAAAATGAGACATTCATCATCATCATATTATCAGCCGAAAAACGTCCATAGCTAGACAAAGGCCTCTCCCAAGGATTTCCACGACGACTTGTCCTGCGCTGCTCGCATACATCGGCTTCCCGCGATCTTCACCAGGTCGTCGGTCCACCGCGTGGAAGGCGTACCTACGCTACGTTTTCCGGTGCGCGGTCGCCACTCGAGAAATTTACTGCCCCAACGGCCATCTGTTTTACGAGCTATGTGCCCTAACCACTGCCACTTCAGTTTAGCGATTCTGTGAGCTATGTCGGTTACTTTAGTTCTCCTGCGGATCTCCTCGTTTCTGATTCGCTGACGCAGAGAAACTCCGAGCATAGCGCGCTCCATTGCCCTTTGGGTGACCTTGAGCCTTCTTATGAGGCCCATAGTACGCGACCATGTCTCAGTTCCGTAAGTCATCACTGGCAACACATACTGGTCAAAGACCTTAGTCTTGAGACACTGCGGTATTTGGGACGTGAAGATATTGCGAAGCTTCCCGAACGCTACCCAGGCGTGTTGGATTCGTCGATTGATATCTTTCTTGAAGTTGGACCTACCTAGCTGGACTATTTGTCCCAGGTATACATATTCGTCAACAACTTACAGTGTAGAGTCTCCAACCTTTAGAGGGGTGGGTGCGACACGGACATTTAACATTACTTTCGTCTTGTCCATGTTCATTTTAAGGCCCACTTAATGAGAGACTTTACTGAGGCCATCGAGCATTGTGCTTAGGTCTTCCATAGTCTCAGCCATGACCACGATATCGTCAGCGAATCGGAGGTGGGGTATGTAGTCGCCGTTGATATTGATGCTGAATCCACCTTAGTTCAGAAGCTTGAAAACATCTTCCAGGTCGGCGTTGAACAGTTTCGAAGATATAACGTCTCCCTGTCTCATCCCTCACTGCAACTGGATAGGTTTTGAGTTCTGGTTCTGGAGGCGAACCGAGATGGTGGCGTTTTCATACAGACACTTCAACACCATGGTCAATTTGGCACTGCTGGAGAGTCTGTAGCACAGCCCAGGTTTCGACTGAATCAAAGGCTTTCTCATAGTCCACAAATGCCAAGCATAGTGGCTGATTGTACTCTTCAGTCATCTGTATAATCTGCCACAGCGTATATATGTGGTCTACGGTACTAAAGCCTTTTCAGAAACCAGCTTGTTAGTAAGTAATGTCTACAAGCTTAATAATGTCTGGAATGGTCCTCTGAACATCTGGATGAACCGTCATCTAGAAAGGATTTATGATATCCCTTCACACGCTTCGGCGATCACATACAAATTGTTCTAATTGCGCATGCAAAAACAGTATCAGGTGGTTCTTATTGTTGTCTATTACAAGTTACTTTGACTAAGTGTCAATGTACTATTTTTTTAGTTAAAAATTATTATTTTACGAGCAACACATATAAACACTGTAGCTACTTATATTTTGATAGATGTAATTTGCTAAAATGGCATTTCACTACGTTTATACACTAACAGCGTGCCATACTGCTACCCCATTAAAGTAATTTAAACATTGTTATTGCTCTTAAAACAATAAAGTTTTAACAATAAAAAGGTTGATAGAGGAAATAAAGGCGATTGTTGATTGAGGAAGAAACAAAGCACTTATAATATGTGTGGTGTTAATAAAAAACTAACAAAGCCTTTATTGTCGCTTGGTAAGCCAATTTTTCTCAGTGTAACAATCGACTATTTTCTCGCTCAACTCGTTTAAAAAACGTACAATAGATGTGGACCCCTTGTCAATAAAAGAGATACATACATTAATGGTTAATCGCCGACAATGTGAACAGTCAGCGATTACGGAATCTACCTCTATTTTATAATTCTTGAGCGAAAAAAAATAATATAGGTAATCGCTTTCTCGATGGCGGTGGGACAAGTGCCTCAGCAAGAGTCATTACAATCTCTGAATAAAATACGTGCTATGCTTCACAAGATTCTGATTCTATTACAACAATGTATGGTTTGTTGTCTCCTAGCAAACTCATTATCCATAATACTGTTTGTGCCAACAACAGAAACTACGAACTTAAACTAGTCAAATTATTATTCCTAGATTTTTTATTGTATAAAAATGCAATCAGTCATGAGGTTTTTAGCCATCGAGTTTCAAAACGCCACGGCAAGTAGTAAAAAAAGTGTGCATGAAACATTTTTTTTTCGGTCTACGGCCTCCGGCGGGTTAGCACCCACTCGGCCCGGTTTAGAATCGGCCCGAAGAACAATACCAGATATTCTACTACCGATTCAGTACCATTGGTACAGTAAGGCAGAAAATATAATTAAAATTTGTACAGTAAGCAGAAAATATAAATAACGCTAAACTTAAGTAGCAGTGGGCAGGGCACATAGGTTGAAGAACAGATGGTCGTTGGGTCAGTAATATTCTCGAGTGGCGACCACGCACCATAATACGTAGCGTAGGCAGGCCTCCCACTCGGTGAACCGACGACCCGGTGTAGTCGCGGGAAGCCGCTGGATGAGGACAGCGTAGGACTGGTCGTCATGGAAATATTTGGAAAGGCCTTTGTCCAGCAGTGGAAATCTTTCGGCTGATATGATAAAGATGAATATTTTGAACTGTTGATTATTTTTATTGACTTGTGTAAACTTAATCATTACCAAAGATGATTGTAAACTAATTAATGTACCTACTTAAAACTGAGTATTTAAATTTTATTTATCCAAACATAATATATGTTACAGTCAATACTCATAACCAGACAAAACACAATACAAATATTTAATGTATTTGTTTGAAATGCAATAAAGAGTTTCCAAACAAACAAACACTTTTGACTGCAAAAATCAGGCAAAAGTGGTTTTGACCGATGCCCTTAGTCAAAAACATTTTTGACCGATTTACGCAGTCAAAAGTGGTTTTAACTAAGGAAGTTTGTAAAACCTATTTTTAACTGCAAAAATATTGTGTAATATTGCTTACGCCTTATTGTTAGTAAATTGGTACGGCGCTGCGGGAAGTGTAGCCCCATTGCCCTGACACTGACGCTGCGTATCGCAGCCGAGTTTATGATCCACCTGTGGGCCCAAGACTCGAAATAACTGAACATACCCAGCACGCATATTTGATTGGACCTGCAGGTGTTAAACGGCGTCATGCATAAATATAAATAACAGCTATTATTTAAGAAATCACTATAGAACTTGGTACCATTTAGATTTCAGATTTTTTTTTCTTATCGAACTTGGCTTTGGATTTCACTTTTATGTTTTGTTGATTTTTTTATTTACCTCGCATGTTTGGAAAGGTTTTGTGTATATTTAAGCGTGCAAAATTGCGTTTTACCTCCTAACCAAGTCACTATTAAGCTGTTTTTGCACCTAAAAGAAAATTTGTGTATTTTGCTCAGCAGCAAAATTATTTTGAGTCTCGTACCTTTGAAACCCATCTTTAAACCAAGAATACTAGAATACTTCGCTTGCTCAGGTTTTGATAGAGATAACTCGCGCCAAATAACAACTTTGCAGGTTTGCATAACAAATAAATATTTTTTCAATTTGATAGACAAGGCGTGTCTTACCTGAGGCAAACTCAAACTAAATTTAATAAAGAGAAGAATAATTGTAATAATTATTTTAATTTAGACAATTGTCTCCAATCTTCAAACTACGTAGTTAATTTCATCTCGATAGGCGTAGCCCACAGCCCATATGAATTCCCTTCCGTAATTAAATCACCGAGAGCCCCATTAACTCTGAAGTGTGTTTTCATCGTTTTAATCACAACTGAAGTTCGCACTATACGTCGTTTTGAGTTAACGTGTCTTTCTGGTGCGGGGAGGGGGAGGAAGCTTAAGTGTGTAGTGAAATTTAAGCTTCTTAGTGATAATACTTTCTGCTTTGTGGTAACAGGACATAATAAATGTCACCTTGTACACGTTAAAAAATCTACTTTTAACGCTACAAGAACAATTTTTTAATTTTTTTATTTTCTAAACAAGTGTTTTATAAAAAAATGCGGGTTCAATCGAGAATCTCCTCCTTTTATGAAGTTGGTTGAAAAAGATTTTTGGAGTCTTATTATTCCTGGAAGAATGATTAATCTACGCATCTATACTAGAGCTCTATGAAATAAACATTTTTTTATTAAAAAAATATTATTGACAATGAAGCTTTTTAAATATTGTTCTCCAAGATTTATATTACAACTAGCTGTTTCCCGCGGCTTCACCCGCGTGGACCACGTTTCTATGACTTTTCGAGGGTGCACAGTGCGCGAGCCGCAAGCGGCTCGCGAGCGTGGTAAAAAGTAGCTTCTGTCTTAATCCAGGTCCTAATCTGTCGACCTACCAAATTTCAGCCAAATCCGTTCAGTAGTTTTTGCGTGAAAGCGTAACAAACATCCACGCTTTCACATGTATTATATATATATATATATATATATATATATATATATATATATATATATATATTATATTATATAATTATATATAAGGATTAAGGATTTGTAATACGTCGACAACCCATAGCGTCCCTACTTCTGGGGTCTACAGGACCATTAAGTTGTCCCCGTTATGTTGAATTTTCTGAAAGTTTGATTCCTATTAAGTTGAATCTCAATATGTAGAATCCCAATACGTTTAATAAGTTGAACTCCCACTACGTTGAATTTTCTGAAAGTTTGATTCCTATTAAGTTGAATCTCAATATGTAGAATCCAAATACGTTTAATAAGTTGAACTTCCACTACGTTGAATTTTCTGAAAGTTGGATTCCCATTTAGCTGAATCTCAATATGTTGAATCCCAATATTATGTTGAATAAGTTGAACTCCCGTTATGTTGGTTAAACTTTCTGTAAGTTAGATTCCCATTAAGTTTAATCTCAATATGTTGAATCCCAATACGTTGAATAAGTTGAACTCGCCCGTTATGATGAATTTTCTGAAAGTAGAATGAGGGCTAATACGTCACTGTCAATTCTCCAACTGCAAATGTAAGTTTGTAATCGCAGTTTTTTAAGTGATATACTAACTATCATAATTTTAAATTTTTAGATTGTTTTCCTATATTGGTGCTGTGATACATTGCCTCTTGCCAAATTTTATGATTCTACTTCAACGGGAATTATCCTATATAGGTTTCTTTGTAACTCTTTAATGTACAAAAAAATATACAGTTATAGGAATAGGAATAACATTTATAACGGCGGAATTATCCCAAACATGGATCTTTTCCAGCCATCCCTTAATAAGTTTTGATTTACATGCGAATATCATAATCAGACCAAATGGCCGGAAAATGGCCGTATCTTTTCATTGCTGTGACTTAGTACCTAGCTTGCTTTTTTTAAAATCTCAAGGGATTGTAAACCTTAGTATTTGATATTAATTTCCATTTGATACCTCCACGCATTCCTGAGAAAAAGGGTCTTGACAGACAGATAGACAACGAAATAATCATATAGGGGTTCTTTTTTTAACCCCTGACGCAAAAAGAGCGGTGTTATAAACGTGTGTATCTGTGTTGTTGTTTGTGGCATCATAGTTCTTAAACAAATGGACCGAGTTTTTTTGTTTGAAAGCTGACGTGATCGAGGTGGTTCTTAGCTATAATTCATGAAGTCTGTTTAGCCGTTTGAAGATTATCAGCTTGTAGTGTGTAACTGACTTTAAAATATTTAGTGTGAACTAGATTAGTAACATTTGAATAAGCATTTAATTAAGCCGATGGATGCGGGCAGCGCAGGACCGGTCATCGTGGAAATCCTTGGGGGAGGCCTTTGTCAAGCAATGGACGATTTTCGGCTAAAATGATGATGATGATTAAGCATTTAATTCAAATGTTCGATTGTAGATTAGTCATGTAGGAGATAAGTTATGTATAATTCCTAGTATATAAAGTAGATAGTTTTTAGTACATTTACCATTTATATTTGGAGAGTATCTGTATCGACCAACCCGCACTGGGCCCGCGTGCTCGACTAAGGTCCGATCCCCTAATTCAGGGTAGGCTCGTGCCCCGCGGTGGGGACGTATATGAGCTGATATGATGATGATCTATATCGACTGTATACAATAATAATTAAAAGTAACTATGAAAAGGAACAACCTTTTTACTACATGGACTCCACATTACAAGCTCGTATCCAGGTGACGAAGAGATGTGGGCAACTTATACCGGTCTGATCGATTCGAAACTTGGTGCCCTGTAACTGTAATAATATTGCAAAACCATGGTATGGTAACCTTTTACCTGATTCTGCAGCATCTCCTGGAATCAGCAGAATACCCAACTCCTTAGCAACTTACAGCAGAGACATCGTATTGGGCTCATTAAAATAGTCTCAATGAATACGTGTTAGATAAAACATGGCAACATTGACCTGATGCTGCAGCATCTCCTGGTATCGGCATGATACCCAACTTCTTACCAACTTACAACAGAGGTATCGTGTTTAGTACAGTACGTGAAGTTTAAGAAGCATGAAATAAAACTTAAATTATAAAACTTTCGACAAAAAAATAATTATTAAACACGTTAAAAAACCGACTTTCATCGCAACAACTTCGTTCATTTTGCATTATTATTTTTGATTTTTGTTAATTTCCTAATAAAGTGCTACGCCGATTTTGATAAAATTTATATGGAACCACACGAGAAGCACTAGCTTTCAAATAAAAAAAAATCATCAAAATCGGTTCTCACAGTCAAAAGTTCTGAGGTAACACACATAAAAAAAACACATAGAGTCGAATTGAGAACCTCCTCCTTTTTGGAAGTCGGTTGATCAGTAGAAAATAATATGTTTTGGCCCTTTAAGTTTAACATATTACGTAGCTACATTTTAATCTAATAGTCGTCGCGTAGGGGGACCGCTAAATAAATAAAACAAAAACAGAATACAACTGTTTTAAACTACTAACAACAAATTACCACTAAAATTACCTACTAATAATTTCACAACTTAGCAGTCCCTTTACGCGGCGACTCTTAGATCGAAATATAACTACCTATATAATACTTAAAAGGCTAAAACTTATTATTTTCTACTTTTTAATGTTTTTTTTGTCGGTATTTTCCTAAATTTTTAATTTACTTTCCTTTTGAGGTACGGAATCCTTGAAATAATTAGTTATTAAAAAATGTTCAAATCATTTTCTTAAAATAGTCAAAATTTTCATTAAAAATATGAAAAATGTCTTAATTTTCGAAGTCCCAAAAAGCAATTTGTTAAATCTCAAGCACCAAAAACCAATTACTGCCAAACAATTAATTTACTTAGCATCAAACGATTTGCTTCTAAACTCTAATGGTGCAATCAATTTCTTAATTTGATTTCTTTGTTTCATTAGAGAGTACTCGAAAGGCCAAATAAACCGTAATCTGAACAAAAATAATCTGAGGGCACGGTAGTGCCCCGCCAAGACGAACTTAAGGAAACGGGGCACTACCTACCCTTTCTGGAAGCTTTTCGAACCATCATTGCTTCGGTCCGGACGATGCTATAAAGCTGAAATTTGCAGGATAAGATATTGTCCTTAGCAGACTAATGACTTGGCCGTTTCATTATTTTTACACAAACTTTTCCTTAGGTACTTAAATGTTATGTCACGAAATAGTTCCACGAACATTAAACGGCCAAGCCATACCTGTTCACCAAGATTTAGATTTTATAGAGTCAGGAGTCAGGGGAAACCTGCACACGCCTGCAAAAAACTCAAAGGTTGTGTGTGAAGTCGACCAACCCGCGCAGGGCCAACTAAGGCCCGATCGCCCTAATTCAGAGTTGGCTTGAGCACCTCAGTGGGGACGTTTATGAGCTGATAAAATGCAGAGTCAGGGATATACGTAGAGTTGTTTGTTATTTGTTGTTATAAATGTGGTTATTGTCAAGACAACTTAGAGCTATATACTTTTTACTTGGGACAGGCCCTGTGGACCAAGATGCGCGGCATAAATTGAAGCTCAGCTAAAAGTTGGCTCTATTAGAGATCTCGTAACTTTTTAACATTGAAAGTATTATTAACTTGTGAGTCTTGGCTTGGCATTATTAATCTCTACATAATCCTTTTCCGTGGAATCTTTTTTTGTTTTGAAAGTAACGAAACTTTTTATAGATCTATAAGCGAAAAAGAATAATTTTGATTAGATTTTAAAAAAACCGGCCAAGTGCGAGTCCGACTCGTTCACCGAGGATTCCGAACCACCACATCTCTGGATAAGAAACCTTTAAAATAATAAATCGAAAAATATACATCATAAAAATAACTCTGTCAAATAATTCTTTTAAAATCAAACTTAAAGACTATCGTCTTTCCCTACAAAACGTATAAGTTTATTTGCATACATTTATTTTAGTAAGAATAACGAGTGTTCTATTTTTAGGTATGTATTATGTATATACTATTTATTTATTTAGTATAGGTATTGTAACGCAATTTAATTAAAAAAAGCTAAATAACATAATGTGGATGCTATGGATTCGCTACATGACACGTAGAATTTAGATCAATGGCCTAAAAATGAATATCGGAAAGGAAATAATTTTTGGGGTAATATAGAATAATTTTATTTAATAAATAAAAAAGTAAATTCGCTAAAAAAGGATGACCGTGAAAGTACAGTAAAACGGAATCATTTACTTCGGAATTAAACCTAAGTAGATAATAATTGATAGGTAAAAATCAAAGTATTGGAAAACCTCGTATGATACATGGGTTACACCCATGACGATGACGCTGGTAAACCCTCGCCTGCGGCTCGTGCTCACAAATGTCACTCGTTTGTTATTGACCTTTTTACCACCATTGTATCATAAAAAACTATATCAAGTAACTGTTTTACGTCACTGCATTTGGTTCACTGCACCAAAAAGACTTAATGACAGGACTATGAGGCAGACAGTTTGCTTTCAGTGGTTTGAGAGTTGATTCTGTAAGAAGATTGTATATCTGTGAGTTGGTTCAGAGAGCTGGTAGCAGTGGTCGTCGGTTGCCGTCGCAAAGTTCAGAATGTCACCTTCATATTATAATTTTTATAATCAAATTTCAAGTAACGATTTCAATAAAAAACTATTGGAGAAAAACAATAAATATTTTTTTAATACAATTGTTAAGCATAGCGTACTTTCAGAGGCTATAATTATGTTTCGAAAATTAATATTTTGCGTAGGCATTTACGTGGTCGTGACTTTCTTTTACGAGTTCGCTCATTACTTTTGCAGTTTAGTTTAAATTTATTTGTCAATTTAAAAAGTTTAGTAGCAAGGAGTTTTATAAATAGAATAAAATGGGATAGATTTTATACGAAGAATAATAAATGACTCCGTACGTCTTAGTATTGAATTCTCAAAATTCTTTTATAAGGTTGCTTGTTGTATTTAATTACTAGTTTTTATTTATTTGAATTCGATTTTTGACAATCAATATTTATTACAATACGCGTACTAGCTCCTTGCCTAGTTTCGTTGTAAAAAAAATGTTAGTTGCAATAACGCGCCATTTTCTGAAAATGTTCATTTTCTTTTTACCTATAAACATATTTAATTCTTTGATTCGTTTTGTACTATATTCCACAGCTGTATTGAAAAGCGTCGTGTGATATACGGGTGTGTAGGTTATTGCAAACTCGTGCCATTAAAAACCCTCACCTTCGGCTCGTGCTTGTTAATCAGCTCGTTTACAATAAACTACTTTCCACCCTTGTATCAAAATGTACTATTATTCTTCAGTCTATTTGTTTACAGCGACTACAGCTTTTCAAGTAGAAAAAAATATTATATATTATCTTGTTGCATGTTTGTACTAAGCTAGGAAATGAAATGATAAAAGCATTAGATATAGCTTGGATATGTAGATGTAATCATAGAAATAATTAATTTAAATAAATATTTGAAACCTGACTGCATATAAACATAATACCTTTATTTTCGGCAGTCGGCTAAAAATGTATCCTATGTCCCTCACGGGATCAAGACGAATATAACCTTGTACTCCAAATTTCATCAAGCCGTCAAGGCTGGAACGCGGCATCTTTCATTCGATCTTTTTTCATTCCATCTATTTCTGTTTCACGCATGCGCTGACAATTCATTCAAAAATCAAAATCTATTATATTTCCTATGTTCAATACCTTTCATAATTTCGTTTCTTTTATCATTATAATATAACTTGTATTTAAACTTGTTTCTTCCTATTAAGACCCATCTCGGGTACGATTAATTTATATTTTTGTGATTTCTATTTTAAACTTAAGGGTGTATTGTTTTCTATTTCTTTTGTCCTTTTTTAGGCCTTTTATTTCATCTTTTACTTTATTATTAAATTCAAATTACTCGTAAACACGCATTTATTTCGAAACCCACGCCCAATCTACTACCTTCTTCACCTACTCCTTCCGTCGTGCTACAAGGCTACATGCAGGCTCAGCCAAACAAACAGACATACCTACATAAATAAAAACAACCAAAAAAACATTATCCTCTTTCGGGTAAAAATTCGCAATCGGGTAAAGAAGAAAAGTGAAATAAAATTCCAAATTGTACAACTCTTGCACCGAGATACAAAGTAATCGTCTCCTTGCGCTATAAAATTTACTTTACTTCGTATTTATCTTCTATTCTTTTCCACTGGCTTGAATTACCTACCGTTGCCTTTTGGCGTTGTCTACTTTATAGTCGTCTGTAATGAGCATGACACACCGACGTGGATCTAAAACACTGGATCAGACAAACATAACGTCCACATTGCAAGGGCATGGGTCTCGTCCTAAACTTGGAAAGGTTAGGCCATATCTACTTCACATACGGGGCCAAGACACCGGATAGTTGGAGGTTGCAGGGCTAGCAGCGAACCTACTCTCTCATATCGTGTTGTGATGGCACCGCAGCATGGCAGCAGAATGGCAGATACATTTCTAAAGAATTGCCAAAGTAACAACTTTAAAACTATTTCTTTCACTTGTGATTTTGAACGGTCAATACAAAATAATAATGGTACCGTACCATTCATATTACTTTGTAATAATTTTAAAAATGTAAGGTTTTCAGCCGGGGCGAGTTATTCTTATATTTAAGGTATTTTCTTTAACATGCCTCGGGATGAAGGATTTGGTCAATTGTACTATCTTAACTCCGTAAAATTTGAGCCCTCGGCACTTCAACCGCACCGAAATTCAAGCTTTCATTCCTTCGTTCAAGCTTAGATTCCTTCGTTCTAAAAGAATAATAGATCTTAACCGATAGTCATTTTAGAAAAGAATAAATTGAAACATTTGAACCATTTTCACTCTAAACCTGAATTTTATTTCTTGTCTTTTACCTTGGGGCATCCCACTATCTTTTTTTTGTACTAGAAAATCATTCCTTTATTATTTGTTTTACCTAAGTATACTAGACGATCTAAGTCTTCCATTCCGTGTGTATTATTCGTTAGTAGGTTGATTAGGTCATCTATACTTCCTATAGGCTACCCAGGCAGTATTTAGGTCAACTTAACTAATTTTGATACCAGCTCAGAGAGGCACAATTAAATGTGCTATCCCAGGGATAGACGGCGGTTGCCTGGTGTTGCACTTTGCTTCACCGCGGTCACGTGTAGGACATTTAGGTTTACACCTGCGGACGTGTGAAACCTGATATGCAGGTTTCTTTACGATGATTTCCTTAACCTTTACAGCAATCGGTAAGTACAAAAGTTCTCACTCATTGGTACATTGACCGTCCGGAATTGAACCCGGCACCTCGGGGTGAACTCACCACTTCTACTACCTACTCTTGTTGGCATTAATGATAAATTAAATACTTTTAACATAATTATGTATAATTTCTCGTCTGTACTTATACCTTCTCGTATCATATTGCTTTTATATTCTGATGACAATATTTGTTTGTTTTATATCAACGATTTTATTTCGACGTTGTTAACTAACAATTATATTTCTTTTTATTTATTTATTTTACAAAATTTGACATTTATTAACTATGTACGCCTACTTTGGATAAACATTTTGAAAATTTAGACAAATCACAGACCGGCAACAAAATATCTAAGAGCGGTTGAAGGTTTCGAGAAGTCGCTGGATGTGGGCAGCGTAGGATCGGTTGTTGTGGAATTCCTTAGGAGAGACGTTTAATCTGAATTAGATGTATTTTGGCTGATGTAACGATTATGGGACAAAGCACACTGAATCTGTTCTTTAGCAGTTATGAACCTGAATGTAACTGTTAGAGTTGATCATGCACTCCTTGATGGGGTCGGATTTTTAGGGTTCCGTACCCAAAGGGTAAAAATGGGACCCTATTACTGAGACATCTCTGTACGTCTGTCTGTCTGTCCGTCTGTCACCGGGCTGTATTTCATGAAACGTGATAGCTAGACAGTTGAAATTCTCACAGATGATGTATTTCTGTTGCCGCTATAACAGCAAATACTAAAAAACGGAATAGAATAAATATTAACGGGGCTCCTATACAATAAACGTTATTTTTTTTGCTCGTTTTTGCTCGATATCGGTAACGGCAACAGATAGACGCATGAAATATTCACAGAAAATTAAGTTTTATATTCATTTTAAAAAATAAATACTTAAATTAAAATAAAGCAAATATTTAAGGCATACAACAAACGTGGTTTTTATTTGATAATGGTACGGAACCCTTTGTGTGCGAGTCTGACTCGCACTTGGCAGGTTTTTTTTTCTTTGCGGGACGGGGGGGGGGACATAGAGAGTGGTATTAAATTGTTGTAATGTTTCCACAGCCTACAATAGCAGACATGTACCTACTTAGAACTTTTTTGGATATACAACGGTGTACATGTCAAAAAGGTGCGGTAATACTTCAAGGTGAGTTTCTTCACAACTATCCCCAGGGAACCTTTGTTTTACCTCCAATGAATTTTTGGACTTTTCAAAGAAATCTTAGAAATTTCCTTGAGGAACCTATGGTCTTTGACATCTCATTAACATCCCTACTGCTGGCGCATGGGCTTTTTCCTAATTTCAGGAAGTAATGTTAACTAATAGATAACTCTAAGTAGTTGACAACGCTAAAAACGTTAAAAACAATTGACTTCAATATTCAGCTTTTTCTTGTCGAAAAAGTTCTGAATCAATTTTATTACAATTTTATCCTTTTAAATGTCACGCTGTCATTAGGCCACACCCCCCTTGTATGACGCACCCGGGAGCCGGAAATTCGACATACAGGATTTTTTCCGGTAGCCGGAATTAGACAGACAGGGTTCTGGGCGCGTTAAATAGATTTTCTGTGAATCAAAATAAAATATGGTGAGTTTCTATTTAAAATATTATTCTAAGTATGGTGTTTTATTTATTTCTTTTCATTGTTTTTACTTTTATATCATTATAATTGATATTATTGGCGCTAATTTGACCTACCGTAATTATTCCGGCTGCCGGTAGGTCGACAGATAGGGAATTTGATATTTTTTTCCGGGTCCCGGAAATCGACAGACATGCGGGTAGGTACCACCCGAAGGGACATCTTTTTATACTCTGTAAAAGCATTTTTTTTAATCACAATTGGTAAGCCCTTGGCATCATCTCACTTGATGGTAAGTGACGATAATGCCGAATTTGGAAGCGAGCTTACCAAGATTCCCCAACGCAATGAAGATCTGGCTATCTTATCTTAAAACCGGAACATATTAATGCTGTGAACACTTATGTTTGGCGGCAAGACTTATATAAGATGTTGGTAGCTAGCCAGGCGGGCTATGAAAATGCCCTACCACCAACCAAACCGAGTCTTACAAAGCTGACCCCGCCGGGAATCAAACCCGCGACCTCCTGGTGTGAAGGGAATGGACTAACTATTACGCCACAGAGGCTGAGGCATGGATTACTAATGGCTTATCCATAGTTTCCTGTCAGGGGTGCACTCGTTTTATTGTTCGTTACCCCAGCTCTAAATGTCGAGTACTAATTAAAAATTGCCTCGAGCTACAACAATGAGTTTTTAATTGTTTAGCCGCTAAATAAGAGGGCAGTTTGTCTGAAACATAATGAGGTGGAAAATAAATTCACTTCTATTGAGATTCGCTTGGTTTCGCGGTAGGAATGCTTATAAGGGTTGCGTTAGTCTTAAGTTAAACTAGTGACTCGTATATCGGGTGTAAGGGACAAGTTACCAAAAACTATTGCGTTGGGGAATCTTGGTAAACCCGCTTCCATCTTCAGCATCATCGTCGCTTACCATCAGGTGAGATGGTGCCAAGGGTTTACCAATTGTGAATAAAAAAACCGGCCAAGTGCGAGTCGGATGCGCGCACGAAGGGTTCCATACCATATCTATAAAAATCACGTTTTTTGTATGGAAGAGCCCCCCTTTAATATTTTTTATTATAATTTTATTATTTATTTTTAGTAAGCGACCATGTCTCAGTTCCGTACGTCATCACTGGCAACACACATTGGTCGAAGACCTTGGTCTTAAGACACTGCGGTATCTGGGACGTAAAGATATTGCGAAGCTTCCCGAACGCTGCCCAGCCGAGTTGGATTCGACGATTGATCTCTTTCTCGAAGAAGAAGAAGGCTGAAGGTCACCCAAAGGGCAATGGAGCGTGCTATGCTCGGAGTTTCTCTGCGTGATCGAATCAGAAACGAGGAGATCCGTAAGAGAACTAAAGTAACCGACATAGCTCTTAGAATTGCTAAACTTAAGTGGCAGTGGGCGGGGCACATTGCTCGTAGAACAGATGGTCATTGGGGCAGTAAAGTTCTCGAGTGGCGACCACGCACCGGAAAGCGTAGTGTAGGCAGGCCTCCCACTCGGTGGACTGGTGAATGAAGGTTGCGGGAAGCCGCTGGATGCGGGCAGCGCAGAACCGGTCGTCGTGGAGATCCTTGGGGGAGGCCAATGTCCAGCAGTGGACTTCCTTCGGCTGATATGATGATGACGATTTATTTTGAAAGTGAATAATACAACACAATATTCTGTGAATATTTCAGGCATCTACCTTTTGCCGTTATCAATATCGAGCAAAAACTAGCAAAAAAAAACACGTTTGTTGTATGGGAGCCCCCCCTTAAATATATGTTTTATATTAGTTGAAATATTTATTTTTAAATTGAATATATAATTTAATATTCTGTAAATATTTCAAGCGTCTACCTGTTGCCGTTATCAATATCGAGCAAAAACGAGCAAAAAAAATAAAGTTTGTTGTATGGAGACCCCCCTTATTTTTTCACTTTTTCTAATTTGTAGTATTTTTTTAAAGCGGCAACAGAAATACAATATCTGTACAAAT
Source organism: Coleophora flavipennella (assembly GCA_947284805.1). Taxonomy (NCBI): domain Eukaryota; kingdom Metazoa; phylum Arthropoda; class Insecta; order Lepidoptera; family Coleophoridae; genus Coleophora; species Coleophora flavipennella. The sequence continues at coordinate 3,170,817 of OX369260.1, forward strand.
ATAAAATGTCTAGCTATCACGGATCATGAAATACAGCCAAGTAACAGACGGACGGACGGACAGACAGACAGACAGACAAAGAAGTCTCAGTAATAGGGTCCCGTTTTTACCCTTTGGGTACAAAACCCTAAAAATTTAGAAAAATTGTTATGGTTCATTTGGTCTCTATCATACTAAGATAATCGGCATAAACAAAAAGTTCAAGAGGGTAAAACTTAAACCAAGAAACTGAGTTTCTTTATTTTACTCCTACGCAATGTAAAGCGAAGTCGCGCCAATGCGACGCATACGCACAGTGAGTACCTAAGTGACTGCTGGACGGCCGAATTTTGCATACATTGCAGTTTTTTTAAAAAAAGGAAAAAAACAAAAATTAGAATTCCTGTGAAATATGATTCAGAATCATAAGCTGATTGAACCCTATTAGTTTTCTGAAAACTTTTCACCCTGTATAGTTTGCCATGTCCGTCTGTCTGACGATGTGTCATAACAGTAGTTTATGAAACTGTTGCATAATAAGGGTCCATAAAATACGAGTTTTTTATAGCATTACACGAGTGTTTTAAGACCAAATTATGTGCAGTTTATACACTACTTTATCTAATCTTATACATTGGGATTGATCAACTAAAATACAAAGATCAAAGTTAAGAGTAAGAAAAAAATCCCACGAAATGCAGTAAGTACCTACAACAAAACGTGTCATAGCGCTGAATCCCAGCGCATCACCGCGCTTGCACTGAAGCGGACGGTCTCACAGACAGGTAAAAACAATGCTAACACTGATCTCAGACTTTTTAAACAAGAATTAAAATCATTCACGAAATTGAGTATCTACAACAAATATCAATAAAAAACCAACACGTTGAAAAACCAATGCGTTAAAACGGGCGCTGTCACAGACAAGTAAAAATTGGAATGAAAACTTTTTGTATTGCTGTAAAAATGGCGCGAACCGCATGTGCGTTCCAATAAAAAAAAATGACAAGGAACTTCTTTGGTAATTTTATCTCTTTGGTTTAACTTGTATCGTAATGGAAAAAAAATACATTATAACATTATTTCTCTAACAAAATAAATATATAATGTAATTTAAAAAAAATACGGTATTGTGTTTCTAAAGTATGCCAATATAAGCTCGTTTTGAAGTTGATAATGCGAACTTTACGATATGAGAGTAGATAAAAAAATAAAAGAAAATTAAATAATAGAGCATCGGTGGCGCAACGGCAAAGGCCGCTACTTCCTATCCGGAAAGTCGTGGTTCGAGTCATGCCACGTACCAATGTGTTTTCGAATTTCGATCGCATATGTACGTTTATCTGACGCTCTTACGTTGAAGGAAAACTTCGCGAGGAAACCTACACACGCCTGCGAAGAAACTCAAAGATTGTGTGTGAAGTTGACCAACCCGCACTGGGCCCGCGTGGTCGACTAAGGCCAGATCGCCCTAATTCAGAGTAGGTTCGAGCCCCTCGGTGGGGACGTATATATAAGCTGATGTGAAATAATAAAAGCAGGCTATTTTGATGAAATCAGAAATAATAATAATTTAAAGTGATAAGGTTTGTTTATTTTTGTTTGAGTAATTTTTAGACCTACTGAACCGATTCTACAAATCCTTTCACCAATCTTCTTCTCTTCTTCTTTTCTTCTTCTCATTGTGTGGCACAATTAACCGTGCTATCCAAGGGATACACGGCGTTTGCCTGGTGTTGCACTTAGCATCACCAGCGGTCACGTGTAGGGCATTTAGATTAACACCTACGGACGTGTGCAACGCGACTTTCATACACATCTGAATTCAGATGTGCAGGTTTCCTCTCGATGTTTTCCTTCAGCGTTAAAGCAATCGGTATAGGTAAATTTACGTAAGTTTCGAGAAACCCATTGGTACATTGGCCGTCCGCATTTGAACCCGGGACCTCTAGTTAGGAGGACCGAGTCGTTACCGATTGAGCCACCGAAGCTTTTTTTCACCAATCGAAAACTACATCATTGTAAAACTTTTTTTCCTCTAGAGCCGCTTGTGACTCGCTCATAGCGCACTCCCTAGTGTTATCTTTTTTCCTGTATTTTTCATATTTATTGTAATATTTAACATCGTGAGGAAACCTGCACACGCCTGCGAAGAAACTCGAAGGTTGTGTGTGAAGTCGACCAACCCGCACTGGGCCCGCGTGGTCGATTAAGGCCTAATCGCCCTGATTCAGTGTAGGCTCGAGCCCCTCGGTGGGGACGTATATGAGCTGTAATGATTGTATTTAATGTATAATATCAGTGTCGTTAGTAGAGCAAAAATTTGAAATTTGACAATGTAGGTATAATAATTTTTGTTTATCGTCCCCGCGTCGTTGGTGTTTTTTAGGGTTACGTACCCCAAGATTAAAAACGGGACCCTATCACTAAGACTTCGCTGTCCGTCTGTCCGTCTGTCACCAGGCTGTATTTCATGAACAGTGATAGCTAGACAGTTGAAATTTTCACAGATGATGTATTTCTGTTGCCGCTATAACCGCCTCCGTAGCTCAGAGGCAAAGTACACTGGCTTTACACAGGAGGTCGCGGGTTCGATTCCCGGCGGGGTCAATTGTAAGACTCGGTTTGGTTGGTGGTAGGGCATTTTCTAAGCCCGCCTGGCTAGCTATCATCATCTTATCTAATTCTTGCCGCCAAATATACAATGTTGATATCATTGGTGTGTTCCGGCATGAAGATAAGATAGCCAGTTCCCCATTGCGTTGGGGAATCTTGGTAAACCCGCTTCCATCTTCGGCAACATCGTCACTTACCACCAGGTGAGATGTTGTCAAGGGTTTACCAATTGTGAATTAAAAAAAAATAAAAAAATATAACAACTAATACTTAAAAAATTAGAAAAAGTCAAAAAAGGAGGGTCTCCATACAAATAACGTGTTTTTTTAAACATGAAGAAACTAGCGACATCTAGTATGATAGTACGGAACTGAAGAAACTAGCGCCATCTAGTATGATAGTACGGAACTGAAGAAACTAGCGACATCTAGTATGATAGTACGGAACTGAAGAAACTAGCGACATCTAGTATGATAGTACGGAACTGAAGAAACTAGCGCCATCTAGTATGATAGTACGGAACTGAAGAAACTAGCGCCATCTAGTATGATAGTACGGAACTGAAGAAACTAGCGCCATCTAGTATGATAGTACGGAACTGAGGAAACTAGCGACATCTAGTATGATAGTACGGAACTGAAGAAACTAGCGCCATCTAGTATGATAGTACGGAACTGAAGAAACTAGCGCCATCTAGTATGATAGTACGGAACTGAAGAAACTAGCGCCATCTAGTATGATAGTACGGAACTGAAGAAACTAGCGCCATCTAGTATGATAGTACGGAACTGAAGAAACTAGCGACATCTAGTATGATAGTACAGAACTGAAGAAACTAGCGACATCTAGAATGATAGTACGGAACTGAAGAAACTAGGCCATCTAGTATGATAGTACGGAACTGAAGAAACTAGCGCCATCTAGTATGATAGTACGGAACTGAAGAAACTAGCGCCATCTAGTATGATAGTACGGAACTGAAGAATCTAGCGCCATCTAGTATGATAGTACGGAACTGAAGAAACTAGCGCCATCTAGTATGATGGTATGAAACCCTATATGTGCGGTTCTGACTCGCACTTGGACGGTTTTTTTTTATCTACAATTGATAAGCCCTTGGCACCATCTCACCTGATGGTAAGTGACGATGATGCCGAAGATGGAAACGGGCTTACTATGATTTCGTAACGCTCTAACTATCTTATCTTCAAGCCGGAACACATCAGTGCTGTGTCAGACTTAGATGATATGGTGGTAGCTAACCAGGCGGGCTATGAAAATTCCCTACCACCAACCAAACCGAGTGTTACAAAGTTGACCCCGCCGGGAATCGAACCCGCGACCTCCTGGTGTGAAGCGAATGGACTAACCAGTACGCCACGGAGGCGGACGTCTATTTTAAGAAACCTACAAAGTAGCATAGCAGCATTCATAATCCTAATTTATTAGCTGTCATTATTTTAATCCGAATTTCTAGTGACCTTTTACATTTGTCTAGTGACCTTTAACAACTTTCTGGTGACCTTTAAAATTTGTCTAGTGACCTTTAACAACTTTCTAGTGACCTTTAAAATTTGTCTAGTGACATTTAACAACTTTCTAGTGACCTTTAACATTTGTCTAGTGACCTTTAACAACTTTCTAGTGACCTTTAAAATTTGTCTAGTGACCTTTAACAACTTTCTAGTGACCTTTAACATTTGTCTAGTGACCTTTTACAACTTTCTAGTGACCTTTAACATTTGTCTAGTGACCTTTTACAACTTTCCTCAAGAAACATGTTTTGAGTAAGTATTATGGTCAAGTAGCAAAAAAAACCGAGTCAGAACCCTATATGTGCGGTTCCGTACCACCATTTTAGATGGCGCTAGTTTCTTTGGTTACGTACTATCATACTAGTTGGCGCTAGTTGCAGAAACTAAACGTTTTTTTTTTTAAAAAAAAACACGCTTTTTATGGAGACTTTGACTTTTTCTTATTTTTAGTATTTGTTGATATAGCGGCAACAGAAATCTATATATATAAAAATGAATTGATGTTCGTTAGTCTCGCTAAAACTCGAGAACGGTTAGACCGATTTGGCTAATTTTGGTATTGAATTATTTGTGAAAGTTCAGAGAAGGTTTAAAAGGATAATTAATATGAAAATGCTCGGAATTAAATTAAAAAAATATATATCAGTTAAAAAATAATTGGTTTTAGGGTAGGGTAGTGTAGTGTAGGTGTAGTGTAGGCTAGGGTAGTGTAGGGTAGGGTAGGGTAATGTAATGTAGGTGTGGGTAGTGTAGTGTAGTGTATGGTGGAACGAAGTTCGCCGGGATAGCTAGTACATAATAATTATATGAAAATTTCAACTGTCTAGCTATAACGGTTCATGAAATACAGCCTGGTGACAGACGGACAGACGGACAGCGAAGTCTTAGTAATAGGGTCCCGTTTTAAACCTTTGGGTACGGAACCCTTAAAACATTTGAAAGTCCAAGAAGTGAAAAAAAATCAGCCATTGACCAAAGGTTTCTTTGGGAAGGTTGTTTCCGTAAATAAAACCGAGGTCAAAGTCTTTATTCTTATCATAAATGTTTAAAAATATAACCGGTCGTCGTGGAGATCCTTGGGGGAGGCCTATGTCCAGCAGTGGACGTCCTTCGGCTGATATGATGATGATGAAATGTTAAAAAAGTAACAGAGTTTATCGGTAGTTGACTGCGTCAAAAATAAATTTTGAAATTTAATTCACATAATTCCTGTGATTTCAGAAAAAGTTACTTATTCGGTTTTCTATGTTATTTTCTAAATTGAATTTAATAATTACGTCAACGGCAATGAAAATGTATAAATGATGTCATAAATCAATATTTGAAACATTCTTAAAACAAAATCTCATTACTGACAGTTCATAAAAAGTAAGTCAGATGACTAGTAGGCAACTACCGGATATTGATTGGAAAAGTTGTATCTGCCTTTTTCTTTACGTATAAAGAGTAAAGAAAATAACCACACTTTTGCAATGGTTTTTCGTTTCAATCAAAAACTACAATGAAAGTATAAAAAATAATAACATTAGGTACTCTCTTTGTATTATCATAACAAATGTTTTTGTATATGTACTTCAAAATATTAGGCATAACTAGAGTTGAAAGTAACGGTGTAGACCTATCTTTGGGATTTTTTTTCTATAGAGCCAAAACTGCTCAATCATGTTTCTAATAGCTTTTGACTTTAAGGAAAATCATCAACAATATATTATTATGGTTTTTTTTCAACCTTGGGTTTTCCATCGTTTAGGAGTAATTGACGTCAAAAATAAGAAAAAACTGTAATTTTACCGCTTTAACAATTTGCTGTAACAGTTTAGCTTCCATTATAGCTCGGAACTCCCAAATAAATTAACAAAGTAACCTAGTTCTGAAACGTATATTTTATAATGCTGCAAAAATAAAATGGTTATCGATTCCATCAACGTTACATCAATATACGGTGCCTCGTAAAATATCCGGGACATTTTCGAAGTGGTTGTAAAATTTGACGTTTTATTATATCCCGCAGTATAACAGGTTACCTAAAAAGCTGGAAAGACCATTATTGCTATGTAAAACTACTGTCATTGATAAGGGCATTTTTTAAGCCCGCCTGACTAGCTACCACCATCTTGTCAATGTCTTGCCGCCAAACATTAATATTAACGGTATTAGTGTGTTCCGGATATAGAAATGATAGCAATTAAGATAGTAGCCTGTTCCCCATTGCGTTGGGGAATCTTGGTAAGCCCGCTTCCATCTTCGGCAACATCGTCACTTACCACCAGGTGAGATGTTGTCAAGGGTTTACCAATAGTGAATAAAAAAAAATGCATTGGGGAATCTTGGTCAAGCCCGCTACCAATATTCGGCATCATCGTCACTTACCATGAGATCACCCCACTTAATTAAAAAATCATTTCGAGGAATAGCGTTTGCGCTAATTTTCTGATTATTAGATTTCAAAAATTCCAGGGATTTGGTATGTTTTGAAAAAAATGAGATTTGCCGTGCCTATGAGGACGTCACTATGGCATTACACTATTAAGTCCATGTATGTTTGATTTAAAAAATACAATTATGGTTTACATACTCATTGTTATGAGGATTCTCCATTGTGTAATGGGGATGACGAATTCTAGTCATCTGAGTTACTTTTTATCATCTGTCAAAAACGACATTTTGTTCAAAAAATGTTTGATATACCTAAGAGTTACGTCATAGTTTTAAAGCGTCATTTATGTACTCATTTTGTGATTTTGATGAATTAAAAATCAAAGACTTGATGGAAAACAAAACGAGTAAAGTTTTCCGAAGTCTAAGTAGGAGGGCAATTCAGTGATCAAGAGTTCATAATTTATTTCTGATGCAGTCGTCATCCCTATTGAATGACAGTTTTTTTTTTCACATGCACAAGCGGGAATTTGTATTTTTTGCCACTGATGACGTACTTCCGGCACAGCACTTTCGTGTTTTCAAAAAACGAATAAAAAAAATACTGAGCATTCAAAATTTAAATTCTTCAAACTAGTATTTTATCAAAATGTCCTATATTTTCAGAAAAGCAACAAGAAGTGAGAAAATGAAAATACTGGACAATATGTATAAAAAATAATATGATGCTGACCTATACCCGGATGAACAGATGACGATAGGTGGCAGCTGCAATAGTACGTTGTGAAACAAGGGTGGAAAGTAGGTTATTGTAAACGAGTCCGAGCCAAAGGTGAGGGTTTTTAATGGCACGAGTTTGCAATAACCTACACACCCGTATATCACACGAAGTTTTTCAATACAGTTGTGGAAAATAGTAAAAAACAAATCAAAGAATTAAAAATGTTTATTTCAACAAACATACGTACATGGGTAAACAGAAAATAATTTTTTTTAGAAAAGTGCGCGTTTTTGCAACTGGACATTTTTTACAACGAAACTAGGCAACGGGCTGGTACGCGTATATACAGCCTTAACGATTTTTGACAAATGTTGATGTGTAAATAATTAAATTAAAACTAGTAATTAAATATAATAAACAACCATGGAATTTTGAGAATTCAATGCTAAGATGTACGGAGTCATTCATTTTTCCTCGTATACCCGTAAAATCTATAAGATTTTATTCTATCTATGAAAACTCCTTGCTATTACTATTTTTAAATTGTCTTATAAATTTAAAACTAAACTGCAACAGTAATGATTGAGCTCGTAAAAGAAAGTCACGACCGCGCAAAAGTAAGATGCCTATGCAAAAGATTAATAATAATTTCGAAAAATAATTATAGCCTCCGGAAGTACGCCAGTAACTGTATTGAAAAAATATGTTAGGTATTATGATGGATAAGAAGGGATGACAAAACCACATCAATTCGCGTTTTTCCTAATATTTTAAAAATTTTGTTATTTTAAAACATGATTGTCCATCCGCTAGTGATAATAGGCCATCTCTAGTCCATTAGAAAGATATGAGGAATCTGAAACTGATAATAAAAAACATTCAAATGTTTCTAAAACTTTTTAGTATTTTTACCAATGAGTATTATATAGAATAGGTACCTAGCATGCTACACACTAGTCATCTTTGCTACTAGTTCACAGAACAATGAGTAATATTCATTGTTGTGTGTACTAGTATTTCTTTTATAGTCTGTGGTATGTGGACTTTATAGTTAGTGCTACGCCATCTGGTGATGCTTTGTAGAACTACTGAAAGACGCTCATTTCTGGGAAATATTGTTTTTGTTAAAACAGTTTTAAAAAAGATTAAAATCTAAATTAACAGTGCAAATTTTTAAATAAATAGTCACCATTAAAAAACCTTACCACTCCGAGAGTGCCGACAGAAGTGACAACTTTTTACAGTTTTATAAGTATTGATACTCCGAGCGTTCCTGGTAAGGTGTCGGTGTCACGAGTTCAATGTTTTTTCCTATCTCAAAACTGCCCAACGCGCCTAAAGAAGTTTTCACTCAAAAAATGTGTGCGCTTGACATCTCGCCTGATGGAGAGTGACGATTGTAACGAAAACTTTTTTCGTCTCAAAATAAAAACCGTATGGTTCGATGTACGTATATTTTTAGAATGAGAGGAAAATTTAAAAAGCGGCTTCTGACATATTTTGATGGAAAGGAGCAAAAAGTGATAGTCGGTGGTTTATTTTTGTGGTTTTTGTTTTTTTGGCAAATTATGGTTTAAAATGTTATTTAATATAATGGAAAATTTTTATGTAAATTTGTGACCAGTGCCCTCGATATTTTCCAGAGGTGAGTAGTGTAATTTCTGTTCTGTAACGTGCTTGGTACGACTTTCTTGGGATCAAAATGATTATTTTATAGGGTATCTAGCACCGGTTTTAGACCGCACTCGGTTGTAGACCGGTCGTTGAACACCGCAGCCGGGCAGACGGCTTCCCTTTTTAGACCTCCGTGTGCTGACAGACACGGAGACACCATCCTGATTCCTGTCCCAATCGACTTCAGGGCAGTGATACACATTTTATTATCTGCACGTTCTTATCGCCAGTACCTTCGCCGCCGACCGGTATTACCACAGCAAGCAGTTTTGTTCCAAGTATTCGACCACTCATTTACCAGTTACCACAAGACCTTTTTTTTTAAAAAAAAAAAAATAATAATAATATTAACTATTTAGTGTGCCCAGAGGCTACTTTTCAACAACAAGTTTTAATAACGCTAGTTATTTTGAAAAGGTGATCTGTATTTAGTAGGTGATTTTATCCGGATTATAGCGACGATCGTTGTTTAAACATAATATGTAACCGGGGAAGAGACTGATTTCCCCCAACACAGGGAATCCTAGTGAGGGAATCACAGCTCTTTAGTTAGTGTAATATGTTAAAAATTTCAAACAATAAACGATTTTGTATTTTTGTATTAACCGAACCTCAACAAAATCTATATTTAGTAAATTTATAATTCGTTCCTATTTAGACTAATAATTTTACATAAGATATATTTTTATGTTTTATGTTTAATCTTAGACCTGTTTATCACGAACATGACCTTTTATAGCCCTTTTTAGCAACTCTTTATTTTAAAATATATTTCCGATTTACCCCACAAATAATTTCTTTACATATATCCGCTTTTGAGCCCTAAATATAAATTATACGTATTATTTTAATTTAATTAATTAAATTTATTTTCGCTATATGATGTAGTCGAGGATACCTGTTCACATTTCTATAACTTTGACCGCTGTCATTATAATCAGTACTTGGTGAATGAGCGATGCTCGGAGTGTCCTAGGCATGTGAACTAAAAAGTTATTTGTGTGAAATCGAATTTTCAGAATAAATAAGTTGAAATAAAAACACACCTCTAGTGAAAGCAAGTCTGAATCGATGTGTCAGCTAGACATATTTTGTTTTTACGCATTAAATCCCGTTAAAACGCTTTTTTTAACGGCTAATTATCAATTTGGTTGAAAATTGGTTTTGCTGGTTTTAAGTAATAAAAAAGTTTCTTTTGGGTACATATTCCATGACTAGGTATATTTTAAAGTCCACTGTATGTGCCCCTGCTTAGTAGCATAATAGAGTGCGGTCTTAGAACCATCATTACATCATATCAGCTTATATACGTCCCCACCGAGGGGCTCGAGCCTACCTTAAATTAGGGCAATCGGGCCTTAGTCGACCACGCGGGCCCAGTGCGGGTTGGTCGACTTTACACACAACCTGCGAGTTTCTCCGCAGGCGTGTGCAGATTTCCTCACGATGTTTTTCCTTCACCGTAAGAGTGTCAGATACATATGAAATCGAAATTCGAAATCACATTGGTACTTGGCAGGATTCGAACCACGACCTCCCGGACAGGAGGCGGCGGCCCTAGCCGCTACGCCACCGACGCTCTTACCATTGACCATACTTTCACCATGTTTCTTCGGACAGTGAGGTTTGCCTGTAGGTCTTCAAAATCCACCAGTCCGAATTAGGCCCCCGTGGGTTGAGAATGGCCTAACCTCCCCTGGGGAGATTATGAGTTTATAATTATGTTTCTGTGAATACTCAATTAGTCCCATACTTTTGAAATAGCAAAATTGTACTTGTTTGCGGTTATTGGGCTTGATAAATTTTAGACCACTATTCGGATCTGTAATTATCCAAATATAACATTAAATTTGTATTTGAACTGTTATTAATTATCCACAGTTAATAAGCATGATAATAGGCAATTATTTGGTGTGTGCTTACCTACTGTGGTCTGCATGTAATTAAATAGATAAACAAGCAACAAAGTTACCGAATACACAGAAATTGTAATCAACAACAAAATAGCTTTTCCGACCACATTTATTTAATCAAATTTCCCTTTTTGAGGTTAAAACACAAAGCCAGGATCGTAAATATCCAGGTAAAAATAAAATGTTTCCCCTCAAAAGTACTAGGGTAGCAGGCGATCGTGGAGGTTAATATTTCAGCGACAGTCTTGCTTGGGGCCTGACCTCGGGCGAGGACGTGACGTCATCTCTCAGATTAAGGGACTGTACGTATACACAAAGAGGCGAACACAGTGACATCTGTCTCTGCTCCTTAAATAGTTCTTACTTAGGGTGACTGGTGCATTACTGCTAAACTCTCAGCTGGTGATTCAGAGCTTATGAAACTGAACAACTTTAATGATATTTGGACTTCCCATATAGTTAGCACGGTAACAATAATAAACTGGAATTAAAGATAATACGCACATTAATCCGGAGGAGTTCCGTAGGAGAACCAAAGTAACATAGCTCTCAGAATTGCTAAACTTAAGTGACAGAGGGCGGGGCACATTGCTCGTAGAACAGATGGCTGGTGGGGAAGTAAAGCTCTCGTGTGGCGACCACGCACCGGAAAGCGTAGTGTAGGCAGGCCTCCCACTCGGTGGACCGATGACCTGGTGAAGGTCGCGGGAAGCCGCTGGATGCGGGCAGCGCAGAACCGGTCGTCGTGGGAGGCCTAATGTCCAGCAGTGGACGTCCTTATGCTGATATGATGATGATGATGCACATTAATATCGTAACTTATAAAATGTTAGAGACATAAACCAAACATTCCGTAGCTTACTCCATACTGGGGACCAAGTCCGAATTAGTGAATGTTTTAGGGCTGTTTTTTCCTAATAAACTACAACTACTAATCTGCCTGCTTTGGTATGAGATGACGATGACCATCACCACATCAGCCAAAAAGACATCAACTTGCTGGACATGGGCCTACACAATAAACGCTACACGCTACGTGCTACATGCTACACGCTATGCGCTACGCATAACACGTTATAGGATACTCGCTACTCGCTACACGCTAAGCGCTACACGCTACGTGCTACACGCTAAGCGCTACACGCTACGTGCTACACGCTACGCGCTACATGCTAAGTGCTATAGCTACATGACATACTACACTACACTACCACTACAATGTTGTTCAATCAACGTTCGGGCAACCGCCTAGTTTTTCCGTAATCACCACGCTTGGCAGCCGGGTTGGCAATCCATCCTCCTGCTGTTTATCCTCCAGCTTAGTCTCTTAGTCACGTTACTGCACCCAGGGGAAGAGATGTCCAAGACATCACGACACAGTAAAGTCGAGCGAGTATAGTAAATTCTAGATGTTTGAAAATGGTAAAATTTATCAAAGACTAGCTTTTTCCCGCGGCTTCACTTTTATAAGTCTTTGAGGTAAGTGTTGCGGCTTGCGACGGGCAGAAAGGTATTTACTCCGGATCTCTTGGTATTTATATTGGGCTATTTTGTTTAGCAGTCTATGTCACTTTCCACTGTCTCAACTATTCAACTGGTCCTTGTCTTCACCTTATGCTGTTGGCAGGAATAGCGGCCCTCACTGTATTCCCAAGGGGTAGGAAAGTGGGGAGGCTATATCATAAACCTGGTAGTTTTAGCGTATCTGGTAGATATACGAGAGGGATTGTCTCAACTATTTTATGTAAAAAATCACGTCTATACGTTGCGACGCCATGCTACATAGATTCATCTAACTAAAGCATTTAATTTGGTTAATTATAATTTTCCATTGGAGTAAGCTGGAAAAAACTAAAATGCCAAGAGGGTGGTTAAGTCTCTTTAAATTTTAGTGTTCTGGTCAGATAAACTCTGTAAAGGGTGCCTCTGTAACTCATGTTAGACGAATAAGTGTTGCAATTAGATGCGAATGCCTTGATCGAGGAGCTCAGCTGCATGCATTTTGGATGTCTAAGAGATGGTGTGTGCGTAAAAAACATTAAATACGCAAACGATATGGTGCTTTTGAGTCCTTTGATCGTTAGATTTAATTAAGACTACGCTTCCTCATTTATTATGCTGACAGCTAATGAGTGAAACTCCTTGCCTGCGTCGGTATATCTCGATTCCTTAATTTGGGGTCCTTCAAGGCGAGAGTAAATAGGCATTATTTGAGTTTCTGTGTACTGTAGAGATCGTATGTCTCTACATATATGAACTTCCAACTCCTTTGCTTAGTTTCTTGCCAGCGCAAATCGAAGTTAGAATATTAGTTTAAATTTGAATTGATAAGTCATTCGAAAGCTTTTCGAAACAATAGATATAGATTCTATGGCGGACCGTGAGCCAGGACAGAGGTCCATTTTCCAATAAGTATATTTTTATTATCCGCGCGTCTGGGCTGAGTTCCCTAAAGTTATGGCAAGAAAGTGAGAGGAATCAATGAAGCTATAATAATCAGTCAGCCGACAGAGCCTTCTACCTTTTTTTTACGTGTTAAATATATGAACATCTCTGATGATTCTTTAATACGTATCTGAATCTTTCCTTATAAAGTAGTCAACTAGCTACATCCCCGGCGTCCCGGAGACGACGTCACACTACCATCCTCGACTGTATCGTCACTTCCCATCAGGTGAGCTACTGTTAAACGCGCTCCAATTTTTAGTTGAAAAAGGCGTTTCCTGTCTGCAAATTTATAAATTAAATAATTAATTTATACAATATACATCGTATATCGCCTTTATGTTCATCTTCCTCAATCATTGTATTTTTTATTTATTTTCCTCTCATGTTATACAATAAAGTGTTTTCAATCAATCAATCAATCTCCTAACGGTTTTTTTACTTTCTTGACCCTGTACTCCTGTGTACGTAGTTTAGAGGATGTTATGGCAAAAAAAATAATTTTCTAATTTTTATGAAAATGTTTTTATATCATCAACACAATACCGAAAAACCGAATATCTCAACTCCATCCGTCCGTGCGTCCGAGAGCGTCAATTATGTATTTTTTCCATCTTATGTTGTAAAATAAAGTGTTTTCAATCAATCAATCACAACAAATAATTTTTATCCCAATAAAAGTGACCTGCTCACTTTGTTTATATTCCTCCCGCTGAATATTGTATTCGTTACCAAAAATACCACAGCGAAGCTACCTAACTGAAAGTTTGGCGAGATTATTTACCAAACAAACTCGATACTCTTGCCCCGATAAAGTAAGGAAGCCCCCATTTGTAACGAAATATAAATACAAACTTTGTATTACAAAGCAATATCGCAACTCATGTATAACTTTTAGCAAGTTACACGGGAGAGGGTAAATAACAACGCGTATATAATGAAAATGAAAACTTTGAGAGTTTTCATTAAAAATAGAGGTACAATTCATTCAAAATAAGGTGATTTAATTCCACCCGCTACAAATTCAACCCGGTAAAAATATGAAGGCCTCGTCTGATCACTATAAAAAATCCGTTGTATTTCCGAAACACAGAATTTAAGGCTTTAAGATGCCTCAATCCGAACAGGTTGACACGTAATATAAAATAATATCGAACGTATATAATTTTAATATGTAATTTTAAGTTCAAATCAACGCGGCTGTTACGCCCAATTCTCGATTTGCATACTGTGACAAAAATAACAGGTAACTTCGGAATTTGCCACATATGACACGTAGAATTTTTACTCGCTGCCTAAATATGAATTTCGGAAAGTAAATAAATTTTGGGGTAATATAGAATAGTTTTATTTTATAAGATTAGAAAAAAATTAGGTAAAGACGTAAACAAGTGGATGATCGTGGAAATAGATTAAATATAAAAAAAACAACACATTGCATAATTTTAAAATACAAAAAAAGTTAGGTTACGATCGATCGTCCCCCCAGATGTAAAAAATGATCGAATAAATACCTAAAACATAAATGGAGTAAATTTATTGGGTGTCGAAATTACCCCCCAAAGTTGTAGGAAACACTTTGGGTGTACAATACTCTTAATGATTTTAAAATAAATGTAAAATTGACAAAGTAAACGGAAACAGGAGAACACGTAAACCAGCAGCTGCGCTTGGAGGAAGACAGCAGAACCTTGCCGGGCAGTAGCAGTGCTTGGTCACCAGTGATAGAGTTTGGTCACCAGTGACAACCAACTTCAATGGGCCTTAAAATTTGATAGAAACAAAGGTTCCACTTCCCTTTGAGTGAGCGGCAGGCAGATGCAGAGCGGCGAAACAAACGCCGGTGGAAGACTAGCAGTAATCCAGGATAATAGTGTTTCGTTCGGGCCGGGTGGAAGACCCTACAACGATGAAATAAAATTTAGTTCGCAACGGCACTAAATAAAATTGGACAGCTATCTCCAAGCATAAATCACTTACCCCTGTTAAATATAGGAGGTCTTGTAAACAAAACCAAAATCACAGATGTTTAAAATAATTTACTTTCACCAATTTCGACGGTCATCAGTCATACAGAATCAATTTTTGTTTTACACTTGTCAAAAAGTCACAAATATTTTCAAATTAAATTTCCATAGAGGAACAAAATCAAAAGAGAATTTAATTATGAAACGCACGAAAAGAGATCGGCTCGAAACGATAGTTTGCGTTTCAATACTTACATGTTTTTATTTCTTTTTCTTTGTGTTCAATTAAAATGAAAAGTCTTAAAGTTTCATTAAAAATTCAATTTGTTTTTGAGCATTTTTTTATATTAATAGTGGAAATATCTTTAAAATTGTGTTCAATGAAATCAATTTTTATTACTATATTATATATTTTTCCATAGTGATAGCTTTACACAGTCTTTCAATAATTTGAATTGAATATTGTCATTTGACCTATCTTAAGGCCTTAAAGCGGCATTCCAACACATAACCGCCATTGCGTTGGGGAGTCTTGGTAAGCCCGCTTTCATCTTCTGCATCATCGTCACTTACCATCAGGTGAGATAATACCAAGGGCTTACCAATTGTGAATAAAAAAAACTGAATAACAGGTTTAAACACATACCTAACTGCAATGTAAAAACCAAGAGGAATAAGCTTAGGTTATTTTGAATGCAGTGTACCAACAATAATTGAAAACGCTAAACACTTTAAAAAACCGACTTCCATCACAACAACTTCGTACAATTTAGCAAACAAATTACTACACCGATTTTGAAAAAAATTATAGGACACTACACGGAAAGCACTAGCTTTCAAATAAAAAAAGGATCATCAAAATCGGTTCACCCAGTCAAAAGTTCTGAGGTAACACACATAAAAAAAACATACAGTCGATTTGAGAACCTCCTCCTTTTTGGAAGTCGCTTGACAAAACAAAAGAAATAGGGTATGAAAGATAGGCGATAATATATTTATACGGGTTCTGTACCCAAACGGCGACAAATAGGAAAATTACTGTACAATAACATAGTCACTTAAAATCGCAAAATATATGTTAAAGTCACACCCCGGACACTTTTATTATTCACAATCGGTAAACCCTTGACAACATCTCACCTGGTGGTAAGTGACGATGTTGCCAGAGATGGAAGCGGGCTTACCAAGATTCTCCAACGCAATGGGGAACTGTCGTGAAATGACATTTATAAAACAAATGACGGAGCAAACAAAATGACGGCGAAATCCTTTACGTTCGAGAACCTAACTGTGACCAATCTGTATCAATATGGGTGACGAGGGGGTGAGGTCGCAATCTAGAGAGCGGCAGGGAGTGTCCATACTGTATGTTAGCACCAATATGTATACTTTGCAAAGATTGTGCGGTGTGTAAGCCATTTTTCTAGTGGTCTAATCATAGTAAACTAACCGCGCGAGTGCGACTCTCACTTGCATTTTTTTTCTATCGTTAAAATCTTAACATGTACAGGCTCCGAATAGTACAGTAAAGTTCTCAAGCAGCGACCGCACACCAGAAGGGCCCGCGGTGGGCCGACGACCTAGTGAGGATCGCGGGAAGCCGCTGTACGCGGGCAGCGCAGGAACGGTCGTCGTGAAATCCTTGGGGAGGCCTTTGTCCAGTAGTGGACGTCTTTTGGCTGATACGATGATGATAATGATGATGATGATGATGTACAGGCTGTAACATGAAGGTTTGGTGACACTTTAAGGTAGGCTTGTACTCATTAAACTTATCTCTTACAACTTTGTGTAAAAAGTGATTTTTTTTTAATTTTTCAAACGATTGCTGGTTTTGTACTTATAGGAAGTATAAAAATATCTAAATATGTTCTGCGATGCATAGTAGTGAAACTTCAACGGACAAGTGGAAAGGGTAACCCAGGCTAAGTACCTGCCTTATATCTCCATCTCAACTTTTCTCTATCTACGAATACAGCCGTTGCCCTCTCTCCTCCGCCGCCGCCAGCCTTTCTCTGTCTACCCCCTCCACGTGGCCGTAACGCTTTTTCATGACAGAAAATCCCCCCAGTCTATAAAAAGGTTTACTTAAATAATTTTGAACAAAAAAAACCGACTTCAAACAGGAAACTAAGGTTCCCTTCGATTTCTCTGGGATTTCATCATCAGGTCCTGGTTTCCTTATCATAGTACCACCCTTGGGATATCTCCTTTCTAACAAAAAAAGAATCATCAAAATCGGTTCATAAACCACGAAGTTATCCGCGAACACACATAAAAAAAATATATACGTTCGAATTGAGAAACCTCTTCCTTTTTTTGAAGTCGGTAAAAAAATCGACTTGATCATAGGTTCCTTGGAGAAAGCTGTTCAATTTGGCGAGTGGAAGCCCACCTTTGAGTATCACCACATTTTATTTTACACCGTGTATAAGCATAACTGCGTCACGTAAAAACACGATGTAATTTGAGTGCGGTTTCAAGAAAAATATAACATTTTGCTCGGCATAATATCTGTCAGCTATCGAAAATTCTGAGAAAATTCCTGAAAAGCTTTCAAAGAAAATTAAAATTCAGACACAAAGTCCAGACCAGAATGTTGCCATAAAAAATTTACGCTTCGTCATAAAAGTATATTTTCTAATGTGTTCCTAAACTCATATAATGCTCACTCATAAAATAACCGTCATAAAAGCCAGCAGTACCTTCGGGGGATTTACAACAAAATAATTTGTTTATGAACTTCAATATGGGTGGGTATTGCTCGGCACTGTCGGTTCCTCGTAAACTGACCGTTTTAGGGTTTTGTACTCAAAGGTCCGTAATACGAATAACTGCGCTCGGATATCATTAAAAAACCGGCCAAGTGCGATTCTAACTCGCGCAAAGTAGGATTCCGTAGTCTTTTCAAAAAATCCCACTAATATTATAAATGTGAAACTTTGTATGTATGGATGTTTGTTACTCTTTCAAGCAAAAACTATTGAACGTATCTGACTGAAATTTGGTAGGTAACAGATTAGAACCTGGATTAAAATATAGGCTACTTTTTTGTGCTCGCAAGCTGCTTGCATCTCGCGCACTGCGCACCATCGTCGACAATCATAGAAAGTATGTTCACGCAAGCGAAGCTGCTGGCAAAAGCAAGTAATTGTATATTTTAAAAATCAATTTTATGTTTGCAGTTGGTTGAACATTTTGGATGAAGAATCTATGAACTTTTTTTATGGTTTCGTATAAAAAAAAATTGGGATCGACTATTACTCTTAAACTAAGAAGCTGGTGTTACTAATCTCAGACGGATGGGCGTGATAAATTGAAAATATATGTTCACAGAGTACGAATGTGTTTATTTTACAGAATTACAATGATACGTGCGTCTCTCGCTTGATTAAAATTAGGAATGCCCTACGCAGCCGAGCAGTCAATAGACAGCCTGTAGAAGTGGCGGGTAAAGCCCGCCTCTTATAATTTTAACTTTAACCTCATTGGGCAAACTGAGTGAGGCCCGCCTACTGACCATGCAATGGTTCAGAAGGTAGGTGATCTACTAATTACTTAACAATCCTAAAACACAGATCAAATATATATTTATAACACTAAGTAAAGTTAAGCTGGTAGGCGGGCGCGGGGGGACGCTTGAATCCAACAAAAATTTTCACTTTAGTGCTTAATATTTTACAAACCGATTTCTGAATTGAAAAATGTTTTTTGGAAAAAACATACATCAACGAAAAATCCACCTGTGGTGAGGTGGTGAGGTGGTGAGGTGATGGACCGACGACCTGGTTAAACGTACATAATGAAATCGAAATTCAAAAGCACATTGGTTGCGCCACCGACGCTCAACTTTTTTTTTGCAGGGTTTTCTCTATTTGTCGTATAAAATGCCCGTTTGGAGGCGTTTAACAGACCCTAAAGAGTTGGTACAGCCAAGTTTTGATTTACTCGAGTTGGTGTACTTTTTTCGCGTGTCGACTCTTATGTGTGTGGCCATCTGTTACAGCTATTTCTCATGAAAACTTTAACCGTATCGGTCGACTATTTGACAATGTGTTGTTGGCTTGCATACTTTGTTCTAAATAATTTTTGAAGTGAAAACTTCTTTAGCGGCGCTGAGCACTTTTTGTTGGATGGGTAAAAACTTCCAAACTCGCGTCAGGGTCACGTGATGCTGATCGAAAAAGCGTAAGATCGAGGGGAAGGGAGAGGAACAAGTATCTCCCACTCTTTCTACCGTGCCTGAGTGTGCTGCTCCGCTTAGGCAGCACAGGGCCACAGTATATATATTGGGCGCTTTTCTCAATTTTCCATCTGCCGGTTAGTAGCAAAACTACTCGCCTAGCGACCTAACATCGACATATTGATGTCACTACGTAGTTCAGCTATTCCACACTAGATGTTAATAAGTGTAGAAAGTAATGGGACGTACTCAGAACTATGAGCTTTAAAAAGTTTGTGTAATAAATGAATAAAATGAGGGTTAACATTTTTACTGTTTTGTATGTGTACTGACGTACTTAAAATTTCTAGCACAAAATAATAGACAAATTATTATTACGAACATAATTTTATTTACAAAATTCAATTACCTGCGAAAATAACAGTTTTAGTTAGTTGTTGTCGGTTCGTTGCCCTATCGTTTTGAATGGTTGCGAAATGCTTAAAACGAATATCTATATATTTTTCTGATAAAGATTTAATCAGCAGTATAATATGATTTACAGTCGGTGATTGGTCATAAAGCTGTAATTTAAAAAATAAAATGAAATACATACTTATTCTCCTAAAATAATTGAAACTCGGTTATACAAACAATACCGAAACCAACCGACAAATCCAGTTTTAAACTAGGTAAAGTGCCCATCTTTAATTTTTTTTATGGCCTTTTTTTGTCACTATGAAGTCTGCATCATTAAAATGGCAAGAACAAATCTTTGTATATTTTGTCGGAGTCCAATCCGGTCTATTCACTTTTGTGATCCATTGTTGTTTTAAATTATCATCGGATGGAAATCTAAAACAAACAAAAAGAAATAAAATTAACTAGGTGGTAAATTATCTTAATATGAATAAAATGATTATTTAACATTCGAAGTTCTTTCAATTCATGAACAGTCACGGAGAATAGTACGAGTATGTTTACAACTCAGATCTTTGTTACTTGAAAATATTTGCTATGAAAATGTTATTTCATTACTGACCATAGCCGTGTGTTATTCGGTAAAATTATTTGAATCTAATTACGGCCCTGGATATTTGGTACGTTGAAAATAGTTGTTCTTGTTGACGATAGATGGCGGCCTGTTTACAATATAATTATAAAAATCACTAAAGTACTGTTTTGGCGACTAAAAAGTATTCAGGTTTAATTGTATACTTTAATTTTCAGTATCCACGTATGATTATAACTATATACCAATGCGGAACTTTACGTACTCGTATTTTTTATTCACAAAAGTTACGCCACCTAGTGTCGAGAAGTATAATTTATACTTGAAAGCCGAGAATTTTCTAGAACTATTTTAATAATTACGTATAAAATTACTTACAAATGAAATGTGATACCATTCATAGCATCAGAACGTCTGTCTGAATAACTTCGACACGATAAAACACAAATTATGAATAATAACATGTAAATTGTCATATTTGTGTACGATAGCGCAATAAATAAACATTGTATTCTACCTCATATATGATAGTATTTTTGTACTTATAATTAAACACAACGTTAATACTAAAGTTTTCACTTCTGCCGGCACTCCCGGAGTGCTACCGGTGTGTTTTTTTAATTAAAATTATAATTAATATAATTAAAATATAAAAGTATAAAAAAATATAATTAAAATATGTTAAACAATCTACTTCAACTACAACAAATTAGTACAATTTTGTTACATTTTCTTTGTTTTGTCATTTAAAAATATTAAACAAAAAAAACCCGACTTTGAAAGTGCCCCTTGATTTCTCTAGGATGCCATCATCAGATCCTGGTTTCCTTATCATGGTACCACCCTTGGGATATCTCCTTTCCAACAAAAACAAAATCATCAAAATCGGTTTATAAACAATGAAGTTATGCGCAAACACACATTAAAAAATATAGATATACGGTCGAATTGAGAAACCTCCTCCTTTTTTTTGAAGTCGGTTAAAAAAATATATAACCGATTTTTTATGGGACTACGTCAGCCTATAATTTAAAAAATAATCATTAAAATCGGTTCACAATCGGCAAAAATATCAGTGAACCGACATAAAAAATTCATAAAGACGGACATAAAACCTCCTCTGTTTTTGAAGTCGTTAAAAAGATAAAACAATAATACGAGTAATTGTTATTAGTTAACCCAATTAAAACAAATTGATACCAAATTAGCAAATATGAAATATTCCTTGTGCGCTTCATGCGTCATCAATCTGTCTCTTTCTGACACAGGATACATTGTGGGTATTATTATTATATTAATCTCCTTTCTTCCCGAAGATATAAACTATCTCTTTTCAAGTTCTCTTACCAAAGGTCTAAAAGAAGAAGATTCTTTTACTATTATATTCTATTTCTTCTATTACTTTGATTGTTATCATTTTTTATTTGCTAGGATAGAAATAATAAAGAAGTGGCAACGTAAAAAGCACATGTGCGGTAAAATAAATTTTGCGCACAGTAAATTGGCATGTAGAGTACCATTTTTCGAGAAACTGTATTGAAATAGTTACTATTAAATATATTATAAGTAAGGGTGGTAAAGTAATTAACTAACGAGTGACATTTGTAAGTCCGAACCGCAGGCGAGGGTTTGCCATCGTCACGAGTTTTCCATTTACTTTTTACATCCATGTATCAACGACGTTTTTCAATACAAGTGTGAGAAAACAGGCAAAATAAAAAACGAGCGTAACAGAAAAACAAAATACACGGGTACATACAGTTCCTTCGCTTATTTCAAAATGCGCTTAAATGGGTGAACGAACTATACTTACCTTAACATAAAAATTCAATAAAGACTTTACAAACAAATAAACAAACAAAGGTAACGACTCGGTCCATCTAACCAGAGGTACCGGGTTCAAATCTGGACGGCCAATGTACCAATGAGTTTTTCAAAAACTTACGTACATACTTACCGATTGCTTTAACGGTGAAGGAAAACATCGTGAGGAAATCTGCACACGCCTGCGAAGAAACTCGAAGATTGTGTGTGAAGTCGACCAACCCACACTGGGCCCGCGTGGTCGACTAAAGGCCTAATCGTCCTGATTCAGGGTAGGCTCGAGCTCATCGGTGGGGACTTATGAGCTGATATAATAATAAAAACAAACAAAGAAACCTATCAAGTTTTTGGCAACACATTGGTATTTTTCTTATCACACAGAGTATTTTAACTATTCATTAATTAAATTTATATTCACAACCAAAACTTACCAAATTTTGTTTTATCAAAATTTACATTTACATTTACATGGCGTAACTTTTATTAAATATTACCATAATATTAATGATTGTAAATTAGCCTTTGTATCAGTTCAGTGATGTATCTATCAATCTAACAAATTTCACCCAAATCAGGCTAGCTGTTTAGACGTGAAAGTAAAAACAAACAAAAACACTGCATCTATAATTTTAGCACTTAATATAAGTATGATTTCGTAAGAAACATTTTGAGCTAACATTACTAAGTTCATCATATCAGCTTATATACACCGAGAGGCTCGAGCCTACCCTGAATTTGAGCGATCGGGCCTTAATCGACCACGCGGGCCCAGTGCGGGTTGGTCGACTTCACACACAACCTTCGAGTTTCTTCGCAGGCGTGCACAGATTTCCTCACGATTTTTTCCTTCACCGTTACAGCCTCGGATAAATGTACATATGAAATCGAAATTCGAAAACACATTGGTAGGTACGTGACAGGATTCGAACCACAACCTCCCGGACAGGAGGTGGCGGCCCTAACCGTTAAGCCTCCAACGTTACTAAGTTAGTTTAAAAAAATTACTAAGCGAAATAATGCCAGAAATGTCATCATCATCATACGAGTGTCAGCCGAGGGACGTCCACTGCTGGACATAGGCCTCCCCCTAGGATTTCCACGACGACTGGTTCTTCGCTGCCCGCATCCAGCGGCTTCCCGCGACCTTCAACAGGTCATCGGTCCACCGAGTGACATGTATTTCTTCTAAAATAATTCAGATAAATGACACATTTTTTATGTAAGAAGTGGTTTATATTCGAAAAATTGTAAATAAAAAAATATATACGGTCGAATTGAGAAACTCCTCCTTTTTTGAAGTCGTTCAAAAACAGAAAACTTCAAAATGCAGGAGAAAAACAAAGAAAATTCGATAAACTTAGCCTGTTCCATCTCCAACACAAGCTATAAAAATTCATTCGCATCAACGGACCTGACACTAACCACTTATTTAACCCTTGGAGTCCCGTGAGACATAAAAATCCCGCAATCCCATAAACGTCCCGTTAACTCTCGCCCAATTGGCTACCACGCATGCGCGAGAACGCGGAACGAAGCGACAAACGACCGCCCCGGGAAATCTGTTATAGAGTGAGGGATTAACCCCGGGATTGGGGCACGGGATCTAGTAGTGCAGCACTAGCACAAATTGAGCTGTGGATAGTTCGTTTCGTCTGCGGATAAGCTTGAATTTCTGTTAAAAGTTGGATTTTTAGGGTTTTGTACCCAAAGGGTAAGATTGGGACCCTATTACTAAGGCTTCGCTGTCCGTCCGTCTGTCTGTCCGTCTGTCACAATAAAGTTTATCTTATCTTATCTTATCTTATCTTATCTTATCTTATCTTGTCACTAGGCTGTATTTCATGAACCGTGATAGCTAGACAGTTGAATTTTCACAGATGATGTTTTTCTGTTGCCGCTATAACAACAAATATTAAAAATTATAAAAAGTAAAAAATAAATAAAGGGAGTCTCCACACAAAAAACGAGTTTTTTCAAACATGAAGAAACTAGCGCCATCTATGAAGTATGATGGTACGGAACCCTACGTGTGCGGTTCTGACTCGCATTTGGCCGGTTTTTTTTTCAGAATATGTATGCAGGGTGTTAAAGGACTACTTTCCGAAGTTTCAACTATGGCTTCCCTTTCATAATTCATAATAATTTATCTAAATATGTATATGGAACTCATGTTAAGCTAGTATTTAAAATAGCATGCTAAATATTTTAATCTTCGTCCGAAATAATTCACAAACATACAAAATAATGTCAATCTTAATCTAAAGTAATCTTCAAATTTATAACAGTCTATGTCATTCAGCCACTTATGTAATTTGTTTTTGAATTGTTGAATATTTAGATCCTTTATTTCATATGGTATTTTGTTATATATGCGAATGCACATCGTCAGGCAACTTTTATCATATACAAATGACCTGGGAATTTCTTAAAACACTAGCTTTTCTGGGTCCCTGCAGGATCTAATAATTCCATCACATGCTCTTTTGAATAGTCCGCTATTTGTCCGTACAAATATACAAATTACATAAATGTAGAGCAAGGGTAGCGGCAAAACACCAAGTCTATTGAAGAGTGATCTGCAAGATACGAAGGGTGGGATTCCATACATAGCGTGAATACATGTTTTTTAGCAATAAAGTCTCGATTCATGTCAGTACTATTTCCCCAAGCTGTAAAACCATAACGTAAAACTGACTCTTCGTAAGCGCGGTATGTTAATAAAGCCGTTTTCATGTTAGTGCAATTTTTGACCTGTTTGAGAGTATTCACAAATCTATTTATTTTACAGCATACATTATCTATTTGTGTTTTCCAGTTTGTATTCTGATCTTTATTTATTCCTAGAAATGTATGTTTATTAACCTCGTTGATTGTATAATTTTCATACTGAATGTCTAAATTGTAATTATATTTATTATTAAGAGACTGATTAAATTGTATATAATTAGTTTTATTCAAGTTAATTTTCAAATTATTAATGTCAAGCAAGTCTTTTTTTTCTAATGTATTATTAATGTTTGTTTTCATGTTCCTTGATTGAAGTACTCTTTTTGTCAGAAGTTACTATAATGGAAATATCATCAGCGTATAAAATGCATTTATGATTAGTTATGTCAGTAATACTATTACGTACAATATTAATAAGATTGGTCCCAACACACTTCCCCGAGGAACGCCATATTTATTTTTCTTATATTTAGAAGAGTAGGATACTATGTTGTTTTTGCTGTCTGATTTTTTAATAACTACACATTGTTGTCTGTTAACTAGGTATGATGATCCATTCAAGCGTAGGACCTCTAATACCAAGCGCTTCTAATTAGGAAAGTAGTGTCATGCTGAATGCTGTCAAATGCCTTAGAAAGATCAAGGAAAAGTCCTGTAGTCATAATTTTTTTGTTAACATTAGTCAGAATAATTTGAAGTAGAGAGAAAAGAGCTAGTGTAGTCGATTTTCCTTTCCAAAATCCAAATTGTTCATTATCAATAAGCTTATATTTTTCACAAAATTCAAGAAGTCTCTTAAGCATGCACTTTTCATATATATTTGAAAAAATTGGGATTAACGTAACTGGGCGATAATTTTTGACTTCTTCTTTACTGCCTTTTTTAAACAGTGGCTTCACTATAGAACCTTTCAAGAGTTCAGGAAATGTTCCAGTTCAGAACGAGGAATTGATTAAATAAGTCAAGACAGGAACAATTTCATCGATACACGTCTTCGTTACTCTAGTGTTGATCTCGTCGTAACCTACAGAGTTGGTGTTTTTTAGTGAAAGAACCTCTACTCTTATTTCATTCTCTGTCATTGGCTTGAGAAACATCGAATTGGGTAATGTTTTGTTTGTTTTTTGTAATCTTTTATTGTCACTAGTCTTATCATTTATTAAGAAAACATATTAAATAACTCGTACCAATGAGTTTTCGATTTTCGATTTCATATGTACGTTTATCCGACGCTCTTATACGGTGAAGGAAAACATCGTGAGGAAACCTGCACACGCCTGCGAAGAAACTCTAAGGTTGTGTGTGAAGTCGACCAACCCGCACTGGGCCCACGTGTTCGACTAAGGCCCGATGGCCCTAATTTAGGGTAGGCTCGAGCCCCTCGGTAGGGACGTATTTGAGCTGATGTGATGATGATTAAATAACTTATCAAATTTCATTGAAAATTTAGAACCAGACTGCATAAAAAAACATTAACCCTCTTTTGGGCTCTTTTCTTCTCATCAACTCATTTACGTCCCCTCCGAGGGGCTCGCGCCTACCCTGAATTAGGGTGATCGTGCCTTAGTTGACCACGTGGGCCCAGTATGGGTTGGTCAACTTCACACACAATCTTCGAGTTTCTTCGCAGGCGTATGCAGGTTTCCTCGCGATGTTATCCTTCACCGACTTTTTTGGGCAGTCGATTATAAATGCAATCCTATGTCACTAAAACCACCAAGACGAATCTAACGACACCGCGCACTCCAAAATCTATCAAACCGTTTAGGCTACAGGCTCAGCCAAAGAAACAGGCACACAATATATACATACGTACTTAAATATTATTCTTCTTTTTGGGTAGTCAAGTAAAAATAATACAATATGCATGAGTGACCCAAGACAGCCGTACCAACATACAGATAGCGAGTTATTGAAGATAGAACAGAAGGCTAGCCCATTAATCACGTAATGATTTTAAAACTTTTCCCTCCCCACCTTCTTTCTTGTGATACATGGTTAGGTTTTAGACTAACGCCGCCTCCCCGCCACTTATAATCAAGTGAATTTGTTACAAGCTTTTATAAAGTTTCACTTGTCCCGGTGTCTCTAATGAAATCTTGTAAGTTAAATTTAACCCAATTCCCGGTTTTCGATTGAGCTGAAATTTTACATGCTTAAGTATATCGCGTGACAATGCAATATTAAAAGCTTGTATCTAAAAGTTTTTAGGTATTTCGAAGGTTATTTTTGGTATTAATTATATTTACAATACAATTTCCAAAGCAAGCCAAGCAGGCCGATTTTCGCGGCGGGCAGGGAAATCGTTGCCTGGCAACGGCGAGTCAAGGTAACGCCCCGCTTTTCTGTTTAGAAATAAAGCTTTCAACCAAAACAAAAAACACGTGATATCTCATTACATCCCCCCCCCCCCCTCCGTTGTGATATTTCGTGGTTTTTTTCGACCCATTGTCGAGGTTCACGTAATAAACCTGGCGCCAATGACGTGTAAAAAATAACGCGGACAATGACGCGAAGTCAATGTAACCCAAATGTTTTTTCTTAATTATCTGGTTATCTGCTGAATTATAACAAATTTAATATTAAATAAAAACTATTGTGCGGATGGTGGCGCATCGAGAACCGGGTCGTTCCTTTCCCTCTAATATGGTTGAAAGGAGTGATGGCTGACTCTCGCGTTATACTCGTGACCGGGTACTGTCCGTGAGAACTGGCCTACACTTGTCTAAGGAAATCATGACATTAAATGATTTTAATGTATAACTTCCCGTGTCATATTGTTTCCACGTCGTAATGACATAATTTGTTTTTTTTTATATCAAGGATTGGATTTTGACGTTAATAACTAATGATTGTTATTTCTTGATTTTTTACAAATGAAATTATGTAATCACAATTTTATGACTATCAGAAAGAGTGTAATTTGCAACTAATTTGAATAAATATCTCGAATCTTGAATCTTGAAAAACATGACGATGAAGTCATTGTAGTACCAAGATATTTAAGTTAATTTAGATATCAAATTACAATTTGGTTTTAATGACAACAACCTCAAAAGGGGAACAAAAATAATTTCTCTTTCAGAACTAAAAATGTATGGAACTGTAGCCGCTTTATTTAACAATTTTCCGCAAAAGGGATTTTACCATTCTTCACTGGCGCTTGCTCACTACACTATGGTACGAATCATATAAATTGAGGTCTTATCTCCAGCTACTGAGAAAACCAATAACAATGATAATATTTTTTTTTAGAAATTTCCCCAATTGAAAATCACTCGGGTCATAAATGATCCATCGTCATCGGCGGGTTAATAGACGATCCCGTAGGTACGAGATAAAAACTGCCGAACGACGTCATCACAAGAGAAACACATATTATACTCCACTGTGGCTAATTAATCATCATATCAGCAGAAAAACGTCCACTGCTGGACAAAGTCCTCCCCCAAGGATTTAATTTCCACGACGACCGTTCCTGCGCTACCCAAATCCATCGGCTTCCCGCCATTTTCACCAGGTCGTCGGTCCACCGCGTGGGAGGCCTGCCTGGCTAATTAATACCTACTAAATTTGCCAAAAGTTTCTTGAGAGCCCCTTGGAGTTCATAAATCCCATACAAACGTGGTCTTTGATTAATTTGTTAACCAAAAAATCTATTTTAAAATATATACGTCATATAATAACACTGTAATGGGGCCGTGTCTGTACATGAAATATTTTTGGAAAATAATAACTAAATAAGTCGTCGTAGAAATCCTTGGGGGAGGCCTTTGTCCAGCAGTGGACGATTTTTGGCTGATATGAATGATGAATTACCGATTACATTAACTGTGAAGGAAAACCTCGTGAGGAAACCTGTACATCTGTTTCCAGATGTGTATAAAGTTCGCGTTGCACACGTCTGGTGTAAATCTTAATGCCCTACACGTGACCGCGGGTGATGCTAAGTGCAACACCAGGCAAACGCCGTCTATCCCTTGGATAGCACGGTTAGTTGTGTCACACGATATCCTTTTCAGAACTTTTGACTGGGTGAACTGATTTTTTGTCTTTTTATTTTAAAGCTAGTGCGTACTAAGTTGTTGCGATGGAAAAATGTACTAAGTTGTTGCGATGGAAGTCGATTTTTTAACGTGCTAAGCGTTATCAATTATTTAACAAATGGTTGCGAAAATTAGTTGCCAGAACGGCCGGAGGGGGCTGTCGTTGATACTTAGAGCGAATAGGTGTTTATAAAGAATTAAAATCTTAAGAATATAACGAGCTTTGCACATTTGTCCCAGAACATAAAATTAATAATGTAGAAAGATTAAAATCTTCTTAATTAAATTTATCATGCGTAACATGCAACAATTTTCTTCTATACATTCTGTTTTATCATATTTGCGAGTCATTAGCAAGGCTGCAGAAACAACTGAAGTAATAGGGGTAATGTCGAAAGTGGGACACAGGCTTCTATGAACTGCAGATGCATTTGATGCATTTTACTAACTTTAGTATGCGTTGAGGTTTGCGAGCAGAAAAAAACATCTTTTAAATACTTCAATAGCTAGACTAATAAATTAATTCTTCTGGCACAAGTATTCTTATACTTAAAAGAAGTCTCCTGTAACATGTATTATTTTTCACAATAAAATACCGCAATAAACTTTTTTTTTTTTTTTTTTTTTCATAATAATAGACTAATAATTAATTTTTACGAAAGTTGTTTTCAAAAACTGTTATTATTTCTTATAAATGTTATAAAAGTAATATAAAACAGTAGTCAAATGATATATACCACGTCAAATTGTGTATAAGTTATGTATTGCGTAAGAACAACTTTTGATAAAATGAATGAAAATCATTTAAGAATTTTTTATTAAGTTTTATGTCTATAGCTATCAAATGCACTAACAATTACATTTAAACAGAAAAAATAAAAATAACGTGGTTGTTTAAAAAAAAACTTTTTGTTGGTTTTCTTTTATAAGTTTTTGCTTCGTTTTTGTTTGCCCTTTTTTTATTATTCTGGTTTTCATCGCAGACCTGTGTAATCTGTGTGCGGTCGCTTTGAAATAATTGTTTTGAGACTAGAATTTATGATTCACTTACCATTTTGATAACCTACGCGTTTGATTTACAGATATTCTAACCGAAACGGACAAACGAAAAATTATTTTTCTGCATAGTCATTTACTAAGTTATTATATTACTGAAATTAAAATAAAATTAATTTCCCTCAAGATGCACATAGCTCGAAGAACGAATATCTATAGGGAAATATGTTCTAGAGTGTCGAATGCGTGTCAAAATAACTCTCTCTCGGTTGTCCGATGACCTGGTGAAGTCGCTGTATGCGGGCTGCTCAGGTCCAATCGATTAAAAATACTCTTTAACATTTTTAATAAATATGTAAATTGGTGATATGAAATAAATAATCGAATCTAATCTAAAAACGTCTACTGATGGACAAATGCCTTTTTTTTATTCACAATTGGTAAGCCCTTGGCATCATCTCACCTGATGGTAAATGACGATGATGCCGAAGATGGAAGCGTGCTCACTAAGATTTCCCAACGCAATGGAAAACTGGCTATCTTATCTTCAAGCCGGAACACATCAATATTGTTAACACTGATGTTTGGCGGCAAGACTTGATAAGATGGTGGTAGCTATCCTCCCAAGGATTTGCACAGCGAACGGTCCTGCGCTGCTCGCATCCAGCGCCTTGCCGCAACCTTCACCAGGTCTTCGGAACATCGGGTGTGAGGGCTTCTTACGTCTTCCGGTGCTCGATCAGAACTCGAGAACTTTACTACCATCTAACCTACGATCTATGTAGCCCGCCCACTGCCACTTAAGTTTAGCGATTCTTTGAGCTACGTTGGTTCCTTGGTTCTCCTACGATTGGCTTAATTTCAGATTTAATCACGTAGAGAAACTCCCGTGCATCATCATCATATCAGCCGAAAGACGTCCGCTGCTGGACAAAGGCCTCCCCCAAGGATTTCCACGGCGACCGGTCCTGCGCTGCCCGCATCCAGCGGCTTCCTGCGTTCTTCACCAGGTCCTTGGTCCACCGCGTGGGAAGCCTGCCTACGCTACGTTTTCGGTGCGCGGCCGCCATTCGAGAACTTTACTGCCCCAACGGCCATCTGTTCTACGAGCTATGTACCCTGCTCACTGCCACTTCAGTTTAATTATCCCAAGCATAGCTTGCTCTTATAATATATACTTAATATATATTATTTCACGTTATGTGAACATTGTTCAATTTTTTTTGTATCAATGTCTTGTTTTATTAGATACCCCTGAGTCGGGTGTTGTTGACTAAAACTAACCTTAACAAAACAGGTTTCCTGCTAACTTAGGGTTGAATACGTTGACACCAATGCGAATTAAAAGACCTCGGGCAGAAAAATGGTGTACGTGGAAAAACACTAGGAAAAACCAAGTGGAGGACACATCTGTGAGGCGTATATCTCTCTTTTTTTTCTTTTTCACTCATATAATACAATTTATATAGTGTGAAAGAGAAGGCTGCAGTGCAGCTATTTTAAAGCTTTTTAATGTAAGCTCTTAAAATGAAGTTTGCTGCTTCTGGACGAGTTTAATGTTTATGCTATGGAGTTACATTAAAATTTAATTAAGACTGTTGTTATCGTGTGGAACTGTTGATAATAAGCTAGTTATGTTTTAATGCAAATTGCTTATCACGTACCTCTTTTTTGGTTTGAAAACTATAAATATACATGGTGTTTGGTGCATCGTGTGCCAAATTGAAATGACCGATAGGAGAGGTCAGTTATAATAATTTATTGTCCGTATGTTTGTGCTCGGAAAACTCGAAAACTAGTTGATCGATTACGATGAAACTTTGAAGAATTGTTGAGCGCACGCCCGGAAAGGTTTATATCAAAAAAGCCGCTTGAAGCTCGCGAACCATCGATATCCACGCGGGCGAAATCAGCTAGACGAGTAAAGAAGACTGCTTGAGTCATCATATCAGCTCATATACGTCCCCACCGAGGAGCTCGAGCCTACCTTGAATTAGGGCGATCGGGCCTTAGTCGAACATGCGGGCCCAGTGCGGGTTGGTCGACTTCTCACATAAACTTCGAGTTTTTTCGCATGCGTGTGCTGGTTTTCTCACGATATTTTCTTTCACCGTAAGACCGTCAGATAAACGTACATATGAAATCGAAATTATAAAAAACACAGGACTCAAACCACGACCTCTCGGAAAGAAGGTAGTGGCCCTAACGGTTAGGCCAGCGACGCTCTCAATAGAATGGATATCTGCTTGTGTAAAAAAAATATAAAACTAACCTATTTCCTTAACCCAAGTTTCTTTAATCATAATTTCTACAATTCCTTACTAGCTTTTGACCGTGGCATCGCTCGCATGGATATTATTTTCGTTTGAATCGTGAGTTATGGTCTTGAGTTCAAAATCAAAATCATTATTTCTTTTTGTATAAAGCATTTTTTTTTGTATTTTACTGCGGTCTTATAAATAGCCACTCGAACTTGTATTTTTTTTTACATGTTTATTTAAATTTACTTTCTGGTAATAGACTATTTTACCGTATTAAAAATAAATTAAAAAATACTATTCAATGAATAGCATTTCTTTTAGAATAGCAAAAACACTTGCTCGTTTTAAATATAACAAACAATTTTTAATTTTATGTATTTATTAAAAACTGTAAATTAGTTCGTAAAAAAACTATGGCATTTACGACGTCACTGTGTCAGTAACGCGAATAATTTCAGAACAAACTTTCGTTTTTGACAGTTGACAAAAAGTTACTCAAATGACTAGTATTGAAATACCGTATTCACTCACATTACTAGGTATGCTATTGTAGAAGTTTACACGCTGTCCAAAAATGTTTTTTTTTTTTTTACTTGACTAAGACTTGAAAAACCAAAATAAAGTGGTGTAGGTCACTGTTTTTAGCAAAAAAAAAAATAAGTTGAGATGATTATGACATCATGATGTTAATACCTACTTGTAGTTAGATAGCCAGTTCCCCATTGCTTTGGGGAATCTTGGTAAGCCCGCTTCCATCTTCGGCAACATCGTCACTTACAACCAGGTGAGATGTTGTCAAGGTTTTACCAATTGTGAATATAAAAAAAAATATATATTTGTTATTTAAGGAAATCTCAAAAAATCTCGGAAAATAACGTTTTCCCAGGGATGAGACCTATCAAAATAGTATTTTTGCCTCCAAATCGTTTAAGTAAATCGTTGGAGTCGTTTCCGAGAATTGCTAGATTAAAGGTGATTGACATTAAAAGTGAAGAAAAAGGGCATTAGTGTAATTATTTAGTTTTTCCTGAAATTCTTAAATAAGCTGTAAATCTTTATTTTGTTCTGCTTGTATGTTGTTTTGAAAGTTAAATGCTTTTATTTTGTTCTCACTGTATTTCATTACTCATGTTGTGTCATAAGAGAATATGTCACTTTTTGCTTTTAAGTTAAAAAATGTAAGTTACCTGATTTACACGGACCAAAAACCGTTATAAAAGTTTCTGCAGTTATACGGTTTTGAAAGATTAAAAAGAGAAAAAACTAAGGTACGTCTGTCATTCATTAAATGCATAATTTAGTCATTCAATTAGTAGTGTTGTGAATTCAATGGTGAACTAAATAGGTAAAATACCTCAATCGTTCTCAAATTCCGAAAAAAAATATTAATTGAGAGGCTATCATTTAAGTAACAGGAACCAAACATTTGCGTTTGACTAGTATCGTAATGAATTCCCTCTGAGAGAAACTCCAAGTTGCCATGCTTTGACCATAATGTTGAATAATAATTTACTGAGATACGAAAGCTTCACGAAGCCTCACAAAAAAACATTCCTACGTCATCAGTCGAGATGTTGAAATTAATGTACAAAACATTGAACAAAGTTTTGTCGAGAGTTTTCCGGATACTTTTTCGAGAGATATCGCTACGGAAATTGCCATTGCACAGCGTACTGTAATGAGGATACTTAAATAAAAACAATATTTAAACAATCGTACATAGACCCTTCTCCTTTTTTGAAGTCGGTTAAAAATATAAATACAAACAGTATCGACAAGGATGTATTAATCAGAAACTTCTTGAAAGCGATCATGCTAGATCAGCATTCTGCAATTGAGTTATCCATCGTGTAACACGGGACACACATTTTTGAGCCGAATTCTTTGGACGAATGAGACCAACTTTTCAGATAATGGTAAACTGAGATAACTTCTCGGATTTATTCATACCTTTAAGCGTAATAACTAAAAGCCATGTTTTTATGTGACTTAAAAATAGAGAGTCGTGGTGAGCCAAGAGGACATACACACATAAAAAACACACTACTAATACAATTCAACACATACATTTTCATTTTGAATGTTGTGCCAAAGTCATACCTAATCACAACCTCTTGATAATTTGCTTGTACAGAACTCCATTTAACAAACAACGTCATTTGGACTTTTTCTTTGAAAAATTTGAATTACTTTTACATAAATGTACAAATATAAAGAGATATCCAAAGAGGTATATAGTGAGTGATAGCCGGCGATATGAATATAAATATCTTGGAAAAGAATAATAGTACATTGAATTTTACAGAAATTGTTAATACATACTTGGAATTTACGATTACACATAACTGTGCCAACGCGAGGCAAATCATGTCTTGATCAAATATTCAGTAACATAAAAAACACAAAAGCCACAACTCTTCCTCTTTGGTTGTCAGACCACGACACCGCTCAAATTCTACAATTTTCTGTACGCGGTAAAAATAATATTACGAAATCGATTTACCAGTTTAAAAGAAGTTATTCACAGGAGAATAATTATAATAAAGCTCCACAAATGTCTGGAAAGCCTTTCCTTTTCCAAAATATATTCGGAAACTAACACAAAAATTGCTTTTAATAATTTCTATGGGCTGTTTCAATTGTTTTATAATCTCTCCTTTCCCATCATAAAAGTTAAACACAAAACCATTTTTAAATTTGATATAAAAGGCCTTAAGAAGAGTTGCAATACTAAGAGGAACCTACGCTTTAATTACTACATGAATAAAAACGATGATAAAAGACGTCAATATCTTAATTACAATAGACTATTTAAAAAATGCGTTGGTCATGCCAAAAAGTACAAAATGTTATTCAAAGTGAAACTGGAGTATTAAATACGAATATATATAATTATATAGACACAATCATAGATAATGGTACAATGTTAGATGCTATAGCTGAATCATTTAATAATATCATCATTGGCCTAACCAATAATACTGAAAATTTATGTTGTAGAAATAGAAATAGTATTTTGAAAAGCAAAATACAAAACACTATTTATTTGACTCCTGTCGACGAAGCAGACATAAATGACGTTATTTTTAGCCTAAATAACACAAATTTTGAGGATTATGACAACATTAGCACGAAGGTAATAAAAGCATGTAGTCATCAAATCAGTAAAGTTTAAGCCTTTTTAGTGAAACTCTCCATGGAATCAGGTACTTTCGTTAACAAACTCAAGTTATCTGTATTAAATCACTTCACAAAAAATGTGAAAAGACATTAAGGGAAAATTATCGCCCAATAACCTTGATATCAGTTTTCTCAAAAAAATTTTGAAAAAGCTATGCATGGAAAACTTATGGCATTTTGTACTAAATATGACGTTATCGATAAAAATCAGTTTGGTTTTCAAAAACAAAAATCCACATCATTGGCAACGTTTTCTTCACAAAGTACCAACAAAAAATAACATACAACTGTCTTATTCTTTGACATGTCAAAGACGTTTGACTTTGTTTCACAGGAAATATTACTTTGTAAACTCTATCACAATGGAATAAGGGGGCCAGCCCTTGATTGGCTTCAAACATATTTGCAGAATAGGCTACAATGCGTTGTGGTGCAAAAAAATAATAAAAAACATACATGTTTGACTTTTTGTTCTGAATTTCGATAAAATCTATTTGGGGTTCCACAGGGTAGTATCCTTGGGGCCTCTGTTATTTTTAGTTTATGTTAATGACTTGTCAGAAATGACGAAGCATGAAAGTGTTTTATTTGCGGATGATATTTCAATTGTAGTGAGAACGAATAAAACTATGACATGGGGACACGAAATTGAAATTAATAATGTATTGAGTAGAAAAATAAAATGGCTAAATAACAATAATTTAAAAAAAAAATATAATTAAAACAAAGTATATAAATTTTAATAATTATAACAACGTTTTTTCTCATTTATCTAGATGAAAAGGTTCATTTCGCAGACGCTGTTCTTCCAATGTATAGGGTTAATATCAATGTAGTTCTTGTGGTCACAATTATTAAATTTTATTTCACTAGTTACTACCAACGAAAAAACCGGCACACAAACAGGGTTACGTACCAAAATTTTAACTACCAACAGAACAAGACACTTTGCTTATATAATATGGGTCTACATAAGCAGTTTAAGCACTCCCTCGACACTTCATACAACGGTCGTGAAATGACATTCCTAAAAACAGATGACGGAGCAAACAAAATCACGGCGAAATCTTATACGTTCGAGAACCAAACCATAACCAATCTGTATCAATCTGGGTGATGAGGGGGTGAGGTCGTAATCTTGAGAGGGGCAGGTAGTGTCCATATTGTATGTTAGTAAGTACTTTGACTGTAGAAAGTATAATCTGAACTTGAAAATTTCACTTTTACTGTGGGGACGAAAGATTTTATCGTAAATTTTCCTGTAAACTATGCATTCAATTTCATATTATACTTTTTTTTTTTCAAGACCTTAGTCCTTATATTTACGGAGATAAAGAATGGGAAATGGTCAATTTCCGCTTATTTACTTAAATAACTGCTAAAATTGTTTTTTTTTTAATTTTAATTATTAAAAAAAACATATGAGATTCTCACAACAAACCCTTGCATTTCATATGTCATGCATTTTGAAAAACTTTCAAAATTTTATAATCTCCCGTGTTTAAAAAAAATAATTATATCTTATACGTCCGTCTTAGGTCACCAACTTACATATGTGTACCAAATTTTCACTCAATCGGTCCAGTAATTTCGGAGAAAATTGGCTGTGAAAGACGGACGGACAGACAGACACACGAGTGATCCTATAATGTTTCCGTTTTTACCTTTTGAGTTACGAAGTAACAGTAAAGTAAAAAAATGTTTATTTGCAGAAAGAACACAATACTAAATTTTTTAACAATAACACCACAATAAACTCTAAAGACTATTATTCATACATTTGTATTACATTTGGATTGTCGAGTCTCAAATTAGATGTGCTGTAATTTAAAACGTCACAGTTCTACGCCGAAACAAATTACAAGTAACACAAAACAGTATTATGATTAAAACGAGGGTTCGACACTTCCACGAAATTCGGCTTACACAATTCTGTTGTATACAGGGTGTAACAAAATTGGTGTAGGACCCGTAACTGGGGCTTCTACTCGTCATACTGAACAACTTTCCTCGAGGAGCTCATAGTCAATTCTCTCTCTCCATACTAAAATGCACAAAGTTGGTCGATCAGGTGAAGGATTTTTTTTTTTTATTAAAAATTTGAGTGCATTTGACTGCAACTCACCTGATGGTAAGTGATGATGCAGTCGAGGATGGTACACGCAATCTCAAATAATGCCTATTTACTCTTGCCATGAAGATCCCCAAATAACAGGAATCGGAAAACATTGACGCAGGCAAATTTTTTTTTTTTTGCGAATTCAGCAAAGTCGTAGACAAAAAGTTGATCACTATGAGTAGAAGCCCCAGTTAACGGGACCTACACCAATTTTGGTACACCCTGTGTAAGCGCAGTGGACCTACGAGTACAAAGATCACAATTAATTCCTTTGAAGTTATTGTTTTAAATTCCAAAACTTTTATGTAGACAAAACGCTTGAAGAATATTTCAAAATTATTTTGATACAATTAAAACAATAAATATGTTTTTAACAATCAAACAGTTACTTTTTTGACATTAATCCTTCTATAGATAAAACTTGTGTGTAATATTATGTGCTAGTGTGTGCCTGATATAAATATTTATTTATTGAAGTATAACTTGAAATATTTCTTAATTATACAGCACCACTTTGGCTGATACACACATCAAAAAAGTCTAAGCAACACGCGTTTCTCATAATATTAACAGAAAATTTTATACCAAAAACTAAGCTAATAAATAATAATTCATTTCATTAGATTTTAATTTTTTTAATTACTAAAGGGTCCGATTGAGGGGTTGATTTTTTAAATTACTTTATGAATCACTACGTCCATTAGAGAAAACCTTACGAAAATCACTTCGGTAGTTTTTGAGTTTATCGCCTTCAGGCAGACAGATAGACGCATGGTGGCGCATCGGGAGCCGGGTCGTTCCTTTCCCTCTAATATGGTTGATGGGAGCGATGGCTGACTCTCGCGTTATACTCGTGAATGGTGAACTGGCCTACTCTTGTCAAAGGCATTAATGACATTCAATTATATTTATGTGTAGCTTTTCGTTTAATATTCTTTTCATGTTCTCATGACATAATATGGTTTATATCAAGGATTGAATTTTGACGTTATTAACTAATGATTGTTTATTTCTTGATTGTTCACAAATTACATTATGTAATCATTATTTTATGACTATCAGAAAGTGTAATTTCCACCTATTTTGAATAAATATCTTGAATCTTGAATCGAGGGGACTTTGTTTCATAATATGTATTGATTTGTATTTTACGTTCTATTCATTTATTTTAATATTCGAAATCATTATAGTAATAATTAAAATTGAAATAATATACATTTTATATCTTATGAAACCATTTTGTGATTATTCCTTGTGTGCAATAAAGAATTTATACATACATACATATACAGATAATTAACAAAGTCGAAGTTTGATACATGTTGCTGAAACTTTTTTGTGTATTTTGTATGCATGAACTTTCTCCTCGAAAAGAAGGGGATCTTAAACTTACTTACATACAATATTGATGAGTAAAATTGAAACCGCACCCTGAGTTGGTGTCATGACAGTAAATAAATAATATCATGTTATACGCAAAACTGTCAAACTTAGAACCCAGCGGAGTGAGTGTCTTTTACTTGCGTTACAAACTATACTAAATCATAGTTTGCGAAGTTACCGAGTTGAAATATAACGACATCGCACACTCATACATGTTAAGTTTATTCCAAGAATGGCCGCTGAATTGGATAGCAAACCGAGAAAACGAGAAATTGTTTGATGCTGCAAAGCAACAACGCTATCAACCTATCTAGTAGAGATCTAAGCATACAACACATAACTTAGTTTCAC
This sequence comes from Coleophora flavipennella, assembly GCA_947284805.1. Lineage (NCBI taxonomy): Eukaryota > Metazoa > Arthropoda > Insecta > Lepidoptera > Coleophoridae > Coleophora > Coleophora flavipennella. The sequence goes on from OX369260.1 coordinate 3,210,104, forward strand.
TTTATTAAATTTAAAATCGGTAACAAACTACTGTGAAATTCTCACTGAAACAGATGTTTACTAACTAATGCAGGTGCTTCTAATTATCATATTGAACATTATTGTCAGCGTGAGTCATTTATTAAAACACAATGTAATTTAATTTTGACATGCTCTCAAATCAGTCCGCGTTGATTTATCCGATTTTTTCTAGGAAATAGAAGTTGGATATGATGAATCCTTAGAAGCTACGGATAATATTTCCTTTAATATATTTTTTCGAACTTCTCTCAGTACCATTGATGGCGCGACGGACTTGTTTTTACTATTTTAACTTATTTTTGACGAGAAACGTCTTTCATTTGGCTATTCGATAAGGGGAGTAACACCGTTAAAAATGATTTTATGATTTCAGTGGATTTTTGAACTTGCTATTTATTATTCCTAAAAATAAAACTCAAAATGGAGTGAATCAAAAAATAAATTAGATAACATTTTAAATAATAAATAGAGAAAAGCGTGTTGCTTACACTTTTTTAATGTGTATATTTATTTTTATTTCTTATGCATGAACTTTTTCCTCGAAGTATCTGTCCTATCTCCTTCGTAGAACCTGTAGTCAGTTTAAAAAAAATATGAAAATATTTTTTTTTATTCTTAGCCCTTTCCACCCGGCCGAAAAAAGTTTCGAATTTCGTAAAAAAAACACATGGAGCCAATTTATGATACCTAATGGGCTCTAGGAAAAATAAGGAAAAAAATCGGAAAAGCACAGTTTCCCGGAAAATGACATGCACGATCGTGCATTTCAGGAATAAGTTGCTATATGCATGATCTTGCATGTTCGAAAACTTGAAGGAATTATAAAACAGTTTTATCATAGAATCAACTTTTATTAGCAAAAATCAACATCAATTATCAAGAACCAACATTTATTTAGCAATATAAGTCTTAATTTTTTTAATCAGCCTCATCAGTTACTACAGTTTTCATCAACTTATGTCTAATTAGGAACATTTTAGGAAAATCACTATCAAAATACTTAGGTCTACTTAGTATGATAATCTTTGAAGCAGTTTTGGTTGCGTGCGATGCAAAGATATGTGTTGCATTTGATGCAACGTATCTTTGTACGGCTTTTGCAAGTCTCATTTTGACAGAATCTTGGTGATTTCAAGTCATCTGATATTGGTAGATGGTCGTAACCATCATAGCGCAATGTGGTTGCTGGTATGATAGCCTTGCGGTACTTTTTTGGTGCGACAACCTCTAGGATATCATCATCACCAGATTCGCGACGTCTCTTGTCAGGTGTCTTTGTCAGAACATCTCCTATTACTACCTTGTCGCACTTGGTCTATCATCGGCTGCACCTTCCAAAGACTGTTCTGAGTTTCATCGGGTAGCTGAGTATCAGAATCAACGACATGAAGAGCATTACGTAATTGTATGAAACGATCTCTACTCATTGTGTCGGCTATCTTTCCCAACGAGAAACCTGATCGCCAGTACATTGGAAGTCGTGGGTATGGAATACAGCCCATGATTACATGAACCCCGATCAATTTCATTATCTCAGTCTTGTTCGTTTTCAGCTCTCTTCCAGTCTTTCGAAGGAAGTAGTTATTGGTGCATACACTGACATGCTCAAAGAACTGATCGTCAAAGTATTCCATGTAGTAATCCATGGGATCTCGAACTGGCCTAACAGGAGCGTCCTCATAATCATGTGGCTTGTCTTGGAAAGACACCGCTTTCCAAGTGTCAGGGCGAGAAGACTGAGGCTCGGATCTAGGAGAAGCAGCTGGACTACTTTCTTGAGCTGAAACATCTGCTACAGCCACATTTCTAGATTGCCTTAGTTGTATAGATACCAATCTGGAAGATGACTTGCGCCTGGATGAGCTTGAGGAACTAGGTCCAGGTTGTGCAGCTATAGCATTGGTGGATCTTGTCGATTTGGGTCCGGAAGACCTGGATCTAGCGACAGAAGGTGGGCCCGATGGAGAAGAAGGTCCCGGTCGAGATTCTTCACGAAGACTAGCAGACGTGGGTCTTTTTTTATTTGTGGAAGTCCTAGTTACCTTTGCAGATGGCCTGACGCTAAAGACGGGGCTTGAATTGCTCCTGGGTTCCATTTCAATAGTTGAGTCAGGGATCCCCTCTTTGTCAGCCTCATCATCATCTTCGTCACAGCCATCATCCATCCTTTCGAAGAAAGAGGGATCGAATTGGGGATCGTCGCAATCCAAATCAGCAAATTCTTCTATTTCTGAGTCAATTCCATCGCCTAAAGTCTCCAAAACATTCGAAATCTGGTCTTCGTTCAAGGAGATGCCTAAAAACAAAAATTAAAGTAGAAAAAAAAAATAAAACAACTTAAATTGGAGGAAACAAACCAAATAACAGAACCACACACTTTCAATCTATACCTCCGGCCAACAACCGAAGGCACACGAATGTGCATGTTTAAATTTCGGCCCTAGCCATTGCTTACTACTGCATGCTTTTATCGTACAGCCATTTTATTTTATTAGATAGGATCTTTGTCTATGGAAAAAGCCAAAAATAATGCCTATTTACCATACAAAAACAAATCGTAAAAAATACTTACGCGAGGCGCGATTCCCACCAAAAAACGCAGCCATCTTTGAACGAACGCTGTGGTCGACTGGCCGGTCACGAGGTCATGTACTATCTTTTTACGTAGGTACATAACATGCACGTTCGATCGACGTCGGTTGCGTCGCGGAAAACCTGTTGGTGCGTGCTCAGGATTTTTTCAAAGTCAGATGCACGATTGATTCAGCTCGGGTGGAAAGGGTTAGGGTTCCGTACCTTAAAAGGTTAAACTAAACCATTATAGTGTCACTCGTGTGTCTATCCGTCCGTCTGTCACAGTCAATTTTCTCAGAAACTACAAGACCGATTGAGTTAAAATTTGGTACACATATGTATATCATTAACCTATACATGGATGCGTAACGTAAATAAATGAATTATAAACATGGGGGCCACTTTTGTAGGGTTAATTAGAAAAAAGTTTTTAAAATATATTGTGTGTGTCATATCAAGCGAAGGGGCTTGTTGTGAAAACATAACATATATTTTTTAAATAATTTTTAAATAAATAGTTTGGAAGTAATTTAAGAAAATTATCGAAAATTGACCACTTCTCCCCTTATCTCCGAAACTAAAATGCATAGATTAAAGGAAAATCTAAGGAAAAATTTGAAATCCTCACGTTGCCACAGGAAAAATGAAATTTCTAAAGTCCGAAATAAGTAGACTACTATTCACCTAGTGATAAGTATGTACTGAGAGGTCTTGTTCTGTTGGTAGTTAAAGTTTTGGTGCGGAACCTTGTTTGTGTGACCCCGAGTCGCACTGTGCGGTTTTTTTTTATTTTTGACTGATTTCACCTTACGTGATGTCAAGTGCAAGCTTAGACTTGGAAGTAAAAATAATATTGACCTTGAACTAAATCAATTGTTTTTTTTGTAAAATCATATCGACAAACTTCAAATTTGGGTGTTTTTTTTAAAGTTATTAGTTTATAAACTGCCACCACTAAAACTAAGGATTTCCCAGGATTGTAGATCATATTAACGCAAACAAACTTAAAATAAAATCGCTATGAAAACGTTACATATTTTACTCATGATAAGATCTGAGGTCATGTGGGATATGAAATGATAAGGCGCTATGTATCAAATATAAAACATATTTTTATACCCCGTAGCTACTTTTGAATGCCGACTAAATATGTTAAAAAATACGCGCTATCACTCCTATTCCTGATCACCGAAGTTTTCCAGGCGATAATATCTAAAAAAAATAACTTGTACCTGTTTACATGTTTCAGGAAAATTAAAGCGTAGATACAGAAATTTACAGTTTTCGAGAAAATAAGCAAAAACAATCAAACATACAAGTAGTCCTTACTATACAAAGTATATAAAGAATTTTCCACAACTCAAACAAGACTTCTCCATATTATACTGATCAATTTTACTAAGAAACCCATACTGAATAAACAAAAGTAGTTCAGAAAAAAATGTATGTACATACACATGGCAGATCTGCTGATAAGTTTAAAAAAACTAAAGAGACCAGATCTTTAGATATTTATTTGTAAAATATTTTTCCATGGTGTCTTGACCCATAAACCATACGAAGAGCAGGAGCTTGATAAACTTTTTTTTAAAGATTTACGTACACTGCTATCTTTTTCACGAGTAGGTACTACGTTTAAAAAAATAAAAATTGGCCAAGTGCGAGTTGGACTCCCGGTATAAGGGTTCCGTACCACCACACATCTCCACACAACTATGACAATGATACCTATTTACGTGACAAACAAAACATACAAACACAAGCACAGAAAAATACTACTAGCGCTATCTAGTGGTGTTTTAGTGAACTATTTTCCGTAAGTGAACATATTTTATTGAGTTTACCGCTTTGTTTTCAATTGATAACATTTTTATAGATTTTCCTGTAATCTACAAGCAATGAACTAGATTTTGTATTTTTTTCAAAACTTTAGGTTAAGTAGCTTCGGAGATCAGGGGGGGGATTATTTTCATCTTATTAATGAATAAAGTCAAAACGATTTATTTCACAATAATAACAAAAATTTATTTGAGATCCTCATAACGAGCCCTTTCATTGATATGATTGATTAAATGACACAGTAAGGTTTGAAGAGTTTTTTTTTAATTTCCTAATTTTTCCCCCGAAAATGACACTTATTTTAAAAATTATATTTATTTACTTTGCACATCTGTGTTTGGGTCATACATAGGATAACACAATTCTAATAAATTTCATCTGATTTGGTCCAGTAGATTCGGAGCAAATTGGCTATGACAGACGTACAGACAGACAGACACAGGAGTAATTCTATAAGGGTTCCGTTTTTGTTGTTGTACGGAACCCTAAAAAGAAAATTTCTTATTATACTCACCCTTTAAATCCCCATTAAGTTCAAATGCAACGACCGTACCGCAACTGCTGCGCACATAATCTGAATTTATGCGTGAGATGACGGCCTTTTGGGACGAAACACCGACTTTATGAAGAAGACGTGTTAAGGGACCTTTATGGTGCAAAAGAATGTTCCGTGGATAGAGATAAGGGAAGGTTTTGCTTTTTTACAAGAATGCAAAAACCGTGAAATAGGTATACTTTGTCACGGCTTAAAGGAGAGGTAATGAATCTATCGTAACAAAAATGTCGCCTTTCATGACATGGTGAAAGGGTTAATTCAAACTGAGAGCGAAACTATAAAGGTTCAAACTATAGCGTCGGTGGTGTAATGGCAAGGGCCTCTACCTCCTTTCCGGGAGGTCGTGGTTCGATCCTACCACGTACCAATGTGTTTTAAAATTTCGATTTCATATCTGGGGGCACGGCAGTGCCCCCGCCAAAAAAGCGGCACGGCCGTACCATCCTTTTCTCGAAGCAGTTCAGGCCATTTTCGACCCCCCCACAACTTCGTTGTAGATAAACCTAGAAGCCTGAATTTTCTGTACCCAAGCAGGCATCATATAAGCACGGTATATTCCAAATTTCATTCAATTTGAACCAGTACTTTAAGAATTATAACTAGTCAAAGTTTCCTAATTTGTCACTCACTGACTGACAGATCATCAAAATTCCAAGGCACTTCTAGCCGACATAGAAGATTCAAATTTAGAATACAATTAGTCTTTAGTGTATAAAGCAAGGAAAAACTCAAACATTTTGCAATTTCGGTCCAGTTTTCTAGTTACACAAACGACATAAATAACTTTGTAATCCCATATAAAATATATAGGATTACAAAGTTATTTATGCAGTCGCAGGACCGAACTCCTTGATTTACTAGTTTTTAAGGCGCAGTTCATGAATCAATGTAGTTTTCTACAAAAATAAGTGAAATCAAACAACAAAACAACGGCAAAACTGAATTAAATTATCTACTGTCGGAGTACAATCACGGAATATAAATTGTTTAGCAGATTCACGAAACTTCAATTTTGCCGGATTACAATCTACCTACATTTCCGAGATATTTATAATTTTTATAATTACCAAGAAGAAATTACATCGATATTTATTAACCGCCTCCGTGGCGTAATGGATAGTTCATTCGCTTCACACCAAGAGGTCGCGGGTTCAGTTCCCAGTGGGGTCAACTTCTAAGACTCGGTTTGGTTAGTGGTAGGGTATTAATAACATTGATGTGTTCCGGCTTGAAGATAAGATAGCCAGTTCTCCATCGCGTTAGGGAATCTTGGTAAGCCTGTTTCCATGTTAGGTATCATCGTCACTTACCATCAGGTAAGATGATGCCAAGGGCTTACCAATTGTGAATAAAAAAAAAATTAAAAAAAGTTTATCTTAACTTCCGATCTTCTTTGAAGTTACTTTCATCTAATAGACGAAAAGTGGATGAAAAAGGGAAAACTAATTTCATAACCCGGCAAAATTAAAAAGACTTGAATCTGCTAAACATTTAAATTCCTGACTGTACAAAGTATATCGAAAACGAAATTTGCCTGGTAAATTGAAGCCGCGTGCGCCGATATGCTCCACCCTGTCAAACGTCAGCTTATGACATCCTTAGAGCCTTTGAATTTATACGTGATTTTGCGCAAAGTCGTGTGCCTTCGCGCGCTGGCTCGAATCAGACACTGCGTGTGCTGCGTGTCGCAAAGTTCAGTGTTTAGTGTGAATTCCTCTCAAAGCTTCATAGTGATTGTTTTTCTTTATTCCTAATATAGGTAAACTTGTTAGCGAAACAATGGCTTAACCACCGCAGGCCAAGCTAGGCTACCTTAACCCTTAGCATACAAGGTGACAAAAACTTACACGCCATACAAGGTGGGGTCTAAATGACCCGAACATAAGTGACTCGTATGTAAATATAATAATTATTCATTTTGTATACGTCCTTTCTAAGTGTTTTTTATGTAAATATTTGTGTGCAATAAAGAATATATTTTTTGTAAAAAATACATACAAAAATGCGTTTACATTAATTGAGAGGATTGACAAAACGACAAAAAAAACACATTTTCACTTGCAATCAATGGTTTGTATCAATTTCGCAGTAAAGCATAAGTCTTATTTAAACTAAAAAACGAAGCATAGAAAAATCAGTCTTTAAATCTCATTTAAATTATGTTGGAAAAAACAGAAAATAATATTTAGTCTTAAAATAGTAACTAGTGTTAGGAAATTTCAGGTATTTTTTTTAATATTTCACAAACAGTTATGCCTTTCACGGACTCTAAATACGTCTATCACGATAATATAGCGCACAAGAAACACTGAATTAACCCAATAGGTTGACGTGATAATGTCGAAAACTCAGCTACTCAAGGTTACAGACCTCGCCGATACGTAATTTAAAAAAAATAGATTAAAAAATCGTTGGGGTCTGAGAGACCCCACCTTGTATGCGAGGGGTTAACTTATTCACGATTCACGGTGAAGGGAGATACCCTCATTCTAGACGTGAGAGATTTCACAGGTAAAGATACGTCCGTAGTATAAACCTGCAATGCCGTACACATGACCGCGGTGTGTGAACATCAATTCACGTTTATTACGGTGCCACACTTCAGAACAAGGAATGCTTATTTTCCGTCTATACAAATTGTACCACTTACTAAGGTACTAATAAGCAGTCGTAGCTCAGTGCAACTTGTATGGTCATGACATTGAGTTTCACTAATATTTTCTTGGGCGTTTTTGTGCTTTGCAAGCTACTTTCTATTTTTTAATAACGATTGGTAAGCCCTTGGCATCCTCTAACCTGATGGTAAGTGATGATGATGCCGAAGATAGAAGCGGGCTTAAATTACCTTTAAGCCGGAACACATCAATGTTGTTAACACTGATGTTTGGCGGCAAGACTTAGATAAGATGGTGGTAGCTGGCCAGGCGGGCTTAGAAATGCCCTACCACCAACCAAAGCGAGTCTTTACAAGTTGACCCCACCAGGAATCGAATCGGTCTCCTGGTGTGAAGCAAATGGACTAACCATTAGTCTACGGAGGCGGTTACATTAAAACGTTAGACTAAATGGAGTCATTTTACAGGCCTTTTAAGTGGCTTGAAAACTTCTGTGCTACTAGCTCTTAAATCTCTACCAATCGTGTCTTGTTCGCGTGCGTAAAGTAACTATAGTCTGATCTTTCTGAGCTTGGGAAAGGACCCGTGCCCCAACAGGGACATTATGGGTTCTTTTTTTTAAGGTTTGACAATCAGATACTTTATAACATACAGTTTTAATTACCAAAACCACACAAAATAATCAGATTCTGTCTCTTCCAAAACTCTCTTCAATTTAACTTCAAAAGTCAGCCTAACTAGTAGTTAAATGCACAGTTAACTGAGCAAGGCCCAGTTTGCACTTACTACGACCCAGTTACGCAAAACCTTATTTTGTTTGTGATAAAAACATTTTCATCATAAAAATTTAAGGTGTTTAAACGGACTCAGAAATAGTGGAGGGCTTGCCTCAAAATTGAGGCCAGTAAATATAAAAATTCTCCTTCATTTATCTTAGCAGTGAATGACTAATATTATATGCTAAGACTGCTGCTGGTGCACTTAGTTTATGTAACATCATTAGGGGCTAGTGAATCTTAAGATGACAGAAATGAAAGCAGAGCTGAGGGGCTAGGGAGCTTGTAGTGAATCTTCAGATGATAAAAATGACAGCAGAGCTAAGGGGCTAGGGGGCTCGTAATGAATTTTAAGCTGATAAGAATGACAGCAGAGCTGAGCGGGCTAGGGGGCTCGTAATGAATCTAAAGATGATAAGAATGACAGTAGATCTGAGAAGGCTAGGGTATAATCTATTTTTGCTAACCAATTGCAATGGAAAGTAATTTCTTGAGCGGTTTTTTAATTGCATAGGCAGTAAGTGAGCAGTAATATTGTAGAATATGGGCGGATAAAGTACATTGTTCGTAATGAATCTTAAGATGATAAGACTGACAGCAGAGCTGAGCGGGCTAGGGGGCTCGTAATGAATCTTAAGATGATAAGAATGACAGTAGAGCTTAGCAGGCTAAAGGGTTTATTATGAATCTTAAGATGATAAGAATGACAGCAGAGCTGAGCGGACTAGGGGGCTCATAATGAATCTTAAGATGATAAGAATGACAGTAGAGCTGAGTGGGCTAGGGGGTTCGTAATTAATCTTAAGATGTAAGAAAGACAGCAGAGCTGAGGGGCTAGGTTACTAGTAGTGAATCATTAGATGTTAAGAATGTCAGCAAAGCTGAGGGGCTAGGGGTTAGTAGTGAATTATAAGATAATAAGAATGACAGCAAAGCTGAGGGGTTAGGGGGCTAGTAGTAAATCATAAGATGATAAAAATGACAGCAGTGCTGAGGGGCTAGGGGGCTAATAGTGAATTTTAAGATGATAAGAATGGCAGCAGAGCTGAGGGGCTAGGGAGCTAGTAGTGAATCATAAGATGATAAGAATGACAGCAGAGCTAAAGCGGCTAGGGGGCTAGTAGTGAATCATAAGATGATAAAAATGACAGCAGAGCTAAAGCAGCTAGGGGGCTAGTAGTGAATCATAAGATGATAAGAATGACAGCAGAGCTAAAGCGGCTAGGGGGCTAGTAGTGAATCATAAGATGATAAGAATGACAGCAGAGCTAAAGCGGCTAAGGGGGCTAGTAGTGAATCATAAGATGATAAGAATGACAGCAGAGGTAAAGGGGCGAGGGGGCTAGTAGTGAATCATAAGATGATAAGAATGACAGCAGAGGTAAAGGGGCTAGGGGGCTAGTAGTGAATCATAAGATGATAAGAATGACAGCAGAGGTAAAGGGGCGAGGGGGCTAGTAGTGAATCATAAGATGATAAGAATGACAGCAGAGGTAAAGGGGCTAGGGGGCTAGTAGTGAATCATAAGATGATAAGAATGACAGCAGAGGTGTCAAATCCATAGAACTGGTGACACAAAAGTTTCTATATATTCGTTATAATTTCGCAGTGCAGTTTAAATGTTTTGACAATTTTAGTTAAGAAACAATATTTTCTAATCATAATAATGTATTTTCAGCTGTGAAAGATAACAATTAGTTTGATAAAATAAAAAACCGGCCAAGTGCGAGTCAGAACCGAACAAAAAGGGTTCAGTACCATCATACTAGAAGATGGCGCTAGTTTCTTCACGTTTAAAAAAAATACCTTTTTTTAATATTATTTAAAGTGTATATTTTGTACAATAAAGAGTTTACAAACAAAAAAACACGTTTTTTTTAAGGAAACCTCCTCATTTTTTCACTTTACAAATTTTGGTATTTGTTTTTATAGCGGCAAAAGAAATACATCATCTGTAAAAAATTCAACTGTCTAGCTATCACGGTTCATGAAATACAGCCTGGTGACAGACGGACTGACAGACGGACGGGCGGACAACGGAGTGTTAATAATAGGGTTCCGTTTTACCCTTTGTGTACGTAACCCTAAAAAAAACACTCTATGATGTCCATTAACACAGGTACAACTTTAGTAATAAAATAACATTATTGCTTTAAATTATAAAGGTAGATTTTGACATCAATTCTGATCCAACTTAACGCCTATCGTGTTCGTTTGCAGCTCTTATTCTATCATACTACAATGTTTATCTACACACATAATATATCATAAGTCCTGTAAAATGCATTCAAAATCCGTAGGCAATGACCAACATTTTTTGTTATTTATTGTTTTCTATTTGTGTATCACTGTAGATTGTAATGTAGATTTGAATAAATGTATCATCTATCTATCTATCTTTAACATTAATTACCATTGTGACAAGCAATTTTACTATGACAGCTGTTCCAAATTTAAACTCACAATGTTACAAAAATCGAAACTGTAATAACATTAATGTACAGATTTTACCGACTACCACAGACAAGAAAGTTCTACTAGTAAAATTGGTTATCATAATGCTGATCATTTCCCTACGGCTTCTGAACCCATCTTAGAGTACTTATAATATGTATGTAGTTAAAATAATGTATACAACTGTTGCAATTAGGTCTTAAAACACTCGCGTGATTCTATGACGAAATTCGGCTTCGCCTCTTTTCGTTAAAACACTCTCGTGTTTTAAGACCTGTCGTTGCATATCAGTTGCATATACTACTAATCTGGGTTTAATAAAATAAATAAGTCCTTTGGAAAGGATTCGAATCAAATTTTAATCAACAAAATCATCATTATCATCATAATATCAGCTCATATACGTCACCACCGAGGAGCTCGAATCTACCCTGAATTAGGGTGATCAGGCCTTAGTCGACCACGCGCGCCCATCTAACCAGAGGTACGGGGTCCAAATCTAGATGGCCAAATATGTACCAATGAGTTTTTCGAAACTAACGTACACTTACCGATTTCTTTAGCGGTGAAGGAAAACATAGTGAGGAAACCTGCACACGCCTGCGAAGAAACTCTAAGGTTGTGTGTGAAGTCGACCAACAAAATATAATTGATTATTTTCCCGCTAAACCCGTGGCCTGCACGCTAAAACTGAAAACTGCCTTGAGGCCAATTAAAAGTTTCCGCCAATCATCTGACGTCATGACGTTTGCTCCCAGTTCGATATCCGTTACGGACGGCTTTGTAATGAAAGTTTTAGTGATTCCTACAGGGAATTTCATCTTTTGAAAATTAAAATAGGTGGCCAGGTAGCTATTAAACCGCCTTTGTGGCGTAATGGTTAGTCCATTCGTTTCACACCAGGTAGTCGCGGGTTCGATTCCCGGCGGGGTCAACTTTGTAAGACTCGGTTTGGTTGGTGGTAGGGCACTTTCATAACCCGCCTGGCTAGGTACCAACCACCATCTTATCTAAGTCATGCTGCCAAACATCATTAGTAACATAATTGATGCGTTCCGGCTTGAAGGTAAGATAGGCATTGCGTTGGTGAATCTTGGTAAACCCGCTTTCATATTCGGCATCATCGTCACTTACCACGAGGTGAGGTGATACCAACGGCTTATCAATTGTAGATAAAAAAAAGAAACGATCTATCGAGTTCCATTTCGACCTCCTAAACCGATCAGCTAATTATAAGAATTGAATAAAAATTCTTTTCAAATTCAAGCTTGTACAGCTTATTTTTTTTAAGTATTCCAGAAATTGTTTTCGATCTCATCAAATCTGTTTTGAAGAAACTCTTGGGCAAAGTTTTTTCTTGAAAAGATTTTCTATCTCTTTTTATGAGATTTAAAAGAGTGTCCCAATAGATATTGTTTATAAAAAAAATAGTGTTAGGTAAAAAGAGCATCCACTAATGAAACTGAACAACTTGTTTTTACAACTTAATGTATTTCTCATACAGATAATTAATCCCATACATTTAGTTCATCAGCTGATCGATTCGACATACTGACGGAGAGACAGACAGACGATTCCTAGTTTGGCTACGGATTGGAGGATATTGGTGCAGGAACGGGTTCAGAGTTTTGAAGAGCAGCGCCGGTCCGACCTAGACACGAAGCGTGAGGAATTAAAAGGTAGACCTCCTGTTGGAGAAGGTTGCATATGATAGTCTACAATCCACCCTAAATCCACCACGTCACCTAGCGACGAATCAAATATTGTTTGTGTTCGATCAAAAATAAAGTCGTGTCCTCGTAATGAATTATAAAGATTGGTCTTATTAGCTCTTAGACCTCCTACCAATCTCAAGTACCTCTTTGTCAATAATGTCCTAACGTGCACTGAATGTGGTCGCACATTTGCTAACAAGATTGGCTACCGTAGCCACACGAGCTCACACAAGAGGTAAAATCAACGAAGCCCACGCACCTGGAGAGAACCAGTCGCTGTAGCAAACCGGCTTGGAACAGGTGATGATGATGATGACGGAACCCGAAAAAGGCAAGCACAGTATTTCCTATAATTCCACCTTGATTCCACCGCCAAAGTTTATCATCAAATCAATTTTAAAATACCAAAGAATCTCTTTTTACCGGGAATAAGGCTTTTAAGCGCGTAGGTGGCGTAACGGCTATGGCCGCCGCCTCCTGTCCGGGAGGTCGTGGTTCGAATCCTGCAACGTACCAATGTGATTTCGAATTTAAATTACGTTTATCCGACGCTCTCACGGTGAAGGAAAACAACGCGAGGAAACCTGCACATGTCTGCGAAGAAATTCGAAGGTTGTGTGTGAAGTCGACCAACCCGCACTGGGCCCGCGTGGTCGACTAAGGCCCGATCGCCCTAACTCAGGGTAGGCTCGAACCTCTCGGTGGGGACGTATATGAGCTGGTATGATGAAGGCTTTTAAAAAAATTTTGACTAAATAGGACACGTGATTTGAACATTTGAACCATACAAATTTATAAATAAACAAGCAAATGCCGCAGCATTATAGAATACAAGCTTGTTAAGAAAAAGTGTTTCAAGCGCGAGTTTTTTTTAACAGGGTCTTATTACCAAGCCTTCGCTGTCCGTTTGTCTGTATGTCTGTCTGTCAGCGGGCTGTAATTCATAAACCGTTATAGTTTGACAGTTGAAATTATACAGTGTTTTTTACATTGCCGCTTTATAACAACAAATAATAAAACTTCGAAAAAGTGATAGACATAGGGTTCCGTACCATCATAATAGATTGCGTTAGTATAATGAGGTTCTGTACCATCATACTAGATGGCGCTGGTTTATTCACGTTTAAAAAAACACGTTTTTGTATGGAGACCCCCTTATTTTTTCAATTTTTAAATAATAACATCGAATGTTATAGCGGCAACAGAAATAAAGTCAATTCACTCAGATATTGTCAAGAGTTTACACAAAACGCAAGAATTACATCTACTTTAATAGAAAATTTACAGATCACAGATCCCAAATCAAGTTATACACATGTGTAAGCATTTCTTGAGGTCAAGGCGGCGTTTTTTGGCGCTGTGTCGATATTTAGAAAGTACAAATACAAATATATTTATTACCAAAAATTGGTGTACCGTACAGTATAAAGTATGCCTTGTGACCCCTCACGAGTGACACTACCTAAGCGAACGGACTTTACATAATCTGTAAAAATTTCAACTGCCTAGCTATCACGGTCCATGAAATACAGCCTAGTGACAGACGGACAGACAAATAGACGGACGGACAGTGAAGTCTTAATAATAGGGTCCCGTTTTTACCCTTTGGGTACGCAACCCTAAAATACAATAAAAACTTGCCAAGTGTGAGGCATACCCGGGCTAAGGAGTCTGAACTGAATAAAAAAATAGGATATATTTGTTGCTTGTGTTGATGCCTTCTGTTCTGTGTGATTAGATATCATTGGCATAGTTGTGTACAGAGCAGTGGTGGTACGGAACCATCGGAGTGCGCGTCGGACTCGCACATGGCTGGTTTTTTGTTTTATCATATTTTAAATTTGTAAAATTTGTCTTTTATTTTTTTCATTCAAAGCTATATCGGGAGAAAGTGCGATTCCCAACTCGTGTGTATTACACCCTCGTTTGTAATGAGTCATTTTTCTCCCTAGTTATACTACTTAGGTACTAAGACCTCACTCCATTAGAGATTCAACGCGCAACAAAATACATTGCCCACAAAATCTTATTTTATGAGGTCGGATATTACGTACCCGCCAGAGATTTTGAAAATCAAACAACATTTGAAAATGGAAGCCATTTACACACACAATATTATAGGTAGTTCCTTTCTATTGCACCGAATGTTACTAAGAAAAGAGATGCCAATTGGCATCATATTTTTGCTTCACTTTTTAGACGCATGTAACCTATCTACATCCCCTTATATATAGTATATATCTGCCCACAAAGGTGTTCGCAATCTTGTTCACATTCAGCGCTATGCCCGGCCCTGAGATTTTAGCTGGATTACCCCAAATCCCGTTACGTCATCGGACGGTGGCTTACCCCGGGATTTGCTTTATCCAGCTAAATATTTTTTCGTCAAAATATGGCCTCTCTGACACTTGTTTTTATTCAAAGTCTACAAAGTGACGGGTATTACAATAACATTATTTTTTATTTTAAACTAGCTTTTGCCCGCGGCTTCGCCGGCGTGGAATTAGTTTTTATGACTGCCTTAGAGGGTGCATGGTGTGCGAGCCGCAAGCGGCTCGCGAGCGTGGCCTGACTTTTCTCCAGATCCCTCTGGAACTATGTCAGGATATGCTTTTCAGTAAATCATGCCATTATCCACCCCCTCAACCATCACTGTCCAAAAATCACACAGTTAATAATTGTTTCGTTGCGATAGTAAAGAAATTAACCAAATAAAGAGTATATTTTCAGTTCCCTCAGGAACTGCATCGGACTATGCTATTTTCACGGTATAAAAAGTAGCCTATGTCCTTCCTCGTGACACAGGCCACCAGCGTGCCAAATTTTATTAAGATTGGTAAAGGCGTTGAAGCGTGAAAAGGTAACAAACAAACAAACAAACACATTTTCACATTTATAATACACAAGTAAGGATTATTCTTTATATATGGCTCGTTCGTTATACGAATAGGTTTTTGATTTTTTTGCTGTTTTCTGCTAATGGAGCGTCGGTGGCGTAACGGCTAGGGCCGCCGCCTCCTGTCCGAAAGGTTATGGTTCGAATCCTGCCACGAAGTACCAATGTGATTTTCAATTTAGATTTCATATGTACGTTTATCTGACGCTCTTACGGTGAAGGAAAACATCGTGAGGAAACTTGCACACGCCTGCGATGAAACTCGCAGGTTGTGTGTGAAGTCGACCAACCCGCACTGTGCCCGCGGGGTTGACTAAGGCCCTATCGCCCAAATTAAGGGTAGGCTCGAGCCCTTCGGTGGGGACGTATATGAGCTGATATGATTTCTGTTAATCCCGGATATGGTGTAAAAAATAATTGTTAGCATACTTTTTTAAGCTTTTTTTGCCGAATAAATTAAAAAGTAAAAAAGAGTGTGCGTGTCAGCTCTGACGCGCGACAAGAGTTTACATATGAACCATTTTTTTCGGCCTCGCACGGAACTCTCCGGTCTCCGCCCTACGTGGAGTTCTGCCTTGGGACTCGCAGGGGCGATCAGCAAAATCAGACAGTAAACAGTTTAAAGATTTAATTAAGACATGTAGTGCAATTAAGGGTGAAAGAAGCGCAAGGTGCGGTGCGCAGAAGACCGTAACGCTTTTTAATTAACGCTTGCATAATTTTACTCCTCATGAAATTTCCATACCGGGGGTCTTACATGAACATCGATTCTTAACCCTCTTTTAACTGCTGTCGTTTTAAAACAACATTTTATCATACAAAAAAATTTATTGATATTATATTTTAAGTAGCATATACGTTTCAAATACAAAATTTTGCGTATTTTTTTTTGTAAAAAGTGGGTTAAGGAGTAAACTCCAAAGGGTGCCAACGGGGTCCTATTACTAAGCTTACGCCGTTGCGTGTCCATCTTTCTGACCTTTTTAAATAATATATGTTGCAA
The DNA here is from genome assembly GCA_947284805.1 of Coleophora flavipennella. Classification (NCBI taxonomy): domain Eukaryota; kingdom Metazoa; phylum Arthropoda; class Insecta; order Lepidoptera; family Coleophoridae; genus Coleophora; species Coleophora flavipennella. The sequence goes on from OX369260.1 coordinate 3,226,553, forward strand.
TGGTAGATTTCTTAAATATAAAAAATTATAGAAAGTTTTTTGTTAAGGTTTTTTTGTTACGGCTGTATTCTTGAAACTCAAACTCAAATAATTCTTTATTGTACACATGGAGCAAATAGACTAAAGTATAGAGAAGCGATCTTCATACATCGCCGTGTCTGTATCGTTTTTAGTACGCAACGACAGGTTAGATGGCACTAGAAGTATCAAACTCAGCTTTTAGTATTTTTTACAAACCTTACTGACCAACTTCCAACTTTATCGTATCACAAGCGTACAATGTGTTGATGTAATAATAAAGAAATTCAATAGATAAGCATGGAGCGAATTTATATAAGGTTTCAGATTGAGAATTTGCGGATCGAAATGTCTGTATTATGCAGTGTTACGATTTTCCGTATTTTTCTGCGGACTTTGAAGCATTATTTGTTATGTGAATACAATCAATCATATCAAGTTTGTTATGTTAATATAATCAAACGATTGTAGATGGCGTTAATGCGAACGATAAAATGCAGCAGTGCTGCTTACGGATTTCAAGAGAAACTTATACAATGTGGCGACTGCAATGCCATCTAGATTTATAGTGGCATTTTTATCTTTTGCAAGACTTATGTACGATACAAGGTTATCGATTATCTATACTTTAGTCTATTTGCTCCATGATTGTACATAAAAAAAAAACACATACAAAATATATTAAGCAGCTAAGAGACTTATAATTGAGGAGGTCTTATCGCTGAGAGCGATTTCTACCATACAACGATATTGCGCACAAGAGTCAAATTTACTGGAATTATAGTGCAAACCAAGAAAAGCAAAAAAAAGAACTAAATCAATAAAAATCAATCAAATGTAAGTCGTATTTTTTTTAAATTCCTGTATAGAAAATACTTTAACTTCTTCTTCTTAGCGTGTCGATGGCAGACACTACACTGTAGCAGACCAGAATTTGGCCACGTTAACAGCATTATCAGCCGCTGTCATGAGGTCTTCCTGCGTGCAGATGTAGGGGCACGCAGGGGACGATGTTAAATGTGTCATCGTTTGAACTGCACCGCACAAACAGTTTATATCACAGTCACCCAAAAAGCCCCACCTGACCATGTTTTCTTTGCTCCGACTGGTCTGGGTCCGGAGTCTGTATAATACTTTTACTGTATATTGGTCTCGTTGATGTTTTTTTTTGTATGTTGATATGTTATTTATTTTGATCTTTTTTGGATTTCATACCCAAATGTGTGGTGATTTGGGTATGGTGATACGAAACACTCGGTGCGCGAATCCGGCTTTCATTTTTCCTTAATTTTTAATTTTTAGGGCTATGTGTGATATCATACAATAAAATGGCCATTTACTTGAATTTTATTGTCAGTGAAATCAATCAAAAATGGCCATAAAATTTAGTCAAATTTTATGGTCAGTAAAATCGATCAAAAATGGCCATTTACTCAAATTTTATCGTCAGTGAAATCGATCAAATTAATATTTTCAGAAACGCCATTAATACTTACAATTTCTAACGTTCTGGATGTAGAGTCCACGAAGATCCGTTACGTTACAGATTGGCGCCCAGAGTGGATAGCCATGACGTAATAGAGCAGAATAGGGAAGATCAACCCATCAGGAATTAATCAAGGCTGTACTTATGTCTCAAGAACAGCTCAAGCTGGAGTGACCTCGAATCAGGGCTCTCTATCAGCTTATATACAGCTTACACGTATACACATTTCAGTGAGAAAATTATGTAGTATTGAAAACAAGCTTACTGAATTGTAAGCAATATACACATTACTTAATTGACGTTTAATTTTGTTTCTTCTTCTAACACTTTTTTTTTTAAATGTAGGGTAAAGGTAAAAAATAAGATAAGGTTATTAGTGCGGAAATACCACGATTGCGATGGCAGTAATAAAAATACAAAACACTATACAGGGTGTAACAAAATTGGTGTAGGGCCCGTTCACTGGGGCTTCTACTCATCATACTGAACAACTTTTTTTCTACGACTTTCCTGAAAACGTATTTTTTTTTACTCTTTATACTAATCGATCAATTGATCGACCTATTTTGTGCATTTTAGTTTGGAGGGTCCAAATTTTTTTTTTGAGATTTGACTATGGGTTCCTAGGGCAAAGTTGTTCAGTATGACTAGTAGAACCCTCAGTTAACGGGACCTACACCAATTTTGTTACACCCTGTATACTGATAAGAAACTTGCAACATTAAAACGCGAAACAAAAACGCTTAGATGGTACCAAATCCATAGGATTTCACTGATTAACAGCCAGAAGAGCGAGAAACCTTTTTGTAAACATTTAGCATCGAAGCGTCGGTGGCTCAACCGGTAACGACTCGGTCCTCCTAACCAGAGGTGCCAGGTTCAAATCCGAACGGCCAATGTACCATTGAGTTTTTCGAAACTTACGTAGATATACTCACCGATTGCTTAAACGGTGAAGGAAAAACATCCAGAGGAAACCAGCACACACCTGCGAAGAAACTCGAAGGTTGTGTGTGAAGTCGACCAACCCGAGATGGACCCGCGTGGTCGACTAAGGCCCGATCGCCCTAATTCAGGGTATGCTCGAGCCCCTAGGTGGGGACGTATATGAGCTGATATGATGATGGCATCGATCACATAGAGTGCAGTAAACTTAACAAAAAAATTATATACCTTCAAACCAGTAAAAAGGGCGACTTTGCGCCAGAGAAAAAAACAAGACAATATAAAAAAAACCTGCTTGCTATACACTAGTCTGTCCTATCTACCTTATGGATCCATAAGTTACAGTTAAGCCTTACAGTACCTAGATCCAGAACCAGGCATGTCGTCAGTGGCAATTCCCAAGAAAATAACCGCCTCCGTAGCGTAGTGGTTACTCCGTTCGCTTCACACCAGGAGGTCGCGGGTTTGATCCCGGTGGGGTCAACTTGAAAGACTCGGTTTGGTTGGTGGTAGGGCATTTTCTAAGCCTGCCTGGCTAGCTACTACCATCTTATCTAAGTCTTGCCGCCAAACATCAGTGTTAGTAACATTGATGTGTTCCGGCTTGAAGATAAGATAGCCAGTTCTCCATTGCGTTGGGGAATCTTGGTAAGCTCGCTTCTATCTTCGACATCATCGTCACTTACCATCAGCTGAGTTGATGCCAAGGGTTTACCAATTATGAATAAAAAAAAATAGGACGGCGGATCCAATTGGAAGCTATTGGATAGCCATAATCTAGACCCAGGTGCAAACTATGTGGCTTTCTTAGATCAAAAATAAAAAGGTAAAGATGCATACGTATATAAAAAAGAAAACGAGACCTACAGTACTCGCATATGATGTGTAACATGTGACAAAATACTTATGAAATTAATTAATTATCGGGTCGTACATTCACGGGCCGACCCTTCGAATAGTAGTATGTCATCTTTGCCTTTGCCATCACACTAGGCGGCATGGCTATGACAACCTTAGTTTTCGAGAATTAAAAAACGTTCGCATTTCCTGTTACACATTTCCGTCCCATTTCACGAAATCACTCCCACAAATTGCAGGAAAGCGAGAGCAAAGATGTTACACATCAACAAGCGTTACCCTTCTTTTTGTTATGACTGTTGTATGAAACTCAATATCTACATTATTTTTAATCTGAGGTGGCTTCGGTCGACCACAAAGAAGGAGTCTCGATGAGGTTCGGCACACACAAAAATTATCTTTTAAGCGATAGTTCCAATGGATGGAAAAAATCAAATCGAAAGACATTAAATAAGGTGTGTAAACCACAACACCATAGAATAACCACATTTCTATAAAAATAAAAAGAATGTCACAATACACTTTATCTGCTATTTTTCTCAAAAAAAAACTCAATCTTCAAAAAAACAAAAAATCAAATTCTTCTTTTTCTATCTTAGTTCCCTAAATTAATTAATTAAGCTGCAAACGCAAAAAAAAAAGATTTCGCGCCAAGAGAACTGCAGCGAAAATCACGCTGCAACACATACAAAAGCTTGAGTCTTAATTTGTTTTCTAAATTTGAAATGGAGCATCCTAGTATAAAGAAAAAATTAAAAATAAAAACGGGTATCCTTTCACAGTCTACCATATTATTATTAAATAAACAAAAAATATTTAATTTAATCAGTCACATGAATACATTCTTGAGGATACTGCGGTTACTACACTAAGGTACTTACTATCTGTTCTAACTCTGTTCTAACTAAACAGTTGATTAGTCACTTCATCTTGCTATTTAACTGTGGGTTCCTTCAGGAACATGTTTTTTTTATCTCTCCTGTTCGGAAAGTTTAATTTTCATGAGTGGACACCCGGGTGGAAAATTGATTTTTCATCCCTAGGGTGAAAAGTATTTTTTTTTATTTGCTACGGAGTCCAAGATAATTGAGTTAAGTCATATTATTAAAATAAATTATAATAAGAGGTTTTCGTATACCTAAACTCAAGTATACATTAAACGACGTGTTTATTACAATCTACTGGTTGATATTAAAATCATTTTACAGCTGGTCTATTTCTTTCACAATAACAGAAGATCAACATTTATAATCATTGCTCTATAGCAGAATAGCTCTATAGCCCGCCATAATGCTATGAGAGCATGATATATTTTTTTTTACGTTTCGGCATGGCCACCTAGATGCACGTCGTGACCAACTCGATTAAGTACATGTGATGGTTCCTGCGTGACACCTTACGGAACCCTAATAATAATAACTTTTGAAATAGAACTACTGCGTAACATCACATGGAATCCTAATAATAATATTGAGTAGCTGAACTATTTTTTTGAAGGTTCGGTCTGACGCCGAATTCCTTAACTCGAGTATGTAAAATGTTAGCACTTGGGACCAATGAAATACGATTTGATGTTCGCAAGATAGGGTAGGAAAGAGCGAGTGAGTAAAAGAATTGGATTTGTGTCGTTGCGTGAAGGAGATAGAAAGCCAGGGCTGTTTCTTGAAAATGCGCGTGAGCAGCGGGAGAGAAGATGGAATGGCGAGACGAGTTGGTCGTGTCTCGAGGCTGAAATATTGTTTGTTTTTCTGTGCGAATTTTGGTGTGAAAAGTAATAGTTTTGTGAGGTGCGACGTGTGTCTGGGTACGTATTACTTTAGGTCTTAAGATCTAACTTGAATCACCCTTTAAATGTCCAAAGTTTTATTAAACCTAAATAGGGAAGCACTCGAAATGTTCTTTAAAATTTAGGGTTCTCTGTGAGTTACAGAAATGTACAGTGGTTGTAGTTTGGTTGCTTGACGTAAATGTATAGTCTAAAATATCTAAATTATCTTTTCATTACTGTCATTAGTCTACTTAATTCTGATTAATTCTTTACTTTATGTAGATAAATTAAATGCTAATTCATATACGCCCGTAAGTTTAGTACGTGACATTGTACAGGGCGAGCTGTATAATTCAATATAATATCAAATTTGTACCGTTAAATACTAGAATAAATGCAAATTCTTCTTGGGCCAATAATTAACATATAGAGATAAAATTAATGTATGGCCGTACTTTTAATACTAACTATATAATGTAACGTGGAGTTTTACGCCTACAAAAAGTAAGGTTTCTCCACAATTTGAGTCAAATAAACTTTCAATTTCCATTAAGACTCAACCAGGATATTTTATTTTATTCTTTCCTTTTACCTTCGCTTACAACCTTGAGATTTACGGGGAGTCTACGAATTTCCTTTATTTAGAACTAGAACAGAAGATAAAGGTAACTCGCATTTTGGTAATTTCTGAATAGTCTATTTTCAACTTCTAAAATAAGTAGAGGATTGAGCCCCACGATGGGGACGTGTAGGGACTGATATGATGTTATTTATAGACAGAAAGCATCTCGTGGGAACTTTATATTCCATAGCTACAATTTCCCTACAATGAAGGGGCAATGCAGGGTTCACTTTCCCTTATGGAAAAACAAAACGAATGACGATCACAAATTTTCACTAAGACACAGGCCTTTGGTCTTACTGGGGAAGTTGGGTCCTGTTCATACAATCTGGTCGGCCGTGGCAAGTGGCCATTGCAAAAAGATTGGAGGTTGGATATAGGTAAACTTAATTTCACCTGTTTTATGAAATGTGCATTTAGTATTTTATTTTCCTCACAGTCGAAATGAAAAGTAAAATGTTTCATACGGGTGAATTACCCATTTCATCCTCGAACTATTGGCGTTTTCACTTCGTTCGAGCGCCAGAAATATCTCGGGTGAAATGGGTCACTTTCTACCCTTGGTTAACCATCCACTATATCACTTCTAAGTGGAGCAGCATTAGAGCGCAACAACTTCTAATTAGATGATATCATATAGGATTCTGTACTATAAGGTACTTCCGAGCTGGAAGTATAATTAAAAACTTCAAAATATGCTGCTGAAAAGCTGGAAAATACGAGTAGTTATTTGTGTAACAAGGAGGCAAAGTTATATTTTGTTTTGGGGCGTTATATTAGTTTGAATTCTGAGCAAAACGAGGAATTTAATATACATCGCCCAAAAATATAGTTCGTTTGCTGAATTAGCTGCATCTGTGACGGCATGCGTCAAACACTCCATCAAAGGGGCTGCCCTGAGTTCAATCGCACCGTCCGCCGCGCCACCGACGTTATCGGCACTGCGAATAAAATCAGGGCGACCACTTTGACAGAGTGTTTGATACGAGCTGGCAGCGGCGATCTGCATTTATCAAAGAAATAGTACTACGAGACAGTTAATTTCATCGGTTAGCATTCATCCTACAAACACTGGAATTGTCGTTTTAGATCAGGGTACGCAGAAGCAAAGGCCAATATTCATCCATAAGGATTTCCTTTGAAGGCAATTTGTGGGCGTGAATTGGCGTTTGTGGGAGCGTAGTTGACTCCCATCACACATATCGCTAGAGCTAAATTATGTGGACATTACAGCCTGCCAAAAAAAAATGTGCGCCACAAACGAGGGCGCCATTCTAGCACCACTTTTGTAGTCTTATGCATTCTTAAATAGTCAGATTAGCGAAATTCAATGAAATTTATAAAAAAACGGTCAAGTGCGAGTTGATCTCGCGTGGAGAGGGTTCCGTACAATTCCAGATTCAAATACAAAATATCACATTTGAAATCCACACAGTAAGACGCGAGTTAACTACTACCAGCGCTATCTAGTGGTGTTTTAGTGAACTATTTTCGTTATGTGAACGTATTATATTGAGTTTATTACTTTATTTTCAATTTATAGAATTCTTGTAGGTTTTCCTGTAATGTACAAGCAATGAACTATATTTTGTACTTTTCCAAAATTTTAGGCTCAGTAGTTTCGAAAATCAGGGAGGGGGTCAATTTTCGTCTTCTTTCATGTATTAAATCAAAACCATTTATTTTACACTAATAACAAAAAACATATTTGAGATCCTCATAACAAGCCCCTTCATTTGATAAATGACTCAGTAAGGTTTGCAAAACTTTTTTTTTAAATTTCCTAATTTGTTCCCCGAAAATGGCCCCTATTTAAAAAACGTATTTATTTACTTTGCACATCTGTGTTTGTGTCATAGGATAACATCATCCTACTAAATTTCACCTGATTTGATCCAGTAGATTCGGAGCAAATTGACTGTAACAGACGGACGGACAGACAGACACACGCACGAGTGATCCTATAAGGGTTCCTTTTTTTGAACGGAACCCTAAAAACGACAAACACTACGCAGCACTGACAAATCCGTTGGCAGCAAACTAGTTCTGCCATTAAAAAAATCTATTATTTCCATCTGTCACCGTCTCAAACTCTTTTTTGACAAGCTGTACTTGCAAAGTATCTATATATAGTACTAACATACAGTATGGACACTTCCTGCCGCTCTCTAGATTCCGACTTCACCCCCTCGTCACCTAGATTAATACAGATTGTTTACAGTTTGGTTTTTAGAACGTATAGAATTTCGACGTGATTTTGTTTGCTCCGTCATTTGTTTTAAGAAATGTCATTTCTCGCCCGTTGTATGATGTGTCCGGGGTGTGACCTAAGTATGAGCGCTACAAAATAAAAGAATTAAAATCATTCATTCAAACTAGTTTACAGGGTAAGATTTGAAACCAGGAATAATATGCAAAAGGTTCCTTGCAACATGCACCTATTATTTTTCAGTTTTTTTTTACGTTTCGTAGAAGATGGCTTTTAACTTAAGGCAAAAAGGAGTAAACCTGGCGTGTATGGCGATCAGTCATGTATAGAGGGATTTTAATGATTTTATAAACAAATCCTTCATGCCTATAAAATGCTTTTTTTAAGAATAGAATAGAAAAACTTTTATTGAGAGCACAGTACAGCAATTTCCAGGTATAATTTAATCGTTGAATATTTTGAATTTAAAAATGTTCATTTAAAATAGGTGCATATTACACTTTTGTGATGGTCATTAATAAAACTCATAGAATAGTTATCAAGTTACATAATTTCTAAGTTTGTGAAAAATATAAAAAGAAACATGTTTATTGTTATTAATGTCCAATTAAAAACATTCATATAAAAAAATCATTAGGACATTACCAAACATGAGACGAGAAATTATACATTAAAATTATAGAATTTGTCATTAATGCCTTTGACGAGAGTAGGCCAGTTCACACTTACAACATCCGGCCACAAGTATAACGCGAGAGTCAGCCATCGCTCCCCTCGACCATGTTAGAGGGAACGGAACGACCCGGCTTCCGATGCGCCATAGTTGTGTAGAGAGGAGTGTTAGTACGGATCCCTCGGAGAACGAGTCCGACTCGCACTTGGCCGGATTTCAGGGTTCCGGATGTACAACGGAACCCTATTACTAAGCCTCTGCTGCCCGTCTGTCTATCTGTCTGTTCGTCTGTATGTCTATCAGGGTGCTGTATTTCATAAACCGTAATAGGTATTGTAGCAAATCCTTTTGCTACTTAATGCAATCTTCTAGCTGTTCGGTCATTACAATTTGTAATTAGTTTATCTGTATCGGATTGTTTTGCAGATTTGAATTTTCGGTTGTCAAGGAGTGCATCTATTATTTATTAAAAAAGTCAATTGGTCATCGCAACATTTCTCTAATCGTTTTAATTTGTCCTAAATTCACCTTTTGAATTTCTCACCGTTCCTGTATTTACGAGTAATAAAGGTTCCCTAGCCACTTACTTTGAGGATCCAACCAACTATTTATTCTCGATGACTTATTTCTTTAATATTTGACTATTATTATTATTTTTCCTTCTTGTATCGAATGTACAAGTTTGTTAGAATATGTTTATTGCCTAAGTTAGTTTGTTTGTTTGTTTGTAAACTCTTTATTGTACAAAATATACACTTAAAATCATATTTGTTTGTAGTAATATCCTTCAAATTATCTAACTGTGGAATTCTGTAAAGGCTTTAGATTTAGTCACACCATCTAATTTATATGTGTTAAAGAATAGCTGTTTGATTTCCCAAACTGTAAAAATAAATAAATAAATAAAAATAAAAAATAAAATTTTTGTGAGCTTCCTTGTCTTTCAGGTTTCCTCACGATGTTTTCCTTCACCGTAAAAGCGTCGGATAAACGTACATTAAAAAATCGAAAATACATTGGTACGCCACCAACTCGTTCTAGTCTTTAGGAATCCCATTTTCCATCATATCACCTTGGCATAAGCCACGAGCTAGCTAATGGAGGAGTAAAATAAATAATTACACAAATACTATACTTATAATAAGTAGTGGGATTAAAGCAGACGGTGTTTTTTGGGTTTTTTTTATTCTGCGGACCCATAATACCACTGGGCATACACTGGGTCAGCAGATCGTTCCTTTTTGTGTTAGAGTGCGTGGAAGTGCTCTATTTATTCAATTTTAAGGAGATTTTCATTAATCCGTTTTTGTAGTTCATTTATAAAAGATTTGATATTTTGAATAAAAATTCTCGGAAATGTTGTTTGAAGATAGTGCCATATTATGCTAGATTGAGTGGGAGTGCTTTCTCCCTAAATTTAACTAGATTTTTGTTAATCTGTCTTTTTTACTAATTTTGTGTTACGGATAATGCCTTATTATGTTAGGCTGAGTATTATAAGTCTATTTCTTAAATTTTAAGTAGATTTTTAGGCCATGTGATGTAAAGGACCGTGACATATTGTGTGAGATTGAACAAAATTGCACCTTCTTTGTTATTATCTATTTAACTTTTATAAATTTCAAAGAAAGTAGTGTTATTTACACCATTTATAACTCAAGAACGGCTGGACCAATGTTTATGATTTTTATATTTTTGCATTTGTCTTCGTCGGGAATAGGATATTAAGTATTAAAATATGATATTCATCGATAAAAAAACAACAAAAAAAAGGCGTGTGGCACTCGGGGACTGCCGCGGTAAAGCTATTGCATAGCATTTTTTATCAACTTTTAACACTAAAAAAGTTACACCAGTAAAATTTACTAAGTCCTTTTAGTACCGCAAATCGCAAATAGATGGCACTGTTAGTTTTTAAGAACGCGGTAACAATATGTCACGCTCGGCCGAGCCACTGAAATTGACGAAATCCTGTTAGTACCACAAATCACTCATAGATGGCACTGTAAGTTATTTTAGAACGCGATAACGCTACGTCACGCTCGGCCGAACTACATGGTAGGCGAAGTGTGGGGTGTTAGATTTTTTCGTCACGGAATTTCTTCGTTCGGTCGCCGCGCTCAAAGCCCGCGCTCAAAGCCTACGATAAAAGCTATGCAAAAGCTTAAAAATTGGTTTTAGGGTAGGGTAGGGTAGGGTAGGGTAGTGTAGTATAGTGTAGTGTAGTTAGGGTAGGGTAGGGTAGCGTAGTGTAGGGTAGGGTAGGGTAGTGTAGTGTAGTGTAGGGTAGGGTAGGTTAGTGTAGTGTAGGGTGGGGTAGGGTAAGGTAGTGTAGGGTAGGGTAGTGTAACGAAGTTCGCCGGGACAGCTAGTAATAAATAAAATATCTATATCCATGGGATTTGATGCACCCTTTTGACAACAATCCTTTTTTTTGTTGCATTCAATTTGTATTTTTTAACTATTTTACTTTTATTGAAAGCTTACATATACTTACCGATTGCTTTAACGTACATATACTTACCGATTGCTATAACGGTGAAGGAAAACATCGTGAGGAAACCTGCACACGCCTGCGAAGAAACTCGCAGGTTGTGTGTGAAGTCGACCAACCCGCACTGGGCCCGCGTGGTCGACTAAGGCCTAATCGCCCTGATTCAGGGTAGGCTCGAGCCCCTCGGTGGGGACGTAATAATAGGTGCCTAAGTAAATAATAATTATAATTCGCGCGGGGCGTGGCTTGATCGGTAGCGGGTGCGGAGCGCGCGGGGGGCAGGTTCCCGACTGCGCTTACCCGAGCGGGCAGACACGTGAGGGCAGACGTCGTTGAAGCTCTGAGTTGCTGGTGGAGAATTGACTGTGAAGTATATCGATGCATGGGAGATATTTTTCAATTATAAAGTTAAGTATGTCCTTCAATCTGTCATAATCGTTTATGTTTGTAAGGTTTTCGTACACAAATGTGTTTCGGCACGGAACCCTAAACGCGCGAGGCGGACTCGCACTTGGCCGGTTTTTAGTTAGTTATTGTGTAAAAAATAACCAGCTACCTATTACGGTTTTTTTTTTTATTTATAGCTTTAAAAAACAAAAATAAAGATAGTAACACAGTACAATGGAAACCCTATCGGGTTTTTGTATAGCACAGAAGTCAAAGAAGGTATATACGTTTAAAGATACGACAGACGGACAGACAGACGGATTAATAAATGGGGTCTCGTTGGTACCCTTTTGGTATGTAATTTTAAAAAGATTGTTTAACACTTTGATGTTCAAATCAATATATTAGTCATTTCTTTGTACACAAACCTACTCAGTCATAGTCAGGGAGCCTCAAAAGCCATATTTCATCGAACTCATCGTTTCAATCGAATCCCACGCTATCCCCAGCTATCATTCATGTTTTGGCAAATGGCCGCCGTAAGTCGTGTTTTTTTTTTAAATTCTCAATTGGTAAGCCCTACAAGCCATTTACAAGTACAGCCAAAAAGTTGCAATTGAATTTTTGACATTTAGGTCTTAAAAGTCGTTAGAGATATCATACCTATTCATGAAATGGTCGTCATTTAATTGGCGATTTTATGAAATGGATTGAACAAAATACAACGAAATGGCCGGCCATGTCATGCAAACGAACCTTACCTAATATGCCTTACATCACCCAGATGCTCTTCAGTACTCAATATATTTTATTTACAGTATTTTTTTTATTCACAATTGGTAAACCCTTGACAACATCTCACCTGGTTATTGTTATTGTTATGGTCAAATAACGGTGATTTGATGGCTGGTTACGGTTTGGTTATCGTTATAGGTATATGGTGCAACTCAACCTAACATATCCAAGTGGTAAACGTCAGAGAAAAACCCCTAGTGTTTAACAAGCTTTTTCAAGTTATATATAATGTCGCAGCCAACTGGTTAAATTAGCCATTCAATTACTGCCTAGCCGGTTCATTAAATGGCGGAATTCAACTAACTGGCACAATGATAATACATTTAATGACTCGGCTGGCTGATGCTTAAGCCATTCATTAAACGAGCGAAGCGAATACAGAAGTAGGAGCTCCGAAGGGGCTCTGTCGACTGGAATGAAATGGAACAATCAAAACTAGAACGGCAGCGAGCGGAGCGAGCTCGGAATTTTGGAGAACCCCCGACTAATTTGGTTCAGTTCGGAGACTGTGAGGAGGAGGCGAGCTTGCTCTCCTTCTTTCTCCCACCTCTCCCCAGCACGTGTGAATTTAAACTACCTGGCTAGCAGAAGTTGAACGTTATCGATCCAAGCCATTTGTCTAGGCGTTTAATAATCATTCAAGCGGTTATCTGAACGGCGCACATTTAGTTAAAAGGCTGGGCAGATAATTACATTCCTATATTAGGAATTTCATTATTTTGTGATTAATTCTTGTATTTATAAAATTGGTTGCCCGGAAATGCCTTTAGCAATTTGTATTAAATTTGTTTAGTTAATATTTTACACTCCAAGTCTATCTAGATGGGTGATATTCTGATAAAATTCGTTTTCCAACGATAAATTGGTTGTCTGTAAAGTCCGTTTACGGACGATAGTTTAAGGTGACAACGTCATAACGTAACGGGACAATGAGCCATCCTTTTTCGTGCGTGCAGCGGCCGGCGTCCATCGATTTATTAGACGTGGACACGTCAAAAAAACGTTTGCAGTTTTCACGTCTAGACGGCTCTGAGAACGCTCGGTCGCCTAGGTTCTTTATTTTAACAGCTGAACCAACATTATTAAATTATAATTAAGTAATTAAGTATAAAATCTATGTATTGTAACAGAGTGATAACAGGCGTATGGAACGGTCTGGTACTGTCTGGGAAAGAGAGAGTCAAATTCGACTGTATGTTTTTTTTATGTGTGGTTACCTCAGAACTTTTGACTGGGTGAACCGATTTTGATGATTCTTGTTTTATTCAAAATCTAGTGCTTTACGTGTGGTCCCATATAAATTTTATCAAAATCGGTGTAGTACTTTATTGGAAAATTAACAAAAACCAAAATAATAATGCAAAATCATTCGAATTTGTTGCGTAGGAAATCGGTTTTTAACGTGTTTAGCATTTTTGTTGGAACTTTCGCCTATGATTACTCGTATCAATAATACTAACAGTATGAAAGCCGCATCACCACAATTCGTCTTTTTTTGTCTAGTATGTTATTATAACGTATCGCCAAAGTAGTGTGTCGTCGGAGTCGTGTTTTTTTCAAAGTAGCTCCTTGGAGTAGTGTATTTACGGAGTACGAGTAGAGTGCGCGGAGTAGTGTATTTTCAAAGTGGTTTATCGTCGGAGTAGTGTGTATTTGAAGTACCTATTATGTTCACATACTTAAAAGGCAGACTCGGGTCACTGTTTATGTATTAGTAGGTACTTTTAGGTGAAAATTTCCTGTTTCAATTGTAATTTCTTACCTACCTTGTTATTGTAACCAAAAATAGGCAAATAAATTTATTTGAATTGATATGATTTGTTAGACCCTACATTCTTGGTAAGCCCGCTTCTATCTTCGGCATCATCGTCACTTACCATCAGGTGAGATGATGCCAAGGTCTTACCAAAAGTGAATAAAAAAATTGAAAAAAAACTCCAAGTTTTGACAAATATTTATACCTGGGACAAATAGTTAAGTATGATAGGTCTAACTGCGACAAAGAGATCAATCGTCACACCCAACTCAGCTGGGCAGCACTCGGGAATCTTCGCAATATCTTCACGTCCCAAATACCGCAGTGTCTCAAGACTATGGTCTTTGACCAGTGATGACATACGGAACTGACACATCGTCGCTTACTATGGGCCTCATAAGAAGGCTCAAGGGGTGATGGAGCGAGCTATGCTCGCAGTTTCTCTACGCGTTCGAATCAGAAGTGAGGAGATCCGTAGCCAAGGTATCAGACATAGCTCACAAAATCGCTAAAGTTAAGTGGCAGTGGGCGGGACACAGAATTCGTAGAACTGATAGCCGCTTGGAGCAGTAAAGTTCTTGAGCGACGAACACACACCGGAAGGCGTAGCGTAAGAAGGCCTCCCACTCGGTGGACTGACAACCTTGCCGCTGGATTACTGTAATAGTATGTCGTCGTAGTAGATTGGATTAATGCATTCGTCAGTGAAGAGTTTGGTAGGATATTATCCTCAGACTAAGTGAGCGTCGGAGTTCAATTTTAAACTACGGTCTAGCAGTGTGTATTTCTTGAATAATTTTAGATTTTTATCAGATTGTTAATTTCCAGTTGGTAAGATCATAGCGTTTGTGAAATAAGTACACCATAAGCTGTCCAAATAAGACATAAGCAGACCAAATCAGTCTATAAGCAGTTTTTGACGCAGGTTTGACGACTTCCAGCCTCCCTAACAAGCCGGTATCCGAAAACATAGACCATAGACCACATACATACGCTGCGGCAGATTATACAGAAGCCGGAACAGTAAAATCAGCCAATTATGCTTGGTGTTTGTGGACTGAAAGCCTTTGACTCGGTCGCAACTTGGTCTGTGTTACAGTCTCTCCAGCAGTGCCACATTGACTATCGATATAATCGAGGTTCTGAAGTGTTTTTTGTTAAAACGCCAACATGTCGGTTCACCTCCAGGACCACAATTCGGAACCTATCCGGCTGCAGCGAGGGCTGAGACAAAGATATGTCATGTCTCCGAAACTGTTCACCGCCTCCCTAGAAGATGTTTAAGGATTTTTGACTGGGGTAGACTAGGCATCAATATCACACACCTTCGATTTGCTGACGATATCGTGGTCATAGCTGAGACTATAGACGACTTAGGTAGAATGCTCGATGGTCTCAGTAGAGCCTATCAACAAGTAGGTCTTAGAATGAACATGGACAAGACAAACATTATGTCAAACGTCCGTGTGGCACCAACTCTTCTGAAGGTTCGAGGGTCTACACTCAAAGTTGTTGCTTAATATGTGTACCTGGGACAAATAGTCCAGTTAGGTCGGTCTAACTTCGAGAAAAAGATCAATCGTCAAATTCAACTTGGCTGGGCAGCGTTCGGGAAGCTTTGCAAAATCTTCACGTCCCAAATACCGCAGTATCGACCAAGGTCTCGACCAGTGTGTGTTGCCAGTGATGTCATCTCCGTGGCGTAATGGTTAGTCTATTTTCTTCACACCAGGAGGTCGCGGGTTCGATTCCCAGCGGGGTCAACTTTGCAAGACCCAGTTTGGTTTGTGGTAGGGCATTTTCATGGCCCGCCTGGCTAGCTACCACCATCTTATCTAAGTCTTGCCGCCAAACATCAGTCTTAACAGCATTTCGGCTTGAATATGAGATAGCCAGATCCCGATTGCGTTAGGAATCTTGGTAAGCCCGCTTCCATCTTCGGCATCATCGTCCCTTACCACCAGGTGAGATGATGCCAAGGGCTTACCAATTGTTACTAAAAAAGACATACGGAACTGAGAAATGGCCGCTACTATGGATCTTATGAGAAGTCAAACGTCAAAGGAGAGTGTTACTCGTATCCTCGGAGTTTCTCTACGTGATCGAATCAGAAACAAGGAGGTTGCGACACACAGGGAGGGTGGGAGTTATTATAGCTTGACAGTTGAGAGGTAAGCAGTCTTCTTATTACTTAAACATGTTTAATTGCTTCAGTATCGTCATACATAATCCAAGGTAACTAGCCATTGTTTGACTGTTTTTGTACAGCTGTGTCTACATAAATCGTATACTTTTATAATTTTGTTAACACGATTATAAAGAGAAGGCGTCGTGTAAAATAAAAAGTGATCTGCAAAAGTAAAGTAGTTCTCGTGGGTGGCGGAGTTAACTCGATTGTTAAAAATGTTCTCACGTACATCGTTACACTCGTATTATATATCACGGTCAATTCTTCAACTGCAAATGTAAGTTTCTAATCGCAAAAAAGTGATATAACTACAAATTTACAGCTTTCGGATATTTTCCTTTGCTAGTGCTGAGACCTGACGTCTTGCTAAATTTCATGATTTTTGGTTATATAGTAGTAAGTACCTACTTTAACGAGAACTATAACATTAGAACTTGTTCACAATGATTTTTTTAAATATTTTTTTTTTTAGTTTTTATTCTTTTCTGAGACATGAGTTATTTTTAAACATCATTAAAAAATTTAACAAAGTGAACTTTTAGGATAAAAATTGCCGCTTCCCTTTCACACGGAGCTTCAGCATAAAACCCAAAATAAAAAATAATATTATTGTACAATACAAGTATTGCTATGGATTAATCTTTAAATAATTGTCCACATCAATCTTACCGATTTCAATGCTTCTTCGACGCTTTGCATACTTATTTGGCGCACAGCTAGTACTGAATAGATTTGAATTCTATGTATATTTTAAGGCGATAATATTACAGATTTTCGTTATTTTTGACGTCAACTACTCCTAAACGATAGAAAACCCAAGGCTGAAAAAATTAGCTTTACTATTGATGATGTTCTTTAAAGTCAAAAGCTATTCGAAACACGATAGAGCAGTTTTGGCTCGATAGAAAATAATCCCAAAGATAGATCTTCACCGTTAATTTCAACTCTAGTTATGACTAATATTTTGAAGTATAATTTAAAAAAAATATACAACAAAATTTGTTATGTTAATACAAAGTGAGTAATGTTATTATTTTTTATACTTTCATTCTAGTTTTGAAAACCACTGAAAAAGTGATAAAGTGTGGTTATTTTCTTTACTCTTTACACGTAAAGAAAAGGACAGAGACAACAGTTGCAATCAACCTCGCCTTAAAACGACAGTTTTTACAGAAAAAACTTATTCAATCTCAAAGTGGAATCTTAGCAAAATGTTCAAAAGATATTTTAGTGTGCTTCTATTTGTGTGTTGTAAGTTAGTTAGTGTAGGTCTGTGCGGAAGTCTTGATTTTCCTCCTGGATTCAAGTTTGGGGCAGCTACATCAGCTTATCAGATCGAGGGTGCTTGGAACATCAGCGGTGAGTAAAAAAAATAAAGTATATTAAACTTTGATATATTCCATATCTTCCAATGGGGGTCGTAAGAGTCGACTAAGGGACTTAAAACTGGAGGATGGGCAGCAGCGTCCTTTCCGTGCATTGCAACACACCTGCAGCTGCACTGCGATCGCAAGCCCGCCCGCCAAGCGGGGCGATTACTGCAAAACCCCCCTATGAATACCACACCCAGGTCGTGGAAATCCTTGGGGGAGGCCTTTGTCCAGCAGTGGACATTTTTCGGCTGATATGATGATACTTTGCCTACATTGTTTTCGGTTGTCCCGTCTAAGACTGTCCCCCGGGGGTGACAACCGGGTTTTGTTTTCTTAGTTGTCTTTATTTATTTATTTTAAATACGGAACCCTACTTTGCGCGAGTCCGACTCGCACTTGACCGGTTTTTCTGAAAAAAAAATCATAGTACTTTAACATTTTTATTTTCAGGCAAAGGCGAAAGTGTATGGGATACAGTGGCCCACAGACTTCCCTATAGCATAGCTGACAGGAGCTCGGGAGATGTCGCTGCAGACTCATACCATCTGTGGGAGAGGGACGTAGAAATAGCAGCAGAGCTTGGCTTACACACATACAGGCAAATAAAATCAGCTGGAACAGCTGGAACAAGTATTTTTTATATATTCTACTAGCTGTTTCCCGCGGCTTCACCCGCGTGGACAATTTTTCTGTGACATTTCGAGGGTGTGCAGTGCGCGAGCCGCAAGCGGCTCGCGAGCATGGACAAAAGTAGCCTATGTGTTAATGTAGGTCCTAATCTGTCTACCTACCAAATTTCAGCCAGATCCGTTAAGTAGTTTTTGCCTGACGAAGTAACAAACATACACACAGACTTTCGCCTTTATAATATTAGTGTGATTCTACTAGCTGTTTTCCGCGGCTTCACCCGCGTGGACAACGTTTCTATGACTTTCCGAGGGTGCGCAGTGCGCGAGCCGCAAGCGACTCGCAAACGTTAAAAAGGTAGCCTATGTGTTAATTCAAGGTCCTAATCTGTCTACTTACCAAATTTCAGCCAGATTCGTTTAGCAGTTTTTGCGTGAAGAAGTAAAAAACTTACACACCAACAAACTTTCGCCATTATAATATTAGTGTGATATTAGTGTGACATTTGTGGTACAGGACCATCCAATCCTAAGATATGATATCCTAAGCTCGGAACTGACAATTTATAAACTGTTGAACCAACACTTAAAGTTTGTTCATCACAAGAATGTTTGTCCCGAGGTATAAACTGTATTCACGAGTCTCGGTCTCAACAATAGGAGACTGAGTCATTCAATATCGAGACTTCAACCACTTAAAAAAGACCCCACATCTTAATATCTTCTTGCAGATTCTCAATATCCTGGCCCCGACTGCTGCCTTCCGGGTTCCCAAATATAGTGAACAAGGATGCTGTTAGATACTACAACGGCTTGATAGATGCTTTACTAGCAAAAGGCATCGAACCAGTTGTCACTATCCACCATTTTGACTTGCCACAGGTGTTTCAAGATCTTGGTGAGGCTAGGCTTGTCTTATTTTCATAAACTTTACGTATGCTGTCAATCAATGTTAATAGTTTTCATAAATCAAGACAGTATTGTAATGCTACAGATGTAGAACTGTTGATTTACAAATCAATAAGAACTTTTCTGCAAATTTCGAGCTAAGACTGCATTTTGTCAGCAACCTCCTCCGTGGCGTAATAATCAGTCCGTTCGCTTCACACCAGGAGGTCTCGGGTTCGATTTCCAATGGGGTCAACTTTGTAAGACTCGGTTTGGTTAGTGGTAGAGCATTTTCATAGCCCGCCAGGCTAGCTACCACAATCTTATCTAAGTCTTGCCGTCAAACATCAGTGTTAACAGCATTGAAGTGTTCCAGCTTGAACAAAAGATAGCCAGTTTCCCCATTGCGTTGGGGAATCTTGGTACGCCCTACTTCCATTTTCGCCATCATCGTCACTTACTATCAGGTAAGATGATGCCAAGGGCTCTTTAATTATGGATTTAAAAAAAACTGAAATATAAGATTGACTAAGTGACTAGTTGCCGTATGGCTCCCAGCTTAGAATAGGGCCATCCTATTTCATCCAATAGGTGTCGTAAGAGCCGACTAAGGGACTCAAACCGGAGGATGGGCAGCAGCGTCTTTCCGTGACTTGCAGCCAATCTGCAACACTGCGATCGCCAACCCGCCTGCCAAGCGTGGCGATTACGGCAACACCCCCCCAAATGACCGACACAAATAAAAAACGGCCCCTAGTCCCCGGCGGCCCCGCTATTCCTGGCTCCGGTAGCGGTCAAGGTAACGGTGGGGCATGGGGTGCGAAGAATCCCCGGCAGATGCCAGGCTACCATAACAAAAGACCTCTGGCCCTGGCAACCTACAACACGCGCACACTGCGAACCGACGTAAAGTTAACAGAACTCGAGGAAGCATTGAGCAGGTTACGATGGGACATCGTAGGATTGTGTGAAGTCCGAAGAGAGGGGGAGGACTCCATAATCCTTAAATCCGGAAACCTGCTCTATTTCCGGGAGGGCGACCAACTGTCCGAGGGTGGTGTCGGGTTTCTAGTCCACAAGTCCCTCATTAACAATGTGGTCCGGATCGAGAGTGTTTCGACGAGGGTAGCGTACCTTATTCTCCGAATTACCAAACGGTATTCGCGGAAAATTATTCAGGTATATGCACCGACCGCACAACACTCCGACGACGAAGTGGAGCTCCTATATGAGGATATCTCCAGAGCTCTACATAATAGCTCCCGGACCCAATACACCATTTTTATGGGGGACTTTAACGCGAAACTGGGCAAACGAAGTGATGGTGAGCTGAGAGTGGGGCAATTTGGATATGGAGAGAGAAATGCACGTGGCCAGCTGCTGGCCGACTTTATGGAGAAGGAGGGCCTCTTTATGATGAACTCCTTCTTCAAAAAGCCTAAACAGCGAAAGTGGACATGGTTGCATCCCAATGGCGTAACGAAGAACGAGATCGACTTCATCTTGTCGACGAGAAGGCAAATATTCAATGATGTCTCTGTGATCAACTCAGTCAAAACAGGAAGCGATCACCGAATGGTAAGAGGCACATTGAATCTAAAGACTAAGCTAGAAAGATGTCGACTGATGAAGTCCACACTCCGACCAGCGCCCATCCAGCTTCAAAACCCCGAAAACTTTCAGCTCGAGCTGCACAATCGCTTCGAATGCCTAGGAGACTGCGAGAATGTGGACGATTATAACGACAGGTTCGTGGAAATTGTCCAAACGGTCGGGTCTAAGATTTTCAAAACTCGCCGTTCAAACAGAACCAAAAAAATCTCTGACTTTACCAGCAACCTCATGGAAGAAAGACGCAGATTGGTTTTGCAGTCCTCTGAAGACGCTACTCAGTATCGGCAACTAAACAGGCAGATCTCTAAGTCTCTAACTCGCGATTTGCGCCACTATAATACAAATTGTATTAAAGAGGCGATTGAGAACAACAAAGGCTCAAAAGTGTTCGCGAGAGATCTGTCTGTTGGTCAAAGCCAACTGACCAAGCTGAAGACTGAGGACGGCAGGATCATATCGTCTAAGACTGAGTTGCTGGAAGAAGTTGAGAAGTTCTACGGACAATTGTACACGACCACACGTCTGCCTGTCAGCGATCTGGCTAAAGACCCAAGAGCTAGACTTACCCGACACTATACCGAAGATATCCCGGACGTCAGCCTGTACGAGATTAGAATGGCTCTTAAACAGTTTAAAAACAATAAGGCACCGGGTGATGATGGAATTACGGCTGAACTTCTGAAAGCAGGTGGAACACCGGTACTTAAAGCTCTTCAGAAATTATTTAATTCCGTTATACTTGAGGGACAAACGCCTAAGGCATGGCACAGAAATGTGGTCGTGCTTTTCTTCAAAAAGGGCGACAATACCCTGCTGAAGAACTACAGACCCATCTCACTTCTGAGCCATGTCTACAAACTGTTTTCGAGGGTCATTACGAATCGTCTCGCACGCAGGTTTGACGACTTCCAGCCTCCCGAACAAGTCGGTTTCCGAAAAGGATTTAGTACCATAGACCACATACATACGTTGCGGCAGATTATACACAAGACCGAAGAGTACAATCAGCCACTATGCTTGGCGTTCGTGGACTATGAGAAAGCCTTCGATTCGGTCGAAACTTGGGCTGTGTTACAGTCTCTCCAGAGGTGCCAAATCGACTATCGATATATCGAAGTGCTGAAGTGTTTGTATGAAAACGCCACCATGTCGGTTCGCCTCCAGGATCAAAACTCGAAACCTATCCAGCTGCAGCGAGGGGTGAGACAGGGAGACGTTATATCTCCGAAACTGTTCACCGCCGCCCTGGAAGATGTTTTTAAGCTTTTGGACTGGGGTGGACTAGGCATCAATATCAACGGCGAGTACATCACCCACCTTCGATTCGCTGACGATATCGTGGTCATGGCTGAGACTATGGACGACTTAGGCACAATGCTCGATGGCCTCAGTAGAGCCTCCCAACAAGTGGGTCTTAGAATGAACTTGGACAAGACGAAAATTATGTCAAACGTCCGTGTCATACCTACTCCTCTGAAGGTTGGAGGCTCTACACTCGAAGTTGTTACCGAATATGTATACCTGGGACAAACAGTCCAGTTAGGTAGGTTCAACTTCGAGAAAGAGATCAATCGTCGAATCCAACTCGGCTGGGCAGCGTTCGGGAAGCTTCGCAATATCTTTACGTCCCAGATACCGCAGTGTCTTAAGACCAAGGTCTTCGACCAATGTGTGTTGCCAGTGATGACGTACGGAACTGAGACATGGTCGCTTACTATGGGCCTCATAAGAAGGCTCAAGGTCACCCAAAGGGCAATGGAGCGTGCTATGCTCGGAGTTTCTCTGCGTGATCGAATCAGAAACGAGGAGATCCGTAAGAGAACCAAAGTAACCGACATAGCTCTCAGAATTGCTAAACTTAAGTGGCAGTGGGCGGGGCACATTGCTCGTAGAACAGATGGCCGTTGGGGCAGTAAAGTTCTCGAGTGGCGACCACGCACCGGAAAGCGTAGTTAGGCAGGCCTCCCACTCGGTGGACCGATGACCTGGTGAAGGTCGCGGGAAGCCGCTGGATGCGGGCAGCGCAGAACCGGTCGTCGTGGAGATCCTTGGGGGAGGCCTATGTCCTGCAGTGGACTTCCTTCGGCTGATATGATGAAGTGACTAGTTAAACAACGCAATTTAAAAAAAATATAGATCTTTGATTAACACTTACAAACGCTCTATTTATTTAGGTGGCTGGACCAACCCTCTCATATCAGACTGGTTTGTTGATTACGCTTCAGTTGTGTACTCCCTGTTCTCCGACCGCGTTAAGACCTGGTTCACCATAAATGAACCTTTCTTTTATTGTGATTTGATGTATAATACTGGCGGTATAAGTCCAGTGCTACCGAAAGACGATAAAGTTGCACCATATCTGTGCAGCAAGTACATCCTACTGGCGCATGCAAAAACGTGGAGGATCTACGATGAGAAATACAGGCACAAGTATCATGGTAAGTTTTTGTGATGTTCATTGAACTACAAAGTCAGCAAAGCCCGCGCTCTATAGGTAAAAAGAATGAGAAAAGCGAGAAAGGGAATGATACCTAACCATAAAAAAGAAAATGATAATGACAGTGGGGATGCAGAGTTAAAGTGTTGCAGTAGTATGCAACACGTATAAAAGGTATCCGACGCTCTTACGGTAGAGGAAAACATCGTAAGGAAACCTGCGCACGTCTGCGAAGAAACACAAAGTTTGTGTGTGAAGTCGACCAACCTGCACTGATGTGGTCGATTAAAGCCCGATCGCCCTAATTCAGGGTACGCTCAAGCTCCTCGATGGGGACGAATATGAGCTGATATGATGATAAGAGCTATGAATACTACTAATGTTAGTGAAATGAACTATGAGGAGTTATATTTAAAAAGCATTCCGAAGTAAATATTTTTTCAAGTGCAGAGATAAGTAATTAAATATGGAACTTTTGTGCCTAACTTAATATTTTCTTTAAGGTCAAGTGTCATTAGTCAACAACGGCTTATGGTTTGCACCTATGAACCCCAAAGATAATGAATTAGCTGAAATTATGATGGAAAATTTGGTAAGACTCAATTCCAAAGGATTTACTATTCAAGCTTAGCCGCAGACCTCGCGGACTGGATAACAGCAGTGAAGCTTGGAAAATACAAGTGTCTTTCATTCCTTTACTATCTTATAGAGATTGCGTTTCATATCTATGTCTGTCAGATTGCATAGAAATGAAAGAGATTTTTTATATTCCAGAGTTTTACCGTTTAAGTTATTCAAGGTGTGTTGTGCGCTGTCGCCAACTCGTCATTTAACACGTCTCCACTTAGCACTTAGTGGTTACTCGCGCGGGGTACATGTGTAACCCATTCCGAAATGTAATTTTTTTTAGAAGGAACAAAGCAACGGAAATTTAAAAATTTGTGTTTACTTAATGAAATTAAGCAGAAATTAAAGTAATTAACATTCTCATATGATAATTGGAAAATTAAGCAAAAATCTAAAAAAATTCAAAATTTTCCTGAAGTACGAGATCAATTATCATTTTTCGTTAAATATCATATTTCGGTTTAAGTTAGTTATTATTTTTATCACAATCAAGATATATGCAAACCTGATGATGGTACAAATTCATTTTTTTGCAGTGGTTACAATGTTTTCTAGTGTTCTGACATCGGGTCCTGCCATAGCCCAAACACTTTGTCTTACTATTGGGCAGACGTCCGTACGCGGGGCGCACCAGCGGGTCAGTAATTTTGTCCGATGTTTATTCAACGAGGATTAGCTGAACGGTCGTGGTGGTAGGGTGACCAGTTGCAAAAATATCAAGCAAATTTTACCCACGGACTACACTGGTAGCCCGCGCGTGTACTCCAGAATGGTGGAACTGAATGGTATTAGAAAACCATCTGAAACTATTCGAAAAACTAAAATCATACTTATATATATAACATCGTAGTATTTAAACTCTCCGCTAGATGGCGGTCCTAATTTTTGGTAACAGAAATCTCAAATAACACATGTTGATAGTTTATTTCGTAGATTCTACTCATAAAACTGAACAACTTTTCCGAAGGAATTCATATGCGTTATCATCTTCTAACCTTTATTCCCAATCATTTGGGGTCGTCTCTACTTGTTACGTTTCTATTCTGGTCTCATTTCGGTAGGTTTCTGCGTCACTTCACACAATTTCATGTTATCTTTTAGTCCATCCAATTATTGCATCTTTGGTCGTCCTGTCTTTCTATAAACCTCTACCTTCAGGTCCATAATGTCGTACTATCGTCATAGTACAAACATAATAGTAGGCTATTTGCGCCCCGTTTGAAACTAGCCTACTAGCGCGCACACAACCAAACCACGTGAGGTATAAAGGTAACCATAAAAAGATTGAGAATCAACGCATCAATTAAAAAGTATAATTCAATATGGTAAAATTTCAGCTTGGACGTTATGCTTATCCTATATACTCCGAGGAAGGTGGATGGCCACCAAGCCTAGAAAAACGCTACGCTGCGAACAGTAAAGCAGAGGGCTACGCAACGTCTAGATTACCATCTTTCACAGCTGAAGAGAAAGTGTTAATAAAAGGTATCAACTGAACAAGGTTTTGCTTTGATTTCAACTACAATGAGCAAGTAATCACAGTCTAAAGAAAACCTTAATTTCACACTCGTCCGTTATTTCCATAATTATAATGTCTTATCACACCTTACTGTAGGGGCTTATTTCAATGATAATGAATTTAATTTGAATTATATAAAACTTGTGGCGGCAACTGCAGTAACCCGCGACTAAACCTTAATACAAGTGACGAGAGAACAAAAGAGAAATCAAGAACGCGCAATTAGAATTTCTTCAGCGCTGTGTATAAGATACCAACCATCAACGGTTGGTCCACGGTTGGACCCCAGGCATACCAACTCGCCTGGCGTAGATATCTCTCATTGCTCTTGTCAAATATAGGAATGCACCGTTCATAAAAACTATTATGAATTTTCAAAAAAGAGCTATCCACGAGTCGTTACAGAATAAGTTTAAAGAAATCAATATTTTAATTGTTTCTAATCTGAAAACATCATGTACCTACGTTAGTTCGTTAGGGTTTTCATTTGTTTCCTAAAAAACAGTCATCATATCAGCCGAAGGAAGTCCACTGCTGCACATAGGCCTCCCCCAAGGATCTCCACGACGACCGGTTCTTCGCTGCCCGCATCCAGCGGCTTCCCGCGACCTTCACCAGGTCATCGGTCCACCGAGTGGGAGGCCTGCCTATACTACGCTTTCCGGTGCGTGGTCGCCACTCGAGAACTTTACTGCCCCAACGGCCATCTGTTTTACGAGCAATTTGCCCCGCCCACTGCCACTTAAGTTTAGCAATTCTGAGAGCTATGTCGGTTACTTTGGTTCTCTTACGGATCTCCTCGTTTCTGATTCGATCACGCAGAGAAACTCCGAGCATAGCACGCTCCATTGCCCTTTGGGTGACCCTGAGCCTTCTTATGAGGCCCATAGTAAGCGACCATGTCTCAGTTCCGTACGTCATCACTGGCAACACACATTGGTCGAAGACCTTGGTCTTAAGACACTGCGGTATCTGGGACGTAAAGATATTGCGAAGCTTCCCGAACGCTGCCCAGCCGAGTTGGATTCGACGATTGATCTCTTTCTCGAAGTTGGACCTACCTAACTGGACTGTTTGTCCCAGGTATACATATTCGGTAACAACTTCGAGTGTAGAGCCTCCAACCTTCAGAGGAGTAGGTATGACACGGACGTTTGACATAATTTTCGTCTTGTCCATGTTCATTCTAAGACCCACTTGTTGAGAGGCTCTACTGAGGCCATCGAGCATTGTGCCTAAGTCGTCCATAGTCGCAGCTACGACCACGATATCGTCAGCGAATCGAAGGTGGGTGATGTAATCGCCGTTGATATTGATGCCGACTCCACCCCAGTCCAAAAGCTTAAAAACATCTTCCAGGGCGGCGGTGAACAGTTTCGGAGATATAACGTCTCCCTGTCTCACCCCTCGCTGCAGCTGGATAGTTTCCGAGTTTTGATCCTGGAGGCGAACCGACATGGTGGCGTTTTTATACAAACACTTCAGCACTTCGATGTATCGATAGTCAATTTGGCACCTCTGGAGAGACTGTAACACAGCCCAGGTTTCGAAATCGAAGACTTTCTCATAGTCCACGAACGCCAAGCATAGTGACTGATTGTACTCTTCGGTCTTCTGTATAATCTGCCGCAGCGTATGTATGTGGTCTATGGTACTAAATCCTTTTCGGAAACCGGCTTGTTCGGGAGGCTGGAAGTCGTCAAACCTGCGTGCGAGACGATTCGTAATGACCGTCGAAAACAGTTTGTAGACATGGCTCAGAAGTGAGATGGGTCTGTAGTTCTTCAGCAGGGTATTGTCACCCTTTTTGAAGAAGAGCACGACTACACTTCTGTGCCATGCCTTAGGCGTTTGTCCCTCAAGTATAACGGAATTAAATGATTTCTGAAGAGCTTTAAATACCGGTGTTCCACCTGCTTTCAGAAGTTCAGCCGTAATTCCATCATCACCCGGTGCCTTATTGTTTTTAAGCTGTTTAAGAGCCATTCTAATCTCGTACAGGCTGACGTCCGGGATATCTTCGGTATAGTGTCGGGTAAGTCTAGCTCTTGGGTCTTTAGCTAGATCGCTGACAGGCAGACGTGTGGTCTTGTACAATTGTCCGTAGAACTTCTCAACTTCTTCCAGCAACTCAGTCTTAGACGATATGATCCTGCCGTCCTCAGTCTTCAGCTTGGTCAGTTGGCTTTGACCAACAGACAGATCTCTAGCGAACACTTTTGAGCCTTTGTTGTTCTCAATCGCCTCTTTAATACAATTTGTATTACAGTGGCGCAAATCGCGAGTGAGAGACTTAGAGATCTGCCTGTTTAGTTGCCGATACTGAGTAGCGTCTTCAGAGGACTGCAAAACCAATCTGCGTCTTTCTTCCATGAGGTTGCTGGTGAAGTCAGAGATTTTTTTGGTTCTGTTTGAACGGCGAGTTTTGAAAATCTTAGACCCGACCGTTTGGACAATTTCCACGAACCTGTCGTTATAATCGTCCACATTCTCGCAGTCTCCTAGGCATTCGAAGCGATTGTGCAACTCGAGCTGAAAGTTTTCGGGGTTTTGAAGCTGGATAGGCGCTGGTCGGAATGTGGACTTCATCAGTCGACATCAAAAAACAGTAAAAAAGATAATTTCAATTTTAAGAACTAAGCATTAAAAACAATCATAGTCACTTACCACCAGATGAGATGATGCCCAGGGCTTACCATTGTAAATAAAAAAAGAATAAAAAAAATCTTCTGTCTTCTGTTTTTAGGCAGCTTACATAGGTCAAGCTATAACAAAGCTGCAACGACACAAAAACAATGCGTTACATAATTCTGTTTACTATAGCGTTCTTGATTTTCTTAGTGATTCGGTGTCAGCATACATTAATACTAAACGCGACCAGTTAAAGGCCCGACCACCTGCGAACATTTCATACAATTACGAGTGTGGCATTCTTAAATGCCGTCAGTGAGCGAGGAGTTTCACTGCGAACATTGGCTACATAGACCATCTTCGAGTGCACGCGCGGCAAACCGGCTAGGAGTCGAGGTGGTCGTCGTGACCGAAATCGGTCGGATAGATCATCATCATCATCACATTGCAAAGGACTGTCATACCTCTAAAGTCTTTGATCTACTATCGGCAATCACTCTATTTAACCTTTGTCTCTATTACAAGGTCTGAAATCGCTTGAAAAATTATTTTTTAATATTGCAATAGTTCTAGAGTTGCTATAATGTCTGTGTCCTTTTCTCCAGGAACATATGACTTCTTCGGACTGAATTACTATACCAGCAGGTTGGTTCGTAAGGCGCGCCCTGGTGAAGAGGTCGGCTCTTTTCCATTGTATGGTGCGCCGGAGTTCGGTATTGTTCTAGAATCGATGCCTGATTGGAAGCAGGGTGCTACTTCTTGGATGAGGGTGAGTCTCCAAAGGTTTCTTCATAGAAAGTATTTATAATATATTTAGGCTTGTCACTGACTCACTGACTCTGTAACGCTGTGTTTATGGGACGTTGTCTTTTGTTTTTCAAAGGGAAGGCGTTGCATTGGAAACTTTGGTCGCAGGGATCTCGATTTTTCTCAGCAATTAAAAAACATATGGAAATGATATTTTATAGCGTGATTTCTCATTTCAATGACTTCATTTTGTCAGTTGCAGAAATACAATTCGTTTACTTTTATAACGGAAAAAAATATATCTAAGGAAACTTTTTTTTAAACAGAGATTAGCATTCTACAGGCAAACTAGTCCCATTTTAAACCTTAATTGTTTTACTTTTCTTCACTTTCAAATAAGATTAAAAAAAATGTGTTCAATTAAAATGAAAAGTCAAAGTCACCGATTTTTGTGTGTTGGTTTCATTCAACATTGACTACTTATTTGTTTTTGAGAAATTTAGCAATTTATGCCAAAAACAGGGTCTACAGTATATTTTTTAACATTAAAAGTGGCAATGTTTCTAAAATTGTATTCAATTAAATAGATTTTTTATTACTTTAAGTATATTAAATGTATATTTTTCCTTAGTACATAGTAATCTGTGTATTTACACAGTCTTTCAATAATTTGAATTGAATATTGTCATTTGACCCATCTTAAGGCCTTAAGCACACCACTACATGTAACCATGGAATCTTGTATTATTTTTTCTGAAAGCCGCCTCTTAAATGAAACTTTCTCCAAAATTAAACAATACATTAAAACTCAATCATGGAATAAAAGTCCCTTACTTCTGTCAAAACAGTTTGACTAAATGAAACTTAAATTAATTCCATGAAAGTTATGTATTGACCGTAGGAAATGAATTTAGGGTCATAACATATTCATACCAAACTGGCACCAAAAATTTAAATAACGACTAATTTAAATAGGTAACGACTAATGCAATTGACCGCGCTAAACACGTTAAAAACTGACTTCAGTCGCAACAAACAAGTAAAATTTTGTAAAATTTTATTTCTAAAATAGTTCATTTATAAAAATTTTGTAAAATTTTACTTGTTTATGTTAATGTTGTTAAAGAGGACTTAACCGATTTTGATAAAATTTATATTTGTTTATTCCGTCCACAATTGACGGACAAATCAGTGGACATAGTATAACATAAATAAATTGTACGGCAGCCGAACTTTTCCGAAAATTTTTTTCATGAATTGAATTAGGAAAAATTTAAATAATTTTGATGAATTCATATTGCATGACCAAATATTTACTTATATGCAATACATGACAATTCAATAGCTCCAACCATTTCCATAGGGATTTCGCCGTGATTTTGTTTTCGCCGTCATTTGTTTTTAGAAATGTCATTTCACGACCGTTGTATGCAGTGTCCAGGGTATGGTTATAGTCTATCGAAGAAATGGCTTAAAATTCATACAAAAAACTGGCCAAGTGCGAGTCGGACTACGTTCCGTTCCTTACCAGCACACTTCTTCAAACGAGTACAACAATAATAATTAACAATTGATTTCAATCAAAAGATATCAACGAGACCGACAGAAAAATGTTTTTATCCAGTTTGGGCTCCTTAGCGCGAGTACGACACTTGAAAATATAATATAGCCTATAGCAACCGCGGATAGTGTAGCTTCCCAACGGTGAAATAATTTTTCAAATCGGTCCAGTAGTTTCGGAGCCTATTCAAAACAAACAAACAAACAATCAAATCTTTCCTCTTCGTTATATTACTAGCTTTTGCCCGCGGATTCACCCGCGTGGAAATCGTTTTTGTGACTGACTTAGAGGATTCGCGGTGCGCGAGCCGCAAGCGGCTTGCAAGCGTCAACATGAATTTTCTCCAGATCCTTCGGGAACTATGTCAGGATATGTTTATTAGTAAATCGTGTCATTTCCCACCCCCTCAACCATCTCGGTGCAAAAAACCACACAATCCATTGTTCCGTTGCGATGTTCAAGAAATTAGCCAAAAAAGAGTATTTTTTTTAGTTCCCTCGGGAATTGCATCGGGATATGCTATTTACACAGGTAAAAAGTAGCCTATGACCTTCCTTGTGACACAGGCTACCTGCATACCAAATTTCATTAAGATTGGTCAAGCAAGGCGTTGTAGCGTGAAAGGGTAACAAATAAACAAACACATTTTCACATTTATAATATTAGTAAGGATTATTATTATATTACTAGTATAGATATAGACAAATAATTGGCGGCGCTGGCGGACAATTAGGATCAACATCGTAAGGTAGCTTTGGGCACACCGCGAACACTGCATACAAATAGTCATGAAATGACATTTCTTAAAACAAATGACAGAGCATGCAAAATCTCGGCACATCCCATACGTTCAAGAACCAAACTGTAATCTTAACCGCCTCCGTAGCTCAGAGGCAAAGTTCACTGGCTTAACACAGGAGGTCGCGGGTTCGATTCCCGGCGGGGTCACCTTGTAAGACTCGGTTTGGTTGGTGGTAGGGCATTTTCTAAGCCCGCCTGGCTAGCTACCACCATCTTATCTAAGTCTTGCCGCCAAACATCAGTGTTAAAAAAAACATTGATGTGTTCCGGCATGAAGATAAGATAGCCAGTTCTCCATTGCGTTGGAGAATCTTGGCAAGCCCGCTTCCATCTTCGGCATCATCGTCACTTACCATCTGGTGAGATGATGCCAAGGGCTTACCAATAGAGTTTTTTTTTTTATTTTTTTATTCTCTATTGGTAAGCCCTTGGCATCATCTCACCAGATGGTAAGTGACGATGATGCCGAAGATGGAAGCGGGCTTGCCAAGATTCTCCAACGCAATGGAGAACTGGCTATCTTATCTTCATGCCGGAACACGTCAATGTTTTTAACACTGATGTTTGGCGGCAAGACTTAGATAAGATGGTGGTAGCTAGCCAGGCGGGCTTAGAAAATGCCCTACCACCAACCAAACCGAGTCTTAAAAGGTGACCCCGCCGGGAATCGAACCCGCGACCTCCTGTGTTAAGCCAGTGAACTTTGCCTCTGAGCTACGGAGGCGGTTAAAATTATTAAAATAAAAAAAAATAAAAAAAAATCAATCTGGGTGACGAGGGGGTGAGGTCGCAATCTGGAGAGCGGCAGGGAGTGTCCATAGTGTATGTTAGTACTAATATATATACTTTGCTTTGGGTCTAGATGGGTAGTGCAATAGAGCTGAGCCCAATTTTCCTAGCAGTGGGAAGTAACAGACGAAACAAAAATAAAAAAACCGGCTAAGTGCGAGTCGAACTAGCACTCCAGGGGTTCCATACCACCACACCTCTCCACACAATTATATAGTATAATAACAATGACACCTATTTACATTACAAGCTAAATTTGATTTTTTACTTGAGTATTAGTGCTATAATCACAGCAAGTTTCACGATTTTATGTTTTACCGTTTCTACAATAGAGCTAAATCAAATATACTTCTCAAGAACTACAAATAAAACACGCTTTTTTGTATGGAATCTCCCCTTTTTTTGTTATAGCGGCAATAGAAATACACATTATGTGAAAATTTCAACTGTCTACCTATAACGGTTCATGAAATACAGCCTGCTGACAGACGGACTGACAGACAAATTGCGGAGGCTTAGTAATAGGGTCCCTAGAATATCCCAAAAATGGTACCATGATAAGGAAACCAGGATCTGATGATGCCATCCCAGAGAAATTGAGGGGAACTTTAGTTTCCTGTTTGAAGTCGTTTTTTTTTGTTCTAAATTATTAACCAGTTTTGGTCAAAACCAACTGTGGGCCACCAATTACTGTTAGTTTTTTTTTCTTTATAGTCTCTTAGCTGGGGGACCTGACTTCGCTCAGGAAAGTTCAAAACCACGAGGGGTTTTGCTTTATATACTCCTACCAATGGGTGGTTAGCCCCACCCATACAAAAAGGCTTCGAATGGTCCACACTGTCCCAGAACATCACAACATTTGAGAGTGTTCTAGAATGTGGCACAACGATCTGGGACGTTTTTGTGGAATGCTCTCGAATACTCTCAAGTTTTCTAGACTGTTCTAGAAATTTCTTGAGGCCCATCCCTTACATCTTCAAAAGCACGCCCTTCAGGTGAAATCAGGAACCTTTTTCATGAACGGGGGATAGAAGGCTTTTCTCCAGACTGTTCTAGAAATTTCTTGAGGCCCATCCCTTATATCTTCAAAAGCACGCCCTTCAAGTGAAAACAGGAACCTTCTTCATGAACCGGGGAAAGAGGGCTTCCACACCATATAACTCCTTTGATCGTATGGGGACTGGTTTCTGAATTTTAGCGGCACGCACATTGTACACTTCCTATCCTACTAATATTACAAACGCGAAAGTTTGTAAGAATGTATGTTTGTTACTCTTTCACGCGCGGCAAACCAACTAGGAGTCGAAGTGGTCACCATGGCCAAAATCGGTCGGATAAATCATCATCATCATCATTCTTTCACGCAAAGAATACTGAACGGATCTGGCTGAAATTTGGTAAGTAGACAGATTTGGACCTGGATTAACACATAGGCTACTTTTTTCTACGCTTGCGAGTCGCTTGTGGCTCCCTCGAAAAGTCATAGAAACGTCAGGGAAACAGCTATTTTTGCGACACGACGCATAAGTGTAGGGTACGGTGGACATGTAATGATATTTATAATTATTGATGAAAAATAAGACCTAGAGAGAAATATATAAAAATTATAAAAGGATAACACACACGTTAATTCAAAATCATGGAAAACACCATATAACCTACCCAAAATGGGTCTTTTACAAGAGATAATTAGTTATTTAATTTAGAAATTTGAAGGATGAATAGAATCATTTTGTTAGATGGATGACAGCGAAAAAGAAGAAATAGATGGAATTAAAAAGAGGTCAAATTAAAAAGGAATGAATAACAGTGTACCGCGTTACAGGTCTATTATAATATGACTAAAACAACCCGCACTGGGCCCGCGTGATCGACTAAGGCCTAATCGCCCTGTTTCAGGGTAGGCTCGAGCCCCTCGGTGGGGACGTATATGAGCTGTAATGATGATGACTAAAACAATGCGTTTTACCGACAGGTATACCCAGAAGGCCTGCGTTACCTATTGTCCTGGATAAAGAAGAAGTACGGAGATGTTAGTATTTTGATCACTGAGAACGGACTCCCGACTTCAGGGTCTGAACTACAAGACAACGACCGTGTGCAGTTCTACGGGGATCACTTGAAACAGGTAAAAGACCTCATCGTCATCATCATCATCATCATATTAGACGAAAGACGTCCACTGCATAAAGAAGCAGTACGTGAGCCGGGTCGTTCCTTACCCTCTAATATGGTTGATGGGAGCGATGGCCGACTCTCGCGTTATAGTCGTGAACGGGTGCTGTCTGTGTGGACTGGCCTACTCTTGTCAAAGGTATCAATGACATTAAATGATTTTTATGTATAACTTTTCGTGTCATAACGTTTTCATTTTCTAATGACATAATCTGGTTTATTTCAAAGATTGAATTTTGGCAAATCGAGTATTATACAAAAACAAAAAAAAAAAAAATTAATAATAACTTGGATAATTCATTAGGCCAACATTATAAACAAGTCTGAAAAAAATCAGAACTACCGGATTTGACGCATACTACCCCATACTTACAGGTGACTAAGTTACTGGATACTACGGTACTGACAGGTTCTATCACAGCATTACAATATAACGGCTTACAGTAGTGCAACAAATGTACTTCGGCAGAGCAACGGAAGGGTACTTGCGGGGCAGCGGGCGGCGGGGCACAGCCTGGCAAACTCCGCGAGTTCGCCAGGCGGGCCACAGGCTAGTACTGCTAGTACCTACGCCGTGGCGGCATCGTGCGACATCAAAGGCGTTGCGCTACTGTAAGCCATATCGTAATACTGTGGGTTTTACCCTCCTGCATGTAAATACCACCACACGTCTCCACACAACTACATAGCGTAAGGACAATGATACCTATTCATAATATAAACAAAAGACATCAACGCCAGCAACAAAAATAACAGACGAAAAAACGGAGGAGGTATTAAAGTCGACGCGTACAATTGTTTTTTTTTTATGTATGATCACGCATAACTTTTTACAGAGTAGTCCGATTTTGATAATTCCTTTCTTAATGGAAAGGGTATACCCCGAAATTGGTAATTCTTTTTTTAATGGAAAGGGTATACCCAGAGTTGTCCGATTTTGATGGTTATTTTTTTTATTTAGAAGACAAAAAGTGATTTTAAAGAGATGGCGCACCTATTAGTACATTTTAGTCACAAAAATTTAAAAAATCAAAAACATTTTAACAACAATATAAACCGACGAAAAAAAAGCAACAGAAACGCGAAAAAAAAAACTTTACAGCTTCTAGCTGAGCTCTTACACTTATGTAAATACCTAAATAATTTTGAGTCGGTGCCAAACAAACAAACGAAACGTTCGGCAATTGCCAACAAAGGGAAGCATCACGTCGGTAGCCGCCGCGGTGCATTCCGCTGCTATCATTTCATTTTACGACTCACACTTGGCCAATTTTTATTATCTTTTGTTATACTTGAGTAATAGTACTATAATCACACTAAGTTTCACGCTTGTATGTGTTACCGTATACTCCTAAAGACCTATTAAAAGCACGTTTTTTGTATGGAGACCCCCCCTTATTTATTTTTTTTCTAATTTTTAGTATTTTTTGTTATAGCGGCAACAGAAGTGCACATTCTCTGAAAACTTTTAACTGTATACCTATAACGGTTAATGAAATACAGCCCGCTGACAAACAGACAGACGGACAGACAGAGCGGAGGCTTAGTACCTAATAGGGTTCCGTTAGTGAACCTTTGGGAGTACGGAACCCTAAAAACTAGCTTTTGCCCGCAGCTTTGCCCACGTTGACATCATTTTTGCCCTGTGTGAAATACAGCCCGCTGACAGACAGACAGACGGACAGACAAAGCGGAGGTTTAGTACCTAATAGGGTTCCGTTGGTCACCCTTTGGGTGTACGGAACCCTAAAAACTAGCTTTTGCCCGCAGCTTTGCCCACGTTGACATCATTTTTGCCCTGTGTGAAATACAGCCCGCTGACAGACAGACAGACGGACAGACAAAGCGGAGGTTTAGTACCTAATAGGGTTCCGTTGGTCACCCTTTGGGTGTACGGAACCCTAAAAACTAGCTTTTGCCCGCAGCTTTGCCCACGTTGACATCATTTTTGCCCTGTGTGAAATACAGCCCGCTGACAGACAGACAGACGGACAGACAAAGCGGAGGTTTAGTACCTAATAGGGTTCCGTTGGTCACCCTTTGGGTGTACGGAACCCTAAAAACTAGCTTTTGCCCGCAGCTTTGCCCACGTTGACATCATTTTTGCCCTGTGTGAAATACAGCCCGCTGACAGACAGACAGACGGACAGACAAAGCGGAGGTTTAGTACCTAATAGGGTTCCGTTGGTCACCCTTTGGGTGTACGGAACCCTAAAAACTAGCTTTTGCCCGCAGTGGACATCAGTTTTGCCCGCGACATGGTTTCCTTTTTATTCCCTGTCCTATAAAAAATTTTGAAATGGCGTAATGGTTATTGACCAACCCACACTGGGCCCGCGTGGTCGACTAAGGCCCGATCGCCCTAATTCAGGGTGGGCTCGAGCCCCTCGGTGGGGACGTATATGAGCTGACATGATGAATGGTTATTGACGTCTATTAACTTCACATCAGGAGATCGTGGGTTCGATTCCCGGCAGATTCTAACTTTGTATGACTCGGTTTGGTTGTTGGAAGGACATTTTCAAAGCTCGTCTGGCTAGCTACCGCCATGTTATCTAAGTCTTGCCGCCAAGCATCAATGTTAACAGCATTGATGTGATCCCGCTTAAAGATAAGATAGCCAGTTTACTATGCGTTGAGGAATCTTTGTAAGCCCGCTTCCATCTTCGGCATCATCGTCACTTACAATCAGGTGAAAATATGTCAAGGGCTCACCAATCTATATAAATATTATAAAACTGTAACGGGGTCGTAAATGAAATATTTTTGAAAAATAATAACTGTGGTGGAAATTACTAACGATATAGAGGCGAAAACTACAACTTCTGGAATTTTTGTGTCTGACTATCTGTCTGTCTGTATTTTCGCGCATCACGCAAAAACTACCAGGCCGATTTTGATGAAGTTGTGTATGGTGATTCCTTATAGCCTGGGTTAACATATAGGATATTTTTTATCTAGGAAAATTCTAGAGTTCCCGTGGGAAAATTCAAAACCTCCACGCGGATGAAGTCGCGGGCACAGGTAGTTGTGATTGAAAAAAAGGAAACTCTTAAAAATTTCAGCTCTCTGTATTTGGGTTGGGCGTCATTAACAGAGTGAATGATAACTTTTTGTGTAAGAATCGTTAACTTCATAATCTATTTCAACATTATACTTCACTATACAAGAAACTCAATGTCAAAGAGTATTTCAACTTTTCTCTGAAACATCGATCAGCTGACTGACCGATTTTGTGCATTTTGTATTGAGCGGCGAGTGTCGATATTTTTGATGTGTAACATCTTTGCTCTCGCTTTCCTGCAATTTGTGGGAGTGATTTCGTGAAATGGGACGGAAATGTGTCCCATGTGTAACAGGAAGTCGCGTTTTTTCAGGCTTTAAAAGCGCGGAAAAGGCAAAGGTATC
The DNA here is from genome assembly GCA_947284805.1 of Coleophora flavipennella. Lineage (NCBI taxonomy): Eukaryota > Metazoa > Arthropoda > Insecta > Lepidoptera > Coleophoridae > Coleophora > Coleophora flavipennella. The sequence continues at coordinate 3,263,948 of OX369260.1, forward strand.
TATGACCATACAGCCTAGTCTGCCGTATCTTTGCCGTCCTTTTATAAAGTATTTTGTCACATGTTACACATCATATGCGAGTACTGTAGGTCTCGCTTGAATTTTTTATTTACCCAACTACCATAGAAGGAGGTTTATGTTTTTCGAGTGTATGTATGTATGTAGATTCTATGGTCCCTACTACAGCCTGAACGGCTTGAAGGATTTCAACGTATTAGGTGTCGGTCGTTAGATTCGTGTTGATCCCGTGAGTGACATGGGATACATTTTTACTCGTCGTGCCAAAAAGAGGGGTTTTGTTTTTTTCATTCATATCAGCTCATATACGTCCCCACCGAGGGGCTCGAGCCTACCCTGAATTAGGGCGATCGGGCCTTAGTCGACCACGCGGGCCCAGTGCGGGTTGGTCGACTTCACACACAACCTTCGAGTTTCTTCGCTGGTGTGTGCAGGTTTCCTCACGATGTTTTCCTTCACCGTTTTTTTTTTACGCAGTTGTTAAAATGAAATAAAAATATGCAATTGTGCATTAAAAAAATATATATATGAGTATTGCTACACCTATTTCGGTATAAAATGAGTTTTTTTTATTAAAAATTTGTGTACGTTTGGCTGCACCTCACCTGATGGTAAGGGCCGATGCACCCGAGGATGTAACACGCAAGCTCAAATAGTGACTATTCACTCTCGTCTTGAAGATCGTATTGATACACCTGTACCAACCCGCACTGGGCCCGCGTGGTCGACTAAGGAGCGATCGCCCTATTTCAGGGTGGACTAGAGCCCTTCGGTGGGGATTTATATGAGCTGATTTTAATGACACCTAATATAATAAACGCGAAAGTTTGTAAGAATGTATGGATATATGTTTGTAACTCTTTCACGCAAAAACTAATGAACAGATCTAGCTGAAATTGGTAGGTAGAATGATTAGGACCTGGGATTAACACATAGGCTTCTTTTTTCCACGCTCGCGAGCCGCTTGCGGCTTGCGCACTGCGCACCCTCGAAAAGTCATAGAAACATTGTCTGCGCGGGTGAAGCCGCGGGAAACAGCTAGTTTGTAATATTCCACTGTATATGTTTAATTGCAGGTGCTGTTGGCGACCAAAAAAGATGGAGTGAACGTTACCGGCTACACGGCGTGGTCGCTGATAGACAACTTCGAGTGGCTGGATGGCTATGCGTTAGTATTTTTGTTTCCAAGTATTACCCACGCCGTTAAGGCAGTTAAGTTTACAAGTGGCGACCGTGCACTGGAAGACGTAGCGGAGGAAGGCTTCCCACTCGATGGACCGATGAACTGGTTAAGGTAATCTGCTGGATGTGGGCAGCGCAGGACCTGTTGTTCTGGAAATCCTTAGGGGAGGCCTTTGTCAGCAGTGGACTCCTTTCAGTTGATGAAATAACCTACTTACTGTTGATCCTTTTCTGATGATAACTGCCAAAGATATATAACCGATACTTTCTACGTTAAATTAAATTGAATTGAAAATAGGTACTGAAGAAGAAAAGGAGAGAACAACAATTTCTCAACGAGTTTACAAACTATCTGTCTCGTCTCTGTTGCCTGAATTGAACATGATAACGGATTACGAAACCAAATAACAAAAAATCCAGAAATCCCAAATAAAATAGCGACGGGCACTTTTTATTATCATACGATAATTACTTCTCATTTATGTAAATAATAATTAAAACTGAAAATAATATCTATCTATCTATACGACCGATTTGGGTCATGGCGACCACTTCGACTCCTAGTCGGTTTGCCGCGCGTGCGCTCGAAGATGGTTTATGTAGCCAATCTTCGCAGCGAAACTCCTCGCGCACTGAGGGCATTTAAGTATGCCACCCTCGTAATTGTACGAAATGGTCGCAGGTGGTCGGGCCTTTAACTGGTCGCGTTTGGTATCAAGGTCAGCTTTACAAGTAACTATTTAGTAATCTGTGGCTTTACGCTGATCCTCGAACTCGCGCACTTGCCTATTCACAATAATAATTACACTAATTATAATACCTTAATTACCTAAAAAAGCGTCGGTGGCTCAACCGGTAACGACTCGGTCCCCATAACCAGAGGTGCCCGGTTCAAATCTGGACGGCCAATGTACCAATGAGTTTTTCGAAACTTACGTACATATATTCACCGATTGCTTTAACGCTGAAGGAAATCATCGTGAGGAAACCTGCACACACCTGCGAAGAAATTCGAAGGTTGTGTGTGAAGTCGACCAACCCGCACTGGGCCCACGTGGTCGACTAAGGCCCAATCGACCTAATTCAGGGTAGGCTCGAGCCCCTCGGTGGGGACGTTTATATGAGCTGATGTGATGAATTACCTAAAATAAAATACCTAAAATTAAAAACAAAAAATATCTGAAATGAAACACCTAAAATAAAACACCTTAAATACCCAAAACAACCCGTCCCTCGTCATCCTTGGTGCAAAGATTTCCCTTACACTAGCTGGTATTTTATGAATATATTTGTGAGTATTTATATATTTACTAGCTTTTGCCCGCGACTTCGCCCGTGTGGACATCGTTTTTATGACTGTCTTAGAGGGTGCGCGGTGCGCGAGCCGCTTGCGTGGACATGAGTTTTCTCCAGATCCCTCGGGAACTATGTATGGATGCTAATTAGTAAATCATGTCATTTCCCACCCCCTCAACCATCTCTGTGCAAAAAATCACATAATCCATTGTTTCGTTGCGATGTTAAAGACATTGACCAAAAAAGAGTATATTTTCAGTTCCCACAGGAACTGCATCGGGCTTTGCTATTTTCTCGTTATAAAAAATAGCCTATGTCCTTCCCAGTGACACAGGCTACCTGCTTGCCAAATTTCATTAAGATTGGTCAAAGCGTTGAAGCGTGAAAAGGTAACAAACAAACACATTTTCACATTTATAATACTAGTAAGGATGATTGTTTATTTCTTAATCACAGGGCTAAGTTCGGACTGTACGAGGTGGACTTCACTACACCACAGCGCACTCGCACTCCGCGTGCATCAGCCAAGTTCTACAAACAAGTCATCAAGGCACACTCCTTGGATTTGTCCGCAAAATATACGGAAGAACTATACCTGTGGTTTTATTATTTTTCAATACAGTTGCTTGAAAAGTGGTCCCTTACATGCCACTCAAGTTGATTTTACCGCACACGTGCTTTTACTTATCACTTTTTAAGCTATTTCATAGCTTTTATCGCGGGCTTTGAGCGCGGCGACCGAATCAAAAAATTCCGTAACGAAAAAACCTAACACTACCGCGTTCTAAAAAAACTTACAGTGCCATCTATTAGCAATTTGCGGTACTAAAAGGACAGTCAATTTTACTGGTTAGCGTAACGTAAAGTTACCGCGTTCTAAAAAAACTTACAGTGCCATCTATTAGCGATTTGTGGTACTAAAAGGACTTGTCAATTTTACTGGTGTAACTTTATTAGTGTTAAAAGTTGATAAAACATGCTATGCAATAGCTTTACCGCGGCAGTCCCCGAGTGCCACACGTTTTTTTTTTCTAGACCACATTCTAATCTCTGGCTGTCAATATTTTCAGTCTTTACAATAGGCATAACTTCACTAGCTTGCTTAATTTCAAGTTCAATTTCGCATGCATTCCACTTGTACGCCAGTAATAATAGGTCATCTTTGCCTGTTGGTTGTGAATTTTTCATAGCAACCACACAACTAAATTGAATTTGATGTTGAAATTGAACAGGTGTAGTGAGACGTATGTCCGAGCGAGAGGGATAACGATATACTGTCTGTTGTTATAGTCGTCCTTCTCACACTAGGAAACTCATGCATGCGCTGCGTGGTACACAAGTAATTTCTGTTTATCGTTTCATTTAAACTCAATTCATTTACAGAGGTACATGTTTGTTTGTGAAAAGTGATTTTCAATGCAATTTATGATTTTACCTATTTTCTCACAACCGTATTGAAAAACGTAGCATGATACATGGGTATAAAAGGTAAATGACATACTCGTGACGATGGTAAACCCTCGCTTACGGCTCTGGCTAATAAAGTCACTCGTGTGATAATTACCTTTTTACCACCCTTTTATCATAAATAACTATTAAGATTCTAGAAAGTTCTCGAGTGGCGACCACGCACCGGAAAGCGTAGTGTAGGCAGGCCTCCCACTCGGTGGATCGATGACCTGGTGAAGGTCGCGGGAAGCCGCTGGATGCGGGCAGCGCAGAACCGGTCGTCGTGGAGATCCTTGGAGGAGGTCTATGTCCAGCAGTGGACTTCCTCCGGCTGATATGATGATGAAGAATAAAACAATTAGTGCGATTCGAACTTGGCCCCCTTTTGGGGAAAGTTGGCCTACTTTCCCGCGATGTTATCTTCCACTGAACGCGTTCTTGGGTCAAGTGGACTACCCGATGCAAACTGACCCCTACTTTGCTCGTCATGTTGGCATCTAATTATCTCGCTGGTATTCTTTCTCTTGCTTTAACACTTAACAAACATTCCGTGAAAACACAGTTGGGTCTAGAGGACTACCCGGTGCAAACTGACCTCTACTTTCCTCGTCATGTTGGCATCTGAACTTATCTGGTATTCTTTCTATTGCTTTAACACTTAACAAACATTCCGTGAAAACACAGTTGGGTCTAGAGGACTACCCGGTGCAAACTGACCCCTACTTTGCTCGTCATGTTGGCATCTGAATTTATCTGGTATTCTTTCTCTTACTTTAACACTTAACAAACATTCCGTGAAAACACAGTTGGGTCTAGAGGACTACCCGGTGCAAATTGACCCCTACTTTCCTCGTCATGTTGGCATCTGAATTTATCTGGTATTCTTTCACTTACTTTAACACTTAACAAACATTCCGTGAAAACACAGTTGGGTCTAGAGGACTACCCGGTGCAAACTGACCCCTACTTTGCTCGTCATGTTGGCATCTGAATTTCTCTGGTATTCTTTTTCTTGCAAAAACATTCCGTGAAAACACAGTTTATCATCACCAGCCTAAGAATTCTCAAATACATTAACATAACACAAATAAGTGAAGCCATATTGCTACGTGGTAAATTTAGTTTGGAACTTTAAGGTGCATCTGTAGATTTTTTCTTTTACCTGCAAAGTTTTTAAAAGAAATATGTACCTATTTCTATTAAAAACTTCGAATTCTACAAAAATATTTCTCCTTGAGTTTCATTTTACTAGCTCATATATACGTCCCCACCAAAGGGGCTCGAGCCTACTCTGAATTAGAATTGAATTAGGGCGATCGGGGCCTTCGTCGACCACGCGGGCCCAGTGCGGGTTGGTTAACTTTAAACACAACCTTCGAGTTTCTTTGCAGATGTGTGCAGGTTTCTTTACGATGTTTTCCTTCACCGTAAGAGCGTCGGATAAACGAACATATGAGATCGAAATTGGAAAAAACATTGGTACGTGGCAGGACTCGAACCACGACCTCCCGGATAGGAGGTAGCGGCCCTGGCCGTTGCGCCACCGACGCTTACAAAAAATATATATTACTGTAATTGTCCTTGAGTGGTGACGGCGCACCGGAAGTTGTCGCTTTGGCAGGCCTACCACTCGATGGACTGACGACCTGTTCAAGAACGCGGGAGGCCACTGGCAGCACAGGACCATTCGTAGAGGAAATCCTTGGGGGAGGCCTTTGTCCAGCAGTGGACGTCATTTGGTTGATATGATTATGATGATGATGTACTCGTATATTTAAAAATATTAAACTGGGAGTCAATGTGAGTCAATATGACTTTATAAAGTGTTCGACTCCTCATTCGCAGTATGCAATATCCGCCTCTTTTGACTTGAGGTCAATATTGTAGGGCTGTGAAAAGATCTTTTATCATAACTTTCACGACGCCATCCGGGAGCCAAAGATCCCAATGATTTATCTGACAAAGGAAAGACCATTCGTGAGCGCAAGTCCAAAGAATTCTATTGACGGAGTCGCCTAAAGTTTAAGACTTGAGCGAGCGTATCCATGGCTTAACGGCTAGATCCGCTACCTCTTGTCCGGGAGTCGTCGTGGTTTGAATCCTGCCACGTACCAATGTGTTTTCGAATTTTTATTATTTTCATATGTACATGTATGCGACGCTCTTACGGTAAAGGAAAACATCTTGAGGAAACCTGCACACGCCTGAGAAGAAACTCGAAGGTTGTGTGTGAAGTCGACCAATCCGCACTGGGCCCGCATGGTCAACTAAGGCCAAATAGCCCTGATTCAGGGTAGGATCGAGCCCCTCGGTAGGGACGTAATAGGAGCTTATATGAATGAATTAAAATTTATTTTAACCTCGACGATGCTAAATCCACAAAAGCTTACCGAAGCGATGTGAAGCAAAGCGGTGCGAAGCGTAAAAGTGTGGGGTGATCGTTGCCGCTGAGATTTAGCCATACAACAAAACACAAGAGCTGTGTATAACTAAAATAACTCTACTTTAATGACAATGGTAGGTAGCTTATCCATCATTAGGATGAGAAAGAATAGTAGGTTTTTTTTTAAAGCTCATAATTGACAAGCCCTTCACATCATCTCACCTGATGATAAGTGACGAGGATTCCGTAGATGTAAGCGGGCTCACCAAGATTTCCCAACGCAATGGGGATCTGGCTATTTTATCTTCAAGTCAGAACACTGATGTTTGGCGGCAAGACTGAGTCAATGCTGTTAACACTGATGTTTTGGCGGCAAGACTTAGATAAGATGGTGATAGCTAGCCAAACGGGCTTTGAAAATGCCCTACCACCAACCAAACCGAGTCTTACAAAGTTGACCCCGTCGGGAATCGAACCCGCGACCTCCTGGTGCGAAGCGAATGTACTAACTATTACGCTACGGATGCGGTTTAAATAGCATACTTCTAGCAAAGTATAATGTATTAGTACTAACATACAGTATGGACACTCCCTGACGCTATCTAGATTGGGACCTCACCCTCTCGTCACCCATATTGGTGGTAGTTTGGTACTGGAATTTATGGAATTTCACCGTGATTTTTTTTGCTCCGTCGTTTGTTTTTAGGAATGTCATTTCTTGCCCGTTGTATGAAGTGTCCGGGGCGTGCTTCTAGGTAGATAATACATAATATGACAGTTTTCTTCCTGTTCACGCCATATCGTTCAGCACCTCGCTAGTCTCTCAGAAACGTCCAGCGATGCCGGCAATATCAATTTCTAATACCTAAACCCGCTATCGCTTGTGGCTTGAAGAGCGACAAATCTTACAGGGTTTAATAGTGGAGCTTCGGGTGCCGAATCTGAAACCGCTTTTTACGACATGGGCACCAACCACTGAGACTGAGATGTGCCGCAGGGGCGGAATTGGATAGTTCTTGGGTAGGTACCTACATTTTTTTTAAAACAAAGTTTTGCCAAAAAGCGGTAACCCGATAATTTACAAGGTAAAAATAGTAGATTGTTAATCAAGGGAAGAAAGTGACCCATTTCACTTGAGATATTTCTGGCGCTCTGTCGAAGTGATAGCGCCAATAGTTCGAAGGTGAAAAGGGTCACTTCACCCGAGTTAAACACTCTACTTTTCATTTCGACTGTGACGAAATGTATAATTTATATTATATAAAATTTTAATTAGATATCAATCAATTTAGCTATATCCAACCTCCAACCCTTTCGGAATGGCCGCTTGCCACGGCCGACTAGATTGTACTTAATCGAGTTGGTCACGACGTGCATCAATGTGGCCATGCCAAAACTTGAAAAACAAAGTGTCATGTTATCATGGCATTATGGCGCGCAGCAGAATAGAGGAATGATTTTAAACTTTATTCTTCTGCAATTGTGAAAAAAATAGACCAACTGTAAAATTATTTTATATCAGCCTATAGATTCTAATAAACACGTCGTTTAATGTGAGTTTAGATATATAAAAGCCTCTTATTTTAATGTAATTTAATAATATGACGTAACTCAATTATTTTTGACTCCGTGGCTGGCCATTAAAGAAAAATTACAAGTCTAAAAAATAAAAAAATAAGTGTGTGTATGTATGTGAGCCGCGTGTCTATCCAGTGCTCTAGCGCCCAATCTGCTGAACAGATTTGGGTGAAGTTTTGGCTATCGCAATATTATTTTTATATCTTTAGCAATTTTTTTTTAAAACACATTTTTTTTCTCAAAAACGGCTCTAAGGATTTTAATACAACTTATGTGTAACTAAAACTTTATACTGCGATGTTCATTATTCGAAATAAGGTACTTCCCATACAAATCTAGCTCCTTTGTTATTTTTCTAAAAATGGCTCTGATTATTTTGTATTGAAACCACTAAAACTAAAAAAAATTGAATAAGGTAAGTACCTGCCATACAAACCTAGATTATGTGCATTTTTTTTATCAAGTCTGATACATCTCTCTTCTTTGCGTATGCGTGTTTATACGCTGATTTATGTATGCCAGAGTGAAGGCTACGCGACGAAGTATGTACAGAATGGCTATACAATTTATTATTTTACCTACGCACTTATTCCAGTATCGACAGGATAAAGATAGGGTCTGTAGAGCTCCATCAGCCAGGGTGGAATACATCCCTATTGGAATTCCAAGATGGTGCACACCAGAATGGCATCACTATTATTATAGCTTGTGCACACAGGACGTATCCTCCAATACAATAAATTAAGATTTTTTAGGGAGTATTATGATTATTTCGGACTTGTCCTGAATTCGGCCCTGTAGTCACAGACCGCCGCGTTATCGGTCTGATCGCTTCTACGAAAAGATTTTTATTCGTCAAAAATAAAAGGCCTTTTGATTGGGTTTTACTATTTTCCGTTTAATGGGTCGGAATCTGTCAAAACAAATTTTTCGAACAGTTTTGTCGTTATTATTAATTAAATGACCACTAAAATCCTACTTGGACTTTATTCAAACGGGGCATGGTGCGTGAGCCGCAAGCAGCTCGCGAGGGTTCCTTTTTTACCTTTTTTAGGGTTCCGTACCCAAAGGGTAAAAACGGGACCCAGTGCGGGTTGGTCGAATTCACACACAACCTGCGAGCTTATTATGTTTCCTCACGATGTTTTCCTTCACCGTAAGAGCGTCGGTGGCTCAACCGGTAACGACTCGGTCCATCTAACCAGAGGTACCGGGTTCAAATCTGGACGGCCAATGTACCAATGAGTTTTTCAAAAACTTACGTACATATACTTACCGATTGCTTTAACGGTGAAGGAGCACGCCTGCGAAGAAACTCGAAGGTTGTGTGTGAAGTCGACCAACCCGCACTGGGCCCGCGTGGTCGACTAAGGCCTAATCGCCCTGATTCAGGGTAGGCTCGAGCCCCTCGGTGGGGACGTACATGAGCTGATATAATAATAAGAGCGTCGGATAAACGTACATATGAAATCTAAATTTGAAATCACATTGGTACGTGACAGGATTTGAACCACCACCTCCCGGACAGGAGGTGGCGTACCTAGCCGTTACGCCACCGACGCTAAGAGTCCATCATCATCATATCAGCCAAAAGACGCCGACTGCTGGACATAGGCCTTCCCCAAGGATTTCCACGACGACCGGTCCTGCGCTGTCCGTATCCAGTGGCTTTCCGCGACCTTCACCAGATCGTCGGTCCACCGTGTTGAAGGCCTTAGGAGGCGTTAGGATTGCCTTCTTTTAAAGAATTATTAATCAGAATATTGTGAACTAAAGAAGTTTCCGATAAACCTTGGCAAGGTAAAAATAACAACTACGCAACGAACTAAAATTTTTAATAATAATAAAAAAAGGTAGATATTTAATACAATATAGAACAACTCACCAAAGTTTCAGCTTAATCAGTCATACGGTGTTGGAGCCTATAAATCTCAAATATTATAGGGTGTTTAAAAATCAAAAGTGAAATAGTAAGGGGTTAGTCAGTATCAAGTAAAGAATACAGAAAAAACATTTTAAAAAATCTATCTTATCTATTTTATATAAATTTGCTTTTGTTACAAACTGAGAAATTACAAAGACGGACAGAAAGACAAAATAATAATATGTGGATATATGATCTCATATCGAGTTTTAGACAGCTGGTGTTCATTATACGAGATTTGCGGTTTATCTAAAATATCCGGTGGAGTTATATCACTATTTTAATAAAGAAAGTCTCCGGTGGAGTTATATAAAGAAAGTTCTCGAGTGGCGACCGCGCCTTGGGAGCGATGCGACGATCATGTGAAGGTGGCGGGAAGCCGCTGGATGCGGGCAGCGCAGGACCGGACGCCTGGGGAAGGCCTTTGTCCAGCAGTGGACGTCTTTCGGATGATATGTTGATTATACATTCATTTGATCTCCTATCGTGTGGCACAATTGACCGTGATATCCAAGGGATAGACGGTGGTTGCCTAGTGTTGCACTCAGCATCACCCGCGGTCACGTGTAGGGCATTTAGATTTACACCTACGGACGTGTGCAACGTGACCTTCATACACATCTGGAATGGACACATGTGCAGGTTTCCTCACGATGTTTTCTTTCTACGTTGAAGTAATCAGCAAGTATATTTACGTAAGTTACGAAAAACTCATTGGTACATTGGCCGTCCGCATTTGAACTCGGGACCTCTGGTTAAGAGGACCGGGTCGTTGTCGGTTAAGCCACCGACGCTTTTGATGATACATTAAAAAAAACTTAATGCAGTTGTATGAAAATGGTGCCTTATTTATTCGTGTAATTTATATTATACAATTTATTTTTGTTTTGTAAGAAGGGTGTGTTATCAGTTTGAAGCTTATGTCTGTCTATCTATGTGTCTATACATGTCATCGCAGTTACTAAACGGGTGGACCGATTAAAGGCCTTAATATGGGTCAAATGACAATACTAAATTCAAATTATTGAAAGACTGTGTAAAGCTATTATCCTGGAAAAAATATATATATTGAACGTAATAAAACATCGTTAATTTTAAAAATATTACCACTTTTGAAGTGAAAAATATACTGTAGACCCTGTTTTTAGATAAAAACTGTGCCCTGATGATGCACTTGTTTATAGAATACAAGCAGAACAGTGGCTTCCTGCGACATTCACCAGGTCGTCGGTCCAAGTCCACCGAGTGGGAGACCTGCCTATGCTACGTGTTTTAGTGCGCGGTCACCAATCGAGAAATTTATTGCCCCAACGGCCATCTGTTTTACGAGCTATGTGCCCTGCCCACTGCCACTTCAGTTTAGTGATTCTGTGAGCTACGTCGGTTACTTTTGTTCTCCTGCGGATCTCCTCGTTTCTGATTCGATCACGCAGAGAAACTCCGAGCATAGCACGCTCCATTGCCCTTTGGGTGACAAGGCCAATAGTAAGACCATGTCTCAGTTCCGTAAGTCATCACTTAAATTTACTGTCCCAATGGCCATCTGTTCTACGAGCTATGTGCCCACTGCCACTTAATTTTAGCTTTGCACAGTACACTAATCAAATAAAAAAGCTTAGCTTAATCGACAGAAAATAAGTCCCTTACGTCCATTAACAAGCCAAATGGGACAAAAAAAAATTCAATTGAAAGCGTTCGTCTCAGCCCGAAGGATGACAAGGGCGGAGGTTTAAATTGCGAAAGTTTCAAACGTAGAACTAATTTCAATTCCGACCGTTTCGGGTGAGCGTTCAAAAACGTTTAGTAGGTAACATCTTTTTGTAATTGTATTAGATATGTGTAAACATCTATAGTTGCAGAATAGAGAGAATTTAAAAAATTTCAACACATCCGAAATGTATTTTTTTTTCTCGAGTTAAATAGAAACCTACCTACCTATTTTTTTGTAAATTCCTTCCTAGGTATTTTGTTTTTCGCAGCTTTAAAATAACTAATAAATAATAAACTCTGCGATGTAAAACTTTAAATTAAATAAATTATGGCGGACTCCTTAATCGCGAAAATTTACATCAAGTTTCGTGAATTTTTTTAGTAAAATATTTGCATAAAAACAATCATTTCCTAGGTATTTTGTTTTTCGGAGCTTTAAAATAACTAATAAATAATAAATTCTGCGATGTAAAACTTTAAATTAAATAAATTGTGGCGGACTCCGTAATCGCGCCACTGGAGCTTAAACAGTAAGTACTTTTTGATGTCGATAATTTATATCAATATCTAGTTTCACTTTGTGATTTTGTTGAGCCAAATTTTCTGTTTTACGGATAGTCAGCAAATTTTTTCATTTCATTTGATTTGCTAGTTAAATTAGCTTTATTTTGATACGTTTATATATATATATATATATATATATATAAACATATATATATATATATATATAGTAGTAAAATGTATATAGTTTATGTATATAGTTTTTATGCACCTTGTAAATAGTAACTCGGCGTTTCTTTATCTTTCGCACCGGACCTACTGCTAAACTAAACTAACCGGTAAAATAAAAAAATGAGCGAGCCTTACCTACAGTAGTCGCATATGATGTGTAACATCTGAAATGTCACCTGAACACCTCCACCTTTCCGAACGTACCCCCGGATTCGGAACGAGCCAAATGGGGGCTCATTTTGGAGAAAAAAAAGAGAAGAAAAGACGACGTTTTAACCCCCGAAGAGAAAACTTTTATTTACAAATTGCTCACTGAGCGTTCGGGCGTAACGATGGTTAACTGTGAGCTTTTGTTTTGAATGTAACGACATTATAGAAAGCGAGTTCTAATGTAGAGACCGCGTTTATGCAATTGCCCTCCTAAACGGATTTCTTCTGCTAGGTGGAGGTTGTTGGCGACACTTGGAGCGTAAGACCCACAGATTTGGACAGAAGGATCCGCCCGTCTCAATATTTTACTTAGATTTTCTTCATACAAGCAAAAAGTAGCGCCATCTGACATATTTCGTACGAACTAGCGTGGGCGAGAGTTGACGTTAGTGCTTAAAAATCCGTTTATTTATTTGTTTACAAAAAAAATAAAATGCAAGGTTACTAAACGATGATTATTTTTATTTTTACCCTTTCATTCATGATTTTTACAGCCTCTAAAACACAATAAGTCAGTTTTATGTGGAATATCATTCAACCGCACTCTACAATCTTCCGCGGACGAATGAGTCATCAAATCACACTTTTGTGGGGACATGCAGCTGATATAAATACCATATTGGTTCAGCAGAAAAGAGCGGTTCACGCAATTTATGGAATACGTTCTCGTGAGTCGCTCCGAGATAAGTTCAAAGATATTAATATAATGACTTTCCCGTGTCAGTACATTTATGAAAATATAATGTATGTACGTAAAAATCTGCATCTCTTTTCACTGAATAGTGACAGGCACAGTCGAAATCTTCGGAATAGGAATAAACTTAACTTATACCAGACTTAGCAAAATCAATAAATCCTTTGTGGGACAATGCTTACTCATGTATAACAAATTACCCGATGATGGGTTAAATTTGTCAGAAGAACAGTTTAAAAATTGTATCAAAAGAACTCTTCGTAGAAAAGGTTATTATAAGACATCCGAATATTTAAATGACAAAAACGTATGGGTAGACAGTGTTTCTTCTATAAACACTACTTATCATGTTTAATAGTAATAAAATGATGATCAACCTAAGAATTGATGTGGAAGCGATGAGACATTACAAGTCTAGTACTTCTTATAATCAATATTTTTATCTTAGCATTGACATGAGTGGTGCATGCTCGCTTAAATGTTCGTGCGGATAGTGGCGCATCGGGAGCCGGGTCGTTCCCTTCCCTCTAATATGGTTGAGAGGAGCGATGGCTGACTCTCGCGTTATACTCGTGACCGGGTGATGTCCGTGTGAACTGGCCCACTCTTGTTAAATGCATTCAATGATTTTTTTATGTATAACTTTTCGTGTCATATTGTTTTCATGTTCTAATGACATAATCTATCTACATATAATCAATGATTTAATTTTGACGTTATTAACTTATTATAATTATTGTTAATTTCTTGATTCTTCACAAATGACATTGTTATTATTATTTTATGTCTATCAGAAAGAGTGTAATTTGCACCTATTTTGGATAAATATATTGAATTGAATTGAATTGTATTATTAATACCTGGCTGGTTATAATAAAATTAAAAAGGAATTTTTTTTCTATTTTAGTATAACAAAAAAAATACCTCCATATTTCAATGGTTATTTCTGTTTACGATAATGAGTGAAAATAACCAAAAAACTATGTATATTTTGATACTTTTATAAAGAAAAATTAAAAAATGCAACACAGGCCGCGAATTTAATGAGTGCTATTTTATGGGCCTAATGAAGTATCAGTCAGTAACACAAACTTGGTTCAAGCGTTTCCAGTCTGGAAATTTTAACGTTAACAACTTTTCCCCGACCCAATTAATCGTTCCTTTCCTTCTAATATGGTTGATGGGAGCGTGGCTGACTCTCGCGTTATACTAGTGACCGGGTTCTATCCGTGTGAACTGGCCTACTCTTGTCAAAGGCAATTCAATGATTTTAATGTATTCCTTCTCGTGTAATATTGTTTTCATGTTCTAATAACATAATTTGTTTTATATCAAGGATTTGCTTTTGACGTTATTAACTAATGATTGTTTATTTCTTTATTTTTCACAAATGACATTACGTAATTACTATTTTATGATTTTCAGAAAGAGTGCGATTTGCACCTATTTTGAATAAATATCTTGAATATTGAAAAAGAACTTTCACCAAACATTAAGTGAGCATCTAAAAAAATGGGCTGTGTAATAAACCAATAAAATCCACTATGTTGTTTCTTTTTAAATTTTATATATCCTGTGACACGCGGAGTGATGATTCGAATCCAAAGACACCACATTTGTGAAAATCGGTTAAGTCGTTTATGAAATACGAGGGTACATATAAACATACATACACACATTCATACAAACACAGACTGTAAAAACATAACCCTCCCTTAATGTCTTAAATCTTGAATCTAATAAAACAAAACCTACATTTTCTCTTCGTCCCGTCCGTCACCATCCCAATAACCGGTGGCATCTGTTTTCCATATACAGGGTGATTCGCAAACGTGCCGAAATGAAATTGTCGGACGCGAGGCGACGAGACGCGACGTTCCACACCTGGCACGGAAACCGATTAAAATGATGAAGCGTTGTAACGCGGATTTGGCACAGCTTTTGTGCGGCTGGAAGCGTTCCTGCAATGCGCGCCAAAGTTCAAGCTGTTCTCAAAGGAGATTATTACGCTATTATAGTACCTGGTAGCGATATATTAATGAGGCTGACAAATTCAGAACGGCTTAAGCCTTTATTATCATTATGGCGCCAGACTCCTAAAAATCAGTGTTATTGCAGAATTATTCGAGTAAGAACGATTTTATATTGCGTTTCAAGAAGCTATAAATTAAGTACAATCTACGATTATTTAGAGTGCAGGATTCAAAAATTTCGAATCATATTTTATTTCTTACTTTGATGCTATTTTCAATAGGTTTTTTAGGCTTCCAACATACCTATATATACGTTCTACGCATTGAGGGTCATATTCTTGCACTCTTCACGTTAAACATATAGAAAAAAAAATTCCGACCATATTACTTAGCAAATCTTCTTTATTGATCTGATCTGGTTACTTTTTTGCTAAATGCTTCAGTTTTCTTATTTAAAGTGGTTTAATAAGTAAAAATTTTATGAATTCGACCACTGCTAAAACATTTTTTTTCTCTTATAAATAATTGTTAAGCGTAGTCACACTTAAACGACTGATATAAGAACTATTAATGAATCAAACAAAAAAAAACTGTTTTGAAAAAATCATTTAAAATACCATTGATCAAACATAAACTAAACGACAGTTTAAAGCAAGAAACGCGTAGCAATTTCTCTCAGTTCCGCTGAGACATTGCAGCGTTCGGACGCATGTTGTGTAGCTCGATATGATTTTACCTCTCACTCGCACGGTTGCTCCCTTTCCTTCTCGCAGATCTTATGACGAGGCCCGGCGTATTTTGAAAGTTGCTCTACTTGAATATTATTTTAATACATTATTGTTATGATCAAACAAGTAAAGGACTATGGATCGAAAAAAATATATCCCTGTGTTAGTAAAAAGAAAAGTAAATCAAGAGTTTTAATGATAAAAAAACCCGTATAAAGAGGTAAATTAAATACACACATATTATAATAACAACTGTACCTGTTGCCGAATGAGGACTATAAATGATTTTTGATTTCAATGTACCTATTTCATTACATTAATATTATAAATGTGATAGTTGGTAAGTTTGTGTTGTTTGTTTTCACGCTACAACTGTTAAACTGATTGCGTTGAAATTTGGCATTTCGCTAAATTAAATGGCAAAGAATAACAAATAATACTTTTTATACCAGAAAAATGCATAGGTAGTTCCAGAAAGACCTAGGAAAAACTTAAATTTCAGTTTGCAAGTCGCTTGCAGCTCATGGACCGTGCACCCTCGATTACAGTTATAAAAACTATATCCGAGCGGGCGATGTCGCGGAAAAAGGCTTAGTAGTGTGACGAAGTCAATCTTTTTGGTTTTTATTTTCAATCTGTTTTTATATCATCTTTTTTGTCTATTTTTGCTTTTTGTCATTTTGTTTGTATTTGAAGTTGTCATTTCCATACCATACTTGAACCATACTTGTTCTCAATTCGACTGTATGTTGTTGTTTTATTTTTATGTTTGTTACGCGATATCTCCGCCGATTGTGAACCGATTTTTAAAATTCTTTTTTCTTTCGAAAGAGTATACTCTCGAGGGGGTTATTATCACCAAGTTAGAATCTGATGATGGGATCCTAGGGAAATCGAGGGCAACCCTCACTCAAATTTTATAGGCATGTTTTACGTGTTTCATGTATTTCCTAAAACAATGAAAGGATTTGCGTCGATAGTCATCATCTCTTGTTGATAAGCTGATGAGGGAAGATACAACTCCTTAATGTTTAGGAGTTGGAGGATAATTATTCAAATATTTTACGTAGATACGTAGGCACGTATAGACCGATAGTTGTATATTCTTTCAGGTTATTCAGATTAGCTGATGATGGAAGATTTAACTCCTTAACTTTCATGGTGTTGAGATGATGATGGAAGCCACAGAAATCTGTTAATGAAACACATGCATTATGATTTGATGGTTCCTATTGGCGACTGGGTGATTGGGTTTAACGTTGTTAGATAGATAGCATTATCACAAAAAATAAATAAAGTAAAAGTTTAGAAAACTAAAAACCGACCGTGCGAGCGACGGCGCAGACGGAGGATGCGCCACCCGCCGCATTAGTACTAATATATATTATACTGTGGCAGTAGTCTATAAAAACTCCTTTCATCGTAAATCATAGCCCAAACCAAACGATTACTTACTGATTATGAATTTCTTCGTTTCTTAGAAACTCCATGCACATAAATACGTGGATGCTCAAAGATGCGAGTAAAAATCCTAAAATATATTCACTTGTCACTTCCCACAATGCTGTTGGAGGTATGAGGATAAATTACACACCGAGAAATTCTTATCAATAAAGATGTGACACCAATAACTGCAGTCAATCGTTTTATATTCAATAAACCTACAAGAAAATATATAAGAACTAGCTGTCCCGGCGAACTTCGTTCCACCTTACACTACACTGCCCTACACTACCTTACTCTACCCTACACTACACTACCCTACCCTACCCTACCCTACACTACACTACACTACCCTACCCTTCCCTACACTACACTACCCTACCCTACACTACGCTACCCTACCCTACCCTAACTACACTACACCTACACTACACTACCCTACCCTACCCTACACTACCCTACCCTACTCTAAAACCAATTATTTTTTTACTGATATTTTTTTTATAAATATCATATTTTATACTTATTATTCTATTCCCGACGAAGACAAATGCGAAAACACAAAAATCAAAAAAAATGATACAGCCGTTCTTGAGTTATAAATGGTGTAAATAACACGACTTTCTTTTATATATACTCGTATAGATATACAAGACGCAAAAACCGAACAAAAAAAATACACAAGACAGTATGTAGTAAAGTAAGGCAATCTTACTGCCGTAAGCCATCTATTTTAGGTACCTTGGTGGGTATTTTTTGTTGAATTTGTTTTACGAGTTCATGTTTTCACATACCCAAATTAGTAACTTATATATTTTGAAAAAAATACAATTAACAGTTAACTTTAAAAAGCTCTAATCATATCATAGAGCAAAAAGAACTAATCGCATACTCGTTTGCTAAAGTAGAGCAACCTTCATGTGCGTTGTTTAACGTCTAAATGCAGCGGGGGGAGCGCCACTTGCGAAGCCTCTGGTAAGACGAAAGCTAAGTGTCGCAAAGGAGACTGGCGCCTTAACCCTTCGCCTATAAGGTGACAAAAAGTAACGTGCCATACAAGATGTGGTCTAAATGACCCGAACATAACTGACTCCTGTTGGAATATAATTTAAAAAATACATTCAAAAATGCAATTTTATCAATTTAGAGGATAGTTAGAACGACATTAAAAAGCCAATTTTCACTTGCAATAAATGGTTTGTGTTAATTTTGCAGTGAAAAATGAGGCTCATGAGGCTCATTTAAACTGAAAAACTAAGCATAGACAAATCAGTCTTAAAACCTTGTTAAAATTTAAATAATGTTAGAAAAAACAGAAAATAATATTAAGTTTTAAAATAGTTACTAGTGTTAGGAACTTCCAGGTATATATATATATATATATTAAATATTTACAAAACAAATATGCGTCTCATTGACTCTAAATACGTCTATCACAGTCAAGCGCCCGCGCAGCACTGAATTAACCCAACAGGTCAACGTGGCAACGCCGCAAACCCAGCTACTTAAAATTACAGTCCTCGCCGTTACGTATATTTAAAAAAATAATCGTAGGGGTCTAAAAGACCCCACCTTGTATGCGAAGAGTTAAGAGAATCTAATTTGTAAATAAATGAAGTTAAGGAAAAGTAGGGGTAAAAGGCTATCTGGCTAGTGTCTTGCATAATTGTAGCGAGAACTAACGATCTTCTTATCTGAAGTCTATTTAATTTTGAGCATTGATTAAATTCCTCTCCGCTTAAATGTTTTTATCACAATGGATCGAAAACCTACAAAAATGTTCTTAAAAAGTTTAAAACTACAAAACGTTTTCAATCACTTATCCCACTGAATAAAATTTTCACTTTTTTGTGAATTACAAATTGAATGGGCATCCGTTGAAACCGGATATAAACACCTCCAATACATCCAATTAGTATTCGTATCCCGTTTGCTCGTCAAACCTCCCCCCGGTCTGGATGTTTTCAACATTCGGCTTTCAGTTCCAGAATTGAATACATCAACGGCCTTTCAGATTTAATCTTTCATCCCGAAGCACACCATGCCACTCGAAATTTTTCAACCGTCACTCTTATGGCCGTTTTGACAAATGTTTCTGGAACATCCTATATCTATGTGCGCTGCAAAATTATGATCGGTTCGATTGCCTTTTATTTTACAAGCTTTATTCAACTTGCAATGTATGTATGTTTGTTCAGGAATCTGGAATTCAGGAAGGTGAAATCTTGCAATTTAAATTTTACCTAATTCCCGGTTTCGGATTGAGCTGATATTTTGCATGCATATGTGTATCGCGTGAAAATGCAATAATAAAAGTTTGTACCTAAAAATTTTAAGGTTTTTGAAAATTATTTTTTATTTATTAAGATTTTATTTACTTTTTTTTGTATTTCGTGTGTAACTTTACAACCAAGACTTATTACGGCAAGTTGTAGATGGTATGATAAATATTTTTTTAATTTCACTGAAATGGAAAATACATATTGTTATAAAGTTTTTTTCGATTTTTTAGATCAATTACCCTCCAAGTGCCTACCGAAGTAAGGTGATGAAAATTGAAACACGGCGTGCAAACAATGATAAATACGCTAGTATATTCTAAGTCTATAATGTCAAAAGTATACATGTAAGTCAGTATCTTTCAAAAAAAGTATGTATGTAAGTCAGTATATTTCAAAAACTATGTATGTAAGTCAGTATCTTTCAAAATGTATGTATGTAAGTCAGTATCGTTCAAAAAAGTATGTATGTAAGTCAGTATCTTTCAAAAAAAGTATGTATGTAAGTCAGTATTTAAAAAAAAAGTATGGATGTAAATTAGTATCTTTGCGCCTAAAGGGCTTACGAATTGTGAATAAGAAAAAAAAGTCATAAGCTTTTTCATTTTATTTTATTTATTAGTAAAACTTAAGGCTAAATAACATTGTTATAGAGAACAGAATAGCAAGAGAATATAGCCATTACAAGTTAGTAACGCGGTAACGCTGTTATATAACCTTCTTCAGTCGGCCTATTTCATTTCATCTATTTGTTATATTACGCATGTGCTGGCATAAAACAATCCATGTGTCACAATTCGAATAAACTGTGACACATGGGATCCAAAATTCTTTCCACCATCCAACATATTTTTCCAAACCAAACTTGGAAACTTATTAAAATAATTATTTTTAACCTGCTGCTTTCTTGGCCTAATCGCCCTGATTTAGGGTAGGCTCGAGCCCCTCGGTGGGGACGTATATGAGCTGATATCATAACCTGCTGCTTTCTTTAAAGAACCATTGCGGGTAAGATGAAATTATGTTTGTTAATTGTGATTATAATTTAAGTGTGTTACGTTTTTTTTCAATTCTTTAGTTCTTTTTAGGTCTTCTATATCAACTTATTCACATATAATTAAATCTAGATATCTGTGAACACGTACCGTTATTTATTGTTACTCACGCCCTACCCATACCAGGCCTGTAGCACTTTTTCAGTAGTCAGAAGAGATAAGAGTTACGCCATGTTACGCGATAGAAAGAGAGGCAACTTGCAGGAGAATATAACTGTAGGTAATTATAGCGCTGAGCCTCCTGAATTTGCACTTTATTGTGTAGTAGCAAGAGTCGCCATTCATTCAAATGATTTTGCGGAGTTAACCTTCTTTAACGTAGGTATTACGTAGTCTTTATTCTTTGCCCTTACCTACCTACCGTACCTACCCGTCGTCATGTCACAAGTTTCCACCTATAGAACGTTAGTCCTACTAATATAAACGCGAAATTTCGTATATATAAGGTCTAACAAAATTAGCTGAAACTATTTTAACCGGTGCTTGCACCCATGAAACTGAACAACTTTCCCCATGGAACCCATAGTCAAATCTCAAAAAAAAATTTGAAATTCCCACACTAAGTTGGCTGATTAGCTGATCGAGTTAGTATGGGAGAGCCAATTTTCTTTTTGCGATTTGACTATGGGTTGCATGGGGAAAGTTGTTCAGTTTCATGGGTAGAAGCACCAGTTAAAATAGTTTCAGCTAATTTTGTTACACCTTATATATGGATGTTTGTTACTCTTTCACGCAAAAACTACTTAACGTATCTGGCTGAAATTTAGTAGGTAGACAGATTAGAACCTGGATTAACATATAGGCTACTGTTTTTCACGATCGCGAGCCGCTTACGGCTTGCGCACTGCGCACCCTCGGAGACAGTCATAGAAACTATGTTCACGCGAGCGAATCCGCTGGCAAAAGCTAGTGTAAGATATTATTGTTGTTATTAGAGATAAAATTTAAAAAAAATAATTATACGCTAGTATTCTAGCTAATATCAAAAATAAATGCCTTTTAATTGAAATTAAAAATTAAATTCCTCTTTATAGAATATGCTTAATGTAAATAAAAAAAAAAATATCTTTAGTCCATCACTCTTCATCTCCAAGAACGGAAACTCATTACTTTTAGGTACGACCAATTTACTTTAAAAAGCAAGTGTTTCGGTATGTTTGTGTATCATTACTGGGGGACTTGGCGTTTAATTAATAAGTCCCTGAAGTAGGCAAACAAGGGCAAAGCACTCATTATTACGAGAGATATTTCAAGAAACAAATACGGAATTTCTTTATTGCTATCCAGGGGTGGAGTCAGGTGCAAATACTACTTATATTAGATTCAAGATTCAAGATATTTATTCAAAATAGGTGCAAATTACACTCTTTCTGATAGTCATAAAATAATAAAAACATTATTTCATTTGTGAAAAATCAAGAAATAAACAATCATTAGTTAATAATGTCAAAATTCAATTCTTGATATAAACCAGATTATGTCATTAGAACATGAAAACAATATGACACGAAAAGTTATACATACAAATCATTGAATGTCATTGATCTGGGGGCACGGCAGTGCCCCCGCCAAGTCGAGAAAAAAAGCGACACGGCCGTACCATCCTTTTCTCGAAGCAGTTCAGGCCATTTTCGACCCCCCCACAACTTCGTTGTAGATAAACCTAGAAGCCTGAATTTTCTGTACCCAAGCAGGCATCATATAAGCACGGTATTTGAACCAGTACTTTAAGAATTATAACTAGTCAGTTTCCTAATTTGTCACTCACTGACTGACAGATCATCAAAATTCCAAGGCACTTCTAGCCGACATAGAAGATTCAAATTTAGAATACAATTAGTCTTTAGTGTATAAAGCAAGGAAAAACTCAAACATTTTGCAATTTCGGTTTAGTTTTCTAGTTACACAAACTACATAAATAACTTTGTAATCTCATATAAAATATATAGGATTACAAAGTTATTTATGCAGTCGCAGGACCGAACTCCTTGATTTACTAGTTTTTAAGGCGCAGTTCATGAATCAATGTAGTTTTCTACAAAAATAAATGAAATCCCACCAAAAACATCCTGTAAAAACTAGCCAAGTCTCGATTGAGCTGCTTGTTTTTCTATAAAAAGTAATGAAATCTCTAAGCAATGCCAAGCCTAGTCTAGGGTTCTTTACTGCGATTTCTTTATTATTATGGTTAGATTTTATGTGACTTGGCCGTTGACTTGGATGTCTCAAGGAGTAAATAATATGCATAAAGAATGTTCAACGGCAGGTCACATAAAATCTGACCATAATAATAAAGAAATCGCAGTAAAGAACCCTAGACTAGGCTTGGCTTTGCTTAGAGATTTTATTACTTTTTATAGAAAAACAAGCAGCTCAATCGAGACTTGGCTAGTTTTTACAGGATGTTTTTGGTGGGATACCTTTGACAAGAGTAGGCCAGTTCACACGGACAGCACCCGGTCACGAGTATAACGCGAGAGTCAGCCATTGCTCCCGTCAACCATATTAGAGGGAAAGGAACGAATCATAAATGTGAAAGTATGTATGTATGTTTGTTACACTTTCACGCAAAAATTACTGAACGTATCTGGCTGAAATTTGGTAGGTAGACAGATTACGACCTGCATTACCATAAAGGCTACTTTTGCCACGCTCGCGAGCCGCAAGCGCACTGCGCACCCTCGAAGACAGTCATAGAAAATATGTTCACGCGAGCAAAGCCGCTGGCAAAAGCTAGTCATTCTATACAATATTATAGTTTTAAAGCCTCGGAAAAAACAATCGCCTCTAGTTTTATAAAGAAAGATACTTTGGATTAGGCGAACAGCACAGCCTTTTACCCGACTGACCAAAAAGGAGGGAAATGTTTCTCAAGAAAAGTATGTATGTATGTAAGTCCATTTGTTTCCTCCTAAACGGCTTCATGGATTTTGGTGGGCGAGGTGTCGTTAGACTTGTCTTAATCCTAAGACTAACATTTGATAAATTTTTAGCCGACTGCTAAAAAGTAGGTGTAACGTTTTTTATGGAATCAGGTTTTTTTAAGTGACAACTTCTAAAGGCGCGTGTTGGGCACCTTACCAGGAATACTCGCAGGGTCAAAACTTATAAAACTGTAATTGAGATAGGAAAAACTATTGAACTCGCGACACTGTAATGTAACCTGTCGGTCACATACCAGGAACATTCACAGGTAATAAGTTTTCACTTCTGTCGGCACTAACGGAGTGGCTAGGTTTTTTTTATCAAATTTATTTTTATTTTTATAAAAAGCTAGTAACAATAATAATTCCCGTGGATGTCGTAAAGTGCGACTAAGAAAACAACCAGGCGATGGACAGCGGCATCCTTTCCAAGAACTGTGCCAATACATTACACACTTCGATCGCCAACCGGCCTGCCAAGCGTGGCGATTACGGCAAATCTTCCCAGTATGGGGGACGAGACGACGGAAGGAGAAGGAAGTTTAGGGTGTGGGTTTTCAAAAAACTCCGTTCGTGCTTACGTGATTTATAATGAAGATATAAGACCTAAAAAGTAAATACATTAGGATTAAAAAACCATATTACACACATTAAATTTATAATATAACAAAAAAAAACATAATTATTTCTGTTTCAATCAATTTAAACATAAATTTTATGGTTTATTTAGTAATAATCTTAAGAATAAAAATAGCAACATTGTATTATGTTACACTGACTGAATTGTAATATTTTGTTATGACAACCCTAAAAATCTCTTCTGTTTCGTCTTCATGGCGGTCAGTGCGCATATTTTATAGAAATTCAGTTTACTCCATAAATAAACTATTTTCATATAATATCTAAGTTCATCGTTTTGTCTCTAACATGAGTTTGTGGTCCTTCGAGCCGGATATAAACCAATTTCTTACCCGAGATGGGTCTAAGAGTAAAAAGAAAGTTTCAGTTAAAAAGATAGTATTTCAGGTTATTTTCTGTGTTTATTATTGTTTTAGTTTCAAATGGTAGTGAGAATATTGAAGAATGATTTTAATTTTCTAATGAAGCATCAGCGCATGCGTAAAAAAATAAATAGATGGAATGAAAAAAGATCGATTGAAAGAAGAACGCATAACAGCGTTACTTCTTTTATGTGATAAGATAACCAGTTCTCCATTGCATTGGGGAATCTTGGTAAGCCCGCTTCCATCTTCGGCATCATCGTCACTTACCATCAGGTGAGATGATGCCAAGGGCTTACCAATTGTAAATAAAAAAAAATGAAAAAAAATGAGGTGATGATATTCATCATCACACCAGCAGAGGCAGACTGATCATATTCGATTTTAGATGCCGTACTTAAATTTAAATAAGTTTGTGGCAACTAAAAATCTGTCTCGTGTTTGGGCGCTAAGTAATGTTTGTTTGTCTTGACTTATTAGAATCTTCCGGTGCGGTGTTTTAGTAAAAGAGCACGAGCTTTGCTAAAAGGTTTTTGTAATCAAGGAAATGTGACCTAAATGCGTGGAAAAAGGAGCTATGTCATGTATTCGTAGAAAGAAATCCCTTTCCTAGTTAGGACATGACACTTGTGTTGTATTTCTGAGTATATTTGTGTTTATTTCATTTACTTATTTACACTTATAGTACACCAAAAGCAACTTCGAAAAGCGGTCTTATTGCTAAAAGCAATATCTTCCTGACAATTGTTGTGTTGTAACTTGAATAAAATTAAATTTAAAACAAAAATACCTTTATTGCTAAGGGGATCAGTATCGATGTAACAATTCATCGCACTCAAAAACCCATCAAAAACTTTTCTCCAAATCTGGTCCTGCTTTTTATCAGGCTTGTTTCTCCTCGATCTCCAAGGGATAAGAAAGGTGAATTTATTAGAAGACATTTTTATACCTGAGCAATATTTACTTTATCCTCCATATTTTTATTTACACACTTCTATTAATGTTCTTCTTTATTGGTTGTTATAAGATGAGTCCTTTTCTAATCCCCGAGGCAAGGAATTGTTTAGAACAGTTGTCTCTTTCTTTTTCTCTACTTGTAATCATCATCATCATATCAGCTCATATACGTCCTCACCGAGGGGCTCGAGCCTACCCTGAATTAGGGCAATCGGGCCTTAGTCGACCACGCGGGCCCAGTGTTGGTTGGTCGACTTCACACACAACCTTCGAGTTTTTTCGCAGGCGTGTGTGTGCAGGTTTCCTCACGATGTTTTCCTTCGCCGTAAGAGCGTCGGATAAACGTACATATGAAATATAAATTCGTAAACACATTGGTACGTGGCAGGATTAGAACCACGACCTCCCGGACAGGAGGTAGCGGCCCTTGCCATTGCACCACCGACGCTCCTTTAACTGTAAAGAAAAAAACACTTTTGCACTTTTTCAATGTTTCTTCGTTTCATTTAAAAACTATAATTAATTTAAAAAATCTAACTGGCATATTAAAGTGTGTGTTTAGACTAATCGACTTGACAATTTGGAGGTACAAAGTCGGTCTGGTTTGCCTGTAGAATGCAAATCTCTGTTTTAAAAGAGGTTTCATTGGTATATATTTTTTCTGTTAATAAAGATTACTTATCGTGTTTCTGCAACTGACGAAATGAAGTCATTAAAATGAAGAATCAGGTTACAAAATATCACTCTCATATGTTTTTTTATTGCTGAGAAAAATCTAGATCTCTGCGATCAAAGTTTCCAATGCGTCGCCTTAATATTCACCGCCACCGTGGCGTACTGATTAGTCTATTCTCTTTACAACAGGACACTGAGGGTTCAATTTCCGGCTGGGTCCAACTTTGAACCACTTGAGTTGGTTGGTTGCATATTTTCTGAAGCCGTCTTGCAGTTTTCAACTGTTATCTCACTATATGCCTTACCACCAACCAAACCGAGTCTTATAAGTTGACCTAACCGGGAATCAAAACCGCGACCTCCTCGTGTGAAGCAAATAGACTAACCATTACTCCACGGAGGCGGTTAAATTTACCAACACATCATCACAACAGGTATTTTCGCGACGGAAATTTACAAAAGACTTTTGATGTCTACCTTTCCGCTCCTATAGTAAATTTATTCAGCTCCAGAAAAGTGAATATGTTATCTTCAGGAAATGTTTACGCTGCAAAATCACAGGCTTAAAAATCTTGAATGCATAAAAAGTGTCCACTAGTCTTTGTAAAGACTTTGTGACTAAAAACACACCCAATAAATAATGACAATGCATACAACAGTCGTGAAATGACATTTTTAAAAACAAATGATGACGGAGCAAAAAAAACCACCGCGAAATCCTATACGTTCGAGAACCAAACTATAACCAATCTCCAATAAATTTATCTTTATCTTTATATCAATCTGGGTGACGAGGGGGTGAGGTCAGAATCTAGAGAGCGGCAGGGAGTGTCCATACTGTATGTTAGTACTAATATACAGAGTGTCCCAAAAATTAACGATAATCCTGTAACTACGGATAGGTAATACCATAGCCTATTAATTCCATGCTAAAATTTAAGTTTTGTAAAAGTCTCACCAATTTCGAGATTTTAACATTACTTTTTTCTTATTTTGTATGAAAAACGCATTTGTTTAAATGCTTTGTGATTTTCCAGAAAAAAGTTATACTACAGCTGGACTGCCCAATAGGATGAAAAATCTTTATTTTATCAGTTTTTCAACAAACTAAATAGTTAAAAAAATACAAATTAGTTCCAACAAAAACCAATCATTGTTGGCAAAAGAGTGCCTCAAATCCCATACTAATTTTCAAGCAAAAATTTGAAAAAAACAAATGTTAAAATCTTGAAAATGGTGAGATTTTTACGTAAATTAAATTTTAGCATGTAATGGTATTATGTATCCGCAGTTACAGGATTATTCTTCATTTTTGGAACACCCTGTATATACTTTGCTAAAAGTGTCACTAAAAATCAGCAATCGCGCAAGATCTAGCCTGACAAACGGCATGTCGCAGACTCACAGAACAAAACGTGATTTTCCTTGCATGATCTGTCACTACACGAGTATCCACTGGAGTGTGGTATTGGAGAAATCGTTTCATATCACATATCACAAAGAGAAGCGAGCAAATTTCTTTAATATCAAAGTAAAATAAGGAATATTATATTACGATTCTGGTACTCATAAAATGTCCCTCCTAAGAGGGGATATTTTTCTTAGAAATCGCGTGGTTAATATATGATGGGGCAGTAAAGTTCTCCAGTGGCGACCGCGCACCGGAAAACGTAGCGTAGGCAAGCCTCCCCCACGCGGTGGACCGACGACCTGGTAAAGATCGCGGGAAGCCGATGGATGCGGGCAGCGCAGGTCCGGTCGTCGTGGAGATTCTTAGGGGAGGCATTTATCCAGCAGTGAACGATTTCCGGCTGTTATGATGATGATGATGATGATGATGATATGGTTAGATTTCCACATAAAACTGAACAATCAGATATAAAAGTGTTCCCTTTTTATTACAAGCTTTTATTCAGTTTCACCTGTCCCGATGTTTGTCGTCAAATCTTGCAAATTAAATTTGATTCACTTCCCGGTTACCGATTGAGCTGAAATTTTGCATACGTGTAAAAATCGCGTGACAATGCAATATTATGATGACATGGTGATGATCTGATGATGGGGTTGTTAAGTGGCCATAGGAACTTCGCAATGAAAGGACACCACTTCATCGAGTCTGGGCTCGTTTGATTCGCATTGATGAGTACTTTGATTGTAAAAAGCTTGAGCCTAAAAGCTTTTAGGTTTTTCGAAAGTTATTTAAAAGCTTTTTTTTAACTTTCAATGTATGTGTGTATGTATGTAAGTATGTTATTTTGTATCATCATTACAGCTCATATACGTCCCCACCGAGGGGCTCGAGCCTACCCTGAATCAGGGCGATTAGGCCTTAGTCGACCACGCGGGCCTAGTGCGGGTTGGGTTATTTTGTATACTTAGGTCAAATCTTACAAAACGATTTTAGGGCAACTTCCAGAAATCCGTTTGAGCTGAAATTTGGTATGAAGCCGTATTTGGTATGATAACAATAGATCCTATTATTTAATGATGAACTTTGGAGGTGGAATTAAGATCCCAGGATCGTCTTTCATTTTTCACTCCCGACGCAAAAAGAGGGGTGCTATAAGTTTGACGCCAATGTCTGTGTATGTGTGTTAGTCTGTCTGTGGCATCGTAGCTCTCGAAGGGATGAACCGATATTGATGCTGTTTTTTTTTTCAAAAGATTTGTAGGAAATACTGTGTTTGTCCTTTTTTGAATTTGCAAACGTGTACTTAAATACTCATTTGGGACACTAAGCATTTGGCTTTTTGAAGATAAAAACTCTTTTCAAATAAAAGCTAGTGCCCTAATTTTTTTTAAAGATTTTTTGAAAATCATTGTTTATGTTTTTGTATGTACGTTTGGGGTCCCAACTTACTGCCTTGGCAAGATAATGGAAAAGCTGCATCATTGTTTACAAGATAAGCTCGCGCTCGTTACGAACACGTCGTTCCTTATCATGACTAGGCCCTTTAAAGGTTCTTTATGGGAAATAAGAAAACGACGACAAAATTTACGAATAACCCGCAAATCTTCGTATAATAATAATAATAATAATAAAACATAATGCACACCTTACAAAAAGCCGCTATCCTAAATACCTGTCGTTTGGTGAGAAAGTTCCTGCAGTTTAACGAAATTAGCGATAACTAATATAATATCACTCACACCCTGTAATTACTTGGCATAGCCCGTAATTACAGGCTTAACCAGCAAAAAGCTGAGAAAAAAAAACTTACCTTAAAATAATAATAATAATAATAAGGGACAGGGATTGTACCGAGACTGCTCACTGACAATCTAATCAAACTAGGTTTGCCGGTGGCAGTCCGGGACAATCTTTTAAATTCAGTTATACTCCGCACGACGTCCATAGTGCGGAGACATCTAAACCTTTCATAAACCCACCCTTTTAATCTTGCCTCTTAGGCCGATTAAAAAGAAAAACCCTGAAAAGGAGATTAAAATAGTAAAAGAAATAATAATAAAATAAATCTTTATTCAAGCAACCACGGACCCACAAACAGAAAATTCAGTTCACGATATTCAATTCTATTCAATATATTTATTCAAAATAGGTGCAAATTACACTCTTTCTGATAGTCATAATTCATTTGTGAATAATCAAGAAATAAACAATCATTAATTAATAATGTCAAAATAAAAACCTTGATATAAACCAGATTATGTAATTAGAACATGAAAACAATATGACACGTAAAGTTATACATACAAATCATTGAATGCATTCAACAAGAGTAGGCCAGTTCACACGGACAGCACCCGGCCACGAGTAAAACGCGAGAGTCAGCCATCGCTCCCATCAATCATATTAGAGGGAAAAGAACGACCCGGCTCCAATAAAATTAAATAAATTCAATTCAATAAATGCAAAGCAAGTCATCAAAAATAATGTCAAAGTAAAACGTAAAGTCAGTCACAGATTACAATTAAAATAAACAAATATTCGATATATCAAATTTTTCTTTCAATGGTTTTCCTAGTGTAGGTACCAGCGTCGTAACCTTAAACGACTGGCCTATTGTAATGTACCCTTATTTTATTATTATCTTTACATTGGGAGGAGTATTTTGGAAGTATCTTTTACCCACTATTGAACTAACTATTATACAATAGTTTGTAATACCAACGACACATACTATAACCTCATTACTGTAACTATTACTAAGGCTAAGTTTGGATCATAGTAAAGAAATATTTATAATTATTATTAATTGTCAATATTTCATATTTTAAGCGTCGGTGGCTCAACCAGTAACATCTCGGTTCACAGTACCAGAGGTACCGGGTTCAAATCTTGGACGGCCAATGTACCAATGAGTTTTTCAAAACTTACGTACATACTTACCGATTGCTTTAACGGTGAAGGAAAACATCGTGAGGAAACCTGCACACACCTGCGAAGAAACTCGAAGGTTGTGTGTGAAGTCGACCACCCCGCACTGGGCCCGCGTGTGACTAAGGCCTGATCGCCCTAATTCAGGGTAGGCTCGAGCCCCTCGGTGGGGACGTATATGAGCTGATATGATGATTTCCTCTCCGGCATTGGAACCACGGCATGTGTAGCGCAGCAACCCTTTATACATGGACAGTCCAACCATGATGCTAACATCGCCAGTAACATAAGTAGTAGCTCTTGCCCGTACCTTCGCCCGCGTGAATATCGTTTTTAAACGTCTTTGAAGGTGCGCTAATTAAGTAAGGGTGGATAGGTGTTTTCCAGATCCCTCGTGATCTATGCATTTAAAGGATTTATTTCGTTATATATTTTTTGTTCTCTATCTTTCATTTAAGCTCTTTGCCAAATTGAAGCAAAATCAGTTTAGAAGTTTTAGCATGAATAAAAAAAACATTTTCCTAGACCCTGTTAAACTATGTTCTTCATGAATCGTAGTTAAAAATTTTATAGAGTGTGTATTTCTATTACTGATATAACAATAAGCAAGAAACGTGTTTGTGTTTGAGTTCAAATCGCACTTGGCTGGTTTATTTTCCAATATTTTATTGGTTTTGCTTTTCAAACAACCATAATTAGTCATTGTACCTGAAGGGTGCCAACGGGATCCTATTTCGCTATTCATTGGTCCGTATGATCCTAACTAAGCAAAAAAACCATCCTTACTATAATAATATTATAAATGTGAAAATGTGTTTGTTTGTTACCTTTTCACGCTTCAACGCCTTGACCAATCTTAATGAAATTTGGCATGCAGGTAGCCTGTGTCACAAGGAACGACATAAGCTACTTTTTATCCCGTGAAAATAGCATAGCCCTATGCAATTCCCGAGGGAACTGAAAATATACTCTTTTTTGGTTAATTAACATCGCAACGGAACAATGGATTGTGTGATTTTTTGCACCGAGATGGTTAAGGGGATGGGAAATGACACGATTTACTAATAAACATGTCCTGATATAGTTCCCGAGAGATGTGGAGAAAATTTATTTAATATTTCATATTTATTTATTCCTTGTAACAATAGGTACAAGGTACAATAAAAATAAAAAACTAAATCTTTTCCTAAATAAAATGTCACCCTTATCTATAAAAATTAATGTCAGAAACACATTTAATTAAAACAAATAACACAAGACAGAGAATCTGAAACAAGTCACATTAAACGAAAAGCAATATAAAAGTTTTGAGGCTACTTATTACTAATAAAGTCTTCAATTTTATAAAAGCACTTTTCCATTAATTTTTTTTAATAGCGTCTTAAAATTTGACTGATTAATTGCCAATTTCAACCTTGCTGGAAGTGAATTGAACATCAGGACCACCTGATGTCGTGCACAATGTCTTGCAACGACTAAGTTGGGTACTCTTGAGTGTTGCATGTTTTTTGTTCTCTTTTCTAGGCGTCTATCTCTTTCCTACAATGTTTCATATCTATCAGGGTGCTTCGACAGACCCGTTAACAAGACTTAAATGTAAAGGCTTGGTACAGTTAGTATCTTAAGTCATTTAAAATGCTCTCTGCAAGAGAACCATTGCGGAATACGTGCAATTGTTCTAATGGCCCTTTTTTGTAAAACAAAAGCTTTATGAATATTATATCCATAACTATTTCCCCATAATAGAATGCTGTATCGAAGATGTGATTCTATAGAATAGAATAGAATAAACAAAATTATTCTATTCTATTCTATTCTGTGATTCTATTAGAACATAGTATACTATTTTTAGTTGTCTGTCAGTCAGTACATCTCTTAACCGTGATTAGCGTGTCATTATTGTACTTTACTGTAATGACATGGGAGCTTCTTGCCGTAGTTTTAAATAACATAGTATATGTCTTACTTGCATTAAGAATGAGATTATTTGCTCTAAACCAATTGTCAAAGATATTTAATG
Source organism: Coleophora flavipennella (assembly GCA_947284805.1). NCBI lineage: Eukaryota > Metazoa > Arthropoda > Insecta > Lepidoptera > Coleophoridae > Coleophora > Coleophora flavipennella. Next base: position 3,296,518 of record OX369260.1, read on the forward strand.
CTGTCAAAAGTTTTTTATTAAGTTCTTCGATGTTACCGGCAGAGATTATGGCATTCGTGTCATCTGCATAAGTCACAATATTGATGTCAGATATATTTTTGTATGTATAGTCTATCAGGTCATTAGTAAATACAATAAAAAGTATGGGACCTAGGATTGATCCTTGGGGAACCCCTCTTTTAATCCTTACTCTTTTTGATTGGCTACTTTTAATTTCTTCCTCGGCAGTGTATTTCAGTTCAACAAATTGGTGTCTATTAGTTAGGTAGGATTCAAAAAGTTTAAGAACTTTGCCTCTTACTCCGTAGTAAGACAATTTTGCTACAAGTAGCGTATGATCCATCGTGTCAAAAGCGGAACTCAGATCAAGAAACAGTCCTGCCACTTTAAACTTATCATTAAGTTTGTGTACAGCATCGTCTACGAGTTGCTGGATTGCATCTGTCGTACCGATATTCTGCTTGTACCCTAACTGTTTTTCATTTATTATACTGTTTTCTTGAAGATGTTTTACTAGTCTTGTCTTGAGTACCAATTCAAAGATTTTTGATAGAATCGGGAGTAATGATATTGGCCTATAGTTTTTAGGGTCAGTAGTACAGCCTTTTTTATAAACTGGCAAAACTTTGATTACTTCAATTGTTCTGGAAATACACCTTGTTCATAACATTTATTAAAGAAGTCTAACAAGGGCTCCGCCAAAATGTCTATGTTCCATTATTTCACTACTGCAATTGTTATATTATCATAACCACTAGATTTCTTATTTCTCATTTTGGACACTATTTTAGAAACATGAATTGATGTTATAGGTCTCCAGCACATATTTTCAGTAACCCTCTGTGAATTCCCCTCTAGGCAAGCAATAGCTGTGTATTTTTCATCATAGCATTTAGACATCTCATAGTTAAAAGTCGACGATAAAATTTCCACTATCTCTTGAGGATTATCGACAATTTTTTTGTTTAGTTTTAGAATTATTTTATCTCTATTGTTCACTTTTGTAACATTCTTCTGTAGATTCACAATGTTCCAAATTGCTTTAGAGAAGTTCCTTGATTCTTCTATTTCTCTTTGAACTGTCAACTTTTTAGCATTTTTTATCACTTTTCTGTATATTCTTATATAATTGTTTCTATAGTTTAGTAGATTACTATTATTTGATGTTTTATGTGTATTGATAAGAAACCTTTTCATTTGGCTAGCTGTTCTTATTCCTTTTATTGCCCACTTTAATCCTTTAATAAATCTAATTTTAACTTTAAATTTTCTATTTCTAAAACTGTGCTTAAACATGTCCGTAAAGTTCTTAAGGAAACTATTGATTCCATCCCTCTTACAACTATGATCTTTAACTAACTCTCTGAAAGTGTTATTATTATTGATATTTATTGCTCTACGTTCAACATCTTTGTATTTGACATTTCTGTTTACGCTTTTGTAGTTTAAGAAAGTTGTCTTACAAAAGAGGCCTGCATGACCATCTGATAATCCATTATCATCCAGTTGGGTTTGAGCAATGTGATGTTCTGGAAGATTTGTCAGTACATTATCCAGACACGAAGCCGCCTCACGTCTGGTAAAAGTCGCACAGTTAAACATTGGTCTGAAGTTAAAACACTGCAGCAAAGTCAAGAATTCAGTTTTATATTTATTATCTAGTAGCAGATCTATGTTAAAATCACCGCATATTACACATTTTTTACTGAAAAACTTTTTCAGAATTTTTTTTCTTAAGTTTGTAATTTTCAGTTAAAAGATTTTCAATTTCAGCTTCCGCACTCTCTAGTTTATTTTGCAGGAAACCCACTTTCTCTATCATCAGTTTTAAATCATCGCGCATATTAGAATCCAGTTCTGGGCAGCTCCTATTTAAACCACAGTTTACCAAAGAGGATGAAAGGTCAAGATCCTCATTATCTGATAAAGATCCGATTCTGTTACTTTTTGGTATATTTGGTAAAACTTTCCGGTGAGTTAAAAAATCGAAATTGAGTGGAGACTCATGAGGCGAAATCTGGAAGATGACACATTACCACAATTCAGATCATTTATAGTTCTGCAGAGCGAACATGTTAGATGTCCCCGATCTGTGATAGTTTTTTTGCATTTTTTACACTCAAGCGCCATCTTTCAGAGTTGTCCTGTAACTATCACGTCAATATCGTTATATGGTTAGTTTGATAAATGACGCGTCTCAATTGTAGAGTAACCACTTTATGGATCCGCTGAAGAAACACAGATGCAGCTAGCTCGTTTTAGAATGAATAAAAAAATAAAAAATAAAATCTATATATTTCTTGCATTGCTCTAGGATAGAACCTGCAACCACTTGATAGGTGTTCTTCACTCAAACAAACTGTACTAACAGAGCGATGTTCGAAATTCAATTAATTTAATTTTCTAAATTACCCTCAAAAAATTGGCCCCCATGGTAGAAATTTATTTATTTACGTTACACATCCGTCTTTGGGTTACCTTTTTTAGTTACGGAACCCTAAAAATGCAATCATATTATTCAAACATGGACTTCGTTATGCACTACATCACGAGAGCATACTGAATGTAGCGAAAATAAATGATAACGGGCTAAAATACCATCATTGAATTCGCCACATGATACGTTGAATTTGGAAGGCCTGCCTAATAGAGGAAATTAGAAAAGAAAAGTATTTTGGGGTAAATCGGAATACTTTTAATTGGTAACTATTTTTATAAAAAAAGGCTAAACGTTCTAGGAAAAAGATGACGGTGTAGTTAAATGGCACGTTATAACATAATCCTGGATACATCGGAAAATCCTAATTTGACAATTATTATATGATTAAAAATTACCAAATTGACTATTTTGAATAGTAAGCCGGTTAGGCAACGATCGTCGCCCCTCCCTTGGTATTAAAATAACAAAATCAAATATTAAAATGTAAATAGTATTAAATTTTATTTAGGGTCGGAAATGCCCCAAGGTTGCAAATATCACCAAAAAAAGGTACACAATGCATTTAATACTTTTAAAATTAACAGTTGGTTCGCTAAAATAAACAGAGGTAAGAAATTTTAGGTCGGCAGTAGCGCTTGATGCAAACAAATTAGTATCCCGCAGGGCAGCAACAGTGTTTAGCAACGAACGGCCCGAAAGTAGCTCACGATTAAGAAATAAATAGAATAGAATGCACTTCCCTTCGAGCAAACAGTCAGACGTGCAGCGCAGCAAAACAGGCGACTGGCAGATAGCACAGCTCCGTCCCAGGATCTTACATAGAAACGGATCAGCCTCGGGACTTCAAGTACACGGGCGGAGTGAAAAGGCCCTACGGACATAAGAAAAACTTGTTCGCAGCATCACCAAAAAAATAGATAGATAGATAGATGAAACATTTATTCTTTACCACAATACAATACCAAATACGCATAGCGGAATCCTTACACAAATCACTTACCTCTGATAACTATAGAGGACCTCAAAATAACACACTAAAATTTAAATATTTACGACGCAAAACATAACATCACACGACATTGTACACCGTCATCTTGTTATTTTCTAGCTTTTGTCAAAAGGTAAAAAAGGTTTCAAAATCAATTCTTCAACAAAGAGCGGAAACAAAAAAGAATTTAATTTGAAACGGAAAGCAAGAAGAATGATTTTGAAGCGTTATTTTGCTTTTCAATACAGAGTGTTAGGTAAATTAGGAAAAACTATTTTTCTCTAAGGTCAGGGAAAAAGGTTCAGAAGAGATGGACTTTCCGTAGAAAGTTGGAGATCAGCTGATCAACCTTGTATGATAATTAGAAAAATAATAAAACACTAAAAAATAAAAGAAAAGTGTAGAAATATGTCTACTTTTTTTGAGTTGTACGTTATTGATTCTCATTTTCTGTTTTTAAATAAAACCTGGTTCAAGAATTTAATAGAATTACATGAATAACACAGTATACGAAAGATCCTAAAATAAAGCTATTATAGATACTTACCAAGCTCCAAGGTGACCTCCTCCCTATTTTTCCAGCATTCCGTCACTCGATACCCAGATAACACAAATTCCTCACATTTCCTATGACAGGACCCTGTGCTGTGAGTAGTCAATATTGTGATCGATCGATGACGCCATAGAGTGCTTTTCCATTGGCCGGCAATTGCACGGCACCGGCACAGTATTACAATATAGCAGCTTACAGTAACTCAACGAATGTACACAGGCCAGCACATCAAGTTACACACTTTGGACTTTGTACCGTTCTTATGCAGAATGCGTATGGTTCATAATCGCACTACGAGTGTACAGCTTGATGTGCTGGCCTCTGTACTTACGCACGCATAGAAACGGAAGGGTACTTGCGGGCAGCGGGCGGCGAGGCACAACCTGGCAAACTCCGCGAATTGGCCAGTCTGACTACAGGCAATATATATATATTAGTACTAACATACAGAATGGACACTCCCTGCCGCGCTCTAGATTGCGACCTCACCCCTTCGTCACCCAGATTGATACAGTTGGTTACAGTTTGGTTGTCGAACGTATAGGATTTCGCCGCCATTTTGTTTGTTCCGTCATTCCTTTTTTGAAATATTATTTCTGGCCCGTTGTACATATGAAGTGTCCAGGGTGTGCTACAGGCTAGTATGGGCCAGTACCTACGCCGATGGCGCATCGTACGACATCAAAGGCGTTGCGCTACTGTAAGTCATATCGTAATACTGCGGCACAGGGGAGGCAAAGACGACGTCACGACAGTCGGGGGCTTCCCCTGATACGAGTAGTCAGTGGAAATAGCAAAGGTATAAATAATAGGGATAGCAGGCTGGCAGAGCTGTGCATGCTTTGTGTAATTTAGTAAACGGTAGCAGTGAAAAAAATCGACGCTTCATACATTTTAGCGACTTTTCAAGCACAGTAACACCATACATCTAGCGACAGAATTGCCATTTTTATATTATTCTAGTGACTTTTTAAACATTATTTAGCTACATTTTACAAAAGTCATCTGGCAACACCTAGTTAGTATAAATTAAAAAGCTGCCGTTAGCAAGCAGCAGCATTTGGTCCAGTGGAAAAACGCAGCCACCCTCCCGGTACCGTTTACGTCGTCTTCGCCGTGTAGGTGCTGGTGCCCGTGCCAAGTTGGCTAGTGGAAAACCACCCTATCAGTCGCATACTCGCTAAGAATTTTTTGGGATTCCTGAAGAAAAATGTGATAGGTACGAGTATTGTATTACAAATACAAAATAGTAATATTAGCAATCAGTGAATAAGTAACGGTTTTGCAGTCAGGTGTATTTTCCTTCTCATTAGTTCTGTTGGAACGGTGTGTTCCTACTACAAGCAAAGTATATACAGGGTGTAAAAAAAATGATGTAGGACCCGTTAACTGGGGGTTCTACTCGTCATACTGAACAACTTTTCCAAAGGAACCCATAGACAATACTCAAAAAAAAATTGAACCCTCCATACTAAAATGCACATAATTGGTCGATCAGCTCATCGTTTTGTATGAGAAGCAAAAATAAAATTTTTGTGATTTCAGCAAAGTCGTAGAACAAAAGTTGTTCAGTATGATGAGTAGAAGCCCCAGTTAACGGGACTTACACCAATTTTGTTACACCATGTATAGGGTGACTTTTAATTATTTATTGATAGCAAATGATATGAATGTAGATACTCGTGATTACAAACAACTTTCCCAAAGAAACTATATGTCAAATGTGAAAAGAAAAATTTGGTCCTCAATACAGTTTTGCCGATTCGATAAGCTGTTGTGTACCTATCGAGTACCAAATATTTTTTTTCTGATTTATCATATAGTTTCTTTGGGGAAGTTGTTTGTAATCACGAGTACATTTATATCTTTTGTTATCAAGAACTAATTAAAAGTCACCCTATATATTAGTACTAACATACAGTATGGACACTCCGTGCCGCTCTCTAGATTGCGACCTCACCCCCTTGCCACCCAGATTGATACAGATTGGTTACAGTTTGGTTCTCGAACGTACAGGATTTCGCAGCCATTTTGTTTGTTCCGTCATTCGTTTTTTCAATTGTCATTTCTGGCCCGTTGTATGAAGTGTCCATCAGGGTGTACCTCCGCCAGGTGAGGTAGTGTGCCTGGGGATCGGCCAATGGTCCAGCCGTAGATGAGTAGCAATAGAAAGGCTCGCCCGTCGATTGAATGGCGACATTCAACTAAAGGACAACTGGCCAAGTGGTTGAATGAACTTAATTGTAACGTTCAACGATTTTACTGAACGTCATTAAGCCAAGTCGTTGAATGGGATATTCCGAATATACTCCAAATAAAAAAAACTCATAACATACTTTTCTTAAATTTTGATGTCAGTTATTCCGTAAACTCCGTGAAAATGCAAATCAGCCTGGAAGAAAAGAAAAAGCATTTTACTCTCACAGTCATGTATAGGAAAGGGAGCCATGTGCTATTATTGTTGCGTGAAACCTTGTACAAATAAACAATAAAATACGGAAATTTAAAAAACTAAAAAACCCGCCTGCGTTTCTGTGTAACTTGGAAATGAAAAACCCTAAAACAAGAAAGTCGTCATACCCGATTGCACTTAACTTAAGAAAAATTGTAGCAGTCGGAACCCATTCTAGAAATGGAGGCATAGTGAATTGAGAGCACATACCTATATTACATTGCAGATTACTCCAATATACTGACTAGACGGCTGACTTTCTAGAATGGGTCCCGACTGCTACAATTTTTCTTAAGTTAAGTTCAATCGGGTATGACGACTTTCTTGTTTTAGGGTTTTTCATTTCCAAGTTACACAGAAACGCAGGCGGGTTTTTTAGTTTTTTAAATTACCGTATTTTATTTTATCATTTTTTAGTTTTATTATTGAATGAGTTTGTGTAGTAACCTATATACACATGACACACATTAAGATTACGCAGATTATTAACTTATCAGTTGATATAATAATATTATTATATTCTGCAGCCGTTCTGGCTGCAGAGCGTGTCAAACATTTGAATTTGGCGCCAAAAACCCGCCATTTTGTATTTTTTTTTATTTTGATATACCCAGTGTCACTCTCACAGTAAATACGAATCTAACGACACCTCTCAAGCCAAAATCCATCCAGCCGTTCAGGCTGCAGAGCGTGCCAAACAATTATACATACATACATACATACATACTCTCGAAAAACATAACCCTCCTTCTGGCGCAGTCGGGTAATAATAGGAACTCACTCATCCTTACAAACTTCAGATTACACTCTTTAGAATACACAAGCAAATACAGATATTATTTTTTCGGATATCTGATAGTTCTGGATAGGATACAGATATACGAGGATCCGCTATCTCTATTCAAATGCTTCCCGAGTATTTTTAATTTTATTTAGTAATTTTGTTACTAGTAAGGTATAAATTTATCATATTCATATATTTTTCTACTATTACGAGCAATACTATTTGTGTAAATGATTTTACATCAATCTTTAGATTTCGATAAAAGGCCAATACTGGAAATTGGTGCCTTTTTTGTTGGCGCGGCCATTGATTAAACCTTCTTATTTGGATACAGGATAAGGTAACAAACAAAACTTATTATGTCACCTATATTGCTAAACTCAGTCCGAGCTGAGTTATAAAGGTTAGAAATAAACACTTTTTGTCACATTTTTTAACCAAAACTTGTTATTTGGATACAGGCGAGACAAAGAAAACATATTATGTCATCTACTCGTATATTGCTTAACTTAGTCTGAGTTGAGTTGTAAAGATTTTTTTTTATTTAAAACTTGAGTGCGTTTGACTGCAACTCACCTGATGGTAAGTGATGATGCAGTCGAGGATGGTACACGCAAACTCAAATAATGCCTATTCACTATTGCCTTGAAGATCCCCAAATTATAGAAATCGGGAAACACTGACGCAGGCAAGGAGTTCCACTCCTGCGCTGTACGCATAATAAATGAAGAAGCGTAACGATTTGTGCGAAAAGGTGGAATATCAATAACATAGGGGTGCAACCTCTCCCTGCGTCTCGTTGACCGACGGTGGAATGGAGCCGGGGTAATAAGATCTGGAAGTTCTTGCGCGCACTCTCCGAAATGAATTCGATAGAATACCGACAGACAGGCAACTTTGCGGCGATGCTCAAGGCTTTGGAGCTTGTCATTGACTAGCTCGTTGTCACCAATGACTCTCCGTGCGCGTCGGTCGATGGCGTCCAAGGTATCCAGCTGATAGCGAGCTGATCCATCCCATAAGTGTGAACAGTACTCCATACATGAGCGGACCTGTGCTTGATATAAGGTAAGCAGCTGTCCAGGTGTGAAGTACCGTCTCACTAATGAGAGAATGCCCAGCTTCATTGCAGCAACTTTTGCCTTGATTAAAAATAACAAACTTTGGTTAGTGTAATATTTTTATTTTCATAATCAATGATCGGAATAGGTAGAGTTTTTTCATGTACTTTTGCAACGTTGGCACAACATGGATAAGCTTAATTTTATCTGGTATCCAGTTTTTTTTTTCATTTAGAAGCAATTAACTCAAGACTCAACAAAATGCTAATCCGTGCGTGCAAGGTTTTATTGAGAAATACTTGCACAAATATATTTTCCCATTTGTTTATTTATTAATTCTTATTGTATAATTATTGGTGTAATTTGTTTTAAATAAGTAATTTATGCATTTATAAACAATAAAAAGATGATTCCACAAAATATTTATTTCACTTTGTAAGACCCTCAAATCCGGAAATCCGGAGAAGCTTATCCATACTATTGACAACGTTATGACATAATTGCCGGAAAAAACTCTACCTATTCCGATGTATGTTCCTGATTTAGCTGAGTTGAACGATATATATTCTGTAATAAGTTTTGTTCGTAAAGTTAACGTGTATCTAAATAACAATGGTTGCTGGCCGCACCAAGAAATCCGACATAACCCTTTGCTATAAAGAGGTTTTTGTTACACAGTAGGATGGGTCGAAATTATTTTTTTTAGATAAATGATTTCTAATAGTGCGGAAAAGTTGACCCTGGTATGTACTAATAACAACGTATTTTTTATTTATTTTTTTAATATCGTTATCTACCCGCGCATTGCTTTTGAATTTATGTTTTTTTTTGAAGATCAGTCCTTAGAACATGAATGGCAAAGTACCTTATTTAATTATTTTTTTCATTATCTTACTACGAAAACTCAATGAAAAGGCCAAAAGGTAAGTTTGGATAGCAACAGTGTAACATTAAGTGAGGCAAGGGGCGCGGGGGAGGGTAGCAAAGAAACGCAACTGAGCGCAATTCACGCTTTGTTTTAGTGACACAATCAAGGTCAACGGGACAAGTCGCGCAGCAATTATCTAATTGTTTTTCTCTTTTTTAACTATTAAATCGTTCAGTAAGTGATGTGCCATGGATATTAGCAGCAGAAGAACCACAAACTGTCGTATATTTGGATCGTTTGATGAGTTAGGTGAGACCCAACTCCCGACATACAAAGATGTTATGAAATATTATAACCTTGTAAGATATCGTCTTAAAATCGAACAGAATTCAAAAAAGGAACCCACTGTTAACGATATTTCTGAAATCATAACCCAAAAAGTCGAAAGTTTGTGGCTCAAGGCTTCTCTTCCCACAATATCTCACACTCGTGTGCTGCAGCTCCTTAAAACTTACCACGCAAAGTGCAAGGACAAGTTAAAGTCGTGGAAGCGTCTTTCTGAAGAAAAACAGCATGAGTCCAAAAGAAAAAAAATGTCCTACAGCGGAACAAACTTTTCTGACAGATCAGCGAACAAACAGGAAGATGATGATGGATAGAATTGATTTAGCGACAACCCGGAAGAATATGAAAGCTGTGGAACGCAAATTAAAACTAAAAGCTTATTACAGTGCTGCTGCTGAATCACCGCCACAAGATTCTTTTCACCCCAATCCTAGTACTTCCAAGGAATCTGTCAGTATCCCAGACGAGGCTTCTCCACAGCATTCATCAGCTTTACTACTGCCTAAAATACGCAAAATTCAGTCCCTGGACAATTTAGCAAGTGTGTGTGATCGTTACGGGGTCTCAGACAGAGCGGCCGCTGCTGTCGCTTCAGCCGTACTGCAGGATGTGGAGAAAAGTGGTGAAATCATCGACAAGTCCAAACTACGTCGGGCGCGGACTAAACTACGAAAGAAAACTGTGACTGAGGTGCAGATCAACCATATTCCTGCATTATATTTCGACGGCAGAAAAGACAAGACGCTTAAAATTGTGTCTAAAGCGGGAAAAAAATACCGGATCACCAAAGTGGAAGAACACATTTCTATCATCAAAGAGCCAGAATCAATTTACATTGGTTACGCTGTCCCATGTGAAGGAACATCCAAAGGCTTAGAGTCTGCAATTCACGAAACCCTTACCTGTCAAGGTGTCTCTTTAGAAAACACAGTTGCTATTGGTTGTGACGGTACTGTTACAAATACTGGAAAGCATCGTGGGGTGATACGGCTGTATGAGCAACGACTTGACAGACCTCTTCAGTGGGTAATTTGTTTATTACATATGAATGAATTGCCCCTAAGACACTTGTTTTCATTTCTTGATGGAGCTACGACTGGGCCCACTACTTACTCTGGTGCAATTGGAAACCAACTTGTCGAGTGTGAAAAGCGGCCTGTTATTGCCTATGAAAGCATCGACGGCACATTACCTGACGTATCCAACGTGCAAGACTTGAGCTCCGATTAACGTTACCTCTATGAGATAGTGTCAGCTGTAATAAACGGCGAATGTCCTGCTGATTTAGCGTGTCGATCTCCAGGGAAAATGTCTCACGCTAGATGGCTGACAAAAGCTAACCGAATCATGCGTCTGTATGTTTCAAGCACTGATCCATCAAACAGCCTCAAACAACTCGCTGAATTTGTAGTAAAAGTCTATGCCCCAGTTTGGTTTCAAATAAAAATACACCCCTCGTGCAAAGACGGAACACGAAACCTTTATAAACTGATCTCGGGGTCACGATACCTTCTACCAGACCTGAGGAAGGTAGTTGATGCTGTTATAAAGAGAAACGCATATTTCGCTCATCCGGAAAAACTACTACTGGCTATGTTAACTGAACCTGAGAAGCATGTGAGACAGCTTGCCGCTAGGCGCATTCTTACAGCCAGAAAAGCTGATACTCTAGAAAATCCGCGTGCTCCTCGTGTGTTCGAGGTTCCCAAGATTAACCTAGATGCAACTTCTTATATTGACCTGATCGACTGGCAAGTAAAATACTCTCAACCCCCGATACTACGCGATGTCACAGATGAAGCCCTACTTTCAATGGTAGAGTCAGGAGGCAGCGAAGAAATACTTTTCCTGCGGCTTCCCTGTCACACACAAGCTGTAGAGCGAGCCATAAAAACAGTAACTGAAGCATCTTTACAGTTGTGTACCAAAAACGCCAGGGAAGGTATGATAAAGGCAAAAATTCTAAATCGAAAAATGATGCCCAAGTTCGAAAGTAAAAAGGATTTTCGGACTTTTTAAACGTGTCAGAGTGGTGATTTTCTCAGTATCATTATAGTTTTTCTGTAATAAAATACTTTTCTTATGATATTTTCTGTGTTTTTTTGTATTGTAAACCAGCCTAAATAATAACAGAATCAATAAAAACAAATTTTATAAACATGACTAAAATACAAAAAAAAACAAATTTTCAAAATCAATGCGCGGGTAGAAGCAAATGAGTTTAATCATTTATTTTTTTTGAGTTATGCGTTTTTATGTGTGGATCAACTTTTTAGAACTATTAGAAAAAGAACAGACAATTTTTTTTTTCGCCATACTACGGCAACCCACCCTATTACACAGCCTTTTCCACGTAATAATATGATCAATAAAGTTCAAAAGTTGAAGATAAGTAAAGTTCTCGAGTGGCGTCCATGCACCGGACAACACGTGGTGGACCAAAGACCTGGTGTGGGTCGCGGCAAGCCGCTAAATGCGGGCAGCGCAGAACCGGTCGTCATGGAAATCCTTAGGGAAATGAAATGAAATGAAATATAATTTATTTGCTTAGTTTTGAGTACAAAATTTGGTGTTAACAATAAATTAAAAAGTTCATTTCAAAACCTGCTCATAATTTAAGCGTGCAAATATTTAAAGGGAATTGTCTTAATTACATTATTATTCATATATTTTATGTCAAGGTATAAATTCTTTCATTGAGTAAAAACATTTATGTATTAACCATTTATGCAGGTTTTTTTTAAATATTCCGCCAGACAACATTCTTATTTCGTCAGGTAAAGCGTTGTATACTTTTGCTGCCATAAAACAAACAGACTTTGTCTATCAGTGGACGTCCTTCGGCTGATATGATGATGTTGAATATGATCAATAATTTTATTATGTTAAATATGCCAGATTATTTTAAATAAGCGTTGTCCAGTAATCAAAGCGTTGGACTAGTCCGCCTCGTTTCAGATCATGAGTCCGATTTCCGGTCCGGCAAAAGGCAAAAATAAAAATAATTACCCAAAAAACTAAAAGGATTTGACTTTTTGTTTTTTGTATCATCATATCAGCTTATATACGTCCCTACCGAGGGGCTCGAGCCTACCCTGAATTAGGGCGATTGGGCCTTAGTCGACCACGCGGGCCCAGTGCGGGTTGGTGGACTTCACACACAACCTTCGAGTTTCATCGCAGGTGTGTGCAGGTTTCCTCACGATGTTTTCCTTCACCGTTAAAGCAATCGGTGAGTATATGTACGTAAGTTTCGAAAAACTTATTGGTACACTGGCCTTCCGGATTTGAACACGGCACCTCTGGTTAGGAGGACCGAGTCGTTACCGGTCGAGCCACCGACACTTTTTGTTTTTTTGTGTAATTATTTTTATTTTTGCCTTTTCCGAGCAAAGCATGGACGCCGAACTAACATGTATTATTTATTATGTTTTTCGAAAAGATAATAGCACTTGAGAATATTATTCACAGATTTTATTGCTTGTGATATTGACATAGATATAATGATAATCTTGTAGATCTGCAAAACAGTCTTATTTTTATCATCATCATCATATCAGACATAGGCCTCCCCCAAGGATTTCCACGACGACCGGTTCTGCGCTGCCCGCATCCAGCGGCTTCCCGCTACCTTCACCAGTCCAATTTTACAAAAACTATTTGGACAACGGAATCGATACCGTAAGCACACGAAGGGGTCAGAACTCATGCGATTTGCATGGCCGTGTCGATTACGTAAGTTAACTGACCTTCAGAACGGTTATTCCGGGATAGGTATGACTGATAATGGCATTTTTCTCGACCGTTTCTATGCTTCGATGGGCACGTTAGGCTAATGGTGCCGGTTACTTAACGTGACCATTTATTTTTTCCCTCAGAGCGGGACACCAGCGGAATTATGTAAAAAACTGGTTGTCTGTGAAGTCGGTTTACGGACGATATTTTAACGTGCCAACGTCATAACGTAACGGAACAATGAGCGTAACGGGACAATGAGTCATCCTTTTTCGTGCGGGCATGCCGACGTCCATCGATTTATTAGACGTTGCACGTCAAAAGTTATTGACGGCTGCACGCACGAAAAAAGATACCTCATTGTCCCGTTACGTCATTGACTCGTCATTACAGTATGCAATCATTTCATAAATGTTTTTTTATGACGTTGTCACGTTAAATTATCGTCCGTAAACCGACTTTACAGACAACCAATTTTTTTATATATTTTACTAGCGTATATTAGAAAATTTATAACTGGGCCCGGGTGGTCGACTAAGGCCTGATCACCCCAATAAGGGTAAGCTTGAGCCTTATGGTGGGGACGTATAATATAAGCTGATATTATGAACACTAAATAATAAGTAGGTTTTTTTAGTAGATACCATGTACATTTAGTTGAGTTACTGAGCCACAGATTACTAAATAGTTTATTTACTAAGCCTCAGTCACATGACTTCTAATGTCTAAGCAGTTGTTTGCCAGTGCAGAAATTATAGGTATTTATTTACTTAAATTAAGGACATCATCTATTTTGGTCCAAATGTAAAAAAAAAACAATATGAGACTAAGATTACTTTTCTATTGTTTGCACTCATTGTATGTTTTTTTTGGGTAGCAATGCAATACCTAGTACTAATAAGAATATCGTATTGAAAAAAAATATTTATGTTCTGGCAAGTATTTCATTTATTTTAGTTAATACGTTTAATTGAAAATGTACAAAAAGTAGATTTTTAAAAATTCATATAAAATCAAGTACAGCTTTGGTGCCCTATTAAGAAATGCTAAAGTGGATGAGTCCTATCAGAATAAATCACTTTTTTAATTTGGCCTACACTTTTATATTTGGACCAAAAATGTATGAAATCCGGATGATGTCCTTTATCGTATGGTCTGTTTGCGAAAGCGGGACGTTTTTTCCCTCGGTGCGTACAGCGGGACAGACAGCCTGAAAGCGGGACTGTCCCGGCCAAAGCGGGACTGTCCCGGCCAAAGCGGGACGTACGGTTACGTTACGGTTGCTATGACTAAATGGCAGACGTTAGAAGTCTTACAGGCGTCTTGTAAGGAAAGTGGGGTTCGTCGCTATCCCTACCCATTCCACTAATCCGGACTTGAACCCCGTGTGTGGAATACGGCCCAATCTTCCCGAGTGTGGGAAAAGATGCGTGACCCAGCAGTGGGGACGATACGAGTTGCAAATAACAATAATAACAACAACTACACGAACTTTAAAAAAATATACTATGTTGTCTGTAAAGTCGGTTTGCGGACGATAATTTTACGTGATAACGTGTCACAAGCCGAACTCTTGTGTGCTTTAGACCACACGACTGAAGTAAAACTTCTTTATCTCCATGTTTAAGAGGATGTAAGATACCGCCTATAATCGGATGAGTTAGTGTATTTGTTTTAAAAGCAATAAAGAGTTTACAAACAAACAAATTCTTTGGCATTTCCTCACAAAAAACTTAACTACTACTAATCTACTACTACTACTTTTAATCCTTTTAACTTAACCTAACTTAACTTAACTTGACCTTGACCTTGACCTTAACGGGCCCCAAGCCCCAAGCAATTACAAGTACAACTCTCGCTTGCATGTTTGGCTTAGCGTACTGGCGTAACGGGACAATGACGTCACATAACGGGACACTTTTTCGTGCATGCAGCCCGTGTCATCAATTTATAGGACGATATCACGTTTAAAAACCCGACTACATAAAAACTTATTCCTTATTTTTTGGCCAGTCGGGTAAAAATGTATCCTATCACACTCATCAAAACGAATAATGACACTTCGCACTCCAAAATTTTTTTAAAAAAACGAGACCTACAGTACTCGCATATCATGTGTAACAAATCACTGTTACACATTTCCGTCCCATTTCACGAAATCACTCCCACAAATTGCAGAAAAGCAAGAGCAAAGCTCGTTCGTCAGATCGAATAGCGCGCGCTTTCGAGACTTCCTGTTACACATTTCCGTCCCATGTTAAACATTTCCGTCCCATTTCACGAAATCACTCCCACAAATTGCAGGAAAGCGAGAGCAAAGATGTTACACATCAAAAAATTTACACCTCTTTTATGAAAAGTCGGGTAAATATGTATCAAATATCATTCACAGGATCAAGAAGAATCTAAAGACATCTCGCAGTCCAAAATCCATCAAGCCGTTTAGGCTACAGAGCGTGCCAAAGAAATAAATATACATACATACATACATACATAACATACATACTTGTAGATACATAACATCTATATTTACACTCGAAAGACATAACCTTCCTTCGAAATATCTTGTATCTTACCAATATATTATTTATTTACGTGTCCCAAAATATCTAGGGAAAATATTAGGCCGTGATATCCTTACTAATATTATAAATGTGGAAATATGTTGTTTGTTTGTTTGTTACGCTTCAACACCTCGAACAATCTAGATGAAATTTGGCATGCAGATAGCCTGTGCAAAGGCTATTTTAGGCTATTTTTTATCCCATGAAAATAGCATAGTCCAATGCAGTTTTTGAGGGAACTAAAAAATAGTCTGTTTTGGTTCATTTCTATAACATTGCAACGGAACAATGGATTGTTGTGATTTTTTGCACTGAAATGGTAAGAGAGTGGGAAATGACATAAACTGCTAATCAAAATAGCTCGAATTGGGATGGGGATCTGGAGAAAACTAATGTCCACGCTCGCGAGCCGCTTGCGGCTTGCGCACCACTCGCCCTCAAAGACGGTCATAAAACGAATGTCCACGCGGGTGAAGCCGCGGGAAAGAGCTAGTTTCAATATAATATATTACCTCCTCCTCCTCGCTTTAATCCTAATAATATTATTTTGAAACTTTGTATGTATGGATGGATGTTTGTTACTCTTGCACGCAAAAACTACAGAACTTATCTGGCTGAAATTTTGGTAGGTTGACAGATTAGGACCTAGATTAATACATAGGCTACTTTTTTTCCACGCACTGCGCACCTCAAAGACAGTCATAGAAACTTTATTCACGCGAGAGAAGTCGCTGGCAAAAGTTAGTAAACAATAAACAATGGTCCTTCCTTAGTAATTTTCTTTAAAAAGAGTGAAGCGTTAGGTATAATAAAATGAATGGAGGAGCTGCGCAGAGAATAGAAGAGGAATGGCGCTCTATTTAGAGCTTTGTATGTTGAGCTGACACTCCATTGTAGCCACTGATTGTAGCCGTTACAAAAAAACTCGAGTGTTGGAAGAAAAACCTGTTTATTTTTATACTTTTTCTAATTCTTTTTCTGTTTACCCTTAATTTGGAAATATCATTACGAGAGACATGCGTTAAAAATGTCATAAATAACATTACATTTTTACCATGTTCATTTTCAATAAACTGACAGCGTTTACTTTATTTTGGGAGAATCAAATTCAGGCCAGGCAAGTTGAGGCAACACTCAAACGTCAATGTCAATATTTATTGCCAAAACATGGCGCCGAAGCGAAGACGTCCTTTGCCGCGCAAAATAATTTTCATTATTTTATTGGTTTTGAGGCGTATATATGAACGATATTATTTTTCTTTTAAGCTAGCTGTGCCCGCGTCTTCGTCCGCGTTGAGGTTTTGATTACGATATTTAAAGCATAATAAACTTGAGGAAAGAAAACAGAAATAAACGAATAATAATAAAAGGTAAAAGAAAAAAGAAAGAGCAAGAAAAAGAAGAAAAACAAAAAAGTAAGTGTGTGGTTTAATGAAACCACGGTAAAAGTGAAACTTTACAGAGGACGAAACGATCATGGCTGCTTTCGCTACGGTACAGAGGACGAAACGATCATACCGTCAGACGAAACCGACCGTCACGCGACATGCAACACACATACGAAAAAAATTGAGATGATGTAATAAAAGTTTTACTATAATAAATGAGTATACTACTGTGATATCAAGTTTTTTTTGTATTAAATATGGAACTGTTTTCCTCGAGGCTTCTTTTATAACCTTAAGTTTGAAGTGTATATTAAGTTTGAAGTTATTTTACTAAGATTTAGGAGCAGTCGCGTTTGAACGTTGCACTTTACACACGATTTACATGGTTTAGAGTGCACTGATGCACGACTTCATAGCATAATTTTATTAGTTTTTTATCCAGTGTCCCAATAGAAATCAATCTAAATTTTATTTTGGACCATCTCTATGACACTCACTGACATTATTCCAATGAGATTTGCACATCTTGTACAAGATCATATTCTGTACAATATTTTTTGGTCATTCTAGCCAGTTTTTTCACAAAATCTATAGGGATTTGCACATGTGGATACATGTGCAAGTTCCTAGATTTTGTGAAAGAGACTTGACCTGTCGTTTGATGCCGCCATGCGAAACAGCCTTATTTAGGAAAAACTGTTTGATTAAACTATGGATTCTGGAAAATAAATATTATCTATTTTAAAACTAACCTCCGCGTGTGGAGTATGGCCTAATCTATTCTAATCCTGGCCACCGTGTGTGGAGTTTGGCCTAATCTATTCTAATCCTGGCCTTCGTGTGGAGTACGGCCTATCTATTCTAATACTGGCCTCTGTGTGTAGAGTATGGCTTAATCTATTCTAATTCTGGCCACCGTGTGTGAAATATGGCTTTATCTATTCTAATTCTGGCCTCCGTGTGTGGAGTTTGGCCTAATCTATTCTTATCCTGGCCTCTGTGTGTGGATTATGGCCTTATTGGTCTAGTTGAGTATGGCCTAATTTATTCTAATCCTGGCCTCTGTGTACACACAGTATACTCTACAGAGTATGGCTAATTCTATTCTAATCCTGGCCACCGTTTATGGAGTATGGCTAATTCTATTCTAATCCTGGCCACCGTTTATGGAGTATGGCCTAATTTATTCTAATTCTGGTTTATCTGTCTGGAGTATGGCCTAATCTATTCTAATCCTGGCCTCTGTGTGTGAAGTATGGCTTATTGTATATTAATCCTGGCCTCTGTGTATGGAGTACGGCCTAACCTTTTCTTTATTTTTAATTCGCAATTGGTAAGCCCTTGGCATCATCTCACCTAATGGTAAGTAACGATGATGCTGAAGATGGAAGAAGGCTTACCAAGATTCCCCAACGCAATGGAGAACTGGCTATCTTATCTTCAAGCCAGAATAAATAAATTTTGTTGACACTAATGTTTGGCGGCAAGACGGTGGATAAGCTTGTGGTAGCTAGCCAGGTGGGCTTAGAAAATGCCCTACGAGCAACCAAACCGAGTCTTACAAGTTGACCCAGCCGGGAATCGAATCCGCGACCTCCTGATGTAAAGCAAATGAACTGAACATTACGCCACGGAGGCGGTTGAAATCTATCCTAATCCTGGCCTCTGTGTGTAGAGTATTGCTTAATCTATTCTAATCCTGGCCTCCGTGTGTGGAGTATGGCCTAATCTATTCTAATCCTGGCCTCTGTATGTGGAGTATGGCCTATTAAATTCTAATCCTGGCCTCCATGTGTGGAGTATGCCCTAACCTTTCCGAGTTGGAAAGAGAGACCGATGCCCCAGTAGTGGAGACGTCATGGGTTATTAACATTACAAATCAAAACTCCCTATAAACTAAGCATGGTATCAATACAATACAATAAATTTATTTGCTGAGAACATACGTTATTTAACAGATATTCTCCTTTTTTATAATTACAGTCTCAGTACATTCTACCACAAAATGGCCTGCAAATATTTGGTTACCCATTACGTCAGTCATAGTCTTATCAAGAATCCATGAAAAATTCACTAAGCGAGTAATAAAATTTATCAATTAGCCATTCACGTAACCTGTTGATGAAAATCTTAGTTGTAAGCTGCCTTAATACACTAGGGATTTTGTTGTATACTGTAATATGTAGTATTAAGATGGCATTTTTTTTCATAGAGCGTAGTTCTATACGTGGGTATTACAATTTAAGTGAGGTCTCTATTTCTCAGTCTATGATTTTGTACAGGATGATTGAAATATCCAGGGTTTTTCCTTACAAAAATGCCAACTTCAAGAATGTAAGGACTTGTAAGTGTTAATAGTTTGAGTTCTCAGAAAAGAGGTAGACATGAATCTCTTGGACCTATTCCGGACACTGTCCTTACACATTTCTTTTGTACTATGAATACTCTCTTTATATCGGTAGAATTTCCCCATTTCAGGAGACCGTACCTAAAGACTGCGACAACATCATACCCATGGTAAGCAGTTAACGCAGTGCTCCTTCCGGCCTCTCTTCTTAGCCTCCCTAATGCATACACGAACCGATCCAGTTTACTGCAAACTATAGTTAAACATGTTGTTTCCATGTACAGTATTCGTCTAGCATGATACCCAAGAACTTTACTTCTTTTATACGCTTAATAGCTTGTCCTTCAATTTCTAGTGATATGTTTTCCTTTTTTGCTTTGTAATTAGAGAATTTTAAATAATGGGTTTTCGAAATGTTTAGTTTTAGGTTATTATTTGTAAGCTATTCATTTATAGATCTATTGACTTTATTTTCAAAGGGAACCCATTTATCGTTATCTGGAATTACCAGGGATATATCATCCGCGAATAGTATCATTTTATAGTTTGTTACCGTTGGGAGGTGATTAATATATACAATGAATAACAAAGGGCCGCGTATACTTCCCTGTGGGACTCCTGTCTTATTATATTGATAAGAATAGCGGTAAGTTACCTTTTCGTTAAGATCGTTAATTTTTTTCAATTTCCACGCATTGTAGACGGTTATGCAAATAACTTTTATTCAAGTATGTATGTAGTTTTTAGGTATAGAATGCTTTAGGTTGTTTTGCAGGCCGACCAAAATTCTTTGGAGGGCTCTAACAATGTGAAAAGATAACATAAATCCTGATATTATGTAATCCGCCTTTAGTTGTTTGTAAGAAGCTTTTTTTAAATGCCAATAAAGTTCAATTTGTTTTAGAAGGTCCCTTTAAAACATTTTTAGGACGACGTGCTATGTCGATTGAAGAAAACACTTTTCATTTTGCTTAATAAATACTCTTTGCTCGTCGCTGACGCCGAAAATATGGTTTTTAGATAATACTATTTAATTTGCGTAATCTAAAACTCAAACGTTGTTCGTTAATAAGCCATACTGTTTCTACTACTCGGGCACGGGTGCAGCCTCGACGCGCCCTCTGTTCCTCATCTAAGCTGGCACAAGTAAATATTTGCAGACTTGGCGGGCAAGGGTAGGGTCCAAATTACTAAAATAAATATGTTTTTGCCACCAAAACTGAATGCAGTACAATTTACGCAAAAATAATAATAAAAGATGTGAGATCTGAAGGATAGAATTGCAAGTCTAAGGCAGCCGAGAAGTCAACAATTTGAAAAACATAATCACAAAAAAAACTAATTAAATTTATATAATACAGTACGAATCGAATATTTAATGTGCCTTAAAAAGAATAAATCCAAGAGGACACACATACATAAAACACACACCACCATATACAACACACACCACCATCATATACATGCTTACAGTGAACTCGAAAAATGTAGGGTGCATCTTTCTACTAAGATATTAAAACCTAAGCTTTCATGCTTATTCATTAGGTTTCATGCGCTCCACGTTTTTTAAGTTCACCTGTTAGTAGAGTTGCAAGGTTCTACCCGGAACGCCAGACAGACAGATAGACAAACAAGAAAGTGACTTAATTAATAAAAACATGTCAATATTTTGAAAAAAAATATACTAAACAGACTGAAAATAAACAAAGAAGGATGACTTCGTCACACGGGCCATACATGGGTCTCTTCCCATACTCGTCAGGTAAACCATTTTCCTCACACGGGGGCTAAGTTTGGGTTAGTGGGATTTCACAATAACGCGCTACCCACAAACATTTAGAAATTAATACTCATTTCATGTCGTACCTAACATCTACCCACATTTATCGTAACTGTGACGTGTCTCTGAAAGTATACAAATAATATATTTCTAAGTAATTTCAGCTGTCAGAGATCTCTACTCAAAATGTGGAATTCCACGAAATCCCCGTACGACAATGAAGCCTCACGTTTACCGTCAGAATATATGTTCAAAAATTGCTCTAAGCGACTTCTCATGTACCCACAGTAAAGATTTTACAGCCCCAACTTTGCACTCCCGCTGTATATCGCTTGGCGCAACTTCTAAATTGCGAAGTAACAACTGTAATACGTGGGGCAAAAGTTGATAACCAAAAATAAGCGCTGTGCATCCCATGAGGATTCCCAGGAGTGGGCACAGGGAGGGCGTCAGGCGTTTGGGAAGCGGGGGCGGGCGTGAAGCGGCCTTGGCTCAGTGAGGTGTGCACAAAAATGCCAAAAATTTTTACTGTTATCGACGGCGATATTCTTTATATGTAATTTTTGGCGCAATCAATAACAGACTTTAACTACAGTTATTAAGGCTTAATTTTGATAGGTATTCATACATCACCGCCGCCGAATGCTCTTTCAACAATTTGCGCAACAAGCCGTATTACTTTACTGAGTGACTACGTCCTAGGCAAAGTGTATAAGTTAGTACTAACATACAGTATGGACACTATCCCTACCGCTCCCTAGATTGCGACCTCACCCCCTCGTCACCCATATTGATACAGATTGGTTACAGTTTGGTTCTCGAACGTATGGGATTTCGCCGTAACTTTGTTTGCTACGTCATTTTTTTTAGTATTTGTATGCAGTGTCCGGGGTGTGTTCTAGGTAAGAAAGTCATTAACACCCCAATTGCATAAGTTTGACATGCAGAAAAGCTAGCACAATCTCTTGGAACAAGCAGCCAAATATTGACATCATATGTATGTGTTTAACGGACATTGTACCACTACAATGTACAGAGACCAGCACATCAAGCTATACACTTTGTACCGTTCTTATGCCGTATGCTTATGGATCAGAATCGCACTACGAGTGTCTAGCTTGATGTGCTGGCCTGTGTACTTATGGGTACCTATCATTATGTCCCGCGCGTTTCCCGTGGCCCTCTAACATTCTCTCGATTGATTTGTCGACTTTGTCAAATCGTAATGGAATAGGCAAATAATTATTTGTGATTTCGATAATGGATTCTTAGGAAATGTTCTTCATAATCACGACTGTAGAAGTACGTAGGTATTTAAAAAAACCTTATTTTGGGAAATATGAGAGATGTTTCAATGGGCGACTCCTTCAGCCGGCCCTTTTTAAATTAGACGATAAGCCAACTGACTGAATCCCATCCCGGCTATTTGTCCCCAGCTATCTGCAGATTGCCGGATGAATACATCGTTGTCCTAGCCCGGAGTTGTGTCCAATGTATTTTGTGGGGTCCTTGACGATTTTATATGACACGATATAACTGGACAATTTTCCTGAATAAAACGGTGGATTCATTATAAGTATTAGAGTTAGTTGTAACCGAGGTTGATTAATATCATAATGTATCATGATTGATTGAGAACACTTTATTGCACAACATAAGAGGGAAAAAAGATACAATGATTGAGGAAGTTGTACATACAGGCGGTCTCATTGCTAACAAGCGATCTCTTCCAGTTATTGAACAATTAGTAAGTGAGATCTGGATTGGACACCAGTTTAGTTAAGAGACGCCTCTCAGCCAGATAGATTTACACAGGGTTGCTAAAATTCTTGGACATGCAGGGATAAAAAAGTGAACAAGTCCGTATCAGACCACACGCAAAGTAGAATTCTTTAGTCTTTAAAAAATGTGAAGGACATAATATTGTGTAGAAAATCTATGAACTTTTTATAAATCTTAGGTTGATCAATTATTACTCCTAAACCACACCCTGGACACTTCATAAAACGGGCGAGAAATGACATTTTTAAAACCCAATGACGAAGCAAACGAAATCATAGCGAAATCCCATACGTTCCAGAACCAAACTGTAACCAATCTGTATCAATCTGGATTACGCGGGGTGAGGTGGCAATCTAGAGAGCGGCAGGGAGTGTCCATACTGTATGTCAGTACTAACATATACTTTGGCTAAACTAAGAAAGCCAACTTAGCCGTGATAGTTTTCCTTTTAAATTGATTAAAATACGAGTTGGTATGTCCTACTATTTACCTTTATTTTGAGATTTGTTTGGATATGGTCTGGTGCTCGTTCATACGAAGTTGTGCAAGGCGAGTATTTAAATATTTGATAGTATACTGAACCGTATCACTGTGAGCATAGAATGTTTATTGACTCGGCAAATATAATTCTTCCGATTGATCTTGTGAATCATCATATCAGATCATGTTCGTCCCCACCGAGAGGCTCGAGTCTACCCTGAATTAGGGCGATCGGGCCTTAGTCGACCACGCGGGCCTAGCGCTGGTTGGTCGACTTCACACACAAACTGCGAGTTTATTCGCAGGCGTGTGCAGGTTTCTTCACGATGTTTTCTTTCACCGTTAGAGTGTCGGATAAACGAACATATGAAATCTAAATTCGAAAACACATTGGTACGTGGCAGGATTGGAACCACGACCTCCCAAAAAGGAGGTGGCGGCCCTAGCCGTTACGCTACCGATATAATAGCGGTGGATATAATAATAATAAATAATGATGATTCAATTGAAATCTTTGGTGGAAAAGGCAGGGCTCTAATTTAAAAAGCTCTTGAGGAAACCTGCACACGCCTGCGAAGAAACTCGAAGTTTGTGAGTGAAGTCGAACAACCCGCACTGGGCTCGCGTGGTCGACTAAGGCCCGATCACCTCAATTCGCTGATGTGATGATGATAATCAAACTGCTTTATCAGTCAAACCATCATCACCCTAAAGATGTCCACTGCTGGACAAAGGCCTTCTCCAAGTTTGGATGCCATAATCACCACCTTGGCAGGCGGGATGGCTTTTTTTAAATCCACAATTGAAAAACCCTTGGCATCATCTCACCTGATGTATGTAACGATAATGCCGAAGATGGGAGCGGGCTTACAAAGATTCTCCAACGCATTGGGGATCTGGATATCTTATCTTCAAGCCGGAACACATCAATGCTTTTAACATTAATGTTTAGCGGCAACACTTAGATAAGATGGTGGTAACTAGCCAGGCGGGCTGTCAAAATGCCCTACCACTAACCAAATGAGTCTTACAAAGTTGACCCCGCCGGGAATCGAACGGATGCGGTTAATCGCAGTGTGGTGGCGCAGTAAACGGGATAAAGATGCTGCCGCTGCTGCCTATCCTCCGGTTTGTTTCCATACGAACGTCACCCTCGGGAAGAGATTCGGTACTATTCTAATGTACATAGTTATTATCGACTAGCTTTTGCCCGCGGCTTCGCCCACGTGGACATAACTTTTATGTCTTTTTTTGAGGGTGAGTGGTGCGCGATTCGCAGGTTTTCATTTTCCCAGGTACCTCAGGAACTAAAATTTCATCAAGATTGGTAGACGAAGTTGAAGTGTGAATAGGTAACAAACAAACAAACACATTTTCACATTTATAATTTATGTAAGGATTTCTAAATCTTAAATAACATATAGAGCGTCGGTGGCGTAACGGTTAGGGCGCTACCTCCTGTCCGGGAGGCCGTGGTTCGGATCCTGCCACTTACCAATATCTATTCAAATATCGATTTCATATGTACGTTTATCCGACGCACTTACGGTGCGGGAAAACATCGTGAGAAAACCTGCACATGCCTGCGAAGAAAGTCGAAGCTTATGTGTGAAGTCAATCAACACGTAATGGTCCCGCGTGATCGTCTAAGGTCTGATCGCCCTAACTCAGGGCAGGTCGAGCCCCTCGGTGGGGACATATATGAACTGATATGATGAAATAACACATTAAAAAACTAATTCAAATAATTATATCAATCTAGTAATAAAATTTCCTAAAAATATTAATATGGGTCGAATCCTCGAGTCGTATCAGCTCCAAAGGAGCCCATAACGCACTTCTCGTTGCCGCGCTGGATGGCAATAGACAACCTTAGCAGCAAGTAGGACGGAGCGGCGTCACATCTCCTCTCTCGAAGGCGATGGCCAATCTCCTTAATGAAGGCAAAGGCCTCTGAGGCTTCAGCAGCGGTTGTCTCACAGACCAGCGGCACAAAGCAGTAATTTGCCTCTAAGACCGAGTACTTCTTATGCTTCTTTATCGCCGCAAAATTGAGCAGCAGTACCGTACGGGTGAGGTGTGAGGCAGAAAAAGTGGCGTCCCAAAGCAGGCACGATCCTCTCTTCCATGGGACCTGTTTAAACCGTCCGGCCTTTTGCCATAAGATTGACTAAAGCCCGGCAGCTGCATCACAGATGGAATATTCCATCTGGCCGAGACCAGTGCCCTCTAAGTGAGGTCATTAAGGGCATGGTGACATGGGAATCTTCACCAAACAAAGACCGCAACTCGTGATGGCCAATTGCCTTCACCGTGGACCCGCAAATACATTGATGAAGTTCACAGATATTGCAGCCCAGGCGGAGAGCAACTGCTACACGCAAAAAGTCACCGTCAGAAGAGTTCTCACATCTGTGCCTCTTGTTAAAAGACACTAAACTCGACGTATGTGTTTTTAATTGTTTTACACGATTCGTCTATGAAACACATCGCTACGTGCCATAGTTCCAGAGTTATAAAGTAGCGTATGCTGAAAAATACATATAATTGTATTCACGTCACTAGAAAAACTTAAGCTGGTTTAATGGCAGCCCCCGACGGATATTCCTCGGTTATGTATTATGGTAAAATTATTATCGCTACATCTAAGTATATCTTCGAGAAACAGACACGTTAGGAAAAAACTGTAAACATCGATATTCATTGTTTAGGTACTTAAGTATATCTATTACCGATTTCTCGAGATATCAACTCTTTTTTAGAAAGTATTTTTACGTCTTTTATAATATTTCGTTACATAATAATTGGGTTTAGTCGGGGGTTTTGCGTTATTTTATTCTTTTTCGATGAGATTTTTACCGTCGTGGGTTTTTTCAAAATTGTTAATTTTGCTTAATTTTATTTCAGACTTTTTAGAGAGCATATACGAATAATAATCTATATAATGTGTAGGTAAGATCTCGCAAAACAATAAGTGTGATTCGTCCTACCACATAATTTATTAAGTTCCTTATTAAATATTATACAGTTGCTTTCTGTTGGTTTTTGTTCAGAATTGGTGTCAATGCTCTTGAGACTATAATATTTGTGTTTGAACTCTGAATTCAATGATGACATAAGCTGGGAGTACCTCCACGCGGTGAAGGCGGAAACATTTCCTAATACTGCCTAAAACTCCCTAAAACACTATGAATGTCGATGCCTTCGGGCTTATGTTGTTATAATGTGTTTTCGAATGCGCTTTGAATGCGAATTAAATGCGAATTGGATACGATTTACAGACCTGGAGAGACCTAGCTTCCAGTGACGCCGAGTGCTTTTGTTTCTTTATTGAGACCAAATAAAGAGAAGGTACATATTGATCTTATTTTTTTATAACTTACGAATTCTAATTTCATTAATAAGTTTGATACAACATTATTTTACTTTTCAATTATAATTTTGTAAATAGTGTAGGTTAGAAGTGGAATAATATTGTCCAATATTATTTTCCCATCATTATGGTTTGATTTATTTTATTACACCGATCGCAAAGTGATGATAAAATAGAAGAAAGCTCGTAAGGGCTCTAAAATCCATTACAAATACGCCGTCTAGGTATAATTTTGAAATTTTACTCAGACTATTACATTAAACATTGTTATAAGTTATCTCTATAACACTCATCTGAGAGCATGCACCAATCACCCACGAACTCATTCCTGAAATCCGCATTGAAATCAGACAATACGTTTTAATTTTAATAATATTGCAATATAATCGTTTCACACTAATATAGCAGCGCCCCCTAGTGAGTTAGTATCATAAGACTTATCTTAGACCATGCACCAATCAACTACGAACCCATTGCTGAAAACCGCATTGAAATCGGACAATTCGTTTTAATATTATTGCAATATTATTTTGCACTAATATTGTAGCGCCTTCTAGTTTTTATTTGGGAACATGCATTAAGCAACCACGTACACATTGCTGAAAACAGAATTGTAATCGGACATTTCGTTTTAATTATATTGCAACATTGTTTTGCACTAATATTGTGGCGCCCCCTAGTGAGTTACAGCCATGACACCTGTCTAAGAACATGAACTCATCAAACACAAACCCGTTATTGAAAACCGCATCAAAATCGGATCATTAGTTTAGAAGATAGGTGGGAACATTACTTTGCACAAACGCACACACAAACAAACATCTCTCACCCTAAACGCATATACCTGCTCCGTTCCGTCGTGGGTATTTGAAATTTTACTCAGACTATTACATTAAACATTGTTATAAGTTATCTCTATAACACTCATCTGAGAGCATGTACCAATCACCCACGAACTCATTCCTGAAATCCGCATTGAAATCAGACAATACGTTTTAATTTTAATAATATTGCAATATAATCGTTTCACACTAATATAGCAGCGCCCCCTAGTGAGTTAGTATCATAAGACTTATCTTAGACCATGCACCAATCAACTACGAACCCATTGCTGAAAACCGCATTGAAATCGGACAATTCGTTTTAATATTATTGCAATATTATTTTGCACTAATATTGTAGCGCCTTCTAGTTTTTATTTGGGAACATGCATTAAGCTACCACGTACACATTGCTGAAAACAGAATTGTAATCGGACATTTCGTTTTAATTATATTGCAACATTGTTTTGCACTAATATTGTGGCGCCCCCTAGTGAGTTACAGCCATGACACCTGTCTAAGAACATGAACTCATCAAACACAAACCCGTTATTGAAAACCGCATCAAAATCGGATCATTAGTTTAGAAGATAGGTGGGAACATTACTTTGCACAAACGCACACACAAACAAACATCTCTCACCCTAAACGCATATACCTGCTCCGTTCCGTCGTGGGTAAAAAGAAATTCACTCAAAATTATGAAATATTATTTTAATGTTTTAATACTACATAAGCGCGTTTTATTATCCCTGCAGCGCCATCTATTGATATTCTGCTGTTATGATTGTAATGTGTGGTATGTGTAGCTAATATGGGAAAAAGGACTCTATTGTTATTACTGTAAGTATCGATAGATCTAATTTCCCACGGGACCTCTTTAGTTTTCCGAAATAAAGAATACCCAACTATGCAATGATGGTCAAAACACACCATCCCATTGTAAAGGTTTCATATTGTTACGTTAAGCCATTCTGAAGATACCATTTTTTTGCATTCCTGCAGGAACCCTTAATTTTTTTAGGATTCACAATGTCCCAGTTTTAGTTCGCGATATAGGGTATCAACGTGTAAAGTTCAATTGTAATAGATCAAGCAACATTTGCGTGGTGAGCCATTTTATAAATGAATACTTTTGATTTTCCCACGAGAAATCTTAAATTTTCCGGGATAAAAAGTATCCTGTATGTTAACCCGGGCTATAAGGAACCACCATACAAAATTTCATCAAAATCCGCCTGGTAGTTTTTGCGTGATGCGCGAACATACAGATAGACAGACAGACATACAGACAGACAAAAATTCTAAAAGTTGTTGTTTTGGCCTCTGTATCGTTAGTAATGTCCACCACAGTTGTTATTTTCCAAAAATATTTCATGTACAGACACGGCCCCGTTACAGTTTTATTATATTATAGATCAGCTCTTTGTTACTTACTTACTTACTTACTTAGGTACTTCGCTGGCTCAGCTGTTGAAGTTTTTATGTTTGTGCATTTTTCATTTTTCTTCTTTACCCTGGTTTCGTTATCTGCCTAGGGGGTGTTGTGGCGAGTAGGATCGCCAGACATAGCAACACATTCGAAGTTTCATTCCTACGCATCAAGATCCACTGTGGATCTTGATGCGTAGGAATGATACTTCTAATACATTAAATGAATTCCTTGTTACACAATACACAAGACAGATATAATTTCGGTGGTTTTAACACGAGACACATAGAAACGTATAAGAAAATAAATTATCCGTGGTCAACGAAATGCTCCTGTCAAAATCCTCTCTCTAAAACAAAAACAGCTCTTTGTTAAATTTCAATATTTTTTAAAGCAATTTTAATTATCATTAGAACTGCTGATGCTACTAAAACAGATAACTTGACAATACAACTGAAAGTTTAAACCAAACCAGACATTTCAGCTGGCGTAACTTAGTATTATTTCAAGTCAAGCCGCACGGCAGCAGGCAGCAGGCAGCAGGGAGCAACAATAAACGCTGTTGGAGCGTCCTGTAGGTTTACCGCGGCACTATGAATGAATTCATGAGTTCTCCAGATCGTTTCGCTACATATACAGGATGTAACAAAATTGGTGTTCACCCCGTTAACTGGGGCTTCTACTCATCATACTGAGCAACTTTTGTTACATTCAATCCAATCAGTCGTTCCCCCAATGCTGGGGATCGTGACCGTCGTGTCATCGAGGGGGCGCAGATTGCTCTCCACCGGGCTCTGTCACTCGCTGCGTGCACTGCTTAGAGTAGCTGCAGTGTGTGTTACATGACTTTGCTGAAATCGCAAAAAAAAATATTTTACATAAAAAATCGTTCAGCTAATCTAACAATTTTGTTCATTTTCTTTAACAATTGACTATGGATTCCTTGGAAAAAGCTTTTCGGTATGATGAGTGTATCTCCTTTGCAATCTTCCTATCCGCGGATAGTGTTAAAAAGCTAAGTTTAAAAAATTACTAAATTCAAACTAGTGGGTCGTTCCAAAGTCTTTCTGAAACAGTTGAGTGGTATTCTACTCGACACCACGAGCCAGGACATAGGTCCCCTTATCCGTGATCGAAGTGTACATTTTTTGTAGCAAGAGTGCAACACTAGCTTAGTCTGGTAACCTCAGCCCAATAATCAGTCAGCCAGCGGAGCCCTATTTTAAATGTGAATAAAGATTGCTCTACGTCTTTCTTCACAACCTAGAAACTGCATTTTCAATCATCGATGTGATTCCACTGAGTTGGTGCGTCATATTACTGTTAATTCTGGAGATCGCGGGTTCGAATCTCAGCGGGGTCCAAATTTGTAAGACCCAAATGGTTGATCCTAGGCTACTAGCATAGTGCAAACAGACTATTAGGTTATTTGCCGCACCATTCGAAACTGAATAGCCTAGTCACATAGGGCTGTGCCATTTTTTTGCGAAGCTCTCCGAGTTTACTGGAACGATCCGGCGATAAATCGAGTATCGTTGATCGAAACGTCATAAAATTTGGTAGGTGTGCATTTATGAGACAAAGATATTATTTAAGTTAAAACATGAGCCAAATCGGTCATGAGGTTGCTGAGATATATGTAGTAGGTTGTAAATGTTGAAAACATGCTTTCACTAAACACCACTAGATGATACTGGATGGATCCTACATTATGAAAGCGTAAGTGAGCGTACCTATCTTGTTTGCTGTGATCTGAGGTACCTATATTTTTTTAAACAAGTACAACGCGAGTTCACAGTTCGGGGCGAACCACTAACTTATTTTAAGGGTGTATATATTTGTAGCGGCGGAGAACTTAAAGATTGCTCTAATTCAGGGTAGGCTCGAGCCAGTCAGTGGGGACGCATATGAGTTAATGTGATGATGATGAAGTAGTCAAATAGTTTTCTCATGTCGTAAAATGTAATCAGTGTTATATACTCATTACCGTGTTACTGTGTTTTGATCAAATGAAAATTAAAGTAATGGATAATGTGAATGAGTCGGAGATTGAAAGTAGTAATAATGAACCAAACAGTAAATGGATAGTGTCACGTAAAAGCAAAGGGAGAACTGCAAGGGACGTGACAGATATCATTGATCTTTTGAAAGCAAGAATTTGCATTTAATTTCTAAAAACAGTGACAGGCATAATTAGAATTTAAGAAATGTAAATAAAATGTATATAGCCTATTCGAGAAGCTGAGACTATGGACGACTTAGGCACAATGCTCGATGGCCTCAGTAGAGCCTCTCAACAAGTGGGTCTTAGAATGAACATGGACAAGACGAAAATTATGTCAAACTTCCGTGTCATACCTACTCCTCTGAAGATCGGAGGCTCTACACTCGACGTCGTTACCGAATATGTATACCTGGGACAAATAGTCCAGTTAGGTAGGTCCAACTTCGAGAAAGAGATCAATCGTAGAATCCAACTCGGCTGGGCAGCGTTCGGGAAGCTTCGCAATATCTTTACGTCCCAGATACCGCCGTGTCTTAAGACCAAGGTCTTCGACCAGTATGTGTTGCCAGTGATGACTGATGACATACGGAACTGAGACATGGTCGCTTACTATGGGCCTCACAATAAGGCTCAAGGTCACCCAAAGGGCAATGGAGCGTGCTATGCTCAGAGTTTCTCTGCGTGATCGAATCAGAAACGAGGAGATCCGTAGGAGAACCAAAGTAACCGATATAGCTCTCAGAATTGCTAAACTTGAGTGGCAGTGGGCGGGGCACATTGTTCGTAGAACAGATGGTCTTTGGGGCAGTAAAGTTCTCGAGTGGCGACCACGCACCGGAAAGCGTAGTGTAGGCAGGCCTCCCACTCGGTGGACCGATGACCTGGTGAAGATTGCGGGAAGCCGATGGATGCGGGCAGCGCAGAACCGGTCGTTGTGGAGATCCTTGGGAGAGGCCTATTTCCAGTAGTGGACGTTCTTCGGCTGATATGATGATGAGCCTATTCGAGACTGAGAAAGGTTAAAAAGTCATTTCTACAATAAAATTCCAGAAAATGTAATTAGTTTGTCAGAGAATAAATTCAAGACTCATCTCAAAAAATGTTTGTCCTCTAGAGGATATTATAAAATAATAGATTATATAAATGACAATGACATATTTGTTGATTCTATAACCAATACCATTACCTGAGACTGTAATCTAAATAATGGCATTATATGTAATAGTCGATAAGTTTTTTTTGACTATTTAAAAGTGTGTGTAAACACCTAGTTAAAATAAATTATTTTGATTTGATTTGATTCAAGCATCGGACCCTGAGGTTGTACCAACGTTTGTCGCTTGAGCTTTTCAGAAACTTCCTCCAATGAGTTTTGATAACGTCAACGTGATTCACCTACTATAAGATATTCTGGTGATGCAATCTGAGATTAAATTAAGTAATCAAAATTTTGGTAAAACCTTTTAGATAACAGCACGCAGTGTCCTTGCTTGGTGATAGTTATCGATATTGACAATTTAAAATAACTACCTACCAAACTAACCTAACTTCTTGGTACATAAGTACCTACATACAAACAAAACAAGGTTCAAGTATATAGGTACCTGCGTAGGTAGGTATTATGTATGTATGTAAAGATCTTCAAGGCAAGAGTGAATAAGCATTATTTGAGTTTACGTGTACCATCCTCGCCTGCATCATCATCACTTACCATCAGGTGAGTTGCAGTCAAACGCACTCAAATTTTTGATAAAAAAAACCAAAAAAAAATATAATTAAATACTTAGGTAGTAGGTACAGTCGAGTTCATAAATATATTGGCAGGGCCAATGGTTAAAAACATTGTAAGCGTCGAAATGAATATAAATTTCTATACAAACAATTAATGAACCGTTTAATGATAACATTTTATTGATATTTACATATCGATGGGTGCCTGGAACAAAGCCGCAATCGTAAAAATGCAACTTTACAGGAGGAAGAATTTAGTGAAATGTTGAATAACACCTGAACTACGCGGAGGAGAAAAATAATTTGTATGTCAAATGAAGCGTTATTTTTTTTCGAATGTATCATAAATGTCAAAAAGTGTATAGAAAATAAGGAAGACGGTAAAAACCTGGAAAAACGATATTGCCACTTCATGCATTAAAAGTCGTTATCTTCAAAGCCTATTGCGGCTTTATTCCAGAAAAAATGCAAAATCAGGCGATCAGCAATAGTTACTTACAACTTTTTAAACTGTTATAAAAGATATACGGTAATATTGTAATAGCCTATTGCTTTTATATTACCTGAACTTAGTGACTGCCATAGAAAACGTATTTGTTAATACTGTGTATTTTTATAGTATTCAAATGATTGCAGTTTTAATAAAAAAACAGTATCACGTATAAATGTTAAGTAAATGCTTAATCTATGCTGAGCTGGGAAAGAAAAAGACTAATGCTCTTTATCCAGGTATATGACACAAAATTTAAAATAATTAAAACGGTTTTTTTTCAATCAACATTTTTTTTAATTCATAAACA
The DNA here is from genome assembly GCA_947284805.1 of Coleophora flavipennella. Lineage (NCBI taxonomy): Eukaryota > Metazoa > Arthropoda > Insecta > Lepidoptera > Coleophoridae > Coleophora > Coleophora flavipennella. The sequence goes on from OX369260.1 coordinate 3,330,247, forward strand.
ATGTGCATCACATTTTTTTATACTTTAATTGAATTATTAATGTTAACTGATGACCGAGAACTATCAAAAATAAATATCGCACCTCCGGTGCAACAGTGACTTAACTGCAAAAAATTAGATATTGGGATTAAGTCGCCAAACGACTTTTTAATTCAAATACGCATCTCTTCGAAGCAACAAAGACACAATTATGTTAAATTTTGTCATGTAATGTTAATTTTTTGTTAGTTAAGTCAGTGTTGCACCGGAGGTACGATATATAAACTAAGTAAGTAAATAAAACTTGACACCATAAAGAAATTATCAGAAAACATTGAACAGAAACTTATAATTAACTCAAATGTCTTTGGTACTGAAATAAAAAATCTGCATTAGCCTTCTAAATTAACAAACAATAAAGGTAATTATCAAAAATAAAACATATCACATAAATCATCAGGACATGGAGGGTTATCGTCAAAATTTGATGAGTTTTTTACTGCCGCTACATTGTCATTAGTTTCGCATATTAAGGACTCATAAAAGCCATGATAGTGACGTGGAATGTCTTGTCTTTTACAAAGACTTAATAAGTCTGAGTGCAAGGCTTTAGGCACAGGATGTGGTTGAATGTAAACTCTTTGCAACTCGGAAACGACTGAATTTTCCGAAGTAAGATTAGCAGTCGGACGAAGTGTATGACGCCCTCGTACTCGGATACCTCGTCGTGAGTGTCCACCTCGTACCCGGACACCCCTTGACGGGTTAGCGGATCTGGTGTGTAGGTCACGTGTATTTAAGTACAGGTACTCGTCGTCAAAATTATATTTAAATTTTAATATCCCCTCATGAGTGTGGCTTGCTTCTACTTCCATAATATTGGACCACACTACTTTATTTCCGTTTGAGTCATGCACCCAGTTCTGACTTTCAATGAGCAGTTTTATATTGAAAAAATCAGTCTGATCCATCTCTATAACATTATATTTCTCTCCACTAACTTTGGCATTCATCGCAATTGAGTAAACTTGTTCTGGCGTGTAAAAACTTTATTTTTCATTAGCTCACGCTCAATGCACGCATGCATCGAGTCGCCCTCATTTTGGCTGTGTCCAGTTTCAAAAAATCTATGGGTGATCGTTAACCTATACTTTATACTTGCATACAAATGCAGGGCAAATATAAATCGGTTCTTGTTTTGCCCTACACAACCGTCTGAATACAATGATATGTTACTTATTGAGCGTTCATGTTCGTTTTTAAAAAACTTTAGTAAACAACTTCCGACTTCAATAGCTCCTCTCTTCGCTATTGTCAAATGCCACATAAAACAGTAGCCTACCTTACACCCTGCATCGAATACAGTGAAATTGTAAACGGGATACTTGCGCTTGTAGTAAAAAGTTCCTACTTCTGACTTAGGGACATAAAGCACTTTTTGAAAGTCGAATATGGCTATCGTCTGAACGTTTCAATGTTTTCTTTTTCCGTATCTTTTAATTCGCGCACCATCTCTTTGCTTCTTATGTGCTTTTCATAACGGCTTTGCAGATTATTCTTAATTTCTTCGTCTGCTTGTTGATAACGTGTACATAAGGCACACAAATCTTTCTTTGGTTTGAAGAACGAGTAATTAAATTTTGTATTAAAGATTTTCCTGTATTGACGTGCACTCGCCATTTCACAATTTAAATTATCAGCTGCAAACCATTCCTTATATAAGCGATACATTTTTGAAATATTGAGATCCTCTTCTTAATATAACTTTTGGGAATCTTTTCTCACATAATGGGCTTCTACCGTAGGGAATAACTTAATGTGTTTTATTGCGCTCTCTTCAGATAATGAATTTGTTTTATGGGGTCTATTTTTATGGCGACCATGCTGATCAGTCAAAGGCTCTTAATTCTGTAGTTTTTCTAAAGCAGTATGAACTACAGTGTCAGAAATACTCAAAGTATTAAGAAAATACTTCTTGCATACTTGTATTTTTTTTGCTTTATATGGAAAATAGTACTTCAATGTCTGTGTTCGGTTGCATTTGCGGTCTATTGTTGTTCTTTTGATTTTTTCAACTTTTACGTTTCTTGCTATATATTGCCATTGATGCTCATGATTCGCCAATTTATAATAGTTCATAAATATATTTTCGCGCTTTTCAGGAGTGATACGTTCACCACACTTCTTTTTACAATTGCAAACAGACCCAACGCTTTTAGTCGAGTAGTTTTAGTCTACTCTTTTTTTGAACGTTTCCCTTTGTAAGCCAGACCTGAATCTTTAAGTGTTTTATTTCTGTTGCTTTCCCACTCCTTTTCGTTTCTTTTTCTTTTCCTCGTTTTTTTGTTTTCTGTCTCATTTATTAACTCAGGTAAGTTATTTTCAGGTATAACAGTTTGAGGAGAAGGCGAAGGATCGTTATCAACAACAAATTCATCACCAACACATTCAATTACATCATACGGCTCAATAAGTGATAGTATGTACATTTCTTTCTGGTGGTATGGGCGGCACGATGTTTAGCGATGGAATTATGAGAATTTCAGCAGAAGAAGACGACGTACTTGTTTGTAACAATAGTTTTTTCACGTTCAGGTTCATCATTTGTGGGTGCAAAAACTTTTACAACATCCACAGTGCATTGCTCTATAAGTCGTATAGGAGAAGATATATTTTTTTCAGAGCTAAAAACAACATAAAAGACAACATCTGCAGATTTTCCGGTGCAACTTGTGTAGGTTGAATGGGTAGCGATTCAAGTGTACAATTGTTTTCATCTGAACTGCAACACAATGTTTGATTTGAATCCGAGGTTGTTACATCATCTGGCTTTAAAGTTGTATCGAATTCTGAAATCTTCAAATCTTTTGCGCTCTCGGCATGTTGGGGTCCAGAGGAATTCAAAAGTGTATCAACCGCATGAATCATTGGTTCTATTGTTATAGTAACAACACAAGCTCCTGGTTAACTATCTGAACTAGAATTTTGGCTTGTCAGGGTCATAATGAGTCTGGTAGTTGTGAAGTTCTGGAGGAGGTTTCAATGTTATATCTACATTGCCATCTATGAGTGTTTCTGACGGGGAACACTCCATTTGATTGAGGATTGTTGAAATATTTGAAATTATGGAGGGACTACGCTACAATTTTGCTTCAAGAGCTTCTAAACATTCTGAATCACCTCCAAGGCTAGTTGACGGGGTATACTCTTGGTTTTTTCTTGGTTTAGACATAAGAATAACACATAGGTTACTTTTTATCCCAATGCTGGGCATAATCTGTAGTCCATGCGGGGGAAGCCGCAGGCGTAAGGCTTCTTTTTATCTAACCTGATATGTCTCACTGCTGGGCAAAGGCCTCCCTCTTTGGGTAAAAGGCCAGTTTAAAATAAGTATCTACTAACCTCGAAGATTGTACTCGCTTCTTAATGTCATTTCGTCGTGATATGTTTATTTTTCCGTGCTGTTTGATTTAACATCATACGAATCTGAAATAGCAGAAAACCGGAATAATATGAGGTAAGTATTCTATATAGGTAGTATAATTTACATTAACACACCTAGGTAGGAACCTAACTTATATTATATTACCTATTTTTAATCAAATAGGTAACTAAGTGCACCAGTTTATGAAGATATTACAGTATAGTTTAATAACATTGTACACACAACCCAAATCAAGTCACCGAAAACTGTCTTACTTAGTAGGCAACTATTCATGCAAATGCTCAGCGCGCGAGTTTTGTTAATTCTGGTTTTGGGTAAGTAGGTAATTGAACTCTGCCCTAAAGTACTTTATTTGTGTACCTATGTAATAAATATGACAAGTACATACTTACTTATTTTAGGCAAAAAATATCGAGAACTCAACCAATCATGCCTAATTACTTACTCAGTTAAATATCATTGAACCTACCTACCTATGCACCTGTAATAACTACCTACCTACAAACATTTCTATTACTACCTAGTTGAATAAACTTGTAGTGTGATCAAATCTAAATTATGTACTTATACCTAATTAACAAAATGATCGGCATTTTGTTTAAATAGATTACTGTCAGTTAGGTAGGTATGTAGTTAAAAATATGAGAAAACTTACCTTCACCGAAGTAGTTAGACAGTTTTCTTCTTACATGGGGATTGTTTAAAACGCGTTTCTTCATTATGGATAGCACTAATCAATTATTCACGCAAGCACTTATTTGTTTACCGGCTTCCGAAGACGCACTGATTAGTAAAATGATTTGTCAACAAGAGCACGTGCTGCATAATCGTTCCACGTGAAAAGGATAGCTATTAGCTATTACGGCTACGGAATGAGTGCGATAATGACAGCAACACGTGAAGGCGGGAGAGAAATAATATCCATTGCGTGTGCGACATTATCAAAACTTTTCCTGGAATAAAACCGCAATAACCAAAGTCGTTCTAGCATTAATTTGGAAGATGCAGCATTGAATACTACTTTATTTTATTTTTGAAGTAATTAACAGTAATACACAATGTTACAGGTAATGTTTACAGTATATCATCGCAATGAATATTACCTTTGAATTTAATTTCAAACTAGTAAAGTGAAATACAGTGCGGTAATTTGCGTCACTATTTTGGTAAATTACCTAAAGCGGTGTGGCTGTAGTCTGTACTTAGGTTTAAGATAGTAGTAAAATAAGATGGAGTAATTATGATTTTAACACTCGTTGATATACAATACTTAGTTGGGTTAATACAAAAGTAAAAGTCTGAAACAAGTAAAGTTTTATTACTAATTTCATTAAATTTTTAAATTATTTCATCAAACCGCATTGATAACTTTGTTATTCCTGTAAATATTCTCTTATTAAACAACAACTCAGTTTTAAAATTTTATATACAAAAATTAAATACAAAATCAATACCAATTATTTTATAACATATTTTCATGAAAAGAAACACTATAACTGTTACTTTTAAAACTTTAAATTATTTTTACAGCAACGCTTATTGTTGATCAGCGTATATATTTTATTTCGTGGAATAAAGTTGTAATAGCATGTACGGTAATAAGGTTAAAAATACTTTTAATCATTCGCCATAGTCCTAATATTCCAGTACACAAATTGTGACTTTGAGCCAAGAATAACGAGATATAATCCATAGTGATTTTGCTAAATCGGGGAGTTTTCATAATAGAAATGTAAAAAAAATTCACAAGGTGTATTCAGGTCCATAGATTACGAAAATGGCTTAATCGAAAGACTGCCGTTTTGGCTATTGCGGCTTTGTTCCAGGCACCCATCGATATGTTTATACTTAGAATTTTATATTCATGTCGATGGTTACGATGTTTTGAAATATTGGCCCTCCCAATATATTAATGAACTCGACTGTACCTAGGTGCCTTACCTTAATCTATCGTTAACATGACTTAAAAATATGCGCTAAATAAAATGGGGGTATTCATAATATCGGAATATCTCACTCAAGAAACTGCACAACTCTATCCAAAGAAACTTACCTACGCACTCGGATTTTTTTGAGGCGCGTTGGGCATTTTTTGAGATGGGGAAAAAACCATTGAACTCGCGTCACTGTAACCTGTAATGTAACCGACACCGCCAGGAACACTCGGAGGGTCAAAACTTATAAACTGTAAAAAATTTTTACTTTTGTCGGCACTCGCGAAGTGGTTAGGTTTTTTTACTAGCTTATCTAGTCGGTATCATCAAAGGGATACATTTTGGTCATGAGTAGTTTTTTAGGTTCCGTACCTCAATTCATTTCGTAGAGTGAGCTCATGAACTTCACGACCTCATTCCCCCAGCTCCATTCCACCTTCGGTCAACGAGACACAGGGGGAGGTTCCACCCCTTTGTTGTTGATATTCAGCCTATGCGCACGAAGCGTTACGCTTCCTCATTTAATATGCGGACAGCGATAGTGTGCAGCACGAAGCATGCAAGGGTCGTGGCGAAAACAGAAAACAACGATATTTAAAGTAAAGTGTCTATTGTCCAAAACCAAAACAAAACCAACAGTATACGGCGAGCGACTGAACGAACATAATTCAAATTCACAGAGCGATTTCGCGTCTAACCCCGCCTCACCTCACCCCTAACGACTGTCATTGGCTAACGGCCACGTGTCGTTTTGCAAAAGAAATTCAAGTCCTTATTTGGTAATAAATTAGGTGTCCCAGGGGTGAGGCAAAGCATCGTCGCGGGGGGAAGGGGTATGCATCCGTAACAGATAGAGTGGAACTCCTTGCGTGTTTCCGTGTGTGTTTCCCGACTCTTTATTCTGTAGTTTTATGACGTAGAAGCAGCAAATGAGATATTATATGTGTAAATAGGTCAAATAGTTTGTAACGAGGTTGTCTGTTGGAATGTAATCTAGTCTCTTTTAGTCTCCTCAGGATAGTTTTAATAATATCGCTTCAACATTATCGATAATTAATCCAACCTTAACGCAGTGGATACACAGGTAAACAGGAATTACCCCTACACCCACCAGTGGGTGAAGTCAGTGGGTGCATGGGTCGCGAGCGCTAATTATGAACTCTTGATCACTAAATTGCCCTCCTACTTAAACTTCGAAAAACCTTACTCGTTTTGTTTTCCATTAAGTCTTCGTTTTTTAACTTACTAAAATCACAAAATGAGTACATAAATGACGCTGCTAAACTATGACGTCACGCTTAGGTATTTCTAACAGTTTTAAAACAAAATGTCGTTTTTATTTATTTCATCGAATGGCGATTTGTCGAACAGGTAATTCTCATATGTCAATGTTCAGGCCACACAGCCATCTATATGCATCAGGATCTTTCTTTAGCGGTGTCGTGGTATCGCCGCAGTGGGCAACGCTCGACTATTAAATAAATAAATGTCGTTTTTGAAAGATGATAAAAAGTAACTCAGATGACTAGCACTCGTCATCCCTTTTATCACGCCGGTTATAGACTGGAACTCACAGTGAATAGCTATTGACGTTCGTGAGAAGATCACGAACAAGCGTTAGTGTTAAGCGTTAAGACCTTGCTTTCGAAAACAATACGAAATATTAAAATTCGCCTCGTAAAACCTTTTTAGGGTTCCGTACCCAAAGGGTATGGGACCCTATTACTGAGACTTCGCTGTCCGTCTGTCCGTCTATCACCAGGCTGTAATTCATGAACTGTGATAGCTGTACAATTGAAATTTTCACAGATGATGTAATTTTGTTGCCGCTATAGCAGCAAGTACTAAAAAACAAAATAAAATAAATATTTAAGGGGGCTCCCATAAACAGCAAGTACTAAGAAACAGAATAAAATAAATATTTAAGGGGCTTCGCCCGCGCGGTTACTGTTTTTATGACTGTCTTTGAGGCTGAGTTGTGCAAGAGCCCTCTGGTGGCTCGCGAGGGTGGACTAGGGTTTTATCCAGATCCCTCAGGAACTATATCGGGCTATTCTGATAAGCAGTCCATGTCACTTCTCAACCCCTTAACTAATTCCACAGAAAATATCACATTAATCCGTTGCTCCGTTGCGACGCCGACGTGCTCGAACGTGGAAATGAGTTTTCTCTAGATCCCTCGGGAACTATGTCAGGATATCATCATCATCATATCAGCCGAAGGACGTCCACTGCTGGACATAGGCCTTCCCCAAGGGTTTCTACGACGACCGGTTCTGCGCTGCCCGCATCCAGCGGCTTCCCGCGACCGTCACCAGGTCATAGGTCCAACGAGTGGGTGGCCTGCCTACACTACGTTTTCCGGTGCGTGGTCGCCACTCGAGAACTTTACTAGCCCAACGGCCATCTGTTCTACGAGCAATATGTGTCCCGCCCACTGCCACTTAAGTTTAGCAATTCTGAGAGCTATGTCGGTAACTTTGGTTCTCCTACGGATCTCCTCGTTTTTGATCGATCACGCAGAGAAACTCCGAGCATAGCACACTCCATTGCCCTTTGGGCGTATGCCCGTGATTTATGTTTATTTTAATTAAGATTGTCTTAATTTGTATGCCAAAAGGCAGAACACAGCGTCCAACTTTATTTAATAACACCTTTTTACTGTAACCTGTGATTCACAAATAAATTGATTTGATTGATTTGATTGATTGATTGATGGGTGACCTTGAGCCTTCTTATGAGGCCCATAGTAAGCGACCATGTCTCAGTTCTGTATGTCATCACTGGCAACACACACTGGTCGAAGACCTTGGTCTCAAGACACTGCGGTATCTGGGACGTAAAGTTATGCCGAGTTGGATTCGACATATTTATTTCTACATATTCGGTAACGACTTCGAGTGAAGAGCCTACAACCTTCAGAGGAGTAGGTATGACACGGACGTTTGAAATTTTTTTCGTCTTGTCCATGTTCATTCTAAGACGCACTTGTTGAGAGGCTCTACTGAGACCATCGAGCATTGTGCCTAAGTCGTCCATAGCCTCAGGCATAATCGTCAGCGAATAGAAGTCTGGTTCTTCTAAACCTCCTCCTCTAAATCTCCTCGTCTAAACTGGGTTGGTTCTAAACTCGCCGTTGATATTAATGCCGAGTTCACCCCAGTCCAAAAGTTTAAAATCGTCTTCCAGGGCGGTGGGGAATAGTTTCGGAGATATAAGGTCTCCCTGTCTCACCCCTCGTTGCAGCCGGATAGTTTCCGAGTTTTGATCCTGGAGGCGAACCGACATTGTGGCGTTTCGATACAAACACTTCAGCACTTCGGTATGTCAATAGTCACTTTGTCACCGCTAGAGAGACTGTAACACAGCCCAAGTTTCGACCGAATCGAAGGATATTATGATATTTAGTAATTATGTAATTTCCCACTTCCTCAACCATCTCTGTGCTAAAATGTTCCGTTACGATGTAAAAGATATAAACCAAAAAAGTAGTTGTTGTCTTTTATTTAGTTAAAAACAACATTGAAAACGGTTTTTAATAAAAATGGTCTGAATATTTACCCCACGGGAGCTAAACAAATGAAAATTATGAGAGAAAGGTCAAATAACAATATTCAATTCAAATTACTGAAAGACTGTGTAAAGCTATCACTATGGAAAAAATATATAATATACGTAATGTAATAGAAAATCGATTAAAATGAATAATATTTTAAAAATATTACCACTTTTGATGTAATATAATATACTGTAGATCCTGTTTTTGGCATTAATTGCAAAATTTCTTGAAAACAAAAAGTTAATGTTGAATGAAACCAACACACAAAAATCAATGAATAGAACACATTTTTTTAAACTTATTTGAAAGCATAGAAAAGTAATAAAAACATGTAAAAATCGAAAATTGGGCCGCATTGAAGCCCGCATTGATTTGAACTTAAAATGAATAGACTTACGTTCGATATTATTTTAACACGTATCAGCCTGTTCGGATTGAGGCATCTTAAAGTCTTAAGTTAAAATAAAACAGGTATAGGAAACTCAATTTTCATCCTTAAAAGCGTTGTATACCTCCTCTAAAACTTCAACGTAATGTTTCCTTTTAAAAGTGCTCGCCCACATATTTCCAAAAAACGGTACACCCGGCAAATACTTGATGCCATTTTTGTCGAATTTCTGCTGTATCTTCTTATGTGTGTACACAAAGTACCCGATAAGAGATGTCAATATAAAAATGAGTATTTCCACAATCATGCTCGCGACGGAGTGGTCTACGTTCGAGTGAGGACACAAGTGTGCAGCCTCGCATTTATCATTGCATTAAATTATCACCGAATTAAATCCGCCTTGAAGATAAGAGCATTATAGAAGATAAGTTCCGCATTGCGTTGGGAAGCCCGCTTCCATGTTCTGCTTCATCGTCACTCACTGTCATGTGATATGATACCAAGGACTTAATAATTGAATATAAAAATAATAATTAACGAGAGATATGTATTACAAACAGGTGTTATTGTGGCATTAAAAATTACACAGTTGTTTTATTTATCGATAGTAATCTATATGTCGTAGGCGGATTGTATATTTAGTCATATTACAATACCGCTAGCTGTTTTACAATACGGAGGCACATTGCGATACAGCGTGTCGACGATACGCAGGCTGGCAAATTGAATGATTAGTCATTTTACATTCATATTTTTACAGTCAGGCACATTTAATAATTCGTCCTTATGTAAACGGTCAGGAAAATTTTAAAATTCTGTACGCAGATTGCAAAATGCCGAGCCAGGCAAATTGCCAAAATGCCGTACGGCAGATTGTAAATGTCAGGTTTGATTGAATTAACTGTCAAATAGCCGCCCTCGCCATTATATTATTTGCCTGACCGTATGTAAAATGACGAATCATATAGTATGCCTGCGACACAATGCCAGCGGTAATGCAATGCAGCTCCGTATTGTAAAACAGCTAGCGGTAATGTAATATGACTGAACATACAATACGCCTGCGACATATATAGGGTGACCTTAAATTAGTTCTTGATAGCAAAGGATATGAATGTACTCGTGATTACAAACAACTTTCCCATAGAAACTATATGTCAAATCAGAAAAAAAAATTTAGGTCCTCGGTACATAACAAGTTATCAAATCGACAAATATGTATGAAGGACCAAATATTTTTTTTCATATTTGACATATAGTTTCTATGGGAAAGTTGTTTGTAATCACGAGTACATTCATATCCTTTGCTATCAAGAACTAATTTAAGGTCACCCTATATATGTCGCAGGCGTATTGTATGTTCAGTCATATTACATTACCGCTAGCTGTTTTACAATACGGAGCTGCATTGCATTACCGCTGGCATTGTGTCGCAGGCATACTATATGATTCGTCATTTTACATACGGTCAGGCAAATAATATAATGGCGAGGGCGGCTCTTTGACAGTTAATTCAATCAAACCTGACATTTACAATCTGCCGTACGGCATTTTGGCAATTTGCCTGGCTCGGCATTTTGCAATCTGCGTACAGAATTTTAAAATTTTCCTGACCGTTTACATAAGGACGAATTATTAAATGTGCCTGACTGTAAAAATATGAATGTAAAATGACTAATCATTCAATTTGCCAGCCTGCGTATCGTCGACACGCTGTATCGCAATGTGCCTCCGTATTGTAAAACAGCTAGCGGTATTGTAATATGACTAAATATACAATCCGCCTACGACATATAGATTACTATCGATAAATAAAACAACTGTGTAATTTTTAATGCCACAATAACACCTGTTTGTAATACATATCTCTCGTTAATTATTATTTTTATATTCAATTATTAAGTCCTTGGTATCATATCACATGACAGTGAGTGACGATGAAACAGAACATGGAAGCGGGCTTCCCAACGCAATGCGGAACTTATCTTCTATAATGCTCTTATCTTCAAGGCGGATTTAATTCGGTGATAATTTAATGCAATGATAAATGCGAGGCTGCACACTTGTGTCCTCACTCGAACGTAGACCACTCCGTCGCGAGCATGATTGTGGAAATACTCATTTTTATATTGACATCTCTTATCGGGTACTTTGTGTACACACATAAGAAGATACAGCAGAAATTCGACAAAAATGGCATCAAGTATTTGCCGGGTGTACCGTTTTTTGGAAATATGTGGGCGAGCACTTTTAAAAGGAAACATTACGTTGAAGTTTTAGAGGAGGTATACAACGCTTTTAAGGATGAAAAGTGAGTTTCCTATACCTGTTTTATTTTAACTTAAGACTTTAAGATGCCTCAATCCGAACAGGCTGATACGTGTTAAAATAATATCGAACGTAAGTCTATTCATTTTAAGTTCAAATCAATGCGGGCTTCAATGCGGCCCAATTTTCGATTTTTACATGTTTTTATTACTTTTCTATGCTTTCAAATAAGTTTAAAAAAATGTGTTCTATTCATTGATTTTTGTGTGTTGGTTTCATTCAACATTAACTTTTTGTTTTCAAGAAATTTTGCAATTAATGCCAAAAACAGGATCTACAGTATATTATATTACATCAAAAGTGGTAATATTTTTAAAATATTATTCATTTTAATCGATTTTCTATTACATTACGTATATTATATATTTTTTCCATAGTGATAGCTTTACACAGTCTTTCAGTAATTTGAATTGAATATTGTTATTTGACCTTTCTCTCATAATTTTCATTTGTTTAGCTCCCGTGGGGTAAATATTCAAACCATTTTTATTAAAAACCGTTTTCAATGTTGTTTTTAACTAAATAAAAGACAACAACTACTTTTTTGGTTTATATCTTTTACATCGTAACGGAACATTTTAGCACAGAGATGGTTGAGGAAGTGGGAAATTACATAATTACTAAATATCATAATATCCTTCGATTCGGTCGAAACTTGGGCTGTGTTACAGTCTCTCTAGCGGTGACAAAGTGACTATTGACATACCGAAGTGCTGAAGTGTTTGTATCGAAACGCCACAATGTCGGTTCGCCTCCAGGATCAAAACTCGGAAACTATCCGGCTGCAACGAGGGGTGAGACAGGGAGACCTTATATCTCCGAAACTATTCCCCACCGCCCTGGAAGACGATTTTAAACTTTTGGACTGGGGTGAACTCGGCATTAATATCAACGGCGAGTTTAGAACCAACCCAGTTTAGACGAGGAGATTTAGAGGAGGAGGTTTAGAAGAACCAGACTTCTATTCGCTGACGATTATGCCTGAGGCTATGGACGACTTAGGCACAATGCTCGATGGTCTCAGTAGAGCCTCTCAACAAGTGCGTCTTAGAATGAACATGGACAAGACGAAAAAAATTTCAAACGTCCGTGTCATACCTACTCCTCTGAAGGTTGTAGGCTCTTCACTCGAAGTCGTTACCGAATATGTAGAAATAAATATGTCGAATCCAACTCGGCATAACTTTACGTCCCAGATACCGCAGTGTCTTGAGACCAAGGTCTTCGACCAGTGTGTGTTGCCAGTGATGACATACAGAACTGAGACATGGTCGCTTACTATGGGCCTCATAAGAAGGCTCAAGGTCACCCATCAATCAATCAATCAAATCAATCAAATCAATTTATTTGTGAATCACAGGTTACAGTAAAAAGGTGTTATTAAATAAAGTTGGACGCTGTGTTCTGCCTTTTGGCATACAAATTAAGACAATCTTAATTAAAATAAACATAAATCACGGGCATACGCCCAAAGGGCAATGGAGCGTGCTATGCTCGGAGTTTCTCTGCGTGATCGATCAAAAACGAGGAGATCCGTAGGAGAACCAAAGTTACCGACATAGCTCTCAGAATTGCTAAACTTAAGTGGCAGTGGGCGGGACACATATTGCTCGTAGAACAGATGGCCGTTGGGCTAGTAAAGTTCTCGAGTGGCGACCACGCACCGGAAAACGTAGTGTAGGCAGGCCACCCACTCGTTGGACCTATGACCTGGTGACGGTCGCGGGAAGCCGCTGGATGCGGGCAGCGCAGAACCGGTCGTCGTAGAAACCCTTGGGGAAGGCCTATGTCCAGCAGTGGACGTCCTTCGGCTGATATGATGATGATGATATCCTGACATAGTTCCCGAGGGATCTAGAGAAAACTCATTTCCACGTTCGAGCACGTCGGCGTCGCAACGGAGCAACGGATTAATGTGATATTTTCTGTGGAATTAGTTAAGGGGTTGAGAAGTGACATGGACTGCTTATCAGAATAGCCCGATATAGTTCCTGAGGGATCTGGATAAAACCCTAGTCCACCCTCGCGAGCCACCAGAGGGCTCTTGCACAACTCAGCCTCAAAGACAGTCATAAAAACAGTAACCGCGCGGGCGAAGCCCCTTAAATATTTATTTTATTCTGTTTCTTAGTACTTGCTGTTTATGGGAGCCCCCTTAAATATTTATTTTATTTTGTTTTTTATTACTTGCTGCTATAGCGGCAACAAAATTACATCATCTGTGAAAATTTCAATTGTACAGCTATCACAGTTCATGAATTACAGCCTGGTGATAGACGGACAGACGGACAGCGAAGTCTCAGTAGTCCCATACCCTTTGGGTACGGAACCCTAAAAAGGTTTTACGAGGCGAATTTTAATATTTCGTATTGTTTTCGAAAGCAAGGTCTTAACGCTTAACACTAACGCTTGTTCGTGATCTTCTCACGAACGTCAGTAGCTATTCACTGTGAGTTCCAGTCTATAACCGGCGTGATAAAAGGGATGACGAGTGCTAGTCATCTGAGTTACTTTTTATCATCTTTCAAAAACGACATTTATTTATTTAATAGTCGAGCGTTGCCCACTGCGGCGATACCACGACACCGCTAAAGAAAGATCCTGATGCATATAGATGGCTGTGTGGCCTGAACATTGACATATGAGAATTACCTGTTCGACAAATCGCCATTCGATGAAATAAATAAAAACGACATTTTGTTTTAAAACTGTTAGAAATACCTAAGCGTGACGTCATAGTTTAGCAGCGTCATTTATGTACTCATTTTGTGATTTTAGTAAGTTAAAAAACGAAGACTTAATGGAAAACAAAACGAGTAAGGTTTTTCGAAGTTTAAGTAGGAGGGCAATTTAGTGATCAAGAGTTCATAATTAGCGCTCGCGACCCATGCACCCACTGACTTCACCCACTGGTGGGTGTAGGGGTAATTCCTGTTTACCTGTGTATCCACTGCGTTAAGGTTGGATTAATTATCGATAATGTTGAAGCGATATTATTAAAACTATCCTGAGGAGACTAAAAGAGACTAGATTACATTCCAACAGACAACCTCGTTACAAACTATTTGACCTATTTACACATATAATATCTCATTTGCTGCTTCTACGTCATAAAATTACAGAATAAAACAAAATACGATAAAAAAATGGGATGTCATCTATCTTCATTGCTGCAACTAATAGTGGAATAAAATATTTTGTATTTGAACTGCATAATGAGTACAGAAATAAAATTTATGATAATCCCCAGATACGTGGGTCTGATCGAGTACACGTCCCCCGTCATCCTCGTCAGAGATCTTGACCTCACCAAGACCATCACAGTGAAAGACTTCGATCATTTCGTCGACCACAAGAGGTTCGTCCCGCCGGAGATAGATGTGCTTTTTGGTGATAGCTTGATAATGATGAGAGGTAGGTAGATTTATACAGGTTTTTAAAGTTTCAATCTCATTTTTCTGCTCACAAAAAATAATACTACATTAGATTCCAAAGAAACATATAACAAACCGATAAATTATTTTATTAAAGCTTTATAATTTGCTTGCTGGGCCGCCAGGAGGCTCGAGTTTCCATACAAACGTAGTTCTGCTTTAATACAAAAACTACAAGTCAGATTGTATCCAAACTTTGCAAATATATTTAGGAGACACATATCGATGTTTGTAATTAGTTTTCGAAGAACTAATATAAAACGGAAGAAAATAAGAGCAGTTTCAAACTTTCAGTAAAAAACTAAATTAAGCCTTCGTTTAGTTACGTTAAAATTTACTGCGATGAAACTAATTACAAACATCGATATGTGTTCCAAACGGTGCTTGTCAGTCCAAAGAAGGCCTCCTATAGCTGCCGCACGGCTGGGCCCATATGAGTACGTGCGGGCCCGATTCGGGCTGGCCGTCTGGAACTATGCCCGCGATACGCGGGGCTAGGGGGTTGTTGGGTAAAAGCCCGGGCGTCGGAGCTCCGAGTCTATGCACACTATAAATCAAGTGACTCACCTAAGGGAATCCTCCTGACACCTCAAGGTCGGGTGGGGTCGTGACAATATATACTTATATATAGTGTTCGTGATTATAGTGTAATACTGTGTGTGTAATATGTGACGTCACTAGCCATTCCAACAGGACTCCAAGATGGCACGTCGGTGTTTTGTTGGTATCCACTAGCCAACTTGCAGCAGCCAGCAGTCGAGTCGTGTGTGCTTACAACACGGCAAACACAAGATGGCCGCCTAGCGTTTCTACACACAATTGAATCTCACACACCTAATTATCTCGCGGCAAGGAAATCACCTTAACACTACATCAACACGAATCACGTGGTAGTCGATTTCGCGAATTAGTTTTTCTATTATTTTCGGTCTCAAAGGCCGGCACCCCAGCGGTGCTTCAACACGGCAATCCGAACACGTGTTAACCTGGCGAAGTAGCGACGCGTGCGCTCATCGCGACGATCTACAGACAGACTGTCAGTGACAGCGGGCTCGCCGCTCCGTGCGCGGGGCCAGCCGGGCCTCGCGGTATGACACGGCTAGGAGCGTTGCGAGAATCGAAACGGAGGGTTCCGTTTGGTTCTAAACATACACCCGCCACGGACCGACGAATCGGTACGTTCCAAAGGCAGGCGAGACAATGTTGCTACTGCTCGCTTGAGAATTGAATCTCCCAACTTGACTATCGCAACACGAGGTGTACCATCGCTTCCAAAGATTAAGTTGAGGATGCGTCCGCGTCGCCATCGTAGTGGCGGAAGGTTCGCATCCTTTACCAAAACGAGGTCACCGATGCGGGGAGGTTCAGTTCTGTCCGACCACTTAAGGCGCTGCTGCAAAATGTGCAGATACTCAAGAGACCACCGCTTCCAAAAGCTTTGGGTCATCTGCTGCAACAACTCATAACGCGACAAACGATTACTCGGTACGTCAGTGTACGGATACTCTGGTAAGGCGTTAAGTGGTCGGCCGATCAAGAAATGCCCTGGTGTCAGGGCCTCTAAATCATTCGGGTCGGAGCTGAGTGGACAAATCGGGCGTGAGTTTAGCACCGATTCCACCTTACAAAACACGGTCGCGAGCTCCTGAAACGTGAGCACCGTCAGCCCTACGACCCGTAGCAAGTGTGTTTTAGCGGACTTAACTACAGCCTCAAATATTCCGCCCCAGTGAGGGCATCCCGGCGGATCAAAGGCCCATGTAATGCCCCGACGGGAGAGGTTAGTACCGATCTCTACTTGTCTCTGATTTAAGAATTCAACGATTTCTTTCAAACACCGGTCGGCACCCTTGTAGTTGGTGCCACAGTCCGACCTAATCAGTGATGGCAATCCTCTTCGCGAGACGAAACGATCTAGCGCTGCCAAGAAACCTGCCGTCGAGAGATCAGCCACAAGCTCCAAATGGACGGCCTTTGTAGCAAGACATACGAATACGCACAGATAAGCCTTATATGACTTCGCATTGCGAAGGTGCGATGTCTTTACCATGAACGGACCTGCAAAGTCCGTTCCGACACCATCGAATGACCTAGTCACGTTAACCCGATCTGGAGGGAGGTCACCCATAATCGGCTGCATCGTGGCCGCTTTCAAACGATAGCAAGGCAGGCACCGAAACACGACGTTACGAACCGTCCTCCGACCAGACAATATCCAAAACTCACGCTGTAAGATCCCTAAGAGGGCGTTGCAGCCCGCGTGCGAGTTTTTCACGTGACGATCGCTGATCAACAATTCTACCAAGGCTCCCTTCCTTGGTAGGATCAGGGGGTGTCGTGCTGAGTAAGGGAGGTTGGCATTCCGAAGCCTCCCACCAACCCGGAGCAGCTGCTGCTCACACAAAAACGGGCTGAGGCGCGCAAGGCCTCCCTTCAGCTTTCCAGAGCCGGCGCGGAGCGTCCTGATCTCTTCTTCAAAGTTATCCACCTGTACAACTCTGACCCAGTGTAACAGAGCTGTACTCCGTTCTACAGGCGAGAGAACAGGCTGCAGGTTCCGCTCCGCAGCAGGCCTGCGGCAGTTATCGATAAAGCGTCGCATCCAAGCGGTCACACCGAGAAGCTTGTCCAGAGAGCTGTACCGCTCTAACAAAAACGTGGTATCTGGCTTCTCTACCTTCCGCCCGACATTGGCCAACAGGCCCTGATTGGGCTGGCCAGGCGAACCGCTGTCTTTATTTTCAGGCCACTGCTGAGGCGCTTCCGTGAGCCACTGAGGTCCCCACCAGAGGGGGTGACCCGCAAGATCAGGGGCTTCGAGACCACGTGAAGCGCAGTCAGCTGGGTTCATCTCACCCGGCACATGTCTCCAAATCAGTGGAGTTTTCGACTCAAGTATCTGAGATACTCGGTTTGCGACAAACACCTCAAGGGTATGGACTGATGTCTTGAGCCAGCAGAGAACTATGCGGCTGTCAGTCCAGGCATATACCGTGTTGTCGATGTTTATGGTGGCAACAAGATTAGAAGCAACGTGGTTCAAAAGCCGTGTTAATAGCGCGGCACCCGCCAGTTCCATCTTCGGGATGGTCCAGCGGGTCCGGACCGGCGCCACCTTGCTTTTCGCTAGCACGAGACGACACTCGACAGCCCCATCTGGGCTGATCGTCCTCAAATAGACAGACGCAGCATATCCACGCTCCGAGGCGTCACAAAACCCATGTAAGGTCGCCTTACATCCCGCCGATGGGAGTAACTTACGTGGTATTGCGATCTGGTTGATTTCCCCAAGCGTGGAGACGAAAGAGCTCCATTCTTCCAGCAATCTTGCGGGAAGATGTTCGTCCCAGCCCAGCTCGGCGAGCCATAGCTTCTGCATGAAGCACTTGGCCCAGAACGTGATCGGCGAGATCCAGCCGTTTGGATCGAACGTTCTGGCTATGGTCGACAATACCGAGCGCTTGGTCCAAGTTTTGGTCAGAAGGTCTGACTCCACGCGATACGTGAAGACGTCGTGGCGTGCCAAATACTGGACTCCCAGTATTGCCAACATGTGAGGGTTGTCCGAGTCCTCAAAGAGGAGTGGGTCCTGCTGGAATTCTCCTGGTAAACCAGCCAGCACTTCAGGACAATTCGACAACCACTTCCTCAACTCATACCCTCCAGAGGCCATAAGCGCTATCAATTCGTCACGTAAGACGAGCGCCTGCTCCGTGCTGTCGGCACCAGTGCATATGTCATCGACATAGACATCTCGCTCGACTACGTCCGCAGCACGCGGGAAGCGTAGCCGCTCCTGGTCAGCCAGCTCTCTGAGCGTCCGAACGGCCACGAAAGGACTCGACTTTAAGCCGTAGGTGTTTGTGTTGAGTTCGTACACACCGATCGGTTCCTCTGGACCTTCACGCCAGAGAATCAACTGAAACCGACGGTCATCCGGGTGTATCTCCGTCTGACGGAACATCATTTTGACGTCTGCTACGAAAACTACTTGATGTCTCCTGAAGTCAGTCAAAATGTCTGTAATGTCCCGATTTAGTTTGGGACCCGAGTGCAGACATTGATTCAAGGACACTCCATTCGAAGTCGGAGCAGATCCGTCAAATACAACCCGGATTTTCGATGCAGGTGTCTTCAAAATAGCGTGATGTGGGAGGAAGTAGTGCTCCTCACGACTCCAATCCACGCTGGACACTGACATGTGGCCTAACACAAGATATTCTCGCATGAAGTCAACGTACTTCTGTCGGAAATTACTGTCTCGCCTCATACGGCGCTCCATTGACAGTAATCTCTTCAAGGCGAGCATGTGTGAGGTACCTAACACAGGTCGGCTTGCAATAAAGGGCAAACGAGTAATGAACTTGCCGTTTGGGAGTCGACCAGTGTTACACTGGTAAAACAACTCGCACTCCCTATCCTCGTTACTGATTCGAGGAGCCGACGGCGGCTCTTCCGTTTCCCAAAACTTTTGGAGGACCTCCGATAGGACGCTTCCATAGAAGAGCGTGCCGTCCTCCGGTAGGTCTTGAGGTTCAAAGACTGGTCCAAAGATAATGTAGCCTCTTAAGGTATCTACTGCCACAAGACCACCAGCCTGAAGCACCCTCCTGGTGCCCCTCAGCATGAGACCTATCACGTCTGAGCCAAGCAGTACGTCCACCCGCCGTGGAACGTCGAACTCTGGGTCTGCCAGGTCCAAACCTGTGGCCAGCTCCCGTACCACCGATGGCAACCGTTCCTGGGGAAGTATACCGACCACCTCGTCCAACACAGCGGCCTTGGTGTGACAACGCAGGCCTGAGACCGTCCTTGCTCCATCAAGGTTGAAAAACAGGTCGACCTGACCCTTCAAAGGAGCAACACATCCCCCGATGCCAATCACATTCTCCCTTTTCGCCTCCATCAACAAGCCTAGTCTGCTCAGCAGATCAGTTGTGATAGTACACCCTTGAGCTCCTGTATCGAACAGGGCTCGTACAGTCTCCTTCCTGCCACCAGGTCCCCAGACAACAATTCGCACTGTAGGTAAGAGTACCGTTACGGGCTGGGGGGCAGGAGCTGATGAGCAGATGGCGAGGCCCTAACAGGGGGATTGACGAATCGTCTCTTGGGGTTGAGGAGACCAATCCCGCTGACCAAGATATTGGTACGGGTTCCACTGTTGGCAGTACTTCCCTCTGCCTAACTGACTCATGTCAGGAGGGCGATAGTATACCGCTGGAACCCGACCGAACGGTGGGGGGTGTGGAGTAAGACGAGGGCGCTCGGCCAGAGGCGGCGACATACGAGGGTTTGCCCTGCGTTGCTCTGCGGTCACACCCGCCGTGTATCGCGCGTTCGGCGTCCGGTCGTCGTCATGTGAGCCCTGTCTGACGTGGTCATGGCCTGGCGAGTACGACTCCTGACCCTGACCATAATCCCGGCGCTGGCCGGCAGGGTCTCGCACTCGTTGTGCTGGTCGCGGGGGGGATCGAGAGGGGGGAGCGTATCCCTGCTCGCCCCGCCCGGCCGCCGGGGACCGTGTGGGCCGGTCCCGTCCAGAAGTCATACGCCTTCCCGCTTGCGGTGCGCGCGGTGCTTCGCTGCTGCGGTCCGATCCGCTCGACTGCCTCCTCTGAGGGGTGTGCTCACCGTTGCGGTTCATGCACAGGAGCGCATGATGCGCGCCCTGGCAGAACCGGCACTTCCCCTCAAGGGTGCAGTCTCTGGCCATGTGAGGCTCCAAGCAGCGGAAGCACCACCTACGCTGCTGCGCAACACCACGGCGCTTCTGGACTCGTTCCGCGGCAAACTTCTGGCATTTCGCGACCCCATGTCCACTATCCTTGCAAAACGCGCAGGCATCCCCGGACAGGACGGCATTGTACCTCCTGTCCAGCCTGCGGGGCTCCCCGGACCTCCTTCCTCCTGGGCGGGGGGGTGCAGCCGAAACAGCTGGTCCGCCCAGCTGTGCATCCGTCCGCCGGCATTCAGCCTCGAGGAAGGCCTTGAGATCCGTGTATGACGGGAGCCCTCCGTCGGAGTTACCTCCGTGCAGTTGCTCAAAGCGAGCGACAACGTCGCTCGGCAATCTGCGGAGGAGGATGTGGACCAGCACATAGTCAGTCGGGCCCGGCGTTAGCGACAGATTTTGACGCTCTAGAGCGTTCACTGCGACGTTGACTGGATTCAGTAAGTGTTGACGTATGTCACCTACACGTGTCACGCGAGGCGCCGTCAAAACCTGCTCGAGGAGGCTATCTATGATAAGACGCCTGTTTTCAAACCGCTCGATCAGCAGGTGCCTCGCCGTCTCGTAATTGTCGTCCGAGACGTGCAAGTGACTAATTAAGTCGTGAGGTTCCCCCTCGAGGCGCGCTAGCAGCTGGGCCATCTTATAGGCCGGCTGCAAGCCCGTGCGCCTATGCACGACGCTATCGAAGAGGTCCCGAAACCTCGGCCAGTCGGCATAGCTTCCCGAAAAAACAGGTACGGTCACCGGAGGGAGCGGGGCTAACACCTCAGGGCCTGCATGTGTCGGGGGGGGGGGGGAACAGGGGGGCGACCACCGGCGCGCTGCGCACGAATTTCAGCGGCCGCCTGTATTATGCTGCAACCGAAGTCCTCGCATTTGCAAACCGTAGACTCCACCATGGCCTCCTGTTCGGCCGTTGCGTTATCGGATTTAATCTCCCTGTAGTGAGTGAACAGCCCGAGAACGTCAGAGAGACGCTGTTCAACTTGGTCCGATCTTATCAAGATTACGTCATCGCGTGTTCCTAAGCCAATCATGGAATGTACGAGGGCGAACCATCGAAGGTTCTCCTCGATCTTTGCCACGCATTTCCCAGGAGTAGTTGGCAGCGACATAGCAACACTTCAATAGACTTAAAACAACAAATAAAATTAAATTAAACCGGCTGCCAAACTAACAAAATCACACTGGTTACCAAAGGACACCGATTACCAAGCGACACTGATTACGAACGGACACCGGCTACTACGGGAGGTAACTCAAATCAAAGCGCGTCATATGTTCAAGATACAAACTAGATACAACAAAATCATAAATTTTTACAACTACCTACATTAAATAATAATACGCTAGCACACACTGCTATCAAGGCGTGTCAAACGAATGAGCGGGCCTAAGCCTTGGGATCGTTTAAGCCACTGGCTTAACCACCCTCTGCTACCAAAAAGTGTTCCAAACGGTGCTTGTCAGTCCAAAGAAGGCCTCCTATAGCTGCCGCACGGCTGGGCCCATATGAGTACGTGCGGGCCCGATTCGGGCTGGCCGTCTGGAACTATGCCCGCGATACGCGGGGCTAGGGGGTTGTTGGGTAAAAGCCCGGGCGTCGGAGCTCCGAGTCTATGCACACTATAAATCAAGTGACTCACCTAAGGGAATCCTCCTGACACCTCAAGGTCGGGTGGGGTCGTGACAATATATACTTATATATAGTGTTCGTGATTATAGTGTAATACTGTGTGTGTAATATGTGACGTCACTAGCCATTCCAACAGGACTCCAAGATGGCACGTCGGTGTTTTGTTGGTATCCACTAGCCAACTTGCAGCAGCCAGCAGTCGAGTCGTGTGTGCTTACAACACGGCAAACACAAGATGGCCGCCTAGCGTTTCTACACACAATTGAATCTCACACACCTAATTATCTCGCGGCAAGGAAATCACCTTAACACTACATCAACACGAATCACGTGGTAGTCGATTTCGCGAATTAGTTTTTCTATTATTTTCGGTCTCAAAGGCCGGCACCCCAGCGGTGCTTCAACACGGCAATCCGAACACGTGTTAACCTGGCGCCGTAGCGACGCGTGCGCTCATCGCGACGATCTACAGACAGACTGTCAGTGACAGCGGGCTCGCCGCTCCGTGCGCGGGGCCAGCCGGGCCTCGCGGTATGACACGGCTAGGAGCGTTGCGAGAATCGAAACGGAGGGTTAGGTAGTTAACTTAAAATAAGTCACTGTTCGTTATTTAACACACTAAACGCTGGCGCCGCGATACATCGTCTCCCAGGCCGGTGTATCTTAAATGATACACATCGACACCTTATTTTCAAAAGCCATTGTATTATTCAATTCAATTCAATATATTAATTCAAAATAGGTGCAAATTACACTCTTTATGATAGTCATAAAATAATACGTGTGGCACTCGGGACTGCCGCGGTAAAGCTATTGCATAGCATTTTTTAACAACTTTTAACACTAAGAAAGTTACACCAGTAAAATTGACTAAGTCCATTTAGTACCGCAAATCGCTTATAGATGGCACTGTAAGTATTTTTAGAACGCAGTAAAGTTACGTCACGCTTGGCTCAGCCAGTAAATTTGACTGTCCTTTTAGTACCGCAAATCGCTAAAAGATGGCACTGTAAGTTTTTTTAGAACGCCGTAAGTGTTAGGTTTTTTTGTTACGGAATTTTTTGATTCGGTCGCCCCGCTTAAAGCCCGCGATAAAAGCTATGCAATAGCTTATTAACAATGTCATTACTGAAGAATCCAGAAATAAACAAATATTAGTTAATAACGTCAAAATTAAATCCTTACTATAATATAATAAATGTAAAAAAGTGTTTGTTTGTTTGTTACCTTTTCACGCTTCAACGCCTTGACCAATCTTTATGAAATTTGGCATGCAGGTAGCCTCTGTCACGGGGAAGGACATAGGCTACTTTTTATCCCGGAAAAATAGCACAATCTGATGCAGTTCCAGAGGGAACTGAAAAAATACTCGATTGTTGTGTTTTTTATTCACAGAGCTGGTTGAGTATACACCTAAAGTAGGGTAAATAAAAAAATCTACGCATGTTTTGTGGCCAGTATAAGCCATTTTCGCAATTTTGCAAATAAAAAAAATACTAGTTCCTGACGTTTAGTCCACAGGGTTGTTGGCGCTGAGGGTGTTAAAAAATATGCTAGTGTATATTAACAGTGAGCATTTTAAGATATGCAGTTGGATTTTTACAATTTTTTCATTCAAAATATTATAAACCAAGTTCATAATGCATACTTTTTTACTCCATTTCATCATCGAACGACCAGGTGCGGAGGGCAGTCCACCCCTTTGTCGTCAACCTTTACGCACGAAGCGTTTTGCGTCTTCGTTCATCATGCGAACGGCCAAGGAGTGGAATTCCCTTACGGCGCCTGTATGGGGAATACAGATTCGTATAATTTAGGAATCTTCAAGACGATAGTGAATAGGCACTATTTAAGCTTGCGTGTCCCATCCTCGGCTGCATCGGCACTTACCTTTTTTTTATAAGACGACGGATCCCTACTTTTTGTGTGGGTTGACTCTCACCTGGCCACTTTTTTGCGAAAAATGTAATATGAAGATTATTGTTTTAGGCAACAGATGGCGTGATATGAGAACTACCTTAAGCCCTGCCTTCACCGGCTCTAAAATGAGACTGATGATGCCCTTCATGGACGAGATTTCTAATAACGTCATTGAGTACATGAAAGGTAAGAGCTTTATCACCGATCAGATAAATAAGGTTGGATTGGAAATGAGCGCTGGGCAGGCGCGTCACAAGTATGATTAGACAATCATACTCAACCGAAGCACGCGTTCATACTTTTTATTTGCGTGTGGTTGTGTGTAACGTAGACTCTCGAAATTGTGTGAGACACAATTGCAGCCGTGTGTTTCTAAGTGTGTTTTGTTCATTAGTGCGCGCAATTCGTGTATTTATTATTATTGATGCTTGTGTATTGGAGTGGGATACAGGCGGCGACGCTGGTTTTCGAACAAAAGTGTGACTATTGCCAATCCAACCTTATTTATGTTATCCGTGGGGTTAATAGTTCTTTTTCTGAACTAGCTGCAGCTTTGACGGCTCGCATAAAAGACTCTGACAAAGGGGCCGCCCTGAGTCCAGTCGCGCCGCCCACTGCGCTGCCGCCGGCGTTGTTGGCGCCGCGATTGAACGCAGGGCTGCCCCTTTGTCGGTGTGTTTGACTGTCGCCGCCGACAGCTGGCAGCATTGATCAAAGATGCAGTTACTAATTCAGCGAACGTACTTTATACCATATATAAAGGTGAATATTAATATTACCAAATCAAGTAGATGTGTTGCAGTAGATAAAAAAAAAATCTCTCCATCCGAAGATATTTATGGTCTTTGTCATTTAAATCATGTTAAGGCATAAAAAACCAAAGTAACCGAAACTGCTGGACATAGGCCTCCCCCAAGGATTTCCACGATGACCGGTTCTGCGCTACCCGCATCCAGCGGCTTCCCGCGACCTTCATCAGGACATTGGCCCACCGCGTGGGAGGCGTTCCTACGCTACGTTTTTGGTGCGCGGTAGGTACTTATATTAAAAATACACACATTAACTGTAATCCGTCGTCCTCCAGAGAACCCCGCTAAAGGGTTAGACGAAAATAGAAACTCCTTCTTTTTAAGTTGGTCCTTGAAATAATTCACTTAAATACTTAGGTAGATACTTAAATACCTGGGCAGGTACTTAAATACCTGGGTAGATACTTAAATATCTGGGTGGGTACTTAAATATCTTTTACTTAAATATCTAGTTAGTTATTTAAATACCTGGGTAGGTACTTAAATACCTGGGTAGATACTTGAATATATGGGTACGTACTTAAATACCTGGGTAGGTACTTAAATACCTGGGTATATACTAAATATCTGGGTAGGTTTTTAAATACCTGGGTAGGTACTTAAATACCAAGGTAGGTACTTAAATACCTGGGTAGGTACTTTAATACCTGGGTAGGTACTTAAATACCTGGTTTGGTACCTAATTACCTGGGTAGGTATTTAAATACCTGGGCAGGTACATAAGCTTAAAAAATACACATATTACCTGAAATCCGTTGTCCTCCAGAGAACCCCGCTAATGAGGTAGACGTCGACGACGTGGTTCATCGGTACACCAATGACGTCATCGCATCAGCAGGCTACGGTATCGTCATCAATTCTTTGAAGGACAGAGACAACAAGTTCTACAAGCTGGGACAAAGCATGTTTGAACCCAACTTTAGACAGACTATGGTTATGATGATGGCTACTGTGTGCCCGAGTTTTTTGAAAGTGAGTTAGAATATTATTGAATAGGAATTTAAGCGTGGATAGACAAAGACAGCTAACATGCTTGACTCAGAAACCTACATTGAAGTCCTAGAGAAGGCTTCATAGTTAGACCACACCCTGGACACTCCATACAACAGTCGTGAAATGACATTTCTAAAAACAAATGACGGAACAAACGAAATCACGACCAAATCCTATACGTTCGAGAACCAAATTTAAACCAATCTGTATCAATCTGAATCTGGGTGACGAGGGGGTGAGGTATCGCTCTAGATAGTGGCAGGGAGTGTCCATACTGTATGTTAGTACTAATATACATAATATTATATACTTTGGTTAGAGTATAGGTGGTAAGTTGGTGATAATAATGAGACTACTGAGAAATTACGATAGGTAATTACATAAAACATAAAAAAGCCATACTAGATGTAATAAAATATTTTAAGTATAATTTTTTGGGTTTCTTAATGAAAAAAACAGCCAAGTTGGAGTCGGGCTAGCGCAAAGTAGGGTTCCGTAGCCTTTTCAAAATATAAATGTACTAGCTTTTGCCAGCGGCTTCGCTCGCGTGAACATAGTTTCTATGACTGTCTTCGAGGGTGCGCAGTGCGAAAAAGTAGCCTATATGTTAATCCAGGTCCTAATCTGTCTAACTACCAAATTTTATACAGATCCGTTCTGCAGTTTAGGCGTGAAAGGGTAACAAACATCCATACATACAAACTTTCACATTTACAATAGTAGTAGGATTTTCGAAACTAAATTGTTTTGTGCAGTTAGTAATAGAACATATGTATTTTAAATTAAAGAAGATTATCTTTATATGTCATATATCTACGAAGTCTAATTCTAAGGAAGTCTTAGTCTTTATAT
Source organism: Coleophora flavipennella (assembly GCA_947284805.1). Lineage (NCBI taxonomy): Eukaryota > Metazoa > Arthropoda > Insecta > Lepidoptera > Coleophoridae > Coleophora > Coleophora flavipennella. The sequence goes on from OX369260.1 coordinate 3,357,261, forward strand.
GTTATATTTACATATCGTCATTGGAAAGGAAAAACTTCTAAAGCGCCAAAATGTCATTCGTAGAAAATGAGGTTCAAAGTTTTTTTTGTTTGTTTGTTTGTTTGTAAACTCTTTATTGATCTTTGTTACAAAACATAAAAAATATATAATATAAAAAGGCGGACTTATCCCTTACGGGATCTCTTCCAGTCAACCTACTGATAACGTTTGAGATTTACATCAAAGAAAAAGGTAAGTGCAAAAGTTACAAACACGACTTTCTATGATCTATACCTTAATATTAAGTAATTAATTATACATCTATACAGAAATATTTAAAAGTAATTAACAATATCACTTATATATTAATGCCTAGTAGTAAATACTTATAAATCAATGAAAAATACTTATAAAAACAATAATAAATACAATAAACATTATATAATAATAAATAAATAATTAATATATAGGTACTTAAATATATATACATATACGAGCTCAGGATTCAGTGTTGGGACTCCACATCTTCTTAATGGATGCCTTGAAGGTGGCTAAGGAAGGACTTAACCTAACATCGACCGGGAGAGCGTTCCAGAGACGTGCGGCTTGAACAGTGAATGATTTGGTGTAGGTGTCCGTGGTGTGGGAGGGGATTGCGAGGGCATAGGTTTTGCTGGAGCGCAACTTGGAGTCCACAGAGGTACGGAAGTTAAACCTCTCTCGGAGATATCGAGGAGCAGTAGGGTTGAACAATACATTATAAAGAAGGGCTAAAGTATGGGAGTCCCTGCGTTGACGGACGGCCGGCCAATTTAGTTTTACACGATATTCAGAGATGTGGTCGTACTTCCGAAGGCCAAAAATATAACGGATACATAAATTTTGCAGACGCTCCAGCTTTAGGAGCAACTCAGCAGTGGGGTCTAGGAAAGCAACGTCACCATAATCTAGAAGAGGAAGGAGAAGAGTACGAGCAAGCAGAAGTTTAGTTGTAAAAGGTAGAAAATTCTGTAGGCGTTTTAAACTGTGAAAAGAGGCAAACATCTTTCTACTCACTTCGTTAATGTGTGCAGTCCAAGACAAGGTTTGGTCCATGATGATGCCAAGATTCTTAACGGTGGAGGATAAGGTTAATAATGTGTTATTAAAAACGAGATCTGGTGTCGTCATATTATGAAATTTTGAAATGAAGTAAGGGCTACCAATGACGATAGCTTGTGTCTTGGCTGCATTGATGACAAGCCCAAAGTTATTAGCCCACTCGGCAATGGTACACAGGTCAGCATTTATTGCAGCAACAGCCTGAGAAAAGTTGGAAAGGGGAGCAGCGGTATATATCTGCAGGTCGTCTGCATATAAGTGAAATGAAGAGCGAAGAGAGTTGGAAATGCTATTTATAAAAATAGAGAACAGAATAGGAGAAAGCACACCGCCTTGTGGTACCCCAGAACTTAAAGAACACCAGTCGGATAGTCGATCGTCGATTTTGACCAATTGAAAACGGTTAAAGAGATAAGACTTGAACCAAGAGAGGGCTGTTGGGGATAGGTTAAGAGATTCGAGGATACCGAGAAGAATATCGAAATCTACCGTGTTGAACGCGCTGCTGAAGTCCAAGAGAACAAGTAGCGTTAGCTCTTTTCTTTCTATGTTTAAACGGATATCATCGGTGATTTTGACAAGAGCCGTCACGGTACTATATCCCGAGCGAAAACCAGACTGAAAGTCCGACAGTAGACCGTTCTCACGTAAGTGACGAGACAGTCGCTGGTGCACCAGATGCTCAAGCACTTTGGACAACACTGGTAGAATCGATATTGGACGGAAGTCGGATAAGGAAGAAGGATTGAGTTTTTTGGGAATAGGAATTACATGAGCATATTTCCAAGAGGATGGGAAAACTCCGGATGAAAGTGAGCAGTTGAGAATATGAGTAAGGATAGGAGCGAGATGTTCTTGGATAGGATTTATCATATTAAGGCTTATACCGTCGTTACCGACGGCCATAGTCTTAATAGATTTAAGGATATTTAGGACTTCATTAACAGCTACCTCTCCCAGTTCAAAAGAGGAACAGTTAGGTCGAGGAATTGCGGACAAATGTGTAAAGGTTCTATGCTTTGTAGAAGTGTCTAAGCAGGTTGGTGACGTGCTGAAATATTTGTTGATATCATCAAGATCATTGAAATAGGAAGAAACAGGAGAACAAGTTTTACCTACACCAAGTGATTTTAAGAACTTCCATAACTTACTAGGTGGACTGTTCTCAATAGTAGCGTGGATATGTCTTCGTCTAGCCATTCTACATGCCTTGTTGCATTGGTTCCGCAAAATTTTAAACCTATCATGGTTATCAGCACTAGGGTGGTGGCGTAGGAATATACGTGCTTTATCTCTCTTTTCCATCAGGCGCTTGATGTCTGGCGTAAGCCAAGGTGAGGGGTAGTGTTTAACACGGACCGGCTTTAAGGGAGCATGTTTATCGTAAAGACTTATTAGTATGGTGTTGAAACCATCTAATTTATCGTTTACGTTTGAAGCTGTGAAAACTGAGTCCCAATCAGCTCCATAAAAATCTTCAAGAAACGCCTGATAGTCAATTGAGTTGAAATCACGTACCCAGATAATTTTGTGCTTCCTTTTAGGGACCTTGATCTTGAAAGAGGCATAGATAAGGTTATGTGCGGAGAAGGCAACAGCAGCGAGTTGGCCGTGAGTGGAAACTAAATCTGGAGAAGAGGTAATAATTAAATCAAGTAGAGAAGGAGGGCCATTATGAGGAAAGTGGGTAGCATCAAGGGGGAGAGTGTGAAGATCTAATGAGCGAAGGAGGGACAAAAGTTTATTGGAGCGGAGGTCATTTTTTATAAGACATGTATTGAAGTCCCCCATAATAATTATATGTTCATATTGAGAACGTAAGTCAGCGAGAGTAGTTTCCAATGTGTCAAAATAATTAATATTGCGATTGGGACTATAGAATACACCCAACATTATCTTAGTGTGGTGCAAGCAAACCTCCAGAAACAAGAATTCAGGACCCTGTAAAATGGGAGGAGACAAATAGATAGTTTTGGTAGAAATGTCACTTCGTAAGTAAATGGCAACGCCCCCATATCCCACTGACCTGGTTGCACCCCCACCAATATCTTTCACGCACGTTCTGTCATGTCTAATTAGACGGAAGCCTGGAATAGAGTAAAGTGTTGATGGCAGGGATGGCTTGAGGAAAGATTCTGATATAAGAATGGCGTGAATATTATCTACAGAAAATGTTATTAGCAGATCGGAAAAATGTGCCGCAATACTTTGTGCATTAATATGAACTACATTAAAGTTCTTAGGAAAGGAGGAGAACACTGCAGCCAGGTTCTCCCTAAGAGGAGGAAGGTTAGGTTCGTCACCTTCGGCACTCAAAAAGCTGTCTGAGGATGATAAATTAAAATATTCAGATTCTGAGTCAGATCTTAACACGTCTGACATATTGAGCTCACAAATATATACTTTATAATACTAGTAAATAAATATAAAATATGTGTACAAAATAAACCTATGACTTACAATTATAATTTAAGCCTATTTACTTGAGCTATTCAGCTATTCACCGGCAGCAAACAATAAACATTCAATTTTACAGAAAATCATACCGTTGTAATATTATTACATTTAGAAAATAGAAAATAACGGAACGTAGATGTGTAATGACCGAATTGTCACAAAAATAATGAAACGTACCTAACACTGATATCTTCTACTGTCAAGTGAGAGAAGATTAGTAGATCTGTGGAGAGAAGCGTGACAATTTACAGTATAACAAAAAGAATAAAATCACTCACTACGTTATAAACAACAGTGTTGCCAATTTAGCGACTTAGTGGCTAGATCTAACGTATTTTCGGAGCAGACTAGCAACAAAACAAAATAATAAAAAAAATAAAAAAATCGACGCTTCATACATTTTAGCGACTACAAGCACAGTACCACCTTACATCTAGCAATTTTTTTTTGGAAAAAAATTCATTATCTTTTTTATTATTAATGTTAGCTAGTTTATTCAAAAGAAGACCATCATTTAAAAAAAATATCTAAATATTGAAGATATTTATAGGGTTTCATCTCGTTTAGATCGTGAAATAACTGTCGCATAAGCAAAAATAATTTGAAAAGTAAGAAAATATTAATCAGGAAAAAAATGCTTATCTCCATTAAAACTTAAGAATACATGCATTTAAAATATGCTAATAAGCTGTAATAATCTGATACTCGTACCCAAAAGTGTAATGTAATGCTAAGTGACTTGAATTATATTGGACTGTGGAAAGAAAAAATTGCTAAATAACATTTATCATAACTACATGCGACACATAATAAATGCTTAAGAAGCGTTATGCCACAAGGGGTTTTGAAGAAAAAAGCTTACTCGCACAAACCTCGTATATTAAATGTAATTGAATGATTAAACGCTATTTCATTGACAGGTTTTAAGAAATAAATTGACGTATAAGAGTATAATGTTTTATGTTAAAAATAATTGCCTAGTCGTTATAAATAATTAAGAAGTAGTTTTTGCTTTATATTTTTTCAAAGTATAGAATTTAACCAAACAGTAACTTTCACTTTCATTGTGATTAAAAACCAGTTTCATTTATTTAGATAATCAGTTTTATTCTTTTAATTTATTGCAAACTTCACATAAAAACTGTCAATGTAAACGGCTCTTCGTCAGAATAAAGTCAACGTTTTTAAAACTTAACTCTTTTCTGTTTCCTAATTTTTCTCTGCTAGCATTTCAATTTCGTTCTTTGGTAAGAGTTTCTTCATTAGTTCTAGGTTTTTCATTGCTTGTTTGAGATTTTATTTTTCTAGGTTTAGATTTCAAATAGGTTTTTTATCACTTTTTTATGTTTCTTTGTTAGGTGTGTGTTTACTTTTTTCAGGATTTTTTTATATTGATTCTCAATTTTCTCAAAGTTGGTGTCGACTTTTTTTTAAGTTGTTCTTCTTCAATCACGATTTTAATTTTATCAACAGGGTTGTTGTTAATAATTGCTTCTTCCTCGGCCTTTATTTGCTGTTAACAAATTTCAATCTCTTCTTTTCGAGATAAACATTGACCTTGAGAAGTTTCTTTTATAAGCCCAGGAGCCGAAATTTGCCAGGTTATTATCTCATGAGCGGCGCCAGTGCCCATAGCAGGATGTAGGAGCTGAGAAGCCGCAGCCTGCTGAGTTGTTGTCTTGTGAGCGGTGCCGGTTTTCATAGCAGGAGGTAGGAGCTCAGGGGCCACAGCCAGCTAGGTCGATGTCCCGTGAGTGGCGCAGATTTACATTGCAGGAGGTTGGAGCTCAGCAGCTCAGGTGTACTTAGCCGTCATCCCGTGAGTGGCGCTGCTGTACATAGCAGGAGGTAGGAGCTGAGCTGCAGCAGCCTGACTGGTTTACTACTGTCTACCTGAATGTGTTCTGTAGAACTCTGCAATGTAACTCAGCGGTTCGTGTTAGATCGCTTATTAATGTAATCCTTAATTATTGCATTATTGCATTGCGTTTGCTTTTCATGAAGACTTAAAACAAAAGATGTGTATTGAATTGTTTATAGTTTTCTAATCTTTAAACAGTAATGTAAATCATCAAATACATAATAGGTACCTACGAGTAACTATTACGTTCGTTAGGTATTTAATGAAATATGAATTGTATTGTACAATCTAATCCTTTACTTAAAACTAGCTGTCCTGGCGAACTTCGTACCGCCTCACAAACTCTTCACTTTACTGTACTCTACACTACACTGCACTACACTCCACTATACTACACTCTATACAACACTACACTACAATCTACACTACAAATGTATGGGTAATGTACGGGAACGTTAATTTCCTTATCTTTTATTCCTACACTGGAAAGTGGAAACTTGCAAAGTAAATAGGCACTATTTGAGCTTACGTGTTACATCCTAGGCTGCATCGGCACTTACTATCAGGTCACGTGCAGCCAAACACACTTAAATTTTTAATTAAAAAAAAACTCGATGTTTTAATAGTCATTCTGCTATACATGGTTAAGACAAATCCAACAAACCAAAAATTATGAAAATCGGTCCAGCCGCTCTTGAGTTATAAATGGTGTAAACAGCCCGACTTGTAAAAAAACTGTGAAAACTGATTCGGTTTATGATTTAATCCAAGTTGGTTTGCTTGAGAAACGTTTTTAGGCTTCAACGCCTCATTTTTATACTATTTCGCCGAATGAATCAAATATAACTTTAAAATACAATATTTCCAAAGATATTTATTTCATCTGCATATGTAAAACAAAGTCGTGTTAGTGACACCATTTACAACTCAAGAACGACTGGAGCGATTTCGCTAATTGTTTTTTGTTGAGTTCGTTATTGTCAGAAGGTTCTTATGTAGGTTAGGGTAGGATGGGGTAGTGCAGTGTAGGGTAGGGTAGAGTAGGGTAGTGTAGGATGGGGTAGGGCAGGGTAGGGTAGGGTAGGGTGGGGTATTGTAGTGTAGGGTAGGGTAGAGTAGGGTAGTGTAGGATGGGGTAGGGTAGGGTAGTGTAGTGCAGTGTAAGGTGGAAGGAAGTTCACCGGGACAGCTAGTTAGTAATAAAAGAATACTGGAGGGTTGCTAAACCTGCCTTTTTGTATCCAAAACACAGATCACAAAAAAATAAGAAATAAAAAAAATACTCTTTTTCAATAACCAACGACATTTACTTCGTGAATCACTCGCGCAAACTGATGAATGATGACGTTTACAACGATTGACGTGGCCAGTGACTCAACGAAAGAATCGACAAATTCGATTAGGTTTACAATTCAACGCACGTAAAAAGAGCTCCGAGCGACCTACCTGCGCAGTGAATGAATTGCGGGCCAAATTGGTGGTAAGGGGTTAGGCGCGACGGGGGAAACACGCGTCTCTCTTGTTTGTTATGTTGATACCTGTTGATGATGTTTTGTCTTGTTGATACCCTTAACACCAATTTGGCCCGCAATTCATTCACTGCGCAGGTAGGTCGCTCGGAGCTCTTTTTACGTGCGTTGAATTATAGACTGTGACATCCATTATATTTGTGCGTGGCTTACTTACAGTGCAATAGTTTGTCTTCGAGGATAGAACACAAAAGCTAAAATACTTCTCAACTTAATAAATATAGCAATTTTTTTCTTATACATACTGAATAAGTGATGAAGACAAAAATATTTTTGCTAATGTAATGAAGTAATATCAATCGGTTATCGAAAAATTGCTTGAGTGCCACAGGTACTCAAATCTTGGTCGTTTACTTTTTCTAAAGAGCCAAACAGGTCCTAAACAACAGTAATCAATAATTGCTAACAGATCGATAGTCACTAAAATTTAAGTAAAAAAGTGCTAAAAAGACAATTTTATTAAAATGTGAGTCAACGAAAATATGCTTATATCCTGGAAATTAAAGAACGTAGATGGAAAAAATATCTTAAGTGACATATGTTTGAAAAACACTAAAAAAGGGGCGCTTTAGTCGCGTAGAGGGCTAAGATAAGAGAAAATTCACGAATTTTCGATATACTAAAGCGCCAAAAAAGTGCTCTGATTGCTTCGAAACTTACACAGATCGACGCAGAAAAAAAATTGCTATCGAACCATGTATATAACTCATTTTGGTCAAAATGGCGCTTTAGAAGTTTTCCTTTCCAGTGACGATTATGAAGCGTCGGTGGCTCAACCGGTAACGACTCGGTCCATCTAACCAGAGGTACCGGGTTCAAATCTGGACGGTCAATGTACTAATGAGTTTTTCAAAAACTTACGTACATACTTACCGATTGCTTTAACGGTGAAGGAAAACATCGTGAGGAAACCTGTACACGCCTGCGAAGAAACTCGAAGGCTGTGTGTGAAGTCGACCAACCCCCACTGGGCCCGCGTGGTCGACTAAGGCCTAATCGCCCTGATTCAGGGTAGGCTCGAGCCCCTCGGTGGGGACGTATATGAGATGTAATGATGATGACATATTATAAAGATACATTGCCTCCTGCAAGAGATTGTTCTGAGACTGTGTAGGAGATGGTCTTCTTCTATTGACAAGACGGCGACTATGAATGGTACTCTCTGCAGAATAATTTTAGGGACAACTAGCCAATGGGCATGGATCGCGGCTTAGGGTGTACTTACGGGGTGTCGGATGGAGGTCATCTTGTTTCCATCTTTTTAAAGTCTCCTTTTTACGCAATCGGGTTTTTTAATTTTTTATCTACTTTTTTATATTTTACACCTATTTCAATATTTATATTTGTAGGCCTGCACGCCTGATTTCTATCATCTCGAAGCAGAAGATGTACAAAATCTTTTACCGAACAAATCCAGAGACTGATATCATCATCATCATCATCATGTCAGCCACAAATCGTCCACTGCTGGACAAAGGCCTCCCCCAAGGATTTCCACGACGACCGGTCCTGCGCTGCCCGCATCCATCGGCTTCCCGCGATCTTCACCAGGTCATCGGTCCACCGCGTGGGAGGCCTGCCTACGCTACAAATATACCGATATACTTACCTAAAATCCTACGAATATTTCAATTAATGGCGCGCAGAAAAAGGAATAAAATCTTTGTTAGAATGTGTATTAATTTTGTATTTTAGTCAGCTCTCTAAAACTTACAAAACATCATCATTGTGAAGTTTCTACTCTAACTTACCTCACATGAATGATGGAAAGTAGAATGCTTAACTCGGTTTCAAGTAGCTATTACACTCTCGAACTATATTCTCCCTCCCTCGCTTCGCTCGCTCGGTCCTCTAAACATCTCGGGTGCAGTAATAGCTCTATTACATCCCTTGTATAACAATCTACTATGAATGTTTGAGAGTTCTGTACACAATGGTACGGAACCCCTTGGTGCCCGAGTCCGCGCGCATTTGGCCAGTTTTTTTTATATCGGGCAACACCATAGAATAGAAGAATTTTTTTTTCTTATATGTGGGCAACACAACTAGTACCTGCTCAGTTTCAGACGATCTTCATTTTACAATTTTCTTTCAAAGGCGCTGAAGCTGGAATTGTTTCCAAAAGGAACAACAGAATTCTTCAGAAATATAGTATCAACTACAATGGAGTACAGAAAGAAGAACAACATAGAAAGACCAGACATGTTACAACTATTGATGGAAGCAAACGAAGGTAATGTGACATGTTTTGGTCTAAAAACTACAAAATTCGTTTTTTTAAAGTCCCTGGAAAGTTACAGACTTCGATTAAAATCTATTATATATAAAGTCATTTTACACTAATGTATGCAGAGGTTGAATAGTTGAAAGTTAAGACAAGAAAAAAATTGCGTTCACGAAAGACCGAATTTATATTGAACTAGCTGTCCTGGCGAACTTCGTACCACCTTACACTACACTACACTAACCTACCCTACCCTACACTACACTCCTTACACTACACTAAACTACACTACACTACACTACCCTATCCTACACTATCCTATCCTACATAAGAACCTTCTCCTGACAATAACTATCACAACAAAAAAAGAATTAGAATAATCGGTCCACCCGTTCACGCGTGATCGATGACCAGGAGAAATAAGGGTTCATTTTTTATATATATAATAGATAAAATAAATAGATGACATACACACGTTTAAAGACATACCCTTTTTTTCTATACACTCTTTTACAAGCTGATCAATTTGAGAAGAAGTATCTAGGTAATTCAATAGTTGTTTAAGATTAAGTATAAAGTTTAAGATATAAATTTGTTTTTGAATTGCAGGTAAATTAACTAGCAACAGTACTGAAGAGAAAGACAATATTGGATTTGTAACTGTCGACGAAGCATCGAAGCCTAAAGGCACTGCCAAAAGTAAGATAATTTAATAGTTTATTGAATCTCACCCCGAACTAATCCCCAATGTCCACTTGTAAAGAGCAGTTTCAAGCAATGTAACGAAATCCCGTAAGATTTTTAAAACTACTCGTAACTGTGTTTGCATAAAGTTAACATCTAGACGGTTGCAATATAAATCCTGAGCTTGATTGTGATCATATTCAAATTAAAATTTGGACCTGAAGAGAATCTTCGCCTCCGACAATTTTTGGCGTCATTCGTTCCGGTCCTATGCCACTTCATGGCAGTTGGTTATGTGGATGGCATTAGGCTTTTTAAGATTCGAATTTTTAGCGGTATTTAGTCGTTCAACTGGGCGTTCCCTGTAATTTAAAACAATTTTTAAATTTTACTACAGGATGGACCTTTGACGAGATATCCGGCCAAGTCTTCCTGTTCTTCGTAGCAGGGTTTGACACCGTAGCAACAGCTGCAGTAATGGCAATTCACGAACTCACAGTTAATCCAGAGGCACAGGAGAAATTGTACGCGGAGGTCAAAAGTTTCAAGGAAAACAGAGGGAACTTGACGTTCGACAATATTGGGGAGCTGAAGTATTTGGATTGTGTTTTGAATGGTAAGTGTTAAAAACCCTCCTCTGAATACTGCAGCAAGATGAAATAATGTTAAATGTCCGTGTTGCACCCACCTCTTTAAAGGTTGGAGACTCTACACTGGAAGTTGTTAATGAACCAGCTTTAAGGTACAAGCTTAAATTAAAAAATAGTTTTAATTATTTCGTGTTCTCAGCAAACCCTTTCCTTAGATACCCATATCAAAGTGGTTAATAAAAAATCACTGGTCTACCATCTATGGGTGTCCACTCTATTGGATTTAGAATTACGTCACGTAGCTAACCATACATTGTGCTCCAAAAATTTAAGCTCAATCAGAAACTGGGAAGTGGTTCTAATTTAGCTTCCAAGATATGTCCCAAACTAACTAACAGGACATGTAAATATGAAGTTTGAAAATAAGTAGTATTTAAACGCAAATCTAAAAAACTTCTTTTTGTATTCTAAAGAATCCCAATTCCCATCAAAGTTACTGATTGCACAGTTACTGTTTAACCTAAACAGTTTTATTATATCATAAATTAGATCCGCACAATCTATCAAACTTAACCGAACTTATTATCGCTCGCTTCGCTCACTCAACTCTAGCCCATCAAGATTGTCCATAAGAAGAAAAGATAATATTTTAATGAACAATAAGTATTTTTGATATGTTTGTCATAAATAAATGATGAAAATAAATTTATTGGTGATTATTTGTTTGATGAGCAACTAAAAATATTCTTTGTATAAATAACCATTAAACGCCAAGTAATTTATATGTAAAAATAACTGTTATTAGAAAGATAGAAAACACAGAAAATTACTATTATTTTATGACATTTCATCGTCATCATCATATCAGCCGAAGGACGTCCACTGCTGGACATAGGCCTCCCCCGAGGATTTGTACGGCGACCGGTTATGTGCTACCCGCATCTAACGGCTTCCCGCGACCTTCACCAGGTCTTCGGTCCACCAAGTGGGACTTAAGTTTAGCGATTCTGAGAGCTATGTCGGTTACTTTGGTTCTCCTACGGATCTCCTCGTTTCTGATTCGATCACGCACAGAAACTCCGAGCATAGCAAGCTCCATTGCCCTTTGGGTGACCTTGAGCCTTCTTATGAGGCCTATAGTAAACGACCATGTCTCAGTTCCGTATGTCATCACTGGCAACACACACTGGTCGAAGACCTTTGTCCTAAGACACTGCGGTATTTGGGACGTGTAGATATTGCGAAGCTTCCCGAACGCTGCCAAGTCGAGTTTAATTCGACGCTTGATCACTTTCTTGAAGTTCAACCTACCTAACTGGACTTTTTTCCCAGGTACACATATTGAGGCGACAACTTCGAGTGTAGAGCCTCCAACCTTTAGAGGAGTAGGTGCGACACGGACGTTCGACATGATTTTCGTCTTGTCCATGTTCATTCTTAGACCATTTGTTGAGAGGCTCTACTGAGGCCTTCGAGAATTGTGCCTAAGCCGTCCATAGTATCAGCCATGACCACGATATCGTCAGCGAAGGTGGGTGATGAACTCGCCGTTGATATTGATGCCGAGTCCACCCCAGTCCATAAGCTTAAAAACATCTTCCAGGGTGGAGGTGAACAGTTTCGGAGATATGAAGTCTCCCTGTCTCACCCCTCGCTGCAGTCGGATAGGTTCCGAGTTTTGATCCTGGAGGCGAACCGACATGGTGGCGTTTCCATACAAACACTTTAGTACCTCGATATATCGATAGTCAATTTTGCACCTCTGGAAAGACTGTAACACAGCTCAAGTTTCGACCGAATCAAAGGCTTTCTCAGAGTCCACGAACGCTAAGCATAGTGGCTGATTGTACTCTTCAGTCTTCTGTATAATCTGCCGCAGCGTATGTATGTGGTCTATGGTCCTAAAGCCTTTTCGGAAACCGGCTTGTTCGGGAGGATGGAAGTCGTAAAACCTGGTGCGAGACGATTCCTAATGCTCTCGAAAACAGGTTGTAGACATGGCTCAGAAGTGAGATGGGTCTGTAGTTCTTCAGCAGGGCATTGTCGCCCTTTTTTAAGAAAAGCACGACCACACTTCTTAGACATGTCTTATGACATTCGTAAACAATTAAAATGTACATTCATTATTTTAAATTTATAACATACTCGTAAGTATGAATAAAATTACTGAAGTGGGAATAATTTTTATTCTTTCTACTCGAGTACTATATTAGTAAAATGGATTATTTTGATTGGCAAGAAGGGATAACTAATAATTATTATAGCCTTTGCCAATCCGATGTGGCCGTATCTTTTCGAGATATTTCAACAGATCCGAGCCCCAGGTAGGGACACTATGAGTTGTTAACAATCAATAGAAGGAACGAACGTAATCAACACCTTTTCAAGAAAGAATATTTGACGCAGTTTATTTTTACCATAGCAGACTCTCCTCCGGTCTCAACACTTTGCTAAATCTGTAACTATACTGTTACGATATTTGTTCCTTTCAGAAACTCTCAGAAAATGGTCGTCTGGTATATTTATGGACAGAACTTGCACAAAGGCATACGAACTACCACCCCCGAGGGAAGGAGGAAAACCCTATGTGGTAAGAGTTGAAATATAGTTATTAATTGTACTTCTTTCGTTCTTTGTAAATTTAATTCTCCCACCCCCACTTTTGCTTCCGCTCTCACTCCTGCTTGCAACCCACTCCGCACCGCTGCTGTTTCCAGTCGCACTCCCGCTTCTGATTCCTCCTCCAAGTTGGCTTTTACTCCCGCTCTAGAATCCGCTTCCATTCCTGCTTCCAATCCCATTCCTCTTCTGCTCCGACTCCAGTTTCTGAACCCTCTTCGCTACCGCTATCGCTTTTGCGCCAACTTCTGCTTCCAATCCCACTCCTCTCTCGATCTCGCTTTCACTCCCACTTCTACTTCCGCTCGCACTCCTGCAGCCGCTCCCGCTTTATCTCGTGCCTATTTCCAACCTCGCTATCGCTTCCACTCTCGCTCTCGGTTGGGAGGAGTTGTTGCGTCGGTAGATGAACGAGGAGAGGGTTTTAGAGGAGCGGGGGTAGACGAGGAGGGTACTGGATGGGAATATTTATTTTGAATAGTACTTATTTGTGCCAAGTTTAAAGTTTATAGACGCAGAAAACCCGACTTTTTCATACAAACTTTTACCGCCACTGTTCCTTAGTGGATGTTAATTAAAATGCGGTTATATGCCCGACTACGACAGACTGTGAAGGCTTTGCGAGGAAGTATGCATAGCGTGGCTGTACAATTTATTACATATTAAGATTATTAGTAGATTGCATTTTTAATTGTAACGTTTCTCATATTTTAATTTATTAGGTCTAGTTGTAATTATTTTTTCTGCATCAGGTCCGTCCAGGAGATCTCGTATTCAATATGATAAATTCTGTCCATATGGACCCGGAGTACTTTCCTGATCCACACAAGTTCGACCCTGAGAGGTTTTCAGAGGAGAACAAACACAAGATTAGACCTTCCACCTTTGTGCCGTTTGGAGGGGGACCTAGGAATTGCATTGGTATGTAAAGTTCTCGAGTGGCGACCGCGCGTATGCAGGCCTCCCACTCGGTATACAGACAACCTGGTGAAGATCACAGGAAGCCGCTGGATGCGGGCAGTTATAAAAATCCTTGGAGGAGGTCATTGCGCAGCAGTGGATGCCTTTCGGCTGATATGATGATTATGAAGAATTATACGAAGCTGAAAGAGTAGCATTTGTATCGAAAGCTACATTTGTTTGCGTGGTCGTTTGGTGGAACGTCTATGACTACAATTTGTACCCAGATAGGTTTCACTGTTTTTATTCAACCGACTCAATTCGGCTGTATGTTTTTTTTGTTATGTGTGTTATGTAAGAACTTTTGACTGGGTGAACCGATTTTCATAATTCTTTTTTATTTGAAAGCTAGTGCTTTCCGTGTAGTCCCATATAATTTTTATCAAAATCGGTATAGTAATTTATTAGAAAATTAATAAAAACCAAAACTAATTTGTTGCGATGGAAGTCTGTTTTTAACGTGTTTAGCGTTTTCATTTATTATAGTCACAACTAGTGGATGCGCACAGCTTCGTCCGCGTAGATCCCGATTTTTGCGGTTCCCGCGGAAATTTCCCAAAATCCTTTCTTAGCGGATGCCTACGTCATAACATCTACCTGCATGCCAAGTTTCAGCCCGATCCGTCCAGTGGTTTGGGCTGTGCGTTGATAGATCACTATGTCAGTCAGTCAGTCACCTTTGAGTTATATATATTTAGATTGGTAAGCCTTCTCATCATCTCACCTGATAGTAAGTGACGATGATGCCGAAGATGGAAGCGGGCGTATTACTCGTCCGTTTCTATTCCTCACAACTCACTAGACACGCTCAGTAAGGACTTAATCTTGTTGCCTACTGTGTTCAGTAGTTTTATTTACAAAGTTATGTTCATATCATGTTAAATACCTTTTAAATATGTTTCCAGGAGGAAGATTTGCTCTTCTGGAACTGAAGGTGTTCATGTACCACATTATCTCGAACTTTAAGCTGATGAAGTGCGCCAAAACTGCAGACCCTATAAAATTAATGGCCACTTCAGAATTCAACATCAAAGCTCAAGGGGGAACATGGGTCAAGTTTCAGCCTAGGAATTAAATTTACTTTTTATATTATATTCCTGTTAAGCTTAAGAGGCGAGTATTCCTTGCACTACGCAAGCAAACTGTGGTTCTTGTTTTAATGTTAATTAAATATTATCTGAGTTTGTACTTTGTCAGATTTTCGTAAAAATATTTAGTTAGATAGGCTTATAGATTTGTATATAAATTGAAAATGAAAAATATACAATAATCAGGCAAACAATGATGGTGTTTTGCAAAAGTTCAATAACCTTTATTAATTAACTAGCTGTTTCCCGCGGCTTCACCCGCGTGGACATCGTTTCTTTGACTATTCGAGAGTGCGCAGTGCTTGCGGCTTGCGAGCGTTAAGGAAGTAGCCTGTGTGTTAATCGAGGTCCTAATCTGTCTACCTACCAAATTTAAGCCAGATCCGTTCAGTTCAGTAGTTTTTGCGTGAAGAAGTAACAAACATACACACTCACAAACTTTCGCCTTTATAATATTAGTGTGATGTTATATTCAATTAAGAACCAAACTTTGTTTGTATGAAGCGCTACGGACACACTCCTCTTAAGTGTTGAACAATTAAATTAAACTTTTTATGCATGACAATTTTCTACTTTTTTTTTTTTTTTTTATTTGAGTTATTAATTCAATGCCATGAATAAATACATAATAAATATATAATTATAATTTTATTTCGTATAATTTACAATAGCTGTTTTTTCGTAGATTATTTACTTACTATTATTAATTAGGTACTTATTTAGTTACTATTCCAAAAACTTTTACACGTTTCTTACGTGGGTCCTTATATTTTACTTTTTTTTATATATTACTTAACAGAAAACCATCAGCTACAAAAGCACAGATTCTGTAAAAATGACAACCAGCTACTTAATACGGTTTAAATGATTCAGCTCGTTAAAGGTCAGACAGACAGACGTAGGTATGGACGGCGCAGCATTATTAATAATAGGGTTCTCACCCTTTGGGTAAGGTACCCTAAAAATATCACATTAACTGTTCAAGTGCAGCATCAGGTTTAGAGGGTCGAAGGTTAAAATCATTATGATGTAAAGTCACGTGACTAAACTCTTACGCAAGTTGTAATGAGTGGTCGGTAACGCTGTACAATATAACTTTATTTATTTATTTATTTAACAGTTTATTGTACACAGGATAAAAATATACGAAGTTTCTAAATCTACGGAGTTTCTAAATCTACGTAGTTTTAAAATTTAAGAGTTTCTAAATCTACGTAGTTTTTAAATCGACGGAGTTTCTAAATCTCCGTAGTTTCTAAATCTACGCAGTTTTAAAATCTATGGAGTTTCTTAATCTACGTAATTTTTAAATCTACGTAGTTTCTAAATCTACGTAGTTTAAAAATCTAAGAGTTTCTTAATCTACGTAGTTTTAAATCTATGGAGTTTCTTAATCTATTTAGTTTTAAAATCTACGGAGTTTCTAAATGTCCGTAATTTCTAAATCTACGTTGTTTTAAACTCAATATAGTTTCTTAATCTACCTAGTTTTAAAATCTACGAGTTGCTAAATTTACCAAGTTTCTAAATTAATTTGGTTTTAAAATCGACGGAGTTTCTAAATCAACTTAGTTTTTAAATCTAAGGAGTTTCTAAATCTACTTAGTTTTAAAATCTACCGAGTTTCTAAGTCTAAGGAGTTTTCTTACAATTCATAGCCTTAAAATAACGAAAACGTAGCAGTAAAAAACAAACACATATTTTTTGTTGATAAGCCTCTCTTAAAATTGCCTTATAACAATCCCTTCCTTCTCTTTCCTCATAAAATAGAGTGCAGTGCAGTGTTGTTTGTCACATTTTTCTAATCGAAGAATAATAACAATTCATCATCATCATCATATCAGCCGAAGGAAGTCCACTGCTGGACATAACAACCATTACCGACTCCGATATCTATGACAAAAATTAATCCTACTTACGAGTACCATGGCCTCTACCAGAACTGAATTTGAAGAACCGACAAAGGTCAAATCGAGGTCGAGTTGAAGCGATTCATTGTTCTAAGATTAATTAAATACCTACTTACGATGCTACCCTGGTGAAACACTATAGACCCATCTCCGTTCTAAAAATGACAGATGAAGAAGAAACCTAATCTTCTTCTTCACAAAGAGCGAAAGAAGCGCGAAATTTTAAAATATACAGAAATTATTACCCAATGTAGTTATTACTAACTACATTTTACTTGGAAATTTATACTGAATATTTAAGATTTTTTTTTGCTATTTAGCTAAGGGAACATTATTAACAGTTCAAGCGCGAGAAAAGCGAGCCCGAAATTTTGAAATGTGTTGTTCTTTGTTCGGGGTCTGGTGGGTCGTCCAGTACAGAATTTTGTACGTCATATAATTGGTAAGCCCTTGGCATCATTTCACCTGATGGTAAGTGACAATGATGCCGAAAGTAGAAGCGGGCTTACCAAGATTCCCCAACGCAATAAGGATCTGGCTATCTTATTTTCAATCCGGAACACATTAATGCTGTTAACACTGATGTTTAGCGGCAAAACTTAGATATGATGGTGGTAGCTAGCCAGGCGGGCTATGAAAATGCCCTACCACCAACTAAACCGAGTCTCACAAAGTTGACCCCGCCGGGAAACGAACCCGCGACCTCCTGGTGTGAAGCGAATGGATTAACCATTACGTCACGGAGGCGGTTACTTTGCCAGAAAGTGCTCATGGGCAAGGCTGCAAACCTTTCATCGACACAATGCCCGCTGGAATTATCAAACTACCTGTAGGTATTCAAAGATGGATTAGACGCAATTCAAACCTCGATTGCCCAGAAACTGCTAAGCATTATATCAGCTCATATACGTCCCCACCGAAAGGATCAAGCCAACCATGAATCAGGGCGATCGGGCCTTAGTCGACCACGCGGGCCCAGTGCGGGTTGGTCGACTGCTTAGCCTCAACATGCACGATCTTTGAATAGTTGTAGGTACTATCATCTACCCTTGAACAAGCAACTATTCATCATTAATTTTACAGACAGTCGCTCTGCAGGGGTTGACTTAAGGCAGAGGAAACTGTCAGTCATGTGAACCTAGAATGCACAGGTCTGGGCGACGGTGTTATCAAAAATCTTCAATAACATGGTCGCTTCTAAAAGCCTGTGAATGCCTCAGGAGATTTCTGTGCTTCTGGAAGGAGCTGGGTTGGCCGAGCTACCCAACCATACCTGGACGTCTAAAGGACCGAAAAAGAGTCTAAATGCGGAAACAGGAGCCCACTACGAATACCAATCACCAAAAAAGGAAAATTATCGCGACCAGAATTAGGCTTTTTTAGTTTAGGAGTAATAAAGCTGAACCGGTGCCTTTCCAATGCACAGCAACAACTGTCAGTTTTTCATTGTTTTTTATTATTAATTTTTTATCCTTTTGTATTGCTGTGTTTTGAATAAAAGCATTTATCTATCTATCTAATAGTCTGTAAAAAGTTCATAGAGTTTCAATACAAAATGTTCTATGTGAACTGCAAAAATAACTTTTTACCTACACAATTTATTTTTTTTAACTGCAGAACCCTACATTGCGCAAGTTTTACTTGCATTTGACCACTTTTATAAACTTTGTTTATGTAAGACCAAGGCAAAGTAAATATACAGGGTGACTGGTTAGACGACGGACGCATTTTAGGAGGTGAATCAGAAGACGAAACTGAAAATTTTTTCCCCAGGCACCAATGGTCAATTCGTAAAAAAAAAATTGGACTTCTCATACAAAATTAGTTAATGTGCTGACCAATTTGTATGAAAAGTGCATTTTTTTTTAGAACTGTCCCTACTTTTCTTGATTAAAATTGTTCAGTTTCGCCGTCTGATTCACCTCCTAAAATGCATCCTTTCTCTTACCAGTCACCCTGTGTAAGTACTAAAATACAGTATGGACACTCCCTGCCACTCTCTAGATACCGACCTTACCCCTCGTCACCTAAATTGATACAGATTGGTTAAATTTTGGTTCTCGAAAGTATAGGATTTCGCTGTGATTTTGTTTGCTCCGTCATTTGTTTTTAGAAATGTCATTTCACGACCGTTTGTATGCAGTGTCGGGGGTGTGACCAAGGTAAGACTCTCAAAAATTACAACTTCTATTTTTTTGCCGCTCGCTCCTCAGTCGCTCTAAAGTAAATCTAGACACACGGCAGCGTACCCGCCAAGTTCGAAAAGAAAAAAGCGACCGACTGTGGGTTATATTACATGAACAATTTCTTTGAACCCCTCGATCACTTATAATCCCAATTTATATAAATATATCTTTTATCATTTATGAGATACTGACTTCTGAAAGTCACTATTTTTATGACTGACTGACTGACTGATGATCAAAATTATAGACAACTTCCAGGTTCCAGGTAACTTAAAATCTTGAAATTTGGCAACGAGGTAGGTTATTGAACATATACAAAGAAAAAAAATTAAAAAAGGTCAAGTGTGAGTCATACTTGCGCACTGAGGGTTCCGTAATACCACTACTCAGCAAAATATATAGACCACTACCAGGTAACTTATAAACTTGAAATTTGGCATCTAGGTACGTTATTAGACGTATACAAAGAAAAAACTCGAAAAACGGCCTAATATGAGTAAGGCCTAAGGGCCGTACTTGTGCACTGAGATCACCACTACTCATCAAAATATGTAGACCACTTCCAGGTAACTTATAAACTTGAAATTTGGCATCTAGGTACGTTATTAGACGTATACAAAGAAAAAACTCGAAAAACGGCCTAATATGAGTAAGGCCTAAGGGCCGTACTTGTGCACTAAGATCACCACTACTCATCAAAATATGTAGACCACTACCAGGTAACTTATAAACTTGAAATTTGGCATCTAGGTACGTTATTAGACGTATACAAAGAAAAAACTCGAAAAACGGCCTAATATGAGTAAGGCCTAAGGGCCGTACTTGTGCACTGAGATCACCACTACTCATCAAAATATGTAGACCACTTCCAGGTAACTTATAAACTTGAAATTTGGCATCTAGGTACGTTATTAGACGTATACAAAGAAAAAACTCGAAAAACGGCCTAATATGAGTAAGGCCTAAGGGCCGTACTTGTGCACTAAGATCACCACTACTCATCAAAATATGTAGACCACTACCAGGTAACTTATAAACTTGAAATTTGGCATCTAGGTACGTTATTAGACGTATACAAAGAAAAAACTCGAAAAACGGCCTAATATGAGTAAGGCCTAAGGGCCGTACTTGTGCACTAAGATCACCACTACTCATCAAAATATGTAGACCACTTCCAGGTAACTTATAAACTTGAAATTTGGCATCTAGGTACGTTATTAGACGTATACAAAGAAAAAACTCGAAAAACGGCCTAATATGAGTAAGGCCTAAGGGCCGTACTTGTGCACTAAGATCACCACTACTCATCAAAATATGTAGACCACTACCAGGTAACTTATAAACTTGAAATTTGGCATCTAGGTACGTTATTAGACGTATACAAAGAAAAAACTCGAAAAACGTCCTAATATGAGTAAGGCCTAAGGTCCGTACTTGTGCACTAAGATCACCACTACTCATCAAAATATGTAAACCACTACCAGGTAACTTATAAACTTGAAATTTGGCTTCTAGGTACGTTATTAGACGTATACAAAGAAAAACCTCGAAAAACGGCCTAATATGAGTAAGGCCTAAGGTCCGTACTTGTGCACTAAGATCAACACTACTCAGCAAAATATGTAGAGCACTTCCAGGTAAGTTATCACTTGAAATTAGCCATCGAGATAAGTTATTAGGCGTATACAAAGAAAAAACCGGCCAAGTGCGACTCGGAGTCACTCAAACAGGGTTCCGCACTAAAACTGAAACTACCAACAGAACAAGACCTCTCAGAACATACTTTGTACCAGGTAAATAGGAGTCTACTTATTCTGGAATTAAAATTTCATTTTTTCTGTGGCAATGGAAGGACTTTACATTTTCTCATAGATTTTCCTGTAATCTATGCATTCAACCTCATATACTGTATTTTTTGTAAGATTTTAGGCCCAGTAATTTTGGAGGCAAAGGGGGGGGGGGGGGGGTGGAATTGTCATTGTTCACCTTTTTTATTAAATAATTTCAAAACTATTTATCTTAAAAGTATTAAAAAAACATATTGCACTGGAAAACGTAGCGTAGGAAGGCCTCCCACGCGGTGGACTGACGACCTGGTGAAGATCCTGGAAAGCCGCTGGATGCGCAAACCCGGTCGTCGTAGGAATCCTTGGGGTAGGCCTTTGTCCAGCAGTGGTCGTTTTTCGGCTGATATGATGATGATTTGCGATTCTCACAACAAGACATTTCATTTAATATGTCACACAATACGAATTTATTTTGAAAACTTTTTAGAAATCATCTAATTTACTCCCTAAAAGTGGCCTGCATATTTAAAATTCAATTGTTTACGTTACATGTCCTTCTTTGGGTCACCAAATTACATTTGTGTACCAAATTGAAACTCAATCCCAACAAATTGGCTGTGACAGACGGACGGACAGACAAACACACAAGTGATCCAATAATGGATTTATTTTTTAAATTTTTGTATGGAGCGTCGATTTATTTTTTTGCGAATTCACTATGGGTTCCTTGGGGAAAGTTGATTAGTATGATGAGTAGAAGCCCCAGTTAACGGAACCTACACCAATTTTGTTACACGCTGTATATTAAATCCATATTTATCCCAAAACCTGAATGTTGCCCAGTGGTGTGACGCCGCGCCGCTTCGCGCCGCCCGCTTCCCCCGCCAGTCGCAATCATTCAAGACTCCCTTAAAAACCTGAACCGTAAGTACCTACCTACTTATAATCAGGTCAGATTGCATTGATACCTACCACAGAAGCACGGCTACCAAAACTTCGAACTAGTTACAAAAGAAAGCACAGCTACCAAAACTTCGAACTAGTAACATATATATGAAAGCACAGCTATAACAAAGCACAGCTACCAGAATTTCGAACTAGTAACAAAAGCAAGCAGCAGCCAAAACTTTAAACTAGTAACGAAAGAAAGCACAGCTACCAAAACTTCGAACTAGTAACGAAAGAAAGCACAGCTACCAAAACTTCGAACTAGTTACAAAATAAAGCACAGCAACCAAAACTTCAAAATAGTTACAAAATAAAGCACAGCTATCAAAACTTCGAACTAGTTACTAAAAAAGCACAGCTACCAAAACTTCGAACTAGCTACAAAAGAAAGCACAGCTATCAAAACTTTGAACAAGTAACATATGAAAGCACAGCTGCCAGAACTACGAACTAGTAACAAAATAAATAAGTTAACAAAACTTCGAACTAGTAACAAAAGAAATCACAGCTACCAAAACTTCATACTAGTAAGAAAAGAAAGCACAGCTACCAAAACTTTGAACTAGTAACGAAAGATAGCACAGCTTCCAGAATTTAGAACTAGTAACAAAATAAATCACAGCTACCAAAACTACTAGTAACAATCCCTCTCGTATATCTACCAGATACGCTAAAACTACCAGGTTTATGATATAGGGTCCCCACTTAACAAAAGAAAGCACAGCTACCAAAACTTCGAACTAGTATCGAAAGATAGTACAGCTACCAGAATTTCGAACTAGTAACAAAAGAAGCCGCCATCGTCGAAGTAGCATCTATCATAATAAACGTGCCGCGAATCGCATCTAGAATGCATTAAGCCTTCTCCCGGCCAATGCTTGAGATTTAGGGCTTCGCTGGGAGAATTAATAGTATTTCCACTACGGTCCTGAGCACAGTTATTTAATTTGGAGATTAATAAAATCATTGAATTAGCACACATTTTTGTTTTATCAAGTAAATCAACTATTATCACAATTTATATGTACATATCTTAAGTCCTGGTGACGCTCGGACAGAGTTCTTGCTTCTCCAGTTGACTTCAACGGAATAGGATGCAAAATGAGCTCGTTTCTACGGATGTCCTCATTTTTGATTCTATCGCGACTTTAACTTTTACTTACAAGTGAATAATGAACTTACCTACATCTAACAAGCATTTTTTCAATGAATATTGTGGTAATCGAAGAGAGGGGGTGGGTCTAGTGTCATTGGTTAATTACAAGTTTTTTTTGTGTGCATAGTTGTAAATCGTAGTGAAACATACCAAAATAGCTCTGCACTAGAAATTTACTGGATGTTTCATAGAGTTTGTGCCAATATTTTGAAACTAACTGCTATAAAGTAGGATTTAAGAATGCTAGAGAAATTGCTATGGATCGTTTAATTTAAACATCTTGGCATTTTTCAATTGACTACAAGGTTTTCAAATAACTTATACTTCCATAATTTATCTATCTATACAAGGTATACTTTGAATTATGGTTATATCATCATCAAATCGGCTTTCCTTAAAATGACTCACGGGTAAATCGCGAAGATTAAAGATTCAAGGTATTTATTCAAAATATGTGCAAATTACACTCTTTCTGATAGTCATTTAATAATAATAACATAATTTCATTTGTGAAAAATCAAGAAATAAACAATAGTTAGTTAATAAATAATTAGTTAAATAATGCGCCACCATCCAAAGAAAGTTCTCATGCCTCACACAAAGTAATCTGATAATTTATTAAATAACAAACGTTACATGACTACATTCGTTGTTTAATAAATTAGGATTTGAATTTTTTCTCTGTGAAGTAGATCATTACTAACTATTCTAAAACGATGATCGAATTAGAAACGCAGAGATCCGTGAAAGACCTATAATCACCCACATAGCTTATAGAATAAAGAACGACAATCACCGACAAAACTCAAAGAATGAAAACTATAATCACAGCCATAACTCATATAGTCATCATCATCATCGTCATATCAGCCGAAGGACGTCAACAGCTGTAAGGGTCGCGGGAAGTCGCCGCTGGATGCGGGCAGCTCAGAACCGGTCGTCGTGGAAATCCTTGGGGGACTTTTTACCGTATGAGTTATCGTTAGATTCATCTTGATCTCGTTAGTGACAATAGTTATTTGTTATACATGAGTGCAAAGTTGCTTTTTAACCGCGTGCTCAATTTTGATGATTAAAATTAGAATCCGAGGAAATCAAAAGAGCACGAGGTAAAAAATCTTTGCACTCGAGTGCAACACGTAACTTTTCATTCCACCTCAGCGATGAAATTACTAAATGGAAAAAATAAAACAGTGCGAATTACAAACAGTTTCAGTCAATCCTGTTGGCGTCAAATAAACTTCCTCGTCACTATAATCACTCATATTAGGTTTTTCACTTGTTTTTAACCTAAGGTTTTAACAATATGAAGTGAAAAGACAATGGCGCGCAAAGCAAATAAAAAATAAAATTACACCAAGAAGGTTCCGAGTCTGAGTTTTAAACAAATTAAAAAAGGTTGTATGATAAATTCGACACCATGGAGGTAGAAGTAAATAAGTATAATAATGATTTGAATTCACGTTGTTCTAAATTAAATTTACTTTTCTCCTCTAGCGAAGAAAAACGGCTTTTGCACTCAGATATTTACATTATCCTCTAGCGAATAAAAACTGCTTTTGCACTCAGATATCGAAGAGCAAAAATACAATTTCCGAGATGGTGGGATGAAAAGGATATTATATTTTCATCCAACTGACCAAAGAGAGGGGTTAAGTTTTTACGCAGTCGAGGTTTTCAATTTTTAATTAATTCATAAAGTTATTTACCTGTCCTTAATATCTGTGTCTTAATACATAAACCTCGTTTTACCCAGTACTTACTGGTACACAATAAAGCTCAGGTTCCCTTCCCTGCTCCTTAATGTCTGTTTTAATGAAGTACTTAGCAGTTTGTAACCCTAACTGCCACGTTGTATGTTTCTCAGTAATTTAATCTCTGAAATACGTAAGACTGTAGTCTAAACAATAATTTTCCTGTTGGAGTTCGTACTTGACTGTAATTAGCGAAAGGCACAAATCACATTGTAATACCGTCTATTGATTTACATAAACTTAAAAAACCACTGAACTCAGCAGTGCTAGTTTGTATAAATATTTATATTGGTACCTTTAATATAAGGGGTGTAACAAAATTGATGTAGGACCCGCTAACTGGGGGTATCACACTGTATAACTTTCCCCAAGAAACTCATAGTCAATTTTAAAAAAAATTGGACCCTTCCTTCATACAAAAAAACACAAAATTGGTCGATCAGCTGAGCGATTGATATGAAGAATTTTTTTTTGCGATTTCAGTAAAGTCGTAAAACAAAAGTTGTTCAGTATAATGACTGGAAGCCCCAGTTAACGGGACCTACACCAATTTTGTTATATCCTGTATACCGGGTAATTAAAAAGTCTGACTATATTTTAACTGTGGCTTCTACTCATAATACTGAACAACTTTCCCCAAGAAACCCATAGTCAATTCTCAAAAGTTATTTTGGACTTCCCATACAATTCGATCAGCTTATTATTCAACTTGGTATAGGAAATCCAAAAAATTTACTATGGATATCTATAATATGTATAACTATTGATAAGGATAAAGTTTTTCAGTTTTATGAATAGAAGCTACATAGTTAAAATATTGTCAGATTTTTTTTTATCATTACTACCTAGTCAAAAAGCTATCTCCGCCGTGCCTCCTTCTCAAACGTGCGTGCTGCCCATGACACTTTATGTGTTCCCATGCTGGTTAGCCAGCGAGATGCATTGGGCTCTATCTCAGGTCCAAACCAGACTCTTTTCCCTCACTAAATCGTGTAAAAACGACTTGTTGTAAATTTTTCTGGGCCATGGAAACGAATTCTTCAGCCGAATTCGTAAATCATTTTCACTTTCTTCATTTGTTTTTGGACTTGTAATGCTAGTGCCGGTGCATTACAATACTCTCTGAAGTTCTTGACAGCATTTGCAGCGACCTAATTCTGAGGTAGAACATTCGGTTGCAGTAGGGCGTCTATAAAACTGCACCCAGTGCAAATTGGGTTTTTACGTCCGTTTTCATTTTATTTTCTTATTCTTCACATTGCTCACGTGTACCAGACGATTTTCTCCATAACTCCATTCTAGCAGAAAAAAAATGCAAATACAATAAATTAAAACTACGAATGCATCCACCACAAATCCTGCGAAAAAAACTCAAAACGACTTGGCCTCTTACAGTGTTGCAAAATCCAATTTTTGAAATACGGCAGGTGCACCAATAAAAATCCAGGAGATGTATAACGAAAAATATGAAAAACAATCGGGAGATTAATTTTTCCTCAAAATTAATTAAACAAGTTCTCATAATACATGGTTTTATTATGCTATTTTAATATTTTTTCGTAGACTTTAAAATTATTTTTAAATATTTTTCGTGTGCAGTACCTCCAAAATTACCTGGGTCGATAGTTTGTTAATTAATTTGGTTTTTGTTCAATTGATCACAAACAACAAAAAACAGTCTTTCCACAGTTGCACTTGCGAGTGGCAAGCACATAAAACTGAAAACTTCCAAATTTACTTTTGGAAACATATTTTTTCCTCCAAAGTGAGTCAGCTGTTATTTACTAAAGACGGGAGATCTCCCGGAAAATCAACAACATTTGCAACATTGGGCCTCCAAGCACTACTGTCTCGTTGCCTCGAGAACAATCACAACATTCATATTTTATTTAGTAAAATTGAAATAAAATCATATTGAACCACTTTGCAGATGGCATTTCATCATCATATCAGCTCATATACGTCCCCACCGAGGGGCTCGAGCCTATCCTTAATTAGGGCCATCGGGCCTTACTCGACCACGCGGGCACTGTGTGGGTTGGTCGATTTCACACACAACCTGAGAGTTTCTCCGCAGGCGTGTGCAGGTTTATTCACGAGATGTTTTTCGTTAACGTACGAGTAAGAGCGTCGGATAAACGTACATAGGAAAGATATTTTTTTTTTTTTTTTTTTTTTTATTTAGAATTTGAGTACGTTTGGCTTTGGTTTGGCTGCATATTTATAGGCAGGTAAGGTACTGATTGTGAAACATGTCAAGTTCCAAGTCTAATTGCATTTATAGGAATCTCACTAGACCGATGATACTGTTGAATAATTAAAAACGCTAAACGCGTTAAAAACCGACTTCCATCGCAACAACTTAGTACATTTTTGCATTATTATTTTTGGTTTTTGTTAATTTTCTAATAAAGTACTACACTGATTTTGATAAAATTTATATGGTACTAAACGGAAAGCACTAGCTTTCAAATAAAAAAAGAATCATAAAAATCGGTTCACCCAGTCAAAAGTTCTGAGGTAACACACATAAAAAAAAATAACATACAGACGAATTGAGAACCTCCTCCTTTTTGGAAGTCGCTTGAAAAACATATAATGTGCTTTCTAAATCTTACCTCCCTTAACACTTTAGCGAAAGTACCGTCATTAAACATCCGAATCGCACTAAGTCCATCAACGTCGTTGTACGAAAAAAAAAAAATACGCGAGTACGTGAAGACACGTCAACTGACCGCACTAAATCCCTATTGTGGTCAGTGACTTATATATTACTGGTGTGGCATAATTGCGCCACAACTTATCAAAATATTTCTGCTGAATTGCATTAAGTCCATCAACGACGTCGTACTAAAAAAGAAATTTACGCCAGTACGTGAAGACACGTAACTGACCGCACTAAATCCCTATAGTCGCTTAATTTCGCTACAACTTATCTATATAATATATCTGTAAATTATATTGATGATGCTTTTGGTAGAAATGCTGTTTTAATGGGTTAATTAAAATTTAAAAAGAACAGAATACCGCCTAGATGATCTTCATCATATCAGCTCATATACGTGCCCACCGAGTGGCTCGAGCCTACCCTGAATTAGGGCGATCGGGCCTTAGTCGATCACGCGGGCCCAGTGCGGGTTGGTCGCCTTCACACACAACCTTCGAGTTTCGAAGAAGGTGTGTGCAGGTTTCCTCACGATGTTTTCCTGCACCGTTAAAGCAATCGGTGAGTAAATGTACGTAAGTTTCGAAAAAATCATTGGCACATTGGCCGTCTGGACTTGAACCCGGCACCTCTGGTTAGGAGAACCGAGTTGTTACTGGTTGAGCCAACGACGCTTTTTTTTAGATCTATCTTATTAAGGCCAATTAAAGACATTTATCTCAACTCTCAATTGCGTAGGCAGCTTGCTAACACATCGGGATTCTTGCTTGACAGTCAGTCATTCCTCGCCTGCGTCTCTCTTCAGACTCAACGCTGCAGACATAAAATTTCTTACTATAAATCAATTTATTGGATTCAAAATAAATTCTGACTTTTGTAAACTGCGAACTTAGTTGCTATTCTTTATCTCCACACACCTTTAACTATAATACAATTGCTGCAACATCCGTATATTTTAAATGTGAAAATGAGTTTGTTTGTTTGTCACCTTTTCATGTTTCAACACCTTAACCAATCTTGATGAAATTTGGCATGCAGGTAGCCTTAGTCACTGGGAAGGACATAGACTACTTTTTATCCCGTAAAAATAGCATAGTCCGATGCAGTTCTTGAGGGAACTGAACGTACAAACAAAAAACGGAACCCTTATAGGATCACTTGTGCGTCTGGCTGTCTGTCCGTCCGTCTGTACAAGCCAATTTGCTCCGAACCTACTGGACGTGAAGACACGTCAACTGACCGCACTAAATCCCTATTGTGGTCAGTGACTTATATATTACTGGTGTGGCATAATTGCGCCACAACTTATCAAAATATTTCTGCTGAATTGCATTAAGTCCATCAACGACGTCGTACTAAAAAAGAAATTTACGCCAGTACGTGAAGACACGTAACTGACCGCACTAAATCCCTATAGTCGCTTAATTTCGCTACAACTTATCTATATAATATATCTGTAAATTATATTGATGATGCTTTTGGTAGAAATGCTGTTTTAATGGGTTAATTAAAATTTAAAAAGAACAGAATACCGCCTAGATGATCTTCATCATATCAGCTCATATACGTGCCCACCGAGTGGCTCGAGCCTACCCTGAATTAGGGCGATCGGGCCTTAGTCGATCACGCGGGCCCAGTGCGGGTTGGTCGCCTTCACACACAACCTTCGAGTTTCGAAGAAGGTGTGTGCAGGTTTCCTCACGATGTTTTCCTGCACCGTTAAAGCAATCGGTGAGTAAATGTACGTAAGTTTCGAAAAAATCATTGGCACATTGGCCGTCTGGACTTGAACCCGGCACCTCTGGTTAGGAGAACCGAGTTGTTACTGGTTGAGCCAACGACGCTTTTTTTTTAGATCTATCTTATTAAGGCCAATTAAAGACATTTATCTCAACTCTCAATTGCGTAGGCAGCTTGCTAACACATCGGGATTCTTGCTTGACAGTCAGTCATTCCTCGCCTGCGTCTCTCTTCAGACTCAACGCTGCAGACATAAAATTTCTTACTATAAATCAATTTATTGGATTCAAAATAAATTCTGACTTTTGTAAACTGCGAACTTAGTTGCTATTCTTTATCTCCACACACCTTTAACTATAATACAATTGCTGCAACATCCGTATATTTTAAATGTGAAAATGAGTTTGTTTGTTTGTCACCTTTTCATGTTTCAACACCTTAACCAATCTTGATGAAATTTGGCATGCAGGTAGCCTTAGTCACTGGGAAGGACATAGACTACTTTTTATCCCGTAAAAATAGCATAGTCCGATGCAGTTCTTGAGGGAACTGAACGTACAAACAAAAAACGGAACCCTTATAGGATCACTTGTGCGTCTGGCTGTCTGTCCGTCCGTCTGTACAAGCCAATTTGCTCCGAACCTACTGGACCAAATCAGGTGAAATTTGGTAGGATAGTGTGATCCTATGACTCAAACACAGATGTGCAAAGTAAATATTTTTTTTTTAAATAACACTTATTTTCGCGGGACAAACTAGGAAATTAAAATTTTGCATCGGAACTTACCATCAGGTGAGGTGCAGCCAAACACTTTCAATTTTAATAATGAAAAAAATACTCGCATCTTACTGTGAGGATTTCAAATGTGATATTTTGTATTTGACTTTGGCATTGTACGGAACCCTCTCCACGCGAGTTCAACTCGCACTTGGCCGGTTTTATTTTTGGTTAGTTTTTTTAACATTGCAACGGAACAATGGATTGCTGTGACTTTATGCACAGAGATGCCTGAGGAAGTGGGAAATTACATAATTTACTAATTAGCATATCCTGACATGGTGCCCGTGGGATCCGGGGAAAACTCATTTCCGCGCTCGCGCACGTCAGTGTCGCAAAGGAGCTACGGACTGAAGTGTTTTTTTGTATAGAATTGATTGAGAGGGTGGGAAGTGACAGATTTCTAATCAGAATAGCCCGATATCGTTCCTAAAGGGATCTGAAGAAAACTCATGTCCGCGCACGCGAGCCGCTTGCGGCTCGCGCACCACTCACCCTAAAAGACAGTCATAAAAACGATGTCCACGCGGACGAAGCCGCGGGAAAAAGCTAGTACCCCATAATCCTAATATTTATATTCTTATAAAATAAATAAGTAATACCAACGTCTATGAATGGCCATGGATTTAGTCTGAAAACTGTATGAAAACTATTATTACCTCAGAACTTTTGACGGGGTTAACCGATTTGATGATTCTTTTTTATTCGAAAGTTAGTGCTTCCCGTGTGGTCCCATATAAATTTTATCAAAATCGGTGTGCTACTTTATTAGAAAATTAACAAAAACCAAAAATAACAATGCAAAATTGTTCGAAATTGTTGCGATGGAAGTCGGTTTTTTAACGTGTCAGTGCTAGGATGTTTGCAGCGAGGCTATACTGGGTGGTACCACTGCTTGCAATTTATCTACCGCCAAGCAACTAGCTGTGTCCCAGTGGGTGGGGCGTTCCATCTTGGTCACAAGTCACCCAAAGGGCAATGGAGCGTGCTATTGTTCAGAACAGTTGTCTCTGTTTTTTTCCTTACTTGTAAAGTATAAAGAAAATAACCACACTTTATGTCTTATTTTTTAACTCAGATATAGGCATTTTTGAAAAAAAGTGATTCTGACAATATGTCAGAATTTTATTGAGGATTAAAAGAGAAAAAAAATAAGGTTCTATGTCTAACTGTTATATTCTATCATATCGTGTTTTGGCCTCCTACACTTTGTAGCAGACATATTGTAATGAACTTATTTAAAAAATCACAAAAAAATGACTTTTTCCAACCCTCAATTTCGGCGTTTGCATTATTTTCTGAAATAGTTTCGCCTTAAGTAACCGCCATAGTCCTCAGAATCCCGCAAGCCTTGTGTCACCTATAAATTAAAATAAAAGTTATTGGTTCAAAACAGTAAAATTAAAATTGTATAGGGCCTTCTTATAGGTCGTTGGTCTATCAAGTGGGAAGCCTACCTACGCTATGTCTTTCGGTACGGAGTCGCCACTCGAGAACTTTACTACCCTAATTGTCATACGTCCTACGAGCTATGTGCCCTGCCCACTACCACTTAAGTTTAGTGATTCGAGAGCTATGTCGGTTTACTTTGGTTTTCTTACGGATCTTCTCGTTTCTGATTCGATCATGTAGCGAAACTCCGAGCATAGCACGCTCCATTGCATATTCAATGCTGCATTTTCACTTACATTATCATCATCATATCAGCTCATATACCTCCCCACCGAGGGGCTCGAGGCTACCCTGAATTAGGGCGATCGGTCCTTAGTCGACCACGCGGGCCCAGTGCGGATTGGTCGACTTCACACACAACCTTCGAGTTTCTTCGCAGGTGTGTGCAGGTTTCCTCACTATGTTTTCCTCCACCGTTAAAGCAATCGGTGAGTATAAGTACGTAAGTTTCGTAAAACTCATTGGTACATTTGCCGCCCGGATTTGAACCCGGCACCTCTGGTTAGGAGGACCGTGTTGTTACCGGTTGATCCACCGACGCTTTCAGCTACATACAGAATCTTAACAAAAAAGCGTGGAACGCTTTGTGCATGGGTTGCTCGATATACGAAAAATATTGGGGCAAAGCGCCCCACGCTTTTTTCACAATAATACTATATTTTTCGTTTATTATTATTTTCAGTTTATGTTAGGAGTTTGATGTGCTATTAGCTCATGTGCTAAATATATTCAGCTTATATTAGTTTGATGTGCTATAAAAGCGTGTTTTTTTAGTTTTTTTAACTATATTTATTTTTAAATTTTTAGTTTGATGTGCATTTAATCCTAGCGATCCTGATCAGGATAATGAGATAAACTTATAAAATGATTGCATCGTCACTGATTCTTGATAAAAGTACAAAGTTTGAATTAAATCTGACCGTTTAAAGTTGGTCAAAATTAAGTGCAAAGGATTCGGTTGCAAAGATGCAAACAAACATAGATACAAATACACATCCATACCAGTGAAGCTTATGAAAGATAAGAAATAAATCGACAATTGGTTCCAAAATACGTATTTTAGCAAAAATAGCAATAGTGTTTAAGTATCCCAGTTTCGCTATAACGCTAGCTTTAAAGCGCTGAAAACTCGTTTTAAGTGTAGTTTAGCGATCGCCTCCGGTCAGTTTACTCGTTTGTCATAAATATTGCTTAAAGTAAAAGTCTGTGTTGGTATAAGTATACTTTGGTCATAATCATAATTATGGGGGTGCTGGTGCCTGTATTACTGGCTTCGAGCCTATTTTAGGTATCAGCCGATCAAAGTTTCATAAGATAAGATAAGATAAATACTCTCTATTGTACACATGTATTACGCGATATAAACAATTCATTTATTTAACAGTATATTTATTTTTATTGTGTACAGATCGAATAAGCGGTAATTGCGGAACCTTACTCTATACGTAGAACTTTTTTTTATTGCACATTGACCACAGTTTATTACTTGAGGAATGTTGTTCTATTTCGTCTTCTGCGTCTGTAGTTTAATCCTTACTAATATTATAAACTAGCTTTTTCCCGCGGCTTTTCTGGCGTGGGCATCGTTTTTATGACTGCCTTTGAGGGTGATTGGTGAGCGAGCAGCAAGCGGCTTGCGAGCATAGACATGACTTTACTACAGATCTCTTCTCACCCATTAAACTATTTATATGCATAAAATCACGTTAATTCGTTGCTCCGTTGCGACGCCAACGTGGACGATGCTAGAAATGAATTTTTGGAAACTTGGACACTATCTCAGGCTAGTAGTATATGTAATTTTCCATCTCTGTGTAAAATAACACAACAAACCATTGCTCCGTTGCGATGTTAAGGAAATCGACCAAAAAGAAATATTTTTTTTAGTTCCCTCAGGAACTGTGTCGGACTATGCAATTTTCACGGGAGCCTATGTCCTTGTTATTGACACAGGCTATCTGCATGCCAAATTTCGTCAAGATTGATTCATGAGGTTTTAAAGCGTGAAGAGGTAATCAACAAAGTCTGCGAGGGATCTGGGGAAACTCACGTCGACGAAGCAATGGATTGACGTGTTTTTTTTTGCATAGTAATAGTTTAGGGGGTGAGAAGTGACATTGACTGCTAATAAGAATAGCCCAATATTACGATGCCCACGCAAGCGAAGCCGTGAGAAAAAGCTAGTATCATATCATCATCATCATATCAGCCGAAGGACGTCCACTGCTGGATATAGGCCATATAGTATCATATATTTTAGAAGAACTTGCATTATTTGCTTAAGTTTTGGCTTGTGACCAAATGTAACTATGACTAATACACACCAATATCTGGTTAGTTAAATAAAATAAAATAGCTATGTATAGGAAATGTGAATAATATTATGACTATAAGTTATCTTATATTACTTGCTTACGTACACCGCTGGCTTAGCGACCCAAAGAGTGTCCTGGCCTCCGATACGTGAACTCGCCACTTGTCCTGGTCTTGTGTAGTGTCTCGGCACTCGCTTGCAAAGAACAAAAAAGAATAACACCTTTTTTACCCGACTGCGCCAGAAGGAGGGTTATGTTTTTCGAGAGTATGTATGTATGTATCATTGTTTGGCACGCTCTGCAGCCTGAACGGCTGGATGGATTTTGGCTTGAGAGGTGTCGTTAGATTCGTATTTACTGTGAGAGTGACAATGGGTATATCAAAATAAAAAAAACAAAATGGCGGATTTTTGGCGCCAAATTCCAATGTAAGGCACGCACTGCAGCCTGAACGGCTCGATAGATTTTAGTTTGAGGGGTGTCGTTAGATACGTATTTACTGTGTGAGTGACACTGGGTATATCAAAATAAATAAAAAACAAAATGGCGGATTTTTGGCGCCAAATTCAAATGTTTGGCATGCTCTGCAGCCAGAACGGCTCGATGGATTTTCTATCAACTGATAAGTTAAAAATCTGCGTAAATTTAATGTGTGTCATTGTGTATATAGGTTACTATACAAACTCATTTAATAATAAAAATAAAAAATGAATAAAATAAAAAACGGTAATTTAAAAAACTAAAAAACCCGCCTGCGTTTCTGTGTAGTTTGGAAATGAAAAACCCTAAAACAAGAAAGTCGTCATACCCGATTGCACTTATAACTTAAGAAA
Organism: Coleophora flavipennella; assembly: GCA_947284805.1. Taxonomy (NCBI): domain Eukaryota; kingdom Metazoa; phylum Arthropoda; class Insecta; order Lepidoptera; family Coleophoridae; genus Coleophora; species Coleophora flavipennella. The sequence continues at coordinate 3,391,877 of OX369260.1, forward strand.
AATTGTAGCAGTCGGGACGCATTCTAGAAAGTCAGTCGTCTAGTCAGTATATTGGAGTAATCTGCAATGTAATATAGGTATGTGCTCTCAATTCACTATGCCTCCATTTCTAGAATGGGTCCCGACTGCTACAATTTCTCTTAAGTTAAGTGCAATCGGGTATGACGACTTTCTTGTTTTAGGGTTTTTCATTTCCAAACTACACAGAAACGCAGTCGGGTTTTTTAGTTTTTTAAATTACCGTTTTTTTACCTTTTTTATTAGAAATTTGAGTACCTTTAACTGGAACTCACTTGATACACGCAAATTCAAATAATGCCTATCCACTCCCCCCTTGAAGGTCTCCAAATTATAGAAAAATCAGATACTCTGAAGCAGGTAAGGAGTTCCACTCCTTCGCTGTCTGCATAATAAATGAGGAAGCGTAACGCTTCATGCAAATGTGTCACTTAAAATATCTGTTTGTACCAAACTTAACTTAAACTACTCACGATAAGTCTGGCTAGACACAACGACTTACTTATGCAAACAGGCTAGTGCGTTTAAGCTTGCTCATATAACATTGTAGAGGTACCACCATGCTAGCATTCTGTAAAGTGTTCCAGGCTTGCTCAAATATTTACATATGCCTGTTAGCGCAAGTAACGAGTCTGACAGGACTTATGCACGTAGGTAGCAAGCTCTATTCCAGTACCATCGAGTACTTCGCCACCAGCTTTTCCTAAAGCGATGTAGAGTCGCTATCTCACACTCAGTAATCAAAAACATATTTATAATAATTTTAAACAAAAAAAACGACTTCAAACCAGAAACTTAGGTTCCCCTCGATTTCTCTGGGATGTCATCATCAGAATTCGGTTTCCTTATCATGGTACCACCCTTAGCATATCTTTGTTCTAACAAAAAAAGAATCATCAAAATCGGTTCATAAACGGCGAAGTTATCCGCGAACACACATAAATATATATATACGGTCGAATTGAGAAATCTCCTCCTTTTTTGAAGTCGGTCAAAAAGGATTTCTCTTCGCGATGCTATTGCATAAGGGTGTTTGTTACCTCTGTTTGTTTGTAAACTATTTATTGCATTTAAAAACAAATAAGTTTACAAAAGAATAATAGTATAGCAAAAGCGGACTTATCCCTGATGAATTCAATCAAACAGCAAAAACGAATTTCGACTGCTTATACAAATTTTGCTGATTTTAATTTGTTTTTAAGGTTCCTTACCAGGTAACTAAGCTTAGCCTAGCTAGACACACGGCAGTGTGTCAGCCAAGATCGAAAAGAAAAGGGCGACACCGGACATTGGTTAAATACACGAACCATTTTGAGCCACTTTCGACCTACCCGTAACTCAAAATCTGTTTGAACCACACACTTGCGATTTTGTGTGTTTAGTAAGACCCCCTCGATCACCTAGAATTACAATTTTCCATAAATAAATATATATTTCACCATTTCTGTGATATCGACGTCCGAAAATCACAATTTTTATGACTGACTGACTGAATCATCAAAATTTATATACCACTTCCCGGTGACTAAGAAACTTGAAATTTGACATCGAGGTAAGATTGGACGCATAGAAAAGGAAAATTCAAAACACGGCCAAATGTGAGTCGTACTCGCGCATTAAGGGTACCCTACCACTACTACTCATCAAAATAATTATAAAGACCACTTCCAAATGACTTTTTGACTTGAGATTTAGGATCGAAATAGGTTATTGGGCGTAACAAAAAAACCGACTAAGTGCTAATCGGGTTTGCGTACTAAGGGTCTCGTGCCACCAAAAATATATTATATATGTATATAACTTGAAAAGAGAAAACAAATATGATAGTTTTGCAAATATAAATGATACCCCAACAAAAAATTTTAGAACAAAGATAATTCGGTTATTTGTCACTGAAATCACACACATATTATTATTATACAATATAACATTTAAAAATTCATTTACTGTTTAAATACATCGTCATCTAATCTAATCATCAAACTAATCTTAGGAATCCAAGAGTCCGCCCCGAGTCACCCCTGGCGCAAAGGTGCCCATCACACTTGCAGCGTTGCCACGCTGGATCGCAACGGACAACCTTTGCGCCAGGTACGACCCCTCACGCACCCCCGATCCTCTCTCCTTGATACGACGCCCCAACTCCCTAACAAAGGCTATCGCCTCTGTCCCCCAACACCCTATCGTCTCAAACGCGAGAGTTACAAAGTCGCACTTGTCCACCAGGACGGAGTACTTGTCGCGCTTTTTGGCCGCGGCGACTTCTGCAGCCGCACCGGCCCTCCGCACCGTACGGCTGAGGTGCGAGGCGGCAAAAGTGCTGACGCACGTGGCGTCCCGTAGCAGGCACTTCCCCTTCTGCCATGGCACCAAACTTAGGCCGTCTGGCCGTTTGCCGTCGGTGCGGCATGGACCCGGGGGCTCCATGGCGCACGGGACATTGGCGGATATTAAAGCCCTAAGAACGATGTCATTAAGAGCGTGGTGGCGCTTAAATCTTCCCGCACAACGACAGCAACCCAACGCGTGGTGACCGTTCGCCTCCACCATGGACCCGCAGATGCATTTATGTGGTTCACAAACATCGCAGCCCAGACGGAGAGCCACCGCCACCCGAATCGAGTCACTGTCGAGGAGCGTTCCCAAATAAGGGGCCGGTAACTCATGTAACCACGCTCCCGATTCCACTCTCGACACAGCCCGGAGTCTAGCCAAATCTGTCCCTGTGGCGGCACTCATGAGCCTCGCCAGAACAGCTCTTGCACCGACATCATCCCAAGACCGCTGCACCTGCGGCGCCTCCGGCACTGCCTCGGTCGGGAAGAGAGCCGTCCACCTGAGAACAAATGAAAACATATAATAATTTTGACATTTTATGTTATTTTATGAATTTGTCACATTTGATCTCGAATCTAATCGAATCCAATCTACTTAAGGCCCTATCCAATCTGAAACGCTCAACTTTAAGCGTCTTTTTTTATTCACAATTGGTACGCCCTTGGCATCATCTCACCTGATGGTAAGTGACGATCCTTTATGAACAGAAAGTTGAATTCCTAAAATGTTGAACTCCCAAAATGTTGAATTCCCAGAAGACGCCGAAGTTGGAAGCGGGCTTACAAAGATTTCCAAACGCAATGGAGAACTGCTGGCTATCTTATCTTCAAGCCGGAACACATCAATGTTGTTAACACTGATGTTTGGCGGCAAGACTTAGGTTATATGATTCTGATACATATACCTTTATTAGTGATGCTCATGGTTGTAGGAGGTGGCTGGACCACTGTGTCGTCTCAGAAGCTGCTAAAGCGGTGTTCGCAGTGTATGCGTGCAGTATGATGTGCATTGGTCTGACCACTTCCCCCTAGTTATGGAATGTGAGCTAGGTAAAGTGTGTGTTAAGTATGAAGTAAATGTGCTTCACAGTCGATCTGTAATGTGGGGAGAAAGAACGACTGAATAAATTAATTCTTATCATAGCTTGTGCAATGAGAAACTTAGACTGTTGGACTTTCCTTCAGAATTGAGATTACGTATTGATAGTAATACTGAGCATAGAAATATATTAAATAATATGTATTGTGTTATCTACTATATACAAATAAGTCGGGTTTTCCTTCCTGACGCTATAACTCCAGAACGGCTGGACGGATTTGGCTAATTCTTTTTTTGTCGAGTTCGTTATTGTCAGGAGCAGGTTCTTATGTAGAGTAGGGTAGTGTAGAGCAGGGTAGTGTAGGATAGTGTAGTGTAGTGTATGTAGGGTAGGGTAGGGTAGAGTAGGGTAGGGTAGTTTAGGGTAGGGTAGGGTAGTGTAGTGTAGAGTAGTGTAGTGTAGTATAGGGTAGTGTAGTGTATGTAGGGTAGGGTAGTGTAGGGTAGGGTAGTGTAGTGTAGGGTAGTGTAGTGTAGGGTAGTGTAGCGTAGGGTAGTGTAGTGTATGTAGGGTAGGGTAGGGTAGTGTAGGGTAGGGTAGTGTAGGGTAGAGTAGTGTAGGGTAGGGTAGTGTAGGGTAGGGTAGTGTAGTGTAGGGTAGGGCAGTGTAATGTAATGTAAGGCGGTACGTAGTTCGCCGGGACAGCTAGTTGTCAATATATTAAGTGAAGCTGCAGAGTTATCTGATAAAAAGAAACGTGCTAGGAGGGTTCGGTACATTGCAGGATGGAACAAACACGTTGCTTCGGCTCACAGGAACGCAAGATTAAAATTTCTGCTTTGGGTCCATGCCGGTAAACCGTCTTGTGGTGGAACATACAATGGCATGACCGAAAGTAGAAATATTTTTAAGGCAACGTTAAAATGGTGCCAGAATAGGCAAGATCAAATAAAAATGGACATAATTGCATTAAATCATGCAAATAAAGACTTTAAAAGTTTCTGGAAAAACACAAAGAAAATGAATATCAAGCCGAGCGTTCCTGTGTGCGTGGGTGGTGCTTCTGATAGTGGGAGCATCGCCAACACTTTTAAGGAACTTTTTATAGTGCAGTCGCCTCTTGGACCTTCAAACGGTGAGTTGCACGATGCTGAGGACGATGTAAATAAAGCGATTTTCTGTTAAGCAGGTTACTAGGGTAATAATGAGTATGCATCGAGGCAAGTCGCCAGGTCACGACGGCTTAAGTATCAAGCACCTTAAATATGCTGGTGTTCATCTGCCGCGAGTGCTGGCGATGTTCTTTACGCTTTGCATTGGGCATTCATATCTACCCGAGTCTTTGATGAGAACGGTGGTTGTACCCATTGTCAAAAATAAGACAGGAGATGTCTCGGATTCAATGAACTACCGGCCCATCTCACTTGCCACTATAACACCTAAGATGCTTGACAGTTTGCTTAATGATCAGACACATTAACACAATATTAAGCTGCACGATTCACAGTTTGGTTTCAGAACGGAAGTGCGATTCTGTGTCTTAAGCAAGCTGTCAAGTACTACACAGATAGAAAGACGCCGGTGTACGCGTGTTTTCTGGACTTATCAAAGGCTTTCGACCAAGTAGTTTATGATGTACTCTGGGACAAGCTGAAAGGCATGAGTATACCGGTGGAATGCATATCGCTATTTAGATATTGGTAAAGAAATCAATTGAATCATGTGAGATGGGCTGGTGGTCTGTCTGACGAATACAAACTTGAGTGCGGAGTGCGGCAGGGTGGGCTGTCTTATAACCTAATCAGCTCATTGAGGAGCTCAGCAGCACGCATGTACTTATATGTCACTTATATGGTACTTGTTTTAACAACATTAGTTACGCCGACGATATGGTGCTGCTGGGCCCCTCAATAGACTAGATAAACTGAGTCTTATAAGTTGACCCCACCGGGAATCGAACCCGCGACCTTCTGATGTGAAGCGAATGAACTAACCATTACGCCACGGAGGCGGTCTCTAGTGAATCTTAGGCACAGCTGGTGGCCGACATAAAATAAAGTTTATTTTGTGCTTGATGCCGAAGCTTCGATATTATTTACTTTATTTCGTTTTTGTATACAAAAATAGGTCCGTCGAATATGTACAAAATGTATTTAACGACGATCTTGCAAAAAAAAAAAACGTGACCTATAGTACTCGCATATGATGTGTAACATGTGACAAAATACTTATGAAATTAATTAATTATCGGGTCGTACATTCACGGGCCGACCCTTCGAATAGTAGTATGTCATCTTTGCCTTTGCCATCACACTAGGCGGCATGGCTATGACAACCTTAGTTTTCGAGAATTAAAAAACGTTCGCATTTCCTGTTACACATTTCCGTCCCATTTCACGAAATCACTTCCACAAATTGCAGGAAAGCGAGAGCAAAGATGTTACACATCAAAAATGGTTTTTTCAAGATCTTCGATTGAAGTCCCATTGGACAGAAATCGTTTATAACAAAATAGTAGTTTCCTCGATAACTGTAGGTGTACCTAGTAGAAGGTGTTCTCTGATTTAACTATACACTTAATGAGTTTTACAGAATATTGCTCTAAAAATATCTATATTGCTCACAAAGGTAGTCGAAACCACCACGTCACGGTGTGCACTATTATAAACTTTATTTCAGTGTATATAGACTGAAATTTGTACTGACTCGAATCAAACTGCTAATTTGAAGTAGGTTAAGGCCTTAATCTGTTTTTACGATCTTCGTAACCGCTTTGAAATGCTTATAATATAGTATATTTTTATGGTCGGCCCACTTTTGTGTCCAAGTTACATATAATTTATCCGCCACCGTGGCGTAATGGTTAGTCCATTCGCTTCACACCAGGAGGTCGCGGGTTCGATTCCAGCGGGGTCAACTTGTATGACTCGGTTTGGTTGGTGGTAGGGCATTTTCTTAGCCCGCCTGGCTAGCCACCACCATCTTATTTAAGTTTTTCCGCCAAACATCAGTGTTAACAGCATTGATGTGTTCCAGCTTGAAGAAAAGATAGCCAGATCCCCATTGCGTTGGGGAATCTTGGTAAGCCTGCTTCCATTTTCGGCATCATCGTCACTTAACATCAGGTGAGATAATGCCAAGGGCTTACCAATTGTGTAAGAAATAAATAAAAAAACGCTTTAATGGCAAACCGAACTATTTCATAATATATCATCATCATCATCATCATATCAGCCGAAGGACGTCCTCTGCTGGACATAGGCCTCCCCCAAGGATTTCCACGACGACCGGTTCTGCGCTACCTGCATCCAGCGGCTTCCCGCGACCTTCACCAGGTCATCAGTCCACTGAGTGGGAGGCCTGCCACGTTATCCGGTGCGCGGTCGTCACTCGAAATTCATAATACATGTATTTTTTTAATTCACATTTGCTAAGCCCTTGGCATCATCATTTTTTTATTTATTTATTTATTTTATTTTATTAATTTAGGAAACAAATAGTCTTATAAATAGTATTACATATAAATTTTAAATTAAAAACGACCTGGAGTTCCACACAATAAAAATAAAACATGAAATATACGAGCCCTGAGACAACATTAATTTTACAACAATTTTTAATTTAACAGTTTATTTTATTTCTAATTATTGTATTGTCATCGGTTCTTAATACGTGAGCAAATTTTAGATTAAATCCGACGTCTTAAGTCTCCACAGGAGACTCGAGTTTCCATACAAACGTAGTTCTGCTTTAATACAAAAACTACATGCCGGATTGAATCCAAACTTTGCGAATATATCGTGTAGACACAATATCGATGTTTGTAATTATTTTTCGATGTACTAACATAAAACGAAAAAAAAATAAGAGCGTTTCAAACTTTTAGTATAAAATTAATTTAAGTCTTCGTTTAGTTGTGTTTAAATTTAATACTATGAAAACTAACTACAAACATCGATATGTGTCTACTCAATATATTCGCAAAGTTTGGATTCAATCAGGCATGTAGTTTTCGTAATAAAGCGGAACTACGTTTGTATGGAAAGTCGAGCCTCCTGGGGACCCTTAAGGTAGTTGAAAATCATGTTCAATAATTCCGTAACAAAAATGGATAGCTAAGAAAAGAATAAGCTAACAAAATCGTGTTAAAAATATTGTACAGACACGCTGTGCCTACCTACTAACTCGCGTAGAATTCCAATCAGTATCTGGTGTGGCCTGGTATATACAAACCAACAATTCATTATACAAGGAATAGAGACGGTACCTTACAAAAAATCTATGTTTTTATTTATTAAAAATTTAAGTGCGTTTGACTGCAACTCACCTGATGGTAGTCGAGGATAATAATGCATAACAAACTCAAATAATGCCTATTCACTCTAATTTACAAAATATTTCAAGTTTAGGAGATACCTTATTTCGATTTTAAGTTAGAGTTATTTAAAAACTATAATTTAAACCATTGTAGCCATTTTTTGGAAAAAATAGGTAACAAAGTTGTTTTTGTACTTAAGTCCGTTTTTTTTATAGAATAATAATCTTCCCTGTATATTTGGTCATATCAAAAAGGTATGGTGACGTACAAAGATTAATCAAAATCGTTACATCGTTACGTTATTGAGTAAAAAATAATAAAAGATTTTTATCGGGGTGATTACTCTAGGAAAACCAAAACAATTTTGATGTGTTATTTGGTCTGTACTGGAGATTAAATCATTATTCTTTACTTGGGCCAAATTTTACATGATGTACAAACACACACGGTTCCTTTTTTTTCTAGTTTTTTAGTCTTTATTAGTAAAACACTCGATCACAATCTCAAATTCGATTTTTTGCCACCACATTTCCTTTTGTCGCTCGAAAGTAAAAATCTTGTATATTGTACGGTTAGCCACTAGTGATACTATTAATTTAAGCTAATCTTTATTTTGACGCGGTTTTTACCGACTTCAAAAAGGAGGAGGTACTAATGGCATTGCTGACATCGACCTCAAAAAAATTTTATAGCCCCTAATTTAATTCGTACCCACCTTTGATTTCGTTATTGTTAGTTAATGTTGTGTATTTAAGTATAATAATATTAATTCATACTTTTGAGTGAATTTCATTTTGAAGTCGTTTTTTTAAAATTTTATTTTCTTTACTGGTATTGTTACTAATTACGTGCAGTTGACCGTACGTTACCGCAAAAGCTTATTTTTAGGGTTCCGTAACAAAAAAACGGGACCCTATTACTTAAAAAAAATAGGCTTGGTGTCTACGCTATCCGTCCGTCCATCTGACATCTAAAAGTCTGTATCTTTCAAACCGTATTACGGTTAAACGTTAAGGCTCCTCCATCCCTAAAATTATCAACTCGATTCACGATGTTTCAAACGTCGAAAGAAATAGCTTGGAAATAAAGTTCTTGTCAGCTCGTACTGCAACGTGGCTGTTACGTCAAGGGCTGTTATATATAAAAATGACTATAATATACAAATACATATTTTAAAAAAAACAATAATTATACATGATATTTTCTACATAAATATATAGAGTCCGCATGTAGGTATAAATAATATACACACTATTTAGCCTTATTTATGAATCAATTTAATTTTTATTGCATTTAAAATAGAGCATGATCTCAAGGTGTTTAATCAATTTTCAATTACATTAATTAGCTAATATACATATGGAGCTTTTCATGATTAAATTGGAGAAAAAATGATCACATTTTTTTTTCATTATCCAAATTTTTAATATGTATTTTTTTATATTCATTAATTTACAATAAAGCTCGTGTGAATTGTCACACATTTTGGGATCGAAAAAACATTTTCAACGTTAAAAATAGTTTTTTTTTGCTTTCATATCGGAATATTGGTATTTAACTAATCAGTTGCCAGATTTAACAAAGTTATTTAAATTTAACAATTTTAATGTCTGAACTATAATGCCACAACAACAATGTGCGCATCTCTAGTCTATTTTAATGCAAACCTACCGATGCTGCGCACTTGGAACTGATTGAGCATATCCTCACTCGAACGTAGACCACTCTACCGCGAGCATGATTGTGGAAATACTCATTTTTATATTGACATCTCTTATCGCGTACTTTGTGTACACACATAAGAAGATACAGCAGAAATTCGACGAAAATGGCATCAAGTATTCGCCGGGTGTGCCGTTTTTGGGAAATATGTGGGCGAGCACTTTTAAGAGGAGACATTACGTTGACGATATAGACGAAGTGTACAAGGCTTTCAAGGGTGAAAAGTGAGTTTCCTATAGGTACCTATCAGATTAACTCTTAAGGTTAAAGCAAAGTATATACAGCATGTAACAAAATTGGTGTAGGTCCCGTTAACTGGAGGTTCCACTCGTCACACTGAACAAGTTTCTCCAAGGAACCCATAGGCAATTCTCAAAAAAAAAATTGGACTCTCCATACTAAAATGCACAAAATCGGGCGATCAGCTGATCGATTTGTATGAAGAGAAAAAAAAATGTTTACGTTTTCAGCAAAGTCGTAGAACAAAAGTTGTTCAGTATAATAAGTAGAATCCCAAGTTAACGGGACCTAAACCAATTTTGTTACAGCCTGTATATTAGTACTAACATACAGTATGGACACTCCCTGCCGCTCTCTAGATTGCGTCCTCACCCCCTTGTCACCCAGATTGATACGAAATTGGTTATAGTTTGGTCTTAAGATTTTGCCGTGATTTTGATCGATCCGTCTTTGTTTTTAGAAATGTCATTTCACGACTGTTGTATGAAGTGTCCGGGGTGTGGTTAAAATCGCATTGTACCGTTTTAGCCCTGTATTATTCTCCTCTCTCCCAAAACTGTATTATTCTCCTCTCTCCCAAAACGTTAAGAAGGCCGTCCCTGACCTCCGTCCATACAAATCGCAGTTCACTGACAATTTGAAATCACATTAAAGTAAAGGTTAAAGTCGCATTGTTCCGTTAGGACTTGCTTTTAGCCCTGTATTATTGTCCTCTCTCCCAAAACGTTAAGAAGGCCGTCCCTGACCTCCGTCCATACACATTGCAGTCCACTGACAATTTGAAATCGCATTAAAGTAAAGGTTAAAGTCGCATTGTTCCGTTAGGACTTGCTTTTAGCCCTGTATTATTCTCCTCTCTCCCAAAACGTTAAGAAGGCCGTCCCTGACCTCCGTCCATACACATTGCAGTCCACTGACAATTTGAAATCGCATTAAAGTAAAGGTTAAAGTCGCATTGTTCCGTTAGGACTTGCTTTTAGCCCTGTATTATTCTCCTCTCTCCCAAAACGTTAAGAAGGCCGTCCCTGACCTCCGTCCATACACATCGCAGTCCACTGACAATTTGAAATCGCATGAAAGTAAAGGTTAAAGTCGCATTGTTCCGTTAGGACTTGCTTTTAGCCCTGTATTATTCTCCTCTCTCCCTAAACGTTAAGAAGGCCGTCCCTGACCTCCGTCCATACAAATCGCAGTCCACTGACAATTTGAAATCGCTTTAAGTTAAGGTTAAAGTCGCATTGTTCCGTTAGGACTTGCTTTTAGCCCTGTATTATTCTCCTCTCTCCCAAAACGTTAAGAAGGCCGTCCCTGACCTCCGTCCGTACACATCGCAGTCCACTGACAATTTGAAATCGCATGAAAGTAAAGGTTAAAGTCGCATTGTTCCGTTAGGACTTGCTTTTAGCCCTGTATTATTCTCCTCTCTCCCTAAACGTTAAGAAGGCCGTCCCTGACCTCCGTCCATACAAATCGCAGTCCACTGACAATTTGAAATCGCTTTAAGTTAAGGTTAAAGTCGCATTGTTCCGTTAGGACTTGCTTTTAGCCCTGTATTATTCTCCTCTCTCCCAAAACGTTAAGAAGCTACTTTTTTGCAAGCTATTTGCTACTTTATTTTCTTTGCCAAGTATTTGACGTAATATTTTTTGTTATTTTAACGAAATCGACCTATTACTTTAGAAGAAATTGATATTTTTGAACATTAGAGTCCTTGTAAAAATTAAAATCTTAAATCTGCAATATCTTTTTTTTTATTTTTTTTGTCTAGTTAGCTTGTTTTTTCGAGTTAAAGCGCAGTTTTTTTTTTGTTTGAAAGATAATATGATAAAGAACAATAGCAATCCATAAAATTTTTTGGTAATATGGGCAAAATCTTGATAAATTAAGATTTCATTGAAAAATGCATTTTTATTACAAAAAGCCAAGTTTAATTCATGACAGCTACTTTTTTGCAGGCTATTTGCTACTTTATTCTCTTTGCTCAGTATTTGTCGTAATATTTTTTTGTATTTTAACGAAATCGACCTATTACTTTGGAAGAAATTGATATTTTTGCACATTCGAGTCCTTGTAAAAAATAAAATCTTAAATCTGCAATAAAAAAATTTATATGTTTTTTAATTTTTTTTTGACTAATTTTTTGTAATGGGCAAAATCTTGATAAATTAAGATTTCATTGAAAAATGCATTTTTATTACAAAAAGCCAAGTTTAATTCATGAAAGCTACTTTTTTGCAGGCTAATTGCTACTTTATTCTCTTTGCTCAGTATTTGTCGTAATATTTTTTTGTATTTTAACGAAATCGACCTATTACTTTGGAAGAAATTGATATTTTTGCACATTCGAGTCCTTGTAAAAAATAAAATCTTAAATCTGCAATAAAAAAATTAATATGTTTTTTAATTTTTTTTTGACTAATTTTTTGTCTACACTTTTTGATCTAGTTTCACATTCTTTCGGGGTTGCACTTTATTGCGGGACACCCTGTATGTATATGTGTTGATTTAGACCGTTATATCTCAGCATATATAAGTATTAAAAAGACAGGGATATCCGGACATACATTTCTCGTAATGCGATCTTTTTATAAAATAACTTCTTGTTTTCAAGTTAAGTAGACTACGATTGGACTGGATCGCGGCCATGGACGACCTCCTTAAGTTAACGTCTTACTTCTATAATTAAAAGAATTGAACGAAGACTATTATATATATACATTTTAGGTTCTGCAGCCAAAATGGCAAAAAAACGCCTCTTATAAGATCGTCACGTTCGTATGCAGTAATTTTTTCTTGCTACTATTAGAGCTACAGTTATGAAATTTTAATTACATATCTATTAATATAATAAAACTGTAACGGGGCCGTGTCTGTACATGAAATATTTTTGGAAAATAATAACTGTGGTGGACATTAGTAACGATACAGAGGCCAAAACAACAACTTTTGGAATTTTTGTCTGTCTGTCTGTCTGTCTGTATGTTCGCGCATCACGCAAAAACTACCGGGCCGATTTTGATGAAATTTTGTATGGTGGTTCCTTATAGTCCAGGTTAACATATAGGATACTTTTTATCCCGGAAAATTTAAGAGTTCCCGTAGGAAAATCAAAATATTCATTTATAGAATGGCTCACCACGCAAATGTGGCTTGACCTATTACAATCAAATTTTACACGTTGATACCCTTATCGCGAACTAAAACTAGGACATTGTAAATCCCAGAAAAAATAAGGGTTCCTGCAGGAATGCAAAAAATTGTATCTTTAGAATGGCTCAACGTAACAATATGAAACCATTACATTGGGATGGGGTGTTTTGACCATCATTGTATAATCGGGTACTCTGTATCCCGGAAAACTTAAGAGGTCCCGTGGGAAATTATCTATCGATACTTACAATAATAACAATAGAGAACTTTTTTCTGTATATTAGCTACACATACCAAACATTATAATCATAGCAGCAAAATGTCAATAGATGGCACTGCAGGAATAATAAAACGCGCTTAAATTGAATTAAAACATTAAAATTTTGAGTGGATTTTTTTTATGTATTTTTCAGCATACGCTACTTTACACAACTCTCTGGAACTATGGCACGTAGCGATGTGTTTCATAGACGAACAGATAGGTATTTTTTTATAGATTGCAATCGTGTAAAAAAATTAAAAACACATAAATCGAGTTTAGCTTCATTCAACAGGAGGCACAGATATGGGAACTCTTCTGACGGCGACTGTTTGCGTGTGGCAGTTGCTCTCCGCCTGCAATATCAATATCTGTGAACCTCATCAATGTATTTGCGGGTCCACGGTGGAGGCAATTGGCCATCACTCACTGAGTTGCAGTCGTGTTTGTGAAGATTACCACGTCACCAATTCCTTAAGGCACTGGTATCGGCCAGATGGAATATTCCATCTTTGATGCAGCCGCCGGTCTTTAGTCGATGTGATGGCAAAGAGAGGAACGTTCCTGCTTTGGGACTCTACTTTTTCTGCCTCACTTTTCATACGTACGGTACTGCTGCTCAATTTGCGGCGAGAAAGAAGCATAATAAGTACTTGGTCTTGAAGGCAAATTACTGCTTTGTATCGCTGGTCTGTGAGACAACCAACCGGCTGCTGAACCCTCAGAGGCCTTTGCCTTTACAAAGGAGATTGGCCGTCGCCTTCGAGAGAGGAGATGTGACGTGAGGTCCCACCTGCTGCTAAGGTTGTCTATTGCCATCCAGAGCGGCAACAAGAAATGCGTCATGGGCTACTTTGGAGCTGATACGACTCGAGGATTTGACCCATATTAATATTTTTAGGAAGTTTTATTACTAGATTGATACAATGATTTGAATTAGTTTTTCGATAATATAGGTATACGTATTATTTCATCATATCAGTTTATATACGTCCCCACCAAGGGGCTCGACCTGCCCTGAGTTAGGGCGATCAGGCCTTAGACGATCACGCGGGCCTATTGCGGGTTGATTGACTTCACACATAAGCTTCGAGTTTCTTCGCAGGTGTGTGCAGGTTTCCTCGCGATGCTTTTGTCACCGTAAGAGCGTCGGATAAACGTACATACCAGTATGAAATCGATATTCGTATAGATATTTTTAAGTGGCAGCATTCGAACCACGGCCTTCCGGACAGGAGATAGTGGCCCTAACCGTTCTGCCACCGACGCTCTATAATATGTTATTTAAGATTTAGAAATCCTTACTTATTATTATAAATGTGAAAATGTGTTTGTTTGTTTGTTACCTATTCACACTTCAACACCTCTACCAATCTTGATGAAATTTGGCATGCAGGTAGTCTGTATCACTGGAAATGAAATATTCAACTTTATATCTGTAGAAATTATCATAGCCCGATGCAGTTCCTGAAGAAACTAAAACAATACTCTTTGTTCGTTAAGTTATTCAAAATCGTAACGAAAAAATGAATTGGTGTGATTTTTAACACAGAGATGAGGTGGAAAATTATATAATTTACTAATAAGTATATCCTGACATAGTTCCCACGGGATCTGGGGACAACTGTTTTCTACGCTCGCGCACGTCGGTGGCGTCGCAACGGAGCAACGGATTAATTATATTTTTTGTATAGAATTTGTTGAGGGGGTGGGAAGTGACAAAGACTGCTAATCCAAATAGCCCGACACAGTTCCTAAGGTACCTGGAGAAAACTCATGTCCACGCTTGCGAGCTGATTGCGGCTCGCGCACCACTCACCCTCAAAAAGAGTAATAAAAGCTATGTCCACGCGGGCGAAGCCGCGGGCAAAAGCTAGTGTTAAAATAAAACCAAAAAGCCATCCAAGTGCGAGTCAAACTCGCCCAAAGTAGCGTTCCAAAAACTTTAAAAAAAATTAATGTTTATTTTCAAAAACAAAATTATATTTACAGTTGGAAAAAGAAAAACCTTAGCCGCGATAGTTTTCCTTTTAAATTGATTATATTATCTCCTACTGTTTACAACTTTTTCAAATATACTGAAATAGCGGTTTAGTTTTTATACGACACTTGACTCGAACAAAAATTATCATTTTAAAGCTTAATAATTTGTAAATCGATCCTTGAATCAAGAAATGGTTCTAGAAAGTCCCTCAGTTGTTTTAAAAGACATACCCCACGCGATAGGGTACATTAGCAAAAAAAAAATCACCCCCTTTTTACATGTAGGGGAGGTACCATAAAAAAACCTACTCTAACCTAACCACTCCGGGTTTGACCCTCCGAGTGTTCCTAGCGAACGACTAGGTTGACAAAGTTGAGACCCTGCTAGTGATACTGGTAAGGTGTCGGTAACGGCAATGGTGTCGGTAACGGTCTCGCGAGTCTAATGTTTTTTCCGCATCTCTAAAAATGCCCAACGCGCCTAAAGTAGTTAGTTTAACTACAAAAAATTATTTCAATATTTTATTGTTATAGTTTCTTTCTAGTCTCTGAGCTAAGCCGCGGACAGATGGACAGACAGACATGGCGAAACTACTGGGTTCCTTGTTGACTTAGGACAATGAAGTCAATGTTTTTTTTTAAATACTGTAGGTATGTCTTCATATAAATAAGAGAGGGAAGATATTTTTAATCAAAATTGTTTGTCCAGCAGTGGACGATGTTCGGCTGATATGATGATGATGATGATGACAGGTACTAGACATTTAGAGCAAACTGAAATTGTTTTGGTGATGAAACAATTCGTGTTTTGGTTATACGTGGTCTGACACGAACTTTGGCCGATTTTTTTTATTTGTAATTAAATATCTGCCAACGACGAGTTTAATAAACCGAACCTTACAAAGTTAGACCGCGCCGGGAATCGAACCCGCGACCTTTTATGCTAATGGACTTAACGCCACGGAGATGGTCAAAATATCTTTTGATTAAATCTTATTATTATTATTATATCAATTGTTTAATTTACTTAATTTACTGGGTGAAGGTATTTTACAAATTTAATATTATGGTTTTTGGAGACAGTTAATTCGTACACCAATTCAGTCAAACAGCAAACATATTTTAACCGTCTCTGTGGTGTAATGGTTAGTCTATCCGCTTCACACCAGGAGGTCGTGGGTTCGCTTCCCGGCGGAGTCAACTTTGTAAGACTCAGTTTGGTTGGTGTTAAGTCGTTTCATAGCCCGCCTTGCTAGCTACCATCATCTTATCCAAGTCTCGCCGCTGAAACATCAGTGTTAACAGCATTGACGTGTTCCGGCTTGAAGATAAGATAGCCAGATCCCCATTGCGTTGGGGAATCTTGGTAAGCCATATTCGGCAATATCATCACTTGCCATCAGGTGAGATGATGCCAAGGGCTTTTCAGTTGTTGATCACAAAAACCCAACACATGGAGTTAATGTACTTACCTAGTACTTTTGTTTCTCTGATTACAAGTAAGGCCTCTTAAAAAACATTATATTCCAACAAGCTTTTGCCCGCGGGTACGCTCGCATGGACATTGTTTTTAAGACTGTATTTAAGGGTGAGAGGTGAGCGAGCCGCAAGTGGCTCGTGAGTGTAGACAGGAGTTTACTCCAGATCCCTCAGGAACTATATCGGGCTATTCTAATTAGCAGTCTATGTCACTTCCCACCCAAAATGACTTGAATGACAATCCGTTGCTCCGTTGCCAACGTGCGCGAGCCTAGAAATGAGTTTTCCCCAGATCTTTCGGGAATTATCTAAGTTTATGCTAATTATTAGTCAAAAAGCGTCAGTGGCTCAAACGGTAACGACTCGGTCCATCTAACCAGAGGTACCGGGTTCAAATCTGGACGGCCAATGTACCAATGAGTTTTTCAAAAACTTACGTACATATACTTACCGATTGCTTTAACGGTGAAGGAAAACATCGTGAGGAAACCTGCATACGCCTGCGAAGAAACTTGAAGGTTGTGTGTGAAGTCGACCAACCCGCACTGGGCCCGCGTGGTCGACTAAGGCCTAATCGCCCTGATTCAGGGTAGGCTCGAGCCCCTCGGTGGAGCTGATATAAAAAAAAAGTTGTCTATGTCATTTTCCACTCCCTCAATCATCTTTGTGCAAAAAATCACTACAATCTGTTGCTCAGTTGCGATGTTTTCACATATAAAGGTTCTTAACAAAGGTATGCATTTTTTTAACTGGAGCTTGTACTCATGAAACTGAACAACATGGTACCCGAGAAACCCATGTTCAATTTTTTGTTTTTTAAAATAAAATTATTATATAATTGCGCGGAATAGCCAAAATAGTACGGCGCGGTATTGTAAAGTGAGTGACCGCGCGGTCATTGACCTTGCGTGGCCGCAGCTGGGAGTTGTATTCTGAGCAGTTTGATAATAAGTAAAAAATAATTATGCGAATTGACCATTGGTTTCTTGGGGAAAGTTGTTTAATTTCCTGAGTACAAGCTTCAGTTAAACAAAGTACATACCTTTGTTTAGACCCTATATACTAGTAAGTAAGGATTTATTTTATTGATGATAACAATTTAATTGTTGAGACTTGTTGAGTATGATAAAACAATATAAGTACTTGCTTGGTGTATTGTAAACATAGCGCTCGATATGCAATCAAATATTCAACAATGTTAATTTATTGAGCAAGGTTATCTAATTAAATAACCTACAAGCAGTACAACTTTATTTTGAAATACCTATTATTCAAAAGATATCAAAAGAATTAAAAAAAAAAAATCTCACCCTGGCAACACTTTTTGACATACCACAATAGAAAGGTCTTATTGATAGTAATTGGCAGTTGGTAGAAGTAGCGTTGGCCTCTCTTACTCGTTGACCTTGTAAAGATCGTCGCTGGTAGCCGCTAGATGCGGGAAGCACAGGACTGGTCGTCGTGGAAATCTTTGGGGGAGGTCTTTGTCCAGCAGTGGGCTTATTTGGATTTATGATTAGGAGTTGAGGCTTATACCGCCGCCATAGACCAACGTTGTAACCACTTTTTCGTAACGTGGGGGGGGGGGGGGGGAGGATAGTCAATTTTCACCTTTTTCTTAAATACATTTAAAACTATTAGTCTTTAATGTATTTAATATTAAAAATTATAAAATAAACATTTGTGATACTTACAAGACCTTTCATTTGATATGTCACATGATATATAAATTTTCATTTCATTTCAGGCCACCAACTTACATAATTTGTGTACAAAATCAAAATTTCAACCTTATCGGTTTAGTAGTTTCGGAGCAAATTGGCTGTGACAGACGGACAGATCGACGAACAAACAGGCAGACACGCGAGTGATATTGACTTTTCTTGTTGATTTCGGAAGCAAATCGTTGCCGCTAAGCTTGTTCATATTTATTTCACAAACCTTGGTATTTCATGTGAGTCCGTCTATAACGGCGTGGTAGATTGAAGTGATTTATGCTACTCCCCAGATACGTGGGTCTGATTGAGTTTGCGTCACCCGTCATCCTCGTCCGAGACCCTGACATCATCAAGAACATCACAGTGAAGGACTTCGATCATTTCGTCGACCATAAGATGTTCTTCCCGCCGGAGATAGATGTGCTTTTTGGTGACAGCGTGCTGATGATGAAAGGTAGGTAGAGATTCTTTTATGACATAAAAACGTCCGGCACACCCTGGTATCTACCAGAAGGCTTGGCCTCTTCTTCTGGCGAATCCCTTTACCTCAATGGGAAGCCAATTAAAAACAAAAAATCACGTTCCAAAAACACTTTTAAAATTATCTACTTTAAAAAACTAGATTAGATTCCAAAGACATATAAAATAAATTATTTACACATTATATATTACTTTCTTAATAACATAAATCAAATATACCTTCTTGTTTGTTTTACTGTGTTTTTTATGCAATGCTTACAATATAACAGTGAGAGGAAAGAGACGTGTCTCATGTAAATTGCATTTAATTATGTTATTTTCCAGGCATTTTGTTATCTTATAAGTTGTTTTGCAACTGGACTGCGTTATATGACTAAAAAGAAAATGAAGTCATTAAACAACACCTAATCCAACTTTTTTTAAATCCAATTTGGTAAGCCCTTGGCATCATCTCATTTGTTGGTAAGTGACGATAATGCCGAAGATGTAAGATTCCCCAACGCAATGGGGAACTCGGTATCTTACCTTCAAGCTGGAGCACATTAATGTAACCTTTGACAACTCTGTTGACCTCTTTGTAGACATTGTCTTTGGATAACCAGACTCACCGATTGATTCCATCCCATTGTTAATATTCCACCTTAGATATAAGCATCCAAATATTTGACCCCCTAAACACCTAGATCTGGTCGAGACAAATCATTCAATCAAATGAGATCCAAACATGAGGGGTCTACGATGGATAGTAACAGAGCTAATGGGCATGTGAAGTTTTGACCTCAGTGACTCTGCAGGAGGGACACTTCGGGAAACGCACTACGCGGAGCTCGGCTTCTGGTCTTGCAGGGATTTTTTTTTTCTTAATATTATGTTTTTTTATTAATTAATTATTATTATTATTTGTTATTTGTCTATTTTCACCTATAAATATTGTTCAAATTAAACTTTTTTGTATTTCAATTGAAGGTTACAAAATTAACTTTATAAATAAACGAAAGAATCACTGCGCTATCACGTGTGAGTCGCGCCTTGGTATCTTCGAGACGATTTATTAAACACTAGCTTTTGCCAGCGGCTTTGCCCGCGTGGACAGCATTTTTATGACTGTCTTAGAAAGTGCGCAGTGCACGAGCCGCAAGCGGCTCGCGAGTGTGGACATTAATTTTCTCCAGATCCCTCGGGAACTACGTCCGAATATGCTTATTAGTAAATCATGTCATTTGCCACCCCCTCAACCATCTCTGTGCAAAAAATCATACAATCCATTGTTCCGTTGCGATGTTAAATAAAGTAACCAAAAAAGAGTATATTTTCAGTTCCCTCTGGAACTGCATCGGGCTATGCTATTTTCACGGGATAAAAGTAACCTATGTCCTTCCTCGTGACACAAGCTACCTGCATGCCAAATTTCATTATAATTGGTCAAGGCGTTGAAGCGTGAAAAGGTAACAAACATCCAAACAAACACATTTTCACATTTATAATATTATCTATGGTCTAACAAAATTAGCTGAAACTATTTTAATTTAACTAATGCTTCTGCCTATGAAACTCAACAACTTTCCCCTTGGAAGCCATAGTCGAATCTCAAAAGAAAAATTGAACTTCCCATACTAAGTTGGCTGATCAGCTGGGAGAGTCAATTTTTTTTTGCGATTTGACTATGGGTTCCATGGGGAAAGTTGTTCAGTTTCATGGGTAGAAGCACCAGTTAAAATAGTTTCAGCTAATATTGTTAGACCTTATAAATAGTAAGGATGTCTTGCTTAGTTTTGACAGTAAACATTGTCTAAATTTTACTTTTTTTTCAATTTTAATCGATTGGTCTACAAAGATGTAGAAAAGAAAAGAAGCGAGTGCACCGGTTTCAGTCATTTTACGCAGTACCCCTCCCCGCAGCCCCATCTGGTTCCGACGCAAACTCTAGGTCATAAATAACAAAGAACTATATTTATAAGCTAAATACTGGCGTTATAATCATATTGCTACAAATAATAGTTTTGTAATTATAAACGTAAGACGATTTAAACCAATTTCATGTAGGTCCACTTTTCTGACCTGGTACCCGTACTTACCGGTGTGATTTTATAGACGTTTCACAAAAAAAAAATTCGAGCGAGACCTACAGTACTCGCATATGATGTGTAACATGTTACAAAATACTTTATAAAAGGATGGCAAAGATACGGCAGACTAGGCTGTATGGTCATAGATACCTTAGCCTTTTCCGCGCTTTGGAAGCCTGAAAAAAGGACGGCAAAGATACGGCAGACTAGGCTGTATGGTCATAGATACCTTTGCCTTTTCTGCGCTTTTAAAGCCTGAAAAAACGCGACTTCCTGTTAAAATGGGACACATTTCCGTCCCATTTCACGAAATCACTCCCACAAATTGCAGGAAAGCGAGAGCAAAGATGTTACACATCAAAAAGACAAAAATACAAAAAACAACTACGCAACTTCACAATTATCATATCAGCTCAAAGACGTCCACTGCTCGACAAAGGCCTCTCACAAGGATTTCCACGACGACCATTGCTCCAGCGGCTATCCGCGACCTTCACAAGGTCGTCGCGTCGGTCTACCGATTGGGAGTTCTGTTTACGCTACGTCTTTCGGTGCGCAATTGCCACATTGGAGAAGTTTACCACCCCAATGGTCACCTGTTCTTTATGCTATATGCGCCTCCCCAACTGTCACCTCAGTTTAGCGATTATGCGTGCTATTTCGGTTAACTTCACCAAAGAAACATTTATTATTCGCCTGTGACTTACTTTGACGATACACTGGCGATTAGCGTGTTAAGATGTGCAGTTGGATTTTAAAAAGTTCATAGATTTTTCATCTAAAATGCCGTGCAGCAACTAAGTATAAAAAAAAAACTTTATTCTTTTAAATACACTTATAGTGACAAGTATGTTTCTCTAAGCAACGGGACGAAAAATTTAAAAATGCGAGCGCTACCAAGGCTGTAAATATGTGCTCACAATCGGAAGCGTCGCTTACTGAAATAAATGTTGCTGGATTTAAGTTGCAAGCTCTTGTCGACAGTGGTTCTGATTGCTCACTCATTCGCAAACAAGTTGCAGATGAAATGACCGGCTCCCCAGACTTTGTATTTACGCGCCTTACCGATATTGGCCCTGCCTACGCCAATTCTTTTTCGCGTATTACTTTGCCTACCGAAATCAATGACGTACACGTGAAAGTAAGTTTTGTCATTGTAGATTCTCACGCGTTAGTGTATGGACTCACTTGGACATTTTTTGAGCGACAAGTATATAAAGCTATTGTTTAAGGCAACAGATGGCGCGACATGAGAACTACCTTAAGCCCTGCCTTCACCGGATCTAAAATGAGACTGATGATGCCCTTCATGGACGAGATATCTAAAACCGTCATTCAGTACATGAAAGGTAAGGGGTTTACGTATATATAGGTGCATATTATTATTTCATCATTAAATCAAGAAGGTCCATAAAAATTATAAAGATTAATCATCCTTTGCACAAGGAGAGTTTTATGCTCCTTGACATGTATATGAAGTCAATAGATATGTGAACTAACATCGATTAAGTCAAAAACATAATGCTCTTTCTTTTTTTTGCTAGAAATTTACTAAATAGTCGATTTGCAAGTCCTATATGAGATATGCATATATACACATACCTATGTTAAAATACACATGTCAGTTGAAATCTGTCTTTCGCCAGATAATCCGGCTGAAGAGGTAGATGTCGACGACCTGGTCCGTCGATACACCAATGACGTCATTGCATCAGCAGGCTTCGGCATCCAGGTTAACTCTGTGAAGGACAGAGACAACGAGTTCTACAAGCTTGGACAGAGCATGTTTGCCTTCACCTTTAGACAGAAGATGGTGATGCTGATGACCAATGTGTGCCCGAGTGTGGTGAAAGTGAGTAAGAATGATAAACGAAGCCAGCTATTATACTAGACTTAGAAACTAACCTCCAAGTCCAACAGAAGGCCTTATAGTAAGAGCAGGTTGGTGATGCAAATAAGTCTTCTAGGTAATTATGATAGGTAGATACTTAAAACATGAAAAGTCATACTACATGCACTAAAATAATTTTACTGGAGTAAATTTTTTAGGGTCCTGTACCTCAAGAGTAAACAATAAACCCTTATAGGATCAATTCGTTGTCTTTCTGTTTGTCAAGACCATTTTTCCAAAGACTAGTAAGGTAAAAAGTTGAAATTAATGTAAAATACTAAGTTCTTCAATAGTTTCTTGGAGCTGTAAATAAAACAAAGCTTCTAAATGAACGCAATGACACTAGTAAATAAAATCTATGGATACTTTTGGTTGACCCAGAATCTTGCTCTTTGGCAAAAAGCAAGGAGTCATAGCACTAACTAGCAAAGGTAAAGATCAAAAATCCTTAATTTGTAGTTTTAAATCACTTATTAAACATTTTTTGCAATTACAGACTTATATTTTTTTTGTGAAAGAAGTGACCGTGATATCGTAATATACAAAAATATTTATTCAACTGTAAAGTTGTCTTTTAAAATTGGATTAATTGGCAGGTTGATGTTTTAGGGTTTTATATCCAAAGGTATTTTTGTACGGAATCTTTGGCGCGCGAGTCTAACATTTGGCCGGGTTTTTATTATTGATGCGTAACAAACACCTCAGGCAACACAGATACTCAGATTCCGGTTTCAGTCAATTTTCACCATACAATTTCCTTTCAAAGGCACTGAAGCTGCAAATGTTTCCAAAAGGCACAACGGAATTCTTCAGAAATCTAGTATCAACTACAATTGAGTACAGAAAGAAGAACAACGTAGAAAGACCTGACATGATACAACTATTAATGGAAGCCACCGAAGGTAACTTAAGAAACTTAAACGAATAAATTTTAACAGTCCCTTACAAGATAAAGAGGCGTATATGAAAATGATAAAGGTCATTTTTTACAATGGACTTTTTGTTTTTATCACTGATTAAAATTTATTCTATTCTATTCTATTCAATCTGAACAAACTGAGAAAGTTTTTGAATCAAAAATCTTGTTTGGTATCAAAAGTTTAAATTCTGACTTAGGTTTTGATCTGCAGGTAAATTAACTAGCAGTGGAACTGTAGAGAAAGACAATGTTGGATTTGCAACTGTCAACGAAGCATTGAAGCCTAAAGGACCTGTCAGAGGTATTTGTAGTTTTTACACTTTCTTTTCACACCTACGTCCACATGTGAAGGAAATTTTCGAGCAAAGTATTTAACAAAATCCTTTCAAATTTTAATAACTAACTGTGTTTGCACATTATAAACATTCAGATGATTGCCATATAAATTGTGACCAAAAGCCAAATAAAATTTTAAACTTATACCGGCGGTAGAATCGCCGTCACACCATTTTGTCCCACCAGTGTGACACGCAAGAATTTCCGTCCTTTGTGTCACACTGTTTGGTGTGATATATTTACTGTGCCTTTCACTCAGCGTTCTGAAGAAGATGTTGACCTCCGAGCCTTTTTGGTAACATCCGCCCTAGTACTGCACCACTTCGTCCAATTACTTACTTGGATAGCATTCAGATATTTTTAAACTTCATTATTCCATTCGGTCAACTGGGCATATCCTTTAATTTAAAACACTCGTTCATAATTTTATTTCAGACTGGACCTTCGACGAGATAACCGGCCAAGTCTTCATATTCTTCGCAGCAGGGTTTGAAAGCACAGCAACAGCTGCAGTGATGGCATTTCATGAAATCACTGTCAATCCAGAGGCGCAGGAGAAATTGTACGAGGAGGTCAGAAGTTTCAAGGAAAACAGAGGGAACTTGACCTACGACAACATTGGCGAGCTGAAGTATTTGGATTGTGTTTTGAATGGTAAGTAGGAATGAGTTCTGGAGTTCGTTTCAAATGTTTTTCTTGCTACACGAGTACTTAGTGAAATTTATAATTTCGAGTACCAAGAAGGGACAACTATTTATTAGCCGTAAATCTTTCACTAATCCGGACATGCTCTTTGTGTATGAAGTATATAAGAAGAGATCCGTGGCTCAGGTTGGATTAGAAGTAACCAATGTAATTCAGACCTCTTCAAGGAAAAACTGTTTGAGATAACGGCTAGTTGATTTTCACCATAGCAAACTCTCCTCTGTACACTGTGGGAGGCCTACCTACGCTACGTTTTCCAGCGCGCGGTCGCCACTCGAGAACTTTACTGCCCCAACGGCCATCTGTTCTACGAGCAATAAATCTGCAGTAATACACTATTTTACCCTTCCAGAAACCTTCAGGAAATGGGCTGCAGCTATATTTATGGACAGGACTTGCACAAAGACATATGAACTACCACCCTCGAGTGAAGGAAGAAAGCCTTATGTGGTAAGAGGAGAAATAAAGCTACGAATAATAGATACAACATAATTATGTTTTTTTTAAAACTGAGATGGTAGTTGCCCACCCTGAAGTTTATATTTCTTGTATTTTTTTAAGCTATAAGAAAACATGTTTTGTATGGATTTCTACTATATTCCTAGGCCACGTTGAGAAGTGTTTTTC
The DNA here is from genome assembly GCA_947284805.1 of Coleophora flavipennella. NCBI lineage: Eukaryota > Metazoa > Arthropoda > Insecta > Lepidoptera > Coleophoridae > Coleophora > Coleophora flavipennella. The sequence goes on from OX369260.1 coordinate 3,417,164, forward strand.
AAGACTTTTAAATCATAAGAAGAAGGTGTTTCTAAATCTGTAGTTTTGCAAGGTGATTTATATAATTGCATTAATTATTTGTTCGTAAAGTAACTTTTCTAACTAAAATTCAATACCAATAATGATAGAGTAATTTCTGATTGTTTTGGTGATCAATAGATCGCAATTCATTTGATTTCCAAGATCATATTGAATTTTTATTTATTCTGCATCAGGTCCATCCTGGAGATATCGTATACAATATGGTAAATGCCATCCATATGGACCCGGAGTATTTTCCTGATCCACACAAGTTCGACCCTGAGAGGTTTTCAGACGAGAACAAACACAATATCAGACCTTTCACCTTCATGCCGTTCGGAATGGGACCTAGGAATTGCATTGGTATGTAATTTTTCTGAAGATTACTGATAATTGCTAAGAGATGGTTATGGGGGCAGGAAAGTTTTCGAGTGGATACTGCGTACTAGAAGAGGTAGCTAGGCAGGTTTTCCACTTGGTGGACTGATGATCTGGTGAAGATCACGGGAAGCCGCTGGATGCGGACAGTTGTAAAAATCCTTGGAGGAGTCCTTTGCCCAGCAGTGAATGTTTTACAATTGATATGATTATAAGAAGACGGTACAAAGTTGCAAGAGTAGCATCGTTTCATAGGCTCCTCAGGTCTCTACAAAAGCAAACTATTGAATCAAACTATTGAAGTGGGTGAAGCATTTCGTTGTATGCTTCTGTGGTTGAGTGAGTGACTATGATCACAATTTGTATGGAGATGAGTTTGGTGTTTGTGGCATACTTCTCGTCAGTTTCTATGCCTCGAAAAACACACTAACTATAAGTAGCTACTTCTTTTATATTAGTGAATGGGGCCTGCAGTCGCAGCGACACTTTGACCCAGTAGGATCTTTTTTGTCTACCCCTATAACCTTTGCACTCTAGCCTTCTCGAAGATGTGCTGCAACAATGCAACAAATCCAATAAGTGGAAGGTGTTTTAATCCTTCGGTTTTAGCTAGCCATCACCAAGGAGGCACATACACTTACTAGTATAGATATCGCAGTGACACAGAAAGTTTTTTTATTAATTATGTATCTTCATCACAGGCCTGCAGGTCGAGTCATTCCTCGTCAGGCTGATTTTTGCATGTGCGTTTTTGTAGAAAAGTGATCTCTCAATGCTCCTGTTACATACCTAACACATATCCTGCTGTTTTTTCCAAATTTACTTGGTTGCACCTTACCAAAGAAGAGCTTCGAGTGTTTGAGTCTATGCGTAAATAGCAATGTCAGTATATGTCTTCCTTCAGCCTCTTCCTTGAATTTAAAGTATTCCTAGGGAGCACTGTCCCTGGTTATGAGATACACGTTATCGGCTTTGATCCCACTCTAGCCCGTTTTTATGCTTCTTTGTAGCCTTCTACTCTTACGTGTATAGGTACCAAGACTTGTTGAAATCTGCTATATTGGCCCACCTTTATATAGACCTTAATTTAGCATCAGCCCAGATTTAACCTTGTAGCAATCAGGAGCTTTGAGTGCAGTTTGGCTATCGATGTTTTGTTCTTATGTTCTTTCTGTGTACACGCAATAATAGCATAGGTCTCCTCTTGAAAGACTTGCATATTGCCCTAAACTGATACTCGCTGAGTAATCCTTAGCACAGACCTGCTCTAGACTACATTTTCTATCCATCTGTGTACCATTTAGGGTATTTACCTTGTCTTATTTTAGACAATTCTCTTCATATTGAATACTTTACAAATGTTATTTCAGGATCAAGATTTGCTCTTCTGGAACTGAAGGTGTTCATGTACTACATTATCTTGAACTTCAAGCTGACGAAATGCGCCAAAACTTCGGACCCCATCAAATTAAGCACCTCTTCAGAATTCAGCATCAAAGCTCAAGGGGGAACATGGGTCAAGTTTGAGCCTAGGAGTTAAAGTTACTATTTATACATTGCTATGTTAAGCTTTAAAGGAGTGTATTCTTAGCGCACTCCATACAAGTACAAGTACAGTTTGGTGTTTATTTGAATGTTAATCAATCGAAGTCATCTAAATTTTGTTAACATGTTGTAGAAGCAAACTTGTGTTTGTATTGTAGTTTATCATATTTCTGTAAACATAGCATGTAGTGTCAAATGAGCCAGGCACAAAGATTTGTATACAAATTTTAATAATGTAAATAAAATGAAAATATTAATGTAAACTAAATTGTATTTAAACGTACATAAGTATTTTTATCAGTCTCTAGTTCCCATGACACAGGGATTCCTACTTTGGGGCCAAATGACTATGCGTGATATGTCCCAGAATATTTATTTTTTTATATTTTTATGGAAATCTGACGAACCATAAACACAGGGAAATAGTGTAAAGAACGTGTTTTCAACATTTCAACCTCTACTCTGTGAAACTGTCAAAATCTGACATTTTCTTGACAGTGGAACCGTCTCCTGGTGTAACAAATATCCGAGGTCGCTATCTTTATTTCCTTTATAAAGTTAAAACACAATCATTTATCGACATAACTTCGTGTTTCATTTCAACCATAATATTATTTTTAAAACAAAATAAAACACTACATCACATGCCTCAGTACATTTAATTATTTGTATATATATATTTCATTTGTATGTACTGGGCGGTCACCTCTCTTGGCTGACAGATTTCTATGATTCTTGTATCCTGTTATTTCTTGTACTTTTTTTAGTGCATTATTAGAGTACGAGAAAAATAGGTTTTTTTTGAATTGGTAAGCCCTTGGCATCATCTCACCTGATGGTTAGTGACGATAATTCCGAAGATGGAAGCGGGTTTACCAACATTACCCAACGCAATGGGGATCTGGCTATCTTATCTTCAAGCCGGAACACATTAATGATGTTAACACTGAAGGCTTAGATAAGATGGTGGTAGCTAGCCAGGCGGGCTATGAAAATGCCCTATTACCAACCAAACCGAGTCTTACAAAGTTGACCCCGCCGGTAATTTAACCCGTGAAGTGAATGGACTAACCATTACGCCGAGGAGGCGGTTAAATGTGTGGCATGATTTTAGCTGGAAAACGGAATGACTCGTCTGTCACCATAAATCATTTTTGTGGTAAGCATATGCCGGTGTATCCCAGTGGTATGTCGTATTTGGAGGCAAGTTCCAGCCTTATTAGTTACTAGATTTTGCCAGCGGCTTCGCTCACTTGAGCATAGATTTATGACTGCCTACGAGGGTGCACAGTGCGCGAGCCGCAAGCTGCTCGTGAGCTTGGAAAAAAGTAGCCTATATGTTAATCCAGGTCCTAAGCTGTCTACCTACCAAATTTCAGCCAGATATGTTGAGTAGTTAGTTAGTATAGATTTTATATCTGTCGTGCTGTCGAGCGTGGGAAATGAGTCAACTCTAGATCCCTTGGGAACTTTGTCGGGTTATGCTAATTAGTAGTCAATCCGATAATCAGTATTAATTAGCAAGTCAATCCTTCGCTGCACTGCGAAGTGACAGAAATTACGAAAAAAGAGAGAGTTAACAGCTATCCCAAGGGAACCACTTTAGAAATCTGGATACAGAGTAGCCTATAATATGTTAATCCAGGACCTAACCTATATGTGGTGTGCCAAGTTTTATCCCGATCCGCCCAGTGGTTGAAGCGTGAAATAGTAACAAACATACAAACTTTCGCGTTTAATATTAGAAGAATTAATAATAATATCAAAAATTTAAACAGCAGCTATTTGTATCTATGAATAGTTTCGTTAAAATTACAGTTCTTTTTAATCAATTCTTTTTACTCCACAAAATTGATAAGCCTTTGGCATCATTTTTATCGAATTTAGTCAAACACGTGCGCAAACATGCGTGAAAATTATCAAAATCTAGACTGCAGCCTTAACTCAAAGCAAAGTAAATTTTAAGCATGGCAGCAACAATTTTAAAATGTTTTTTTTTTAATCAAGTGTTTAATTTTGTGGAGGTCGTTACTGAATAGGTAAACAATAAATTAATACTTCAACTTTGCATAATATACAACAGCTGTTTGTTCTCACAGATACTTACTAGTACTTAATACTTGTTGGAAGGTATTTTAAAAACTTATCTCACTTCTCATGTTCTAAAAGTACGCCAAGAAGCGGGACTATAGTGACCACTTTAGACTCTAGGTAGTGAAAAGTAATTAGTTTTTTAATTTCCTTCATGACTGTGACCTCAAACAGCCAGTAAAATATACTATTATCTGTGGAGTGTGGACCATCTTCATTGCGAAAATGTTGAGAGTTTTAGTTCCATGGTTTTTCCGCAAGAAGGTGGCGCCATGTGTTTTAAAATCTTTTGAGATTTTTATTTAGTTAAGTAATATTTATTAAATGATTTTGTACTAATTTGACAATTTTTCTCGCACTCAAAGTGAAAAGTACAGTTTGCACCTCGAGACTAAACGCCAACTTAATATACCCTCGGTTTCATTGAGCCAAACCACCACTGGTATATTATGGGTTTGTTTAATCCCTCGATATAAAATGTACTAATAACAGGGTTCTTGCAGATACTTACTTACTTTTGTCATTTTAGCGTACCGCAGTCAAATTAGGAACCTTAATAGTTTCTCCATGTCTGTCTGTCATTTGGTATCTGTCATAAGTGGTTACACAAATCTGTGACCTCTTTAAAGTTTTGCATACCAATTGTAAATCTTATGTTTTTTACAGTGTACAATAAACAATAAATAAATAAATAAAAATAAGATACCGCAGATTCTGTGTTCAAATCGAGAATTTCAATTTATTTTTAATAATTCTGAACTTATTTTCTCAAAATTAGCTGCGTGATAAAGGTATTAAAGTCTTTCATTAGCTTGTAAACACGTAACAATTGGTGGTGTAAATTTAAAATCTAAAGTCATGTGATGTGGGTCCTCTGGAGTTAAAGGACATTGGGACGTAAGAACAGTAGAGTTAAAGTTACTAATTAAGAGATCTAAAATGCGTGTTAATTCGGATTAAAACAAAAGATGTACTGCGACCGCCTCCGTTCCGTAGCCCAGCGGCAAAGTAACAGTTCACTGGCTTTACACTTGATGATTCCCGCCGGGGTCAATTGTAAGACTCGGTTTGGTTGGTGGAAGGGCATTTTATAAACCCGCCTAGCTAGCTACCATCGTCTTGTCTAAGTCTTGCCGCCAAATATCAATGTTGATATCATTGGTGTGTTCCGGCATGTAGATAAGATAGCCAGTTCCCCATTGCGTTGGGGAATCTTGGTAAGCCCGCTTCCATCTTCGGCAACATCGTCACTTACCACCAGGTGAGATGTTGTCAAGGGTATATCAATTGTGAATAAAAAAAAACGTATCTGTCAGGTTTATTTTGAAGTGCGAGGTGTCATTATATTAATCTTAATCCCGTGAGTGACATAGGATACATTTTTACATGACTGGCCAAAAAAAGAAGGGTTAAGTTTTTATGCAGTCGGGTTTTTTTTAATTTGTTGAAAAAATCATTATAATATCACATATTCTGTGAAATTTCAATAAGCTACCTACTACGGTTCAAAGGATACGGCCTGTTAAAGTTCAGTCAGATGAACAGACGGACAGATGGACGTAGATATGGCCCCGTTTATACTCTTTTTGTAAGTAACCCTAAAAATCATGATAATTAATGGTTTATGTGCAGCATCAGATGCGTGATTATAATCTCCACGACTAAACTACTCGTGTGCAAACTGTGAGCTAGATAAGAGTTATCATATCAGCTCATTACGTCCCCACCGAGGGGCTCGAGCCTATCTTGGATTAGGGCGATCGGGCCTTAGTTGACCAGGGGGCCCAATGCGGGTTGGTCGACTTCACACACAACCTTCGGGTTTCTTAGCAGGCGTGTGCAGGTTTCCTCACGATGTTTTCCTACACCGTAAGAGCGTCGGATAAACGTACGTATGAAAACGAAATTCGAAAACACATTGGTACGTGGCAGGATTCGAACCGCGGCCTTCCGGACAGGAGGTAGCGTAAGAGTATCGGATAAACGTACTGTAGAGATCGTATTCGCTCATTTACGCCTCCTTTGCTATCTTTCTATCCGCGAGTCGTTTTAAAAAGCTAATCTATCTATAATATAATAAAACTGTAACGGAGCCGCGTCTGTACATGAAATATTTTTGGAAAATAATAACTGTGGTGGACATTACTAACGATATAGAGGCCAAAACAGCAACTTCTGGAATTTTTGTCTGTCTGTCTGTCTGTCTGTCTGTCTGTATGTTCGCGCATCACGCAAAAACTGCCAGGCCGATTTTGATGAAATTTTGTATGGTGGTTTCTTATAGCCCGGGTTAACATATAGGATACTTTTTATCCCGGAAAATTGAAGAGTTCCCGTGGGAAAATCAAAAGTATTCATTTATAGAATGGCTCACCACGCAAATGTGGCTTGACCTATTACAATCTAATTATACACTTTGATACCCTATATCGCGAACTAAAACTGGGACATTGTGAATCCCAAAAAAATTAAGGGTTCCTGCAGGAATGCAAAAGATTGTATCTTTACATTGGCTCAACGTAACAATATGAAACCTTTACATTGGGATGGGGTGTTTTGACCATCGTTGTATAGTCGGGTATTCTTTATCCCGGAAAACTTAAGAGGTCCCGTGGGAAATTAGATATATCGATTCTTACAATAATAACAATAGAGTACTTTTTTCCCCATATTAGCTACACATACCACACATTATAATCATAGCAGCAGAATGTCAATAGATGGCACTGCAGGGATAATAAAACGCGCTTAAGTTGTATTAAAACATTAAAATATTATTTCATACTTTTGATTAGATTTCTTTTATGTATTTTTCAGCATACGCTACTTTACACAACTCTAACTCTGGAACTATGGCACGTAGCGATGTGTTTCATAGACGAACCGATAGGTATTTTTTACAGATTCTAATCGTGTAAAAAAATTAAAAACACATAAATCGAATTTAGCATATTTTAACAGGAGGCACAGATATGGAAACTTTTCTGACGGCGACTATTTGCGTGTGGCAGTTGCTCTCCGCCTGCAATATCAATATCTGTGATAGGTTCACTCAATCAATGTATTTGCGGGTCCACGGTGGAGGCAATTGGCCATCACGCACTGAGTTGCGGTCGTTGTTTGTGAAGATTCCCACGTCACCAATTCCTTAATGACCTCACTCGGAGGGTACTGGTCTCGTCCAGATGGAATATTCCATCTTTGATGCAGCCGCCGGGCTTTAGTCGATTTGATAGCAAAAGGCCGGAGGGTTTAAACAGGTGCCATGGCAGAGAGGAACGTGCCTGCTTTGGGACGCCACTTTTTCTGCCTCACACCTCACCCGTACGGTACTGCTGCTCAATTTGCGGCGAGAAAGAAGCATAATAAGTACTCTGTCTTGGAGGAAAATTACTGCTTTGTGCCGCTGGTCTGTGAGACAACCGGCTGCTGAACCCTCAGAGGCCTTTGCCTTCATTGAGGACATTGGCCGTCGCCTTCGAGAGAGGAGACGTGACGCCCGCTCCGGGTCCTACCTGCTGCTAAGGTTGTCTGTTGCCATCCAGCGCGGCAACGAGAAGTGCGTCATGGGCTACTTTGGAGCTGATATACGACTCGAGGATTTGACCCATATTAATATTTTTACGAAATTTTATTACTAGATTGATATAATGATTTGAATTAGTTTTTTGATAATATTTCATCATATCAGTTTATATACGTCCCCAGGGGCTCGACCTGCCCTGAGTTAGGGCGATCAGGCCTTAGACGATCACGCGGGCCCATTGCGGGTTGATTGACTTCACACATAAGCTTCAAGTTTCTTTGCAAACGTGTGCAGGTTTCCTCACGATGTTTTTCTCACCGTAAGAGCGTCGGATAAACGTACATACGAGTATGAAATCGATTTTCGTATAGATATTGGTAAGTGACAGGATTCGAACCACGGCCTTCCGGACAGGAGGTAGTGGCCCTAACCGTTACGCCACCGACGCTCTATATGTTATTTAAGATTTAGAAATCCTTACTTTATAATATTATAAATGTGAAAATGTGTTTGTTTGTTTGTTTGTTACCTATTCATACTTCAACACCTCTACCAATCTTGATGAAATTTGGCATGCAGGTAGCCTATATCACGGGAAATGAAATAGTCTACTTTTTATGTCTGGAAATTATCATAGCCCGATGCAGTTCCTGAGGAAACTAAAACAATACTCTTTGTTCGTTAAGTTATTTAAAATCGCAACAAAAAAATGGATTGGTGTGATTTTTAGCACAGAGATGAGGTGAAAAATGATATAATTTACTAATAACTATATCCTGACATAGTTCCCGAGGGATCTACGTCGGTGGCATCGCAACGGAGCAACGGATTAAAGTGATTTTTTGTATAGAATTTGTTGAGGGGGTGAGAAGTGACAAAGACTGCTAATCCGAATAGCCCGATACAGTTCCTGAGGTACCTGGAGAAAACTCATGTCCACGTTTGCGAGCTGATTGCGGCTCGCGCACCACTCACCCTCAAAAAGAGTCATAAAAGCTATGTCCACGCGGGCGAAGCCGCGGGCAAAAGCTAGTTTTTAATATACACCAAATTCAAAATCAGCTGTTGTTCCAAAACTTCTCTTGAAACAGTTGAGCTTCATTCTATTAGAGGCCGCAAGCCAGGGCAGAGGTCCCTGCGTCCAATTTTGAGTATATTTTAGTATAAGAAAGATAGAAAGCGGTAGGTATAATCGTTTAATCTCGAGCCAATAATCAGCCAGCCGGCAGAGCCCAATTCTGAAGTGAATAAATATCATATTCAGTTTCACTGACCTAAAGAAACGTATTTTCACTTGTTTGTACCACCCATCTGAGATTACCTTAGAGTCGTCACAGTACATATTATGGAATCGTAATTCGAAAACACATTAGTTCGTGACAGGGTTCGAACCACGACCTACCGGACAGGAGGTAGCGGCCCTATCAGTTACGCCACCGACGCTCTATAGCTAAGAGTGGTTAATGCTTATTTTTTTTATACGAATACCATTTATTACAAGTTTTAAGTTTCATTTTAACCAACTTTTACGGGGCCAAAATTGACGTCTAAATTATTACCCCAAGAACCCCAAGAGCTTTAGATTCAAAACTTTCACTTTCATATTGACTAAATATCTAATGAAAGTGAAATTAATCTTTCCTAGTAGGTAGTTAATAATTTAGTAAGTAACGTTAATTAATAATCTTCAGCGTGCTGGCAATTACGGCAAAGCCTCCCAACAGGTCGATGATGTATAATCTTCACAACTAAACTCATATCATCGGTAAAAATCTGCCGGCGGACACCCCGTAACAACTGTAACTTTGATTTTCGATCTTCTACGGAAATAAAAAAAAACAAAATGTTTTTTGTCATCGAAAGCCTCTCTTAAATTCGACTTATTACAACCCCCTTTATTCTGTTCTCTTATCAAATGGAGGGGTAAGTTTACTTTGGTTGTAGTGTTGTTTGGTCACAGTTACTTTGACCAAAGAATATCAAACATTTCTGACTACGATATCTATGACCAAAAATTAAGCTACCATGGCCTCCTCTAAAATTAAATCTGATAAAAAGCCAGCAACGGTTGACTTGTGAGTCGAATCGATTTTAAAAATAAAAAATACACAGATTTGAATAGAAGGATCCGCCCGTCTCCATATTTGACTCAGATTTCCTTGATACAAGCAAAAAGTAGCGCCATCTAACATAACTCGTACGAACTAGCGTGGGCGAGAGTTGAAGTCAGTGCCGCGTTAAAAGAACCTTGGTAGAATTGTCGCTTTAAAATTCGTTTATTTAATTTGTTTACAAGAAAAAATACAATGTAAGGTTACATAACGATGATACAATATCCCATGTTTCTTTTTAGCCTTTCTTTTATGATTTTTACAGCCTCTAATAACACAATAAGGCATTTTTATATGGAATATCTTTCCACCGCACTGTATAATTTCCCGCAGACGACTGAGTCGCGAGTGTGCGAAACTTTCAATTTTCGCATCAATTCGCTGGAACCATTAGTCGCGCGCGTTGGCCGGGTCCTTACGCCAGTAATATATAAGTCACTGAAAAAATTGCTTTTTCCACATCAGTCTGCTTTGGCTTTTGAGAAAAGGTCCACTGCTGGACATAGGACTCCTCCAAATTGGCAGGTTTTGCCGTAATCACTAGCCTGCTATGATTATTGAAGATTGATAACTTGTAAGATTAATTTTACTTTTGGTGGGTATTGTGTGAATTTGAAAGTTTCAAATCAGTTCTTGGAGTGATAAATTAGATGTCAAATTTGGCCCCACAACAGTTGGTTTAAATACCAAGAACTTGTTATAAATTATATTCGCAAAAAATTAATATTTAAAAAAATCTTAGACAGTGTGTGTCTGAGTGACAAACATCATCTAGCACACATTTTTTTCCTATCTACTTTTCAAGATTTGACCAAATTATTCTGTTGCCTACAATAACTTATTCAAATGTAGGGGGCTTGCGAAACACAATGAATATCAATAAGCTAAGATGAAGCCTAGTTGAATAATGGCTTTATTGGTAAAGTGGAAGAGTATATACAGGTTGGCACATCGGGATGGTTGAATAATCAGTATGGGGACCTCTTCAACTATTTTTTCAACCAAAAAAAACTACATTTAGCGATTTTTGATTAATTGCTTGCCTTGACCGGAAATCGAATTGGCAAAAAAAAGTTGAAATAGATAGATAAAAATATATCAAACAGTATACATTTACATTTCAACTAATGACATCTACATTGTATGTCTTTTTTTTTGCTAATTGAATTTTTCAGCACTAAAAATCTAATTTAATAACATTCATTTAAATTTCACCTAATGACAAAGATCACCTAATGTAAATAAAGCAAAGCTTCACTTGCTTTTTTGCAAATTCAATATTTTCGGCACTAAAAATCGAATTACTTCCAAAGTAATAAAATAAATTTCCTTTTTTTGCAACATTATTTTACTTAATTGGAAATTGGGACCAATTAATACGACAAAAGTCTCGTTTCAGCGGTCTATTAAGTTTTTTAATGGCTTCTGCAAACTGAACTTTTGTTTTTACAAACGAATTTTGATGGCAGTTTTTAAATTGTTTTTAAGAAACCTTATAAATAATGTACACCCACACTGATTTTGAGTTAGTAAGGTTGGTACACTGTAGCTAGAGCTGGGGGCACTAAAAATTTAAAAATATAGAATTTGAAGAATAGTCTTCTTTTAAGATGATTTGCAAAAACACATTTGCCGTTGATAAGCAACACAAAATCAATGTTAAATTAATTTTTACAACTGCAATATGTAAGTTTGATTTTTCGTTACAAGTCTCTGTTTGACACCTAGTAGGTATACAGTAGCAAAATATTATATACAGTATGGATACTCCCTGCCGCTCTCTAGATTGCGACCTCACCCCCTTCGTCATCCAGATTGATACAGATTGGTTATAGTTTGGATCTCAAACGTATAAGATTTCGTCGTAATTTTATTTGCTCCGTCACTTTTTTTAGCAATGTCATTTCACAACTGTTGTATGAGTGTCCGGGGTGTGGTTAAAATCGCATTGTCCCGATAGGACTTGCTTTTAAGGACAACCAAGTCGAACGTATAGGATTTCGCCACCATTTTGTTAGTTCCGTCATTCGTTTTTTGAAATGTCATTTCTGGCCCGTCGTATGAAGTGTCCAGGGTGTGACAGTAGTTTGGTACTCAAACTAGAAAGTAATCTAACGGAATCTATCTCGCGAGATTGTGAACTGTCGAAAGATTGTGAACCTAAACATACTGCTTACAATTTCACCAGTGACTTTACAATAACACTAAGCGAAGTGAATAACATTAAATAAATGAGCGAGCGAAGCGAGCGATAATAGGTTCGGTCAGGTTTGATTGAGAAGCGAGGCTCCTCCCCTGGGTAGCAGAATATCAATATCCCGGCGACATATACAGTTTAAATTTTGCAATTTAGCTTTGTTAGAAATCTATCCATCCACCAGTATTAACCCCAAAATAGTTTAAATCGTTGCCAATGAACCCGACTTAAGACGTCTTGATCTTAAATCTCACTTTGTAGTTTGTACAATAAGACTTATAGTTAGCTCACCAAGATTTAAAAACCACCTAGGAGATAAGATCTACTTTGTGGTAAGTTGCAACCTTGACGCGCCTTCGTCACCCGCGCCGATGCTTGCACGTGTGATACGAGGTAGAAGTCCAGCAAGGGAGGGGCAGGGTTCGTATAGCGAACATACAAAACTTACCACCAGCCCTGTTAAATTTAATCGTTTTTAACACCGCACGTTGGTAATTATTTATTACAATGCTATCTTGTTTCATAACTGATGTTTTTCCTATAAATAGATAAATAAATCACACAAAAAAAAATAAGAAAGAATATAAATTTAATATTTTTACAAAAACAAATTAAAACAACATAGTATAAAGCAGATGAAAAATAAACTAAAAGGTATTACTTCTTTACAGGATTAAATAAATAATCGATTTGACTTGTAATGTCGTGAGGGATGAACTTTATTGTGAACAAAATGCAAGCTTTACTTATGCAATGGAGTAAACACGTTGATAATGCGAATTAAAATACTTATGTATTTAAATACTTATCGGCCATAAGTTGAACCAAAGTTATCATCGTACAGGTTAAATATAAATGGCAACGCTAAACAAATTAAACACACTGGCTAAGTGCTAGTTAGAACCGCACTTATAGGGTTCCGTACCATACTAGTTGGCGCTAGTTTCTTCACGTTTTTTGTATGGAGACCCTTATTTTTTCACTTTTTCAAATTTTTTGTATTTTCTGTCATAGCGGCAACATAAATACATCATCTGTGAAAATTTCAACTGTCTAGCTATCAAGGTTCATAAAATATAGCCTGGTGAGAGACAGACAGACAGACGGACAGCGGCGTCTTAGCAATAGGGTCCCGTTTTTACCCTTCGGTTAAGTAACCCTAAAAACCAACTTCCATCCCAACATCTTAGTACGATTTTGCATTACGAATTTTGGTTTTGGTAAAGCTTATATGGAATCAACCTGGCAGCATAAAAAAGAATTCTGAAAATAGGTTCACCATCTGCGAAAGATATCGTAACAAACATACAAAAAAAATTGTACTCGAATTGAGGACCTCCTCCTTTTTGAGAGTTGGTTGAAAAGTAGCAGTCTTGTTGGTAAGAAAGGTTGTTGGTATTGCAAGGTGCGATTAGGTGGGTAACACTGCCCACTCTGTGCCTGCAGCCAAGCAGCGTGCTGTGTTTTGGCGGGTGGGGTTAGATTACCGGCTTTAGAAGCATTACATCTTAGCCCTAAGGGTTGGCAAAGCGCGGATGCCCCCTGGCACAGTATAAGGATTACGAATAGTCTTTGTGTCCCTGCTGTCACAGTTGTTTTTTAATGTGGTGGCCACTTTCCGTCAGGTGGGGCGTCAGAATTTGCCACTTTTTACATAAAAAATTTGCCAATGACAAATCGAACTTGGAACTCCGTCATAATTTATAAACCAATTTTTAAAAACCTTTTTTTATGTTTTTTTTTTTTTTTTTGCTTTTTTTTCAGATTAGTTCCATTGAAGTTTCATCAAAATCAGTTAAATATTTTTTTAGGTAATTAACAAAAACAAAACATGTAGTACAATTTCTACATAGTTGTTTTGATTGAAGTTAGTTTTTTTTAGTGTAATACGACTGTAATGTAACTCTGTCGTTTGCTATACCTACTGACTTTCAGTTGAGTTTGCCCTTGGCTATTATTTAGATTAGACCTTAAACTTAAGGACATTGAAGGTTAGTCATTTCGTATTGTTTTAGGTATTTGATTGAGTCTGTTTATTACTTGCTAGCTTGGAATGTGTATTCAGTCTCATTTATTAGGATTTTGGCTAACCGAATCTGGCTGTGGTATTTACGCACGAAGAGATCAAATTTTTTGATTACAAAATGGTGCCATAAATTAAGTCGGGTGATAAATACTAAATACATGGGTATCACGTCTACAATATTATTTTTGTTGTGTCTGGGTGCTAAATATCTATAAATGTATGTATTTAAACGTATATAAGTATGTAGGTATATTAGTCTCTGGTTCTAACACATGGAAACCTACTTTGGGGCCAGATTTTAACCGCCTCCGTGGCATACTGGTTAGCCCATTCGCTTCACACCAGGAGGTCGCGGGTTCGATTCCCGGTGGGGTCAACTTGTAAGATTCGGTTTGGTTGGTGGTAGGGCATTTTCTAAGCCCGCCTGGCTAGCTACCACCATATTAACTTACATAGTTAACAACATTGATGTATTCCGGCATGAAGATAAGATAGCCAGTTCTCCATTGCGTTGGGGAATCTTGGTAAGCCCGCTTCTATCTTCGGCATCATCGTCACTTACTATCAGATGAGATGATGCCAAGGGCTTACCGATTGTGAAAAAAAAAAGATGATCATGTGTGATTTGTCCCAGAAATTTATTTATTCTGTACCTAAATTGCAACTTTATTAAAGCGATGAAGGAGTAAAGAAAGTTATGTGATCCTGATCATCCTAAAGTTAATATAATATAATAAATAAGTTTATTTCGGACCACAAAAATCCATAATATGTGTTAGTAACAATAGAGACCTAGCCTATGTTAGTTAGTACTTAAAAACTAATTTAGTGATTTTTAAGGACTAAATAATACCTACTCTTTATCACAATCATAAAAACATCAATTTCTGAAAAACATGTGTGTATGTATGATTGTCCGTACATCTGTTTTACAGAGAAACTAACTGTGATAAAATTTTGCGCAGATGAACCTTAAAATTCTCAATATGAGATCTCAAGATGAGAGCCGTCACCAAAATATGAAATGGCATAAGGCTGGATAAGGAGACAGACATATATTATGGGAAAATTGGGGCATCTACTGGAGTGCAACTAAAAGATGACGGAGGAGATATCATGGCAGCGCAGATCGAAGGGCACAGCCACTCACACGGCAAAGATGCGGCTAACGAGCTAGCCAGGAGAGGATCAGAGCTCACTGCTGTGGCACCAGAACCCTAGATTCCCCTTCCATCTGCATAGCTACTAGCCACCTTGAGCCCACGCGCATGAAATGAACATGATTACTGGGTGCAGTATCGCTTTTAATTTCAAAAATCCGCCTGCCCAAAACTATAGTTATATCTAGGTAAATCTGTAAAAATATATCTTACGACTTTAAGGGTCCTCCGTCTATCAAATTAGCAACTTTATTGATGATTCAAATTTCGAATAAAACCGCGAGGAAATAAAGCTCTTGTCAGCTTGTATTGTAAAGTGTCTGTTACGTCATCGCTGCGGCCGAGTAGTGCGGAAATTGTGGTTGTTTATTTATTTTAAAACATTTGTAGAAAGGCGTCGGTGGCGTAACGGATAGGGCCGCTATCTCCTGTCCAGGAGGTCGTGGTTCGAATCCTGCCACGTACTAATGTGTTTTCGAAATTTGATTTCATACGTACGTTTATCCGAAGCTCTTACGGTGAAGGAAAACCTCGTGAGGAAACCTGCACTCGCCTGCGAAGAAATTCGAAGGTTGTGTGTGAAGTCGACCAACCCGCACGACTCGACTAAGGCCGATCATCCTTGTTCAGGGTAGGCTTAAGCCCCTCGATGGGGACGTATATGAGCTGATACGATGATTTGTGGAAAACTAAATCACTTTTCACATTCTGTAGATTTATATAAATAAATCACATTTATAGTAAAAATCGGTTACCGAGTTACTTAGTTCAAGGTCGTTGCCTACAGTGCAAGCCTTGATAATTTCTGAGTATTTTTTTTATTCGGCTAAGTAGCAAAATTTGATTTTAAACGTTTAGCGTAACTTAAAGCTTTCATGACGCAAGGCTCCTGTGATTACACCAGAAAATTCCTTAAGAAGCTGCTTCATGCTAGCATCTATTCACCTGTCATGCACCTTAATGCTTTTACAATAGAGGCGATATTTTAATGTCTAGTGTTGATGAAAAGTTGTTGAAATTGTGAGAGATTAATGAATTTCCTGAGGTAATCCTTCTTTGTTGCGGTGTTAAGTGCGAGGCGAAAATGGCGGCTGCTAGTTTATTAATTAATTCAAACGATTATGTTTAAATGAAAAGATATGAAGTTATACAAAATAAATAAGCAAATTAGCTTAGACTAATTAGATAGCCTTTATATAGGCATGCCTTAACCCTGCAGTGGTCGTGCCTCCAAAAGTCTCTTGAGTGGTTGCGTGGATTACATAAATATGCCAAATTGTTTTGAATTGTTTTTAATAAAATTCATTTATACTATAATTTTTCTATTGAAAAATGGAAAGTACCTTTATCTAAATTTAAATTATAATAAGAATAAATAAAATAATAATAAACCAAAACACAAGCTTCTTATAAATCGTCTTTGAAAATTTACTTTAGATTATATGAGACTTTAATACGTGTTAACGCTTATTTCGAAAACAAATCAACTATTATTTTCTTAACAGGAACTACATACATATTTGGCATGAACAGAGTGAGGGTGGGGATTGTCATACTTAAAGTACACGGCGAAGTCCTGTGTAACACACTTGAGCTGTTTACGAAAAATTACATTTTTAATTACCGTGGATTACATATTATGTAACCCGCGCGACCACTGCAGGGTTAAGATGTTTTACGAAAGGGTGCAATTGGGACGCTTACTCTACGGTTACGCTTGTGGCGAAGTTATTCTTATTTGTTTGTTTTAAATATGTTTTTATTATATATTTTTTTTTTGTTTTTGCTATGATGTCATTTTTAGGGCTACGCAGTTAACAAGAAACCTTTTTTTTTATTATTCACAATTGGTAAACCCTTGACAACATCTCACCTGGTGGTAAGTAACGATGTTGCCGAAGATGGAAGCGGGCTTACCAAGATTCCCCAACGCGATGGGGAACTGGCTATCTTATCTTCATGCCGGAACACACCAATGATATCAACATTGATATTTGGCGGCAAGACTTAGATAAGATGGTGGTAGCTAGCCAGGCGGGCTTAGAAAATGCCCTACCACCAACCAAACCGAGTCGTACAATTGACCCTGCCGGGAATCGAACCCGCGACCTCCTGTATAAAGCCAGGGAACTTTGCCTCTGAGCTACGGAGGCGGTTAAAACCTACAGTTACGTCATGTCTGTCCGTCTAACCACGGCTTAGACCAGAGACTATCAGTACTCGAAAGGTGTAATTTGGCATGGGTGCACGCCGACAAAGTTGTACAATAAAATCTTTTTTTTGGGTACATACATGTAAAGAGGGTGTGAATTTTTTTTCGTTGACGTACCCTATCTTGTGGCATATCGTTGACGTACCCTATCTTGTGGCATATCGTTGACGTACCCTATCTTGTGGCATATCGTTGACGTACCCTATCTTGTGGCATATCGTTGACGTACCCTATCTTGTGGCATATCGTTGACGTACCCTTTCTTGTGGCATATCGTTGACGTACCCTATCTTGTGGCATATCGTTGACGTACCCTATCTTGTGGCATATCGTTGACGTACCCTATCTTGTGGCATATCGTTGACGTACCCTATCTTGTGGCATATCGTTGACGTACCCTATCTTGTGGCATATCGTTGACGTACCCTATCTTGTGGCATATCGTTGAATAGGTCTTTCAATACAACTGCGGGTTTTTAAAAGGATTTCTTAGTTTAGGAGTAACAAATATAATTTTGTGTTTTAAAAATATATACATTATTTTTGAAGTGAAAACTTCTTTAGCGGCGTTGTGCACTTTTTTTGTAATGGGTAAAAAATGTTAAACTCGCGTCAGGACACGTGAACTGATCGAAAATTCGTAAGACGGATGGAGTTGATTTATTGTTGATTTTTCTGAGATATAAACTTTTTAATGTAATATAAATTGCATTGTTTGTGTACGATAGCGCAATAAATAAATATTGTATTCTACCACATAAATGATAGTACTTTTATACTGATAATCAAAGCAATTTGTGCAAAATTATTCCCTAACCATTCCAAAATATCAAAAATGCACAACGTTAATATTCAAGTTTTCACTTCTGCCGGCACTCCCGGAGTGCAACCCGTCGTTTTTTTTTAAAAAAAACAACGGAACCCTACTTTACATAAGTCCAGTCATTATATCTTCAATAGCATGGCCCTTCAGGTAAAAACGAAACCTTCTTCATGGATGGGGGGATAGAAGGATACCACGCCATTTATTAACTTCCTTGATCGTACCGAAAATCGTTTCTGAGTTTTAGTGGTACGCACATTGCACACTTTCTTTTATAATAATATATAATACTAGCTGATTCCCGCGGCTTCACCCGCGTGGACCACATTTCTATGACTTTTCGAGGGTGCGCAGTGCGCGAGCCGCAAGCGACTCGCGAGAGTGCTAAAAAGTAGCCTATGTCTTAACCCAGGTCCTAATCTGTCTATCTACCAAATTTCAGCCAAATCCGTTCAGTAGTTTTTGCGGGAAAGCGTAACAGACAGACAGAGTTACTTTCACATTTATAATATTAGTAGGGATAATGATTATTACTAGTATTATATAATATATTGCATCGGTGGCGTAACGGCTAGGGCCACCGCCTCCTGTCCGGGAGGTCGTGATTTCAAATATAGATTTCATATGTACGTTTATCCGACGCTCTTACGGTGAAGGAAAACATTGTAAAGAAACCTACACACGCCTGCGGAGAAACTCGCAGGTTGTGTGTGAAGTGGACCAACCCGCACTAGGCCCGCATGGTCGACAAAGCCCGATCGCCCCAATTCAGGGTAGGCTCGAGCCCCTCGGTGGGGACGTATATGAGCTGATATGATGATGATGATTACTGGGTGGGATGCCTGCGGGATACAGGCAAGTGTTCAAGTCTCAAGGTAGTCTATTGATCCATCTGCAGTACTCCGCTATGCGGCTGGTATCTACGTCGCATTGTTCCTCTTCATTAAACCTGTCAGTACCAAAGAGTCTCATGTTCAGTACACTCTCAGCCAAGTAGTGTTGGCTGATCTCTAGTTCTCTGAAGTTGGGGCAGGAGGGAGCGGTCTGCGGTTCTTTCTATTAGGGACATGTGTCGATATAACCTACAGTATTACCTACTTGCGCTGCTGTGCCATTATTTTCATCATCATCATCATATCAGCCGAAAGACATCCACTGCTAGACAAAAGCTTCCCCCAAGGATTTCCACGACGACTGGTCCTGTGCTGCCCGCATCCAGCGGATTCCCACAAAATTCACCAGTTCGTCGGTCCACCGCGTGGGAGGCCTGCTTACGCTACGTCGCAACTCGATAACATTACTGCACCAACGGCCATCTGTTCTACGAGCTATGTGCCCTGCCCACTGCCACTTAATTTTAGCGATTCTGTTGTCTATGTCGGTTACTTTGCTTCTCCTACGGATCTCCTTATTTCTGATTCGATCGCATAGGTAAATTCCGAGCATAGCTCGCTCCGTTGACTTTTGGGTGACCTTGAGCCTTTTTATGAGGCCCATAGCAAAGTATATATATTAGTTCTAATATATAGTATAGACACTCCCTGCCGCTCTCTAGATTGCGACCTCACCCCCTCGTAACCCAGATTGATACAGATTGGTTACAGTTTGATGGTTTTCGAACCTATAGGATTTCGACGTGATTTTCTTTGCTACGTCATTCCTTTCTTGAAATGTCATTTCTGGCCCATTGTATGAAGTCTCCAGGGTGTGCCCATATTAAGCGACCATTTCGCAGTTCAGTATGTCATCACTGGCAACACACACTGCTCAAAGACTAGTCTTGAGACACTATTGTTTGTAGCGATAAAATGTACATAATAGTTAACATTTTCACGATTTCTCTTTATTCATAACGTCTTTTGTTGTGCTCTCAAAGAGACAAGTCCTTTGTAACGCAGAGTTAAAAGATAAAAGCTGACTGAACTCTGTAGGTACGAAGATTGCAAGATTGGTGGTCTATAGTAGCAATTTTAAAGAAGACAAAATAACCATATTATAATGTTAAGGATATGATGATGATAATAATATTTATTCTGAGCTATTTCAGAGTAACTCAGAATAAGCTATCCAAATGAATTAAAACTAAAAAAATCGACTGTTTCAATGTATCATAGGGCTATGGCAGTTAGCGGATTAATACAAATCTAACGACACCTCGCATTTCAAACCATCAAGCCGTTTACGCTTTAGCAGGCTTTAGCCAGTGTATAGATATTAGTACTTACATACAGTATGGCAGGAAGTCTGCCGCTCTCTAGATTGCGACCTCACCCCCTCGTCGCCCAGATTGATACATATTGGTTACAGTTTGGTTGTCAAACGTATAGGATTTCGCCGCCACTTTGTTTGTTCCGTCTTTCCTTTTTTGAAATGTTATTTCTGGCCCGTTGTATGAAGTATCCTGGGTGTGCTTTAGCCTAGTCAAAGAAACAGTCGTTGGTACTAAACATATTGGGGAGTCAGTAAAAAGTGACAGCGAATCTTAATTTTTTTTTCGCCCTTTTCAAGACAGGCTAAGGTTCATTGGCCATACCGCCTTGTCTTCAGTATAACATTTTTTTAGTAGTATATAAAGATTTTACGTTTTAAGTATTTTTTTAGTCTTCAAGACCACTGTTTTTTCAAATCGTATAGATAGTTTATAAAATAACCTGACCTACACACACACTCTAGCATAATGATAGCACTTTAGCTAAAGCTTTCGCAGTTTTCCTGTGAGAACTTAAAACACAGTGCACACACTTTTATTTCATTATCCTACACAATAAACACATTAATAGTACCTACTTTGCTGATCAATGCACTGTCAATATTACACATTAAAAACCAAAAAAATTATTTTTTTTGGATTATAAAAGAAAAATGACAAACTGAACGCTACAAATTCCCACCAAAAAGTCCCTTGTCTTTTCTTTCAAGAACAGAAAATTCCTGACCAAATCGTGGGCACTCTTTACTCACTAAATGCTTAGAGAAAGCCCTGCCACCAACAAACCAAACCAAGACCGGCGTCACACCCTGGACACTTCATACAACGGGCCATAAATGACATTACAAAAAAAGTATGACGCAACAAACAAAATGGCGGCGAAATCCTATACGTTCGACAAATAAACTGTAACCAATCTGTATCAATCTGGGTGACGAGGGGTTGAGGGCGCAATCTAGAGAGCGGCAGGGAATCCCTTACAGTATGTTAGTACTAATATGATATATATTTTGCCGGCGTGATGCAAATGGACTATCCATTACGCCACGGATGTGGCAAAATAAATAATAAAACCTATTAACACTGGCAAAAACTTCTACTGTAAAGACAAAATCTACTCGTTCTCGTAATATTGTAAAACCCGACTTATGAAGTATTAAAGCTGGATAATTCTATGCGTCGAGTCTTCTGAGCGTCGGTGACGGCAATGTATATATATTAGTACTAACAAACAGTATGGGCACTCCCTGCCTCTCTCTAGATTCCCACCTCACCCCCTCGTCACCCAGATAGATACAGATTGATTACAGTTTGGTTGTCGAACGTATAGGATTTCGCCGCCGTTTTGTTTGTTCATTTCATTTCATTTCATTTCATTTATTCATTCGTCATTCCGTCATTCCTTTTTTGAAATGTCATTTCTGGCCCGTTTTATGAAGTGTCCAGGGTGTGCTAACGGCTAGGGCCGGTTCCTCCTGTCCAGGTGGTCGGTGGACCGACGACCTGGTGAAGATCGCGGGAAGCCGACAATGGATGCGGGCAGCAGAGCACCGGTTGTTATGACAATCCTTGGGGGAGGCCTCTGTTCAGCAGTGGGCGTTTAGCAGCTGACATGATGATGATAAAAATCATTCCATTTGCTAACTTTTTACTTTTTGCTCCGATTGTGGAGGTATAGATTCCGAAGGGCAAGTTGTTCAGTTGTATGAATAGATTGTGCCATATCCACTGCTCAGCTGATAAAAAGTCATCCCAGTATAATACCAACTTATTACAAAATGAAATAAACAACATTCGAAGGAAAACTTAACGATACCCATATATCTTTCGACGCATCATATTATATTCTACGGAGACTTTTATGACCAACCTAACTTGAGCTCTGGCAATTCGCTATTTCATACTTCATCGTAGTATTTTTTTTTGAGGACGAGCAAACACCAAGTTCCGTATTATGTTGGTTGTAAATCATATATTATTCATGACAAGAGGTACAGTTTTTTCCATTACATGCTACCATAAAGGTTTTGGTATTTTTAGAAAAAAAAATATGGATCAGATAATAAAAATTCAGGATGGAAATGAAAATTTTTTATATAGACAAAGTTATTATATTTTAGGGTTCCATCTATACCTCACAAGGAAGAAGGAACCTGAAAAAAGTACGCACTTATACAATAAGGTGGACATCTGCACGTGCACGTGGACGCACGTGCGCTGCTCGACGCGGTGCTCGCTGAGGCCCCGCACTGTGATCTCTTCCACTCCAACTTGGCATGCTTGATGAAAGAGTGTAAGAGAGTTTTTGAATTAAATAGTAGACTATCTCCTATAATGTAATATGTGTTTATTAATGTAAAATTGTATACTTTTGCCCATGACATAAAATATGATAATATGACATTTATAATTTGATTACCATTTATGTACTTGCTTTTGATTTTTTAATGTGATATTGACGATTTGGATACTTTTCTGTAATGTCAGTATTTCTAAGAAATAATGGAAATGAAATCTACCATCAAAATGAACGACTTTCCCTAAGGAACACATAGTCAATTCTCATAAGAATTGGCCTCTCTATACAAAACCGGTCAATCAGCTGATCTATAAGATAAGATAAATACTCTTAATTTGTATGAAAAAAAAATTGCGAGTGTAGCTAAATCTGGGAACAAAAGTTGTTCATATTAATAAATAGATGTCTACCTTTAAGTTTTCTCATTGGCATCAGCCATAATATATAATTTATGTATCGTCATATCAGCTCATATACGTCCACACAGAGGGGCTCGATCCTACCCTGAATTAGGGCGTTAGGGCCTGAGTCGACCACCAGTCGTGCGGGTTGGTCGACTTCATACAAAACCTGCGAGTTTCTCCGCAGGCGTGTGCAGGTTTCCTCACGATGTTTTCCTTCACCGTAAGAGCGTCGGATAAACGTAAATATCAAATCGAAATTCGGAATCACATTGGTACGTGGCAGGATTCGAACCATGACCTCCTGGACAGGAGGCGGCGGCCCTAGCCGTTACGCCACCGACGCATTTATTTATGCAGTAGATATATTATTATTAACTTATACGTATTTGTTATTTATAAGTAACATCATACTAAGGAACTTATATCTTATAGTATTTTTTTAACATTCCCAATAAAAACTTTACTTTTGTACACGCCTCTACCCGTTCGTATCTCATTTCTTTCTCATTTATTGGTTTGTTGGCAGAAAACTCTTACAGAGTTAAGACACAGATTACTAATTATGGTTAAGAAT
Organism: Coleophora flavipennella; assembly: GCA_947284805.1. NCBI lineage: Eukaryota > Metazoa > Arthropoda > Insecta > Lepidoptera > Coleophoridae > Coleophora > Coleophora flavipennella. The sequence continues at coordinate 3,440,740 of OX369260.1, forward strand.
ACCAATTGTAAATCTTATGTTTTTTTTTACTTATGTATTTCTCATTTACTGTCTACAATAAACAATAAATAAAAAAAAATATGAAATCGCCAAATCTTACACTTAATGTTAGCACGTGTTAATAAACCTAAAATGTGTGTTAATAAACCATGGTGTCTCCACTGCTGGGGCAAAGTATATATATTAGTACTAAAATACAGTATGGACACTCCCTGCCGCTCTCTAGATTGCGTTCTCACCCCTTCGTCACCCAGATTGATACAGATTGGTTACATATTGGTTATCGAACGTATAGGATTTCGCCGCCATTTTGTTTGTTACGTGTTTCGTTTTTTGAAATGTCATTTCTTGCCCGTTGTATGAAGTGTCCAGGGTATGGCTGGGGCACGGGTATTTTCTTAAACCCCTGAAGGTTAGGTCATACTCCACACATGGGGCCAAGTCCGGATTAGAGGAGGTGGTAGGGCTGGTGGCAAACCCCACTGTCAGAAGTTATCACAAGCTCTGACACGGCTTAAGGCGGTAGTATTACAGGTTTTAGTTATTTTTCACGTCAATTATTCGTAAACGATAGAAAACCCAAGGTTGAAAAAAAATACCCTTATTTTTGATGGAGTTCGTTAAAGTCAAAAGCTATTAGAATCACGATTGAGCAGTTTTGGCTAGATAAAAAAAAAAACCCAAAGATACACTCTACACCGTTACTTTCTACTCTAGTTATGACTAATATTATGAAATATAAATTTAAAAAAATATCAACAATATTTGTTATGATAATACAAAGTGAGTAATGTTATGATTTTTTTAAATATTTTCCTTGTAGTTTTTGATTGAAATGAAAACGCATTGAAAAAGTGAAAAAGGGTGGTTATTACAAGCTTTTATTTAACTTGTAATATATGTATGTTTGTTCGGGTGAAATCTTGCAAATTAAATTTGACTCACTTTCCGGTTTCCGATTGAGCTGAAATTCTGCATGCATATGTATATCGCGTGACAATGCAATATTAGATTACAATATTAGCTTGTACCTAAAAGTTATTAGGTTTTTTCGAAAAAAGTTTTCCATTTAAAAAAAAATACAGAGACAACTGTTCCAATCAATACCTCGCCTTAACAACTGCCATCCAGTGATATCAACCGGCACCAACGGCTCCAGATGCCTTGCAAAGCATAAAAACGGACATACAAATGCCATTTACAGTCTAATCCATTTAGGTGTTAACCGCGCTTACGGTCAGTTAACCTGCGTGATCCACCCAACCACATTAGACGCACTAAGCTACGACTGCGAAGCTAATTCCGTGGGTGCACGCCTCGAACAGCTTGAAACAAGTTCAAGTTTTGTAGTTTGCCTTATATTTTTTGCTTGTTTTTCCTCTTCAAGTGGACTGGAGTTCTATTGTGTTGTTTCCAAAGCTGTTCCTTACAACTTTAATTGAACTTCAATAGGTTTCAAAGTTAACTATAATTGAAGATGAGTTTTCCTTCCACTTTTTGAAGGTACGTTTAAGCTGCAAATTCACTATGGGTTATTGTTATTGTACTGATAAGCTGCACATTCACTACCTATGGGTTGTTGTCATTCTACTGTTAAGTTGCAAATTCACTATGGGTTTTAGCCATAGTACAGTTAAGTTGCAAATTCACTATGGCTTATTGTCATTGTAGTGTTAAGCTGCAAATTCACTATGGATTTTTATCATTAAACAGTTAAGTTACTGCAAAAATATGTTTGCTATTTTGTCGAAATACATGGCTTTCGAGATTTTTGTTGTGTTGAATGCTGCCAATGATGACGTAGCCAAGGTCATGAAGAGTAGGAATGAGATGACCATCGAGGCTAAGATTCCTTTTTTCTGCCGGCATAATCAGATAGGCCTTGTTTTCTGGGGCTCGGCTGTGTCATTTTGTGATTTTGTCATATTTTCTGCTGATTTTGTTGGCAACACTGATAATTTTACTACTGGCCTTTTGATAGTGCCGTTTTTAAAAATGGGGGTGTTGGATCGAGTTTCAAGACTGGTGGCTTTAGAACTGGTGTTGCTGGCAAGTTGCAATTTGTCACTGTACTGTTAAACTGCCAGTTTACTATGGGTTATTTTTATTGTACTATTAAGCTGCAAACTTACTATGGGTTATTGTCATTGTACTGTTCACCTGCAAATTTACTGTAGGTTATTGTCATTGTACTGTTCACCTGCAAATTTACTGTAGGTAATTGTCATTGTACCGTTCACCTGCAAATTTACTTTGGGTTATTGTCATTGTACTGTTCACCTGCAAATTTACTGTGGGTTATTGTCATTGTACTGTTCACCTGCAAATTTACTGTGGGTTATTGTCATTGTACTGTTCACCTGCAAATTTACTGTGGGTTATTGTCATTGTACTGTTCACCTGCAAATTAACTGTGGGTTATTGTCATTGTACTGTTAACCTGCAAATTTACTGTTGGTTATTGTCATTGTACTGTTCACCTGCAAATTTACTGTGGGTTATTGTCATTGTACCGTTCACCTGTAAATTTACTGTGGGTTATTGTCATTGTACTGTTCACCTGCAAATTTACTGTGGGTTATTGTCATTGTACTGTTCACCTGCAAATTTACTGTGGGTTATTGTCATTGTACTGTTCACCTGCAAATTTACTGTGGGTTATTGTCATCGTACTGTTCACCTGCAAATTTACTGTGGGTGATTGTCATTGTACTGTTTACCTGCAAATTTACTGTGGGTTATTGTCATTGTACTGTTTACCTGCAAATTTACTGTGGGTTATTGTCATTGTACTGTTTACCTGCAAATTTACTGTGGGTGATTGTCATTGTACTGTTTACCTGCAAATTTACTGTGGGTTATTGTCATTGTACTGTTCACCTGCAAATTTACTGTGTGTTATTGTCATTGTTCTGTTTACCTACAAATTTACTGTGGGTTATTGTCATTGTTCTGTTTACCTGCAAATTTACTGTGGGTTATTGTCATTGTTCTGTTTACCTGCAAATTTACTGTGGGTTATTGTCATCGTGCTGTTCACCTGCAAATTTACTGTGGGTTATTTTCATTGTTCTGTTTACCTGCAAATTTACTGTGGGTTATTGTCATTGTACTGTTCACCTGCAAATTTACTGTGGGTTGTTGTCATTGTAGTGTTAGGCTGAAAATTTACTGTTGGTTATTGTCATTGTACTGTTCACCTGCAAATTTACTGTGGGTTATTGTCATTGTACTGTTCACCTGCAAATTTACTGTGGGTTATTGTCATTGTACTGTTCACCTGCAAATTTACTGTGGGTTATTGTCATTGTACTGTTCACCTGCAAATTTACTGTGGGTTATTGTCATTGTACTGTTCACCTGCAAATTTATTGTGGGTGATTGTCATCGTACTGTTCACCTGCAAATTTACTGTGGGTTATTGTCATTGTACTGTTTAACTGCAAATTTACTATGAATTATTGTCATTGTACTCTTAAGCTGCAGATTTACTATGGGTTATTATTGTCATATTCAACTTCAAATTCAGTTGAGTGGTAATTGGGGTTTTTTTAAGATACCTCGGGAACTATTTCGGGCTATGCTAATTAGTAGTATGTGTCACTTTTCAATCCCACAACTATTTTGTGCAAAACTACACGTCAATCCTTCGCTTCATTGCGACGCGACGTGACAGAATTTAACAAAAACTTAAGAAATTGGAATAAAAAGTGGCCTATATAAGCGTCGGTTGCGTATCGGTTACGGCCGCTACCTCCTGTCCTGGGAGGCCGTGGTTCGAATCCTGCCACGTACCAATGTGTTTTCGAATTTCGTTTTCTTATGTACGTTTACCTGACGCTCTTACGGTGAAAGAAAACATCGTGAAGAAACGTGCACATGCCTGCGAAGAAAATTGAAGGTTGTCTGTGAAGTCGGCCCAGTGGGGCCCGCGTTGTCGACTAAGGCCCATTCGCCCTAATTGAGGGTAGACTCGAGCCCCTCGGTGGGGACGTATATGAGCTGATAAGAATATGTCAATCCAGTTCCTAATATTTCTATCTACCAAATGCCATCCAGTTCCGTTCAGCTCCTTATCCTTTCCCATGTGTAGGATAGGATAAGATAGGAAGAACGTGTGACGTCATAGTTTTACAGCGTCATTGACGTAATCATTTCATGAATTTTATTAATAAAAAAAAAATGAAAAATTGATGGAAAACAAAACGAGTGAGGTTTCTTGAAATTTCAGAAGCAGACAATTGAGGAAACAGTATTTCATAATTTATTTTTGATGCAGTCACCTACTCTATTCTGACATGTCATAATGAACAGACGCGGCAGGATATAAATCCATTTGCGAGTTGAACAGAGCAGTTATCATAATATGTGCGAGCTCCTCACACAATGCCTCTCATCAGCATAGTATTAAGCTACGGATTGCTTTATTTCCGACTGTCGTCTACAGTTAGTATGTTAGAATTAGTGATGTGCATCTTCTTTCATGTAAATCATTAGGGGGTGTTGCCGTAATCGCCACGCTTGGCAGGCGGGTTGGCGATCACGGTGTTGTTGCAGGTCGACTGCAAGTCACGGATAGGTCGCTGCTGCCCATCCTCAGGTTTGAGTCCCTTAGTCGACACCTTACGACACCTATTGGAAGAAATAGGATTGCCCTATTCTAAGCCGGGAGCCATACGGCCAAATAGCTCGTAGAGTAGATGGCCGTTGAGGCAGTTAAGTTCTCGAGTGGCGACTGCGCAACGGAAAACGTAGCGTAGGTAAACCTCCCACTCGGTGGACCGATGACCTGGTGAAGGTCGCGGGAAGCCGCTGGATGCAGGCAACGCAGAACTGGTCGTTGTGCAAATCCTTAAGGAAGCCCAGCTGCAGTGGACGTCCTTCGGCTGATATGATGATTTTTTCAAGCGACTTCCAAAAAGGAGGAGGTTCTCAATTCGTCTGTATGTTTTTTTTTTTTATGTTAGAACTTTTGACTGGGTGAACCGATTTTTATGATTCTTTTTTTATTTGAAAGTGTGGTCCCATATAAATTTTATCAAAATCAGTGTAGTACTTTAGTCATAGCGTGTGGATTAAAAGGAATGATGACTACTAGTTTATCACCTGTCAAAAACAATATTTGGCTTGAAAGATGTTTGGAATACATAGACGTGACGTCATAGATTTACGACATATACACGGTGTAATGAAACAGGGACCTACACCCGTTAACTAAGGCTTCTGTTCATTAAACTGAAACACTTTATTTCTATGACTTTTCTGAAATCGCAAAAAATAAATTTAACTCTTATTTAACCCCCATTATGAACCCCCAGTTAACGGGTCCTAAGCCAACTTTTTTACATCCTGTGTATGTAGGTACTCATTTTGTGATTATCAGGAATTAAAAATTTAAAACTTGATGGAAAACCATGCGGTTAAGGTTTGTTAAAATATCAGCAGGACGAAATTTTAGTGATTCATCATATTAGCTCATATTTACGTCCCTACCGAGGGCCTCGAACCTACCCTGAGTATATACTGTGTCCTGAGTTAGGCCCAGTGCGAGTTGGTCGACTTCACACACAACCTTCGCGCAGGCAGGTTTCCTCACGATATTTTCCTTAACCGTAAGGTTATAGGATAAACGTACATATGAACTCGAAATTCGGAAACACGTTGGTACGTGGCAGGACTCGAACCACGACGTCCCGGACAGGAGCTGTTTGCCCTAGCCATTACGCTACCGACGCCGATAGAACGTCCACTGCTGGACAAAGGCCTCCCCCAATAATTTCTACGACGACCAGTAATTCGTCGCACCTCCAGCCCCACCGTTACCGTGACTGCTAAAGGAGCCAGGAATGGCAGAACTAACGGGGTCTAGTGGTCTAGGGGGGACTAGGGGGCTAAAAAGCGTTACATCACTAGGTAGAATACCTAGAGAAATAACACAGGGAACTAATGAGCTTACGTCTTGGGATGGAATGGCGTGCCTGAGATTCGCAAACGAGAATACAGCGTAGGTGTGATGTGGTATTACTAGAAGGTACTTTGTTTCAAACACATCGGAATTGAGACAAAGCTTGATATTATTGAGTTAAAACTTTAGGAAATGGAATGAAAAAAGTTATGCGGCGCCTGGTAGTTTTAGATGCCTATATTAAAACGAGATAGCGCTATGAATTAATGACTGAATTATTAATTAAGTGAATTATTTATTTTCTAAGCAGTGTATTAAATAATTTTAAACTTTGATTTGACGAGACGGGAACCGAACCCGCGACCTGTGAAGTGAAAGGACTAACCATTACGCCACGGAGGTGGTTCAAATTAAATTTATTTAAATTTAAAAACCACAAAAACAGGTCAATTATTATATTTTATAGCCGTTGCGATAAGTGTGATTTCATCAGCCATTGTTGCCGGTTTTTGTAGCCCGTTTAGGAGTATTTATCGTGGGTCATACTAATGCAGACATATTGCAACACATGGCCCAGCCACAGATTGCTCGGCCATCAGTTACAATACAATATTTTTGTAATGGCCGGGCAATAAGTTTCTAATACAAATCGAAGTAAAACGTGGCCTGTTTAGAAGCACCTCTAAGGTTCTGTAAAGCAAAAGGACAAACCATTACGCCACGGATGTGGTTAATTTTTTTTATTTTTTATTTATTGCTTTAAAGAACAAACATACAGATATAAATACAGTACAAAAGAAACCCTATCGGGTTTTTGTATTGCACAGAAGTCGAAGACTATTTAATTTAATGATGAGGGTAGGTGACACCCAAGGCAAATTAAATTAAATTAAATTTAAAAATCACACAAACATGTCAATCATATTGATTTATAGCCGTTGCTACAAGTCTGATTTCATCAGCCATTTTTTCCGGTTTTTGTAGCCAATTTAGGAGTCTGCATTATGGGTCATACTATTGCAGACATATTGCAACACATGGCCCAGCCATAGATTGCTCGGCCATCAGTTACAATACAATATTTTTGTAATGACTGAACAATTATTATTAGTTTCCAATAGTGCAGCCACAAATTGCAGTAAAACATGGCCCGTTTCTGTACCACTCAAGCGCAGCGCGTACACTGACTGGTGAGTGCGTCATCCGCCGTGGCTTTTATTGTTGAAAGGTACATAGAACGGCAATATTAAAGTTATGATTAAATAATTTAAAAAAAACCTAAAAGCTTTATATGAAAAGAGTTTTTATGCTGAAAAAGCCAAATGCTCAAATGAATATAAAAATACACGGTTCTAAATTCAAATCATCATCATCGTCATCATATCAGCCAAAAATCGTCCACTGCTGCACAAAGGCCTTAATTAAATAAAAATTAATATTTTTTTTCCCCAAAACTTAAAAGCTTTTTGATACAAGATTTTACTTCAAAGGAGTATTTATGCTCAAAAGCCGAAAGCTCAAATGAATATAAATAAATCCAAATTCAAAAAGGCTGTATTACCAACGATTCTATTGAAAATAAAAGAGGATTCTAGGACCATGATTCCACCTCCAAAATTCCCCAATCATAAACTTCAAAATACCGAAAGGATCTATATACGACTTTATTCCAAATTTCAAATGAATCGGACCCCTGGAAATCACATACATACATAAAAACATTGCAAGTTAAACAAAATCTTTTAAAAAAGGTGAGCACAGTATTTATTTATTTATTTATTTTACTTACACTTTTTAACAATTTCGTAATGTTAATACTTAGAGATACTATAATAAAATGTACAATAGGCGGTCTTATTGCTAAAAGCAATCTCCTAATATTGTATTAGTAAAGTATTGTATTTCCTACGATGGTATTAAAAAATAAAAGACGATACTGGGAACTTGATTTACTGAAAAAAAAAACCCAGTGACTGGTCCTACGCTTCCCGCATCCAGCGGCTTTTCGCGATCTTTACCAGGTCGTCAGTTAACTGAGTGGGAGGCCTGTCTGAACTACGTCTTCCGGTGCGCGTTATTCTCAATATTCTGTAAGTATTTCAAGCTTCTACCTGTTGCCGTTATCAATATCGAGAAAAATATAGCAAAAAAAATCACGCTTGTTGTATGTGAGCCCCCCTTAATTATTCGTTTTATTTTTATTTGATTATTTATTTTAAATTTAATATATAATTAAATATTCTGTGAATATTTCAAGCTTCTACCTGTTGCCGTTATCAATAACGAGCAAAGAATCACGTTTGTTGTATGGGACTTTCTTTTATATATATAACTAGCTGTTTCCCGCGACTTCACCCGCGTAGATAACGTTTCTATGACTTTTCGAGGGTGCGCTGTGCTTGCAAGCGTTGAATAAGGTAGCCTATGTGTTAATTTAAATCCTAATCTGTCTACCTACCCAACTTCAGCCAGATCCGTTTAGTAGTTTTTGCGTACAAGAGTAACAAACGTACATCCATACATTGTTACAAACTTTCGCGTTTATAATATTAGTCGGATTATTTTTATGTATGCTTAATGTTTTTGATCTTCCCGCGTCGCGGTTTTCACTGTAATACTAAAAAACGTTTTATTAATTCATATCAGCTCATATATACGTCCCCACCGAGGGGCTGAGGTAGCGGTCCTTGCCGTTGCACCAACGACGCTCTGGCTGACGCTGCGACAAAACATTTTTTTAATAAATAAATAAAATATAACAAATAAATCCTATGGCTATAATCCTATGACTAAGGCCCGATCGCCCTAATTCAGGGTAGGCTCGAGCCCCTCGGTGGGGATGTATACGAGCTGATATGATGAAATCCTATGGCAAGAAAAAGTACTTCGGGGACTTTATTGGCTTGTATATTCCTGACGTTGACTGCATAAACGCAATATAAATTCCACGGTTGACGTAAATTCTAAATAACGTTGTGTATAGTAAATGGCATTTCATTTCCGCGCGGTCGGCACTGATCTCCGGCCACCCTGTATAAACTCGTAGCTTGGAACAAGACACCTCGAGGAAATAGGGATGACGAATGCTAGTCATCTGAGTTACTTTTTATCATCTGACAAAAACGACATTTTGTTCTAAAAATGTTTGAAATACCTAAGACGTGACATCATACTTTAGCAGCGTCATTTATGTACTCATTTTGTGATTTTTGTGAATTAAAAATAGAAGACTTGATGGAAAACAAAACGAGTAAGGTTTTCCGAAAATTAAATATTAGGAGGGCAATTTGGTGATCAAGACTTTATAATTTATTTCTGATGCTGTCGTCATCCCTATTGAGATATAGAGAATACATTTAAGTGTTATGAGTTATGACTAAACATCGGGGTGGGCACAAGTCAGGGCTACTCCAGCGTTTTTTTTTTTGAAGTGAAAACTTCTTTGGGCGAGTTAGGCATTTTTTTTTTGAGATGGGAAAAAACTATTGAACTCGCGACACTGTAACCTGTAATGTTTCCGACACCGACAATAAACATTCCCTCTCGTATATCTACCAGATACGCTAAAACTAACAAGTTTATGATATAGCGTCCCCACTTTCCTACCCTTGGGCATACAGTGAGGGCCGCTATTCCTGCCAACACCATAAGGTGAAGACAAGGAACAGTTACGGTAGGTCTTGCCGCCAAGACGCTTGTCCTGGTACTCTGCAAGGCGAGTGCCTCGTGGAAAAGAACCACTACCTACTGTCCAGGTAGGTCCCGGAGCTGTAGGCACGCTCTCGTCCCGCGACTTTCACTGCTGGCGGTTCGATCCCCGACAGGAACAATCAAAAGGTCAAAACTTATAAAACTGTATTTGAAATGGGAAAAAACTATTGAACTCAACATTTGTAACCTGTAATGTAACCGCCTCCGTACCAGGAACACTCGTAGGGTCATAACTTATAAAACTGTAAAAAGTTTTTACTTCTGTCCTTGACATCATCTCACCTGATGATAAGTGACGATGATGCCGAAAATGAAAGCGAGCTTAATAAGAGTCCCCATCGCAATTGGGATCTGGCTATCTTATCTTCAAGCCGGAACACATCAATGCTGTTAACACTGATGTTTAGCGGCAAGACTTAAATACGATGGTGGTAGCTAGCTAGGTGGGCTTAGAAAATGCCCTTCCACCAACCAAACCAAGTCATACATGGAAATGCGTTAAAAAACGATTTCAAAATAGTACATTTTTTTTGGTTATTGTTAATTTTCCAAAAAAAAAAATCATTTTTCATGTTTTTCCCACCTAAAGGTTGTCTGGAAGAGATCGCTTGTTAGCGATAAGACCGCCTATATATACAACCTCCTCAATCATTGCATTTTTTTTTTCCTTTTATGTTTTGCAATAAAGTGTTTTCAATCAATCAATCAATTTTAATAAAATTTATATGGCACCAACTTGGCAGCATAATAAATCATGAAAATCGGTTCACTATATACGAAGATATCTGTAACAAACATACAAAAAAAAAACTATACACTCCGGGAGTGCCGACAGAAGTGAAAACTTTTTACAGTTTTATAAGTTTTGACCCTCCGATTGTTCCTGGAGAACGACTAGATTGACAAAATTTTGACCCTGCGAGTGTTCCAGGTTCGGTGTCGGTGGCGGTGTCGCAAGTTCAATGGGTTTTTCCCATCTCAAAAAATTCCCAACGCACCTTAAGAAGTTTTTACTTCAAAAAAAACATACAGTCGAATTGAGAACCTCCTTTTTTTGGAAATCGGTTGAAAATTATTTCATTTATCCACAACTGATAAGCCCTTGGCATCAACTCACCTGATGGTAAGTGACGATGATGCCGAAGATGGAAGCGGGCTTACCAAGATTCACCAACGCAATGGGGATCTGGCTATCTTATTCTTAAGCCGGACACATCAATGCTGATAACACTAATGTTTGGCGGCAATACTTAGATAAGATGGTGGTGGCTAGTCAGGCGGACTATGAAAATGCCCTACCACCAATCAAATCGAGTCTTACAAAGTTGACCCCGCCGGGAATCGAACCCGCGACCTCCTGGTGTGAAACGAATGAACCAACCATTACGCCACGGTGGTGGTTAAGTTAAGTAAGAAGATTTGTAATAAATTTGAACTTAAATAAATTTAAGTTAATAAAACAATTCGTTTGTCCGCTCGTATATTAAAAGTTATTTAATTTGGGACAAAAAGAAAGAAAAAGTATCAAACTTTATTGCATACATTACAATGTTATCCGTCCAAATACAAAAGTCGGTCCAGCATATCAACTAACTGAATAAAGTCCTATTGTAATTCAAGAAGTATCTGCCAATAAAAAGAAATCTCTATAAGCCAAGCAATTTGTTATTGGAGCCGTTTGGCTTCCTTCCATATTCATAACAAATTCCGTCGAATTACAAAGACAGTGGAATCTGCAGTCTGCTTATGAGACGAGTCTTCAGATGTAGGCAATAGGGATGACGACAGCATCTGAAATAAATTATGAACTCTTGATCACTAAATTTCCCTCCTACTTAAACTTCGGAAACCTTACTCGTTTTGTTTTACATCAAGTCTTCGATTTTTAATTCACCAAAATCACAAAATAAGTACATAAATGACGCTGCTAAACTATGACGTCACGCCTAGGTATTTCAAACATTTCTAGAACAAAATGTCGTTTTGACAGATGATAGAAAAGTAACTCAGATGACTAGCATTCGTCATCCCTATTATTATCTTTGATTGATTGATTGATTGAAAACACTTTATTGCACAACATAAGAGAAAAAAAAAGATACAATGATTAAGGAAGTTGTACATATAGGCGGTCTTATCGCTAACAAGCGATCTCTTCCAGACAACCTTTAGGTGAAGGAAATATGAGAAATCATTATTGTGGGGTAGTAGTGGGCAATAAACAAATTCATAGAGAAAAAAATAAAAAAAATAAAAAATATCCATCTTTTCTACATATACAGGGTGACTAGTTAGACGATGGACGCATTTTAGGAGGTGAATCAGAAGACGAAACTGAACAATTTCCCAAGGCACCAATGGTCGAGTCGCAAAAAAAAAATTGGACTTCCTCGTACAAAGCTGACCAATATGTATGAAAAGTCAACGGTTTTTGAGATAGGTTTCTTGAGAAAAGTTGTTCAGTTTCGTTTTCTGATTCACCTCCTAAAATGAGTCCGTTGTCTAACCAGTCACCCTGTATATGTTACTGTAAAACCCCAAACTTCAGTAAATCCTAAGATTTTACAATAAAACTTAAGATTTACCAATTCTTAATTTAAATCAGAAACGAGGAGATCCGCAGGAGAACTAAAGTAACCTACATAGCACACAGAATCGCTGAACTGAAGTGGCAGTGGGAAGGCACATAGCTCGTAGAACAGATGGCCGATAGGGCAGTACAGTTCTCTAGTGGCGACCGCGCACCGGAAAACGTAGTGTAGGCAGGCCTCCCACGCGGTGGACCGATGACCTGGTGAAGATCGCGGGAAGCCGATGGATGCAGGCAGCGCAGGACCGGTCGTCGTGGAGATCCTCGGGGGAGGCCTTTGTCCAGCAGTGGACGATTTGTGGCTGATATGATGACCAATTAATGGTAAAAGTCCGAACTGCTTGGTGATCACCGTTCATTTCGAACTTTTACCACCATTCACTCGGTTAATCTTAGGTTTTACCTCAGAGACATGGTAAATGTTGAAAAATGGTCATGTAAAGACGTTCGCGCGATTAGTACTAATATTTTTATTATATCAGCTCATATACGTCCCCACCGAGGGGCTCGAGCCTACCCTGAATCAGGGCGATTAGGCCTTAGTCGACCACGCGGGCCCAGTGCGGGTTGGTCGACTTCACACACAACCTTTGAGTTTCTTCGCAGGCGTGTGCAGGTTTCCTCACGATGTTTTCCTTCACCGTTAAAGCAATCGGTAATGATATGTACGTAAGTTTTTGAAAAACTCATTGGTACATTGGCCGTCCAGATTTGAACCCGGTACCTCTGGTTAGATGGACCGAGTCGTTACCGGTTGAGCCACCGACGCTTTAGTACTAATATACATTACATATATGTCGCCGGTATATTGCCAAAACCGTAATATTATAACGTCACGGTAAATAAATGTCAATCGGCTTACAATTTCACGGCCTATTCTTGTATCTCCAAATTAAACTGTGTTCGGGCGCATCTCTAATTTCCTGTCACATCACTAGCAACATCAGGCGGTGGGGATACCTGTCCGCCATTACTGTCACACACGACAAGAACAACGCAATACGTGAGTCATTTTTGGAGTCAGATTTTTAAATTAACGATATCCAGTACCGAAAAGGAACATTGGTAAACCCTACGTGATAAAAAAAAGTGAAACAAATACGAAAGTTTATTACTTCGAGCAATATAAAATTTATCGCAGCGTCGCGTCAGCAATTCAACCTACAAACGTCCTTGCTTGCTTGAAAGCCCAGCCGGTCCAGCCCAGCCACAGTATTGGAAAATACCTAGAAACGGCGCCGCAGCTACAGCTTCAGCCAAGGGAAGTGCCTGTCCATCATTTTTCCTCATTACCTAACTAACTCCTCTTTTTTTGCATAAATCGCGTTGTTCTTTGCAAGGTCATATAGCTATCAACCTACCTTCAAACGCAGCCCTCTTGTATTTTATTGGCCGTTTTACATCTAAATAGCTATTTTAGTGTGTCAAAGTCCTAGTGGAACAATTCTACTGTTATTTTACGTGAAAATCACGCGATTCTATACATTTTTACAAGAAAAAACAGTCAAATTACATTAGGTACCTACCCACTTGCTACCTTCATTTCACAAAAAGATACCTTCTTTACCCATTATTTTAGTGCTTTCGATTATTCAGTCCTGAAATAAATAAAAAACGCCATTAACACCGCATTCCAGCTAAAGTCTCTCGGCGCAAGATTGCATAGTACTGCATCGGAGCGTCTGTTAGTTTCTGTAAGTGATACTCTGACGAAAGTCACTGACCTTACCACTGACCTTGACACTTCAACGTGTCGGAGCATAAGCTGAACATACATACGTATTGTTAACCCTTAAGTTCCTACCACCTATATTGATAACGCAACTACCTGCCCGCGGTCACAGTGACTCCCGCATTAAAACCGTGTTTTTTATGTGATACGAGTCAATAATGTAACAAGCAATAAATGAAACGCATTTTAAGATTGTAATTATACTATTAAAAGGAAAAAAATACCACAACATTTTCTTCTATGAATTGAAAATAACATAAAATGCAGACATATTCGTATTTCACTCAAAATAACTATCATCTTCAGATAATGAGATCATTCAAAACAGAAGTTAAAAGTAGAGCAAATCTCACTTTTTATTATTATTTATAAATATTTGAACAAAACAAATAAAAAAAATACTTAAATTATAAACGTTTCATAAATATTTCTGAAGGTAAAGTTTACAATTTTTCATGACAAAAAGTTTTTTTTGCTCACTCAAGCTAAACGCGCGCACTTGTAGCCTCCCCGAGCACTTTCGCGATACTTACCGACGAGTAGAAAAGGTACATAGACGCACATCAACGCACGTAGCCATTTAACCAAAAAATTCAAATTTAAAAATTCGCCGGGGTCACGGTGACCGCAGGCAGGAAGTTAAGGGTTAACATTTTATTTTACTTAATCTGTGTGTTTTAATTGGCATTGCTGTATCGTGTTAATCATAATGTCAGATACAGAAAACGGGCCAAAATCGGCATGTGAAAAATTACAAGAATTCTATACCAAACGAAGCTCCGTCAAAGGTCGAATAACAAAGTATCGAAAGTTACTAAATGGATACATGAATCTAAGCAAAATGTCACCATCAGACTTAGGTACACTAACCCAACGATTCGAAAGGTTTCAAACAATGTCTTTAAGCTATGATGATATCCAAGCCCAAATAGAATTATTAAATTCTACTAATTTGGATTCTGAGCTTGACATACGAGAAGAATTAGAATCAGATTTTGCGGCACTCATTGCTCAAACTCAACTGTTATTAGAAAAACATCAACCAAAACAAAATGTACAATCTGTTAATTCAGAGTCAGGTTCTAACTGTAGTCACTCATGTCACCACAACAATGTAACTGGATTTAAGTTGCCGATGATAAGAATTGCGAACTTTGATGGAACTTATTTCAAATGGCTTGAGTTTCGAGACACATTTACGTCACTCATTCACAGTAATGACAGATTAGAACCTATACATAAATTTCATTACCTTAACTCTTACCTAGTAGGAGAGGCTTCTAGTGTCATCAGCAATCTGGAAGTTAGTGCTGCCAACTATGAGGAAGCCTGGCGTCTCCTCTGTGAGAGATATAACAACGAGAAACAATTAATAAATAACCATTTATGTTCATTATGTAACATTCAACCTGTAGCTCGCGATTCTGCGAAAGGGTTAAGATTTTTGATTGATCATGTATCAAAAAACCTACGTGCCTTGCATACCCTGGGTGAACCAACGGAATCATGGGACACCCTGATCATCCATTTGGTCTCAGCAAAGCTTGACAGTAGTACAAATTTTAAGTGGGAAGAACATAAAAATAGCTTTCCCAAATCACCATCTCTAAATGATTTTTTCAGTTTCATCAAAGGTCGAGCTGACATATTAGAATCTGTTAAGTATAACAAAACTGAACGTCAAAGCAACTTCAAGAGTGAGCCTCACTCTTCTTCTCTTTACAAAGGTGAGAAGTCTCACACCAAGTCATTTGTGATTTCAGCCTGTGAACCTTCTTCTCTTCCTGCGTGTGTCCTGTGTAACGGCAGTCACCGGCTTTATGATTGTGCCTCGTTTCTGGCCAGACCCGTTGAGGACAGAACTTCTGAGGTAATGCGGTTGAAGCTCTGCATCAACTGCTTACGCAAGGGGCATTCTTCACGCCACTGCAGGTTAGGTCCATGCTCTATTTGTAAAAGGCGGCACAACACTTTGCTGCATAGGGAATCTTCTCAGGCTGTAAAGGTATCCAATGTCAATACAACCATTTCTATGCCTGAAGCCAATGTTGAGCGGGATGATGATGATAATGATGACGGGAGTGTCGTCACTATGGCAGTCCATGCTAGCAATAATGTACTTCTTTCAACTGCGTTAGTTGAAATATACAATCCAAACACAAACAAACACCTAACTATACGTGCCTTGCTAGACAGCGGAAGTCAGTCATCTCTTATAACTGAACGATTAAGAGATACATTAAAATTGACTCCTCAGCCAACCCAGGTAAACGTTTTAGGTGTAGGTAACATAATGTCTAATTCTGTACAACGCTGTGTCGTTGACATGAAATCAATATGTAGCAGCTTTAAAACCAAAATGACATGTTTAATATTGCCAAAGTTAACAGGTAACTTGCCTAACAAAACATTTGATATTTCGCAAGTAAACTTGCCTTCAAATATTAAATTAGCAGATCCTAACTTTAATCAATCCGCACCCGTAGACATGCTCATAGGTGCTGACATCTTTTGGAATTTAATAGAGTCTCCACAGATCATTCTTGGCTCCAATCAGCCCATAATGCAAAAATCAAAACTAGGATGGATATTGGCAGGTCCGTTATATATAAAAAATAAAAATCATAATAAATTGGTACAGTGCAATCATGTTGCTGTTGAGTGCAGTAATAGTTACATTTCTAATGAAGATTTGAACCAAGAGCTAACAAAGTTTTGGGAACTAGAACAAATTCCTGAATCAAACACTCCCAGAACAGTTGAGGAAACAGAGTGCGAAGAACATTTTGTTTCAAATACATATCGAAACAAAGAAGGCAGGTTTTGTGTAAAATTACCTCTTCACTCTGAGCCAAGTTGCTTAGGAAACTCCTTTAGGTCAGCCAAAATGCAATTTTTAGGTTTAGAGAAACGGTTTACAAAAAATCCAGAATTAAAACAAGCATATTCACAATTTATTCAAGAATATTCAGATCTAAGTCATCTATCAGAGTCAGACACTTTAATTCCACAGCAGTCCTACTTCATTCCCCATCACGCCGTACTGAAGCCCTCCAGTGAATCAACTAAGCTGCGAGTAGTTTTTAATGGCAGCGCCAAAACAACATCTGGCTATTCTATAAATGATCTACAAATGACCGGACCTTACATACAGGACTCACTGTTTAATATATTGCTTAGATTCCGTCAGCATGCCTATGTGCTATCAGGCGACATAGAGAAAATGTATAGACAAATACAGGTACAAGATAACGATCGTAACTTACAAATAATATTGTGGAGAAATAATGAAAATGATCCAATTAAGTCTCTGAGACTTAATACTGTAACCTACGGGTATACTAGTTCGAGCTTTCTGAGCACTCGCTGTTTGTGGCAGTTAGGTGAAGAGTGCTCCGATCCAAAAATAAAAACAATAATACAAAATGATTTTCTCGTTGATGATTTGCTAACAGGAAGCGATAGTCAAGATGAGTTAGTCTACATAAAGAGAGCAGTAGAAAGTGCACTCTCAGCTGGCTGCTTCAATCTGCGCAAGTACCGTTCAAACTTACCAGCAATATTAGTAAATACTCAATCCAATCAGCGTGATTTAGTCATCAGCTCATCTTCCCACACATTAGGTGTAGGGTGGAATCCCAACGAAGATTACATAAATTTTCCGAGTAATTATAAAAACACCAAAGATATTCCAACAAAGCGATCCATATTATCAGACTCGTGTAAAGTTTTTGATCCTCTGGGCCTATTGAGTTTACTTACAATAACACCTAAAATACTAATAAAAAGGTTATGGATCGAAAAAATTGACTGGGACGAACCAGTCTCATATGAAGTAAATCAGTTGTGGCAAACATTTATTAAAAATATAATGCACATAAAAAACTTGCGCATCCCTAGGCATAGCTTGTGTAATTCCCCTTCACATATAGAGCTGCATTGTTTTTGCGACGCGTCAGTAAACGCGTATGCAGCATGCGTCTATCTTCGATCTGTAAGTAACCAAGGTGACGTCACGGTTCGGCTTCTATGTGCTAAGGCTAGGGTAGCTTCAGTGAAGCCAACAACTATTCCCCGTCTGGAGCTGTGTGCGTGCCTAATAGGAGCTCAGCTCGCGGGCGCCGTATGTCGCGCATTGCGATGTGTAATTACACGCAAAATATTTTGGACTGACTGATCCATCGCGTTGGCTTGGTTAGGTATGAGGTACGACAAGTTGAAAACCTTTGTGGCCAACAGGGTGAGCACCATATTAGAGATGACTGACGGCTCAGAGTGGCGACACGTTCCCACCAATCTGAATCCTGCTGACTTGGCTTCTCGCGGTGTAGATGCTTCCAAAATTATTGATTTAGATTTATGGTGGAACGGCCCCACCTTCTTACATTATCACGAAAATTTGTGGCCTACTTTTTGTAGTAAAAATCAAGATATCGATGAATTACCTGAAATAAAGGCAAACATTATCACATGCAATGAAAATAGTAAACAAATACTAATAGATTTTAATCGTTACTCCAAATTAAAAACATTACAACGTTCATTTGCATACTTACTTCGATTTATTCACAATACTAGAAATCCTAAAAACAAAAGGATTGGTATTTTGCAGCCTGAAGAACTCAATAGCTCTTTCCAGAGTTTAGTAAAATTGTCCCAAGAAGATACTTTTCAAAAGGAGTTAAATATTCTCCGCTCAAATAAGAGTTTAAATTCAAAAAACTATTTAGTGTCTTTAAATCCATTTCTAGATAATCAAAATATATTAAGAGTTGGTGGACGCTTGGAATCTTCTTACTATCCCTTCGATAAGCGCCATCCTATGCTACTACACTCCAAACATCTCCTTACTAAATTACTGTTTCGACAGGAACACTTGCGTCTTCTTCACGCTGGTCCACAGCTGCTTTTATCCTCTGTGCGAGAATCTGTTTGGCCTATAACTGGCAGAAACCTCGCACGCACCACCGCGCGACACTGTGTCGTGTGTAGAAAGGCGAGCGGTAAAACCTTGACTCCCATCATGGGTGTATTACCTGAGCAACGTGTCAATCCAGTTTTCCCCTTCTCTTGTACTGGTGTTGATTTTGCTGGACCATTTCTAATAACAGATAGAAAAGGAAGAGGTTGCAAAATAACTAAATGCTATCTATGCATCTTCATTTGTTTAAAATATAAGTGTGTACATTTGGAGGCCGTAAGCGAGTTATCAAAGGATGCTTTCATTTTGTCTTTGCGCCGTTTTATCTCCCGCAGAGGCAAACCTGTTGAAATATTCTGCGACAATGGACGCAACTTTGTAGCCGCTTCTAAAGAAATAAGTGAGTTTTTGACTTCGAATGCTGATGACATTACTGGTTTCTCCTCTGGTGAGGGAATTAAATTCAAGTTTCAGCCGGCTTATGCTCCGCACTTTGGTGGGTTGTGGGAGGCTGGTGTCAAATCGGCCAAATTTCATTTGAAAAGAATATTAGGTAACACTCATTTAACGTTTGAAGAGCTGGCGTCTCTTTTTAGTCAAATTGAATCAATTTTAAACAGTAAACCGATTTGTCCCCTATCATCCAGTCCTAATGACCTTTGTCCTTTAACCCCTGGGCACTTCTTGATCGGCCGACCTTTGACGTCCTTGCCGTCACCAAATTTCAACGATCCAAAGATCAATATGAATAGATTGGATCGTTTTCAACGATTGGAAATGATAAGACAACACTTTTGGAATCGCTGGCAATCAGAATACATTGCAGAGTTGCAACAAAGACACAAGTGACGTGTTCCAGACAAGCAGTTGCATGAAGGCGATTTAGTACTTTTAAAGGAAGAAAACACTCCGCCAATGAGTTGGAAATTAGGACGAATTACCGACCTTTTCCCAGGCAAGGACGGAGTAACGCGCGTGGCTGAAATCAAAACAAGTACTGGGAGCTATCGGCGTGCTATAAAATATTTATGCCCCCTGTTAGAACCTGCAGAGGACATTTCATTGGAAGCTGGAGCTTCCAACGCCCCGGAGGATGTTCGGGCGCATCTCTAATTTCCTGTCACATCACTAGCAACATCAGGCGGTGGGGTTACCTGTCCGCCATTACTGTCACACACGACAAGAACAACGCAATACGTGAGTCATTTTTGGAGTCAGATTTTTAAATTAACGATATCCAGTACCGAAAAGGAACAAACTGACTGAGCCTCGGCCCACATTAACACGTTCGTCCATCAATGCCTCTTTTGCTGGCCGCTGCAGTAATGTACCATATGAAACTCGCTACGTTATCTACACATATAATAAAACTGTAACTGGGTCGTGTCTGTACATGAAATATTTTTAGAAAATAATAACTGTGGTGGACATTACTGACGATATAGAGGCCAAAACAGAAACTTTTGAAATTTTTGTCTGTCTGTATGTCTGTTAGCGCATCACGCAAAAACTACCAGACCGATTTTGATGAAATTTTGTATGGTGGTTCCATAAAGCCCGGTCACTTTTTATCCCGAAAAATTAGGGAAAATACAAAACCTCCAAGCGGACGAAGTCACGGGCACAGCTAGTATAGAAATAAAGTTTAAATTTTCTAAAAATAATTAGAAACGCTAAACACGTTAATAAAACTGACTTTTATCACTTTTGCATTACTATTTTTCAATTTAGTTATTTTCTATAAAAAAGTGCTACACCGATTTTGATAAAATTTATTTGGGACCAACCTGCCAGAACATCGAATAAAAAGAGAATCAATAAAATTGGTTTACAATCTGCGAAGATATCGCGTAACAAACAAACAACAAAAACATACTGTCGAATAATTAACCTCCTCCTAAAATTTTTAATTCATTTAAAAAAAAAAGTCGCTTGATTTTTTTTTCCTGAGAAAAGCCTAACATCGTCTCAATTTAGTGTGTTGCATGTCGCGTGACGGTCGCTTTCGTCTGACGGTATGATCGTTTCGTCCTCTGTACCGTAGCGAGAGCAGCCATGATCGATTCGTCGTCTGTAAAGATTTTGACTTTTACCGTGGTTTCATAAAACCACACACTTACTATTTTTCCAAAGCGAAAATTCCTTTGATTTAGGACATATAAATCGTGTCCGAATCCGAACTGTCCGCCAATAGGGCAGGTCAGGCAGGACAGTAGACAGACGCGACACAGACAAATAGTCGGCGGACTGCGGTCGCGACCGGGCCCACATCAATCACCAGCGTACGACTCCACCGAGGGAACGCTCGTTCATGGAATCACTACATGACAGGTTTGAGATGAATGTGTTGGAATATTTATCACAATAAATTCGATTATAACCAATTTTTAAGATCGCGGCCAAATTTTTATTTTTTTACAATGAATCGACTAGTTATTTTCATTTTCGAGAGACGAAGGGCAAAAAGTTGTAGTTATAGTAAAAATAAATTCGATTATAACCAGTTTTTCAAACCGCGGCCGCATAATTTTTTTTTTATAAGTAATCGACTAATAATTTTTACTTTCGGTCAAAAAAGGTTTTTTTTAATGTAAAAAAAAATACAAAAAACCGGCCAAGTGCGAGTCCGAACCACACACAAAGGTAGATAGATAGATTATTATTACAGCTCATATACGTCCCCACCGAGGGGCTCGAGCCTACCCTGAATCAGGGCGATTAGGCCTTAGTCGACCACGCGGGCCCAGTGCGGGTTGGTCGACTTCACACACAACCTTCGAGTTTCTTCGCAGGCGTGTGCAGGTTTCCTCACGATGTTTTTCCTTCACCGTCAAAGCAATCGGTAAGTATGTACGTAAGTTTTTGAAAAACTCATTGGTACATTGGCCGTCCAGATTTGAACCCGGTACCTCTGGTTAGATGGACCGAGTCGTTACCGGTTGAGCCACCGACGCTTTTAGATAGATAGATAGATAAATGCTTTTATTAAAAAAACACAGCAATTCAAAAGGATAAAAAAAAAAAAAAAAACAATGACAAACTGACAGTTGTAGCCGTGCATTGGAAAGGCACCGGTTCAGCTTTTTTGCTACAAGTGCAAACTTGCAACGCTGATATTCTACCGGAACAAAGGGTTCCGTACCATCATACTAGATGGCGCTAGTACAAAGGGTTCTGTTGTAACTATCCAGAGACGAAGGGCCAGTTGGTGTAGTTATAGTAAAAAAAACACAAAAAACCGGCCAAGTGCAAGTCCGAACCACACACAAAGGGTTCCGTACCATCATAATAGATGGCGCTAGCACAAAGGGTTCTGTACCATCATACTAGATGGCGCTAGTTTCTTCACGTTTAAAAAAACATGTTTTTTGTATGGAGACCCCCTTATTTTTTCACTATTTCTAACTTTTAGTATTTGTTGTTATAGCGGCAACAAAAATTCATCATCTGTAAAAATTTAAACTTTATAGCTACCACGGTTCATAAAATACAGCTTGGTGACAGACGGACAGATAGACAGACGGACGGACAGCGGTATCATAGTTAAAATAGCAAAAGTTCTACCGATTCATCATAAAAATAAAAAGAATACAAAGACGGATATTGGTAATTTCCGCCCCATTTCTCTACTACCTACCTTATCAAAAATATTTGAAAACATTATTAAAGACAAACTTGTATGCCACCTGCAAAATTCTAAACTATTACACCAAAGACAATTTGATTCCAACGAGGTGTAGGTACGTCGGAGGCTATCGATACTCTGTTGGACGATACAATGCAAAGGCTTAACAGAAAGGATAAGATTGGTGGAGTATTCCTGGACTTAAGTGCTGCTTTTGATATGGTTAATCATGAAACTTTGTTAAAGAAGCTAGAACACTACGGGGTTAGAGATATGGAACTGAAGCTTTTTACATCTTATTTGACAAACAGGCAGCAATTTGTTGAGATCATGGACATTGATGACAGTGGTAATGAGCAATGTGTAAAATCTAAAATGGTTAAAGTATCCAGGGGTGTACCTCGAGGATCAGTCTTGGGTCCAATTTTCTTTATTATATTTATAAATGACATGCTCTACTACATGTATAACGCCTTACCAGAAATCGGAATAGTATTATTTGCAGATGATACCAATGCTATTTTATCAAGCAAAATGGCAGATCTTGAAAATGTAAGCAATGAAACGATGTCCTTATTTGAGCGGTGGTTTTCTGTCAATGACTTACGTTTAAACACTCAAAAAACAAATGCTATGCTATTTAAGACAACTACAAAAAATAAAAAAGAACACTTACATATATCAACAATGAATGAAACGTTGGTTCAGGCAGACGTTGTATAATTTCTCAGCGTCCACGTGGACTCTTTATTAAACTGGAAGGTTGAAGTTATCGCAATTGAAAACCATATAAGCTCAGCTTGCTATGCTTTGCGCACTTTAAGAAATAAATTGAGAACTGATCACTTAATACTGGTTTACTATGCTCTGGTTGAGTCAAAGCTGAGGTACAGCATAAGGTTCTGGGGCAACAGCTACAAATATAACATACATAGAGCATTTGCTATTCAGAAAAGGGCGATAAAAACTATAGCACGTATTCCTCCATGGGAATCTTGTAAGGAGTACTTTAAAAAATTCAGAATACTAACAGTTTCCATACTTTATATTTTAGTCCTTTCTGACAGACGTATTAAAAAATAGACAAAATTATAAATCTGAAATTGAGATGCAGGCAAGGTTGGAAACAAGGAGAAAAGACCTTAAGAACAAATTTAAACCACAACTCAGAGTTGTAACGCATTCCGCAAGAAATCAAGCAGTATTGCTTTTTAATAAGTTGCCTATTGAATTAAAATTGGAGTCACGCATTCATGTTTTTAAAAGCGCACTAAACACACTTCTTTTGGACAAGTGTTGCCATTGCATTGAAGATTTTACTCTTTCATAATTAGACCGTAAAATGTGATACTTCATTGGGATTAGTTTATGTAGGTACTTTAGTTTCGTTTAGTTTTTGAATTGTTTTTATGCTATGTTTATTTATATTTTTATGTAATTCGTAAACAATTTAAATTGTTTTTCGAATAAACTTGAACTTGAAATAGTAATAGGGTTCCAGTTTTACCTATTCGGTACGGAACCCTAAAATCGACTTAGATCGTGCTTCAGAAACTTTTACAGAGAACCCTATTGTACTTTAGAGTTCCGTACCTCAAAAGTTAAAAACGGAACTAGTATAGGATCACTCGGTGTGTCCGTCCGTCCGTCTGTCACAGGCAATTTTCTCGTAAACTACTGGACCGATTGAGTTGAAATTTGGTACACATATGTAAGTCAGTGACCCAAAGACGGACGTGTGACGTAAATAAATGAATTTTAAACATTGGGGCACTTTTAGGGGGTAAATTAGAAAATTTTAAAAAGTTTCGCTACTGTATCGTGTGACATATCAAATAAAAGGGCTTGTTGTAAAAATCTTAATATGTTTGAAGTTATTCAAGAAAATGTGCGAAAATTTACCATTTCCTCCCCACCTAATCTTATCTCCTCAACTACTGGGGCTAAAATCTTGAAAAAAATCACAGTATATGAGGTTGAACTGAAATTAAATTTCATTTTTTCCTGCGGGAACGGAAGAACTTTAGATTTTCTCATAGATTTTCCTGTAATATATGCGTTCAACCTCATATACTGTGATTTTTTTAAAATTTTAGTCCCAATAGTGTAGGAGATAAGGGCAGGTGGAGAGGAAATGATCAATTTTCGCACATTTTCTTGAATAACTTCAAACCTATTAAGAATTTCACAACAAGGGCAGGTGGAGAGGAAATGATCAGTTGAAATGTAGAAGTCCAGAATAAATAGACCCTTTTATTTACCTAGGGAAAAGTATGTACTGAGAGGTCTTGGTTTGTTGGTTGTTAAAGTTTTGGTGCGGAACCCTGTTTGTGTGACCCCGATTCGCACTTGGCCAGTTTTTTATTACAAGTATTCGACGAGTCATTTTTACTTAAGAGAGATGAAGGAGTAAGAAGGTATTGTTATAACAAAAGAAAACACAAAGAACGACTTAGATCGTGCTTCAGAACCTTTTAGAGGGAACCCTATTATGTTTTTTTTTATTGTTATCTTGACTGCGCCAGCTTTTTCTCGCGATATACACAAGTAGTACCGTAGCACCGCTTTAGGATTAATCACTACTGAACGAAAGCACAGATTAATATTATAGAATAACACGAAAGCTCAAAGATGGTGTTACAATTTTCAGATGATTAATCGATAGAAGAACGCTTGTCATACTCTAATAGAGTCGAAGGGGTCAAGATTGAGCGGGGTTTTTTTAGCATTCATCCTGAAATTCGATTCTAACTATTGGTGAAAGATTTTTTTCTTTTTACCTCCTATCATTATCTCTATACAGGGTGTAAAATAATTGGTGTAGGACCCGTTAACTGAGGCTTCTACTCGTCATACTGAACAACTTTCCCCAAGGAACCCATAGTCGATTTTCAAAAAAAAAATTGGAAACTCCATACTAAAATGCACAAAATTGGTGGGTCAACTGATCGATTTGTATGAAGATGGTATGGGATTTCAGCAAAGTCGTAGAACAAGTTGTTCAGTATGGTGAGTAGAAGCCCTAGTTAACGGGACCTACACCAATTTTGTTACAACCTGTATATATGTATATAAATTTCTCGTTTCACAGTGTTAGTTACCATACTACTCCGAAACAGCTGGACTGATTTCCATGAAATTTTCTGTGTCTATTTGGTAGGTCTGAGAATAGGTATAGACAATTTTTCACCGGACTCTAAGCGGGCAAAGCCACGGGAAATAGCTTGTATCATTATATTATTATAATAATACCGGGATCTGAGCAGGCGAAGCCGCGGGAAACAGCTAGTATTATTATTTTATTATAATAATAATGATAGTATAGATTACGAAGTAACTAGTATCTCATCTGTGGTATAGATTAGTGTAGATGAACTAGAGATGAACCAATAATACGAAATAAGGAGGGTTATGTTTTGACAGTCTTGTTATGTCTCTATGTATGTTCATCTGTTTCCTCGTATTTCCAAAACCACTTAACCGATCTTGACAAATATGGTGTCTTTGGATTCGTGCCATCACTCATAGGATAAATAGAATTTAAAAAATCAACATGGCGGATTTTATACGTGAATTACACTACCTAAAATTTTTTTTAGACATTCATGTCATGTTTGGTATCTAACAAAAGAAAGGTCTTGAAGAGCACATTCTATATAGAAAACAATATTAAAAAATAATGTAATAAAATCAAAATTTCTTAAAAAAAATATTACATTAAATAAGCCCTATCGTAATCATTTTTTTTATAATAAGTACTTACCTAACATTATGGCTTGCCACCACGGCTATTACCCCAGATAAAGGAAAAAATAAATGCTATGATTTAAGTTAGTAAACTCTCGTTATCATATTTTTTTGTAGGCGTGTTTTAACTTTTATTTTATTCATAGAAATCGTCACCAATTCTAGAACAAAATTCGCATTTATTTACGTTACAAAAATTACATGTTAACAAAACATTATGCGGTGTTGTTCAACCTTAAAAAGGTTTGTCTCAATACTCTTCTCCGATCATGCATCCTACTTTGGGGCTAGATGACCATGTGTGATTTTTCCTAGAATGTTTATTCATTTTATTTATTATCATTAAACAATAGGGGATCGGACTGCATCAAAAATAAATTCTGAAATATTATTTCCTAAATTGCTCTCCTCTTGAAGTTTTTAAAAAACCTTACTTGTTTTGTTTTTTCCATCACGTCTTCAATTTTTAATTGATCAAATTCACAAAATAAGTTCGTCAATGACGCTAAAAATCTATGACGTCATTTGTGGGTATTTCAAACATTTTTAGAACAAAATTTCGCTTTTGACAGATCATAAAAAGTAACTCAAATGACTAGCAGTCCGATCCCCTATTAAAACACAAAAGTCACTCACAATAATTTAAATTTAGAAAATCTGAACGTTCTAAAAACAGCATTCTCTCGAATAACAGCTTAAACTGCACTTTCCCTGGGAATG
This sequence comes from Coleophora flavipennella, assembly GCA_947284805.1. Taxonomy (NCBI): domain Eukaryota; kingdom Metazoa; phylum Arthropoda; class Insecta; order Lepidoptera; family Coleophoridae; genus Coleophora; species Coleophora flavipennella. The sequence continues at coordinate 3,467,691 of OX369260.1, forward strand.
TGTCATGTGGATTTGTAACTAAGCATTTAATATGTAGGTTACTAGCAAAGCCGAATGCAGCTATCCATGACATGACAGAAGGAAATTACGCAAGTCAGAAGTTACCAGGTGACCCGTGAAATAGCCCAGCGGTTACATTTGTTGCCTGGTTGGAATAACAGGTTAGGTCATGTCAATGACAAGTCAAATTGTGTCAAGGTTGTTTTTTTTTTGACAGCTTAGGTTATATTAGTGACTAGCTGTGCCCGCGACTGGTCCGCGTGGAGGTTTTGAATGTTTAGTTAGTTTTAATATATATTTTAAATACGTACCTATGGACTGGTCGTCGTGGAAATCCTTGGGGGAGGCCTTTGTCCAGCAGTGGAGATTTTTCGGCTGATATGATGATGATGAGGTACCTATGTTTGGTGTCCTCGTGTTACAGCGCCATCTAACCTGTAACTCCTTTTCAACCGACTTCCAAAAAGGAGGAGGTTCTCAATTCGACTGTATGTTTTTTTTTTAAATGTGTGTTACCTCAGAACTTTTAACTAAAGGTGAATAGATTTTTATGATTCTTTTTTTATTTGAAAGTTAATGCTTTCCGTGTCGTCCAATATAAATTTTATTAAGATCACATGTACTAAGTTGTTGCGATGGGAGTCGGTTTTTTATTTATGTTCGTCTCGTAATGCTTACCCTACTATCGATGTTTAGTTCATTTGTCTTGCACAAAATTACCACAGATGGCGCTTGATTAACATTAGTATATAAAAACACTTTCACTGAGTTGTTTCGTCCATTCTCAATCTGCACCAAACGAACCAAATTAAAAACGTATCTGCACTATCAAGACGTGTTTTCTATCTATTGGTCAACAATTCTTCACCCCGATACCAGTATAGGGTCTGCCTAGTTGAGTGACTAAAGTGAAACCCCCGTAAAATAGGGATGACGACAGCATCAGAAATAAATGATGAACTCTTGATCACTAAATTGCCCTCCTACTTAAACATCGGAAAACCTTACTCGTTTTGTTTTCCATCAAGTCTTCGATTTTTAATTCACCAAAATCACAAAGTGAGTACATAAATGACTCCGCAAAACTATTACGTCACGCCTAGGTATTTCAAACATTTTTAAAACAAAATGTATTTTTTGACAGATGATAAAAAGTAACTCACTAAAGACTAAAGACTAGCATTCGTGATCCCTATTGTGTCTTTTGGAAAATAAACTTTTTATTCATTTATTTTATAGACCACGCTAATCTGATATTTTACATACTACTACTTCACATCTTAACTCACTCGAGTACAGACACTAGGAAATTAAACCACCAGTCTGAGTCGCTAACAATATGCAGATGGAGATACGAGATGACGTCACAGATACGGACGATTTGTGACGTCATTTGGACGTGCACAATGAAAGGGGCTGTGTTATGAATTGTTTGATTTGTGAATGGAACGGTTTATATTTTTATTATGATTAGAATTAAGATTTTCATAACACTGTAGTAAAATTTCAAAAGCAGTAATAGTGCGGTGACTAATTTTTATTTAGTTAACTTTCATCATCTTATGTAAAAAACCAGTCAAGTGCGACACATAGGGTTCCGTGCCATCATACAAGATGGCGCTAGTTTCTTCACGTTAACAAAAAACACGTTTTTTGTATGAAGACCCCCCTAATTTACTCATTTTTTCAGATTTTTAGTATTTGCTGTTATAGCGGCAACAGAATTACATCATCTGTGAAAATTCCTACTGTCTAGCTATCACGGTTCATGAAATACAGCCTGGTGACAGACGGACAGCAAAGTCTTAGTAATAGGATCCCGTTTTTTCTCTTTGGGCATGGAACCCTAAAAATTACACTTTATGCAGAAGTTTTGCAATTTCATCAATAACTAAGTAACTGTGTTTTATCAATAACAGATTGAAAACGCAAAAAAAAAACAATAATTAGAATAAGTATATAAAATTCATTAATATGTAGGGGAGACTGTTCCAAAACCGTATATCTAAGGAAAAAAGCCTATAACACAGTGACAACAAAAACAAGACATTGTTAAATAAACATTTTTAATAATCAAACTTTATAGGAACATTATTCAAATCAACATTTGCTCATATCTTATAATTAGAAAAACATATAATGAAAAAGGAAAAACATTCGAAATGCCGGTTTTGCCCCGGTGGGTATCCAAAACCGTATACTGTATGCGGTATTGCCCCTTAAAGATAAGCGCTGAGCAATGCAGGCGAGACATTCAAATGTATCAATTCCTCTGAATCCAAGCCTTTCATGAGACCAACTTTTACATCTTAAATACTGCACCCAGCCATCATCAAAACGACTTTTACCATATTCTTCTTTACAGTGAACACAAAAATTTTCTAAATTATTATTTACTTGCAGTAATAGTTTTTTCTTTTTAGTCCTTTTTTAGGCTGACTGAGATTGAGAGTAGTTTACGTTTTCGTTTGTTTTAAACGTATAACGGGTGTTAATTCTGTAAATAAAAACAAATAATATAATACCAACATGATTTTGGGGCAAAATCGTGTACTGGCCGATTTGACCCCGTACGGTTTTGTCCTGAACACCTTCCACACACACTTACAATTTTACTCAAAGGCGCAAGTAAAAATACCGGCATAAACAATTTCAAATCTCAGTTAATACAAGAACAATTACTAAGATAAAAGGACACTTACCTACTTGCCATTTAGTTATATAATACAATTTCACTTTTTTTGGTAAAGAAATAAAATCAAAACATGTCAAAACAATATTTTTTCGATAACTCGGGTTCAAGTAAACATGCGTCGACCATTTTTTGTTGCTAATGTCTTCTTATTGGTTGGCAGCCGCGCGCACAATTTAAGCGCGAAATTTGAATTAATAACGATAATAAGTGCACTATACGGTTTTACCCAGGTAGCCGGTTTTGGAACAGTCTCCTACTATACAGAATTTACACACAATCTTTGGATAAACGGGTGCTTTGTAGCTAAATATAATAATTATGGTAATTTATATTTTTTTGGATATGAGTACACAAGCGTTCAGGTAGTAAAGTTCTCGAGTGGCCATCGCGCACCGGGAGACGATGACCTTGTGAAAGTCGCGGGAAGCCTCTAGATGCGGGCAGCACAGGCCAGTCGTTGTGGAAAATCTTGGGGAAGGCTTTGTTTAGCAGTGGACGTTTTTCAGCTTAAAATGATGTCAATGATAATTTTTGTAAAGCAACATTTCTTCTGCCGGCACTCCCGGAGTGCAACCCGTCGTTTTTTTATTTTATTTCACCTGTTCTTATATGTATAGAGGCCAGCACATCAAGCTTAGTGTGATTCTGATCCATACGCATACGGCATAATATACTAGGAGGTCATGACAAATGTTGGAACGATAACGGAAATGGATAACCTTATGTTTACAGGATAAATGGCAACCCTATATATATGTCGATCTGCTTGCGCAAAGTCGTTGCGTTATGTACTTATAGCGACTGAAAAACAAGTTATAGTGACCAAACAAAAATTATAAGGGAAATGGCTGAGTAAGATATAAAATGATGCAAAAACTAACTAAATATTCGGTTGCGTTACGGAGCAACGCCCGTCCAAAGATGAATTATTCTGACCAAAAAACAATCAAGTAAATGACTGAAAGAGAGTCGGTGGCGTAACGGTTACGGCCGCTACCTCCTGTCCGGGAGGCCGTGGTTCGAATCCTGCCACGTACCAATGTGTTTTCGAATTTCTATTTCATATGTACGTTTATCCGACGCTCTTATGGTGAAGGAAAACATCGTGAAGAAACCTGCACACGCCATCACAGCCGATCGCCCTAATCCAGGGCAGGCTCAAGCCCCGAGTATATGAGTTGATAAGAAGAAATGACTGAAAATAATAAAACGTGAAGTATCATCACTACATACTACTTTGGTAATACCAAAACTAATCAAATCTTTGGTTGAATTTCGTAGTTTTGGTAATCTAGGTCGCATAGTATCACGCGGGTTATTCTGATATGGCCCCTTTCTCAGTTGCACCCGTCTGTCTGCGGACGAAATTTAAAAAAAATTGGTTGTCAGTAAAGTCGGTTTACGGACGATAGTTTAACGTGATAACGGCTTAACGTAACGGGACAATGAGCGTAACGGGACAATGAGTCATCCTTTTTCGTGCGTGCAGCCGGCGTCCATCGATTTATTAGACGTTTAACACGTAAAAAAATGCCTTTCAAATGTTAACTTTACTACCGAGAACTAAAGTATTTTATGGCCGTTATACCGCCGTACTACCTTAGTTATACCGCACCCTGGACACTTATGACGGAACAAACAAAATGGCGGCGAAATCCTTTACGTTCGACAACCACACTGTAACCAATCTGTATCAATCTGGGTGACGAGGGGGTGAGGTCGCAATCTACAGAGCGGCAGGGAGTGTCCATACTGTATGTTAGTACTAATATATATAACTAATCTTTTGACATTTTTGGTCACGATAACTAGTTTTTCAGGCGCTATAAGTATACAACGCAACCACTTTGCGCAGGCAAACCGACATATTTAGCATCAGAGAGTTGTCATTAATCCTGTCAACCTAAGGCACTTGTCCCACCGTCGACGAGAAAGCGATTAACTATCGACTATTTTCTCGCTCAACTCGCTTAGATGTAGATCCCGTGTCACTGAAAGAGATACATATATTAATAGTAAATCGCCGGCAGTGTGAACAGTCAGCGATTAACTACTAATATATGTATCTTTTTCATTGACACGGGATTTACATATACTTGTACGCTTCTTGAGCGAGACAATAATCGATAGTTAGTCGCTTTCTCGTCGGCGGTGGGACAAGTGCCTTAGGTTATCCATTTCCGTTATCGTTACCAGATTTGTCATGACCTCCTAGTCTAAAAGTCCAAAGTGTGTAGCTTGATGTGCTGGCCCGTGTATATTAAAAAAACTACTTATATTGTCATCGGTTAATAATAACGTGTACAAATTTTCGATTTAATCCGATTGCTTAAAATCGGTAAGTCACGTTTAAAGATACAACATACAGGGTGTAACATAAAGGTGCAGTGATACTTTAAAGTGGGTTTGTACTCATCAAACTGAACAACTTTTGTTTTACAACTTCGCTGAAATTGCGAATTTTTAATTTATTTTTCATACAAAACCGCCCGTCAAGTGAGCGATTTGTATGAAAAAAAAATCGCGACTAAAGCTAAGTTGTAAAACAAAAGCTGTTCAGTTTGATGAGTAAAAATCCACCTTAAAGTATCACTGCACCTTCATGTTACATCCTGTATATAATAGATACAATACATACATGTGAAACTAATATGAAGTGTGTAACAAAGTTTTTTAGTTGCACATGCACCCACCCGCTATCGTTTAACTTTCTCGTCGCCACCATTCACAAAAGCTTGGTTGGAAGAAATCGCTTAAAGCTATAAGTCCGCCTTTGCATATCATTCTATATTTTGTTAGTTAATATTTTATTAATTCCTGTATATTTGGTGTGCAATAAAGGATATTTATCTTATCTTAACCGAATCAAAATCTCTTACACTTACACAAAAGTGTCCACTTTGTCATACAAATAGCCTTGTAGTATGGTAATGACGTCATCTACTCCTTAAATGTAAAAATCTCCGTTAGTACTGGGCGAATTGGATTTTTATGGAAATACCCGCCTGGACGAGATTATTTCTTACTCGATTCGCCAAAATGCGATTCGCCGGCTCAAAACAAATAAATCACAGATATTATGCGCTAGTCCTCCTGTTGTACACATTTTTTTATTAGCATGTTAAGAGGATTGTGAAGCTGCGACTTTACATACAAACGGGGATAAAGATTTTCACCTCTTAAATGTTAACCGTTTTGGACTATTTTTTAGGTTGTCAGTCAGAACAAAAGCTAGGCTTATACGTTTTTGTTTTTTTCGATAAAGTTAATAAGTTTAATTTATTGTCGTTCACGTGTTTTCATACAAAATTAATTTTGGCATTTTTTTAAAATTTATAAACAGTAATTTAAAAAACGAAACGTAAAAGCCTAGCTTTTGTTCTGAATGACAACCTTTTAAAATTTGGTCCAAATCAGTTAACATTAAGGGGTGAAAATAGTTATCGCCCTTTGTATGCTAAGTCGAATTTTCGCCGTGTCCTCTTAAGTCCTCTTAAGACGGTTATATTACAGATTTTTGTTTTTTCTGACGTCAATTACTTCTAAACGATAGAAAACCCAAGGTTAAAAAAAAAACCTTATTGTTGATGATGTTCCTTAAAGTCAGAAGCTATTAGAAACACGATTGAGCAATTTTGGTTCTATAGAAAAAAATCCCAAACTAAGTTCTACACCGTTACTTTCAACTCTAGTTAAGACCAATATTTTGAAATATAAATAGACAACTACAATTTTATGATAATACAAAGTGAGAAACTTAAAAGCGTCGGTGGCTCAACCGGTAACGACTCGGTCCATCTAACCAGAGGTACCGGGTTCAAATCTGGACGGCCAATGTACCAATGAGTTTTTCAAAAACTTACGTACATACTTACCGATTGCTTTAATGGTGAAGGAAAACATCGTGAGGAAACCTGCACACGCCTGCGAAGAAACTCGAAGGTTGTGTGTGAAGTCGACCAACCCGCACTGGGCCCGCGTGGTCGACTAAGGCCTAATCGCCCTGATTCAGGGTAGGCTCGAGCCCCTCGGTGGGGACGTATATGAGCTGTAATGATGACAAAGTGAGAAATGTTATTATTTTTTATACTTTCATTCAGAAAATTGAAAACTAAACGAAAAAACATTGACAAAGTGCACTCTTTACACGTAAAAAAAAAACAGAGACAACTGTTCCAATCAATGCCTCGCCTTAACTTCCGAGCGACGAAACAGTGGAGAAGGTATTGTGATAGCAAAAAAATTAAGTAAGATTTTGATGGGAATTGATTGTTTTAAACTTATGGAGTCTGAATCACAAAAAAAAATAATTAGGGCCTTTAAGGTTTCTTCCATGCAAACCCTGATTATTTTTGAAGTGAAAACAAATTAAGGCAAGTTGTGCCATTTTTTAAGATGGAAAAATCCATTGAACTCGCGTCGCTGTTACTGTTACACTCAAAGGGTAAAAAACGTATAAAACTGTATTTGAGATGTGGAAAAACCACTGAACTAGCGACACTGTTAATGTTACCTGTTACCTGGTTACCGTGACCAGGAACACTCGTTTTCACTTCTATTAGCACTCCCGGAGCGGTTAGTTTTTCACCATACTAAAATGCACAAAATCGGTCGATCGGCTGATCCATTTGTATGAAAAGTCAAAATTTTTTTTCTTTTTCAGCAAAGTCATAGAACAACAATTTTTTTTTAATTCAAAATTGGCAAGCCCTTGGCATCATCTCACCTGATGGTAAGTGACGATGATGCCGAAGATGGAAGCGGGCTTACCAAGATTCCCCAACGCAATGGAGAACTGGCTATCTTATCTTAATTGTTCAGTATGACGAGTAGAAGCCCCAGTTAACGGGACCTACACAATTTTTTTTACATTCTGTATATCGGGTTACCACCTCTAAAGTAATTCTATGTAAGTATATTTTCTACGTATTAAGTGTATTTAATGAATCATGATTTTCTTATTAATTAACTATTTATTTTAATAAATACGTTGATTGACTTTAAAATACAGGATGTAAGTTACGCTATCTTAAGACTAATAAATAACGCTTTGTGATCGGCGTGCGTTGCGTGCGCGCCATGTAAAATAAAAATAGTGCTCTTTATTTTGGTTGAGAGTATTAACATCATCACTCACGACAGATGTAAAAAAAAAAAAAATAGTGCTAAGTAATTGGTGGACAGTATTATAATCAACACTCACGAAATCTATAAAAAAATAGTGCTCTGTAATTGGTTGAGGGTGCTATCATCATCACTCACGCCATCTAATAGCACTAACTAAGTTCGGTGTCAGCACACAACTACTTACGTATCAAATGTTTTAGATTCAATGGTTTGCTGACACCGACCTCAAAAAAAAATTAAGCCCCTAATTTAGTTCGTACCCACCTTTGAATTCGTTATTGTTGGTTAATGTCGTGTATTTAAGTATAATAATATTATTTCGTACTTTTGAGTAAATTTCATTTTGAAGTCGTTTTTCAGTTTTTTTTAACTTTTTTTTTATTTCTTTTATTTTTAGTGATAATGCTGTCTTTCTAACAACGTTTAATGCATGTGTTTCAAAAAAAAAAAACAGAGTCTTGTGGCTTCCATCATCATCTCAGCAACATGAGAGTTAAATCTTTCATCATCAGCTCATCTGAATAACCTGAAAGAATATAACTTTATATATTTACCTACGTATATATCTCTATTTAAAGAATTATCCACTAACTCATACCCGGAAGTGTACCTTTCTTAATCAGCTCTTCATCATGAGATAATGACTGCCAAATGCAAATACTTTAATAGCTTTAGAAAACATATGAAACACGTAATACTTGCCTATAAATTTGAGGGTTGCCCTCGATTTCCCTGGGATCCTATCATCAGATCCTGGTTTTCTTATCATGGTTCTACACTTGATATATCTTTTTTCCAAAAAAAAAAAAAGGATCATCAAAATCGGTTAATAAACGACGAAGTTATCCGCGAACAAACTTAATATATATACGGTCGAATTGAGAAACCTCCTCTTTTTTTTGAAGTCGTTTAAAAAAAGATGAATAAAAATAGTGGGTTGTAATTGGTTGAGGGTATGATCATCATCATTCACGCCGTCTATAAAAAAGATGAATAAAAATAGTGCTCTGTAAATGTTTGATAAAAAATGATAAGCGGATGGTGATGGCATTCTGAGAGTAATCGTCGTACTGGAAAGTCGTGACAGTAGCTAACATCACAAATGTGTGTGCTCAACCACATCAGATGTTGAATGATTCGCGAGTAAGTATGCAGAGCGTGGCTGTACTATTTATTTTATGTTGCCATCTTTCGTCGTACGTTGATTTTTCGAACGTTTTCCACCATCGATACATTAGGTCTATGAATTTGCCGATTGTAAAAAAGTTTAAACATGAAAATTTATATTAAGAACAATAGCTACTAAAACAAAATTTCTTCTCTAAATAGCATTAGACTATTATAAATTAAACGATGGTAAACACAAACCTATTGTTTAGATATTAAGAGAGCACAAAGCTTTTAACCCCATGAAGTCGGGTTTTTTCACCTAAAAAAATCACCTTTATTGAGGCAATAAATAAACATTTTTAATTTTAAAGCTCTAGAGTTATTGCAGCAGTTTCTTCGTTATTAATGTCATATTTGGGAATACCCTGCATAAGATTTTGTCACTTTCAGGAAAATTCAAGTAAATAACTAGTCTAAAAAACTGCCCCATCAGACCACTAAGAAAACGCCTTTGTTCCATTCAATGGTGAATTGCTCAGGGGATTGGAACATGAAAGACATGCCACTGTTACTAATAAAATACCATATTAAGTAGTGTCACCATAAGGTAAGTAAGTAAGTAAGTAAATATACTTTATTGCAAGCCACAAAAACAATACAGGACTTATAATTTGTAAGAAAACATAGAGTGCAAAGGCGGCCTTATCGCTTTAAGCGATTTCTACCAGGCAACCTTAAGTTAGGGATTGAAAGACAGGTAAACTTGTACAGGATGGCAGCAAATTCAACTATTATACAATCTAACTTATTATTATAACTAATAGAAGTGCTATAACTAAAAGTAATTAAAAAAACAAGTCTATAGACTTATTTATATTCTAAACAAAAATACATATATACAATAAAACATACTAAAATACATACATACATATATACACATACATACTATAAATATATAAACACGCAAAATAGCAGTGAACAGTTTCAGTAATTACAAAGCGTAAAGTAATGATCCTTGAGTCGCTTTTTAAATGAGTACAAAGACTCAGCCGTTCGGATGGAAGCAGGAAGTAGGTTCCACAGACGCACTGATTGAACCATAAAGGATTTGCTCAGAAAGTCTGTATGGCACGTAGGAAATGACAAGAGAAATTCATTACATGACCGAGGTTGACGGTCAGAAACAGCCTCTCTGCGCTGAAAATTAGTCCTGAGATACGGAGGAGCTGCTGGGCTGTGCAATATGTTAAAAAGCATACAAAGTAAGTGCATTTCACGTCTCAAACGGATGGGAAGCCATTTTAGCTTAATTCGATACTCTGACACATGATCGAACTTCCTTAGACCAAAGACAAATCTGATGCACACATTCTGCAAACGTTCCAGTTTGTTTAGCAGCTCCTCCGTAGCATCCAGATAACAAATATCTGCGTAGTCCAGGATCGGAAGCAAGAGCGTCTGTGCAAGTACAGTTTTGGTGGCCATGGGCAAAAAGTTTTTGAGACGCTTCATAGACGCAATGGAACCAAAAATTTTTCTGCTGACTTCGCCAATTTGACTGGACCAGGACAGAGTTTGGTCAAAAATGATACCTAAGTTTTTGACATTCTTGTTGTAAGGTATGGGGATGTTATTAAGAAGTACCGCAGGCAGCAATGAGCAGTCGATTTTAGCTAATTGACGAGAGCTCCCTAATATGATAGTCTGAGATTTGCTCGGATTGACTAGGAGACCATGCCTTGCGGACCATGACGAGATTTCATTCAGATCCTTATTCATCACATTAACAGCATGTGCAATATGCTCAGGTGACTCCTGGACGTAAACCTGCAAGTCATCAGCGTAGAGATGGAAGGAAGAAGAGAGGGAACGCGTAATAGAATCGATGAAGAGAGAAAAAAGAAGAGGTGATAATACTCCACCTTGGGGAACGCCAAGGTTGACGTTGCACCAGTCAGAGAACTTCTCCTCAACCTTAATGCGTTGCCGACGTTCACAGAGGTAGCTTCTGAACCAGGCAATTACATCTGATGACATATTTAAAGAACTCATAAAAGCTAGTAAGATGTCGAAGTCTACTGTATTAAAAGCATTGCTAAAATCAAGGAGAGTGAGGAGTGTGACCTTCTGTTTTTCCATGCCAGAACGGATGTCGTCAGTTACCTTGACAAGTGCAGTGACAGTACTATGCCCAGGTCGGAAGCCCGATTGGAAAGGGTTAAGTAATTGGTTCGCAGAGAGAAAAGAGAATAACTGGTGATGAACCAAACGTTCCAGAACTTTAGACAGGAAGGGAAGGATGGAGATGGGTCTGAAGTGAGAAAGGGTTGTAGGATTTCGGGTTTTAGGTAGTGGAACGATAATGGCTTGTTTCCAGACAAAGGGAAAAGTATGTGAAAACAACGAAAAGTTCAAAAGGTGAGTGATGACTGGCAGAATCACGTCCAGGATCGGAATAATCATGTTTCGACTGATTTCGTCACAACCTACAGCATTGGAAGAGATTGACAGGATGTGCTTTTGGACTTGCTCAGGTTGAACTGGATTAAATGAAAAAGGAGTATGGTTTGGCAAGGGGAGTTGACTTATATGAGACAGGGTATCGAACTTATGAGAGTCAGTAGAAAAGGCTGTATTATTACTAGCAGATGAGAAGTGTTGGTTCAATAAGTTGACATCGATGTCAGCAGGTGAATCAAGTTTTTGTTTGCCGATACCAATACTTCTAAGAAATTTCCATACTTTGGCTGGGTTACCATTTTCAACGGATGCGTGGATATGGCGACGCTGGGCATCACGACATATTAAATTACAGTGATTGCGGGCGGATTTATATTTTTCGTGATTGCTGTCGGTGGGAGAAATTTTATATTTAGTTTTTGCAGCGTCTTTCCTTGCCATTAGCTCACGTACCTCGGTAGTAAGCCACGGTGCAGGGAGGTGTTTGAGGCGAATGGCGCGAGTTGGAGCGTGAATGTTATACAGCTGTGAGAGAATACTGTTAAAAATCTCAACCTTTGAGTCAATAGTTTCCGCATCTAGTACAGGATTCCAGTCAATCTTAGCTGCATCCAGCCTAAGGCTATCCAGGTCCATGTCTTTAAAGTTACGTTGCAAAACAGTTTTTGGTTTAAGCTTAGGTGGACGAATTTTATAAGACAGAAAAATCAAATCATGAAAGGAAAAGGCGTCAGCAGATATTTGACCATGATCTTCAACGTGGTCCAGGGAGGAAACAATTATAAGGTCTAAAAGAGATGGTTGACAGTTGGGAAAGTGGTGAGTGGAGCTAGATGGAAGAATATGTAAGTTACAACTATTTACAATGGAAATCAACTTTTGCGCACGGTAATCATTTTTCAACAAACAAGTATTGAAGTCTCCTAGAATAATTGAGTGAGCGAATTGAGGAAGAAAATCTTCAAGGAGACTTTCGAAAGTTGAGAAGTAGTTAACAGTCCTATCAGGGGAGTATACTACACCTAGCAAGATCTTCGTGTGCGACAATGTTAGTTCTAAAAATAAATGTTCAGACGTGCCAGTGTAAACAGATGGAGATTGACTGATTATATTAAAAGGGATCTGACATTTCAAATAAATTGCCACACCACCACCCTTAGCGCCAATTCTATCATTTCTTACAAGCTGGAAACCTGGTAGAGGATACAATGTTGAAGCGAGACAAGGTTTTAACCAGGTCTCCGATATGAGTATTGCATGTAAGTTTGCAAGATCAAACGCCGCTAACATATCTGGATAATGGCAAGGTACACTCTGGGCGTTGATATGAACTACGTTGAAGTTTTTGGGGTATTCAGCAAAACAAGAGTTAACGGCATCCGACAATGGAATTTGGGCACTGTGGAAACTGGAGTTATTCGAATTGGAGTCATTACTTGGTAGCGAGAAATAAAGTTCACTAGAATCTAAATCACTATCCCTGTTCATCATACTTTTTGCGTAAAACAAATATACTTATATTAATAATTATATATTTAAAGTAATTTACGTACTAGGTATTTATATATAAAAAGCACTAATTAACATATTACTTACCTGCCAATAGCCAGTAAAAGCTAAATACAGAGAAAAATATTAATAATAAAAACACAAGCCAAGGAGAAGAAAACATAACAAGTATTTAAACATAACACAACACTAACAATTATTATGTTCTTAGCGTAATACGTATCACAAGACGTTCTATAGGAGTCATTTTGTATATTTCTACTGTTAAAGGTCATCTTAGACACAGAAGAGAAAAATAAATTCGTTTTGTTTTAATAAATACAATGAATGGACCAATGATGACCTATCTTGTACCAAGACAAAGCAAATGTAAGGTCAAAGCTAACAGAAAACCAAAGAGGAGAAAACACAATGTTTTAGTTTATTAGGTACCCACAAAAACACCTCTCCGTTTGTTTACACACAATAACAAAGAGGATATAAGTCAGTACAAAACAAACAAATCATTAATTTATCTACAAATTAAAGTGATGAAAGGTTAAAGCTCACTAAAAAACAGAGAAAAAAAAAAGATATCTCATGTGAATAGTCAGAAAAGATTACAAAAAGGTTTTTTTTCGTAGATACCACTATGAGTGTTAGTACGTGGTTAGTACCTACATTAGTAAGTACATTAGGCTATGTTAACAAACAAAACAATCAAAACTTAAAGCAAGCGAGGTTTCCTTCGATGCATTTATGACGGCTAAATAATTAGACACAGCAAAGTGGCGAGAAAGATTGACTATTTTTTACTAGCTATACGTTTCTTGGGTTTCGCTGGGGCTGCGATAGTAGCACTACACGCCTTCAAGGTTGAAAGTTTCTCCAACTCGGACATGGAGGTTATCCGGTGACGCTTGTCATCAGCACCGATAGCAAAGATAACGCCGTCACGAGTCCAGCATTTAGAGATGCCAAAGCTTTGTCGTGCAGCCATAAACACATTATGGCGGAGCTTAGTTAAGAATTCGGATACAGTAATACCAGTACCTTTGAGACTTGATTTAGCATTCCACACCTTGCCTTTCATGGTGATATCGCGGAACTTTACCAACAAAGGACGAGGTCTGTCTTTTGAAGCTTGCCCGAGGCGGAAACATTGACTGAAGTCAGCATCAGTGAGGGGAAGCTTGATATGTGTCGTCAGGCATTGAACGGCAGTAGAGGCAGCAGTTTCATCCTTGGGTTCCTGCACGCCATGGAGAAGTAAAAACTTACGTCTGCTTCTCATTTCAACTTTTTCGGACTCCTGCGAGAGCAACTCCACCTGTTTCTGAAGCGCCTCGAGTGCAGAGATAACAAATGTTTTGAAGGTGGTGAATTCAGCTGCAAGCGAGGAGATTGTGGCCGGAGGGATAGCCTCTTGTTTTTGGAGCTCTTTTTGAAATTGAGTCATCTTCGTGTTAAAGAGAGCAGACATATCTTCAAGAGATTGTTTGATTGCATCCATGTCTAAGTCCAAAGTGCACAAGAAGTTTTGCAGTAATCAGTGTGTACTGGAGATTTGTATAGGAGCTATTACTGCTGGCAGGTAACTTGGTTCACTTGTTCATAATATACTAGATTTAAGAATGAATTTAGGTTTTTTCTATTTTTAATTAGTATAATAAATAGGAGCAACCTAAGTTGCGACTTTTTGCGCCTACCCTCATGTACTTTACTGTAAGGTCTAATAAGGTCAATAATAAAAAACAATAACTTTTTTATTTTGAATAAAAATTGGTATTGACCTTCAAAAACTGAATCGGCAATTTCAAATTCGACCACGCGGGCCAATTTCAAATATGAAGACCTAATAAAATATGAAATATATATTTTTTAAAGGCATAATAAACATTCGGTCCGCAAAATAACTACTTGAGCGGCAAGATTTCATGATTGAGCGGCAGAAAAACATGTCTATAAGCAGCAACTCAACACTGTAGGAAGAGTGTGGTACGGGAAGTTCTAAATGGAAGCGGGAGCGAGCGAAGCGAGCTCGGACTTGCGGAGCACCCCGACTCGGATCCGTTAGGTTCGGAGACTGTGCGGGGAGGCGAGCTAAGCTCGCCTCCCCGCACAGTCGTAGTGTTAGGTTTAACATGAGAACACAGAAGTAGGAGCCCCGAAGGGGCTCCGTCGACCACTCAACACTGTAGGAAGAGTGTAGTACGGGGATGTTTAAAATAATTACAGCCATCCAGAATGACATAAATTGCTGATTGATTTTGAAATGTTTGCTGACCATGAGTTGCTGACCAATTAGCTATTTCTGCTGACCGATTAGCTATTTCTGCTGACCGATTATATTTTTCTGCTCACAGAAATAACAATACTATGCTAACCATTTAATTGACACCCATAAAATATGTACTATCTTCCGCATATTCTCTTTATCATCTGATTCTACGCGGCGGCGGGCGTTCTGAAATAAATGTGCTTTTTTATTTTTTTTTAGACTTCCAACTGGAAGAGTGACCAACGGGACCCGATAACTAAGCCTCTGCTGTCCGTCCAGACAGAGAGACGTACGTCCGTCTGTCCATCTGTCCGTCTGTCTGTCTGTCAGCGGGCTGTATTTCATTAACCGAAATAGATCGACAATTGAAATTTTCACAAAGTGTGTTATTCTATTGCCTCTATAACAACAAATATAAAAATTAGAAGAAGTGATAAAAATAAAGGGGACCCCATATAGAAAATTTTTGAAGGTAATTTTGATGCATTTTTGATTTAGTTCTATCATAAAAACGATAACACATACGAGCATGAAACTTTCTCTGATTATAGTACTAATCGTGAAGTAAAACAAAATAATAAAAACTGGCCAAGAGTAAGTTGTAGTCGGGCTAAGGAGACCAAACTGAATAAAAATTGGCATTTATCTGACGCTCGCCTTGATATCCGTAGTTTGTAATGTGCATAGGTATCATCGTTATAGTTGCGTGGAGAGGTATGGTGGTTCGGAATCCTCGTAGCGCAAGTCCGACTCACACTTGGCCAGTTTTTTCAACGATCCTCAAAGACATATTTAACTTTTTTTTTTCTTTTTTTTTTAAATTTACAATTGGTATACCCTTGACAACATCTCACCTGGTGGTAAGTGACGATGTTGCCGAAGATGGAAGCGGGCTTACCAAGATTCCCCAACGCAATGGGGAACTGGCTATCTTATCTTCATGCCGGAACACACCAATGATATCAACATTGATATTTGGCGGCAATACTTTGATAAGATGGTGGTAGCTAGCCAGGCGGGCTTAGAAAATGTCCTACCACCAACCAAACCGAGTCTTACAATTGACCCCGCCGGGAATCGAACCCGCGACCTCCTGTGTAAAGCCAGTGAACTTTGCCTCTGAGCTACGGAGGCGGTTCTTTTTAGATTTCAAACGTTTCGACTGCAGTTTTCCGAACGACGACGCTTCGATTTTCGTATCGGAATCCGGAGAACGCTCTCTTTATAGTTTTGAATACGTAGATGGATATTTGAACAGCGACGAAGTGTAATAAAATAAAATGTTGAACGTTGATCGAGGATTGGAGAATTCCAAGTTAGTTTAGTACTTTCTGCGAGAACAGGCGACGCATTAGAAACTTTCGTCGCAGGGATCTTGATTTATCTCAGCAATTACAAAACATATGAAAATCATATTTTTAACCTGATTTTTTCATTTTAATTACTTTATTTTTTAAACGACTTCAAAAAAAGAGGTTTCTCAATTCGATATATATTTTTTTTTAATGTGTGTTCGCGGATAACTTCGTCGTTTATGAACCGATTTTGATGATTCTTTTTTTGTTGGAAAGAAGATATCCCAAGAGTAGTGCCATGATAAGGAAACCGGGATCTGATGAGGGGATCCCAGGGAAATCGAGGGCAACCCTCAAATTTTATAGGCACGTATTACGTGTTTCATATGTTTTCTAAAGCTATTAAAGTATTTGCGTCTGGCATTCATCATCTCATGATGATGAGCTGATGAAGAAAGGTACAACTCATTAACGGTTAGGAGTTAGAGGATAATTCTTTAAATATAGATAGATACGTAGGTACGCATAGACCGATAGTTGTATTCTTTCAGGTTATTCAGATGAGCTGATGATGGAAGATTTAACTCCTTAACTTTCATGCTGCCGAGATGATGATGGAAACCACAGGACTCTGTATCTTTTAATAAAACACATGCATTAAGATTTGATGAGTCCTATTAGCGAGTAGGTGATTGGGTTTAACGTTATTAGATAGATAGCATTATCACTAAAAATAAAGAAAAAAAAATAAGTTTTAAAAAACTGAAAACCGACTTCAAAATAAAATTTACTCAAAAGTATGAAATAATATTAGTATACTTAAATACACGACATTAACCAACAATAACGAAATCAAAGGTAAGTATGAATTAAATTAGGGTCTTAAATTTTTTTTGAGGTCGGTGTCAGCAAATCATTGAATCTAAAACATTTGATATGTAAGTATTTAAGACCCTAATTTAATTCGTACCCCCCTTTGATTTCGTTATTGTTGGTTAATGTCGTGTATTTAAGTATAATAATATTATTTCATTCTTTTAAGTAAATTTTATTTTGAAGTCGGTTTTCAGTTTTTTAAAACTTATTTTTTATCAGTAGCAGAAACATGATTCGTTCTCTTTTATAACAGAAAGAAATATATCAAAGATATCTCTTTTAAAACAGATATTTGTATTCTTCAGGCAAACCAGACAGATTTAGTACCTATATATTTTCACAGTCGATTAGTCTAAACGTACACTTCAATATGCCAGTTGGATATTTTCAAATTAATTGTAGTTTTAATTGAAACGAAACAAAACATTGAAAAGACCAGCGACCATCCAGCTCCAAAATCCCAAGAGCTTTGAGCTCGAGTTGCACAAACGCTTCGAATGCCTAGGAGACTGCGAGAATGTGGACGATTATAATGACAAGTTTGTGGATATTGTCCAAACGGTCAGGTCTAAGATTTTTAAAACTCGCCGTTCGAACAGAACCAAAAAAATCTCTCTGGCGGAGAAAAAAGGTAACGATGACCCGATACCTACACCGATACTTATTGCACATATTAGGTATACCTTAATTAACTAGTAGCTCTGTGAGATGAAGGGTGTAGATCTCGCGAGTTTTTTTTAAATGGCTAATAATATGATATTTTTTTAATCTTCGACCCCCATTGCTCCAAAAACATAAAAAAAATTCTAAAAACTTAATCTACAAAAAACCGGCCAAGTGCGTGTCGGGCCACGCGCAATATAGGGTTCCGTAGTTGCTATTATCGTGTTCATATCTAATTTTCAAGGTTCCAAATAGAGCGGTTTATTAGTTAGGGGGTGGGTTCACTAGACTCCAACCATTTTTTTTTCGAAAACGGAACCCTAATTTTTAGTATAGTCTTTGGAGACTTAAAAATATTTTTAAGCTCTAACCAACGATACCCCACACGATTGAGTTTGACGAGAAAAAAAACACCCCACTTTGCTTGTAGGGGGGGGGGGGGGTACCCTTAAAAAGTTTTTTTTTCCCAAAATTTTTTACAGTTCTCTCCGCGTTATTATTATACTTATATATTTTTGGCAAATTTAGGCTGTTTACTACAAATAGTCTAGGAGCTAGGCCGCGGACAGACAGACATGACGAAACTATAAGGGTTCCTTGTTGTGCTACGTGTAACCCCCCAACAGCCGATTTTAAATATATAAATATAAATATAACTAACTAAACCTACCTATAATACGCATACGTACATACAACATACAACCTACCACTATCTACCTATAAGAAGTACGTAAACTATACTTGATTTTTATTGCATTTTAAAATACGGTTAAACGTTTGGCCAGATCGTCTAGAGAACCCTAATTTGTGATCGCAGTAACTCAGAGTCTTTTTGAAGGTGAATGACAAGTAATCTATCACGTTGTGTTTGGACGAACGATGTAGTCTAACCTATAATTTTGAAGTATTTCGCGCGGAACCCTAGTTTCCCTACTGTGATTGGTCCCTATTTTGGGCCCCCCCAAATTGGGGAGGGTAGCTAGCCCCCAGTGCTCGGAATAACGTAATACTTGACTGACGTCAGTACTGCATTATTTTGGTGATTAAAACAATGTACATCTAACTCAAGGTAATTGAACGAGCGATTTTAGCTCAAACAAATAATTACTACTACGGTGAGCCCCGCTAGCTACTGTCTCCTGCAAGCCACTAAGGTACACGATGGGAGTCCACCGCTTCAAGTGTAATTTAATTAAGCTTCACGACAATGTATAGTGTACTATGCCGTGTTCCACCCGAATCCCAAAGCTAGTGTATATAAAACGCTTGTGAGGCGCCTTATTATACGTGTATAGTGTGAGCTATGACCGAGTCTTTACAGCCATAGCTTGTCCATCCCTATTCGTCAGGTAGGATTAATACCTTCGAACAGCGATTGATCGCGAATACATATTAGCACCAGGTACTAAAACAAAGTAAATATTCCGCCTTGAATGTCGCTCATCCTGTGAGAAGAGCACCACGGAAGGCGAAATAAGTAGATAATCTACTAATATGGTTCTTAGACCTGTAACTGTGCCATACAGTTGTATATAACAGTATAAAGACCTACAGTCTATATAGCTAAAGCGAAATGGACACAATATCCACCGTTCCGTCGGCTCCAAAATAATACATAGTGTTAAAGATCTGTCTTTAGACGTAGTGAACCCTTGATAAAGGGCGAAAGTACTGACTGTCCAGCAGGTTTGCTAAACGTAAAAGAACAACGAACCAACACAGTCGCAACCCATTGTGACACCCACGCGAATCATAGTCGCAGCATCACAACTAGGTCAAAGCGAAAAGGCGTGTAAGCCAAGTGTTTGGTCGAGACGCTAGTTCAGGACGCAATAGAAGCCGACAGGACGCGGACACCGTGAGCACCCGTCCATAATAATCAAAAACTGTAGAATAGATTTAGTTTCTAAAACTAGCACATATTAACTGACCCTAGCTATGGCTACCACCAGGATGGGTCGGCTTACCTACATCATAATCGGTCTTACTAAAATCACTAGTAGTAAGGCGCGAACGCCTAACCTATTCGTTTGTTTGCTCAATACCTTCCTAGACGCTCGGTCCGATTCAGGTGAAATTCTGCCAAGGCATGCTTGTGATAAGCTACAGATAGGACCTACCTATCTATAATTACATTAGTATCAGAATAGGCGAAACTCGAACGCCTATAGTTTGTTTGTTAGTCCATTACATTTATCCCATAAAAGCGTGGACAGATTTAGCTAAAATTTGGTAAAATTAGGAGTTGTTCATATCTATGAACCACTAAACCACATAACTAGCCCATATTGCATGGAGCTTGGTAAACAGCCATCTCAAGTATGACATAGGCCTTCCCCTGCGACAGCATAGCGCCGTACTATCTCGAATGAGATTAGTGAACTGAGTGGACCACGTGTTCACGGAACCCTAAAACTTATAATGCCGCGTGGCACTTGCAGTGAAGGCAGTTCGTAAATAAATAAAACGTTGGCATCGCTTAGACCTACCTACTACTTATTCAATAATATGACTCGCATTTCTCCCTAATAACGTTATTCTAAAACCTAATTCGCTATTCCCTAGTAATAGATTTACTTACTAGAATTCCTACAGCACTGTACCAACCCGAATGAAATTAATGAACTGAGTGGACCACGTGCTCGCGGAACCCTAAAGCTTGTGATACCGCGTGTCACCTGCAGTGACGGCAGTTCGATAAAGTAAAACGTGGCATCGCTTAGACCTACCTACTACTTATTCTCTAATATGACTTGTTTCTTCCTAATAGCGATATTCCAAAACCTAATTCGCTATTCCCTAGTAATAGATTATTAACTAGATTTCCTACTTATCGCAATCCCCCTAACTCAGCCCTAGTTTTTCCCTATCCTAGCGAGATAGCTAAGTTTTACGAGAACTAAATTTTATTTTGATGTCCATGTTTCAACAAACAGTTACAACTTGTGGCGGCTTTATTCGTCTTTCCCCCGGGGTACTAAACCAACCGTGCCTTCGAGATGAACCAATTAGGTGTAGTGTGTCATGGTGTGGTGAGTACCTAAAGCTAACTTGTGTCCTAGTTCCCTACGGCTAAAGTGTACCTGCCCTGAATAAGAAATGCCGCTGCCACGACAGACCAGGTCTGCCGCTTCGCTGCACCTCCTAAACAGTGTGTTTGGATGGGATTTGGATAGGTAAGGCCTGTCCCAAATACGGTGGCTCCGTACATGAGTGCGCTAACGCATGTCCAACCTGTGGTCCTCATGTCGGTAGGTCGTAAGATGGTACAGTCAGGATGTTCCGGCCATAACCAAACTTGGGTCGCTAGCCAGGCAAGCCCTCCTGTCAGCTTGCTTTCGGCACTTGCATTGATAAACCCACGCTTCGTTGTCACGGTTGCGTATCCACGTGAATTAAATCAACTAGCCTTCCTGAAAACATGAACTACCAACCTGGTCACTTGACGATACCTTCAGCTAGCAACCGACCTGGCATCTTGTTTCAATTCCTAGATCCCAGCTCGATTGCCCACTGTACCTCACTTCCTAACTGCACTAAACTATGGCTTGATCCCAGGTAGAAGCCCGAACTTTCGAAGGCAAATAACTAGGATTTCGGCCACACTAAATTCTATTCTAAACTCACAATATAAAGTGAGATTCCTAAGTTAATTCGCGACTAATAAGTACTTGGCGTGACACTTGCCCGGGGCGTGCGGCAGCTGTTCTTCGGATACGTCCTCCTCCTGTGATGGTCTGTTCGACTGAATGCCGCTGCATCCGCGTGTCCGTGGTTTTAAAAGCTTTCACACAGATGCAGCCTCGGCAGCGCGCGGGCCGCCGCACACATACATCCGACCTCGTGGTCGATCTGCGCGAGCGCCGGCCGCTGTCCGGACGCAGACAGGGCGACGCCACTATCCCTTTGGCCTCGGTTTTCGCGCCATTTATTACCTAAGGCAATCTGTTATAACGTGCGCACCGCGTGGTTCGAATGACGACCGACAGGCGGCAGCCTGGCTTCTCGGAAATAATCCCTGAGCTAATTTGTTTCAATAACTGTCTATTCACTCGACTCGAGGTTAATCCTCACCCGACCGAACAAAACTAGTTATGTTTTTCCCAATAGACAGATTCCTTTTAGTCTATCAAGACTTACTGTAATACCTATAGATATTTATTTATACATATGGATCCGTTACATACGGTACCGTAAAATCCATATAATTATCAATTCACTAAATTTCACGAGAATCGGTTGAGAAATGCGACCTGTAGAGGAAAACAGCCGGACAGACATACGAAAGCATTTTTACCCAAGCTGACACGGTGACGCTTCGCTCGCTCAGTCATCATAATCATCATTACAGCTCATATACGTCCCCACCGAGGGGCTCGAGCCTACCCTGAATCAGGGCGATCTCGCTCAGTCAATTAATTATATTTGAGTAGAAAGTTTTGGTGGTAAATACCCTCGGTGCGCAAGTTCGAATTGAACTTGGCCAGTTTAAAAACTTAAAAAAACATGTTAAATGAATGAGTATTGAAAATTAAAATACAAAAATACACGTATTCTATTAAAAATTTCAGCCAATTATCTATCACGGTTCAAATATATAGCATTTTAAAGTCGCACAGACAGACGGACGGACAGACGGAGAAAAAGGTTAGGCCAACCCGATACCTATAACCGATACCTATTGCACTAGTGTATCTTTTTTTTATCTACAATTGAACAACGCTGTATGTGGTAATTTGGAAGTTTGAGAAAATTAAAAAAAAACATTATAAATTTGCTGCAATAGCGTTTTATTGTGAAAATCCTTCAAAGTTATTTTTATTAGGAACTTTTACACAGAAAATGAGAAATAAAACATTTAGAAACTTAACAGTAATCATTTTCAACCGACTTCAAAAAGGAGGAGGTTCTCAATTCGACTGTATGTTTTTTTTTTAAAGAACATTGTTAATCTTATTTAGTGGCACATCGTCGCCATGATCTCGAGCCTTTTTTTCTTTTGATATCCTTCCATTCTTGTATGTTAATCTTGCGTTTTCTCACTTTATTCATCTTATTTTGCGACCCTTCCGTCAGAACAATACTCCGATCGTCCGCCATTTTCTTGACATACATCATTGTTCACCTGTATGCCGGCTGTGGATAGCCGCAACTTCAATGTTGTTATGAATGACATAACCATTATCATTGCGAACGATGCCGGTATTGCCATACAACGTTGTACCATTGTTAGATAGATTTCGCAAATTCGTAACATGCAGCGTGGTTCGAGCACACGCCTCA
This sequence comes from Coleophora flavipennella, assembly GCA_947284805.1. NCBI lineage: Eukaryota > Metazoa > Arthropoda > Insecta > Lepidoptera > Coleophoridae > Coleophora > Coleophora flavipennella. The sequence goes on from OX369260.1 coordinate 3,490,969, forward strand.
ATTGATAAGCCCTTGGCATCATCTCACCTGATGGTAAGTGACGATGATGCCGAAGATGGAAGGGGCTTACCAATATTCCCCAACGCAATGGAGTGTACCATAATTAATTAATCACTGATTATTCATTCAACGAAACAAACAAGCCGGTCGTTTCGAACTGAACATTAAATCGTCCGTAAAACACGACTAATTTAAAATGTGCCCCGCGCCGTTCGCTTTCCAATTCATTTATAGTAATAGCGTAAATCAGTGAACGGCTATGGAAAACGTCCGGATTGCTTTAATTGTGGCGTATGGACTCCACGGGGTAATGAATGGGCTGAGATAGGGGAGGTCGCTCTGGTTCTGAATTTATGGGGTATTCGGTGGTTGGGATGCGAGAAGCTCCTCTTGGATGTGACATGGAGATCGGCGCATCAGTTGTGAAACTATTTAAGAGCAAACGCGGGCACCATTTTTTCCATACTAACGTACCCTGTTTCTTCCCTGGATTATGAATGACAATAGAACAAAAATGTTTTTTTCCCTCAAACCTATATCTACCATGGTGTAGGAACGGATGTGCTCCTACTCTCGAGAATAAGGCGCTCTCTCCGCCAGGCGAGGTGGTGCTATGCTGCTGTTGGCTTGCATTACCGGCTGGAGGGCTGTTGAGGAGTTGTTGCCGAAGGTGCGTCAATGTTTAGCGTCGGGTCACCAATGTAGGAATGGTGTTGCTGGCTGAAGGTGCGTCGATGTTCTGCGTCGGGTCACCAATGTAGGTACGGATGTGCTCCTACATGACGAGGACAAAGGGAAATATCTCCGCCAGGCGAGGTGGTGTGCCTGGGGTCCGGCCGTGGACCAACTGTGTATGGTTGGTGCTATCTATCGACTCCCCTGGCAAATGCCGAAATCTGGTCCGCGGCGAGGACGAATCAGCTGGCGCTGCCAGCGGCGCCATCTTGCTTCAACTGGCGGGGCTCTTTGTGGGTGTTCGCCATTATTGTCAAGGGTTACAAAAACAATTATTTCTCAATATCTTTGTATGGACACTATATATAAAACTTATAACGGTGAAATCGTCATAAACTGACTATCTGACTAAAATATTTGTGTATTAAACTTTGTGAAATATAATTCAACAGTCTCGGCCAAAGATAGGGTAAGTAGGTATTAGTAGGTATTGCACTTGAACGTAAAAAAACGTGAACTGTGAATGCTACAATAACAATAGATAATATAATAACATTGTATTGCTTACCCAGTTTATTGGGAATTTCAACAACACCGAGTTTTTCTATGCAAAACAACAAAACAATCACTAAACAATCACTTTAAAAACAGGTACGCGCACCGCCCGGGCGCACTTTAAAACACTGACTGATTCGAAGGAGATTTCTATCGAAAATCATTCACCGTTGGCTTTGCACTCATTCCTAACTCTATCCTTGTCTTATCAAGGAGCTTTAGCAAACGATAGAACAACGCAGCGATAGTTTTCGCTCCATACTCAGGTAGGAAGTGAGTCGCTTCCCGCGTAAAGGGATCTGACCAGATTTAGGCGTTTCACATAAGCGTCAAATTCCCGCCGCGCCTACTATTGGACAAACACAGATCCGCATAATCTGCCAAAATGGCGCGCCAGGGGAGTGGCTATCGAGATGAGGATGCAATTCTCCATATAGTTTGATCGATGGTTCAGTCTTGAGCTGTGGTATGTTGTTGTTAGTGGCGGGTACTGCAGATGTCGCCACAATGGCTATGCCCCTATGTTTTGTTTTTTCCTATAATCTAATTGTAATAGGAAGTAGGAGCCTTCAAAAACTAAGGAAAATTGCCTAATTGAAACGTAATTTTCAGATACCCACCAAAAAAATAACATGCATATTAACAATAAAATGAAAACATAGAGGCATTAAATATTTTTGCAAAAAAATATTAATATTGCTCAAGTTTTGGAGGAGGAAATAGGGCACTACGAATCGCTGTTTTGATCAATTTTAGTGCCTATTATCGGTCTGCGCTGCAGTTCTCCCTTTTGTGCTGTATACGAAGAGGTTTGGGGGAGGGAGATAGCAACATTTTAATTATATACCTATTCATTAGACCGCGTTTTCTCTTAAGTTGCGGTTCTTGTCATCGTTCAGCCGTGTACGTCACCTGTAGAATAAAGGCCCCTCCCTATTGATTTCCACTTATTATATCAGCTCATATACGTCCCCACCGAGGGCCTTGATTGAGGCGACTTCACACACAACCTTTGAGTTTCTTCGCAGGCGTGTGCAGGTTTCCTCGCGATGTTTTTGCTTCACCGTAACTGCGTCGTATAAACGTACATATGAAATCGAAATTCAAAAACAAATTGGTACAGGTCTGTTATGCTAGCATTGACAACGTCCAACATTGTTATTTTTTGCTTAGAAATTACTCGAGCAACGAAACTCTCATTAAAGCAACTTATTAGTAATAAATTTATTTAACATTAAATAAATGTTGCTTGATTATCAACTACGCAAAAAATTACAATGATAGACGGTGTCAATGCTAGCTTTACAGAAGTCAAAGCAAGCATTGACACCGTCTAGCATAGTAATTTGTTGCTAAAAAATTACTCGAGCAACAAAGTATCATTAGAGCAATTTATTATCAATAAACCGCTATTTCAAGACACATATTTTTTTTTAAATGGTAGGATATAATCGGTCACAATCGGACATAATCCTCGGTGGTGTAATGGTTAGAGCCGCTACCTTACGTCCGGGAAGTCGTGGTTCGAGTCCTGCCTCGTACCAATGTGTTTTCGAATTTCAATTTCATATGTACGTTTAAATATCGTGAGGAAACCTGCACAGGCCTGCGAACAAAATCGAAGGTTATGTGTGAAGTCGACCAACTCGCACTGGGCCCGCGTGGTAGACTAAGGCCCGATCACCCTAGTTCAGGGTAGGCTCGAGCCCCTCGGTGGGGACGCATAATTATGAGCTGATATGATAGGACATAATATAATCAATTTAAATGAAAAACTGTCACGCCTATATGTAGGCTTTCTTAGTTTAGGCGTTAGTACTAATATACTATATACTTTGGTTTAGGAGTTTTATCCACCAAAGACGTGCTATTTTTGACAAAAGAATTTGAAAAAAGATCCCATATAAAATGTTCTATTACCAACTGTATGTAGTTTTGATTTTTAAAATAAACATTTATTTTTTGAAAACATTTCGGAACCCTTTTTTGCGGGAGTACGACACGCACTTGGCCGACTTTTTCTTTTAAAAATTTGTATTATTTGTTAGTGAACCCGCCTTAATAACTTGCGTTCAGTGACAATAAACATTTAAAGTATACATATACAATGAAAGTTGTTGTAAGGGTCCCACAAAATTGTATAACACCTGTTAATTAATGATACATATATATTTGAAATGCATAATAAACATTCAGTCCGCAAAATAACTACTTGAGCGGCAAGATTTCATGATTGAGCGGCAGAAAAAAGTGTGGTACGGGGAGTTCTAAATGGAAGCGGGAGCGAGCGAAGCGAGCTCGGACTTGCGGAGCACCCCGACTCGGATCCGTTAGGTTCGGAGACTGTGCGGGGAGGCGAGCTAAGCTCGCCTCCCCGCACAGTCGTAGTGTTAGGTTTAACATGAGAACACAGAAGTAGGAGCCCCGAAGGGGCTCCGTCGACCACTCAACACTGTAGGAAGAGTGTAGTACGGGGATGTTTAAAATAATTACAGCCATCCAGAATGACATAAATTGCTGATTGATTTTGAAATGTTTGCTGACCATGAGTTGCTGACCAATTAGCTATTTCTGCTCACCGATTATATTTTTCTGCTCACAGAAATAACAATACTATGCTAACCATTTAATTGACACCCTTAATTAATCCCACAGCAATATGTCGAATAGTTTTTAATTGTCAATATTCAGTCCACACAGCCAGGCTATTATTAAACAGTATCCATTTTCTTTTTTTGTCGCATGGTTGTCACGTTTAGTGACAGTAAACATTTAAAGTATACATCTAGACAGTATAAGTTGTTTTAAGGGTCCCACAAAATTGTATAACACCTGTTAATTAATCCCACAGCGATATGTCGAATAGTTTTTAATTGTCAATATTCAGTCCACACAGCCAGGCCATTATTAAACAGTATCCATTTTCTTTTTTTGTCGCATGGTTGTCACGTTTAGTGACAGTAAACATTTAAAGAATACATATATACAATATAAGTTGTTTTAAGGGTCCCACAAAATTGTATAACACCTGTTAATTAATCCCACAGCGACATGTCGAATAGTTATTAAATGTCAATATTCAGTCTACACAGCCAGGCAGGCCATTATTAAATAGTATCCATTTTCTTTCTTTGCCGCATGGTTCACTGAGAGTTCAGTTTGTAATGAACTAATGAACCGTTTCAAAGTGTTTCGAGATCTGAATTAAATGTGTTTGTACGGACACCGATAAATTAATTGTAAGAAAATGTTACTGAACTTGTTTCTATAGATAAAGTATTAGAGAAGTTTGTATGTTTTTGAGTGTGGTTTTGTTATGATATTAGGAAATGAACAAAGTTTACACAAATAATGACCAGTAAACTAATCGTACAGTACCAATTCATCAAATTCATCTTCGAAAATTTTTGATAAAGTATGTACTCAACGAGTAATTAATTTTTACCTAATGGCGGCACTAGTTAGGTAGAGATGATCTTTTTTTTTATTCACAACTAGTGGGTGCTCGCGGCTTCGCCCGCGCAGTTCCCGTTTTTTGGTGTTCCCGTGAGAATTTCCCGAAGTCCTTTCTTAGCGGATGCCTACGTCATAACATCTACCTGCACGCTAAATTTCAGCCCGATCCGTCCAGTAGTTTGGGCTGTGCGTTGATAGATCACTATGTCAATCAGTCAGTCAGTCACCTTTGAGTTATATATATTACTAGTGGATGCCCGCAGCTTCGCCCGCGCAGATCCCGATTTTTGTGGTTCCCGTGGGAATTTCCCAAAATCCTTTCTTAACGGATGCCTACGTCATAACATCTACCTGCATGCCAAATTTCAGCCCGATCCGTCTAGTGGTTTGGGCTGTCCGTTGATAGATCACTATGGCAGTCAGTCAGTCAGTCACCTTTGAGTTATATATATTTAGATTCACAATTAGTAAGCCTTTGGTATCAACTCACCTGACGGTAAGTAACGATGTACCGAAGATGGAAGCGGGCTTACCATGATTCTCCAGCGCCATGGAGAACTGGCTATCTTATCTTCAATCCGAAATACATCAATGTTGTTAACACTGATGTTTGGCGGCAAAACTTAGATAAGATGGTGGTAGCTGGCCAGGCGGGCTTATAAAATGCCCTACCACCAACCAAACCGAGTCTTACAAGTTTACCCCACCGGGAATCGAACCCGCGACCTCCTGGTGTGAATCGAATGGACTAACCATTACGCCACGGATAAAGGCACCCTCCACCTCAATAAAGGCATCGCCCTAATAAGGGTGCTTGAAGCGCATGAAAAACTGTGAAACCTAGCACCTATAATTTTTTTGGCTAATACGTGACACTCGCCATCGCCAAATAAAAATCGGTTGAATGACATTAATAAAGGTATTAATTATTTTTTTAATCAAAATTGGTTAGCCATTGACATCATCTCACCTGATGGCAAGTGAAGATGATGCCAAAGATGGAAGCGGGCTTACCAAGATTCCCCAACGCAATGGAGAACTTTCTATCTTATCTTCATGCCGGGAAACATCAATGCGTTTGGCGGCAAGACTTAGGTGGTAGCTAGCTAGACGGGCTTAGAAAATGCTCTACCACCAACCAAACTGAGTCTTAAGAGTTGACCCAACCGGGAATCGAACCCGTGACCTCTTGGTGTGAAGCGAATGGACTAATCATTAAACCACGGAGGCGGTCATAAAAATTGAGCGGAAAGGCGAAAAAATAATGGCAACCTACAGTACCAAAGCACACCCTGGACACTTCATACAACGTACCAGAAATTACATTTCAAAAAACAAATGACGAAACAAACAAAATCACTGCGAAATCCCATACGTTCAACAACCAAACTGTAACCAATCTGTATCAATGTTGGTGACGTGGTGGTGAGGTCGCAATCTACAGTGCGGCAGTTAGTGTCCATACTGTATTTAGTACTAATATATATATACTTTGGCATTGGTTTATTGTGTTTTGGCATTTAAAATGTTAAACATTCTTCTTAAAGCCTGGCAAAAATAATTTGGAGAAAATAAGGGCGCTTCTTTCACACCTATTGTAGTCTTATTTATTCTTAAGTAGTCAGTTTAGCGAAAAAAAGACAACCACTGCGTTGGTTTCTTCTTTCCGGCTTACAAAAAGCGCGGAAAAGGCAAAGGTTACTAAGACCATACAGCCAGGTCTGACGTATTTAAGCTTCCTTAGCTTTTGGATTTGTAATGCTAGTGCCAGTGCATTACAAATCTTCTCTGAATTTCTTGACAGCATTTGCAGCAGCTACATTCTGAGGTGGAACACCCAGTTGCTGTAGGGCGTCTATAAAACTGCACTTAGAGCAAGTTGGGTTCTCACGTCCTCCTTCGTTTTATTTTCTTGTTCTCCACATTGCTCACGTGCACTAGACGATTTTCTCCAAAATGCACCACTTTTTAAACAAAATACTAGCAGAAAACAATGAAAAAACAACAAAATAAAACTACGAATGCGTCTACCACAAATCCCGCCAAAAAACTCCGACAACCACCACGCAGCAATGACAAATCCGTTGACAGCAAACTAGTGTTGCCATTAAAAAATCAATTAGTTCGATCTGTCATCATCTCAAACTCTTTTTAGCCAAGCTGTTCATTTCGAAATTATACAAACATAATTATGTACCTATAAAATAAATAAATAAATAAGTAAATATTCTGGGACAAATCACACATGGTCATCTGGCCCCAAAGTTGGATTCCCTGGTGTTATGGGAACCAGAGACTGATATACTTACTTATATAAGTTTTAATACATACATATATAGATATTTAACACCCAGACATAGTGCAAACAAATCTGCTCATCACACAAATGTTTGCCCTGGGTGGGGATCGAACCCACAACCCTTGGATCAGTAGTCAAGAGCACTAACAATTGAGCCACCGAGTCAGTCACCTGTTTACACAGACAATATTATGTACCCACCTTTCGGATATACACTCGAGAGCAATGAATCCGGGTCACTTAAAGAATCCTAAAAATCTCGGAAACTAAGAACTAGCTTCATGAAATAAATTGTGTTTAATAAACAATTTAATACTCCTTAAATGAAGTCATTAAAACTTCTTAGTTATTGTAAAGTTATGTCATAAAAAAATCAAATTTGAAAAAGAGAGACTTTCGAAGATTGAACTACGAAATTACTACATTTGTTTTTGCTTTTGTTTCTAATCTGTCATTTATGTGGGTACATAAACCATGTTGATAGTGCTCAATATTTATTATTCAAGCAGTAATCATGTCGCTTACACCATGCACCAGAATACTCACAATGCTGGAAAACGGCCGGGGTCAGCGCAATACAGCCACGACTGTCGGTGTGTCGCTCTCAACAGTACAAAGAGTTCTCCAACGTTACGAGGAAACTGGCTCTAACCTATGCAGACCAGGAACAGGCGGAACCATGTGTACCACAGCACGAGAAGATCGATACTTGATGAACACAATGCTTCGTAATCGCTTTCTCACAGGAACTGAACTTACAAATCAGTTTTGACGCCTCGGAGAAAGTAACCCAAGCTCATGGACAGTAAGGCGACGACTTGCTGAATCTAACTTAAAACCACTTAGACCTGCAAACGGCCCTAAACTGGAGCGTGGGCATCGTATTTCAAGACTAAGATATGCCCAGAACCACTTAAATTGGAGTATTGGAGATTGGTCAAAAGTTATGTTCTCCGACGAATCAAAATTTATGCTCTACAAGCACGATGTAAGACACAGAGTGTATAGAAGATCAGGGGAAAGATTCAAGCAAGCATGCATCGAAGAAAAGGTAGCCTACGGTGGTGGGTCTGTACATGTGTCGGCCGGAATTTCTTCTGAGAGTCGCACAGAACTGGTGTTCATAGAAAACGGCTCTTTAACTAGCGAAAGATATGTGGAAGAAATCCTCAATGAACACGTTGGTCCATTTATGGTCAATTTGGGTGAGGATGCTATTTTTATGCATGAAAATGCCCGGCCTCATACCGGTTGGATTGTGAATGACTACCTTCGAGATATGAACATTACTCGTATGGAGTGGCCAGCACGCAGCCCGGATATCAACCCGATCGAGCATGCTTGGGACGAGCTAGGGAGATGCGTAAAACAAAGAAGCCCTACCCCAATCACGCTTCGTGAGCTCAAAATTGTTCTCACAGAGGAATGGGAGAATATTCCCCAAAATCGTATAAGGAACTTGGTCTACAGCATGCCAAACCGCGTAAACACAGTGATGGAAGCACGAGGAGGCAATACGAAGTATTAAAATTCAAGTAAATCGTAATGTTGTTCAAAAATGTCATGTTTCCTATTTTTGTTTTAAGGCGAGATCAGCAGTTTTTTTTTATTTATGTAATTTTTTGTAAATAAAATGTAGTGACTCGTAAATTTTATTACTTTCATTTAAGGGGTATTAGAGTGTCTATTAAACACAATTTATTTCATGAAGCTAGCCTTCTTAGTTTCCGAGTTTTTTAGGATTATTTAAGTGACCCGGATTCATCGCTCTCGAGTGTATATTATCAACTAACTTTTCCCATCGTTTTTATGACTGTCTTCTAGGGTGAGTGGTGCGCGAGCAGCAAGCGGCTTGCGAGCGCAGACACGGATTTTCCTCAGTTCCCTCAGGAAGGATATCGGGCTACTCTGATTAGAAGTTTAAGTCACTTCCAACCCCCTCAACCAATTCTATACAAAAAAAACACTTCAGTCCGTAGCTCCGTTGCGGCGCTGTCGTGCGCGAGCGCGGAAATTAGTTTTCCCCAGACCCCTCGGCATATCCTGACATTTCCCACACCCTCAACCATCTCTGTGCAAAAAATCACACATTCCATTGTTCCGTTGCGATGTTAAAGAAATTAACCAAAAAAGAGTATTAACGTAACATACATAACATGAGTAAATAACATAGCCTGATGCAGTTCCCTTAGGAATTTATTTTCACGGAATAAAAAGTAGTCTATGTCTTTCCTCGTGACACAGGCTATCTGCATGCCAAATTAGGTGGGCTTGTACTCATCAAACTGAACCACTTTTGTTCTGCAACTTTGCTGAAATCGCAATTTTAATCGCAAATCGGTCATCTGAATTAAACGGTTTTGTATGAAAAAACCAATAAAAAATTCACAATTTCAGTAAAGTTGCAGAACAAAAGTTGCTCAGTTTGATGAGTACACGCCCATCTTAAAATATCACCACACCTTTATCACACCTCGGTCACTGGCGATCAAATGTATGAAACAAACGCGTTCCTACGCACACAGTCTAAGCTCTTGTAGGTGAACGCGTACCATGCTTGTGTGAGTGAGATAAGACGTGCTAGGATTGCTGGGAGATATCTGAGCGGGGGTGGGTGGCACTTTCAACGAGAGGCAGGGAGTGACCATACTGTACGTAGTACTCTTTATTATACTGTGCCTTTATGTTAAATCCTGTATATTAATAACAAAAACTTCGCAGTTGCTTAAAACAAACAAAAAGACTCATTCATTGTAACAGCAATGTAAATCTCATAAAACACGCGCAATACGGAACGCGTGCGACATAATTTTGCTTTCAGCAAAAAATACAAAAAACATTCAAGCCTTTTGTGTCGCATGTGAATTCGGGGAGGAAATATATTAATTTGTTGTACCTAATAATGCTGTTTTTAATGTTGCTGCGTGATCGAATCAGAAACGAGGAGATCCGTAGGAGAACCAAAGTAACCGACATAGCTCTCAGAATTGCTAAACTTAAGTGGCAGTGGGTGGCATTGCTCGTAGAACAGATGCCCGTTGGGGCAATGAATTTCTCGAGTGGTGACCAAGCACCGGAAAACGTAGTATAGGCAGACCTCCCACTCAGTGCACCAATGACCTGGTGAAGGTCGCGGGAAGCCGCTGGATGCGGGCAGCGCAGAATCGGTCGTCGTGGAAATCGTTGGGGGAAGCCTATGTCCAGCAGTGGACGTCCTTCGGCTGATATGATGATGATAATGTTGCTATAAGTACTTTAGGGTTCCGTAGACCCAGCGGGAGACCAACGGGACCCTATTACTAAGCCTCCACTGTCTGTCCGTCAGTCCGTCAGCGGGTTGTATTTCATGAACCGTAATAAGAGACAGATGAAATTTTTACAGATTGTGTATTTCTGTTGCCGCTATAACACAAAAAACTAGAAATTAGAAAAAAATATAATAAAAAAAGGGGAGAATTCATACAAAAAAAATTCGAGCGAGACCTACAGTACTCGCTTAAGATGTGTAACATGTGACAAAATACTTTATAAAAGGACGGCAAAGATACGGCAGACTAGGGGCTGTATGGTCATAGATACCTTTGCCTTTTCCGCGCTTTTAAAGCCTGAAAAAACGCGACTTCCTGTTACACATGGGACACATTTCCGTCCCATTTCACGAAATCACTCCCACAAATTGCAGGAAAGCGAGAGCAAAGATGTTACACATCAAAAACGTTGTTTTTTATAGGTCTTTGGAAGTATTTTTGATTTAGCTCTATCATAAAAACGGTCATACATAAAAGCGTAAAACTTGGTGTGATTATAGTATGCTAATACTGGAGTAAAACAACAAATAATAAATAAATCTACCAAATGTGAGTAATACTTGCGCTAAGGAGTCTGAACTGAATGTAAAATAGCATATTTTTTCGTCTATGTGTTGCATGTCGCGTGACGGTCGTTTCGTCTTCTGTACCGTAGCGAGAGCAGCGATGATCTTTTCGTCATCTGTAAAGTTTCACTTTTACCGTGGTTTTAATAAATCCACACACTTACTTTTTTTTGTCTTTCGCTTTGATGTGTTTGGTTTGTAATGTGAATATACTTATATCATTGTCATAATACTGTGTATTTATTGAAGTTTTGATTTATTTTTTGTTTTCTTTTTGTATATTACCTACTGTATTTGTAATGTGGCGGTACGGAACCCTCGGAGTGCGAGTCCTACTCGCACTTGGCCATTTTTAGGGTTCCTTATCCAAAGGGTTAAAACGGAACCCTATTACTAAGACTTTGCTGTCCGTCTGTCACCGGCTGTATTTCATGAACCGTGATAACTAGACAATTGAAGTTTTCACAAATGATGTATTTCTGTTGCCACTATAACTACAAATACTAAAAATTAGAAAAAGTTAAAGTCTCCATACAAAAAACGTGTTTTTTTATTAAACGTGAAGAAACTAACGCCGTCTAGTATGATAGTACCGAACTGAAAAACTAGCGCCATCTAGTATGATGGTACGGAACCCTATGTGAGCGGTTCTGACTCGCACTTGGCCATTTTTCTAGTTTGTGATATTTCAGAAAGTTAAAGCACCTATTAGAATATAAATCAGGTGAGTTGCAGTCAAACGCACTCAAATTTTTAATAAAAAAAAAAACTTAATTATTAATAACTACATATTTTGAATAGAAAATGGCTATTTAGAGCCAGAGGAAATTATCACAAATTAAAATTAATACGTATATTTTTACTTTCATAATACAAAACGCTACTTAAATTATAAAAACGCCAAAGTAACCGACATAGCTCACAGAATCGCTTAACTGAAGTGGCAGTGGGCGGGGCACATAGCTCGTAGAACAGATGGCCGTTGGGGCATTCCCTCTCGTATATCTACCAAATACGCTAAAACTACCAGGTTTATGATATAGCGTCCCCACTTTCCTTTCCGTTGGGGCAGTAAAGTTTACGACTGGCGACCACGCACCGGAAAACGTAGCGTAGGCAGGCCTCCCACCCGACGACCTGGTGAAGATCGCGGGAAGCCACTGGATGCGGGCAGCGCAGGACCGGTCGTCTTGGAAATCCTTGGGGGGAGGCCTTTTTCCAGCAGTTTTTCGACTGATATGATGGTGATGATGACAAATTTCGAATACAAGTTGGCTATTTAGAGCCCTAGGAAATTATCTCAAATTAAAATTAATACGTACCTATATTTTTACTCTCATAAAAACTCTACTATAATAGTAGGTATGTATGTGTAAATTCCTACTGTATCTCCATAAATTTCGCCTCCGCAACACCATACGCCGATTCGCGAAAACACAAACACATTTCACCTAAACGAGTGTCTCAAACGACCCGGAGTCTATTACACGCCGACAAAATTCGTAGGGGAAAGAAAAAAGCTCAGACAACAGCAATGACATTTATCTAATTACGGGATCGCGATAAGGACGCACAGGGGTTGGGGGCGGGGAAAATTTGGGGGGGGAGGGGTGAGGAACGCTGGATGCTGCCGCAGTCAGTCTGTGTGTAACGTTAGCAGGTTTCGGACCGCAGCGTGCGCGGGAAGCGATTCACCGCATTTTGAAATACGAACGCGAGTGTGGAAGTTTTTTTTTCTTCGTGAAAAAACTTTGAATGCCTGTTGAAAATAAACAAAAGGAATGTGTTTATTTTTTTATGTATAAATAGACAGAGTGAAGTCATGGAATTCGATGTCTGCTAGATGTGAGATGATAAAGTGAGATTGGAAAATAATTGTGTAATGGGATTAATGTGGGCTTCAAACATGAACTTACTCATAATTTTTGGACTGTTTATCGGTAAGTTAATAATTAAATTTTTACAACCATATGATTAAGCCTCAGCCACCTTACGTATTTTTCAGTCACACAACCACCTAACGGCGGTCATGGTGACCGCTTGTGAATTTTCAGTGTTAAGTTTAATAAATTCCACAGAATTTACAAAAACTAAAACACCATCATACTTTTATTAGTCATCATCATATCCACTACTGGACAAAGGCCTCCCTCGGCTTCCGGCGATTTTCACTAGGTCGTCGTTCCACCGCGTGGGAGGCCTGCCTACCCTACGTTTTCCGGTACGCGGTCGCCACTCTAGAACTTTACTACCCCAACGGACATATACTCTGCGAGCTATGTGCTCTGCCCACTGCTACTTCGGTTACCGCTATTCCCATGTCGGTTACTTCGGTTGTCCTACGGATCTCCTCGTTTCTGATTCGATCACGCACAGAAACTCCGAGCATAGCACGCTCCATTGCCCTTCGTTACTATTATTAGTAAAATATTGGAATCTGTGAAAGAAAACACTAATTAAATATACTTAGTAATAATAAACACCTATCATTAGCTTACAAATATAAATATTTTTTTTATTCACAATTGGTAAGCCCTTGGCATCATCATGATGCCGAAGATGGAAGCGGGCTTACCACGATTCCCCAACGCAAGTCACACTCTTCTAACCATCTAGCTATATTTTGATTAAATTAAGACATTATAAACCCGTAGGCAAGCGAGGTTGGTCCTGCCGACGACTAACCCTGGCCTATCTAGAAAGCTCCTGAGACTTGGGAGAGCTCAGCCGCTATCACTGGACATGGCCATTTCAATAAACACCTATTCGCTCTAGGTATCACCGACAGCCCACTATACTATGCCACTATGCAGAGCGTACATGGAAGCTGAGGAGACTGCTGCTCACATCCTACTGGATTGTAAGGAGCTAGCACAGTACAGGGTCGTGCACCTCGGTGAGCCGAGGTCGCTTCAGGAAATCATCGGCAACCTACGGGGGCTACTGGGATTCTTGGAGGAGCTGGGCTGGCAGTGATGCCGGAAAATCACGCAAAATGGGCGCAGTGGTCGCCTGGTTGCGGAAACCAGCCCGCCCCTAAAAATAACAATAACAAACTGCAATAACAAAGAAAGAATTAGGTATTTAACTTAAATCACATAATGACCTAACGTCGTGACCGCACAAAAAAAATACACATCTGTAGGTTCAAATGGCGCGCAAATATTGCTCAACTTGGGGGGGGGGAGGGAAATACTCGTTCATTGATTCACAGTCAGAGGGTCTGCCTATTAACAGAAATATTTGAAAAACAAGCAGCACTGGAGTCACTGTGACCGCCATTAGGTGGTTAATGGTTAATTAGCCTATATAGGAAATATATAAAATTTGGAAATAAAAAAAAAAGAAAGAACAGAAATCAGAAAATCGAATAAAAAATGCTGCAGCATGCATCTCAAAATTTAATAAACTATTACGTCTCTGCTCCTGCGTCACAGTTTTCTTCCCAAGGTCGGTAAGTTAGGCCATACATACTCCACATACGGGGGGCCAAGTCCGGATTGGTGGTGTCATCATCATCATCATATCAGCCGAAAGACGTCCACTGGTGGACAAAGGCCTCCCCCAAGGATTTCCACGACGACCGGTCCTGCGCTGCCCGCATTCATCTGCGCCCCGCGATATTCACCAGGTCGTCGGTTCACCGCGGGCGAGGCCTGCCTACGTTACGTTTTCAGGTGCGCGGTCGCCACTCGAGAACTTTACTATCCCTAACGGTCGTGTCCTGCATCGCAAAGATTAATTTTAAAATTAAAAAAGAAAACATTTTGAGGGTTCCGTGATCAACAAGGAACGTTTACTAGTTAAGCCATTTCTGTCTGTTTGTCCGTCCGCGGCTTAGCTCAGATATTATTAGCACTAGAAAGTTGTAATTTGGCATGGGCATTAATATTGATCACGCTGACAAACGGTATTTTTTTTTTAACTTTTTAGGGTACTTCCCTAGACGTAAAGTGGGGTGTTTTTTTTTCAGCATACAGCTACTTACGTATCAAATGTTTTAGATTCCATGGCATTGCTGACACCGACCTCAAAAAAATTTTAGGCCTCTAATTTAAGTCCTAGCCACTTTTGATTTCGTTATTGTTGGTTAATGTCGTGTATCTAAGTATAGTAATATTATTTCATACTTTTGAGTGAATTTCATTTTGAAGTCGGTTTTTAAGTTTTTTGAAGTTTAATTTTTATTTTATTTATTTTTAGTGATAATTCTATCTATCTAACAACGTTATATCCAATCACCCACTCGCACATAGGAACCATCATATCATAATTCGTAATGCATGTGTTTCATTAACAGGTACAGATTCATGTGGCTTCCATCATCATCATCATCTCAACAGCATGAAATTTAAGTGTAGGGAGGTACCTACACGTAAAGTGGGGTGTTTTTTTTTCGACGAACCGTGTCGTCTAGGACATTATTGAATAGCTCTTTCAAACTACTGCGGGTTTGCTAAAAACATTTTTCGATTTAGATTTCTGTTTGCAAAAAATTAAGCTTTAAAGTGAAAATTTTTGTTTGGGTCCAGTGTTCCCACCCATACTATTTATACCACCATTTTAGTATGTACATGTGAAAAATAATAATTAAAAAGGTAATGTAATCAAATACAAAGGAAAACCATCACTGCTACGAAGGCTTCCTAACTTAGAATTAACAGTTGACCAACTTAAATGTGCAGTTGGATTTCTAAAAAAGTCCATAGATTTTACATACAAAATGTTTTATTACCAACTGCAAAACAGTTTTGTTTTTCAACCGACTTCAAAAAGGAGGTTCTCAATTCGACTGTATGATTTTTTTTGTATGTTTGTTACGCGATATCACTGCCGATTGTGAACCGATTTTCAAAATTCTTTTTTTTATTTATACTCCCAAGGGGGTCTCATTGTCACCATTGATGATGTGATCCCAGGGGAATCGAGAACAACCCGCAAATTTTATAGGCACATATTACGTGTTTCATGTATTTCCTAAAACTATCCAAGTTTTGGCGTCTGGTAGTCCTCATCTCATCATCATCATCATCATCAGATGAGCTGATGAAGGAAGATACGACTCCTTAACGGTTAGGAGTTGGAGGATAATTCTTTAAAAATTTCACGTAGACCGATAGTTGTATTCTTTCAGGTTAATCAGATGAGCTGATGATGGAAGATTTAACTCCTTAACTTTCATGCTGTTGAGATGATGATGATGGAAGCCACATGAATCTGTACCTGTTAATAAAAGACATGCATTATGAATTATGATATAATGGTTCCTATTGGCGAGTGGGTGATTGGATATAACGTTGTTAGATAGATAGAATTATCACTAACAATAAATAAAATGAAAATAGAACTTTAAAAAACTTAAAAACCGACTTCAAAATGAAATTCACTCAAAAGTATGAAATAATATTATAATACTTAGATACACGACATTAACCAACAATAACGAAATCAAAGGTGGCTAGGACTTAAATTAGGGGCCTAAAATTTTTTTTGAGGTCGGTGTCAGCAATGCCATCGAATCTAAAACATTTGATACGTAAGTAACTGTATGCTGATACCGACCTTCAAAAAAATTTTAGGCCCCTTATTTAATTCCTAGCCACCTTTGATTACGTTATTATTGGTTAATGTCGTGTATCTAAGTATAATAATATTATTTCATACTTTTGAGTGAATTTCATTTTGAAGTCGGTTTTTAAGTATTTTTAAGTTTTTTTTTTAAATACACTTTTATTTTTGAAAAGACTACGGAACCCTGCTATGCGCCAGTCCGACTTGTACTTGGCCGTATTTTGGTTTTTAATTTATTTTTTTGGCTTCGGAGTAGTGTAGGTAATAAATAACCATTATTTCAAAAAAGTAATACAATACCGTATTTGCGTCACATCGCCTTAAATAATAATAATAATATTCT
Organism: Coleophora flavipennella; assembly: GCA_947284805.1. NCBI lineage: Eukaryota > Metazoa > Arthropoda > Insecta > Lepidoptera > Coleophoridae > Coleophora > Coleophora flavipennella. Next base: position 3,507,742 of record OX369260.1, read on the forward strand.
TGCTTAGTGAGTATCTAATATAAAATACTATATGTCACCGGAAAATAACAAGACTCGTAAGTTGATCAATTTTCAAGGTAGTTGATCAACTCCCGGAAAATAATAAACAGCAGTTAAAATGTATTATTTAACGTATGTATTTTAGTAAATTGATTAATTTACGGCGCCTTGTCGTAAGATCATCCGACGAAGGCGAGGTGTACGTTGATTGGTTAAACGACTCACGTGCTTGCTTTTACACTGCTCCCCGCCCGCCACCCGGCCGCCACCAAAAAGCCAAAGTTTTGTGTAACTCTAGATGCCGTAAATCATTAACATGTAGTAATAAATAAGTGAAATACGAATAAGTACAAATAATAGATATTCAGACTGATTGTACTTACTGATTAAACTAACTATAATTCTTATTAGGTTAATAAGTGATAATTAATATCTGAGCTCAAGTATCTTTTGTTATTTAAAATATTTTTCCTTTTATTATACTAAGTCATAAAACTGTATGGCTAAATAAGAATAAATATAAAATATAAAAAAAATATACATGATCTTTATTAAAATAACATATCTAAGTGTTTGTTATCTCTATGAATAAACACTAGCCAAATGCTTATAAAATGCCCTCGACCAATCAGAGAACAGTGTATTATGTGACGGGTAATAGTATACCGTTAAATAGTACACTGAGCAACGATTGGCCCGTTAGTGGATGATTTTACTTGTGGCACAATCGTAAATTATTAAATTACTGCCAGGTACTGTAAGTTGACCAATTAGCTAAAATGCACTGCGTTAAATAATACATTTCTACTAACGTTTGTTATTTTTCGTCAGTTAAACAACTAACTAGAAAATTGATCAACTTACGATTCTTGCTATTTATCGGTGACATATACAACTTTATTAAATCCTTCTAACTTCAATATTTAATTTAAATAAAAAATCCAATTAAGTAATTTTAAAATCCTAATCAGACATAGCCTGAAGTAGCTGAAATAGCATAGCTCCCGAAAGTGACCCACTTTTCAAAAGGAACCTATACTCAATACTTGAAAAAAATTGCACTTTCCATACAAAGTTAGCTAATCAGATGTTTAATTAGCATGGAGAGTGCTCAGATAAGAAAATATGTCAGAGAGAATGCTGCGAACTGTCAAGCTGAAGTCACTTTTTTAAACATGTGTGCGATAATCGGTGTGTTGCGTGTGTGTGCGTGTCTTGTTAGCAATTCGTGTCCAGACCTAGATCCTGGTAAAAAAAAACTTCAAGAAGTATTGAAATTACAAAAATAGCAATGATCTTTGGGGGGAAGCCTTTATCCAGCAGTGGACGTCTCTCAGCTGATGTGATGATGATGATGATGATGACGATATAGAGTGGGGTGTTTTATTGATGATTATTTTTTATTCACAATTGGTGAGCCCTTGTAAGTGACGATGATGCCGAAGATGGAAGCGGGCTTACCACGATTCCTCAACGCAATGCGGAACTGGCTTGAAGCCGGAATACATCAATGCTATTTACATTGAAGCTTGGCGGCAAGACTTAGATAAGATGGTGTGTTTGCTAGTAAAGTGGCTTAGAAAATGCCCTACCATATGAATAGTTAGATTTCGCCGGGAATCGAACCCGCGAGCTCCTGATGTGAAGCTAATGGGCTTAACTATTACTCCACGGAGGTGGTTGTGTATTATTCATATTAAATCGTCCCTCGTTGATGGTCATCAGCAATATATAAAAATGAATCTCTATTTCCCATGGTCATCGCATAACGCGTGAACGGCTGGACCGATTTCGTTATTTTTTTTTGTTGTGCTTATTGTTGTCTGGAGAAGGTTCTTATGAAAAATAAAATTGAGGAAGTGGCAAAAAACGGGTACTGCGCGGTCGAAGCCGCGGGAAACACCTAGTCAGCAATATTTTTTCTATATAACTACAGGTACCAAACCCTTTTCTTTTCTATCTCTACCAAAATAATTACCAAAACTTGTTTCGTCTCTTTCTGATTTTTGTGTACACATTGCCCTTTGGGTGACCTTGAGCCTTCTTATGAGGCTCTTTACTACTACCGACCATGTCAGCCAGTCCTCCAGTGCGTTGGGGACTCTGGTAACCCGCTTCCATCTTCGGCACCATCTTCACTTACCACCAGGTGAGATGATGCCTGATGATGATGATCAATTGTGGATTTCAAAAAAATGTCCGGCGCCTGATTTTCCATCTCAGCAGTTCGGCAATGCGATAGAACTGAACTACAGAGCCTTGTAGTTCGGTAACCTCCTGTCTCCGATATAAAATATTGAACACAGTAAATAGCAGGACTGGTGACTCTACTTTGTCTAATTAAAAATCTGTCCAGCTGCTACGGAACTGTTTCAAAGTAAGTTTTAAATTTTATCATTTAAAGCGTCGGTGGCCCAACCGGTAACGACTCGGTCCATCTAACCAGAGGTGCCGGGTTCAAATCTAGACGGCCAATTTGCCAATGAGTTTTTCAAAAACTTACGTACATACTTACCGATTGCTTTAACGGTGAAGGAAAAACATCGTGAGGAAACCTGCACACGCCTGCGAAGAAACTCGAAGGTTGTGTGTGAAGTCGACCAACCCGCACTGGGCCCGCGTGGTCGACTAAGGCCTAATCGCCCTGATTCAGGGTAGGCTCGAGCCCCTCGGTGGGGACGTAAACATGAGCTGATGTGATGAATTGAAATTTAAGTTATTTGAAATTCTGACTACAACCGGCCCTGTGCGAACAAGACAGGTAATCCACTGAGTGCTTATGGGGCCCCCTGAATATTTTATCAACTAAAAGATGAGATGTTGATTCGTAGACATTTTTATGCGATGTTATCATGTAATTTCCTATTTTATTTTTTATTTATTAAAAATGTTGAACGTGTTATCTCATTCTAATTATACTCTAGTTCAGTTCAGACAGTATCACAACAGAGAGAGATAAAAAAAACCATGTTGTGCACAGAGCATAAAAGAAACCATACATATCTGTTTTATGTTCTGTATTTAAACATATCAAGAGTTTACAAACAAACAAGAAACTAAATAAAAGTAAGTAAAATAGTAAGAGGGATCGGACTGCTAGTCATTTGAGTTACTTTTTATGATCTGTCATACGTCATTGACGAACTTATTTTGTGAATTTGATCAATTAAAAATTAAAGACGTGATGGAAAAGCAAAACAAGGAAGGTTTTTTGTAAATTCAAAAGGAGAGCAATCAGATTTCAGATTTTATTTTTGATGCAGTCCGATCCCCTATTATTTCAGCTGTAGAGGGGCCATGTCTTAGAATAAAATAATGATAAAATAAGACTTAATAATAATAAAAGAAACCTTCTTAAAGATATTTTTTTAAACCGGTTATTACTTATTACAAAGAAGAAAATAATTTATACACAAACGCGCTACATAATATTCCCTTTACATTCTTAAAAGCTTCTCTGTACAAGCTTTCATTCGAAAAGAGTTTCTATGCTCAAAAGCTGAATGCATAAAGGAATATAAATACAGGGTTACAAATTAAAAAAGGCAGTATTTCCTAATATTTTATTGAAAATAAAAAAAACTATTCTGGGTCCATGATTACACCTAGAACTTTCATAATCAGATCAACTTCAAAATAGCAAAAGGATCTATTGTCACTGATGTACGACTTCATTTCTGATTTCACATTAATCGGACCCCTGGAAGTCGCTTTAAAAACGATCGCAAGATTTGAACTAAACAAACATACATATGTCGCAGGATAATCTCAAAATCCGTCGTTTCGCGAAAATACTAGGAATATTGCACACTATGGAGTAGAAAACTCCGAATAAAACCAAGTTGGACGGAGCCCCGCTTCGTTAAATAGGTTAGGTTTTGTTAGCATGTCTTTTTCTACCGTAAAAAGGAGCACCGCATAGCGGGGCTCCGTTCGATTTGGTTTTATTCGGAGTTTTCTACTCCACAGTGTGCAATATTCCTAGGATTTTCGCGAAACGACGGATTTTGCTATTATCCTGCGACACATACATACAAACATTGCAAGTTAAATAAGAGCTTTTAAACAGAGAACAGGAAATAATGTGATTACAAGATTGTACAAAAATGAAAAAAAAAACTTACTTTCCAGCTCGTTAACTTGTACTATAGAGTAGCATACCGAAATATAAAGACCACTTCCAGGTGACTAAGAAAATTGAAATTTGGCATCTTATTGGGTAGTGGACTAATAAATAAAAAAAATCTAAGAACGACCAAGCGTAAGTCGTACTTGCGCAGCAAGGGGTCCGTATCACCACTACTCATCAAATATATACATCACTTCCAGGTCAATTAGAAACTTGGCATCAAGGTAGTTTATTTGACGCATGTAAAGGAAAAATTTGGAAAAACAGCCAAATGCAACTACTCAATAACATATTATATAGACCACTTTCAGGTAACTTATAACTTATAAATGTAGGCATAGAGATAAGTTATTAGACGTATACTAAGAAAAAAAACTAAAAACTGGCCGTTTGCGATTCAGACTTGCGAAATTAGGGTTCCTTAAAAGTTTGTTTCCTAAATTAATAAAATAAAATAAATAAAATTATAGACCACTTCCAGGTGACTTTTTAACTTGAGATTTTCTTATCGTGGTGGGGATGTTTTGTGCTCAAAGTTGTTAACAAGTACGTGTACCTTAAGCAGGTCATTCAACTAAGCAGATCCAACTTTGAGAAAGAGGTCAACCGAAGAATTAAACTCGTATAGCCAGCTTTCGAAAAACTTCATTTTTTTCTTTAAATATTCCTTATTGCCTGCCTATAGACAAGTCTTTAAACAATGTGTGATGCCGGTGATGACTAAGGATACTGGGACGTGGTCGCTAAGCCATTAAATTATACGTGTGGACCGACGACCTGGTGAAGGTCGCGGACAGCCGCGGGATGCAGGCAACGCAGCACCGGTCGTCGTGGAAATCCTTGGCCTTTATCCAGCAGTGGACATCTTTCGGCTAATATGATTATGATGATGACATGGCTTCGAAATCGTGCTGTATGTATGTCTATGCCCACATGTTGCGAGGATGGTGTTCTCAGCGCAAACCGGCATGGGTGCAATATGGACATGACATTTGACATGATCCTTGTCTTGTCCTTGTTTATTTGAGGGTTAATTTAACTACTATTTGTGTTTCCTAATCCATTAGTGTCCTCGGAAATTGGAAAGGTTACGATACACTATGGACAACCCAACCGTACAACGGGTGATGACCGTTATTGTGACGTAAAAAATAGTATATCACCTTAGAGAATTTTATGTCTGTTTGGTGACTTAATTTTTTTTATTCAATCTTTACGTGGGTGGCTCCAACATAACTACGGTAATCTATCCGAATGAACGTGGACCAATCAGAAGAGAGAAAGCTTATACTCCCATAGGGACAAACTTGAATTTTGACCCCGCTATCCTCTAAAGCCAATCGTCGTTTTTCGAACAGTTGTGACAAAAAATGATTTTATTATGACCTCTATGGTTGTCCATAGAATAACTTTCTCTATTCTACTCTCCAGTTACTGAATTAGCTCACAAGTCTTTTTGTTAGAATTAAGATTTATGACGTAACTCAACCGGGAAAAGCAACACTTCGTCTCTGCCCAATTCTACTTATCTTAATAAGACCAGATTACTAGTCTGGGAATGTCGGATAGCAAGCCCAGACATTATTTATTTAATTTTGTATTATTTATTTATTCCCAAAAAGGTGAGAGATGAAGAAAAATTTGTAATAAGCCGGGTCCAGAGAGTAGTCCCCGCTGTTTTGGGCTACTAGATGAATTCCTTTGTATATCAGCGTGTCAGTTGCTGTTTTAACATTAAAATGAAATGAAATTTATTCGGCAAAATAGAAAAATCATTACAGTGTTAGGTATTAACTTCTTTTCTGTTGTAGAATTGGGAGTCTTTAACTCCAATTAGACCGCCTTTGTGGCGTAATGGTTAGTCTATTTGCTTGATACGAGGAGGTTGCGGGTTCGATTTCCGGTGGGGTCAACTTGTAAGATTGGGTTGGTGGTAGGGCATTTTCTAAGCCCGCCTGGCTAGCTACCACCATCTTATCTAAGTCTTGCCGCCAAATATCAGTGTTAACAACATTGACGTGTTCCGGCTTGAAGATAAGATAGCCAGTTCTCCATTGCGTGCGTTGGGGAATCTTGGCAAGCCTGCTTCCATCTTCGGTATCATCATCCCATCAGGTGAGGGGCTTACCAATTATGAAAAACAAAAAATCCCACTGGATATTAATCCACGATGAAGATTAAGGTGGAACCAAGCAATACCAAACAATGCCTATTCACTCTCGACTTAAAGATTAATCGCAAATGAATTGTAGATTTGTTTGAACGAGTACCTAATTCTTGTATATATGTATATATATTTAATCTGAATCTCGGAAACGGCTACAAAGATTTGCTTGAAAATTAGTATACGGGGATTTTTAGAGGCAATAAATCGATTTAAATAGGTCTCATCTCTTGGAAAACGCTATTTTCCGAGATTTTCGCAATTAACGTGCCAGTTAACCAAACTCTACTAAATGTGGCCCATAAGTATTAGCCTTAAACCAAAGTATATATATTAGTACTAACATACAGTATGGACACTCCCTGCCGCTCTCTAGATTGCGACATCACGCCCTCGTCACCTGATTGATACAGATTGGTTACAGTTTGGTTGTCGAACGTATAGGATTTCGCCGCCATTTTATTTGTTCCGTCATTCCTTTTTTGTAATATCATTTCTGGCCCGTTGTATGAAGTGTCCAGGGTGTGCTTAAACAGTGAGTATCTTAAGGACGTTATTGGATAATTGGAAAATTATAAAATCATACTTTCCCGTTTGCTATCACCGCTGGCATTCCCACAGTAAGTCTTTAACAATAATATCTGACAGATCTACAGAAAGAGCTGAAAAAAATGGAGGGGGCCACTATTGTTTACATGGTCCCATTTTATAGTACGTCCTAAATAACTTTAACACTACATCTATAAATAAGGTCAGATTTTTTTTAGGTTCAGTAAGTGATTATTCTGAGAAAAAAAAACTAGGTATGGTGATAATAAAAAAAAGTAGTTATTAATAATATACATATTATACAGGATTTTTCTTCATACAAATCGATCAGCTGATCGACCAATTTTGTGCATTTTAGTAAGGAATATCATTTTTTTGAGAGTTGACTATAGGTTCCTCAAGGAAAGTTGTTCAGTATGATGAGTAGAACCCCCAGTTAACGGGTCCTACACCAATTTTGTTACACCCTGTATATCAAGTAAGTGACAGAACTCATGGCTCAAAAAACAACACCATAGCAACAATGCCATAGAGTTTTCCATTGCCAAGAATAGCTAAGGCGTATACACAGTACGTCTATTCTTAACATTTATTTGTATGTAAACAAAACATTTAAAGTTAAAATGAATCTGTAGTCATTCTATGTTGTGGTGTTTTGCTGACTAAAAATGTCGATTTAAGTAAGTCACTTATATCGTGAACTTTGTGTCTGTCTTGAAATCAGGGTAAATAAATACTTGTCATCAGCATCTCAATTGTAAAGGTCATCCAAATCCGCTAACACTTTTTCTGTGTGATATTCCGCCAAACATCTCTTAAAAATGTTTTAAATAACTTCTCTCATACCACCTTTTATTGCTTTACCCATTTACAAAAATAATAATTCAACTAAGACTTGAAAATCAGATAAAATGATGTATAATGCCAATTTGATCTCAGTTGTAAAGAAAAGTTATAGAGTGGCGACCGCGCACCGGAAAACGTAGCGTAGGCAGGCCTCCCACGCGGTGGGCCGACGACCTGGTGAAAATCGCGGGAAGCCGATGGATGCGGGCAGCGCAGGACCGGTCGTCGTGGAAATTCTTGTGGCAGGCCCTTGTCTAACAGTGGACGTTTTTCGGCTGATATGATGATGATGATGATGATCCCAGTTGATACGACTTATTTTTACAAATATCTGGGTTCGAAGTTTGCTGAAGTGTTGACATGTGATTGAAAATTTTAGTACATTCTTTTTTAAATTATACTCTTGATGGCCAAGCTGTACTTTTTTTAAAGAATATTTTAACGTCTCTGGGTACAAAAGCCCTTTAGAGACAATCTTCATATAATTAATCTTCATTTGTTTTTTGATTTGCAATGAAAGTATCAGTGCATTAAAAATATTCTCTGGAAATCTTGACAACATTTGTAGCAGCCTCATTATGAGGTGGAACACTCGGTGGCAGTAAAGCGTCTATAAAACTGCACCCAGTGCAAATTGGGTTTTCACGTCCTCCTTCATTTTATTTTCTTATCCTTCACATTGCTCACATGCACCAGACGATTTTCTCCAAAACGCACCACTATGGAAGCAAATTCTAGCAGAAAACAATGCAAAAACAATAAATTAAAACAACGAATGCGTTCACCACAAGTCCCGCCAAAAACTCCCAAGCTGTACGTGCTCAGCGAATGTTGCCATTTACCAAAACTACAGGATGTTAGCATACTCCGACTGTTATTAGAACTGCACATGACGTGGGGCGGAGTAGCATTATGTTTGAGGATTTAACTCTGACACCGCCAGTATTTAGCGCAAGCCTTCTTAGCATAGTTTGGGCTTAGCGCTCTAGTTATCTTTGTTCTCGGTAAACGCCGTGCCACATATTAACAAAATGTATAGGTACAGGGTTGTAACAAAATTTGTGTAGATCCCGTTAACTGGGGCTTCTACTCATCATACTTTTGTTCTACGACTATGCTGAAATCAAAAAATTGTTTTACTCTTTATACAAATAGATTAGCTGATCGACCAGTTTTGTGCATTTTAGTATGGAGGGTCCATTTTTTTTTCGAGAATTTATTATCGGTTCCTTGGGGAAAGTTGTTCAGTATGATGAGTAGAACCCCCAGCTAACGGCTCCTACACCAATTTTTTTACACCCTGTACATCAGACTTGATGAAAAATTTACAAATATATTGGGTTTGTAAGGGAGAAGGTTTGCCAAATGTCCTTTATTTTAAAGGACGTCTCTATTTCAGACCCGAAAATATGATCTCGTCCTTTAATTTGATATTTAGAATAAAGGACAATAGTTTTGAGCAAAACACATGCGCATGGCAAATACGCTGACTCGCTTCAGCGCATGTGGGACGCGCTAGTGACAGGAGCAATGTATTATTTTCTTCACTTCATTAAAGAAAACGAAGAAGCTCGCGTGTTTTTTTTTTTAAAATAAGGTGACAAACGATCTGGGTTTATATGAAAGGTTTTTTTTACAATTTAAAATTGTATTATTATCTTTATTTGTCAGACAACATGGTCCATTTTTGTTAGTAACACAAACGTCTTATTACACTAATGTTAGTAGAACACAGAATAAAATAATACAATAACAGAGAATAAAAGTTAAAAAAAAACTGGAACACCCCATGCGCTCACCAGTCACAGGAAGCATAGGACTGTCTGACCTGTATTTAAAACAACTATTTAAAATCAATATATAGGAATTTGGTAACTTATTCAGATTTTATGTAGAATAATAAATAACGACGTTCAATAGACTATTTAAAGACAATTATGATAAGGTACCCAATTATACTGAATTAGCTATAGATATTTAAAAAAATATTTTTACTCTGTTGGCAACCATATTTTATGACCAAAACAGTTTTAATTTGTTTATTTACACTTCTTATAAGGCCCATAGTAAGCGACTATGTATCAGTTCCGTGTGTCATCAGTGGCAACACACACTGAGTAAGCGACTATGTATCAGTTCCGTATGTCATCAGTGGCAACACACACTGGTCAAAGACCCTATGTTCAAGGTCACCCAAAGTGCAATGGAGCGAGCTATTCTCGGCATTTCCCTACGCGATCGAATCAGAAATGAGGAGATCTGCAGGAGAATTAAAACAACGTACAAAAATAACGTACAAGAATCGCAAAACTGAAGTGGCAGTGAGCAGGGCAGATAGCTCGTAAAACAGATAAACGTTGGGGCAGTAAAGTTCTCGAGTGGCGACCGCGCACTGGAAGACGTAGACAGGCCTCGCACGCAGTGGACCGACGACCTAGTAAAGATCGCGGGAAGCCGCTGGATGCGGGCAGCGCAGGATCGGTCGTCGTGGAAATCCTTGGAGGAGGACTTTGTCCAGCTGCAGTGGATGTCTTTCAGCTGATATTATGATGATGATGATTTTCATTTCCTTTTTTTTTCAAAATTTTAAAGCTCTATTCAAAAATACTCACCATAATTATCTACGTTAACTATATAACCTTAGATGTATATTAATAACATTTGACTAGTAATTGTATATTTCAAATTTTGAATTGAAGTTCGAGGATAGCACGTAAAGCAACTTTAAGCTCAAAATTTTGTAAAATAGTTTAATTAAAGTGTTTAAAAAATATTTCATTCATTTTATGAGATCTTTATAACCTGTTCAACAATACCCCATTCTAGGGGAACACTAAATTAATTCCATTCTAACAATAGTTACTACCCTAAAATATACAGTTTAATGACGTTATGACTTCATTTTCCTATTTTGAGACATAATTTTACATCTGTGTACTTAGTATCATTATTGTAAGTTTAATGGTGGAAGAGAAAATTTACTGTGATGTACGGACAGTCAGACAGTCAGACGGACGGACATGAAGAAATTATAAGAGTTCGGTTTTTTTGCCATTTTGGCTCCGAAACCTAAACAGGAACTCATAATAGGATCACTTCGTTGTCCGTCATGTCTCTCTGTTAACACTCTTTCTTCTAGAGAACGCGTGGAGTCGTTTTTTAGTTTTTTTAGACTACTTTTTTTATTTTTTGCGTTATTACTATTTTAACCCAATCACCTACTCGCCAACGGGATTTATCATATAATAATGCATGTGTTTCATTAACCGATACAGAGTCTTGTGGATTCCATCATTATCTCAGCAGCATAAAAGTTATGGAGTCAAACCTTCCATCATCAGTTCACCTGAATAACCTGAAAGAATACAACTATAGGTCTATAGGGAATCCTATTTTGGGCCAGATGACCATGTGTGATTTGTCCCAGAATATTTATTTATTTATTTTATATGAACATACGTATCTACGTATAATATTTAAAGAATTATAATCCAACTCCTAATCGTTAAGGAGTTGTGCCTTCCATCATCGGCTAATCAAAATCCCTGTTCGGGCGCCAGTGTGGCGGGCGGCGCACCCTCCGTCTGCGCCGTTCCTCGCACGAGATGGAAGAATAATAGTTGATGATGGAAGGACGGTCAGGGTTCTTTTCAAAATATATAAATCCACCAAAATATTGTATACATTTAAAATAAATATGGAATTATAGTCGAATCGTGTTGATGATGGGGAAAAAAATGTAACAACTTCGATTGAAACAAAATAATAAAAAGTAAAAATAGACAAAAATATAATATAAAAACAAATTAAAAATAAAAAAAAATACCAAAAAGATTGACTTCCACACAAGACGCAAAAACTTGAATAGCTTCAGAAAATATAAATGAAACATGTATTTGCCCTTAATTTCTGTGGGATCCCATCATCAGATTCTGACTTGGTGACAATGGGACCACCTCAAGAGTATACTCTTGTATAAAAAAAGAATTTTGAAAATCGGTCTACAAATTAACAGAGTAATCGGTGAACATACATAAAAAAATACAAACAGTGGAATATAGAACCTCCTCCTTTAAGTCAGTTAAAAAAAGTAGCCAGCAAACCTCAGACCAAGGAGCTTTTATTAATCGGACTTTTGTGACTTGGCTGTATAAGACTTGTGTGCTGTGCCGTTCAGTGTGCTATAAGAATTTTGCAATTAAAAAATGTAAATCTCCAGAAATGAAGTTACACAGACACTTAATAACAAGCCGGGGAAGTTTTTTTTTTTATGTACGATTCTGAAATCACGTATTTCCTGTCTTCTTTTTAAGAATTTAAAGCAAAAATTACATAGCGTGTTTAATAAAAAAAAATTTCACTTGCACTAACCATAGTGCAAAAGTTAGAGGGAAAAAAGAAGCATTAAAGTGGCATTAAGAGCGTCACTTTGGAGCTCAGTATTTCATACAAGAAATGAAGGATTTTTGTAAACACATTTTGGATTAAAGTATAACCAAAAAAGTGTTCACAAAAACCCTTCATTTCTTTTAACAGAACCTCCTCCAGGGTACACTATTTCTTCATCCCCATTTTACTTAAGGGGAAATCACCCTTTTTTAGGGTTCCGAACCCAAAGGGTAAAAACGGGACCCTATTACTAAGCCTCCGCTGTCCGTCCGTCCGTCTGTCACCATGGCTGTATTTCATGAACCGTGATAGCCAGACAGCTGAAAGTTTCACAGATGATGTATTTCTGTTGCCACTATAACAACAAATACTAAAAATTAGAAAATGTGGAAAATAAGAAAGTTCTCCATACAAAAAACGTGTTTTTTGTAACATGAAGAGTGTGAAAAATAATGCCATCTAGTTTGATGATTTTTGAAATATGAAACTAGCGCCATCTAGTTTGATGGTACGGAACCCAATGTGTGCGGTTCTGACTCACACTGGGCAGGTTTTTTTATATGTAATAATTTATTTGCTGTAAGTCTAACAGTAGTAGAGAAAATTGAATGTGACATACGGATGGACGGATAGATGGAAGGACATAAAGAAATTATAAGTGTTTCGGGTCTTCAGGAAGGAAATATAATACGTGAACAGGGCGCTGCAATAGTAGATTGTTAATCAAGGGAAGAAAGTGACTCATTTCACTCGAGATATTTCTGGCGCTCGAACGAAGTGAGAGCGCCAATAGTTCGAGGGTGGAATGGGTCATTTCACCCGAGTTAAACACTCTACTTTTCATTTCGACTGTAAGGAAATGAATTATTTATATGATATAAAGTATTAATTAGATATCAATAATTTAAGCTTACCTATACCCAGCCTCGAACCTTTTCGCAATGGCCGCTAGCCACGGCCGACTAGATTGTACCTAATCGAGATGGTCACGACGTGCATCTAGGTGGCCATGGCGAAAATTGAAAAAATGTGTCATTTTATCATTGCAATATGGCGCGCAGCAGAATGATTTAATATCAACCTATAGATCTAAAAAAACACGTCGTTTAATGTTTAGTTGAGTTTAGATATACGAAAACCTCTTATTTTAATGTAATTTAATAATATGATGTAACTCAATTATCTTCGACTCCGTGGCTGGCAATTTAAAAAAAATTACTTTCCACCCTAGGGATGACAATACTTTCCACCCTAGGGATGACAATATTTTCCTCCCTAGGGATGGAAAAGCAATGTTCCGCCCGGCTATCTACTCATGAAAATTAAACTTTCCGAACAGGAGAGATGAAAATATATTTTTTTACCTCACGCACTCTGACAGGTTAAGTTTGTCATTCCATTTTAGTGCGCAAAATTTCGTTTTAACCGCTAGCATGGAAAGAGTATTTTAAATTAAAAAGCTTTCTATTCAAATAAATACACACAAAATAATAGTTATTTGTTATACAAGAGAGCAAAGTTGCTTTTTAACCGCGTGCTCAATTTTGATGACCGAGCAAGCGAAGGAGTCTAAATTTGAATCAAAAGAGCACGAGGTGAAAAATCTTTGCACTCGTGTGCAACACGTAACTTTTCATTCCACCTCAGCGAGGAAATTACTAAATGGAAAAAAAAACATTTGCGCATTACAAACAGTTTCAGTCAATCCTGTTGGCGTCAAATAAACTTCCTCTTCGCTATAGTCACTCATTCGAGGTTTTTCACTTGTTTTCAAGTTTCTTGTTTTTAACCTTAGGTTTTAACAATATGACGTTAAAAGAAAATGGCGCGAGCAAAGAAAATTAAAAAAAAAGTACATCAAGAAGGTTCCAAGCCTGAGTTTTTAACAAATTAAAAAAGGTTCTATGATAAATTCGGCACCATGAAGGTAGAAGTAAATAGGTTTGATAATGTTTTGAATTCACAAACTTAGTGCTCACGATGTTCTAAATTCAATTTACTTTTCACCCTCTAGCTAGTAAAAACGGCTTTTGCACTCAGATATCGAAGAGCAAAAATACAATTTCCGAGATGGGGGGATGAAAAAGTAATTTTATAAAGTTTGTCATTACAATGTTTGTTTTCCTCGCTGTAGTGTGGTGAAAAATTGTGTTTCGCTCAGCAGCAAAACTGTTTTGCATCGCTTACTTTTAAAACGCTCGCTCCGCTTATGTTTCAATCTAAAAATCCTTCGTTTGCTATTTCCTTCGTGTTTTTTGTTTTTTTTGCTCCGGAACCCTTGAACACGTTTTATCCTCAAATACATATGTTACAAGTTTCTGATCAGTGATGTAATAATTTTAACAAAAAAAAAATGATTTCAAATAGGAAGCTAAGATTCCCCTTGATTTCTCTGGGATGCCATCAACAAATCCTTATTTTCATATTATGGTACCACCCTTGCGATATCTCCTTTCCAACAAAAAAATAATCATCAAAATCTGTTCATAAACGACGAAGTTATGCGCGAACATACATAAAAAAATAAAAAATATGTACGGTCGAATTGAGAAACCTCCTCCTTTTTTTGAAGTCGGTTAAAAAATACTTTATTTCCTGATAAACATATTTTTAACGCAAAAATCTTTTTTATTGTGATCAGAACTTTTTGGAAGGCTTAACTTTTTCTAAAGACTACAAAACAAATTAGAAGGCCACTGCAGGCTATAACAATATGTCCCTTTGAAACGATGGTTTTGTATCCACTAGTTAACTCACATTTAACCCGCATACGCTGTTTGGGGCAAAAACGCCGCACGATCCAAAACTCAGTGAGAGGCAACGGCTTTGTACAGCCAAACCATATGGGGCATGGAAAATGCAGCTAACAGCCAAGCGCGAACTCAGATCTTGCCCTGGGGGGGCCCTCCAACAGCATAGATAAGAATTTCAAATTAAAGATTTAGAATTTGGTATTTTGACGTGAAACATCTTTGAAATCACATACGTGGTACCAGGTCAGAAAACTGAAATAAAACGGACATAACGAAAGAGATTCAGATCTGTTTCCGGTAGAAAAAGCCTAATTGTATAACAATCCCATTTCTTGGAACCACTGACGGAGGAAAATTGAAACAGTTTCACGTTAAAACAAGGCAGTGTGCCACGTGACAGCCCCACTCGTTTTTTTAAATGTATGGGATAACAAGTCTTTTCCTTGCCCTATTATATTAACTCATCAGCCTCATCATCATAATATCAGCCAAAAACATCCAATGCTGGATAAAGGCCTCCCTGCCTACAATGGCGCCACACGTATCTTCAGCTCTGCACTTATACAGCCGTTTCCTGCAAACAGACATAAATCAGCACCCCAGCTAGCCGAGGGCGTCTCACTCTACATTTACCTAGACGCGGTCACCACTCCAGAACACTTTGTCCAGCGGTTATTGGTTCTGTGACACATGTATTGTGTCCGGCCGGAAATCAGTCTGTTTATTTTTTCTCAATATCTAAGTAAAGATCGGTTTTATAACTCTTTTTTTATCCTCACTTAACAAGCCCTTGGATCAGACCAAGATTCTCCAACGCAATTGGGCACTTGCTTTTTTTTCTTCAAATTGGAATATATCAATGCTGTTAACACTAATTTTTGACGGCAAGACATAGATAAGATGGTGGTATTCTTTCGTATATAACTTTTTTTAAGACTTAATTCCACAGAGACTTCAAATATAAATTTTGTAATTAAATTTTTTATTCTATTTTTTTAGTTAATGACTTTTTGTTCTCTATAGGGCGCTATATTTAATTAAGTGTGACGTCACAAAGCCTTTAACCAGCGGACAATCAAGACCCTTCCGACGATACCTCATTTGTTGAAATCGGTTAAGTGATTTAGGAAATAAGCAGGAGCAGATGAACATACATACATACCAGTCAAAATCGTAACTCTTCTTTTTGCTTTCCCGTACTTGGGTAATGTAAGCGTCAGTGGCTCAACCGGTAACGACTCGGTCCTCCTAACCAGAGGTGCCGGGTTCAAATCCGGACGGCCAATGTACCAATGAGTTTTTCGAAACTTACGTACATTGAGTATATGTATGAAGATTGTTTTAATGGTGAAGGAAAACATCGTGAGGAAACCTACACACACCTGCGAAGAAACTCTAAAGTTGTGTGTGAAGTCGTAGTCGACTTAGGCCCGATCGCCCTAATTCAGGGTAGGCTCAAGACCCTCAGTGGGGACGTATATAGCTGATATGATGATGACTCGGGTAATAACTTCAGTCAAGTGGTGCACATACGTAGTGGTAGATATTAGTGCAGATTCGACGTATTTTTATGCAGACATTGACCAGCCACGAAGCTGTATTATTGATTTGTACACTTGGCTAGTTTGACCCCCTAATATTGACCGTCCGTTTACGCCCACGACCACATGTTAACGGAACGTTTTTGTCTGTTCGTGCGTTCTCCGTAGAACACTCTGATTATAACTCGTAGCGCAACCAAATTTGAATTTAACACAAGGTTTTGCGCTAAATCTGAATTTCGCTGTGTTGATATGCAAATCTTGAAGTTATCCGTTGTAATTAAATTCAATGTGGGTTGTTTGAATTTTTATGCGCATTCCCTGGGGCCTTGTTTCGCAGTGAAATCGTAAATATTCATAACAAAATGTTGTGTAAGGAGATTAGGAATTTCCTCTCAAAATAACAAATAAAATGAAAATGAAATATTTTTTTTATTTTTATTTATTTACAATGGGTAAGCCCTTGGCATCGTCTCACGTGATGTTAAGTGACGATGATGCCGAAGATGGAAGCGGGCTTACCAATATTCACCAACGCAATGGAGAACTGGCTTTCTTTCTTATCTGTAAATGTCTCAGGTTAAATTTTTGTAATCACTTTTTATGAATTTTTGTTTAGGTAGGGTGGGGCTAGTTAAGTATAGGGGTAAGTTGGATAATCGAAATATCCCAGAAACTATACACCGCACGCTAACGCATCAAATTGCGGAAAGAAGCGGTCGTGGGGGGAAATCATCTTTAGTATGTATAAGTTATTTCATGTCGTCATAGACTCTATAGTATGTATAAGTAACTATATGTCGTCATAGCCTCTTTAGTATGTATAAGTTACTTATGTCGTCATAGCCTCTTTAGTATGTATAAGTTACTTATGTCGTTATAGACTCTATAGAATGTATAAGTATTTTATGTCTTCATAGACTCTATAGTATGTATAAGTTACTTTATGTCGTCATAGACTTATAGTATGTATAAGTTACTTTATGTCGTCATAGCCTCTATAGTATGTATAAGTAACTGTTTGTCGTCATAGACTCTTTAGTATGTATAAATTACTTATGTCGTTATAGACTCTATAGTATGTATAAGCTACTTCATGTCGTCATATACTCTTTAGTATGTATGAGTTACTTTATGTCGTCATAGACTCTATAGTATGTATTAGTTACTTCATGTCGTCATAGACTCTATAGTATGTATAAGTTACTTTATGTCGTCATAGATTATATAGTATGTTTAAGTTACTTTATGTCGTCATAGACTCTATAGTATATATAAATTACTTTATGTCTTCATAGACTCTATAGTATGTATAAGTTACTTTATGTCGTCATTGACTCTATAGTATGTATAAGTTACTATATGTCGTCATAGACTATATAGTATGTATAAGTTACTTTATGTCGTCAGAGACTCTATACTATGTATATGTAACTTTATGTCGTCATAGACTCTATAATTTGATGCGTTACCGTGCGGTTTACTCGATCGACAAGTCGTCACTCTTTAGTATAGAGTGACGACTTATCGATCGAGTAAAGTAAATGCACGCTTTGTCTAATGAGCGACCAAAAAGTTGTTCAACTAACCTCACGATTAATAACGAAAGTTATGTACCTTTTTATTTTATTTTCGGATGCGGACATAAAAAAGGAAAAGTTATTATACTCAAGACTTAAATGATTTCTTTTTTATTTCACTAAAAATTTGAGTGCGTTTGACTTTAAGTCACCTGATGGTAAGTGACGCTATAGTCGAGGATGGTACACGCAAACTCAAATAATGACTATTCACTCTCGCCTTGAAGATCTGTAAATTATAAGAGTCGGGAATCCACTCCATCGCTGTCCGTATAATAAATAAGGAAGCGGTAACGCTTCGTGCGTATAGGCTGAATATCAACAACAAAGGGGTGGAATCTCCTCCTGCGTCTCGTTGACCGAAGGTGGAAAGGATCTGGGGGAATGAAACATTGAACCCATGGTATGGCTAGAATTTCTAACTGCTCATACCCTTGTTCAACTTACCTCACCTATGGGGTACGTTGAGCATCTCTGACTTTCTTCACTTAAACGGCTGTAATTCTTAGGGTAAATAGATACATAAACTTTTTTATCTGTATCTGTAGTACGATTTAATATGTCTTATAATATAAAGCAAAAACGGTCGAGATTAATGTCAAACTAAGCCAGGTATTGGTTAGTTAACAGTAACCGACATACGCGACAAAGCCATTTTTTTTATTCACAATTGGTAAGCCCTCGGCATCATCTCACCTGATGGTAAGTTGGATGATGCCGAAGATGGAAGCTGGCTTACCAAGATTCCCCAATGCAATGGAGAACTGGCTATTTTATATTCAAGCCGGAACACATCAATGTTGTTAACACTGATGTTTGGCGGCAAGACTTAGATAAGATGGTGGTAGCTGGCCAGGCGGGCTTAGAAAATGCCCTACCACCAACCAAACCGAGTCTTATAAGTTGACCCCGCCGGAATCGAACTCGCGACCTCCTGGTGTGAAGCGAATGGACTAACCATTACGCCACGGAGGCGATTAAACCAAGTAAGCTACGACTGCTTCAATTGCTTTAAGTAGGTATTTCTTTAGAAAGTACCTAGGAACCGAATTTTGTTCTGACTTATCCTTCTTCCTATCCTACTAATAATATAAACGCGAAAGTTTTTAAGAATGTATGGATGTATGTTTGTTACTCGTTCACGCAAAAACTACAGAAACGGATATGGCTGAAATTTGGTAGGTTAGACAGATTAAGACCTGGATTAACGCATAGACTACTTCATTCCACGCACTGCGCACCCTCAAAAAGTCATAGATACGTTGTCCACGCGGGTAAAGCCGCGGGAAACAGCTAGTCAATAATAATTTTAAAACGGTACTTTAGAAAAGGCAAAAAATACGAAAAGATTCGACCGGACTGGGAGCCGAACCCGATTTACGAGGAGAAAGTGCAACGGTGTGACCACTGAACTATCGCTTATATATTTGGCGCAATGAGATTACCAATCTGACTGGGAAAAAAAGATACGATGAGCGTGAATCTCGGAAAAACACAGTTTCCCTAGATGAGACATAGACAAATCGATTTTTGCCCCACAACGCTCATATCTATATATATATATATAAAAATCGGTCTATATATATATATATAGACCGATTTTTATGTGTTTTTGCATTTGTCTTCGTCGGGAATAGGTTAATAAGTATTAAAAAAAATTATAAAAAAATATTCATCAATAAAAAAAAATTGAGTTGGGTAGTGTAGTTTAGTGTAGTGTAGTTAGATTAGGGTAGTGTAGTGCAGGGTAGGGTAGTGTAATGTTGTTTAGGGTAGGGTAGTGTAGTGTAGGGTAGGGTAGTGTAGTGTAGTGTAGTGTAGGGTAGGGTAGTGTAGTGTAGGGTAGGGTAGTGTAGTGTAGGGTAGGGTAGTGAAGGGTAGGGTAGTGTAGGGTAGGGTAGGGTAGGGTAGTGTAGGGTAGGGTAGGGTAGTGTAGTGTAGTTTAAGGTGGAACGATGTTCGCCGGGACACCTAGTAGCAAAAAATTAGCGCCGTTTTCGATATCTACAAAACATAGATAAGTATACAAAAATTATTGCTCGTTTAATAGTATAAAATAATAAAGCTGTAATCTAGAGCGTCGGTGGCGTAACGGCTAGGGCCGCCGCCTCCTGTCCGGGTGGTCGTGGTTCGAATCCTGCCACGTATCCAATGTGATTTCGAATTTAGATTTCATATGTACGTTTATCCGACGCTTTTACGGTGAAGGAAAACATCGTGAGGAAACCTGCACACGCCTGCGGAGAAACTGGGCCCGCGTGGTCGACTAAGGCCCGATCGCCCTAATTGAGGGTAAGCTCGTATATGAGCTGATATCATCAATCTAGGCTTATAGATTCACTTTCTTGTTTATGTAGGTATTGTACACATTTATTTTGAAATTTTTGAAATTACCTCCTTAATTAGAAGTAATCCATCACTAAAGGAATGGAAACAAGATATTTTATTTATAAAGTAACTTTTGCTTCTTAATCTACAAAGACGTAGAATTAGTATCTACATAATTGTATCAGCATCACTTTGTCGGAGTTGTTTCTGGGTCTTCTCTTGTCGCAGATAAGTCTCAAAAGACCTATCAAATTACTTCGCAAGGACTGGCCCATTGGTGTTCACCCAGCTACGACTCTTTTATAAAAAAAAATCCTATATCACACGCGTTCTAAACAGCAGACGAGTTCACTGACCCTCCGCAGGAGCATACTTAAGGAATAGTAAACATCCTACTTATATTATAAATGTTAAATTTTGTATGTATGTATGGATGTTTGTTACTCTTTCACGCTTCAACAATTGGACGGATCGGGATAAAACTTGGCACACATATAGATTAGGTGCTGGAATAGGACATGGGCTACTTTTTACCCCAGGAAAACGACTTATTCCCACGGGAAAATCGAAAACAACGCGGGCGCAGCCGCAGGCGGACGGCTAGTACTACATACTTGTACCAGCACTTGTAATAATATAATTAAAAATAAATATTTAATTTGAGGCCTTTGTCCAGCAGTAGACGATTTCCGGCTGATATGATGATGATTTAAATTGAATTAAGGTTATCAATAAATGATTTGTAATTGTTGAAAAATAGACGTTCCCTTAAGACTGATGATAGTGGTTTTCTGAGCATGAATCGCCTCCATCGGCTCCTGTCCATTGTCATCAAACCTCATCGCGTCAAGGAATTTATTAAATGGCACTCCTTTAATAATTGGTCCATCTTGTTGCTGACCGTCCTCTTGACTTTTTGCTATTAATTAACGTTGCCCACTATGACTTGTTTTTCCATACTGTTGTTACCACGTCTTATTTTAATATGACCAAAGATCCATTGTTGGCAGATAGTGAATAGCCATTTTCAAACTTTCAGCTGATTAAGACTTGATATGTTTGGGCATAGTATCTATAGCAACACATTTACCATCGAATCAACTGAAGAAGAAGCAGAGATTCTCAATCTGCGTAGACCACGATTGTACATGTAAGACATAGCTTTATAGATACCAAATGTAGCATGAGAATTTTTTGATACGAAATTATCGAAAGGCCAGGTCTACAAAGGTATACATGTCTATGGCTAAAAGTAAGTAAGGATAAATAAATCCATTCCCAGGAGAGAACCTTTGAGGAGTTCGAGCACTTGTGACGTGGGAGGGTTAGGTAGGATTTACGTATCCGTAAATCAAATTATCCAATATCCGAAATAGTTCTCAAAAACATATTGGATAACCTTGCAGCAGAATCATCATATCAGCTCATATACGTCCCCACCGAGGGGCTCGTGCCTACCCTGAATTAGGGCGATCGAGCCTTAGTCAACCACGCGGTTTGATTGACATCACACACAACCTGTGAGTTTCTTCGCAGGCGTGCGCAGGTTTCCTCAAGATGTTTTTCCTTCACCGTAAGAGCGTCGGATAAACGTACATATGAAATCTAAATTCAAAATCACATTGGTCCGTGGCGGGATTCGAACCACGACCTCCCGGACAGGAAGTGGCTCCCCTAGCCATTACCCCACCGACGCTCTCTATTTTGCAATGGAATAAAATTCAATAATTTGGAAAATGTATATAAATACAATATACAAATATTGAAGTAGGGCTTTGATTTCGGATCTATTACAACCAGCTTATTTGCTGCAAATTTAATAATAAACAACAAGAATGTGTTATTTCTTGCTAGCGTAGAATCACGCCATACTCGTTGTAGTAGAGGCATAGAAAAATAATAGGAAAAAAAATTACCTGAATTTGATGAGACGTTTTTTGCCTCAGACGGGGTTATTTTACAAAAAGTTGCATCACATACGAAGAGACAAAGCAACGTGATGCATGTCACTCTAAAATTAATTATTCCAAATTGCCAAACTAAAGTCGTAAATCAAGATCTCCGAAAGGGCAGGGCCCTAAGAAAAATTGTTCAATAAAGCTCGTAAATCACGTAAACAACCGTTCGGATCGACTTCATTTTTTTAAACTAAGTAAATTTTGTTGGAGCTTAGAATTCATGAATCTGAAAAGTTAAGCGGCCGTGGCTCCGACAAAACCCACCTTCATTTTTTCTCCTTGTAAGATCTGTATGATATATTATAGTGTAGTGTATGTGTATGTTCATAGTAAAATTTGTATTCATTTTGTAGCAAAAGAAATCCGCAACGTTATGCGATAATTAAAAAAAATTGCGGGCTACATGTGTAGTACCTATGTTTTTATTATGTTAAAGTAGTGGCAGATCTCTAAGACCCTGACTTGCGATTTGCGGAATTAAATAATACGAATAGCATTAAAGAGGCGATTTAGCAAGACAAAGGCTCAAAAGTGTTCGCGGGATATCTGTCTCTTGGACAAAGCCAATTGAACAAGCTGAATACTGAGGACGGCAGGATTATATCGTCTAAGACTGAGTTGCTGGAAGAAGTTGAGAAGTTCTACGGAAAACTGTACAAGACCACACGTCTGCTTGTCAGCGATTTGGCTAAAGCTCCAAAAGCCAGACTACACTATACTGAAGATATCCCAGACGTCAGCCTGTATATAATTCCGTTATACTCAAGAGACAAACGCCTAAGGCATGGCACAGAAGTGTGATCGTGATTTTCTTCAAAAAGGGTGACAACACCCTGATGAAGAACTACAGACCCATTTCACTTTTGAGCCATGTCTACAAGTTATTTTCGAGAGTCATTACGAATCGTCTCGCATGCAGGTTTGAAGACTTCTAGTCTCCCGAACAAGCCGGTTTCTGAAAAGGTTTTAGTACCATTGATCACATACATACGCTGCGGCAAATTATACAGAAGACTGAAGAGTACAATCAGCCACTATGCTTGGCGTTTAATTTTAATTTATCATTTAATTTTATTTAGAACTTTATGCTTTATGCTTAACATTTATGCTTGGCGTTTGTAGACTATGAGAAAGCCTTTGATTTGTTTGAAACCTGGGCTGTGCTACAGTCTCTCCAGCGGTGCCAAATTGACTATCTCCAGTGGTGCCATATCGGTTCCCCTCGAGGATCAAAACTCGAAACCTATCCAATTGCAGCGAGGGGTGAGACAGGGAGACGCTTCATCCCTTATTTTTCCAAGCTTCTGTAATAGCTCGGTATCAATATCAACGGCGAGTACATAACCCACTTATTTGCTGACGATATCGTGGTCATGGCTGAGACTATATAGATGACCTAAGCACAATGCTCGATGGCCTCAGTAAAGTCTCTTAACAAGTGGGTCTTAAAATGAACATGGACAAGACGAAAATAATGTTAAATGTCCGTGTGGCACCCACCCATCTAAAGGTTAGACACTCTACACTGGAAGTTGTTGACGAATATGTATACTTGGGACAAACAGTCCAGCTAGGTAGGTCCAACTTAAAAAAAGAGATCAATCGACGAATCCAACTCGGCTATGCAGGGTTAGGGAAGATTTGCAATATCTTCACGTCCCAAATACCGCAGTGTCTCAAGACAAAGGTCTTTGACCAGTGTGTGTTGCCAGTAATAACATACGAAAATGAGACTTCTTTGCTTACTGTGGGCCTCATAGGCAGGCTCAAGGTCACCCAAAGGGCAATGGAGAGAGCTATGCTCGCAATTTCCCTACGCGATCGAATCAGAAATGAGGAGATCCGCAGGAAAATCAAAGTAACTGACACCACTCACAGAATCGCTAAACTGAAGTTGCTGTGGGCAGGGCACATAGCTCGCAGAACAGATGGCCATTGGAACAGTAAAGTGCTCGAGTGGCGACTGTTCACTGGAAAACGTAGCATAGGCAGGCCTCCCTCGCGTTGGATCGACGACCTGCTGAAGTTCGCAGGAAGCCGCTGCATGCGGGCCGCGCAGGACCGGACGTCGTGGAAATCCTTGGGGGAGGAATGTCCAGCAGTGGACGTTTTTCGGCTGATATGATTATGATGAAAGTAGTAAAAACCGGCCAAGTTCACGCGGCGAGGGTTTCGTCACATCACATCTCTTCTTTATATTATTATCTCTCCGTTATACTACCTATAAATTTCAAACCAAAGACATCAAAGCATTTTTTTATTCAGTTCGGACTCCCTAGCGTGAATACCACTCTAATTTTGCCGAATTTTGTTATTTTTCACCAAGTTTTAGACTTATCCATTTATACAACAGAGAAAATCAAAAAATACCTTTTAAAAGCATGTTTCGTGTTATTTTAATAAATTCCCTATCAAAACACATATTCTGTAAAAAAATTAACCGCCTTCCTTCACGGTTCAAGAGGTAGAGCCTTTTAAATGTCGGACAGACGGACAGACGGATGGTCGAACAGTGTAGGCCTAATAATAAAGTGACATTACCTGGTTCAGAAACCTAAAAATAAAAATAGTTGGAAATCACTACGTATCCACGAAACATAACTGTTGATAGACGATTGAACAGGTTTTTTAACAGATCATCAGAGAAATAATAAAACATTTATCTACTGCTTTTAGTGTTTACAGATTTATCAAGCGATGAGCTATGCTTAAAAATCTATGGAAGCCACGTGGGTCCTACCGGGTCTTAAATATGCTATTGATATATTATAAAAGGAAAAGATTACTGACTGGTATTTCAACGCACAGACTAAACCATTGAACAGATTTCGCTGAAATTTGGAACACAGATATCAATTAGAACATGGGCATCCGCTAAGAAAGTATTAAGGGAAATTCCCACGGGAACGGCAAAAAACGGGATATGCTTGGGTGAAGCGGCGGGAACCCACTAGTGCTATAGAAAAAGTTTTTGCTACATAGCACGATAAAAATAAATACCAGTACCTATTGCTTCCTGGTGTTCTTCTGAACTGCTCTATTGTCGGTGTAGTTGACACCACATTTCTATATTTTTTTCCACGCCAAATCATCAACTATGATATGTAAGTATTTTGCATAAAGAACTTGAAAATGTCTTCATATTTCTGTACAAAACCACCTTAATGCGGTAATATTACAGATTTTCGTTATTTTTGACGTCAATTACTCCTAAAAGATAGAAAAACCAAGGTTGAAAAATACCCTTATTGTTGATGATGTTCCTTAAAGTCAAAAGCTGTTAGAAACAGGATTGAGTAGTTTGGCTCGATAGAAAAAAATCCCAAAGATAGGTCTACACCGTTACTTTCAACTCTAGTTATGACTAATATTTTGAAGTATGATTAAAAAAAACATATATAAAAACATTTGTTAAGATAATACAAAGTATTAATGTTATTTTTTTTTACTTTCACTGTAGTTTTTGATTAAAACGAAATACCATTGAAAAAGTGAAAAAGAGTGGTTATTGTTTTTACTCTTTACACGTAAAGATAAAACAGCGTTTGTTACACCTATCCACAAAAAAGGCCATAAGTCAGATGTACAAAATTATAGACCTATCTCTAAGTTATGCCTCTTCTCGAAAGTCTTTGAAAGGGTAGTATATAATCAATTGTACTCTGCGCTTAAATGTTTGTTTAGGGAAGAACAGCTCAAAAAGCGTTCAACAGTATCCAACTTAGTTTTGGCTAACGACTTTATCACTAATTGTATGGACGATTTGGTTCAAGTGGATATGGTCTACACTGACTACAGTAAATGTTTCGACCGGATAGACCATCGCATACTGTTGGATAAATTGGCTGTGGCTGGCATCCACGGTGACCTCTACTGATGGTTTTGCTCGTATGTTGACAATCGTACTCAGTCTGTTGTGTTGAATGGTTTTGCGTCTGACTGGACATATATACCGTCTGGAGTACCCCAGGGCTCGTTATCGGGGCCTCTTCTTTTTACTATATTTATCAACGGCGTCCATGAATGTTTTCATAACTCGAAGATACTTATGTTCGCAAATGATATGAAAATTTTAAAAGTTATTCGACGCATTTCCGATATCGACGACCTGCAAGCTGACCTATCTTGGTTTGTAGCATTCTGTACAGCCAACAAACTAGATCTTAACGAAATTTGGACCTACAAATACGACGGTAATGGTAGGTACATTTCGTCGTAGCTATTTTTTGTGAACTTTTACGTAATATTTTACATCGCATACGATGTTGGTATTTTATTTAACTAAAAGTATAGTAAATTAACTTCAAGAATCTATTACTAATTAGCAACATCTTTTTTCCTGGGCATGTGTTTAAAAATTCTGAACTTTTTGCGCGAACCCGCCGTAGTGCCGTAGAGGAATTATAGTTTTGATGTTCTTTTGTTTTGATTGATTAAATTAAGTATATTTAATAACTTATATATGCATATAAACGTTAGTTAACGTAGTAAATAGTGAAAGTGATATTTTATTCGTAACGGTGCTGTGACTAGGAAAATTTACCGGTACAAATATGGTAGGTACATTTCTCCATATATTTATGTTTGCGAATTTTTTACGCAATACTTTACAACGCATAGATTATTGATATTGCATTTAAATAAAATAATAGCTATTCAGCTTTAAGAATCTGTAACTTAATATCAATATCTCTTTATTCTGAGGTACAAAAATAAGAAGCCACCCCCGTAGAACCCCACCGGCAGAGTACACTACAAAGAGGCCATTTGGGTGAATCATTAAATTAAAAAAAAAAACAACAACGCGAAACACGAGTTTCACAAACAATTTAGTAATTATGTTGCATATAGGTGGAGACTTGTTTAGCATTGCCATGCATATTTAGTTACAAATTGTAAAATTTTGCTGTAAGACTCCCAAATAAAATAAAATAAAAATAAAATAAGAAAAAGACAGAGACAATTTAACTGTTCCAATCAATACCTCGCCATAACCTTCTTCTTGATTTGTTTAACTGTGTTCGTAACCTTAAATATCCGTATTGGTATCCGAAATCTTGTACTCTTCACAACCCTAGTGTAGTAATCCAACCCTATTTAAGATGGAAAGGTATAATGTATTGGGAAGTCTTATTACGATCCATGTTACGAATCTTTGTCTTACTAACGTAAGTGCTGGTAGTGATGCCATAAAGTGATGTCGCATGCGGGTTATTCTGTTTTATCACGACACGGATTATTAGCCCCTCAGGTGGGGTAATTCCATTAATGGGCGTCTTGGAAAAATATAAGGTGAATATAAGGACGTGTTAGGTTAGGTTAGGTGTCACCTCTTTATTTACACGGGCACATAATATTACTCTCCGTACTATCCGACGCTCTTACGGTGAAGGAAAACATCGTGAGGAATCCTGCACACGCCTGCGGAGAAACTCGCAGGTTGTGTGTCAAGTCGATCAACCCGCACTGGGCTCGCGTGGTCGACTAAGGCCCGATCGCCCTAATTCAGGGTAGGCTCGAGCCCCTCGGTGGGGACGTATATGAGCTGATATCATCATCATCATCATATTACTCTTCTTGCTGTGCATCATCTTCATAAACTTAAAGGTTGTGTGTCAAGTCGATCAACCCGCACTGGGCTCGCGTGGTCGACTAAGGCCCGATCGCCCTAATTCAGGGTAGGCTCGAGCCCCTCGGTGGGGACGTATATGAGCTGATATCATCATCATCATCATATTACTCTTCTTGCTGTGCATCATCTTCATGAACTTAAAAGCTATGATCCTGTTTTTCGGAGCTGGCTGCAGCAAATTCGCTAGGTACTTATCTGTGATTCTGTAGGTAGATCACCGTCTTAAGTCTCTCTTTCTCTCTCTTCTTCTCTTTTTTGCGGTATTTTTATGGCATATTAATTTTTTTAATTATGAATTTCTTTTTTTTTGGGTTCCGTACCTCAAAAGGTTAAAACATAACCATTGTAGGATCACGCGTGTGTCTGTACGTTCGTCTGTAATAGCCAATTTGCTCGGAAACTACTGGACCGATTGAGTTGAAATTTAGTACACATATGTAATTAATAGTAACCCAAACATGGACGTGTAACGTAAATGAATGAATTTTGAAAAAAATATTTGCATTTGTAAGCCCTTGGCATCATCTCATTTGATGATGCCAATGATAAGTGACGATGATGTCGAAGATAGAAGTAGACTTACAAAGATTCCCCAATGCAGTGGAGAACTGGCTATCTTATCTTCAAGCCGGAACACATCAATGTTGTTAACACTGATGTTTGGCGGCAAGACTTAGATAAGATGGTGGTAGCTGACCAGGTGGGCTTAGGATATGCCCTACCACCAACTAAACCGAGTCTTACAAGTTGACCCCACCAAGAAGCCAACCCGCGACCTGGTGCGAAGCGATGGACTAACCATTACACCACGGAGGCGGTTAAAAATTTAGAAAATAATAAAAATTGCAAACTATATCGTGTATAGTTTTATATATAAGGTCTAACAAAATTAGCTGAAACTATTTTAACTGGTGCTTCTACCCATGAAACTGAACAACTTTTGCTCAAAAAAATTGTTGAACTTCCCTTACTAAGTTGGCTGATCAGCTGATCGAGTTAGTATGGGAGAGCCATTTTTTTTTGAGATTTGACTATGGGTTCCATGTGGAAAGTTGTTCAGTTCCACGGGTAGAAGTACCAGTTAAGATAGTTTCAGCTAATTTTGTTACACCTTATAATATATTATAGTATATCGAAAATATACAATGATATGCAAAAGCGGACTTATCGCTTTAAGCGATTTCTTCCAGTCAACATTACTGTTAATACGTAATACGTTTTACTAATCTTACTGTACAAACGTGTTTCTAACTTTAACTGTATAGTTGTAATATCGTTACTTGCACGTCTCGCGTATATAGCGTTAGTTTTGCTTTAGTTAGTATTCTGTGCTCCTATTTGCTTTATAAACAGCGTAGAGTCTGTGTGGAAAGGGAACCTTCGTCAGATTGGAGGGTGCTGTTGTGCTTTGTATTGTATTTGTCATGTTAAACACTGTTACGTCATTGTTGTTTGACAGTAACATCTTTGAAACACACCCTCGACACTTCATACAACGTGCCAGAAATGACGGAACAAACAAAATGGCGGCGAAATTCTATACGTTTGACAATCAAACTGTAACCAATCTGTATCAATCTGGTCGACGAGGGGGTGAGGTCGCAATCTAGAGAGCGGCAGGGAGTTTCCATACTGTATGTTAGTACTATATATATATATATATATATATATATATATATATATATATATATATATATATATATATATACTTATTATACTATATATACATATATTATACTAGGTCTTTACCTATGAAATTGCGGATTGTATAAAAAAGTTTAAAGATGAAAATTAATATTAAGAACAATAGTTAGTAAAACAAAATTTATTCTCTTAATAGCATTAGACTATTAGAAATTAAATGGTGAAAACATATTTTAGTTACTGGACAGATTGCTTTCAAAATCGATATCTGGGGGTTCCCTGAGGTCCCTAATCACAAATCCGTTGTCAGATTTGAAAAAATTGGCACATTTATAATCGTTACTAAGGAGTAAACTCAAATCGTGAGTCGGAGTTGACACACACACTTTTTATATCATCTTTTTGTCAATTCTTACTTTTCATTATTTTGTTTAAATTTAAATTAATCAATTAAAATTAACTTGAAGAAATTGCTTTAGGAATAAGCTGTACCCTTTGTGTAACCTTAATATTTTAAATCTGTATTTTATGTATCCTGTGTACAATAAACTGTTAATAAATAAATTGTCACATACACATTGTTTTTCCCATCATCAACACTGTTCGAATATTATTCCATAATTTCCATTATATTTAACCAATTTTAAATATTAGGTCTTTACCTATTAAATTGCCGATTGTATAAAAAGTTTAAAGATGAAAATTAATATTAAGAATATTAGTTTTTAAAACAGAATTTATTCTCAATTCTTACTTTTCATTATTTTGTTTGAATTTAAATTTAAATTCATCATGTCAGCTCATATACGTCCCCACCGAGGGGCTCGAGCCTACCCTCAATTAGGGTGAAAAACAAAAAAAAATTAATCAATTAAAATTAACTGGAAGAAATTTCTTTAGGAATAAGCTGTACCCTTTGTGTAACCTTAATATTTTAAATCTGTATTTTATGTATCCTGTGTACAATAAACTGTTAATAAATAAATAAATTGTCACATACACATTGTTTTTCCCATCATCAACACTGTTCGAATATTATTTCATTTTCCATTTTATATAAACAATTTTAAATATTGGGTCTTTACCTATAAAATTTCCGATTGTATAAAAAAGTTTAAAGATGAAAATTAATATTAAGAACAATAGTTATTAAAACAGAATTTATTCTCAAAATAGCATTAGACTATAAGAAATTAAATGGTGGTAAACATATGCCTATGGTTCATATATTTTGAGAGCACGGTGGCTTTAACCCTATAAAGTCGGGTTTTTTCACCTGAAAACCACTCACCACCACTCGAGAACTTTACTGTCCCAATAACTGTCTGTTCTACTAGTTATGTGCCCTGCCCACTGCCACTTAAGTTAAGCGATTCTATGAGCTATGTCGGTTACCTTGGTTTTCCTACGTATCTCATTTCTAATTTGATAACGTTGATAATTTGATGACGTTAAGCATATTCATGATCACGTCCCCACCGAGGGGCTACAGCCTACTCTGATTTAGGGCGATCGGGCCTTAGTCAACCAAGCGGGCCCAGAGCGGTTTGCTAGACTTCACACTCAAGCTTCGAGTTTTTTCGCAGGCGTGTGCAGGTTTTCTTTCACCTTAAGATAAACGTACAATTACGAATTCGAAAACACATTGGTATATGGTAGGATTCGAACCACGACCCCCTGGACAGGAGGAAGCGGCCCTGGCCGTTACGCTACTGATGCATAATAGTAATTTGTAATTAGAACTAAAAATTGTTCCGTAGTTTAACCTAGAAATGAATAAATAAATACATTAACTAAATACATTACCTAGTACCTACGACGTTGCTCGGGTGACGGGTAATATTTCTAATGGAACATTTGAGATCACGTCAATTGCAATGAGCATTGACATCCTGCAACAGAAATCTTCGTCTATCCGCAGCAAAAATCCTCTTCTATCCGCAGCTTTACAGCTCTAGTCTAGAGTTATCGCAGCAGATTCTTTGTTACTAATGTCATATTTGGGAATATCCCGCATAAGATTTCGTCACTTTCAGGAAAATTCAAGAAAATTAACTAGTGTAAAATATTGCCCCGTCTGACCTCTAAGAAAACGCCTTAGTTCCATTCAATGGTACTTATTTCAGGGGATTAATACATGAAAGACATGCCACTAGTTACAAATAAAAAAGCATAAGTAGGGTCACTATAAGGTCAATAATATAAAACAATAACTTTTTTATTTTCAATAAATATTGGCATTGAACTTCAAAAACTGAATCGGTAATTTCATAGGTAAATACCTATTATTATGTCAGTGTTAGATTTTTTGTTTTTTTAATTCTTAATTGGTAAGCTCTTGGCATCATCTCACCTGATGGTAAGTGACGATGGTGCCGAAGATGTAAGAGGGCTTACCAAGATTTCCCAACGTTATGGAGAACTGGCTATCTTATCTTCAAGCCGGGAAACATCAACGTTGATAACACTGATGTTTGGCGGCAAGACTTAGATAAGATGGTGGTAGATAGCCAGACGGGCTTAGAAAATGCCCTACCACCAACCGAACCGAGTCTTACAAGTTGACCCCGCCGGGAATCGAAGCCGCGACCTCTTGGTGTGAAGCGAATAGGCTAACCATTACGCCACGAAGGCAGTTAGAATATAACGTTTTCAGATTCTGTATTTATCCAAAACAGAACCTGTCTTTATAATATGCAAACATCATTTTGAAAAAGTGTATCTGTAACCCTTTACAGTAATAATAATACAGTAATGATGATATTAAAATATTATTTTTTTATGTCTGTCTTTCCAATATTTTTAAAAAGTGTTCATCTAACCATTTAAAAGGCAAAGGCGATGAAAAGTCACAGGAAATAGATATCTCTTCTTAAAGGCTTTTGTAACTGAGCGACGTTAACACTAGCGGTTGCCCGCGGCATCGTTCCTGTGAGAATTTGCCGAAACCCTTTGTTATCGGATGCCATCGTCCTAATTTCTATCTGTATTCCAAATTTCAGGGAAATCTGTTTAGTGGATTCGGCTGTGCGTTGATATACCAGTCAGTAACCTTTTCGTTGTATATACAGGATGTAACAAAATTGGTGTATGTCCCGTTAACTGGGGCTGCTACTTATCAAACTGAACAACTTTGGTTCTACAACTTTGCTTAAATTAAAACGCATTTTTTTTAAATCTTCATACAAATCGATCATATGATCTACCAGTTTTTTGCATTTTATTATGAAGGGTCGAACGTTTATTTTGAGAATTTACTATGAGTTCGTTGGGGAAAGTTATTCAGTATGATGAGTAGAAACCACAGTTAACGGCTCCTACACCAATTTTGTTACACCCTGTGTATACAGATTTACTGGATTTAAGCGTTCACGTTTTTTTTATCCACAATTGGTAAGCCCTCGACGTCACCTCACCTTATGGTAAGAGTTCCAATACAGTCCGACATAATTAAATCTAAATTTGGTTAGACAAGCCACGAGAGCGCAGCTGACCTTAGCTGCGAGTATCAACCGAATTCATCATCATCATCATCATATCAGCCGAAAAACGTCCACTGATGGGCAAAGGCCTCTCCCAAGGATTTCCACGAAGACCGGTCGACCAACGACCTGGTGTAGATCGCGGGAAACAAACCGGTCGTCGTGGAAATCAACCGAATAGCCATGGCAAAAATCTTGGGGTTTGTCTTTGGCTAATTTCAGATATAGATACGTATGTGTAGCCATCATGTTTGATTTATAAGGCATGTGCTCCTTCCAAAACTCGGAAAGGATAAGCTATTCTCCATACACGGTGACCAACTCCGCATCGGTGGAGGTTTTAAGGCTTGTGGCGTACCCTACTGTCAAAAGTTTTCAAGCCACCTGTAGGGTCTTTAACGGCTTATCAACTGCTAGATAGTTACAATACAATTAAATACAATACAATTAAATGCATCACAACATAAAAAAGAAATGAACAACATAGAAGAAAGCCTATAAAATAGGCGGCTTTATTGCTAGGTAGCAATTTCTTCCAGGCAACATTTGGACAGGGAAACAGCGATTGAATAAGTTAAGGGCCGATACAATAATTATAATACTGAAAAATCTGCAAATAAACATTTACATAAATAATTGAAATCGCTAAACACGTTAAAAAAAACCGACTTCCATTATAACAACTTAGTACAATATTGCATTATTTTTTAATGTTTTTTGTTAATTTTCTTACAAAGTAATAAGTAATTTATATGGGACCACACGGAAAGCACTAGCTTTCAAATAAAAAAAAGGATAATCAAAATAAGTTCATTCAGTCAAAAGTTCTGAGGTAACAACATTAAAAAATACAGTCGAATTGAGAACCTCCTCCTTTTTGGAAGTCGGATAAAATATTTAAATATTGTAACAATAACATATAAAATCATAAATATATACATAAACAAGCAAAAACATTTAAATATGTATACATTAACTAGCTTAACGTACTTCGCGAAACACAGGGACGATCAGAATGATTATTATTTATTAACGTTAAGCCCATCCCTCTATTAACCATCCATATGATGAACTTGCGTGATAAGCGCGACCACCAAAGTCGCTCTGAGATAAGATTTAATGCACCGTCTACACGTAGTAAGTAGCGAAGGGGATGAAGTGTTAGTTTTAACTTAATTTTAAGTAATTTAGTGCGTGTGAACAGTAACTAAAGAGCTATTAAGTCATCAATGATTTAGTAGTTAAGTAGACAAGTAAAATATAATTCAATCTAATTTTCGAATAATTAGCCTCACCCCAGCGTGGCTTGCTACTAAATAGTCATTCAGTAAACTGAATTGTCAATTAGTAAATTACTAATTTTAAGTATTTTAATGCGTGTGAACAGTAACTAAAGAGCTATTAAGTCACAAATGGTTTAGTAGTTAAGTGGACAAGTAGAACAGAATATAATATATTTTTCAAATAGTTAGCCTCACCCCTGCGTGGCTTGCTACTAAATAGTCATTTAATAAACTAATTTTTTATTTAAAAACTAATTTTAAGTAATTTAGTGCGTGTGAACAGTAACTAAAGAGCTATTAAGTCATAAATGATTTAGTAGATACGCGGTGGACCGATGACCTGGTGAAGGTCGCGGGAAGCCGATGGATGCGGGCAGCGCAGGACCGGTCGTCGTGGAAATCCTT
The DNA here is from genome assembly GCA_947284805.1 of Coleophora flavipennella. Classification (NCBI taxonomy): domain Eukaryota; kingdom Metazoa; phylum Arthropoda; class Insecta; order Lepidoptera; family Coleophoridae; genus Coleophora; species Coleophora flavipennella. Next base: position 3,542,425 of record OX369260.1, read on the forward strand.
GGGGGAGGCCTTTGTCCAGCAGTGGACGATTTGTGGCTGATATGATGATGAGATAAGTGGACAAGTAGAACAGAATATAATCTATTTTTCGAATATTTAGCTTCACCCCTGCGTGGCTTGCTACTAAATAGTCATTTAATAAACTAAATTTTCATTTAGTAAACTAATTTTAAGTAATTTAGTGCGTGTGAACAGTAACTAAAAAGCTATTAAGTCATAATTGATTTAGTAGTTAAGTGGACAAGTAGAACAGAATATAATCTATTTTTCGAATAATTAGCCTCACCCCTGCGTGGCTTGCTACTAAATAGTCATTTAATAAACTAAATTTTCATTTAGTAAACTAATTTTAAGTAATTTAGTGCGTGTGAACAGTAACTAAAGAGCTATTAGGTCATAAATGATTTAGTAGATAAGTGGACAAGTAGAACAGAATATAATCTATTTTTCGAATAATTAGCCCCACCTCTGAGTGGCTTGTTACTAAATAGTCATTTAGTAAACTTATTTTAAGTACTCGTAATTTAATGCGTGTGAACAGTAACTAAAGAGCTATTAAGTCATAAATGATTTAGTAGTTAAGTGGACAAGTAGAACAGAATATAATCTATTTTTCAAATAATTAGCCTCACATCTGCGTGGCATGCTACTATTTAGTCATTTAGTAAACTAACTTTAAGTTAAATTAACTTGATTACCCCGTAACTTAATACGTATAAACTAGGCGTAAGACGAATAAATTGTTTTTTTTTGTCTGCAGTTGCTACAGCGCACAATATCACCTTGCTAGAGGTCCCCGCTTACGGGGACCCGCGGAGGGACGCGCGCCTCGAGTGCCACTACGTGAACGAGAAGGCCGACCCACCCCTACATTCTGTCAAGTGGTATAGGGACAACAATGAAATATTTAGGTTCACTCCTGGACAGCAGGTGAGACATAAAAATCTGGTGAAGTTCTGAGGGTTCCGAATCAGCACACCTCTTCACACATCTTTGATAATGATACCTTCACATTACAAACCAAAGATATCAACGCGAGTGACAGAAAAATGTTTTTTTTATTTAGTTCAGAATTCTTAGTGCCAGTACGATTTACACTTGGACAGTTTTTATTATTGGATACTACAATCACACCAAGATTAATTAAGCTTGTATGTAACGATTAAGCTACATCAATCAAAAATCCCTCCATAATACTTATAAAACACGTGTTTGATATGGAGACCCCTTAATCTTTCATTTTTTATGATTTTTATTATCTTTTGTTATAGCGGCAATAGAAATACACTCTGTGAAAATTACAACTACCAACCTTTTAGGGTTGGCTGGAACAGATCCCTGTTTGGGATAAGTCCGTCTTTGATTGATTGATTGAAAACACTTTATTGCGTAACATCATCACATTAGCTCTTATATACGTCCCCACCGAGGTGCTCGAGCCTACCCTGAATTAGGGCAATCGGGGCTTAGTCGACAACGCGGGCCCAGTACGGGTTGGTTAACGGGGTGGAAACACAACCTTCGAGTTTCTTCGCAGATGTGTGCAGGTTTCCTCACGATGTTTTCCTTCACCGAAAGAGCGTCGAATAAATGTACATTAGAGTCGAAATTCGAAAAAACATTGGTACGTGGCAGGACTCGAACCACGACCTCCCGGATAGGAGGTAGCGGCCCTAGCCGTTGCGCCAGCGACGCTACGAAGATTGCATAACATAAGAGGAAAAAAAGATGATGAAGGAAATTTGTTTTAGGAAGAAGAGTTTTACAGAAGTTACCTTTGTACATGTTATATTCTTTTCCTATTAACTGTATTTTGTTACACAATTAATTTCTATTTATTATCCCTACTAATATTATAAATGTGAAAGTAACTCTGTCTGTCTGTTACGCTTTCCCACAAAAACTACTGAACGGATTTGGCTGAAATTTGGTAGGTAGACAGATTAGGACCTGGATTCAGACATAGGCTACTTTTTACCACGCTCGCGAGCCGCTTGCGGCTCGCGCACTGCGCACCCTCGAAAAGTCATAGAAACGTTGTCCACGCGGGTGAAACCGCGGGAAACACCTAGTTAAAAATAAACACAAAATAAAAAATACGGTTCATGAAATACAGCCCGCTGACAGACATACAGACAGCGGAGGCTTAGTAATAGCTGACAGACATACAGACAGCGGAGGCTTAGTAATAGCTGACAGACATACAGACAGCGGAGGCTTAGTAATAGCTGACAGACATACAGACAGCGGAGGCTTAGTAATAGCTGACAGACATACAGACAGCGGAGGCTTAGTAATAGCTGACAGACATACAGACAGCGGAGGCTTAGTAATAGCTGACAGACATACAGACAGCGGAGGCTTAGTAATAGCTGACAGACATACAGACAGCGGAGGCTTAGTAATAGCTGACAGACATACAGACAGCGGAGGCTTAGTAATAGCTGACAGACATACAGACAGCGGAGGCTTAGTAATAGCTGACAGACATACAGACAGCGGAGGCTTAGTAATAGCTGACAGACATACAGACAGCGGAGGCTTAGTAATAGCTGACAGACATATACAGACAGCGGAGGCTTAGTAATAGCTGACAGACATACAGACAGCGGAGGCTTAGTAATAGCTGACAGACATACAGACAGCGGAGGCTTAGTAATAGCTGACAGACATACAGACAGCGGAGGCTTAGTAATAGGGTCCCGTTGTTCACTCTTTTGTTGTTCGCTCTGTTTTGCAGAACAAATTGCTTTTATTATTACTAGCTTTGGTCCGTGGCTTCGCCCGCGTGGAAATCGTTTTTATCGTTTTCGAGGGTAAGTAGTGCGCGAGCCGAGCTTAGACATGAGTGTCCTCCAGATCCCTCAGGAACTATATCGGGCTATTCTGATTAGCAGTCTATGTCACTTCCCATACCCTCAACCAATTCTATACAAAAAATCACTTCAATCCGTTGCTCCGTTCCGAAGCCAACGTGCGCGAGCGTGGAAATGAGTTTTCCCCAGGTCCCTCAGGAACGGCTCGCGAGCGTGGACATTAGTTTTCCCCAGTTCCCTATCCCAGATCGGGCTGTTCCGATTAGGACTCTATGTCATTTCACACTCTTTCAACCATCTCAAAAAAAATCACAAGAGTCCACTGTTCCGTTGCGATGTTAAAGAAATGAATTAAAAAAAAACTATTTTATCAACTCCCTCAGGGATTGAATCGGACTATGCTGTTTTCACGGGATAAAAAGTTGCCTATGTCCTTTTCAGTGACACAGGCTACCTGCATGCCAAATTTTATCAAAGTTGGTCAAGGTATTGAAGCGTGAAAAGGTAACAAACACATTTTTACATTTATTATTACTAGCTTTTGTCTGTGGCTTCGCACGCGTGGAAATCATTTTTATCGTTTTCGAGGGTAAGTAGTGCGCGACCCGAGCTTAGACATGAGTGTCCTCCAGATCCCTCAGGAACTATATCGGGCTATTCTGATTAACAGTTTATGTTACTTCCCACCACTCAACCATTTTTATACAAAAAATCACTTCAATCACTTCATTGCTTCGTTGCGAAGCCAACGTGCGCGAGCGTGGAAAGGAGCTTTCCCCAGATCCCTCGGGAACTTATGTCAGGATATACTAATTAGTAAATTATGTCATTTTATGTTCGTCCCCCTCAACCATTTCTATGCGAAAGATCACAACAATCCGTTGTTTCGTTGCGATGTTAAAGTAATTAGCTCATCCTTACTCGTTACAGGATAGTAAGGATGAGTAAGGTTAACTCATCCTTACTCATCCTTATTATCCTTACTTAACATTATAAATGTGAAAATGTGTTTGCTTGTTTGTTACTTTTTCACGCTTCAAGACCTCTAGCAATCTTGATGAAATTTGGCATGCAGGTAGCCTGTTTTACTAGGAAGGACATAGGCTACTTTTTATTACGTGAAAATAGCATAGTCCGAGTAGTTCCTGAGAGAACTGAAAAAAAACTCCATTTTTGCCTAATTACTTTAACATCGCAACGGAGCAACGGATTTTTTGTATAAAATTAGTTGAGGGTATGGAAAGTGACATAGACTGCTAATCAGAATTGCCCGATATAGTTCCTTAGGGATCTGGAGGACACTCATGTCCAAGTTCGCGAGCCGCACCACTCACCCTCAAAGACAGTCATAAAAACTATGTCCATGCGAGCGAAGCCGCGGCAAAAGCTAATAAAATTAATTGCCACATATATGAAGGAGCATCACTTGAGAACTGCTAAACAGATTTGAATTTTTTTTTTGGTTGTTGTAATTTGCCAGGACAAGGATTTAAATCATTAAATGTCATTAATGCCTTTGACAAGAGTAGGTTAGTTCAAACTGACAACATCCGGTCACGAGTACAACGCGAGAGTCAGCCATAGCTCTACTCAACCATATTAGAGTAAATAAGAAAATATATATAAACAAATTTCGAGTATTTGTTATCAGCCTATTTACATTGGAAATGTGGGTAACCAGTTTTTCAGGCATATCGACCGGTGTTAGAACTGATAGCAGTAAAAGTTGCATCTTTTTAGGTTCCGTACAAAAAAAACAAAACGGAACCTTATAGGATCACTCGTGCGTCTGTCAGTCCGTCCGTCTGTCCAAGCCCATTTGCTCCGAATCTACTGGACCAAATCAGTGGAAATTTGGTAGGATAGTGTAATCCTATGACTCAAACACAGGTGTGCAAAGTAAATACATGTTTTTTTTTTAAATAAGGGTTATTTTCGGGGGACAAATTAGGAAATTTAAAAAAAAGTTTTGGAAACCTTATTGTGTCATACATCAAATGAAAGGGCTCGTTATCAGGCCCTTAAATATATTTTTGTTTAAATTGTAAAATAAATAGTTTTGATTTTATTCATAAAAGAAGACGAAAATTGACCTTTCCCCCCCCCTGTTCTCCAAAACTACTGAGCCTAAAATTTTGAAAAAAATACAACATACACTAAATGGCTTGTAGATTACAGGAAAACCTATAAAAATTCTATCGATTGAAAAAAAAGTGGTAAACTCAATGTAATACGTTTACATACGAAATAAAGTTCTAGTCATAATAGAAAATAGTCTATCGGTGTTCTATACAGGATTATTTTCGGAAAGTGTGTCCTGAAGCTTCACGACCTCATTCCCCTTCTTCATTTCATCATCGAACGACCAGAACGATTCCAACCCTTTGTCGTTGATGTTCCACCTTTACTTCTTCGTTCATTTATGCGAACGGGCAAGGAGTTGAATTCCCTGCCGACGTCTGTATTCCCCGATTCGTTTAATTTAGGAATCTTTAAAACGAGAGTGAATATGCACTTTTTGAGCTTACTTGTTACATCCTCGGCTTCATCGGCACTTACCATCAGATGAGGTGCAGCCAAACGCACTAAAATTTTTATTTAAAAAAAGAAGTTCACTAAAACACCACTAGATTGCGCAAGTAGTAGTTAACTGTACGGAGTACTGCTTTCACTTGTGGGACGGATCGGCTCGTTACCAGCTATATGCCTTGGCTTCTATAGACCGACGTGCTAGGAGACTCATTGGCGACGAGGAACTTGTATCAAACAGGCTCCAAAGCCTGAGCATCTCCACAAAGTCGCCTGTATATCGGTGTTCTACAGGATTCATTTCGGAGAGTGTGTCCTGGAGCTTCATGACTTCATTCCCCCACTCCATGTCATCATTGGACGATCAGGTGCGGAGGGCGGTTCCACCCCTTTGTCGTCAATGTTCCTTGTTCGAGAGTCATCATGAATCGTCTCGCACGCAGGTTTGACGACTTCCAGCCTCCCGAACAAGCTGGTTTCCGAAAAGGCTGAAACTGCGTTAGATTATACAGAAGACAAAAGAGTACAATCAGCTACTATGATTGGCGTTTGTGGACTATGAGAAAGCCTTTGATTCAGTCGAAACCTGGGCTGTGATACAGTCTCTCCAACGGGGCCAAATTAACCATCGATACATCGAGGTATTGAAGTGTCTGTATGAAAACGCCACCATGTCGGTTCGCCTCTAGGATCAGAACTTGAAACCTATCCAGTGGCAGCGAGGGGTGATACAGGGAGACTTTATATCTCCGAAACTGTTCACTACCGCCCTGCAAGACGTTTTTAAGCTTCTGGACTGGGGTGGACTCGGCATCAATATCAACGGCGAGTACATAACCCACCTCCGATTTGCTGACGATATCGTGGTCATGGCTGAGAATATGGAAGACCTAAGCACAATGCTCGATAGCTTCAGTTACGTCTCTCAACAAGTGGGTCTTAAAATGAACATGCACAAGACGAATATTAAATGTCCGTGTCGCACCCACCCCTCTAAAGGTTCAAAACTCTACACTGGAAGTTTTTGAGGAATATGTATACCTGGGACAACCAGTCCAGCTAGGTAGGTCCAACTTTAAGAAAGAGATCAATCGACGAATCCAACTCGGCTGGGCAGCGTTCGAGAAGCTTCGAAATATCTTCACGTCCCAAATACCGCAGTGTCTCAAGAACAGTGTGAGTTGCCAGTGATGACTTACGGAACTAAGACATGGTCGCTTACTGTGGGCCTCATAAGAAGGCTCAAAATCACCCAAAGGGCAATGGATCGTGCTATGCTCGGAGTTTCTCTGCGTGATCGAATCAGAAACGAGGAGATCCGCAGGAGAACTAAAGTAACCGACATAGCTCACAGAATGGCTAAACTGAAGTGGCAGTGGGCAGGGCACATAGCTCGTAGAACAGACAGCCGGTGAGGCAGTAAAGTTCTTGAGTGGCGACCGCGCACCGGAAAACGTAACGTAGGCAGGCCTACCACGCGGTGGACCGACGACCTGGTGAAGATGGCGGAAGCCGATGGGTGCGGGCAGCGCAGGTCCGGTCATCGTGGATGTTCTTGGGGGAGGCCTTTGTCCAGCAATGGACGATTTTCGGTTGATATGATGATAATAATGTTCCACCTTTACACTCGAAGCGTTTTTCTTCTTCGTTCATCATGCGAACGGTCAATGGGTGGAATTCCCTTCCGGCGTCTCTATTCCCCGATTCGTAAAATTTAGGAATCTTCAAGACGAGAGTGAATAGGCACTTTTTGAGCTTGCGTGTTACATCCTCGGCTGCATCGGCACTTTTCATCAGGTGAGGTGCAGCCAAACATACTGGATGTACGGAACCTCTTCACGCGAGTTCAACTCGCACTTGGCCGGTTTTTTTGTTGTTAACGACTGTTTGTGTCCTGAAGAAATAAATAAAAAAGTGATCGCGCCTTCAGCTCCATAGCATTGTACTAGGGACAAGAGGTTTGGCGGCAAGACCTACCGCGATTGGTCCCTGCCTTTCACCTCACGCTATGATTAGTGGCCCTCATTATGTTTTTTTTATTATTCACAATTGGTAACCAATAGTATATATATATAGTCCTAAGGTACAGTATGGACACTCCCTGCCCCTCTCTAAATTCGACGTCACTCAGGTTGGGTTTGGGTACCAAACGTAAAGGACGAGCTACGCAAGCACTTTTACTGCGACGTATGAATTAACACTGAAAACTGCTATTATCTTCTAACACTTTTTCCACATAATATCATGAATCTTGGTGATCAAATTGACTTCAACTTTTTTTGCAATAAGCTGTAGCGATTTTCGCCGTCAGAGAAGTGGAGGACCTTTTTTTAATAAGCGGCAGCGATTTTCGGCGTCATAGAAGTAGTTGACCTTTTTTTAATAAGCGGTAGCGATTTGTCGGCCAAGGAAAAAGTGTTTAAAGATGTACAAAATAATAGCAGGTTTCATTGTTAATTCGTACGTCCACATCGCATTTATTTTTTTTTCGAACGGTGTTTGTTTACAACGAAAAGTATGAAAAAAAAAGAGTTTAGTATTCACACAGCATTCAGTAAATAACTAACAAACATTTTGTGACCAATACCGCCGGTGTGATTCAACCCTACCTGCATTCTTGCCTATAGTAGTAACTAATTAGTAATCTGTGCCTATAGATACGTCAGTTATAATTATGTATATCATTTCTCGCTCGTTTGTATGGAGTGTCCGGGGTGTGCCAATAGATTGGTGAGTAGGGACGCTGTATCATAAACCGGTTAATTTAACGTATGTAGTACTGTACAAGGGGACTTGTCTATATGAGTGATGGTTTACTAGATTCATATCAGCTCATATACGTCCCCACCGAGGGGCTTGAGCCTACCTTGAATTAAGAGGAAACACGGGCGCTATTTTGTCCATACAAACGTAGTCCCCTATTTCCTTCCTGGATAATGACAATAAGGCAAAATCAAATCTATATCTACCATGGCCTATGCCCCTATGTTTTTTTTTTTCCCATATTCTTTTTATAATAGTAAGTAGGAGTCTTCAAAAACTGAGAAAAATGCCCAATTGAAATGACATTTTCAGACACCCACCAAAAAAAAAGCGCATATTAACAATAAAATGAAAACAAAGAGGCATAGGTAAAGCGTTTTTTTTAATTATTTTCGGAATAAATATTTTTATTGCTCAAGTTTTGGAGGAGGAAATAAGGGACTGCGAAATGCAGTTTTGGTAAATTTTAGTGCCTATTATCGGTGGGCGTTGCATTTCTCCCTTTCTTGCTGTATACGGAGAAGTGTGGGGGAGGGAGATAGCAACATTTTATTTAAATACCTATTCTTTAGACCGCGTTTCCTCTTAAGGCGATCGGGCCTTGGTCGACCACGAGGGCCCAGTGCGGGTTGGTCGACTTCACACACAACCTTCGAGTTTCTTTGCACGCGTGTGCAGGTTTCGTCACGATGTTTTCCTTCGCCGTCAGAGCGTCAGATAAACGTACGTAAGAAATCGTTAAGTACTTATATTTATTCACAACTAGCTGTCCCGGCGAACTACGTACCGCCTTACATTACATTACACTGCCCTACCCTACCCTACACTACACTACATTACCCTACCCTACACTACACTACCCTACCCTACACTACCCTACCCGACACTACACTAACCTACCCTACACTACCCTACCATACCCTACATTACCCTACCCTACCCTACATACACTACATTACACTACCCTACCCTACACTACCCTACACTACACTACCCTACACTACACTACCCTACCCTACACTACCCTACCCTACCCTACACTACCCTACCCTACCCTACACTACCCTACCCTACATTACACTACACTACACTACCCTACCCTACATAAGAACCTTGTCCTGACAATAACGAACTCGACAAAAAAAGAATTAGCGAAATCGGTCTAGCCGTTCTCGAGTTATGCGCTTACCAACACATTTTGCGATTCATTTTAATATTATAGATTGGTAAGCCCTTGGCATCATTTCACCTGATGGTAAGTGATGATGATTTCGAAGATGGAAGCGGGCTTACCAAGATTCCCCAATGCAATTCGAAAACACATTGGTACGTTGCAGGATGTTGTACGACAGGAGGTAGCGGCCCTTTCCATTACGCTACCGACGCTCCCTATATTCAGGATGAGCAGCTAAATATTTAGAAGGGCAGGTCTGGTGTAAGATGTCTATGCGTACCTTCATACTGAATCAACAGGTGGCTCGTTATCCTGACAGATGCCCGCCATTTTATGTGTTTAGGCGTTTCGAGGTTACTCCAGGGTCTACCTGTGAAAAAACAGGTAAACGTCGGCTGATGTCGGTGTGGTCTTTGACTAATTTGCTAATTGGAGCGTTCTCGGTTTTTGTAATTATTTGCTTTGGATTTTTTTTTGACATTATTGGGTTAGGTGTGCTTTGATCAGCGCTAACATTATTTATAAGCTTAGTCAAATTAAGTTATTAAGTTTGTTTATATTTAACTCGACATTAAGCGTTTAGTGCAAAATTTAAAGACTTTTTAAGCTATAATCCGGTTATTTGACTGCTAGTCATTTGAGTTACTTTTTATCAACTGTCAAAAACTACATTTTTTTTTGAAATTGTTCGTGTTACAAACTTGTGACGTCATTGTCTTTGACGAACTTATTTAGTGATTTTGATAAATATAAAATTGAAAATAGAATAAAACGTTAAATGAATAAGTTTTTATGCTTTTATAGGAGAAATGCTATTTAGTGAATAATATTTATTAATTTATTTTGAACACTGACAATGAATACCATATTGTTCAAAAAAGTCAGTGAAGAAACCTAAAAAGCTCGAATGGGGTGCAAATTTGTGTTAGGTAGTCATCTTTTTTGTATGAGTTTCTAAAGAACTTACTGAAATTGCTTCTGTAATATTTTAGTATAACAATGACGCAAGTGATAATAATTAAATGTCAGAGCTGGGATTGGAGGAGATTCTTGTATTGTATTCTCTCTATAATTGAATCCTCTTATCAGATTATTGGAGACAGGAGCCAGAACAGTATACTATCGAAGACTAGAGTTAAAACTTTACTATTGGAGAACAGAGACATAACTATCCTATTGGAGACTAGAGTTAGAACTCTACTATTGGAGGATAGAGCCAGAACTCTACTTTTGGAGAATAGAGCCAGAACTCTACAATTGGTGACTAGATCTAGAAATTTACTATTGGAAACGAAAGCTATAACTCTACTATTGGAGAATAGAGCCTGAACTCTTTTATTGGAGATAAGAGCCAGAACTCTATTATTGAAGAATACAGCCCGAACTTTACTATTGGAGACTAGAGCTACTATTACTATTATACTACTACTATTGAAGTAGTATACGGTTAGCGGTTAAAATATACTATTATATACTTACTAAATATACTACTTACTATTGAAGATGAGAGCCAGAACTCTGTTATATGAGACTAGAAGCACAACTCTACTTTTGAGAAGAAAGCCAAAACTCTGTAATGAGAGACTAGAACAGAAAGTGACTTTTGGAGAATAGAACCAGAACTTTACTTTTGAGAATAGAGCCAGAAATCTAGAATTCGCGATTAGCTCCAGAACTCTTCTATTGAAAAAAAGAGCCAAAAATCTACAATTAGAGACTAGAGCCAGAACTCCACTATTAGAGAGAAGATTCAAAACTCTACTATTGGGGAGTAGAGCCAGAAATCTGCTATTGGAGATGAGTGCCAGAACTCTATTGGAGTCTAGATCCTTAGAAAAAGTACCGAAAAATATTTTTTTTATTAAAAAATTTTGTGCGTTTTGCCTGATAGTAAGTGCTGATGCAGCCGAGGATGTAACACGAAAGCCCAAATAGTGACTATTCACTCTCGTCTTGAACATTCTTAAATTATACGATTCGGGGAATACAGAGGCAGGGAATTCCACTCCTTGGCCGTTCGCATAATGAATGAAGAAGCAAAACACTTCGTGCGTAATGGTGAAACATTAACGTCAAAGGGGACGAATTGCTCACCGCGTCTGATCGTCCTATGATGAAATGGAGAGGGAAGAGTGAGGTATTGGTGCTCCAGGGGATATCTTTTCGAAATGAACCCTGTAGAACACCGATAGACAGGCGACTTTGCGGCAATGCTCGAGGCTTTGGAGCCTGCTTGATACAAGTTTCTCGTCGCCAATGAGTCTCCTAGCGCGTCGGTCGATAGAATTCAAGGCATCAAGCTAGTAACGAGCCGATCCATCTTCCATACATGACTGAACTTGAGATTAGTATAACATAAGAAACTGCTATGGTGTGAAGTAAAGTCTCACCTTCGAGAGGATACCAAGATTTTTGAAGCCGTTTTTGCCTTGGATTCAATGTATCTCCTAAAATTCAGATCGGAAGTTAAATCTACGCTAAGGAGCTTAAGATGGTGGGAGATCTGGATAGATTCATCTCGGAAAGTAGGAGTTAGGGTAAAAGGACCCCTTTTCGCAGTCAATAGACACACCTGCGTTTTAGAGGCATTTAATTTAAGATTTGCATCGCCCCAGTCATAGACTTTAATCCTGAACTTCGTTCCTTATCCTTTTACTAATAGTTAGTAGTTCATCATCATCATATCAGCCGAAGGAAGTCCACTGCTGGACATAGGCCTCCCCCAAGGATCTCCACGACGACCGGTTCTGCGCTGCCCGCATCCAGCGGCTTCCCGCGACCTTCACCAGTTAGTAGTTATTTTATAAGTATAGACTTATAAATCCTCAACTACGAATTTTTACCATTTATTTAAATGCGCCATCATATTCACGTATCTGAAAAGTTAGCGGCCATGGCTCCGACACAGGTCATTCCAAAAAATTGGTTGTCTGTAAAGTCGGTTTATAGACGACAGTTTAACGTGGTAAAGTCATAACAAAACATTGATAAAATGATTGCATACTTTTATGACGAGTCAATGAGCGTAACGGGACAGTGAGCGTAACGGGACAATGAGTCATCCTTTTTCGTGCATGTTGCCGGCGTCCATCGATTTATTAGACATCACGTCAAAAAAAAGACTTAATTCAACTTTCTTTCAATTGCTAACAGCCTCCAACAAGAACCTTCAACACCACAAGCGGTACCGTCCCCCGAGGGTACTGCAATATGCACAACTGCACCATCACGGTGGGGCTGCCGTCGCGGTACAACACGCGACTGGTGTTCACCTGCGAGGTGTCCACCGAGGGGCCGAGGTTTGCCGTCGTCAAGCAGACTAAAAACCTTACTGTTGCTGGTAAGTCTACCACTTTAGTTAGGTCAATAGACGTTTTAATCGTAGGTGTAATCTAGACTTTGTGTGAATTGACTCAAAACATCTTTGTCAAAATGCATTGCAAAATTGAACTCTATTTTAGAACTGAGAAGACCAAAAACCGCAAAAATGACTAAATTCGCCTCGTGTTAAGAGATGTGTCGAAGCGGTGCGTCACGGCGCGGCGTGTCGTAACAGTCAAATAGTTTGGTTTTGATAATGTCGCCAACTTACTGATCTTCACCTAAGAAACTTAAGTATTTTTTCCCTTTAGGCGAGGCTTTGAATAGTTGTCTCTGTCTTTTTCTTTACGTGTAAAGAGTAAAAAAAATAACTATACATCCCCCAAGGATTTCCATGACGACCGGTCCAGCGCTGCCCGTATCCATCGGCTTCCTGCGATCTTCACCAGGTCGTCGGTCCACCGCGTGGGAGGAATACCTATGCTACATTTTCCGGTGCACTCGAGAACTTTATCGGCCCTCACTATATGATCTTGCTGTCGGTGAGTGTGGACGCTATATCATAAACCTGGCAGTTTAGCGTATCTGGTAGATATACGAGAGGGAATGCCCCATCGGCCTACAGCTCCGGGACCTACCTGGACAGTAGGTAGTGGTTCTCTTCCACGAGGCACTCGCCTTGCAGAGTACCGGGACAAGCGTCTTTGCGGCAAGACCTACCGTAACTGGTCCTTGTCTTAACCTTATGGTGTTGGCAGGAATAGCGGCCCTCACTTTATGACCTAGCTGTTCGTGAGTGAGGACGCTATATCATAAACCTGGTAGTTCAGCGTATCTGGTAGATATACGAGAGGGGAATGCCCCATCGGTCATCTGTTCTATGATATTTTACCACATTCAAATACAGCAACAATGACGTTTTGCCACCTACAAATACAGCAACAGTGACGTTTTACCACCTTCAAATACAGCAACAATGACGTTTTACCACCTTCAAATACAGCAAAAATATTTTTTTGTCCTCAGTGACGCTAAAACAGGACCCAATCATCACTGGAGTCCCGTCCAGCGTGCAGCTGGGCGAGGATGTGCTGCTGAACTGTTCAACAGACTACGCGATGCCGCCGGCCAACATCGCGTGGTATATCGACGGTGTGCCCGAGAAGGTGGGTATTACTGAAATTAGGCAGTATGTATGAAAAAACTGAACTACCCTTGTAGGATATACGTCCTGGCAAGAGGTTTTTACATATTTTTTGATGTGTAACATCTTTGCTCTCGCTTTCCTGCAATTTGTGGGAGTGATTTTGTGAAATGGGACGGAAATGTGTCCCATGAGACGGAAATGTGTCCCATGGGACGGAAATGTGTCCCATTTTAACAGGAAGTCGCGTTTTTTCAGGCTTTAAAAGCGCGGAAAAGGCAAAGGTATCTCCATACAGCCTAGTCTGCCTTTTCTTTGCCGTCCTTTTTTCAGGCTTCAAAAGCGCGGAAAAGGCAAAGGTATCTATGACCATACAGCCTAGTCTGCCGTATCTTTGCCGTCCTTTTATAAAGTGTTTTGTCACATGTTACACATCATATGCGAGTACTGTAGGTCTCGCTCGATTTTTTTTTTGTATGGGAGGTTTCATTTGAGGGTTCTTTACACCCAAAGGGTGACCAATGGTACCCTCTTCCTCTTACTAACCCTCCGCTGTCCATCCGTCTGTGCATCTGTCTGTCAGTCAGCGGACTGTATTTCATAGAGCATTATAGGTAGATAGTTGAAGTTTTCACAAAGTGTCTGTTAAAATTATTAAGGTGGGGATGTCTTACAAAAAAACCTTAAAGTTATTTTATAGATATTTTTGATTTACCTGTATCTTACAAGCTTGAAACTTATTGTGATTATAGTCTTGTAATTTTGTAGTAAATCAAAAAATAATAAATACTGCCCAAGTCTGAGTCGTACTCGCGCTAAGGAGTAAGAACTAAAGAAAAACATATTTTTTCTGTCGCTCGTAATGATATATTTTGTATGTAATGTGAATAGGTCTATTGGTTGGTAGGTATATTATCATAATATGATGAGGAGGTGCAGAACCCTCGGAGCATGGGTCTGACTCGCAGTAGGCCGGTTTTTAGAGTATTCCTAGATATATCAATAAATGATGTTAAAAGATTCTCGCTATGCTCGGAGTTTCTCTGCGTGATCGAATCAGAAACGAGGAGATCCGCAGGAGAACTAAAGTAACCGACATAGCTCACAGAATCGCTAAACTGAAGTGGCAGTGGGCAGGGCACATAGCTCGTAGAACAGATGGCCGATGGGGCAGTAAAGTTCTCGAGTGGCGATCGCGCACCGGAAAACGTAGCGTAGGCAGGCTTCCCACGCGGTGGACCGATGACCTGGTGATGGTCGCGGGAAGCCGATGGATGCGGGCAGCGCAGGACCGGTCGTCGTGGAAATCCTTGGGGAGGCCTTTGTCCAGCAGTGGACGATTTGTGGCTGATATGATGATGAAGATTTTCGATTGCGAAGATTTTTCTAACATCCTTAGCGCCATTTTGGAGAAAGATAAAATACTTGCCGTTTCTAGAGTTAATATTTTGAAAAATAAAAAAGAAACAAATTATTTTATGCAAAGTTTTATTAAAATCAGTTCACCAGTTTCTCAGGTCTATAAATAGATATGGAGTGAATTTTCGTAAAAATCTCTTTGTCGGTTTTTTGGACACATAACCTAGTTTTTACTCCTTCGGCATTCGAAGGTACAACAAAACATACAGGCTGATCAACATCGTCATTATTGAGTTGTTGACTGATCGCTGATCAAAACTAAAACAAACAAAATTAAAGTATTACATTCACTTCCATTTGCACCCTTGCGTGCGTGCGTGCGTGCGTGCGTGAGTGCTTGCTTGCGTGCGTACTTGCTCTAGATGGATTTAAGTAAGAGCATTATTGTTTTTATATCTCCAGCCTTTTTTGTATCTTGATTTTTAGAGTTGCCACCATAGTAAAAGATCAATTTACTTTTTTAGGGTTCCGTACCCAAAGGGTAAAAACGGGACCCTATTACTAAGCTCCGCTGTCCGGCCGTCTGTCTGTCTGTCTGTATGTCCGTGTGTCACCAGGCTGTATTTCATGAACCGTGATAGCTAGACAATTGAAATTTCACAGATGATGTGTTTTTGTTGCCGCTATTCCAGCAACTACTAAAAATTTTAAAAAGTGATAGTCTCCATGCAAAAAAACTGTTTTTTTTAAACGCGAAGAAACTAGCGCCATCTAGTATGATAGTACGAAACCCTTTGTGGGCGGTTCTGACTCGCACTTTACCGCTTTTTTTTCTCAATAATGGCGCTTTGATTAAACTTTGTTCGTTATGGCATACTATACAGCCTAATTTGTTAGTTACTTTTTCTCAGAAATGGCTCAATAATGTTTGTAATGAGACTTTGTGAATAACTATGAACTAATTAGACCTCGAACACTGGGTAGTTCATTATTCCAGGAAAATTCTTATTAAGGTACCTCTCCCATATACTAAACATCCTAAATTATTTGTATTTTTTTATTAAGGCCTTAAGATAGGTCAAATGACAATATTCTATTCAAATTTATTAAAAGACTGTGTATCTATAGCTATCTATCACTATGGAAAAAATATACAATATGCTTAAAGTAATAAAATATCGATTTAATTAAACACAATTTAAAAAATATAACTACTTTTGATGTAAAAAAAATACTGTACCCTGTTTTTGGCATTAATTGCAAAATTAAATGTCTCGAAAACAAATAGTTTATGTTGAATGAAATCAACACACAAAAATCGGTGACTTTAAGACCTTTCATTTTAATTGAACACTGTTTTTTAAACTTATTTGAAAGTATAGAAAAGTATTAAAAGCATATAAAAAGCGAGAATTGGGCGTTCGGTTTCAACGTAACAGCCGCGCTGAAGCCCGCATTGATTTGAACTTAAAATGAATAGACTTAATTATTTTAATACGTCAACCTGCTCGGATTGGGGCATCTAAAAGCCTTAAGTCTGATACGTATGTACCTTTATTCTTTGGTATTTAGAAATAACCTTTAATTGCGTATGCTTCGCAAGAAAATATGCAAAGCGTGGCTTTAAAATTTAAATAAATAAATTAATTAATTAATTTAAATTTTAATAAATTATTTATCATCGCCCTTTGGGTGACTTTGAGCCTTCTTATGAGGCCCATTGGAAACGACCATGTCTCAGTACAGTATATAATCACTGGCAAGTGACAACACACACTGGTCAAAGACCTTATATAGTCTTAAGAAACTGCCGTGAAGATATTGCGAAGCTTCCCGAACGCTGCCCAGCCGAGTTGGATTCGTCGATTGGTCACTTTCTTGAAGCTGGAACTGCTTAGCTGGACTGTTTGTCCCAAAATATTAGTCAAAAATTTCGAGTGTAGAGTCTCCAACCATCAAAGTGATTGAGATATTATGCTCGGATTCCCTACGCGATCGAATCAGAAATGAGGTGATCCGTTGGAGAACCAAAGTAACCGACATAGCTAACAGAATAGCTAAACTTAAGTGACAGTGGGCAGGGCACATAGCTCGTAGAACAGATGGCCGTCGGGGCAGTACAGTTCTCGAGTGGTGACCACGCTCCGGAAGACGTGGCGTAGGTAGGCCTCCCACATGGTGGACTAACGACCTGGTGAAGGTCGTGGGAAGCCGCTGGATGCGGGCAGCGTAGAACCGGTCGTCGTAGAAATCCTTGGGAGATGCCTTTTTCCAACAGTGTACGTCTTTCGGCTAATAGAATGATGATGAAAATAAGAATATCAAAAATTTATTTAGATGTTACATTAAAAACAACAATATGTCGTAGTTGCTTCAGAAAATTCAAATGAATGATTTCCAGCTGCAACTGGAGGCAATACAATAACACAGTATTACGATATGGCTTACAGTAGCGCAACGCCTTTGATGTCGCCACGGCGTAGGTACTAGCCCATACTAGCCTGTAGTCAGCCCTACTATACTATACTATACTAGCCTATACTATACTAGTCTGTGCCCCGCCGCCCGCTACCCCGCAAGTAGCCTTCCGTTGCTCTGCGTAAGTACATTCGTTGCACTACTTTAAGCCGCTATATTGTAATACTATGACAATAATAAACGCCTCCGTGGCGTAATGGTTAGTCCATTCGCTTCACACCAAGAGGTCGCGGGTTCGATTCCCGGTGGGGTCAACTCGTTTGGTTGGTGGTGGGGCATTTTCAGTATTAACAGCATTGATGTCCTCCATTGCGTTGGGGAATCTTTGTAAGCCCGCTTCCATCTTCGGTATCATCGTCACTTACCATCAGGTGAAATGATGCCAAAGGCTTACCGATTAAGAATAAAAATAATATTAATAATATCCTCACGTCTTTTAGTTACAAAGGAAAAGCTCAATAAACTCACAGTAAATAGCTGGAGTTGTTCGAATACACAGATACCGGATATTGATACGAAACTTTTTAAACGGCATAACAATAATCATCAAATCAATCAAATAACTTTACTTTGACGTATCTTGACTTCCGACCGCTTCTGACATAATACTTATGAGTTATGACGCCATTGTTCACGAGTTTTACTAGGTCTCTGTGTACTAGTAGCGACAAGGAGCCAGGTGGTTCCTTTCCCTCTAATATGGTTGATGGGAGCGATGGTTGACTCTCGCGTTATACTCGTGACCGGGTGCTGTCCGTGTGAACTGGCCTACTCTTGTTAAATGCATTCAATGATTTTTATGTATAACTTTTCGTGTCATATTGTTTTCATGTTCTAATGACATAATCTGGTTTATATCAAGGTTTTAATTTTGACGTTATTAACTAATTATTGTTTATTTCTTTATTCTTCACAAATGACATTGTTATTATTATTTTATGACTATAAAAAAGAGTGTATTTTGCACCTATTTTAAATAAATATTGATATTGAATTTTTTTAACAGTAACAAGGTTTTTTTGTTAAACATTAAACAAGTGGAAGTTTAACTCTGTTTTTTTGAGAAAAAGTTTGTAGTCAGTTTATGTAAGGAGATTATATATTATTGTACCATGGAGTAGGGTTACCCAGTAGTAAGGAGGGTAAATAAAACCCCCAGTAATAAAAAGTAGTAGTAAGTTGTAAGGTGGTTAATAAAAGTTGCCCCCCTTAGTAATGGTAGTAAGGTCTGGTAGTAAGGTGGGAAACGGACGGTGCTATTTGTTTTAGTTCATTATATTCAGATTACCCGCACTGGGCCCGCGTGGTCGCCCTAATTCAGGGTAGGCTCGAACCCCTCAGTGGGGACGTATATGAGCTGATATGATGATGTTCAGATTAGAGTCATAAAGTAAATCATAATTTATGTCAACTTAGGTACCTAATAAGCCTTTGCTTTTTGAATCGAGCTATGAAAATATATATATCACTAGTCGTCCACCCGTGGCTAGCCCCCCGCGTTATTTTCGATTTTCCCTTGGAAATATGATATTGGGGTAACAAGAAGCCTATGTATTATTCTGATGTACAAGCTATATTATTATAAAGTTTCATTTAATTCCATTCAATAGTTTTTGCATGAAAGAGTAACAAACATCTATACATACAAACTTTCGCGTTTATGATCGATCGTAACTGGTATCGAACAAGAAATTAAACATCTTCGATCGTAACTGGTTACGACCAAGAACGAATAAGTCTTCGATTGTAACTGGTTACGAAACACAGTTACGATGGAGGACGAAGCAATATTAGTAAGGATTAATTGCAATCTTTTGGTGATAATTATTAAAGAAATAGCTGTTTCCCGCGGCTTCGCCCGCGTGGGAATGTCTCTATGGCATTTTTTTTAATTTTTTTTTTATTCACAATTGGTAAACCCTTGACAACATCTCACCTGGTGGTAAGTGACGATGTTGCCGAAGATGGAAGCGGGCTTACCAAGATTCCCCAACGCAATAGGGAACTGGCTATCTTATCTTCATGCCGGAACACACCAATGATATCAACATTGATATTTGGCAGTAAGACTTAGATAAGATGGTGGTAGCTAGCCAGGCGGGCTTAGAAAATGCCCTACCACCAACCAAACCGAGTCTTACAATTGACCCCGCCGGGAATCGAACCCGCGACCTCCTGTGTAAAGCCAGTGAACTTTGCCTCTGAGCTACGGAGGCGGTTAAAAGGGTAAAAAGTAGTCTACGTGTTAATTCAGGTACTAATCTGTCTACCAAATTTTCAGTAGTTTTTGCGTGAAGAAGTAACAAAAATACACACTCACAAATTTTCGCTTTTATAATATAAGTGTGAAAACATCATGTTGCTTATAGTGATTTAAGAATAAATACACCATAAATTCGGATGCGGAAACGCAAGCTCCACAAACATCCTCAGTGATAACTGTCCCCGTTATAAATGGGGGAAGTTTTCCCATCAGTTACACAGATAGTAAATCTTGTCAATGCGGTGGTTCTGTTCCAATTTTGATGGAGTTATGAAGTGATGTATGAGCTGATAAATAGGGATATTGCATGTGACTAGCAATATTTAAGTCAACCTTTAGGGTTCTGTATCCAAAGAATGCAACCGGACCCTTTTTTGAAGTGAAAACTTCTTTAGCGGCGTTGCGCACTTGTTTTGTAATGGGTAAAAAATGTTAAAATCGCGTCAGGACACGTCACCTGCTCGAAAATTCGTAAGACGGATGGAGTAGAGAAAACTTCTTTAGCGGCGTTGTGCACTTGTTTTGTAATGGGTAAAAAATGTTAAACTCGCGTCAGGATACGTGACCTGATCGAAAATTCGTAAGGCGGATGGAGTTGATTTTTTGTTGATTTTTCTGAGATATAAACTTTTTAATGTAATATAAATTGTCATGTTTGTGTACGATAGCGCAATAAATAAATATTGTATTCTACCACATAAATGATAGTACTTTTATACTGATAATCAAAGCAATTCGTGCAAAATTATTCCCTAACCATTCCAAAATATCAAAAATGCACAACTTTAATATTCAAGTTTTCACTTCTGCCGGCACTCCCAGGTGCAGCCCGTCGTTTTTTTTTATTCACAATTGGTAAGCCCTTGACATCATCTTACCTGATGGTAAGTGATGATGATGCCGAAGATGGAAGCGGGCTTACCGATATTCTCCAACGAAATGGAGAACTGGCTATCTTATCTTCAAGCCGGAACACATCAATGTTGTTAATACTGATGTTTGGCGGCAAGACTTAGATAAGATGGTGGTAGCTACCCTATTTATAGCTAACGCTTATGTCCGTCTGTCTGTCCTCCCAGCCTTTAAAAAGCTGTAACTTATGAACCGTAATATAGAAAGGCCTTTACCAGTCCGACGGTTCACCAAGTAGAGGGCCTTCCCACGCCACGTCTTCCGGTGTGCGGTAGCTACTTTAGAACTTTACTGTCCCAACGGCAACAAAGAAGTGTAGCTAACTAAAATACAGGCATTTCGATTCCACACAAAACAGATCGAGCCGTGGATGTCGGACAACACAGAGGTGTCGGTCCCCAACGCGCAGGGGCTCCGAGCTAGCTGGAGGCCTCTCCGCGTGCGGGTGACGACGCCCAGGGGCCTCGCGACTGTGAAGTGCGAGGCCACGCAGCCGATTAGGCCCCCGTATGTGCGGACTAAGAGCGTGAATCTGGTCGTGGCGCGGTCGCCGCACCTGTCCAAGTTTACTGCTTCAGGTAAGACAATAAGTTGGCTCCTTTTTACCCTACTGCCCAATGAGGAAGTTAATGTTTTTCAGGTGTATTTATGTATACAGGGTGTAAAAACAAAAGGACCCGTTAACTGGGGGTTCTACTCATCATACTGAATAACTTTCCCCAAGGAACCCATAGTCAATTCGCAAAAAAAAAATCGACTTTCCAAACAAAAATGCACAAAATTGCTCAATCGGCTGATAGTTTTGTATGAACAGTTCAAAAACTTTTTTGCGATTTCAGCAAACTTGTAGAACAAAAGTTGTTCAGTATGATGAGTAGAAGCCGCAGTTAACGAGACCTAAATCAATTTTGTTACACTCTGTATATGTATGTCTTTTTTTGGCTGAGTCTGTAGCTTAACGGCTTGATAGATTTTGGAGTGCGAAGTGTCGCTAAGTCGTCTTGATCCCGGACGTGACATTGACTTCTTTTTCACCCGACTGCCTAAAAAAAATTTAAATATAAAAAGGTAGTATAAAAAGAGGGGTAATGTAAAATGTAAAAGGTAGTATAAAAAGAGGGGTAATGTAAAATGTAAAAGGTAGTATAAAAAGAGGGTATATTTGCTAATAACGTCCGTCCGTCCGTTGGTCCCTCCGTCAGTCACGTCTTCCGTAGCGGCTAAACAAATAGTCCGATTGACATCAAATTTTGTATGAAATTAAGAAATTTAATAATTTGTCGACGGATTCTAAGCGGCTTTAAGCTAGGTTGCTATTTAGGGTAGGTGCCATACAAGAAAAAATGATAATACTCAAAAACGGCTCTTACGATTTTGGTGAAACTTTTATGGGGTAGGCCCTCATACCACGGCCCTTTTTTTTACGATTTTCTTTATGCATCAGATTAAATCGGAATTCTCCTTTTACTTCTAAAGAAACATTGCTGCCAGTTTTAGTCGTTTTTAGTTGTTGTTTTAGTACGTGAAGTATTGCAGTAAAATTTAGTTAAATTTATCATCATCAGTTCATCAGAAGGTTTATTGAAGATATTATTTGTAAATTGTTTAGAGATTATTTCAGGTTAGATTAACATGCCTGGTTACACCTTAAAAAAACTCGTTGTTTTTCGAGGGCAGCTCCAAAAAAATGAATCGATAGAGCCCTCATTTTCAATCTGGTGATTTCGTTTTATTATATCAGCCGAAGGACAAAGGCCTTCCCTAAGGATTTCTACGACAACCGGTCCTGCGCTGCCCGCGACCTTCACCAGGTCGTCGGTCCACCATGTGGGAGGCCGGCCTATGCTACGTCTTCTGGTGCGCGATCACCACTCGAGAACTTTACTTTCGTTTATTCGAGAAAAACGAAAATAATTATAGTGATTATGAAACGTTGCAAGCTTATTGAAGACGATATCCAAGAAAGAGACAAGAGAGTCAGGTCTTTCATAGAAGGTGCTAGAATAAGCCAACTATTATACTTTGTTTCAGGGTCGAGTCTTCTGGAAACCACAGCGCTGCTGCTAGCAGCGTGCATGGTGTTATATGTTCGTACATTCTGTGAATACAGTGCCTTGAGTGACGTGTAGCTGAGATCAGCTAGCTACCTGCAGGTTATGTGACGTGTATCTGAGATCAGCTAGCTACCTGTGGGATAAGTGATGTGTAGCTGAGATCAGCTAGCTACCTGTGGTTTATGTGACGTGCAGCTGTGATCAGCCAGCTACCTGTGGGTTACGTGACGTGTAGCTGAAATCACCTAGCTACCTGTGGGTTATATTATGTCATGCGAGGGGCAGTGTAGGTAGGGTGATCCCACTGAGACGTGTTACTAAATGTTCAATAAATTCGGTTTTAAAACTTTAAAACGTATCAGCTGATGAACCATCTTCGTATGAAGTATTTTTTAGGGTTCCGTAGTCAAACTAGGAACCCTTATAGTTTCGCCATGTCTGTCTGTCTGTTTTTTACGATAAATTATTTGTTTACTAAATTTCAAGTGTTAAAGTGGTGTTTTCTGTTAGATTACATGTCTCCACATCCTATCAGCTAAACCACTATTTCAGGAAATCTGAAAATTTTGGAAATAGAAGGTCATATAATCCATTTGAGCATTGGTGGCGTAACGGCTAGGGCTGCTACCTGGTCAGGAGAGATCGTGGTTCGGTTCTTGTATGTGTTTTCAAATTTAGATTTCAGATTTAAATTTATCCGACGCTCTTATGGTGAAGGCAAACATCGTGAGGATACCTAAACATGCCTGCGAAGAAACTTAAAGGTTGTGTGTGAAGTCGATCAACCCGCACACGGCGCGCGTGGTCGACTAAAGCCTGATCGCTCTAATTCAGGGTAGGCTCGAGCTCCTTAGTGGGGACGTATATATTATGAGCTGATATAATGATGATAATCAATTTAGAAGGAATCACGGCCAAATAAGCCTTCTTAGTTTGGGTATAAAAGACGATCAATTTAATGTGTACAGTTGGTATTTGTAAGAAGTTAGGAGGAAACGCGGGCCGTTTTTTTCCATACAAACGTAGTCCCCTGTTTCCTCCCTGGATAATGCCAATTAAGCAAAAATGATTTTTTCCATCAAAACTATATCTAGCATGGCCATGCCCCTATATTTTGTTTTTTCTCATATTCTAATTATAATAGGAAGTAGGAGCCTTTAAAAATTGAGAAAATTGCCCAATCGAAACGTCATTTTCAGACACCCACCAAAAATACTACGCATATCAACAATAAAATGAAAACGTATAGGCATAGTTAAAGCGTTTTTTTTAATTATTTAAAAAAAAAACATTGCTTAAGTTTTGGAGGAGGAAATAGGGGACTACTTGGTCAATTTTAGTGCCTATTATCGGTCGGTGCTGCAGTTCTCCCTTACGTGCTATACACGGAGTTATTTGGGGGAGGGAGACACCAACATTTTATTCAAATACCTATTCTTTACACCTCGTTTCCTTTTAATAAATATTCCATACAAAATATTCTATACCAACTGCAAAAATAACTTAGTTTTTTTTTTAATGTATACATTTATATATTGAAAAGACTACGGAACCAGTTCTGCGCGTGGTGGATACGCACTTGGACACTATTTTTTTGTAACTGATGTGATGTATTTCTATTTATTTATTAAATCAATTTTAAAATATTTTTATAGTAGGTTGAGTTTCATAATTTGTAACTCGTTATGCAAGATTTCAATTTCATAAAAGTAAACTATTTAATTGTATTATGTAATTAGCAGAGTGACATGTTAGTGGAATCGTATTAATTAAAAATAAACGATTCATAAATTAATTATTTATTAAAATAACATAGAAAGCACTGAATTTCGATGTTTCGTGTCACGTTCAATTTGTAATTAATATACTACTCACCTACTATAACGTTTGTATGAAATGATCAATTGATAAATTATAAATTAACTATACCTATTACGTGTTAAGCCATAAAATAGTGTACTTAAATTATATGAATTTAATTTTAAAAACTTTTTTTCTGATATCTATTTTTTTGTCAATTTTATTATTATAGCATCCTACACTATCTTGTGATCATAACAAATTAAGGTAACAAATTATTAAACTTCAACTTATAAGTCGTAACTAGGTAAAGGACAATGCGCGACTTTGTATGGACGCCGTCCCCACTTTTTTGTGGTAAAAGTCACGTTGAGCTTCTTAATTTAGATTGAACACATCCGCGGTGCAGCTTGGTAATTATTGAAATTAAAAACCCCCCACCAAATTTCAGCCAAATCGGAGCAACTTCAGTTTCGGTGGCCATTTTGTTATCCCCCATTTTATTTTAAAGGTAAGCATTATTTAGGCACCACTCCTCTATTTCTTCCTTTATTGATGGACAGTAATTATGGCTAAAATCCATCTCGGTTAATCTAGCCTTCAAACTAAAAAAACCGCATTGAAATCGGTCTACCCATTCAGTGAGACAGGCACAGGCTTCAAACTTATGACCCCTCTTTTTACGTCGGGGGTTAAAAAGATACAGCAACACGGAAAGATAAATATTGACCCATTCACCTTAAAATAACTTTTTAGGGTTTCGTACACCCGAATGATGACCAACGGGATTCTATTACTAAGCCTTCGCTGTCCGTTCGTCTGTTCACAGGCTCTATTTCAAGAACCATAATAGGCAGACATTTAAAATTTTACAGAGTTTGTATTTCCGCTATATCAACAAATAATAAAAAACGGCCAAGTGCTAATCAGAACCGCACACAAAGGCCTCCGTAGCATCATACTAGATGGCGCTAGTTTCTTCATGTTTTAAAAAAACACGTTTTTTATAGAGATCCCCCTTGTTTTTCCTTTTTTTTATTTTTAGTATTTGTTGTTATAGCCACAACAGAAATACATCATCTGTGAAAATTTTAACTGTCTAGCTATCACGGTTCATGAAATACAACCTGGTGACAGACAGACGGACGGAAAGCGAAGTCTTAGTAATAGGGTCCCGTTTTTACCCTTTGGTTACGGAACTCAAAAAAGTGAAAGTGATTAATTAAAGGGGGTCCCCATACAATAAAACGTGTTTTCATAGGTATTTTTATTTTTTTATTTTTGATATATACAAGCGTGTTTATCTCCATACAAGCGTGAAACTTGATGTAATTATAGTGCTAATCCTGTAGTAAACCAACAAATAATAAAAACTGGCCCAGTGTGACATGTTACATTCAGACTAGCTACCATATAACATGTATGTCTCAATAAAACCATTCTTGTGTGATAGCGTCGGTGGCATAACGGTGTAACCCTGCCCACTGCCCCTTAACTTTAGCGATTCTGTGAGCTATGTCGGTTACTTTGGTTCTTCTACGGATCTCCTCATTTCTGATTCGATCGCGTAGGGAAATTTCGAGCATAGCTCGCTCTATCCAAGCTTATTACTAATTGTGGATGAAAACAAAATTTACGATTCTTAGCACTTTTGTTGTACATAATAATAGAATAGGTAATAATAATAAATAAATAATATTCAAGGATAAATCACGCACGGTCATCATAATAGTCATTAACACTTTCACGGCTGTGTTATTAATAAAATAATCGTAAATGTTATATAAAAATTGGATGTACAACAGTTTATATTAAAAACGCAAGAGTTACCTGAAAAACTGTGCAGCTTGTAATCAGATGGTATTTATTAGGTACTTATGAACTAGTTACTTTAATTGTTTAATTGCATCTCACCTGATGGTGTGTAAAGGAATATTATCCTGTTGTAGTTTGTACATTGTTAGGTAATTATAATTTAAATGACGTTAGTTATATAAGTTTTTAGCGATACATATTTCATATACAAATTAATTTGGCTTGCATGAACGAAAATTTATACATAATTATGTTAGTATTTTATTAGCGCTCCCGTTACTATGTAAGAATGTTTATGTAGTTTGGTTTGTAATCAGTTGACATTTTAAACAAAAGCCTATGCCGGATTTTGTATGGGAGGTGGTGACTTTTTTTTCTTGGTGCGGCCATCCACCAAAATTTGTTATTTGGATACACGTTAACGTTACAAACAAAACTTAGTATGGGATATATCGCTAAACTAAGTGCGAGCTGAGTTATAAAAGTTAAAAGAAAAAAAAAATTTTTCGCACGGTCACTAACCAAACCTTGTTATTTCTAATCTTTATAACTCAACTCAGACTGATTTTAGCGATATAACCGCTATAACATGTTTTCTTTGTCACGCCTAGTATCCAAATACCTAATAAGTTTTAAATAAAAAATTGTGATGAAAAAGTGTTTACTTCTTATCTGCATAACTCAGCTCGGACAAAGTTTAGCGACATAGATGTTATATTAAGTTTTGTTTTTTACCTTATCCTGTATCCAAATAAGTAGGTTCAATCATTGGCCGTGCCAACAATACAAAAGGCACCAATATCGGGCATGGGCCTTTATTTAGGACTAATTGATTTGTATTCACAATGAATGTAAGTTAAAATCAATTATAATACATACTTAAGTAAATGTCTACTAATAAAATATGTTGTTGTATATAAAGTCGATTAATTTACAATGTACAATTTCCTTATTAAAACTCATGTCGTGCCAAAAATCTATCTAAACTTATATCTAACTATACGTACTTAATGAAAAAATATAAAATATTCTGTATTAAAAAATAAAAATTATGTGTACATAACATAAAAATCTATAGTTAGGATAAACATGTCTAAATTATAAAATAGCTATGGAAATTCTATCACGACCTTCTAAATTCTTATTTTACCTCTATAGCGTATGAATGGAGTTAAGGGAGTTACACATTCATCATAAAACTTTTAAAATTAAATTAAAAGTTTTTTTTTATTTTCTTTGAGTGTAAGTGTTGCGTGGGCCGATGTCCTTCCTTGTGACATGCCTTTCATCAAGTGTTGAAGCGTGAAAAGGTAACAAACAAACACATTTTCACATTTAAAATAGTAAGGATAACATTTCGGGCTTCTACAGTCTTTTTCACAAAGGAAAGTGCGAGCAAAGTTATTTTTGGACAACTATTGGGTATTTTCCTGTAGAATTCATTGTTATTGGAAGATAACAAAATGTACCTTGTTGCTGCCCAAATGTATGTTTTGGATTGTTTGAGCTTATCATTTGGGTAAAAGAATGTCCCATCTGTGACGGTATCTGAAGCAGAATATCTCTTAAAAGGTCATAACAATGTTATGTCGTCATGCATTTTATGACGTTTAGGTGAAATGTTAAGGTCATGGTGTGAATTTGAATTTTCATAAAATTTTTCGTAAATTATGTCAATCTTTTAATTTTTTAAAAATATTTTAAATTGCTAACATTGAGTCATAATTGTTGTGTAGCACATCACTTTGAGATCATATTCCTGATTCAGAATATTTTCTAAGATACTTTGAAAAATTAGATGTTTTGTGATTGTGCTGAATAATATTCAAAATACTTGTGATACAATCATCAAGATTGGTAAACAAAACTAGGTAAAACTTCATAAAAAAATAAACGAACGAATTATGACTCTACATAACTCACAAAAGAATTTGAAACTCTCGCTATGACCAAGGAATACTAAATATCACCTTAACCAAAGTATATATATTAGTAAGTACTAACATACAGTATGGACACTCCCTGCTGCTCTCTAGATTGCGACCTCACCCCCTCGTAACCCAGATTGATATAGTTTGGTTACAGTTTGGTTATCGAAAGTATAGGATTTCGCCGCCATTTTGTTTGTTGCGTCGTTCGTTTTTTGAAATGTCATTTCTGGCCCGTTGTATGAAGTGTCCAGGGTGCGCCTTAACGTTCCATCTTAATGAAGTGCTCTTGCACCTCTGAAATTCTCCAATACAGGATACTTTTGAACCTCTCAACAAAACCTGGGGCTTATCTAACTAAACTGAACTTTTCTTAAGGGAAAAAAAAAAAAAAAACTCGTTATGAATTGATCAGCAGATTAGTTAAGTATGATGGCAATCCAAAAGTAAGTGATGTCTGTAAAAAATTTTCAATTTAATGTAGTTAAAAGTCTTGATCATGCAGAAAAAAAACTCAATGTATTTTAAATCAATGGAGGCTGATTCTAAGGAAACTTTATGCTTGCACGTAAATAAACACGAAATTGTAGATTGCGAGTATTGATTAATTTTAAAAATACAATCCTTACTAATATTATAAACGCGAAAGTTTGTATGTATTTATAAATGTATGGATGTTTGTTACTCTTTCACGCTAAAACTACTAAACGTATCTAGATGACTTTTTGACGGTTGACTGATTAGGATCTGGATTAACATATATATGCTACTTTCTTGCCAGCGGCTCGCGCACTGCGCACCCTCGGAGTTATGTTCACGCAAGCGAAGCCGCTGGCAAAAGCTAGTATTTAATAAAAAAAATAGCACATTTTTAGGATGTTTACAACAATAATAATTTAATCAAGCAACTCCCTTCAATATTAATTTTATTACAGCTTACGTGTATACAGTTTCATCAAAATTGGTTGATTCATTTTAAAGAATTTTAATTATTTTTTTCTTTTGCATGTGAAATAAGTTTTTAAAAGGTCTCTTAAAACTTCCTCACTCCTCTTGTCATTCGATTTTAAATCTTGTGTGATCCATAATAGAATTTAATTTTGATCTTTTTGATCGTCCACTCTTAACAATTATAGTCAATTTTGAGCACTATCAAAATATTCTGTGATAAATGTGTTTATTATTATAGTTTGTATTACGATGTATTATTATTATTACGTAATAACATGGAATTATTATGTAGTTTTTAGAAAATATAAGAGTAAAATTCTACACTTTAATTCCATGTAAAACTATTTAATAAGAGATGAGTGTAACGTTATTTGACGCAGATAAATAAACGTACATACAAAAATAAAATTTTCTCTTTTTTGGATTTCGTACCTCAAAAAGACTATAAATAATTTTCGAAAAACCTAAAAACTTTAAAATATGCATGCTAAATTTCAGCTCAATCGGAAACCGGGAAGTGGGTCAAATTTAATTTGCAAGAATCCACCCGAACAAACATACATACGTCTCCATTGCAAGTTTAATAAAAGCTTGTAAAAAAGGAACCCCTAAGTAATTTAAAACACGAGACGTATAAGTCTAGCTTTTGTTCTGACTGACAACCTATCAAAAATTTGTTGAAATCGGTTAAAATTTAAGAGGTGAAAATCGTTAACGCCGTTTGTATGAAAAGTCACAGCTTCACAATCCTCTTAAATTATCACATCTTTGTACGTCTGTATGTTTGTCTGTCTGTCAAGATTCTTTATCCAATACCGCGTGGAGGTATCAAGCTAAAATTTGTATAAAATACTTAGGTCTTGGTCTCTTGAAGCTGTAAAAGAATCAAGCTTCTAAGTCAACAATAAGCAGTTATGGTCATTTATGTTACATCATATTTTGAGTCGTCATCATCATCATAGCAGCCGAAGGACGCCCATTGCTGGACATAGGCCTCCCCTAAGGATTTCCACGACGACCGGATCTGCGCTACCCGCATCCAGCGGCTTCCCGCAACCTTCACCAGGTCTGTACACCACTTAAGTGGCGTAATGGTTAAGTTTAGTAGCTTCACATCAAGAGGGCGCGGTTCAGTTCCCGGCGGAGACTAACTTTGTAAGACTCGGTTTGGTTGGTGGAAGGGCATTTTCTACGCCCGCCTGGCTAGCTAAACATCAGGAAGTCTTGCCGCCAAACATCAATGCTAGCAACTTAAATCTGTTCCGACTTAAAATAAAGATAGCCAGTTCCCTATTGCGTTGGGCAATTTTGGTAAGCCAACTTCCATCTTCGGAATCATCGTCACGTACTATCAGGTGTGATGATGGCAAGGGCTTACCAATTGCGAAAAATAAATAAAAACACAAACAAGTGTACATGGACTGCATGCCAGCTGCTAATTTGCAGTTTGGATGCAGTCCGCTTGCATTAGGTAGTCAACGTGCAGTTGGAGTGCAATTCTAACAAGCTTACCAATCGGTCTGCAGTCAGTTGGCAGTTTCGATGCAGTTGAGCCAAATACAAGCAAACTGCAAATGCAGCTGGCGTGCAGTCCAAATGAAGCAGTACTGGTCGGTTTCTGTTCACAGATTGCCTTCTTTTTCTTCTTGTCGTGTGGCACAATTAACCGTGCTATCCAAGGGATAGCCGGCGGCTGCCTGGTGTTGCACTTAGCATCACTCGCGGTCACGTGTAGGGAATTTAGATTTATACCTCGGTTGCCTTTTTCTTCTTCTTCTTGTCGTGTGGCACAATTAACCGTGCTATCCAAGGGATAGACGGCGGTTGTCTGGTGTTGCACTTAACATCACCCGCGGTCACGTGTAGGGAATTTAGATTTATACCTCGGACGTGTGCACGCGACCTTTATACACATCTGGAATCAGATGTGCAGGTTTCCTCACGATGTTTTTCCTTCACCGTAAAAGCAATCGGTAAGTACGTAAGTTTTTTGAAAAACTCACAGGTACATTGACCGTCCGGATTTGAACCCGAAACCTCTGGTTAGGAGGGTCGAGTCGTTACCGGTTGAGCCACCTTCGCTTCTCGTTGGATTGCCGTTAGGCCAAGTCAGATGCCTTAAACCTTTGACAGTTGGGTTCCTTACTTAGCTTACAAATTCCACCAATCCGAACATGGCTTTCGTGTGTTCCGTTATCTTCAGGAGTTTGTCAAAATGCCCATCCCCTAGCAGTGGGGCCATTATAGGTATATGAAAACATTCTCATGGGGAGCAGTTCATCATCATCATCATATCAGCCGAAAAACGCCCACTGCTGGACAAACAATTAAGAGGTGAAAATCGTTAACGCCGTTTGTATGAAAAGTCGCAGCTTCACAATCCTCTTAAATTATCACATCGTTGTCCTTTTATATGTTTGTCAAGCTAAAATTTGTATAAAATACTTAGGTCTTGGTCTCTTGAATCTGTAAATAATCAAGCTTCTAAGTCAAAGCAATAAGCAGTTACGGCTATTTATGTAACTTAATATTTTGAGTCGTCATCATCATCATATCAGCCGAAGTACGTCCACTTCTGGACTTAGGCGTCCCCCAAAGATTTCCACGACGACCGGTCCTGCGCTGCCCACATCCAGCGGCTTCCCGCGATCGCCGGTCCACCGCGTGGGATGCCTGCCTACGCTACGTTTTCCGGTTATAGCAGTTATACCTCCTTTTTTTTTCCAATAAAATTATTTTTAGATAATTCATACGTTAGCTGATAGGTACGTGAGCCACGCAAAAGCAGCTTATATTATTTCTTAGAAATAATAAAACAACATTTTTTTACTTTTATTAAGGGTGTAAAATAATTGGTGTAGGTTCCGTTAACTGGGACTTCTACTCATCATATTGAACAACTTTTGTTCTATGAATTTGCTGAAATCGCAAAAACAACTAACTTTTTACACAAATCGATCAGCTTATAGACTAATTTTGTGCATTGAACTATGTAGGGTCCAATTTTTTTTGAGAATTGACTATGGGTTTCTTACGGAAAGTTGTTCAGTATGATGAGTACAGGCTTCAGTTAACGGGTCCTACACCAATTTTGTTATATCCTGTAAAGAATGTTGTTTGGTCAACAGTGCCATTCTCAGGAGGGCTTCTTTCAATTCACTAAACTGAACAACTTTTCTGAAATCGCAAAAATATACAAATTGTTCAGCTAATCAGCCAAGTTTGTATTGTAAAGTCTGCTTTTTATACGATTTAAACAAGGCTGTAGAACAAAAGTTGTTCAGTTTCATTCTGAAAAGGGTGTTTAGGACCAAACCAAAACAACATCCTGTGTAAAAATAAAAAAGTATGAAAAGCAAATAAAGTCGTTAAAGCTTTCAATTACCTCGCGCAAGGAGTGCGCGCTTCACAATTCACGGGTCGACAAATCCAAATAGAACGCTTTTTATTCGCGACCCGCATTATTTAATGCGCCCCTTGTAGGAGCAGTACATATTTTAATGTCGACTATGAAGGGAAATACAGTAGGACTTGTTTTCCGTTGAAAAGCGGCAAAGACGCTACTTATAAAACTATAAACGCTACTTATGAAAACAGTAGACGCTACATATGAAATTGTATTGTAGACTCTACTTATGGAAATTGTATTGTAGACGTTACTTATGAAAACAGTAGACGTTAGTTATGAAAATGATAGACGCTAGTTGTGAAAATGGTAGACGCTACTTATGAAAATGGTGGACACTACTTATGAAAATGGTAGACGCTACTTATGAAAATGGTAGACGCTAGTTATGAAAATGGTAGACGCTAGTTATGAAACTCATGAAAGGTAATATTATTTTAACATATCCTAGCCGGTTTTTAAAATTTCCTCTATCTTGATTTTTTTGGATTGCCACCTTAGTAAAAAATCACTTATTATTTTTTTACTTAAAAATGGCTCTTACGATTTTATTACGAAATAACTAAAATACAAAAACGCGAGCTACAAAAATATGCTTTTTTGTCATTCAGTTCGGACTCCTTAGAAGGAGGACGACTCACACTTGGCCATTTTTTATTATTTATTATTTTACTTCATTATTAGTACTATAATTACACTAAATTTTACGCTTGTATGTATAACCGTTTTTTCAATGGAACTAAATCAAAAATTCTTCCAAAGACGTACAAAAACGCGTTAAATATATGGAGACTCCCCT
This sequence comes from Coleophora flavipennella, assembly GCA_947284805.1. Taxonomy (NCBI): domain Eukaryota; kingdom Metazoa; phylum Arthropoda; class Insecta; order Lepidoptera; family Coleophoridae; genus Coleophora; species Coleophora flavipennella. Next base: position 3,575,937 of record OX369260.1, read on the forward strand.
TATTTTTTTCTAATTTATAGTATTTGTTGTTATAGCAGTAATAGTTAGAAAATAATTGAAAACGCTAAACACGTTAAAAAACCAACTTCCATCGCAACAACTTAGTACATCAATGCATTATTATTTTTGGTTTTTGTTAATTTTCTAATAAAGCACTTCACCGATTTTGATAAAATTTATATGGAACCACACGGAAAGTATTAGCTTTCAAACAAAAAAAGAATCATAAAAATTGGTTCACCCAGTCAAAAGTTATGAGGTAACACACATAAAAAAACATACAGACGAATTGAGAACCTCTTCCTTTTTGGAAGTCGATGGAAAAAATGAACCGTCTCCTATTACGGTTCATGAAATACAGCCCGCTGACAGACGGACAGACAGCGGAGGCTTATAGGGTCCCGTTGGTCACCCGTTGGGTATACGGAACCTTAAACAAGTACGGATCATTCATCATATCAGCCGAAGGAAGTCCACTGCTGGACATAGGCCTCCCCCAAGGATCTCCACGACGACCGTTCTGCGCTGCCCGCATCCAGCGGCTTCCCGCGACCTTCACCAGGTCATCGGTCCACCGAGTGGGAGGCCTGCCAACACTACGCTTTCCGGTGCGTGGTCGCCACTCGAGAACTTTACTGCCCCAACGGCCATCTGTTCTACGAGCAATGTGCCCCGCCCACTGCCACTTAAGTTTAGCAATTCTGAGAGCTATGTCGGTTACTTTGGTTCTCTTACGGATCTCCTCGTTTCTGATTCGATCACGCAGAGAAACTCCGAGCATAAATCATTAATCTCACAAATTTACGGACACTCTGTGGATGCGCATAGGCAACCTTTTGTACATTTTTAATGAAGTTTTAGAAGTCTAATGGATTTTTGTTTAAGTTTGGGTAGACTCTTTGATGTTAAACAGTATATCGTATATCGGTCAAAAAATCATCATATCAGATCATTACGTCCCCACATAGGGGCTCAAGCCTACCCTGAACTAGGGCGATCGAGCCTTGGTCGACCACGCGGGCCCAGTGCGGGTTGGTTGACTTCACACAAAACCTTCGAGTTTATTCGCAGGCGTGTGCAGGTTTCCTCAATAAGTTTTCCTTCACCGTAAGAGCGTCAGATGAACGTACATATAAGATCAAAATTCGAAAACACATTGGTACGTGGCAGGACTCGAACCTCGAACTCCCGGATAGGAGGTAGCGGCCCTTGCCGTTGCGCCACCGACGCTCTTTATCAGTATATCCTATATCGGTCAATAAATAAAACGTGTTATTTAAATGAAGATAACAAAATACTTATTATGTACAGTCAGTTAACACAAAAAAATGAATGAGATGCGTTGCTAAGTAGTTTAAAATACTATTTAAAGTTTAAAACGTAACTTTGCCAAAAATTTGATGAACTGTAATTTTTTTTAAATTCACAATTGGTAAGCCCATGGCATCATCTCACCTGTTGCTAATGTATAAAAAGCTTCGCAATATTTTCACATCCCAAATACCGCAGTACCTATATAATGATTAAGGTACTGGACTATGATGTGTGGTGCCAGTAATGACATTTCCATAGACAGAAGACATCACGGTCGCTTACTATATGAAGTAACTAGTATCTCATCTGTCCTACGGGCCTCATAAGAAGGCTCAAGGCCACCCAAAGTGCGATGGAGCGAATTTTCCTCGGAGATTCCCTACACGATCGAATCAGAAATGAGGATCCTTAAGTGAACCAATGTAACCGAAACAGCTCACAGAATCGCCAAAAGCGGCATAGGCAGTGTGCTGGGCACGAAACTCGTAGAACAGATGGTCGTTGAGGTAGTAAAGTTCTCGAGTGGTAACCGCGATAGAAAATATAGCAAAGGGAGGCCTTCCACGCGGTAGACCAACAACCTGATGACGGTCACGGGAATCCGCTGGATACGGCAGCGTAGGACCGGTCGTCGTGGAAATCCTTTGGGGGGCAGTTGTCCAGCAGTGGATATTTTTCTCTTTCGTCTGATATATTATAATGATGATGATTTAAGAGCATAATAAAACGCAACCAAACCATTACCTTGTAACGCGGTATCGCTGCTATATAGGGTCTTAACAAAGGTACGCACTTTTTTTTACTGGAGCATGTACTCATGAAACTGAACAACTTTCCCCAAGAAACCCATGGTCAATTCACTTTTGTTTTTTTTATTAAAATTATTAAATTGCGCGGAATACGCTAGAATACGCCGCGGTGGCGTGGCGTTGCGAATTGACCATGGGTTTCTTGGGGAAAGTTGTTCAGTTTCATGAGTACATGCTCCAGTAAAAAAAAAGTGCGTACCTTTGTTAAGGTCCTATAAAATCTCCTTTCATCCGATCTTCTTTTCATTCCATCTATTTCTTCTTTTTAACGCATGCGCTGACATTAGTTTTCAACAAATCATTCAATATCGTTCACCATTTCGTTTCTTTCATCATAATCTAGTATAACTTTAATTTAAACCTGTTTCTCCATATTAAGACCCATCTCGGGTCTTTATTTCATCTTTATTAAATTCCGATTACCCGTAGCACGCATTTATTTCGGAGCCCAATCGTTAACTACTACCATACTTACCTAGGCCGTGCTACAACCTAATACCTATTTTAGCCTAAATTCAACAAAATATTAATATACAAATAAATAAAACAAACCCACTTCTGATCAGTAAAATGGTGCCTACGGCATACTAAAATTGATATTATATTGGTTTCATTTGAATTTTATGAGCGTTGTTTGCCTTTGTTGCTGTATATAAAATAATAAAAGCTGGTGGTTTTCAGAATAAAACGAAATTTTTGTAGAAGTCGTTTACTTAGGCGGAGTTGTACCAAACACAATGGACAACTTATCCCAAGGGAACCATGAACAGTTTTGAAACAAACAGTACACCCTGGACACTTCATACAACGGGCCAGAAATGACATTTCAAAAAAGGAATGACGGAACAATCAAAATAGCAGGGAAATACTATACGTTCGACAATCAAACTGTAACCAATCTGTATCAATCTGGGTGACGAGGGGGTGAGGTCGCAATCTAGAGAGCGGCAGGGAGTGTCCATACTGTATATTAGTACTAATATATATGCTTTGCCTATGCTGTGCATGCTTTCTTGCAAAACCTTACCGTCTGACGTAGTCGTGCATTTACAATTATATCAGCTGATGTACATCCCCACCGAGGGGCTCTAGGCTCGGGCATTCACAAATCAAAAATAAACATTACGCTCACTTAGTAGCAAAGGAAAAATCGGCCAAGTGTGAGTCGGACTAGCAATGCAAGGGTTCCGTGCCACTATTCCTCTCCACACAACTACATAGTATCACATTACAAGTATAAGACATCAACGCGAACGACAAAAATAATATGTTTTTTTTGTCATTCAGTTACGACTCACACCTGGCTGATTTTTATTATTTGTCATTTACTTCAGTATTAGTACTATAATCACACCAAGTTTCATGCTTGTCTATATTACCGTTTTTACGATAGAGCTAAATCAAATATACTTCTAAATACCTTAGGTCTATACTTCTAAAGACCTATAAAAAAACCAAAGATATGCTATATATAAGGGGAGGTAGATAGGTTACATGCACCCAAAAAGTGAAGCAAAAAAAAAGATGCCAATTGGCATCTCTTTTCTTAGTAACATTCGGTGCAATCGAAGGGAACTACCTATAACATTGTGTGTGTATATAGCTTCGATTTTCAAATGTTGTTTGTTAGTGCATAACCCATCTATGGTAACAAATCTCTGTAAAAAACAGGTTTTTTTATAGAGAATAGTGTATTACTTTTTAATTCCAAATTTTCAAAATTTGTTGTTATAGTGGCAATAAACAATTTCAGCTGTCTACCTTTAACGATTCATGAAATACAGCCCGCTGACAGACAGACGAACCGAGGCGACGGACAAACGGACCGACGGACAGATAGCGAAGGCTAACCCCTAAAAAAGGACTAGATTCATTAAAAAAAATATATATCTATGGTTTGTGTGAGAGGTAAGTACCTACCTAGTCAGTTTCTTTTATATAAGTAAGTAATAATTAACTGATCATTGCAATAGGTCTTGTTACGTCCTAGTTATTTAGAAAGTTTCATTAAAATCATTAGAGCCATTTATGAAAAAAAAAGTATGAAACAAACTTAATTTCTATGGGAGGTTAAGTTAATTAAGGGTATTTTAAATAAATAAATATTCTGGGACAAATCACTCATGGTCATCTGCCCCGAAGTAGGATTCCCTGTGTTATGTATGAGAACCAGAGACTGATATACATACTTATATATGTATAAATACATACATATATAGATATTTAACACCCAGACACAGAACAAAAACAAATCTGCTCATCACACAAATGCTTGCCCTGGGTGGGGGTCGAACCCACAACTCTCGGATCAGTAGTCAAGAGCACTAACCACTGAGCCACCGAGTCAGTCATTCAGTCGAGTCAGTTTTATCCACAGGTTTTATCTCAATATTATTTACCAGTGCACCAGCAGTGGAAACTTTTGTGGGTAGTTAACAAATTAAGTACCTACCGACATGAAAACACCATCCCACAATCACATTATGTCCTACATAAAAAGAATAGCTTAGATCCCATACAAAAGAACTAGATCCCCGGATTCGTACAAAAAAATTAATTTCAAAAAATGTCTCCGGACAGTTGTTTGACAGGAGAAAAGGATAGAAATTATCTAACAGATATGTTAGACAGGGAGGGAGAACCGCGAAACTTAGACAAGATATAGCCCGCGAACACAAAGAGTGACGTGTGTGTGTGTTCAAACACACTATTTCTTTTTACCCAACTACGAAAAAGAGAGTTATGTTTTTGATAGTCTATGTATGTATGGATGGATGTTCATCTGTTCCCTCGTATTTCCTAAACCACTTAACCGATCTTGACAAATATGGTGTCCTTGGATTTGTGCCATCACTCCGCGTATCACGTTTGGTATCGAAAGAAAGGTCTTGGCGAGCACATTTTAAATATATAAATATATACTAGCTGTTTCCCGCGGTTTCACCCGCGTGGACAACGTTTCTATGACTTTTCGAGGGTGCGCAGTGCGCGAGCCGCAAGCGGCTCGCGAGCGTGGTAAAATGTAGCCTATGTCTGAATCCATGTCCTAATCTGTCTACCTACCAAATTTCAGCCAAATCCGTTCAGTAGTTTTTGCGGGAAAGCGTAACAGACAGACAGAGTTACTTTCACATTTATAACATTACTAGCTGTTTCCCGCGGTTTCACCCGCGTGGACAACGTTTCTATGACTTTTCGAGGGTGCGCAGTGCGCGAGCCGCAAGCGGCTCGCGAGCGTGGTAAAAAGTAGCCTATGTCTGAATCCAGGTCCTAATCTGTCTACCTACCAAATTTCAGCCAAATCCGTTCAGTAGTTTTTGCGGGAAAGCGTAACAGACAGACAGAGTTACTTTCACATTTCACATTTATAATATTAGTAGGGATTACATATGCAATTATTTTTAATTACTTATCAAATTATCTCACAAGTGATATTATATATATATATATACAGTGGTGGTCACATAATTAAGAATATATATATATACATATATATGTGTCGTGTCGCTTGATTGTAGCGCGCGTACATTGAGCCTTCTCATAATAGAGCCTTTTAATTGATCTCTTATAGAGATAAGTCTACCTTTGTATATGTCCTTTCTAATTGTTTTTCATGTAAATTTATATTTATATATTTGGTTATACGTTATACTATGAGCACAAAAAAAAATTAAAATAAAATAAAAGTTTAAAAAAACTTTAACCCGACTATATAAAAGAATTAAAAAAAACGGCCAAGTGCGTGTCGGGCCACGCTCAATGTAGGGTTCCGTAGTTGCCATTATCGCGTCCATATCAATTTTTCAAATTTCTAAATACAGTAGTTCATTTGTTAGGAGGTGGGGACACTCGACTCCAACAAAATTGTTTAGGCCTGTTTTTTCGAAAACGGAATCCTACAGTATAAAATGGTCTTAGAAGACTCACAACTATTTTTTAAGCTCTAACCAACGATACCCCACGAAAAAAAAACCCACTTTACTTGTAGGGGAAGTACCTTAAAATATTTTTTCCCAAATTTTTTTTACGATTCTCTCCGCGTTATTGTTATAAATATCTTTGCCAAATTTAAGTTCTTAACTACTGAAAGTCTAGGAGCTAGGCCGCGGACAGACAGACAGAGATGACGAAACTATAAGGGTTCCTTGTTGTACTACGGAACCCTAAAAACAAGAGTTTCCCGCCTGAAATCATAGCCTTTATTTTTCCCTTCATCTGGGGTAATAGCCTTAGTCGTAAGCCCTATCGTAATCAGAATTTTAATCATGAGTATCATTATGACTTGCGACCACTGCGATTACCCTATATCATCATATCAGCCGAAGGAAGTCCACTGCTGGACATAGGCCTCCCCCAAGGATCTCCACGACGACCGGTTCTGCGCTGCCCGCTTCCAGCGGCTTCCCGCGACCTTCACCAGGTCATCGGTCCACCGAGTGGGAGGCCTGCCTACACTACGCTTTCCGGTGCGTGGTCGCCATTTGAGAACTTTACAGCCCCAACGAGCAAAGTGCCCCGCCCACTGCCACTTAAGTTTAGCAATTCTGAGAGCTATGTCGGTTACTTTGGTTCTCTTACGGATCTCCTCGTTTCTGATTCGATCACGCAGAGAAACTCCGATACCCTATATAGGGAAAAAAAAAGACTATGATTTCAGGCAGGAAACTGCCACTAAAAATGAAAGCTCTACAACTGCAACAAAACCCAAAGCTAACTTACTAAACACTCTGTATATTGTTTTAGTGCAATCAGTTTTCACCTACTGTCTCACTATCTGGGGTGGTGCCAGTAAAATAAAATTTCTGGAATTGGAAAGATCACAGAGATTATTGTTGAAAGTAATGCATTTTAAGCATAGAAGATTTCCAACTGATGAATTATTCACCTTATGTAAAGTGCTTTCTATTAGAAAACTGTTCATCTTACAGATAATTTCAAAAAAACATAGAAGTTTAGGCTATGACCCTAACATACTAAACAAAAGACGAAATGATATCGTAGCATCCTCTAAATTTACAAAAACATCTTTTGCACAGCATCAATATAATTATTTATCATCGTATTTATATAATAAAATAAATAGTAAGACTAATATATATCCCCTGAATATGCACGATTGTAAAGATACTATAGTTAAATGGCTCAATACTCTTCATTATGAAGAAGTAGAGAGTCTTTTAAAACACACAGCCTAAGATATACGAACATACACTTCTTAAACATACATTGTACATACAAACATAATATAATTGCACATACATACAAAAACCCACACGCACAACCCACACGCATAACACACACACACACACCACTCCACGCACATACACTCTCTCCACACGCACAACACACACACACACACACACACACACAAATTCACTCAATCACATGCACACATAAATACTTCGCGCGCGTGCTTAATAATACGTAGCGCATATATTTTGTAAAGTATTGTTGTTTTAAATTATTTTAATTTTTTATACTGTATCTCTGTGTTGTTTATTAGTTATGGAAGCGCGGATTCTTCTGGCACAAGTATTCTTATACTTAAAAGAAGTCTCCTGCAACATGTATTATTTTTCACAATGAGATACCGCAATAAACTTTTTTCATTTTTTTTTTTCATTTTCATACTTTTTTCGTAGTCGGGTTTTAGTTTTTTTACTACCGTTTTTTATAAAGTTTTTTTTTTTGAGTGCGTTTAGTTGCTTTTATTTAAATTGCAATATTCGAACGGCCGTCGCAGAAATTCTTGGGTGAGGCTTTTGTCCAGCAGTGGATGTCTTTCGATTGATTTAAAAAAAACATTTATGATGATTCATATTATGTATGTAAGTTGTCCGCTTCAAAATTTGTAAGTATAATTTTACCTACTTCCCGGTTTCCGATTGAACTGAAATTTTTATACACATTTAGTTTGGATGACAATGCATTGTTAGCTAAGTGACGTCATTCTAAATCCAATATGGCGGACTCCCAAAGATGGCGAATAAGTTTTTTTTTTATGCACCCCCATGATATGAGTATAAAATGAAAGGGTTTGCAGAGAAGAAATAAAAGCTTTAAATAAATTAATTAAGTATTATTTGATAAGAGCGTCGGTGGAGTAACAACGGCTAGGTACGCCGCCTGATGCCCAGGAGGTCGTGGTTCGAATCCTGCCACGTACCAATGTGATTTCGAATTAAGATTTCATTATGTGCGTTTATCCGACGCACTTACGGTGAAGGAAAACATTGTGAGGAAACCTGCACACGCCCGCGAAGAAACTCGAAGGTTGTGTGAAGTCGACCAAACCGCACTGGGCCTCTGTAGTCGACTTAGGCCCGATCGCCCTAATTCAGGGTAGACTCGAGCCCCTCGGTGGGGATTTATATGAGCTGACATGATGATGATGATGATGATGATGATACAATGTGATATTAGTTTGTATATTAAAGAATACCTTACTACGAGTTGTTTAATACTAGAAAGAATAAAAAATATATATTTTGTAAATAATAATAATAATATCTATACCTAATATCGTCAGTACAAAACCCACAATAGGTACTATAGTGATTGTAAATATACTTGTGACGGCATAAAGTACAATCGTACAACGAACGTTGCCCTTTTGTGGGCAATGACATATTTTCGCTTTTATGGCGCGTACAGTCGAACATGTTAAATGGTGGGTGAAAATAAACGGCCCCCCTATTTTTTTTTTATCGTTTAGTCAACAAGTAACTTTACTTTAACGTTTGGGAATGTTTAATGAATTGTGAATTGAGTTTAATTTGGTTCTTGAGTTTAAAACAAATTAATCGTACGGTGAGAGGCTCGAGTTTCATACAAACGTAGTTCCGCTTTAATACAAAATCAACATGCCGGTTTAAAAACTTTGCGAGTATACTGAATAGAAACATATCGATGTGTTTAATTAGTTCTCGAAGTACTAATATAAAACGGAAAAAAACAGAGCAGTTTCAAAATTTCAGTACAAAATTAACTTAAGCCTTCGTTTAGATATGTTTAAATTTTCTACGATGCAAACTAATTACTAACATTGATATGTGTCAACTGAATATATTTGTAAAGTTTGGATTTATTCCGGAATGTGGTTTTTGTATGGAAACTCGAGCCTCCTGGGGACCCTTAAGGGACGCTTCTACTTATGAAACTGAATAACTAAATGGTCTTAAAATCAATTTGACGAAAATGTGCACTATTCTACCTAATATTTACATTTACAACCGATTAAAAAAAAACGGCAAAGTGCGAGTCAGAACCGCACACAAAGGGTTACGTACCATCACACTAGATGGCGCTATTACGAATGTTTCCGTACCATCATAATAGATGGCACTATTTTCTTCATGTTTCATAAGAACAAGCCCTTGTTTTTTTTTTACTTTTTCTAATATTTAGTATTTATTTTTATAGCGGCAAAGGGAACACATAATTTGTGAAAATTTCAACTGTCTATCTATCATGGTTCATGAAATATAGCCTGGTGACAGACGAACAGACAGACAGACAAACGGACAGACAGCGAAGTCTTAGTAATAGGGTCCCGTTTTTCGCTTTGGGTACGGAACGACAACATTATATTTAACATCCTACTACCATGTTTGATGCAAATAAAAAATAAAATAAAAAAAACCTTAAAAAAGGAGGTCTTCAATTTAACTGTGTTTTTGTATGTATGTTGCACGATGATGCTTTTGAAGTGAAAAATTCTTTAGGCGCGTTGGGAATTTTTTAAATGGAAAAAACCATTGAGCTTGCGACACTGTAACGTAACGTAACCGATACTGTACCAGAAACACTTGAAGGGTCAAAACTAAAAATTAGAAAAAGTGAAAAAATAAGGAGTTCTCCATACGAAAAATGAGTTTTTTAAAACATGAAGAAACTAGCGCCATCTAGTATGATGGGACGGAACCCTATGTGTGCGGTTTGCCTCGCACTTGGCTGGTTTTTTTTTTAAATTTGTTAAGCGTGGTCAATTATAGTCTTGTACTTAATATTAATACTTCTTCACGGCCTGAATGGCGCAGAATTGTAAATAGGCAAGTGCGCGAGTTCGAGGATCAGCGTAAAGCTGACCTTGATACCAAACGCGACCAGTTAAAGGCCCGACCACCTGCGACCATTTCATACAATTATGAGGTGGCATACTTAAATGCCCTCAGTGCGCGAGGAGTTTCGCTACGAAGATTGGCTACATAAACCACCTTCGAACGCACGCGCGGCAAACCGACTAGGAGTCGAAGTGGTCGCCATGACCAAAATCGGTCGGATAGATCATCATCACTTCTTCACTTTTCTGCGACTAAATCGTATTGAAGTCTTTCGAATGTGTCCAATACTGAGTTTAGACAATTCTCCTGAATTTAAAAGTTCTTTCAATCAAAGAAACTTCAATTTGCCGTAGGAAACGTGCATCTATGACGTACTTCCAGTTCAAATGTCAGTTCCAGTAAAATCTATATGTGTGGTCAATTCTTTGGTAGGCTACTCATCAAAAAGTTTGTGCCCCCCGGCGCCAGATGTTAGACTTATAGTTCGTCGACTGTACCCCGCGGCCGCGGGGGACCAGCGGCCAATACTGATATTACGCACGTGAAAAGGTTTTAGAGAGCCGATACGTACTTTCCTCTATTTTTATAGAAAAAAAGATTGTGTGCTTTTAGGAAAAGCTTTTAAATTCAGTGCGGTCTCCTTGGTGGGTTGAGGTGAAGCTGAATTAAAATGGTGGTTGTTGTTGTGATGTTTTTGTTACTTTCTCGACCCCGTAGTACGATGCGTAGGGTGAGGGTAACGTGACTATTATTTTTTTCGTCAGAGCGGGACACCAGGGAAATTATGGAAAAAAAAATCCTTTTATATATATTACTAGCCATTATTAGAAAATGAATAACACTGATTAGGTTAAACAACCCGCACTGGGTCCGCATGATCGACTAAGGCCTGTTAGCCCTAATTAAGGGTAGGTTTGAGCCCCTTGGTGGGGACGTATATTAGCTGATATGATACTTAAACACTTCTTCTTCTTTTCGAATCGATGGTTTGAATATTGACTGTTGTTATTTTATATCTTAAACACTGAATTATAAATAATATATTTCTATAAGTACATATCATGTACACTTTAGTTGAGTTATTAAGCTTTAGTCACATGACTTCTCATGTCTAAGCAGTTGTTTGCAAGTGCAAAAATAATAGGTATATGCTCAAATTAATTTATCGTTTGGTCTGTTTGCGAAAGCGGGAGGTTTTTGCCCTTGGTGGGGACAGCGGGACAGACAGCCTTAAAGCGGGACTGTCCCACCCAAAGCGGGACGTATGGTCACGCTAGGTAAAGGGAAGTATTGCTATCGCAAAAAAAAAGGTTTACAAATTTTCGTAAAAATTTGTTCCATATCATTTACACATACCGAAAAATGGAATATCTCATGTCCGTCCGTGCATCCGTGCGTTCATCCGTCCGTTCATCGGCTCTGGAGGATCTTTTGTCCGATTGGGACCAAATTTGGGATTATCAAAACTTTCTTCTTACAACCGAAAAGTAGCTGTCAAACAATAAAAACTGATTTATTTTTTTCTCAAAGACGGCTGTAACGATTTAAATGTTTATCTACTACATAGTAATACTCATTGGTCTGGAAAAAATCGTGTTTGTATGGTTCTAATATTTAACTAATGGAACTTGCGATTTACTCACAAATGGTGAGAGCTATTGAATTAACATGTATAACGATTATGTATATATTTGGTCATGCAATATAAATTCATCAATTTTATTTTAAAATATATTCAAATTTGTATGAAAAAAAAATTGATGAAAAAATATTGTCGAGAAAGTTTACTGCCGTACAATTTATTGTTTATTGTCCCTACGCTAGGGCACGGATCACTTCCCAAAGTTAGGCCATACTCTAGACACGTAGGCGAAGTCTGGATTAGGGGAGTTGTAGGGGGCTAGTTTCTAGGTTTGTATAGTTGTAGGTTGGAGCGTGTTATGCTCGGAGTTTCTCTGCGTGTTCGAATCAGAAACGAGGAGATCCGTAGGAGAACTAAAGTAACCGACATAGCTCTCAGAATTGCTAAACTTAAGTCGCAGTGGGCGGGGCACATAGCTCGTAGAACAGATGGCCGTTGGGGTAGTAAAGTTCTCGAGTGGCGACCGCGCACCGGAAAACGTAGCGTAGGGAGGCCTCCCACTCGGAGGACCGATGACCTGGTAAAGGTCGCGGAAAGCCTCCAGTGGGCAGCGCAGAACTCGTCGTCATGGAAATCCTTGGGGGAGGCCTATGTCCAGCAGTAGACGTCCGTCGGCTGATATGATGATGATGATGAATGAGGGGACTAGTGGCGGTCAGTAGGGTCACTGACAGAAGTTTTGAAGCAGTCTCAAGCTGCTGACACAGCTCACGACTGCCATCAAGTGATAACAAACGGCCCTAACGGATAAACGTGCCTTGCGAATAATGAAACGGTCGATAAACCCATCCAGATAATGACCGTGCTCAAGTCCGAGGCGGAAATCAACTACTAAGAAACACTGGGCGATTAAAAAGCGCCCCAACGAACTATTCTGGCCACGAGAAATATATATAGGCCTAGTAATTAGGATCTTAACAAAGGTATGCACTTTTTTTTAACCGGAGCTTGTACTCATGAAACTGAATAACTTTCCCCAAGAAACCCATGGTCAATTCGCAATTATTATTTTTTTTCCCAGAATAACTCCCAGGTTAACGAACTTGTTTCTCAAACGATAAAGTTCAATGACCACTCCGGCCGGAAATGGTACCTATTCTGGCGTTTTCCACGCGTGAGTCAATATTTTGTGATTTTATATTTTGATTTGAAAAAAACAAATGCGAGTTTACCATGGGTTTCCTGGGGAAAGTTTTTTAGTTTTATGAGTACAAGCTCCAGTTAAAAAAGTGCATACCTTTGTTAAGACCCTTGTACGAAGAACTACCGTCCACTCTGCGGGAAATAACCTATTACGAGACATTTATGCGCCGGTTGAAAGACTTCTTGTTCGAAAGTGAACTTTATTCTGTTGAAGAATGTTTTTATAGAATTTAATGATAATTGTCAAAAAATAGTAAAAAAATTATGTCAAACGTCCGTGTCATACCTACTGCTCTGAAGGTTGGAGGCTCTACACTCGAAGTTGTTACCGAATATGTATACCTGGGACAAACAGTCCAGTTAGGTAGGTCCAACTTCGAGAAAGAGATCAATCGTCGAATCCAACTCGGCTGGGCAGCGTTCGGGAAGCTTCGCAATATCTTTACGTCCCAGATACCGCAGTGTATTAAGACCAAGGTCTTCGACCAATGTGTGTTGCCAGTGATGACGTACGGAACTGAGACATGGTCGCTTACTATGGGCCTCATAAGAAGGCTCAAGGTCACCCAAAGGGCAATGGAGCGTGCTATGCTCGGAGTTTCTTGCGTGATCGAATCAGAAACGAGGAGATCCGTAAGAGAACCTAAGTAACGACTTAAGTGGCAGTGGGCGGGGCACATTGCTCGTAGAACAGATGGCCGTTGGGGCAGTAAAGTTATCGAGTGGCGAACACGCACCGGAAAGCGTAGTGTAGGCAGGCCTCCCACTCGGTGGACCGATGACCTGGTGAAGGTCGCGGGAAGCCGCTGGATGCGGGCAGCGCAGAACCGGTCGTCGTGGAGATCCTTGGGGGAGGCCTATGTCCAGCAGAGGACTTCCTTCGGCTGATATGATGATGATGATGAATAATAATTGTGAAACTTTAAAATTATGTAACATGAGTTACCGATATGTACTTTATTAATTTATTAGGTACTGTGTTAATGTAGTTTTCTACTTTATTTTGACATTTTGTTAATTGAATTAGTTTAATCTCTATATTGCTTTCTTTGACGATCACATCACTATTGACATTTTATATTATGACTTGACATGTATAATTATGAAACTGTGACGTGAAATAAATAAAACTAAAACTATGATTTCATGACCTGCGTGGTTGATTTTACCACGTGCGTTGTACTGAACTGCGACCGTCAATGTTCCACCTTTACGCACGAACATGCGGCGTCTGTATTGGGGTTCTTATAATTTAACAATCTACAAGACGAGAGTGAATAGGCACTATTTGATATATTTGCGTGTTACATCCTCAACTGCATCGGCATTTACCATCAGGTGAGGTGCAGCCAAAATCACTAAAATCATTAAATAAAAAAAATCATGTAGGGGAGGTACACTTTATGCATTTTTTTCAAGATTCTATTGTACCACTTTATTGGCGTAAATAATATGTATACTCGTACCAAATTACAGCTTTCTAGTAGAAATAGTATCTGAGCTAAAAGGACAGACAGACAGACATGGCAAAACTATAAGGGTTCCTTGTTGACTACGGAACCCTAAAAATGGGGTAATTTGGAAATTTGGCTATAAATTCTAAGTTACCAATAACTTATATTTCAATAAATTATACAAAACTACTAAATAAAACACTGAAAATTCTGAAAACGTCAAGGTCCGAATAAAATACTGAACATTCTGAAAACGTCAAGGTCTTAATAAAATACTGAACATTCTGAAAACGTCAAGGTCCGAATAAAACACTGAAAATTCTGAAAACGTCAAGGTCCGAATAAAATACTGAACATTCTGAAAACGGCAAGGTCCGAATTAAATACTGAACATTCTGAAAACGTCAAGGTCCGAATTAAATACTGAACATTCTGAAAACGGCAAGGTCTGAATTAAATACTGAACATTCTGAAAACGTCAAGGCCCGAATTAAATACAGAACATTCTAAAAACGGTAAAGTCCGAATAATATACTGAACATTCTGAAAACGTCAAGGTCCGAATAAAATACTGAACATTCTGAAAACGTCAAGGTCTTAATAAAATACTGAACATTCTGAAAACGTCAAGGTCCGAATAAAACACTGAAAATTCTGAAAACGTCAAGGTCCGAATAAAATACTGAACATTCTGAAAACGTCAAGGTCCGAATAAAACAGTGAAAATTCTGAAAACGTCAAGGTCCGAATAAAATACTGAACATTCTGAAAACGTCAAGGTCCGAATAAAACACTGAAAATTCTGAAAACGTCAAGGTCCGAATAAAATACTGAACATTCTGAAAACGTTAAGGACCGAATAAATACTGAACATTCTGAAAACGTTAAGGCCCGAATTAAATACTGAACATTCTAAAAACGAATAAAAGTCTGAATAAAATAATGAACATTCTGAAAACGTTAAGGTCCGAATAAAATACTGAACATTCTGAAAACGTTAAGGTCCGAATAAAATACTGAACATTCTGAAAACGTTAAGGTCCGAATAAAATACTAAAATTCTGAAAACGTTAAGATCCGAATAAAATACCGAAGCGAGTCTTAAAGTTGTGTCATATGATGTGTAACATCTGAAATAGGTATAAAAACTGCCGGCTTTCCGGCCTCCGGCTTCCCCTGTCTCGCATTAGGTGGCATAGCCATGTTTCCTTAGTCATTATGACTGGAAAACCGGCCAAGTGCGAGTCGGACTCGCGCACGAAGTGTTCCTTATCTATAAAAATCCGGTTTGTTGTATGGAAACTCCCCTTAAATACTTATTTTATTTTAATTTAATTATTTATTTTTAAAGTGAATAATACAACTCAATATTCTGTGAATATTTCAAGCGTCTACCTGTTGCCGTTATCAATATCGAGCAAAAACTAGCAAAAAAATCACGTTTGCTGTATGGGAGCGCCTCCCTTAAATATTTGTTTTATTTTAATTTAATTTATTATTTTTAAAGTGAATATAAAACTAAATATTCTATAAATATTCCAAACGTCTAACTTTTGCCGTTATCAATATCGAGCAAATAACAGCAATAAAATCACGTTTGTAGTATCGGAGCTCCCTTAAATATTTATTTTATTCTGTTTTTTAGTATTTGTTGTTATAGCGGCAACAGAAATACATTATCTGTGATAATTTCAACTGTCTAGCTACCACGGTCCAATACAGCCTGGTGACAGACGGACGGAAGGACAGACATATAGACGGACAGCGAAGTCTCAGTAATAGGGTCCCGTTTATACCCTTTGCGTACGGAACCCTAAAAAAAGCAGCATGGCCATGTTTCGTTGGCCTTCGTGAATAAAAAAAAACGTATATCCTGTTACACACTTCCGTCCTTTTTCACGAAATCACTCCAACAGATTGCAGGAAAGCGAGAGGAAAGATGTTACACATCAAAAAATACAAGAATGTATTTAAAACTTGTGAAGTGAACTGTACCTACTTGGTAAGTATATGTGCCCTAGGATACCGACTCACATTAATACATTATGATATCACGTAGACAGAGGGAATGCGGCCGACTTTCACGTATTCGATTCTATTTAAAGTCGCTGAATTCTTAATAGTAACATACTTTAGGCTCTCTGCAGTGTTGCGAAGTGTACACGCCATACTTGGGCCTGGGAAGTAACTACTTAATAGTAACATACTTTAGGCTCTCTGCAGTGTTGCGAAGTGTACACGCTATACTTGGGCCTGGGAAGTAACTACTTAATAGTAACATACTTTAGGCTCTCTGCAGTGTTGCGAAGTGTACACGCTATACTTGGGCCTGGGAAGTAACTACTTAATAGTAACATACTTTAGGCTCTCTGCAGTGTTGCGAAGTGTACACGCCATACTTGGGCCTGGGAAGTAACTACTTAATAGTAACATACTTTAGGCTCTCTGCAGTGTTGCGAAGTGTACACGCTATACTTGGGCCTGGGAAGTAACTACTTAATAGTAACATACTTTAGGCTCTCTGCAGTGTTGCGAAGTGTACACGCCATACTTGGACCTGGGAAGTAACTACTTAATAGTAACATACTTTAGGCTCTCTGCAGTGTTGCGAAGTGTACACGCCATACTTGGGCCTGGGAAGTAACTACTTAATAGTAACATACTTTAGGCTCTCTGCAGTGTTGCGATGTGTACACGCCATACTTGGACCTGGGAAGTAACTAGTATCTCATCTGTGACCTGGGTTCCGCAAATCTGAAAATGGGTAATTTCACAAAGCTGGTTTTATTCTCCTAACGAAATATTGGCAATAATAGATTTTATGTTCTTATTCATATTCAGATTGCCGGTGACTTACCTCCTGTCCAGGAGGTCGTGGTTCGAATCCTGCCACGTACCAATGTTTTTACGAATTTCAATTTTATATGTACGTTTATCCGACGCTTTCACTGTGAAGAAAAACATCGTGAGGATACCTGCACACGCCTGCGAAGAAACTTGAAGATTGTGTGTGAAGTCGAGCAACCCGCACTGGGACCGCGTGCTCGACTAAGGCCCGATCGCCCTAATTCAGGGTAGGCTCGAGCTTCTGGGTATATGAGCGTATATGAGCTGATATGATGATTCGTATTGTCTGTAACTTCGTCAGCTAAGTCTTGCTGCCTATAAAGCACAGCGGCTGCCTATTATATAACTCAGGGTTAAGTAAATTCAATAATTATAGCAGAGTTTCCATTTTATTCTTCTTATCGTGTGGCAAAATTAACCGTGCTATCCAAGGGATAGACGGTAGTTGCCTGGTGTTGCACTTAGCATCACCCGCGGTCACGTGTAGGGTATTTAGATTAACACCTACTCACGTGTGCAACGCGACCTTCGTACACATCTGGAATCAGATGTGTAGGTTTCCTCACGATGTTTACCTTCACCGTTAATGCAATCGGTAAGTATATGTACGTAAGTTTAGAAAAACTCATTGTACCTTGGCCGTCCGGATTTGAACCCGGGACCTCTGGTTAGGAGGACCGAGTCGTTACCATAATGGACAATTTGTTTTTTATCAAATTATAGGGTCTTACCTGTACACACAATCAGATCATCTGAGCTCTTCTGTCAGATTTTTTTATTTAAAAATTTGAGTACGTTTGACTACATCTCACCTGATGGAAAGTGATGATGCAGTCGAGGATGGTAAATGCTACATACATGTAAACGCAGCGGATTCTCTACGTAACACTGCAACAGACCTAACTGGTGCGCTATTCGTTCGCGATACGAGTGAGTGTAGCGAAACGGTTTTGCAAGCTATTAAAATATTCATAGGCTCAAGTCAGACGTGAGTTTCGAACAGTGTGTTATCTATTATGGAGATAAGAACTAAGTTTCCCACCAAAAACCCAAATGTGAAGGGGAGCCAAGTGCGATACAAAAAACTGTCCAAGTGCGATACAAAAAACTGTCCAAGTGCGATAAAAAAAAACTGTCCAGGTGCGATACAAAAAACTGTCCAAGTGCGAGTCGGACTAGCACTCCGAGGGTTATGTACCAACCAACACACCTCTTCACATAACTACATAATAGTATGATAACAACGATACCTATCCACATTACAAAGAAAGTACATAAATGCGAGCGACAAAAAAATGCATTATTTGTCATTCAGTTCGGAATCTTTAGCGTGAGTACGACTCACACTTGGCCAATTTTTATTATTTTTTGTTTTACTTTAGTATTAGTTCTAAGATCACACAAAGTCTTACGCTTGTGTTATCGTTTTTACGATAGATCTAAATCAGAAATACTTCTAAAGACCAATAATAAACACGTTTTTACGATAGATCTAAATTAGAAATACTTCTAAAGACCAATAATAAACACGTTTTTACGATAGATCTAAATCAGAAATACTTCTAAAGACCAATAATAAACACGTTTTTACGATAGATCTAAATCAGAAATACTTCTAAAGACCAATAATAAACACGTTTTTACGATAGATCTAAATCAGAAATACTTCTAAAGACCAATAATAAACACGTTTTTACGATAGATCTAAATCAGAAATACTTCTAAAGACCAATAATAAACACGTTTTTACGATAGATCTAAATCAGAAATACTTCTAAAGACCAATAATAAACACGTTTTTACGATAGATCTAAATCAGAAATACTTCTAAAGACCAATAATAAACACGTTTTTACGATAGATCTAAATCAGAAATACTTCTAAAGACCAATAATAAACACGTTTTTACGATAGATCTAAATCAGAAATACTTCTAAAGACTAATAATAAACACGTTTTTTGTATGAAGACCCCTCTTATTAGTTGTTATAACGGCAACAGAAATACATGTTCTGTGAAAATTTAAATTTTCTCCCTTTTACGGTTCTTGAAATACAGCCCGCTGATAGACGAACAGACGAACAGACAGCGGAGGGTTAGTAATAGGGTCCCGTTGGTCACCCGTTCGGTGTACGGAACCCTAAAAATGTGCAGAGATAAATGGGTGCAAAGTTCTGTAGTGGTTTCTTATATCACAGCTATGGGAATTCAAAAATAAAAATCTTTATTTCAAACTTGAAAGCCGCTTGAGGCTCGCGCACCTTGCACCCTCGATTACACTAATAAAAATGATATATCGTAGGCTTAGTAATAGTACTTAGCCTACCCTGTCCATCTGACTTTAAAGTAGAACTTTAAATAGGTAGCCGGTTAAAATTTACACATAATGTGATAATTTATGGCATGATTTACTAGAAAAAATAAAAAAATAAGGGGATTACAAGAAACTAGTTTTTTAAAAAGTTTTTTTTTTGCTTTATCGTGAAAACGGTACCTATATATATATATATATATCATCTATCTAAATATAATATACTAGCTGTTTCCCCCGGCTTCACCCGCGTGGACAACGTTTGTATGACTTTAAGAGGGTGCGCAGTGCGCGAGCCACAAGCGGCTTGCGAGCGTTGAAAAAAGTAGCCTGTGTAATCCAGGTCCTAATCTGTCTACCTACCAAATTTCAGCCAGATCTGTTAAGTAGTTTTTGCGTGAAAAAGTAACAAACTTACAAACTTTCGCCTTTATAATATTAATATAGTGTGATTCGCGTCACCTTTTGGTGCGGAACCCTAAAAATCCTAAGGAGTAGTCTTCCACTACCATCGCCTCTAGATCTTCTTTTGGTGCAAAAATGGTGTCAAGCTCAGCTATTATTAGATCTAGTCCTGTGACCTCATTTCTCATCTAAGGGGAAATTCAAACAATTTCCAAATAAAAAATAGTATTGACTAGCGGCATCAAGCTGAAATTTCAGTGTGGAAAATCCAATTAAAAAAGAACTTGAATCTACGAGTATCCCACAAATCCGCATCAACTGAATAAAACTCGAATTAAGTTTGAAATACGAAACTGAATGAGCATGAATGGGCAGGGCACTAGTTTGTAGAACAGATGACCGTTGGGGTAGTAAAGTTCTCGAGTGGCGACCGCGCACGGAGAAACGTAGCGTAGGCAGGCCTTCCACGCGGTGGACCCACGACCTGGTGAATATCGCAGGAAGCCGATGGATGCGGGCAGCGCAGGACCGGTCGTCGTGGAAATCCTAGGTGGAGGCCTTTGTCCAGCAGTGGACGTTTTTCGGCTGACATGATGATATTGATGAAATAATAATAATATCTCATATTTCCTTCATCTAAAGATTGTCTGGAAGAGATCGCTTGTTAGCGATAAGACCGCCTATATGTACAATTTCCTTAATCATTGTATCTTTTTTTTTTCTCTTATGTTGTGCAATAAAGTGTTTTCAATCAATCAATCAATAAATATCTATACCTAATATTGTCAGTACAAAACCCACAATAGGTGGACATATTTTCGCTTTTATGACGCTTACAGTGGGACATACTAAATAGCGGGTGACATGTTAAATGAAAAGCTCGGAAATAATTAGAATTCTCCAAACCTACAAAATAGTACCGCCTCCGTAGCTCAGAGGCAAAGTTCACTGGCTCTACACAGGAGGTCGCGGGTTCGATTCCCGGCGGGGTCAATTGTAAGACTCGGTTTGGTTGGTGCTAGGGCATTTTTTAAGCCCGCCTGGCTAGCTACCACCATCTTATCTAAGTCTTGCCGCCAAATATTAATGTTGATATCATTGGTGTGTTCCGGCATGAAGATCAGATAGCCAGTTCCCCATTGCGTTGGGGAATCTTGGTAAGCCCGCTTCGATCTTCAACATCGTCACTTACCACCAGGTGAGTTGTTGTCAAGGGTTTACCAATTGTGAATAAAAAATAAAAAAATAGTTTTCACCCATGATTGACTTTAATTTCTATCCAGAGATATATCGTGTTGAACAAATGCTCTCGCATGGGGAATAGAATGAAACTGTTTGGCTATGCGCGTTGTGCGCCGACGCTGTTTGCGTTCCGGTGAACCATGAAACAATGGGTACGTCGGGACGGAACTCAACAGGGACGGATTAAGGAGCAGAGGGGCCACCGAACAAATAGGAGGTAGAAGACATTTAGCACACCCTGAACACTGCATACAACGGGCCAGAAAAGACATTTCAAGAAAGGAATGAAGGAACAAACAAAATGGCGGCGAAATCCTATACGTTCGACAACCAAACTATAAACAATCTGAGTGACGAGGGGGTGAGGTCGCAATCTAGAGAGCGGCAGGGAGTGTCCAATTTAGACATGTGCGCCGCACCGCGCCGGTGACCGCCGCCGCCGATCAGGACTCGACTCCGCAGACCACTTAGAAAAATCGGCGTAATCGGCGCAAATGATGCGAACGGCGAATCGTTCAACGCTCGGCCTAGTCGCTAGGTTGCGTGTATCGCCTTCGGATACATTCAAAAAATCTGGAAATGTGTCAAGTTTGTCTACTTTCCAAAGGCGAAAACGGAGAGCTACGATGAACCGAGGTCCTACAGACCCATACACCTTTTATCATTACTGCTGAAGGCTTTGGAAAAATTGGTCGACAACTACATAAAGGAAAAAAAATCATGTACAACAATCTGCATATCAGCCTGGTAAAATGTCTGATACATCACTTCATCTTGTAGTATCCCGTGCTGAAAGTGCGTTGGAAAACCAGGAAGTATGTGCTGCTGCCTTCCGCGATATCGAAGGAGCCTTTGATCACACTACTTTGGAGGCAATCAAGAATGCAGCTATCTCCCATGGTATAAACGATATGTAAATGGATAGATAGCATGCTTAGGAAGAGAATCATGACATCTTTACTAGTGGGGGACGAGGTTACTCTTAGCACTTCAAAAAGATGCCCAGAAGGTGGCGTTCTGTAGGTGGCTTCTGCAGCAGCTTAATACTGGATCTTTCTACACGTTTGGTTATGCTGACGATCTAGTTATACTAATCAATGGCAAATTTCCGAACATAGTATCGCGAATAATGTACTCGTAAAAGGCCTCGCGTAAATTTGAAAGGTGGTGTGATGAATATTACTTATCGATTAATCCTAGAAAGGCCACGGTTGTACCATTCACAAGAAAAAGAAACCTACAACGTTTAAAAACTCTCAAACTGTATGTTAAAGTCCACGAGCGTTAAGTATCTAGGCATGACTCTGGATAAAGAACTGATGTGAAACCTGCACATAGAAAGGACCATGGCCAAGGTCACAAAAGTCTTCGGCATGCTAAAATCTGCGTACGGTAATCACTTGGGGTTTAAAACTCAGATTTATGTACTGGCTATACACAATAAAAGTAAGGCCCATTCTTTCTTAAGGTAGCATTTTTTGGTGGCCTACAACGGTTTTAGGCATATTCATCATATCAGCTCATATACGTCCCCACCGAGGGGCTCGAGCCTACCCTGAATTAGGGCGATCGGGCCTTAGTCGACCACGTGGGCTCAGTGCGATTTGGTCGACTTCACACACAACCTTCGAGTTTTTTCGCAGGTGTGTGCAGGTTTCCTCACGATGTTTTCCTTCACCGTTAAAGCAATCGATGAGTACATGTACGTAAGTTTCAAAAAACTCATTGGTACATTGGCCGTCCGGATTTGAACCCGTTACCTCTGGTTAGGAGGACCGAGTCGTTACCGGTTGAGCCACCGACGCCAAATTAGGCATACTAAGCAAACACTAACCAAACTTCAGGGCTTGACTTGCCTGGGAATCACTGGAGAATTTCCAACAACACCCACTGTATCTATAGAAATGCTACTAAATCTCAAGACGCTTCAAATACAGATCCATACAGAGGCGGCTAAGGTCGTACAAGGTCGACTCTGAGCTGAAGCTAAACTTTGTAAAGGTCCTCAATAAGGTGGGCAAACACAACAAACTGCAACTGGTTTGGGTTCCTGGACACGTAGGAATGGAAGGCAACGAAGAAACAGACAAAGTGGCTAGAATAGGATCACAGTCAACATGTATGGTCCAGAAACAGGAATATGGCTTCCTAGAAGCACTATTATCAGGGCGTTGAAATAACAGACCGAAGGAAGACTAAATTGACATATCTATATTATAGACTCAAAGATTTCAAGCTCTTCATCGGTGAGGTTCCCACAGGTGCAATCAAGTACAGTTGGAGCAACAACAGGACATGTGACATTTGACAGGTCACTTTGCTACAAACGCACACTTGAAAAAATCGGCCTGATGAATGACCCGACCTGCAGGGTCTGTGTGGATACAGATTCAATGGAACACTTACTGTGTTACTGCAATGTTCTGGCCAGTAGCGCATGTGTTTCCTTGGAGATGACTATCCGAAACCGGAAGGCTACAAGCACCTGCCACTCAGCGGTAATTGCTGCTTTGAAGCAGTACATCTTCGAGTAGGCGAGAGAGCAAAGGTTATAGGGTAGACACAAAAGATTAAATTGGCTAAGAGCGTCGCTGCGACTGCAGCCCCTACTCATAAAAGTCATAAATATAAGATAAGATAGTTGGTACGTTATTCGTAACCAAATTACCAAAACTATTTTTTGCTATATTTGAACCCTTTTTCCTGTTCTTTGTATAATTTATACCGCTATTTAAGACGCCGTTTACGCCGCTGCCGACTAAATTTTACCTCTACGCCGCCGCCGAATATTACGGCATCGGCGCACATAGTGTCCGTCCATACTGTACGTTAAATCGAAGATGCCATTATTTTAGATCCAGCCCTGATATTTTGTTCATAATACGCTAAGGAAAATATACTAGTGCATTCATTGTTCATTTTGCAGCGCTCGCTCGCTGTGAGCTCGCAGAATATTTCCGAAAATTGATTAATTCCTTCCGATGAGCGAACCCTAGAGAAATTATGCTGTTTAGAATTTACCCACAAGGGTCAGTCTCTACTGCTGTCTGATGTGCAGACGAGATAAAATATCAGACAATGTTCAGTATATAAGTACTGTAGAAATCTGATATCTCTACACTCATGTATCGCACCTCCTTTGTAGTAGTTCTAACCGCGAGTCAATTTAGAATCTAAAAAAATATATTTTGAGAATAGAAAGTTTTCGGGAAGTTTCTGGCAACATTCTGCATTCAATCTTCGCCTAAGACGGAAGTCATGTTATTTTGCTATTTAAAAAGTATTAATTTGTGCCAGGACAACTATAATATTCATCCAAGCTTGTTTTAATCGATACTAATAATAAGCCAGCCGGCACAGATAAATATAAAGTAAATATATCTATATATCCCTACTAATAATATATAATATTATAAATGTGAAAGTAACTCTGTCTGTCTGTTACGCTTTCCCGCAAAAACTACTGAACGGATTTGGCTGAAATTTGGTAGGTAGACAGATTAGGACCTGGGTTAAGACATAGGCTACTTTTTACCACGCTCGCGAGCCGCTTGCGGCTCGCGCACTGCGCACCCTCGAAAAGTCATAGAAATGTGGTCCACGCGGGTGAAGCCGCGGGAATCAGCTAGTATATATATAAAATTCTCGAGTCACAGTGTTAGTTAACATACTCCTCCGAACAGCTGGACGGATTTCCATGAAATTTTCTGTGTATATTCGGTAGGTCTGAGAATAGGTATAGAAAATTTTTCAACGCGATCTGAGCGGGCGAAGCCACGGGAAACAGCTAGTAAACATATAAAAGACAAACGAAACTTTTAAT
Organism: Coleophora flavipennella; assembly: GCA_947284805.1. NCBI lineage: Eukaryota > Metazoa > Arthropoda > Insecta > Lepidoptera > Coleophoridae > Coleophora > Coleophora flavipennella. The sequence continues at coordinate 3,600,990 of OX369260.1, forward strand.
TTACTTAGAAAGAAGCTTACCCTAGGCAAAGCATACAGGATGTAACAAAATTGGTGTAAGACTCGTTAACTGGGGATTCTATTCATCATACTGAACAACTTTCCCCAATGAACCCATACCTAGTCAATTCTAGAAAAACATTTGGAACCTCCATACAAAAGTCAGCTGATTGATTTGTATGAAGAACTAAACATTAGTTTTGCGATTTCAGCAAAGTCGTAGAACAATAGTTGTTCGGTATCATTAGTAGATGCCTCAGTTTACGGGACCTACGCCAATTTTGTTACACCCTGTATATATGGGCTAGCTAAACCCCTGACGATCAGTAGGTGTCGTTATAGTACCTATCCTGAAGGAGTTGTAGATCCTATCCTGAAGGAGAATTTTTTTCGAGGAATCTATCACTATTTCACAATTCATGAAAATATGAACTCTCCATACATATACGTAATCAGATAATTGATTTGTATTGATGGTGCTAGAATGTAAGTCTATAGTGCTAGAAAGTAAGTCTATGGTGCTACAATATAAGTCCATGGTGCTAGAATGCAAGTCTGTGGTGCTAGAATGTAAGTCCATGATGCTAGAATGCAAGTCCGTGGTGCTAGAATGTAAGTCTATGATGCTAAGAATGCAATTCCATGGCGCTAGAATGTAATTCCATGATGCTAGAATGCAAGTCCATGGTGCTAGAATGTAAGTCCATGATGCTAGAATGCAAGTCCATGGCGCTAGAACGTTCTATTACATCTCTGGCTTTTACCTGCGGCTTCGCTCACGTTTACATTGATGTGATGATATGAGAATATGCGTGCGTGAGCCCTACCCACAAAAAGGCATGTATTGTTTTCAGGTCTAGTTTACTATGTTTCTTTATTCCACAATATCTTCTAAACGGCTTGATGTATTTAGAGCGCGTGATATCGTTAGATGCGTCTTGATCCCTTGAGTGACATAGAAAACATATTACTTGGCTTCCCAAAAAAGAGCGGCAATTTTTTTATTCAGTCGTGTTTTTATAAAATTTTCAATTGAAAGTTATTCCAGATCCATTTGGGAACGTCTATCGCAGTCGGGCATACATATACGCGACCAATACCAGCTCGAGATACGTTTACATAGTTACGCTTTGTTTAGATCAAACGTCAGGTGTTAGTACCTGGGTGAAACCGGTGGAGGCGTGACAATCGCTTGTACTCGAGAGACGATCATTTGTGGTGGCAAAGATGACGTATTAACGGAAGGCTATTTGTGATTAAGGTTGCAGCTCAGTGCTGATTGAGAATTTATTAGATCTGTGGAGAAACCCCCTTCCCGCGACCATATCAAACGCCCCGACTCCGCCCACGCGACCGGTACTACCGGTCTGGTTTTGCGGGGGTCGGCCGCGCTGCGGCTTTCCGAGGTTTTCTCAGTATTTTTGTATGAAATTTAAAAAACTAATTACGGATCTAGTAAGCTGATTAAATTTCCTTTTTGATTATATTTTTTTAGATTTTTTTATCACAAAGAAATAAAATAGAACACGATTAATTTGAAACTTTTGATTTTTTTGGTTCCTTTTTCGTTCTTTTTACTTTTTCTATTTATATTCTACATATATACAGTTAAAATGATCTTTTTCTAATGGCTAGGTAATGTATCTACATGATACAAAACAAATAAACGATTGTCTAGTGCAAAAACAAATTTAAAAAAATATTACAAAAATGATTAAATTTTGTGCCGCGCGGGCCGTTCAACGGGGGTCGGCCGCGCTGCGGATTTCCGAAGTTTTCTCATAATTTTTGCATGGTACTTATAACAACTAATTACTGATCTAGTAAGATGGTTAAGTTTCCTTTTTAATGGTTTTTATTTTACATGTGTTAGATTAGAGATAAATTAAATACAATACTTTGAAATTTAAAATTGTGTTTTATTTTCTGTTCCAATTTTCTTACCTTATCTATTTCTATCTAAGCACTCTAGATATACATATGAAATATTTTTTTTCTAATGGTTTAGTTAAATATCTTCACGGTACAATACAAAAAATAATTGTCTAATGCAAAAATAATTTTTAAAACTAGTTTCAAAAACAACCAAAAATTTACAAAACTCGAACACAGAACTAGTAATTTGATTTTTTTTTGAGACCCCGATTGAAGTCCAGATGTTTGAATTTTTATTTTTCTGAGTAGAATGGCCTTTTGGCTTATCACAAAAAAAAAAAACATTCGGAGCAGTAGAACTAATTCAAAATATAAAAACAAGTCCATCATTTGAATTGCCGCAGGCTGCTTTCAGAGAAAATTTGAATGGGTCTAAAATTCATTTAAATTCTTAGACACTGATGATTAGTTTGATAATGATGGTGTGATGATGATTGTAAATCAAAAACAAGTAGGTATAGTACAAAATAAATACAAATAAAGTCCATCATTTGAATTGCCGCAGGTTGCTTCAGAGAAAATTTGAATTGTTCTAAAAATTCATGTAAATTCTTAGAAACTATAGTGATTGTGTGATGATGATTGTGTGATGATGACGGTGTGATGATGATGGTAAATTAAAAACCAGCTGGGGGTAGGTATAGTACAAATAAAGTCCATCGTTTGAGTTACCCGAGGCTGCCTCGGAGAAAATTTAAATTGGTCTAAAATTCATTTAAATTCTATGAAACTATGATGATGGTGTCAGATGATGATGATAAATCAACATTTGTTCGTATTTCGGTAGGATGGAAGGGTTAAATTACATAATTTTACACAAAAAAATACCATTGTGTTGAATTGCAACAGGTTGCTTTGGAAAAGCCTAGGTGATCTAAATTACATGCAAACACTTAGAAATGATGATGATCAGTTTAGAAGATGTTTATATATCAAAAACAAGCCGTTTTGGTGAATTTAGGAACCGTTTAGGAACATACTCGAGACAAAAAAAAAAGTTTGTTCAATTTTCCGCTACAAACTCAATGTGTTTCTAAGAGTTTTATCGATAAAGATACGGTGATAAAATCACTACACTGTAAATCAATAACATCTTACAATGGAAATAAATTAAATTTACATACCCTTCCATGATAAATAACACAAAACAACATCACTCAAACATCACACGTAATTGACGTAATGGCTGACAACCACAGAAAAACGGGAAGCAAACTTCGTTTTAAAAAATATTATTCTATCAAATGGGATGTAAAGTATATCAATTAAGGTGGATGCACACGTTCCACGCACATTTGCTAAAGACGACATAACGATAGACGCAGTTTTATATACTATTTTCAACCTTAAACCAGTACGTAAAAAAACAACCCAAATGGGTTGTTGGTCGTGTGAGCGATGTTCGTTAAACATCCCAAGATAGCCGTTTGTCGCGTGAAGGGAGAACGTTAGTCTCGAGGCAGACACTTTTAGATGAAGCGTCGAGCAGAACACAAGTAGTGGTGATCTGTGAGCAAATCGGACGTGTCACGCTATCGCTGGGATCACCGCGTTTGCATCCATTGTAATCCGAGGCATCCTGTACAATTTCGATTGCCGAATGATCAAGACTATTGAAGAAGGACACCTGTGATATAGCTGCATTGTTATTTCGACGCCCAAGGCAAAAATAGTTAAGGACTGAACCACAAGGCTATCCATAACCTAACCACCCCCTTCGACATATATATTGGTTTTAGGGTAGGGTAGTGTAAAGTAGGGTAGTGTAGTGTAGTTTAAGGTAGAACGAAGTTCGCCGGGACAGCTAGTTAGTAATAAACATTACACTTACTTACTAGCAAAGAATAAAACTAGGTATATCAGACCTGATGAAGAATTTACAACTAATTTGGGTTTGTATGGGAGGTACCTTACTCAGATGTCTTCTGGAATTATGAAGAACCTAGTTTAGTGGGCCTTTTTAAGTCCTAATTATTCACGAAGTTTCAAAATCATTAGAACCATTTTTTTTAAAAGTAACATACAACTTAGATTTGTATGGGAGATACCTTATTCCGATGTTGCTTGGAACAACGGAATACCGCATACTGTAGGTCCTATACAGTTATAGTAACATACTGAGTTTCATAACAATTGTTACAGCTGTTTTTGAGTAACAAAATAATAAGTGATTTTTACTGTGGTGGCAACCCCAAAAAAATAAATTTGATAAAAGAGCCTCGAGATATAAAAGTAATATTACGAATTTGAAATTTTAAAATATAGGATTAGAATCATAAAACACGTAACAACTAAAACAATTTTTTTTTTCAATTTTTAAAGCACAGGATGTTAACACATTTCCTGCCACGGTGATGATTTTTTTTTTATTCTCTATTGGTAAGCCCTTGGCATCATCTCACCAGATGGTAGGTGACGATGATGCCGAAGATGGAAGCGGGCTTGCCAAGATTCCCCAACGCAATGGAGAACTGGCTATCTTATCTTCATGCCGGAACACATCAATGTTTTTTTTTAACACTGATGTTTGGCGGCAAGACTTAGATAAGATGGTGGTAGCTAGCCAGGCGGGCTTAGAAAATGCCCTACCACCAACCAAACCGAGTCTTACAAGATGACCCCGCCGGGAATCGAACCCGCGACCTCCTGTGTTAAGCCAGTGAACTTTGCCTCTGAGCTACGGAGGCGGTTAAGTGATAATAAGATGACAATGATTATCACAACTATAGTGGACAGTGGCCCGGAAAGTGCTTAATAACGCGAGTAACATTTTAAGGGGTCACTTAGTATCGTGTAACCAGACGTAAATCTGTATTGTCGCGTAGTCCCAGTTTTTATGACTATACTGCCTACCGGGTCAACGAACGGGCGGGCATTCACGTGTTATGGAAACACGATGACAATAGGGATGACGAATGCTAGTCATCTGAGATACTTTTAATCATCTGTCAAAAACGACATTTTGTCCTAAAAATGTAAGAAATACCTAGGCGTGACGCCATAGTTTAGCAACTTCATATATGTACTCTTTTTATTTTTATTCACTATTGGTAAACCATTGACAACATCTCACCTGGTGGTAAGTGACGATGTTGCCGAAGATGGAAGCGGACTTACCAAGATTCCCCAACGCAATGGGGAACTGGCTATCTTATCTTCATGCCGGAACACACCAATGATATCAACATTGATATTTGGCGGCAAGACTTAGATAAGATGGTGGTAGCTAGCCAGGCGGGCTTAGAAAATGCCCTACCACCAACCAAATACCGTCTTACAATTGACCCCGCCGGGAATCGAACCCGCGACCTCCTGTGTAAAGCTAGTGAACTTTGCCTCTGAGCTACGGAGGCGGTTGAATCATTTTGTGATTTTGGTGAATTAAAAATCGAAGACTTGATGGAAATCAAAACGAGTAAGGTTTTCCTAAGTTTAGGTGGGAGGGCAATTTAGTGATCAAGAGTTCATAATTTATTTCTGATGCTGTCGTCATCCCTAATAGGGATAACCATAATGAAAGTGTTTATTTAAGATGTTTTTTTGTAGTCTTTCCTGTATTCTACCCTAGATACAGAGTAACTCTTTAACTCGTGATTTCATATCAGCTCATATATACGTCCCCACCGAGGGGCTCGAGCCTACCCTGAATTAGGGCGATCAGGCCTTAGTCGACCACCCGCGCACAGTGCAGGTTGGTCAACTTTACATAGAACCTTCGAGTTTGCTCGCAGGTGTGTGCAGGTTTCCTCACGATGTTTTCCTTCACCATAAGAGCGTCGGATAAACGTACATATTATGAAATCGAAATTCGAAAACACATTGGTACGAGGCAGGACTCGAACCACGAACTGCCGGATAGAAGGTAGCGGCACTTGCTGTTGTGCTACCGACGCGCTGAAACTCTTTATAACACTGTATTTAGAGCCATTAAAATGCTGATCTTTAAAGTGTTGTTCATAGTTAGAATAACTATAGTTGTGTAGGCTTGGGTTACTCATTTATTGCATGAAACGACGGGAGCCTACTAACGCACCAATCGAATTACTTGCGACAAAGCCTAGGGACCCTTTGTGGTTCTATTTGAATGCAAAGCATAAGCGGCTTGTTAAGGAACTGATCAATATAATTGATATGGTAAAGGTTGCTAGGGTACCTAATAGTTTCTATACTAGAGAGACTTATACTGCCTCAATTAACTTAGGTTCGAATGTACAACGCATAAATTTACAAGCCACGCTACATCGACAATCGACACACATTCATACATCTGTACGACTGCTTGAATAAACTTAGCTTAGGTCCAAATGTATAAATCTATAATATAATAAAACTGTAACGGGGCCGTGTCTGTACATGAAATATTTTTGGGAAATAATAACTGTGGTGGACATTACTAACGATACAGAGGCCAAAACAACAACTTTTGGAATTTTTGTCTGTCTGTCTGTCTGTCTGTCTGTCTGTCTGTCTGTATGTTCGCGCATCACGCAAAAACTACCGGGCCGATTTTGATGAAATTTTGTATGGTGGTTCCTTATAGCCCGGGTTAACATATAGGATACTTTTTATCCTAGAAAATTCAAGAGTTCCCGTGGGAAAATCAAAAGTATTCATTTATAGAATGGCTCACCACGCAAATGTGGCTTAACCTATTACAATCAAATTTTACACGTTGATACCCTTATCGCGAACTAAAACTGGGACATTGTGAATCCCAAAAAAATTAGGGTTCCTACAGGAATGCAAAAAATTGTATCTTTAGATTGGCTCAACGTAACAATATGAAACCTTTACATTGAGATGGGGTGTTTTGACCATCATTGTATAGTCGGGCATCCTTTAACCCGGAAAACTAAAGAGGTCCCGTGGGAAATTATCTATCGATACTTACAATAATAACAATAGAGTACTTTTTTCTATTTATTAGCTACACATACCAAACATTATAATCATAGTAGCAGAATTTCAATAGATGGCGCTGCAGGGATAATAAAACGCGCTTAAGTTGTATTAAAACATTAACATATTTTTTCATATTTTTGAGTGGATTTCGTTTATGTATTTTTCAGCATACGCTACTTTAAACTCTGGAACTATGGTACGTAGCGATGTGTTTCATAGACGAACAGAGAGGTATTTTTTTACAGATTCCAATCATGTAAAAAAATAAAAACACATAAATCGAGTTTAGCATCTTTTAACAGGAGGCACAGATATGGAAACTCTTCTGACGGCGACTATTTGCGTGTGGCAGTTGTTCTCCGCCTGCAATATCAATATCTGTGAACCTCATCAATGTATTTGCGGGTCCACGGTGGAGGCAACTGTCCATCACTCACTGAGTTGCAGTCGTGTTTGTGAAGATTCCCACGTCACTAATTCCTTAATGACCTCACTCGGAGGGCACTGGTCTCGGCCAGATGGAATATTCCATCTTTGATGCAGCCTCCGGCCGGGCTTTAGTCGATCTGATGGCAAAAGGCCGGAGGTTTTAAACAGGTGCTATGGCAGAGAGGAACGTGTCTGCTTTGGGAAGCCACTTTTTCTGCCTCACTCCTCAGCCGTACGGTACTGCTGCTCAATTTGCGGCGAGAAAGAAGCATAATAAGTACTCTGTCTTGGAGGCAAATTACTAATTTGTGCCGCTGGTCTGTGAGACAACCGGCTGCTGAACCCTCAGAGGGCTTTGCCTTTACAAAGGGGATTGGCCTTCGCCTTCGAGAGAGGAGATGTGACGTGAGGTTCTACCTGCTGCTAAGGTTGTCTATTGCTATCCAGCGCGGCAACGAGAAGTGCGTCTTATACGTACGACTCGAGGATTTGACCCATAATAATATTGTTAGGAAATTTTATTACTAGATTGATACCTATAACGATTTGAATTAGTTTTTTGATAATATAGGTAATGTGTTATTTCATCATATCAGTTTATATACGTCCCCACCAAGGGGCTCGACCTGCCCTGAGTTAGGGCGATCTGGCCTTAGACGATCACGTGGGCCCATTGCGGGTTGATTGACTTCACACATAAGCTTCGAATTTCTTCGCAGGCGTGTGCAGGTTTCCTCACGATGTTTGTCTCACCGTAAGAGCGTCGGATAAACGTACATTCCAGTATGAAATCGATATTCGTATAGATATTGGTAAGTGGCAGATTCGAACCACGGCCTTCCGGACAGGAGGTAGTGGCCCTAACCGTTTTGCCACCGACGCTCTATATTTTATTTAAGATTTAGAAATCCTTACTTAATAATATTATAAATGTGAAAATGTGTTTGTTTGTTTGTTACCTATTCACACTTCAACACCTCTACCAATCTTGATGAAATTTGGCATACAGGTAGCCTGTATCACTGGGAATTAAATAGTAAACCTTTTATCTGTGGAAATTATCATAGCCCGATGCAGTTCCTGAGGAAACTAAAACAATACTCTTTGTTCGCAAATTTATTTAAAATCGTGACATAGTTCCCGAGGGATCGGGGGACAACTGGTTAACCTAACCACGTCAGTGGCGTCGCAACGGAGCAACGGATTAAAGTTATTTTTTGTATAGAATTTGTTGGGGGGGGGGAAGTGACAAAGACTGCTAATCCGAATAGCCCGATGCAGTTCCTGAGGTACCTGGAGAAAACTCATGTCCACGCTTGCGAGCTGATTGCTGCTCGCGCACCACTCACCCTCAAAAAGAGTCATAAAAGCTATGTCCACGTGGGCGAAGCCGCGGGCAAAAGCTAGTGTTCAAATAAATGTACAAGCCACGCTACATCGACAACCTGGGCGCACGCTTGTACGACAAAACCTAGGCTCGATAGAATGGTATTACAATAAATACTTGATTCCACTAAGATTCAAAATTCATAAATATAATATAAACAAAGACTTTTGAATAGTCAAAAAAAACTTAATGTCTATTACAAATATTGTATGCTTGCGATAGTAGGTTCTTGGTGGAACACTGAACTGAACATATTTAGGTTTTTTCTTGCACTATTCCACAATTAATTTAAATAAAACAAAATTTGTTTATACTGCAACCGGTTTCGTGATCATCCTACTGCCTAAAGATGATCACGAAACCGGTTGCAGTATAAACAAATTTTGTTTTATTTAAATTAATTGTGGAATAGTGCAAGAAAAAACCTAAATATGTTCTATTACAAATAATATCATGATTCAGATTACGGTTTCAGGTTAAATAACGAGGGTGGCATACTTAAATGCCCTCAGTGCGCGTGGAGTTTCGCTGCGAAGATTGGCTACATAAACCATCTTCAAGCGCACGCGCGGCAAACCGACTAGGAGACGAAGTGGTCGCCATGACCGAAATCGGTCGGATAGATCATCATCATCATCATCATTTGTTGGAGGTACAACAAATAACCATACATAAATATAATAAACATATATCTTTGTCATAAAGATTATTATCTTTATTATTACATATATTTTTATTATTTTTATTGTTTATTTATGTAAATGACTTACTCTATTATTTTATAATATCCTCTAAAGCACCGGAATTTTTTGACATGAGTTATGAATTTTTTTTTCTGACAAATTAGTTAAATTTCTGGAATTTTATTGTAGAATCTCATACAATGACCCAAAAACGACTATTAGCCTTATTGAGTCTTGAACAGGCTATATCCATTTTGTTTGCATTTCTTAAATTTAAATTATGGCTGTTACTGTTTTTAGGAAATAAATGCAAATTCTTAAGAACGTAAGCAATGTTTTCATATAATATGAATTGACTAGAAACAGTTAAGGCAGTAATATTACAGATTTTTGTTATTTTTGACGTCAATTACTCCTAAACGATAGAAAACACAGATTAATAAAAATACCCTTATTGTTTCCCGATTCCTATGTATCATTTACCATCAGATGAGTTGCAGTCAAACGCACTAAAATTTTTAATAAAAAAAAAAGATGTTCCTTATAGCCAAAAGCTATTATAAACACAATTGAGCAGTTTTGGCTCGACAGAAAAAGTCCCAAAGACAGGTCTACACCGTTACTTTCAACTCTATTTATGACTAATATTTCGAAGTTTAACAACAATATTTGTAATGATAATACAAAGTGAGTAATGTTATTAATTTATAAACTTTCATTTTTGAAAACTTTCGTTTTTGATTGAAACGAAAAACCATTGAAAAAGTGTGGTTATTTCCTTTACTCTTTACACGTAAAGAAAAAGACAGAGACAACTATTCCAATCAATACCTCGCTTTAAAAATATTGATTTCTTTGAAGTGATTCTGTAACGACTCTCGTGATCGCATCTGATAGATTCCGTGGAAAGCTGTTTTCTTTAAGATGAAAATAGTTTCTATGTCAGTCGCATGCCACTCCTCCGTCTATCCCTTTCCGTTGCGATCCCCTTTTGTTACAAGCTTTATATTAGCTTGCCGTGTAAGTTTGTTTATTTGTTAGTTCGGCACAAATTTCGGAATTGAAATTCTTACTTAGAACCACTTTCCGGTTGAGCTGAAATTTTGCATACAGGTTAAGTCTGGATGACAATGCATGGTTAGCTTAGTGCTGTTATTTTAAATCCAATATGGCGGACTCCCAAAGATGGCGGACCATTTATTTTTTATGCACCCACATGATATGGGTATCAATGAAAGGGTTTGCTCAAAAGAACACGAAATAATTAAGTTCTATTTTTTAATTCACCATTGGTAAGCCCTTGGCATCATCTCACCTGATGATAAGTGACAATGATGCTGGAGATGGAAGCGGGCTTACCAAAATTCCCCAACGCGATGGGGATCTGGCTATCTTATCTTCAAGCCGCAACACATCAATGCTGTTTACACTGGTGTTTGGCGGCAAGACTGAGTTTTGATGGTGGTAGCTAGCCAGGCGTTCTATGAAAATGCCCTATCATTAACCAAACCAAGTCTTACACAGTTGACCCCGCCGGGAATCGAACCCGCGATCTCCTGGTGTGAAGCGAATGAACTGACCATAAAGCGTTTAACTAAAAATTTTTAGGCTTTTGTAAATTTTTGTACCTTGGATTCCCTTCAATCAGAAGTACTTTAAAACTTCTCTTCCATATTTAAAAACTGCAAGGAATCAAAGTGGAATATTTGTTTTTACATAAATTTTGATATATTTTTGATCCCCTGCCCGGTGACCATAGGGGAACTAATTAGAAAGAGGATTATCGGCGGAGGATACAAGTGATCCTAGATTCTCTTGTTGCAAACTTCGTGATCCAGGCCTTGGAGACATGAACACGTCCCTGAACGGGGGATGTTTGTTACTATAATAAATCAAAACGTCTTTTTCAGTGACTGAGCTTCATAAACAAACATAACAAAAATGCAGGTAATCATTTATATTAAAAAAAAGCCTTTATTTTACTTACAATGTATGTTAGATTCAAGATATTAATTTAAAACAGGTGCAAATTACACTCTTTCTGATAGTCATAAATTAATAATAACATAATTTCATTTGTGAAAAATCAATAAATAAACAATCATTAGTTAATAATGTCAAAATTAAATCCTAGAAATAAACCAGATTATGTCATTAGAAAATGAAAACAATATGACACGAAAAGTTATACATAAAATTATTGAATGTCATTGATATCTTTGACAAGAGTAGGCCAGTTCACTCGGACAGCACCCGGTCACGAGTATAACGCGAGAGTCAGCCATCGTTCCTATCTTTACATTTACATCGTTACATATACATACAAACATTGTTAGCGTATGCTTGTTTAGATCAAATCTTGCGATCGATTTTAGAATGACTTGCAGAAGTCCGATTGATCTAAAATTTGGAATGAAGCCGTATTTCCGGTGACAATATATCCTTTTGTTATTTTGAAGTTGTTCTAATTATGAAATTTAGAGATGAAATCGTCTTTTGTTTTCAAAAGAATCTTAAGAAATACAGCCTTTTTGAATTTGGAACCATGTATTTATATTAATTTGATGATTCGGCTTTTGAGCATAAAAACTCTTTCAAAATTACAGATTATACCTAAAAGCTTGTACGTTAATCCTTTACAATCCTTCCTCTCCTTCATATTTGCGTGATCGCTTTGAATACATTGTTCCTAGAGATATGCATTGCCGATCTATTAAATCACTGTTGCTAAAGTTTCCCTCTCGCTGCTCCTCCCGCTATGGCGAGTCTTTTCATTCGGTGCGACTTTGGAATGCCCTTCCCCACGAAATACGCGACAGTCCTAGCATACACATATTTAAGAGGAAAATAAAGGAGCATTACCTGACCTGACTTGCTTTCCCTATGTTGCAACATTATAGGTATGTATTATATTATTATTATTATGTATGTTTGTTATTTATTTTGTGTATGTAGTAAGTATATTATTTTTATTATTATTTATTTATGTATGTATATTATAGGTATATTATTATTAACTTATACGTATTTGTTATAAGTAACATAATACTTAGCAACTTATATCTTATATTATTATAATTTTTTAACAGTCCCAATAACAAATTTGTACAAGCCTCTACCCGTTCGTATTTCATTTCTTTCTCACTTACAGGTTTGTTGGCAGAAAACTCTTAGAGTTAAGCATACCAACTGTAAATCTTATGTTTTTTTACTTATGTATCTCTCATTTACTGTGTACAATAAACAATAAATAAATAAATAAAATCATTGAATGTCATTAACCCACTATTTACTAAAAAAAAAAATTTCGCAAAATTTTGTATTTTTAACGTATATATGCAACTTAAAATATAATAACAATAAAAAAAAATCTGATTAATTTTTTTTTGTTTGATAAAATGTTGTTTTAAAACTACAGTAGTAACAAGAGGGTTGTCTTTGACAAGAGTAGGCCAGTTCACACGGACAGCACCCGGTCACGAGTATAACGCGAGAGTCAGCCATCGCCCCCATCAACCATATTAAAGGGAAAGGAACGACCCGGCCCGATGCGCCACCATCCGCTCGAGCATGCACCACTCATGTCAATGCTAATATAAAAATATTAATTAAAAGAAATACTAAACTTGTCATGTCTTGTCGCTTCCACGTCAATTCTTAATATAGGTATTATAGTGATTGATTATCGAGGAAAAATCTCACACAGTCATCTGGCACCAAATTCCCTAAATTATGGAACCAGAGACTTATAAACATATTACTTATATTTCGGATCTAAGAAATAAATTCGTCTTTGAGAAGTTTTGGAGTGTACACTCAATATTCACACACGTTTGCAACACGAGGCTTAACGATGATTCGGATGAAAACCGATTATTTTATAGACTGCGATGAGTTCGGCACGGGACTGGCTTCCCAAGTTGACAGTTCAGCTGCTCGTAAAATAGTTGGCGCCTCTGTCGTAGCCTCTGTAGGTTGGCTGCATTGTCATTTATTGGTTCGATAATCACAACGATTCTGATTGGCTAACAAACAAGTACCAACACTAACAACTAAAACTGGGTTCCGGTTTCGCACCGACCACGCCTTGGCCAAATATGACTATTATTATTACCCTAGCCAATCGCTTGACGTTTCAAAATAAAACACACGGTGCTTCAACACATGCATAGGTGGCGCCACGTCCTTGCGCACCGACATATATTAAGTATACATATATAGATAATAGCTGATGCTTACGGCTTCACCCGCGTGGTTACCAAGGGCGCGCGGAGTTTAATGGCGTAAGCAAAACAACACGCCATAGTTTCATCTTAATCGATCAACTACTTCTGGAGTTTCACGAGCACAAACATGCATACATTTTTATATCAGGTGTACCGTGTATCAAAACTGGTGCTGGAACTGTGATTTGGGGCTTCTACTCATTACACTGAGAAATTTTCTTAGAGCCCCAAAGTCAATTAGAAAAAAAACCAACAGCTGATTGACCAATTTTGGGCATTATTGATAAAACGTAGGGTTTTTTTTGGAAAATTGATTATCTATGGGTTTTTTGGTGAAAGTGGTTCAAAATGATGTGTAAAAGCACCAGTTAACAGCGCCTTCACCAATTTTGTTACAGCACGTATACAGATTACACCCAGACACGTAGCAATTCACAGCCTCCGTGGCGTAATGGAGGTAACCAGGAGGTCGCGGGTTCGATTCCTGACGGGTTCAACTTTGTAAGACTCGGCTTGGTTGGTGCTAGGGCGTTTTCATAGCCCGCCTGGCTAGCTACCACCATCTTATCTAAATCTTGCCGCCAATCATCAGTGTTAACAGAATTGATGTGTTCCGGCTTGGAGATAAGATAGCCAGATCCCCATTGCGGTGGGGAATCTTGCTAAGCCCGCTTCCATTTTCGGCATCATCGTCACTTATCGTCAGGTGAGATAGTGCCAAGGTCTGATAAATTGTAATTTTTTGGTAGATTGTAGATTTAATTACACACAAATGTTTGCCTTAGGTGGGGATCGAGCCCATGATCCTCAGTCCAGAGGGCAGAAGCTCTGACCACTGGACCACCGGGTCAGTCTAAACATTGAATGCATTAAAGAACCTACTCAGGGTTTTGTTCTGATGAGGGTGGGAATAGAATCCACGATCCTCAATCCAGCAGGCAGGATCTCTGACCACTAGATCACCGGCTCAGTCTTAAAATTTAAAGCATTAAAAAACCTTCTCAGGGTACTGTTCTGCTAAGGGTGGTGATCGAACCCACGATTCTCAATCCAGCAGGCAGTAGCTCTGACCACTGGACCACCGGTTCAGTCTACAAATTGAAATCATTAAAGAACCTACTCAGGGTTCTGTTCTGGTTAGGGTGGCGATCGAACCCACGATCCTCAGTCCAGCAGGCAGGAGCTTTGACCACTGGACCACCAACTCAGCCTAAACATTGAAAGCATTAAAGAACCTACTCAGGGTTCTTCTGCTTACGGTTGGGATCGAACCCACGATCCTAGGTCCAGCAGGCTGGAGCTCTGACCACTGGACGACCGGTTCAGTCTACAAATTGAAAGCATTAAAGAACCTACTCAGGATTCTGTTCTGCTTTGGGTGGGGATCGAACCCACGAGCCTCAGTCCAGAAGACAGGACCTCTGACCACTGGACCACCGGGTCAGTCTAAACATTGAAAGCATTAAAGTACCAACTCAGGGTTCTGTTCTGCTTACGATGGCGATCGAACCCACGATCCTCAGAGGCAGGCAGGAGCTCTGACCACTGGACCACCGACTTAAGTCTAAACATTGAAAGCATTAAAGAACCTACTCAGGGTTCTGTTCTGCTTTGGGCGGGAATCGAACCCACGATCCTCAGTCCAGCAGGCAGGAGCTTTGACCACTGGACCACCAACTCAGCCTAAACATTGAAAGCATTAAAGAACCTACTCAGGGTTCTTCTGCTTACGGTTGGGATCGAACCCACGATCCTAGGTCCAGCAGGCTGGAGCTCTGATTACTGGACGACCGGTTCAGTCTACAAATTGAAAGCATTAAAGAACCTACTCAGGATTCTGTTCTGCTTTGGGTGGGGATCGAACCCATGAGCCTCAGTCCAGAAGACAGGACCTCTGACCACTGGACCACCGGGTCAGTCTAAACATTGAAAGCATTAAAGTACCAACTCAGGGTTCTGTTCTGCTTAGGATGGCGATCGAACCCACGATCCTCAGAGGCAGGCAGGAGCTCTGACCACTGGACCACCGACTTAAGTCTAAACATTAAAAGTATTAAAGAATCTACTCAGGGTTCTGTTCTGCTTTGGGCGGGAATCGAACCCACGATCCTCAGTCCTACCGGCTACAGACTACCGGCTCAGTCTAAACATTGAAAGCATTAAATATCTACTCAGGGTTTTGTTCTTCTTTGGCCGGGGATCGAACCCACGATCCTCAATCCAGCAGGCAGAAGCTCTGACCATTGGACCACCGGCTCAGTCTTAAAATGGAAAGCATTAAAGTACCTACTCAGATTCTGTTCTCTTTCCATTTCATCGGAAATAAGGTAGGAGGTATCACAAACAACTACTAGATATCAGTACTTTTCTATAGGATAGGTATTTTCTCACTCCTGTTTATTTGTGACAATATCAGACGCTTACCCGGAAACCATTTATTTACACAGCTAGGTATGATTTAAGCGAAGCAATTTCCTGTTACAAATATACGAAGATACTGAGAATAACCAGTCATTGTGTTAGAAAAATCAGAGGGAAAAATATACAAATTCTGTTTTAGTAAGTACGTTAACACCCCTTACTTCCCCACAGTGGGGTACGGATCTCTTTCACACGGAGACCGATTCCCGAATGATGAAATGAAATTAAATTATTACTAACTAGCAATAAGGCCGCCTATTGTATAATATTTCTTCTATTTTATTGGAGTTTATTGGAGTTCTCCTTAAGAATCGATTTTCATATATGGCGCCCGGTATGAAAAAAATATGAGGAGTAAAATCTAGTGATCGCGTTACGTTTTTCGCGCGGAACCTATTTTGCGCACCTTTAAAATATGTCACGTGATACAAAACAGTCAGGATTGGCTGAATCTAAGATGCCGTCACAACCAACACAGTAATCAGATCTGTCATTGTTGCAGTCTTACGATTTTTGATCTGCTTAAGATTTTAAAATATTATCTTGAAAATTTGTGATATTTTACAATCTCCATCGTATAATTTGGTATTCCACTCCATCATGGATGTCAATTTTATGAAAGCAGATAGCACAAACTTGCCCAAAGTGGACGCAATCATGGTTGGAATGTCTTCAAAATAACCCCGATTTTTATTCTGCAGAGCTGAGAAATGTAATAACAGCAATATAAGTACTATAAAATTAAACAAAATTAAAAATTTTGAAAAATCCCACGACGGTAAAAATATCATCGAAAAAGAATAAAATAACGCGAAAGCCCCGACTTAACCCAATTATTAAGTAATGAAATATTATAATAGACGTAAAAATACTTTCTAAAACAGAGTTGATATCTCGAGAAATCGGTAATAGATATACTTAAGTACCTAAACAATGAATATCGATGTTTACAGTTTTTTCCTAACGTGTCTGTTTCTCGCAGATATACTTAGATGTAGCGATAATAATTTTACCATAATATATAACCGAGGAATATCCGTCGGGGGCTGCCCTTAAACCAGCTAAAGTTTTTCTAGTGACGTGAATACAATTATTGAAGAATTGTAGATGTGTAACGACGACATAAAATACACTTATGAGTATGATTAAATTTTTGTTGAAATTTCATATAGGAAAGGCAGCCCCCGACGGATATTCCTCGGTTATATATTATGGTAAAATTATTATCGCTACATCTAAGTATATCTGCGAGAAACAGACACGTTAGGAAAAAACTGTAAACATCGATATTCATTGTTTAGGTACTTAAGTATATCTATTACCGATTTCTCGAGATATCAACTCTGTTTTAGAAAGTATTTTTACGTCTATTATAATATTTCATTACATAATAATTGGGTTAAGTCGGGGCTTTTGCGTTATTTTATTCTTTTTCGATGATATTTTTACCGTCGTGGGATTTTTCAAAATTTTTAATTTTGTTTAATTTTATTTCAGACTTTTTAGAGAGCATATACGAATTATCCTTATCCTTACTATAATATATCCCTACTAATATTGTAAATGCGAAAGTAACTCTGTCTGTCTGTTACGCTTTCCCGCAAAAACTACTTAACGGATTTGTCTGAAATTTGGTAGGTAGACAGATTAGGACCTGGATTAAGACATAGGCTACTTTTTACCACGCTCGCGAGCCGCTTGCGGCTCGCGCACTGCGCACCCTCGCAAAATTCATAGAAACGTGGTCCACGCGGGTGAAGCCGCGGGAAACAGCTAGTAATCTATATAATGTGTAGGTAAGATCTCGCAAAACAATAAGTGTGATTCATCCTACCACATAATATTAAGTTCCTTAATAAATATTATACAGTTGCTTTCTGTTGGTTTTTGTTCAGAATTGGTGTCAATACTCTTGAGACTATAATATTTGTGTTTGAACTCTGAATTCAATGATGATAAGCTGGGAGCACCTCCACGCGGTGAAGGCGGAAACAGTTCCTAATACTGGCTAAAACTCCCTAAAACACTATGAATGTCGATGCCTTCGGGCTTATGTTGTTATAATGTGTTTTCGAATGCGCTTTTAATGCGAATTAAATGCGAATTGAATGCGAATTGGATACGATTTACAGACCTGGAGAGATCTAGCTCCCAGTGACGCCGAGTGCTGTTGTTTCTTTACACTACATATTGATCTTATTTTTTTATAACTTACGAGTTCTAATTTCATGAAAATCGTTTCACACTAATATAGCAGCGCCCCATAGTGAGTTAATATCATAAGACTTATCTTAGACCATGCACCAATCAACTACGAACCCATTGCTGAAAACCGCATTGAAATCGGACAATTCGTTTTAATATTATTGCAATATTATTTTGCACTAATATTGTAGCGCCCTCTAGTGAGGAACAGACGTATTTTTTATTATTTAGGAACATGCATTAAACTACCACGTACACATTGCTGTAAACAGAATTGTAATCGGACATTTCGTTTTAGTTATATTGCAATATTGTTTTGCACTAATATTGTGGCGCCCCCTAGTGAGTTACAGCCATGACACCTGTCTAAGATCATGAACTCATCAAACACAAACCCGTTATTGAAAACCGCATCAAAATCGAATCATTAGTTTAGAAGATAGGTGGGAACATTACTTTGCACAAACGCACACACAAACAAACATCTCTCACCCTAAACGCATATACCTGCTCCGTTCCGTCGTGGGTAAAAATAATATAACACTACCTACGTAAGTAACCTTAATCCTGCGATAAAGCATAATAGTATTTCTTTCAGTAGTAGCTTTTTAGGTTATAAAGAATAAATTGTGTTTTGTGTTACAGTAAGTAATTAGTTTGCATTTTCAGGGCTGCACGAGAATCTTATGGTGACGATGCTATTGGGTACGTGCAACTACGTCGTGAATCAGGACTTTGCACACTCAATTGCAAGATCTGCCCCGAGCACAGAGTGAGGGCTAGTTCATACAAAGTCACTATGGTGATAGACGAGACTAAAGGTGAAATCGTCAGTTGCCAGTGCTTGGACTGTGCAGCTTCAGCTGGTGGTTGTAGGCATGAAGTGGCATTTTTAATGTGGACACATCGTCGCAGTGAAGAACCTTTCTGCACCGAGGTTGAATGTTACTGGAAAAAACCCATCCACAAGAGTAAGGACTACTATGAAATACGTCACTGTAGATCAAATTTGCAAAAAACAGCTCCACATCATGAAACCAGCACAGACCTTTTCCACGAGTTTCTTCAAGAAGCAAAAAAGAAGAAAATTATGAATTGTGAACTTTTGAAGTATCATAACAGTAAAATTTCTTAGTAGTATTATAACACAGTGATGTTCGACAGTTTTAACTTCATCATTTCCTTATTCAAACGAGTGATGATATAAAGAATGATGTTAACAAATTACTAGAAACATTACAAGAGAAACTTGACAAAAATGCTCTTGATTTAATTAAAAAGTCAACTCAAAACCAATGTAAGAGCCCTTTATAGTATGAACTAAGATATGCTCGTGTAACCGCATCCAAAGCATATGAGGTTAGTCGCTGCCAAACACCAGATTAGTAGCTGCGATCGTGGGAGCTAAAACCCCTGACACATCAGCTATTTTCTATTTATTTTTTACCGAATAAACTTTATTTCTTTCTTTCTTTCTTTCTATGCTAAGAGGCCGGAAATTGGAATCATCAGTTATAAAAACTGTGCAGAGTAAACCTAAAATCATCAGCCGAAAGAAAGTTTCGGGGTTTTAAAAACATTTAATATAACTATAGCCCGCTTCCATCTTCGGCATCATCGTCACTTACCATCAGGTGAGATGATGCCAAGGACTTACCAATTGTGAATAAAAAATAAATAAAAAAAAACTTGCAATGTTTGTTTGTGTGTATGTTTGTTTAGGTCATTAGACCGACATAGCTCTCAGAATTGCTGAACTTAGGTGGCAGTGGGCGGGGAACATAGCTTGTAGAACAGATGGCCGTTGGGGTAGTAAAGTTCTCAAGTGGCGACCGCGCACCGGAAAACGTAGCGTAGGCAGGCCTCCCACTCGGTGGACCGATGACCTGGTGAAGGTCTCAGGAAACCGCTGGATGCGGGCAGCGCAGAACCGGTCGTCTTTGGGGGAATCCTTGGGGGAGGCATAATATGTCCAGCAATGCACGTCCTTCGGGTGATATGATGATGATGATTTTTTAGGTCAAATCTTACAAGCTGAATTAGAACCAGTTAGATAAGATAAGATAAGATCATTTATTTGCTTTAAACGTGGTAAAAACATGTACAATATTTTTAGCTTAAGTATCTCACATTTAGCCTAAATAGGCATGCAAATACACAAAAAATAATTAGTAACATAAAATTAAAAATGTAAAATGACACCATATCAAATAAAATCATTTCATTATTAATTATTTCATTTCGCCTGTATAACTTAATGTTAATGTAGGTTTCCGTTAAGCTGAAATTTTGCATATACGTTTAGCTTGTATGACAATGCATGGTAACTAAGTGACGTCATTCTTAATTCAATATGGCGGACTCCCTAAAATGGCGGATCAGTTAATTTTGTGCACCCCCATGATATGGGTATCAAATGAAAGGGTTTGCTAATAGAATACAAAATAATTATTTTCAAATACAAGCTTGTACAGAGACCAGCACATCAAGCTAGACACTCGTAGTGCGATTCTGATCCTTACGCACACGGCAAAAGAACGGTACAAAGTCCAAAGTGTCTAGCTTGATGTGCTGGCCTCTGTACCTAAGAGATTTAACACGTTAACAGTCCGGTGTACCGTATGAGGTACACGGGGAGCGGTTCCGCCGGGTTCGTGTACCCTATGAGACACACGAGCCCTATGTTACGCTACGGGCTCACACATATAGAATGGACGTATCGCGTGTTTCGAAATGCTTGTATGGGGACTGGTTAACGTGTTAAGGTTTATCAAAAAATACTTATGTTATACTACAACTCTTTAGTTTTTTTAAGTACCGTAGAGATCGTATATCTCTACGTTTCCGCACTCGCGACTCCTTTCATACTTACTTGCCAACGCGAATCGTATTAAAAATCGAAGTTCAAATTTAAATTAGTAAGTCGTTCGAAAGCTTCCAAAACAGTTGAGATTCATTCTATAGTGGACCGCGAGCCAGGACAGGGGTCCATTATCAAGTGTGTGATATTTGAAGACCGCGCGCCAGGGCAGAGATCCCTAGTTATACCTATTTTTATAGCAAGAAAGTATTTCAAATAGTTTAAAGTACCAATAATAAGTCAGCTGACAGAGCCTATATCGATTTTACGTATTAAATAAATAAAATTCTTCAGCTATATTTAATACGTACTTAAGGGGTTTAGTTTTACGGTATTAATCTACCAAGCTACCAACCCCCTCGAGTCACGTAGACGACGTCATAGTAAATTGACTATAATTCTTGAATGAATATCCTCATTTTAGATTAGAAATGTATTAATTAGAGCGTAAATAGAGATCAAATTTATTTTAACTTTTGACTATGTATATGTTACGGCTAAAGGAAGGTGTGAACATAAACTTAAGATTAGCCGGTTAAACTTCACCCAGGGGAGGGGACTATGATTCGCTTCGCGAGGCTCTTCGACTGTGAAATCAATCAAATCTGACTGAACCTAATATCGCTCGTTTCGCTCGCTCACCAACCAAAAAACATCACCCAGTCAGTGTTGGGTAGACTTTGTTGTGAACGGTTAAACGCCGAATACCAACTAATAATCGGACTTTACCCAAACAACTTTAGCCGGCTAATATTAAGTTTATGTTAACATACACCTTTAGCCGTGACATATATTAACAGGTTGTAACAAAATTTGTGTAGGACCCGTTAACTGGGGCTTCTACTCATCATATTAAACAACTTTTCCAAGGAACCCATAGTCAATTCGCAAAAAAATTCGACTCTCCATACAAAAATGCACAAAACTAGTCTATCATCAGCTGATCGTTTTGTATGAAGAGTTCAAATTGTTTTTTTACGATTTCAGCAAACTTGTAGAATAAAAGTTGATCTGTTTGATGAGTAGAAGCCCCAGTTATCGGGTCCTACGCCAATTTTGTTATACCCTGTATATCAACATGTTAAGCTCCGTTCGGCAAGTCGAACCAGAGTATAATCCTTGACCAGTACTGCCGCGCGAATTGAATCCCGTCACCATAGTACAGAGATTATATTATCAGTACAGAGATTATATTATATATAGTATGAAGATTATATTATATATAGTACAAAAATAATGGGAACCGGGGATAAAAACCCTTACGGAGTTTGCCACATATGATACGTAAGATTTAGAGGTTCGGGCCTAAACGGAGTTTTAAGGAAAAAAAATGTTATGGGGTAAATTAGAATATATGTATTTTATGATTATTTTAAAAGGAAGGAACAATAAACAATATGAGTATAAAAAAAGGTGTGATTACATTGGTTGACCGTGTTGAAAATTTAAAACAATGACCTATTTTATTTATGGGCAATTCCCGGAAATAAATTTAAAGTTACAATTTTATTAGTATATAAATAGGTTATTTTATAGAATGCCGGTTGGCAACGATCGTTACCGCCCCTTTGGTACTTAAATAAATTACTAAGCTCTAAAATAATTAAATTTCGCTTTGGTCTGAATTACCCTAATTTTCTTACATAACACGTATCAGATACAAAACACCTTTAAAATTTAAAATAAATAATTAATGGTTAGAAACTGGAAGCAGGAAATCTTCTAGGAAGGCAGAAAAGTCAAAGAGTTAGAGAGACGCTCGGGACAAAAGATAAAATAATATTCACTTCCCTTGGCAAGCAGCTGGGCGGGCAGTGAAAGGACTGGCTGGTGGTCAGCACAGCTCCATCTCAGGATTAATCCTTACTGAGGAAAACCGTCGGGACGTCAACCTCGCAGGGGGGTGGATGAAACCCTACGGAGATATATAAATGTAGTTCGCCGCAGTACCAAAAATACACGCAAAGCGGTTTCCTTATACAAATTACTTACCACAGAATAAAATTGTGGGCCTCAACAACAACTTATAAAACAATTTATCCAAAAAATTTAAATTCGCATGACTGTAGACGGGATCACGATCAACCTTTGTTTTTCTCTCTTGTCATAAAATAACAACAATTTTCAAATTCAAATACCATAGAGCAACGACATCAAAAAAGAATTTAATTATGAAACGCGACAAAAGAGATCGGCTCGAAACGATAGTTAGCGTTTCAAAATACCCACAAACTCACAAAAAAAGGCGAGAAGTCCAAAAAATTTTTGAAATTTGGACAACCCTATAGACGTTGGACAGCCCTGAAGAAGAAAAAAATAAAAACTCTCTAAGTAACTAGTTAACTACGAACGTTTACTTGAAGCTGGTAGAAATTGACATTTATACACGAACGTACACATACAAACGGCAAAAACTCCATCTAAAAGTGAACAGACTCAATAACCCCAACAACACACTAGCGTTAAAGGATCGCTGTGTATTGAGCCTAAAACTAGTCACTTAAGAAAACAGGGGAAATCAAACAACTACTAAAACATTAAAGACCAATAGGGTTGACAAAAACTGAAAAAAACTTGCAAAACATTGTCGGTTACCCCAGCGAAAATATGGACAAAAACGGTAAAGGCGGATGCGTGAAAATCCGACTCACGGATAAAATCAACACCGGAAGTCTGAAACGCGATACGCAAGAGTCTAAAGGGACAACTCTACCGAAAAATAGGCCATTTGAGGTAAGACAAGGGCAAGATTAATGAAAGAAATTTGAAAAATGGAAAATTGTTATAAGACCTCAAGAAATCTAAACAATACTGCGAAATACACAAACGTTGTCACATAAAAGTGAACAGGGTACGCCAAAAATTTAAGGAGTACCTCGCAAAGCAACGCGTAAAAATATTCCAAACAGTAACCCTTAAAGATTTTTCCCTTAAACCAACGTCAAATAATCATGAACTAAAAGTAAGTCTGTCCCGACTTTCGATTGAAAGAAATCTAGAGTCTGGACATTGACTACTAAATAAAAATTCTCTTGGAATCGTAAGGGAATACACAGGCAAAAACAACTCAAAAACACGTAAGCAATTATCCGAAAGAGGTATAATGCCATTAAGCCGCGGAAAAAACGACCCGTGTCAAGAGAAGCAAAAAATACCGTGCATACAAACAAAAAAACATTACGTTTCAAAGAAAACTGCACGATTAAATTAAGTAAGGGTCTTGAGGTATTAAAACTTGAACCATATTATCCGGAAAACGGATACACCCACGAACGACAAAAAAACGGGTTCGTTAGGGAAAGATTAAAGGCAGAAAAGGGGATAAAACATTAGTTCGGGCGCCATAAATATGTGACAAAAATAATGGGAACCGGGGATAAAAACCCTTACGGAGTTTGCCACATATGATACGTAAGATTTAGAGGTTCGGGCCTAAACGGAGTTTTAAGGAAAAAAAATGTTATGGGGTAAATTAGAATATATGTATTTTATGATTATTTTAAAAGGAAGGAACAATAAACAATATGAGTATAAAAAAAGGTGTGATTACATTGGTTGACCGTGTTGAAAATTTAAAACAATGACCTATTTTATTTATGGGCAATTCTCGGAAATAAATTTAAAGTTACAATTTTATTAGTATATAAATAGGTTATTTTATAGAATGCCGGTTGGCAACGATCGTTACCGCCCCTTTGGTACTTAAATAAATTACTAAGCTCTAAAATAATTAAATTTCGCTTTGGTCTGAATTACCCTAATTTTCTTACATAACACGTATCAGATACAAAACACCTTTAAAATTTAAAATAAATAATTAATGGTTAGAAACTGGAAGCAGGAAATCTTCTAGGAAGGCAGAAAAGTCAAAGAGTTAGAGAGACGCTCGGGACAAAAGATAAAATAATATTCACTTCCCTTGGCAAGCAGCTGGGCGGGCAGTGAAAGGACTGGCTGGTGGTCAGCACAGCTCCATCTCAGGATTAATCCTTACTGAGGAAAACCGTCGGGACGTCAACCTCGCAGGGGGGTGGATGAAACCCTACGGAGATATATAAATGTAGTTCGCCGCAGTACCAAAAATACACGCAAAGCGGTTTCCTTATACAAATTACTTACCACAGAATAAAATTGTGGGCCTCAACAACAACTTATAAAACAATTTATCCAAAAAATTTAAATTCGCATGACTGTAGACGGGATCACGATCAACCTTTGTTTTTCTCTCTTGTCATAAAATAACAACAATTTTCAAATTCAAATACCATAGAGCAACGACATCAAAAAAGAATTTAATTATGAAACGCGACAAAAGAGATCGGCTCGAAACGATAGTTAGCGTTTCAAGAGATAATAGCAAATTCTATTATGGTTTAAGTACAGAAGCCAAATGCCACCCATTCCATACCATGGTACCTCTTATAGTAATTACTAGCTTTTGCCCGCGGCTTCGCCCGCGTGAACACCGTTTTCATGACTGTCTAGAGGGTGTGCGGTACGCGAGCGTGAACATGAATTTTATCCAAATCCCTCGGGAACTATGTCAGGATATGCTTATTAGTAAATCATGTCATTTCCCACCCCCTCAACTATCTCTCTGCAAAAAATCACACAATCCATTGCTCCGCTGCGATGTTAAAGAAATTAACCAAAAAAGAGTATATTTTCAGTTCCCTCAGGATATGCACGGGCTATGCTATTGTCACGAGATAAAAAGTTGCCTATGTCCTTCCTTGTGATATAGGCTACCTGCATGCCAAATTTCATTAAGATTGGTCAAGGCGTTTAAGCGTGAAAAGGTAACAAACAAACAAACACAATTTCACATTTATAATATTATTATTATTATTAGTAAGGATTATCACAGTCAGATCAACTCTAACTGCAGATTAAGTAGGCATGCTGCGCCTGACCACAGATTACTAATTAGTTACTACGCCTGACGTACACCCACACCCACACACACACACACACACACTCACACTGTAATTAATTTTGTTTATTTGTTGTTTTTATTTTTCCACTTGTAATGCTACTGTTTCTGTTTTCCTCATTTCTTGTTGCTTGATTTGTTCCGATATTATGTATGTGTGTTTGGTGTCAAGAAATCAATAAACGCGGCGAGCGGCGCACCCTCCGTATACGCCGTCGCCCGCACGATATGAAAATAAGGATTATGGTATGGAGGGTAGGGCCAAGGATCTTTTTTAAAAAAATGAACTGAATATATATATGTCACCGGGATATTGTGAAAACCGCGATATTACAATATCACTAGTTAGATTATGATATAACGGTAAATTGTGAATCGGATCACAATATCACGACCTATTCTTGTACCTCCGAATAAAACCGATGATTTCTTCAGCTGCGAAGCATTCTGCTACCCAGGGAAGGGGAGCCTCGCTCTTTGACTGTTCAATCAATCAAAGCTGACCGAACCTAACATCATTTTATTCAGAGTTTTTCACTTCGCTTAGTGTTATTGTAATATCACTAGTGAGTTTAAAATGTCACTAGTGAAATTGTAAACAATATGTTACAGTTCACAATCTTTCGACTGTTCACAATCTCGCGAAATAAATCCTGTTAGATTATAATTTAACGGAATTTACAATCTTACGGTGACATAATATAAATTAAAAAATCGTATTGATGATGGGAAACGGAATTAAATGACAGAATGAATTTGAAAAAAAAATGTATAAAATGACAAAAAAGATGATATAAAAACAGGATTAACGTAAAAATAACCAAAAAGATTGACTTAGTCACATTAATATCTTTTATTTTAATCCACATTTATTAAGCCCTTAGCATCATCTCACCTGATGGTAAGTGACGATGATGCTGAAGATGGAAGCGGGCTTACCAAGGTTCTTCAACGCAATGAAGATTTGGTTATCTTATCCTCAAGTCGGAACACATCAATGATGTTAACACTGATGTTTGACGGCAAGGCTTATAAAAGATCTTATTTCAATTACGTGCAACGTTGAAGCATTGTTGGTCTAACTCTATTAAATGACATTATGAGATTAATTGTGCTTGAACACCTATATACGGATTGCCTATACATCTGGACGGCTTGCTGGAGGCAAACTCAATATCTCCATCTTACCTACGTGAGTAAATAGGGATGTCGACAGCATCAGAAATAAATTATGAACTCTTGCTCACTAAATTGCCCTCCTACTTAAACTTCCGAAAACCATACTCGTTTTGTTTTTCATCAAGTCTTCGATTTTTAATTCACAAAAATCACAAAATGAGTACATAAATGACGCTGAAAAACTATGACGTCACGCCTATGTATTTCAAACATTTGTAGAACGAAATGTCGTTTTTGACAGGTGATAAAAAGTAAATCAGATTACTAGATATACATATAAGATAAGATAAGATAAGATAAGATAAGATAAGACAAGATAAGATAAGATAAGATAAGATAAGATAAGATAAGATAAGATAAACTTTATTGTGTAACTGTGTACAATGATGTTACATTTAATATATTTTTAGTTCCAACAGGTTGCCCTTTTCGGACGTACAATATTAATATTACATTTAGACATAAGCAAAATATTCATTTAAATTATAAAAGCATTTGTGTATAAGCCACTCTTTAAGTTGGCGTAAGCGTAACATAACATAAGCATTCATCATCCCTATTTATTTTAAACAGGACAGAAAAAGCGTTGGTGGCTCAACCGGTAACGACTCGGTCTTCCTATCCAGAGGTCCTGGGTTCAAATCCGGACGGCTAGTGTACCAATGAGTTTTTCGACACTTAGGTACCTAAACTTACCGATTGCTTTAACGGTAAAGGAAAACATCGTGAGGAAACCTGCACATCTGATTCCAGATTGTATGAAGATCGCGTTGCACACGTCCGTTGGTGTAAATCTAAATGTCCTACACGTGACCGCGGGTGATGCTAAGTGCAACACAAGGTAACCGCCGTCTATCCCTTGGATAGCACGGTTAATTGAGCTGCACGATAAGAAGAAGAAGAAGAAGAACAGGACAGAACAAAATTGGCGTAAGACCCGTTGTCTAGAATTGCTCCTCATCATACTGAACAACGTTTCCCAAGGAAACCAATAGTCAATTCCTTTAAAAAAAACACAGGACTCAGTATAAAATTTTTAAAGTGAAACTTTTATTACATCGTCTTAAATTTTTTTTTTGCCTGTGTGTCGCGTGACGGTCGGTATGATCGTTTCGTCCTCTGTACCGTAGCTCCAAGACGAGAGCAGCTATGATCGTTTCGTGCTCTGTAAATGTCTATAATGTCAAAAAAAGTTTCACTTTTACCGTGGTTTCATAAAACCACACACTCTTTTTTTAATTCAACAGATTGATTTGTCAAAATTAATTTTAAAAATTCTCTTGGGGAAAGTTGTTCAGTATGATGAGTAGGAACTCCAATTAACGTCATCATCATCATCATATAAGACGAAAGACGTCCACTGCTGGACAATGGCCTACCTCAAGGATATCCACGGCGACCGGTCCTGCGCTGATCGCATCCAGCAGCTTCCCGCGACCTTGACCAGGTCGTCGGTCCACCGCGTGGGAGGCCTTCCAACGCTACGTCTTTCGGTGTGCGGTCGCCACTCGAGAACTTTACTACCCTTGGTAAATGTTTCTACACCAATCTATTACATCTTTTGCTCTTCTGCTGCCTGTGTTTTGACTCTGCCTAAAAATAGCTGATGATCTTAAAACGGCTTCGATCACGTCAGCTTTCAAACAGAAAAACTCATCAAAATCGGTCCATTCATTTAGGAACTATGATGCATAGTTACACATATACGCAGATACACCCGTTAAACTTAATAACACTACTCTTTTTGCGTCGGAGGTTAAAGAAATAGGTATAAGAAGCCTATTTAAGAAATCTTTTTCTAAAACTTTCAATCAATTTAATTCATATATAAGGTGTAACAAAATTAGCTGAAACTATTTTAACTGGTGATTCTACCCACGAAACTGAACAATTTTCTCCATGGAACCCATAGTCAAATCGCAAAAAAAAGTTGGCTCTCCCATACTAACTCGATCAGCTGATCAGCCAACTTAGTATGGGAAGTTCAAAAAATTTTTTGAGATTGGACTATGGGTTCCATGGAGAAAGTTGTTCAGTTTCATGGGTAGAATCACCAGTTGAAATATTTTCAGCTGATTTTGTTAGACCTTATATATGTATTGTCACGTCACTTTGTGACGGAGATAGGGTGTCGCCTGGTTGATGTCACGTCACTTTGTGACGGAGATAGGGTGTCGCCTGGTTGATGTCACGTCACTTTGTGACGGAGATAGGGTGTCGCCTGGTTGATGTCACGTCACTTTGTTACGGAGATAGGGTGTCGCCTGGTTGATGTCACGTCACTTTGTGACGGAGATAGGGTGTCGCCTGGTTGATGTCACGTCACTTTGTGACGGAGATAGGGTGTCGCCTGGTTGAAAGGGGGGTTTGACCCCCGCTCCGAATCGTTCTTGGTGTAGAGGCTGTCCATAGCCATTCTGTGCGAAAATGCTGCGAGTGTTATTATATAATAACCTTTGCACCGTGATTATTGATACTTACTTCCTAAAGTTTATTATTTTTATATAGTTTTTATTTTATACTAGCTGTGCCCGCGACTTCGTCCGCATGATTTTGATTGTTCCCACGGGAACTCTTGAATTTTCCAGGATAAAAAGTATCCTATATATTAACCCGGGCTATAAGGAACCACCATACAAAATTTCATCAATTGTTCTGGTAGTTTTTGCGTGATGCGCGAACATACAGACAGACAGACAAAAAATCCAAAAGTTGTTGTTTTGGCCTCTATATCGTTAGTAATGTAAAATATTTCATAAACAGACATGGCCCCGTTACAGTTTTATTATAATAGTTAGGTTTTTTTTAAAGTTTGAGCGATTGCCATTTTCCAAAAATTTGGTTTGAGGTGTTGTAAACAATTTCTATTCAGAAATAACGTTTTTACTAAGAAATCATCATCATCATCTACATATCAGCTCATATACGTCCCCACCGAGGGGCTCGAGCCTACCCTTAATTAGGGCGATCGGGCCTTAGTCGACCACGCGGGCCCAGTGCGGGTTGGTCGACTTCACACACAGATTTCGAGTTTCTTCGCAGGTGTGTGCAGGTTTCCTCACGATATTTTCCTTCACCGATAAAGCAATCAGTGAGTATATGTACGTAAGTTTCGAAAAACTCATTGATACATTGGCCGTCCAGATTTGAACCCGGTACCTTTCGTTAGGAGGACCGAGTCGTTACCGGTTGAACAAGTAATTATTTAGTAATCTGTGCTTGTACCGACAATTTCTAGAGGTTCAGCCAAGTCTCTGGCTCTGGCAAGAAACTAATAAATATTAATTTGAGAAAATCTTCTTGGTTTAATGTAGGCCAGCGAGACAGGTAGGGGAACGGTCCTAATCCAAGGGTTAGCGTGCTAAATGAAAACAGTGACTGATGATTTTAGAATCTACTTTCTTCTATGTTCTGAAAATATATTAAAAACAGCCAACAAGGTTTGAGAAACTTTCCAATATTTTATAAAATCTAGTTGCACTTTTTAAAGTGAAACTTTTATTACATCGTCTCAAATTTTTTCGTCTGTGTGTTGCATGTCGCGTGACGGTCGCTTTCGTCTGACGGTATGATCGTTTCGTCCTCTGTACCGTAGCAAAAGCAGCCATGATCGTTTCGTCCTCTGTAAAGTTTCATTTTTACCGTGGTTTCATAAAACCACACTCTTAGTTTTTTTTAATTATACCAAAAATCTAATTTACAATTGCTAAAGAACTGTTGACTTAACATGACAGCTACAGTTAATTTATAACAACTCTTTAAGGGTCCCCAAGAGGCTCGAGTTTCCATTCAAACGTAGTTCCGCTTTAATACAAAAACTACATGCCGGATTGAATTCAAAGTTTGCAAATATATTGAATAGACACAGTTATATCGATGTTTGTAATTAGTTTTCATCGTAGTAAATTTAAACATAATTAAATAGAGGTTTAAATTAATTTTGTACTAAAAGTTTGAAACTGCTCTTATTTTTTCTCTTTTATATTCGTGCATCAAAAACTTATTACAAACATCGATTTGTGTCTACTCAATATATTTGCAAAGTTTGGATTCAATCCGGCATGTAGTTCTTGTATTAAAGCGGAACTACGTTCTGTATTGAAACTCATGCCTTCTGGAGACACTTAAAATTTTGATTTTTTTTTCTTTTTATTGTATGTACACATTTTGTAAGCATTCGAAAGTTATGTATGACGTCATATTGTTTGCTCACTAATATATGACATTAATTTAATTGATTCAATTCGATTTTGTCATACCGCCTCCGTAGCTCAGAGGCAAAGTTCACTAGCTTTACACAGGAGGTCGCGGGTTCGATTCCCGGCGGGGTCAATTTTTAAGACTCGGTTTGGTTGGTGGTAGGGCATTTTCTTAGCCCGCCTGGCTAGCTACCACCATCTTATCTAAGTCTTGCCGCCAAATATCAATGTTGATATCATTGGTGTGTTCCGGCATGAAGATAAGATAGCCAGTTCCCCATTGCGTTGGGGAATCTTGGTAAGCCCGCTTCCATCTTCGGCAACATCGTCACTTACCACCAGGTGAGATGTTGTCTAGGGTTTAACAATTGTCCATAAAAAAAATACCATTTTGTTAAAGTAGGATCTTTATGATTTTTAGTAAAAGTTTTTTAGTTTTAATTTTAAAACTTGTCAAACACACCACTTTTCCGTTATTAGACACTCATCCAAAGTTTCATACAACAATAAGCCCCCTTAGTTTGCAACCATAAGCCTAATAGGTAAGTAAATGCCTACCTCCAATCAGTCTCCAATAGCGTACTGAAAATAGACCGCGGGCCGTAACTAGGAAATCCTATACAGAGCTGTCAGCTGCAGTGATTAATCCTGCCTTTGACGTGGCTAGGACAGGCCTGGATTTAGGGAGCCACGGGGCGTCGCTTTATCGCTTGTATTGTCCTTGAAATTATTATGAGAACAATAGCTTTTTGCCTAGATAATAATTCTGATGAACTAAGAATAGATTTATTTTGTTTTGGTGTTTTATTTTTATACCAGATTCTAATATTTTTGCAGCAAAACAGAAATGCACACTAAAAAAAAATCATTTTATTTTAGTTTTCTTTACACTTACATCGAAGCTGAGGCCTGTAGCAAAGTATCCATAATATTAGTACTAACATAAGATTACAGCATGGACACTCCCTGCCGCTCTCCAGATTCCGACCTCACCCCCTCGTCAGCCAGATTGATACAGATTGGTTATATTATAGCACAGTTTAAGAATCCATAATAGTTTGATCCATCCATCCATAATATTTTAACCAAAGATTCTAATGCCTATTTAGACAAAAAAAAGTAATATAAACATGGGCCAGTAAAGCCTAATTTTCGAGATATTAATTTTTTAAATAATTCACAAGTTCAAAAAATCTCAAGGGTAACACGCCCTAATAATATGACGTAATCACACACACCTTCACACAAGTACACTCGTTACCTGCCATAATTTCTTCTTAATCTTATCTGACGTTTGTTGCCTCAAAGTATCATACTGACGTTGACTTCACTCGTCGTTTATCGTATGTTGGCGGAGTCGTTCGTGAAGTATGAAGTATTCTTTTTCATTCTTTAGACTTAGGTTTCGTTCAGAAGGGAATACTATCCTTAATTGATTTTTTTGTTCCAGAAATTAAGTAAGTTAATGAGGCAGTTTTAGACCCATGTTGATATAACATTATTTACTCATAATACCAGGAATCCATGGTTAAAATCTGTCGGTATAATCCTTCCCACACCCTGTATATTAGTACTAACATACAGTATGGACACTCCCTGCCGCTCTCTAGATTCCGACCTCACCCCCTCGTTGCCCAGATTGATTCAGATTGGTTGTCGAAAGTATAGGATTTCGCCACCATTTTGTTTGTTCCGTCATTCGTTTTTTGAAATGTCATTTCTGGCCTGTTGTATGAAGTGTCCAAGCTGTGGTTTGGTTCTCGAACGTATAGGATTTCTCCGTGATCTTATTTGCTCCGTCATTTGTTTTTAGAAATGTCATTTCACAACCGTTGTATGCAGTGTCCGGAGTGTACGTGTAGTTTAAATATATCACCATATCATCGTGTTTTATGTTACTATGATTTTACCATAACTTAATCAAGATAATAAATAATATTTAAAAACCAAATTTCTTTACATCTTTTTTTATTTTAGTTATTTTTATAGGTTTTTTCCATCTATTTTCTTTTTTTTTATCATTTCTCTTTTGTGTTTTTCAGTCTATTGGAACTATCGATCTAAGAAACACTGTTTGTATGTATGAATATATGTTTGTTTATTTCAAACCTTGGGATCGATCTAAGAGCGACTTCCTGGGGTCCGATTAAGCTAAAATTTGGAATGAGGCCGTATTATCGGTGACAATAGATCCTTTTGTTATTTTGAAGTTGATCATGATCTAGGTCCCAGAATCGTCTTTTATTCGTAGAAAATACAACAGTGTGTTCATCATTTTTGAATTTGGAATCGTGTATTTTTATACTCATTCATAAAATTTGGCTTTTTGAGCTTTAAAACTCTTTTTAAGTAAAAGCTTGTACCAAAAAGCTTTTAGGTTTTTCTAAAATTATTTTCTATTTTGATGCTTGCAAACTTTGTGTAAATTACATGATGTAAGTTTTATCCAAAGAGCATTCTACACAAACTTTGTCGAAAGAAAGTTTTTCATTCATTTCATACAAGTTTCATCATTTCTGTAACATAATGTTTCCCAAAAACCATGTGTTGATCCCCAATCCTTGAACTATTGTGTCTTCCTCGCTACAATGACCGACGCGTATATTTTATGGATTTTTCCTATCTACACCCCACAATAGCAATGGGACGCATAATAGTGGACAATTATAGTTGTCACTAGTGGATGCCCGCAGCTTTGCCCGCGCAGATCCCGATTTTTGCGGTTCCCGTGGGAATTTCCCAAAATTCTTTCTTAGCGGATGCCTACGTCATAACATCTACCTGCATGCCCAATTTCAGCCCGATCCTTTCAGTGGTTTGGGCTGTGCGTTGATAGATCACGATTTCAGTCAGGCAGTAACCTTTGAGTTATATATATTTAGAAGATTAAGGGCATATAGTTGTCATTAAGGCATAGTCATAAGGCGTCGGTGGCTCAACCGGTAACGACTCGGTCCATCTAACCAGAGGTACCAGGTTTAAATCTGGACGGCCAATGTACCAATGAGTTTTTCTAAAACTTACGTACATACTTACCAATTGCTTTAACGGTGAAGGAAAACATCGTGAGGAAACCTACACACGCCTGCGAAGAAACTCGAAGGTTTTGTGTGAAGTCGACCAACCCGCATTGGGCCCACGTGGTCGACTAAGGCCTAATCGCCCTGATTCAGGGTAGGTTCGAGCCCCTCGGTGGGGACGTATATGAGCTGATATAATAATAAGGCATAGTGCGTTCTCATGTTGAATCGGGAGATTCCGTAATGTTGTTGGTGTGCTGCCAAATCTACTTTGTATGAAATAAGAAATATTTTTTACTATGAAAATCTGTTTGTTTGTTCGTTTGTTTTTTGTTACCTTTTCACGCTTCAACACCTCTACCAATATTGGTGAAACTTGGCATGCAGGTAGCTTTTGTCACTAGAAAGGACATAGGCTACTCTTTATCTCGTGAATAGTCCGATGCAGTTAAATACTCTTTTTTTGGTTAATTTCTTTAACACCGCAAGGGAAAATGGATTATTGTGGCTTTTTGCACAGAGATGGTTGAAGAGGTGGGAAATGACACAATTGGCTAATCAGCATATCATGACATAGTTCCGTGGGATCTGGGAAAAACTAATTTCTACGCTCGCGCATGTCGGCGTCTTTTTTTGTAAAAAATTGGTTATAGAGGTGGGATATGACATAGACTGCTAATCAGAATAGCCCGATATGGTTCCTGAGGGATCTGGAGAGAACTCATGTACCCTCAAATACACTCATAAAAACAATGTCCATGCGGGCGAACCCGCGGGCAAAGGCTAGTATTAAATAAATAAATCTGTTAATTACAAAAAAACTTATTTTATTAACCTCCTTATCCACCCACCTTATTGAGGCCCTGTACAAATGACAAACGGGCTGATGCCCGGAGTGCCTTTACAAACGACGCGTGCGCAACTACGACGGAACTCCTCGCCTCCATCCAATGATTGATCGCGATTTATGGGGCCTGCATTTCAGATAGACACGAATGGGTAACGATATAGGTATAGTGGACGCACCCCCCCCCCAACCCTCAAAAAAAAACTGCACTGGTCTTCTACCTACTCATGACATTAAACATCTTCCTCCAAGAACCTTAAGGCCCAGTGGTACCTAAAAGTGAACTTAAACTGGTTTTTAGAATTCATTTTTGAAGTAGTTAACAGTAAATTTAAATTCTAGGAAAACATATTGGTATTATTGAGAATAGTTACGAGGGACTATATCGACTAGAAACACGATTTAATAAAGTTGTCTCCATAGAATAATTTCGCAAAGGTACCTCTATTCGAGCCATTTTATCGTCTATTTTCGGTTTTATTCTTAAAATAAGTAATTTGATAATATGATTTATTTACTGAAATAAAGTTCATAGGTGACTGAAGGGAAAACTTTATTGATTTTTTTAAAGATAAATATGATGAAAATAAAAACGAAAACATCGAAAAAGTGCAAAAGTGTGGTTATTTTCTTCCCTCTTTACACGTAAAGAAAAAGACAAAGACAGATTTTTAAGTACCATTGCGCCTTAATTTGAATCGGCCAAAAAAATACTTCCCGTACAAAGGTAAACACCTTTTTTGCGAATCAACTTTATTTCTTGAGGAAATAAACACAAAACAAATACCAAAAATAAGGATTTTGGAATTTGAAATTTGAATTTGAAAGTTTTTTAGTTTCAGGAGTTATTTTAAATTTTCTATTCATCATTTCAGCTCATATACGTCCCGACCGAGGAACTCGAGCCTACCCTGAATTAAGGCGATCGGGCCTTAGTTGACCACGTGGCCCAAGGCGGGTTGGTCGACTTCACACACAACCTTAGAGTTTCTTCGCAGAAGTGTGCAGGTTTCCTCACGATGTTTTCCTTCCCTGTAAAAGCGTCGGATAAACGTAAATATAAAATCGAAATTAGAAAATACATTGGTATGTGGCAGGATTCGAACCACGACTTCCCGGACAGGAGGTAGCCTCACTTGCCATTACGCCACCGACGCTCGTACGGTTTCCTATTACTACTTTGGAATAATTGATCAGTAGGTTTGTATAGTTTGTATGGAAAGCCATAAACTTAGGATTCTTTGGGAAAAAAAATTCAGCTTCCTAAATAAAACTATTTCTTTTACTTTCAAGCGTCGACGGAGGAGTAAAGAAGACATTGTGAAGGTAAAAAAAATTGAAGTTAAGAATTTGACGGGGATCGATTGCCTTACACTTAAAGCAAAAAAGAAAATGTGCGTGTGTGTTTGTGTGTGTGTATGTCTGTGCGTCCGACCGGTGCTCTAATTCCCAAACTACTGAATAATTAAACTTAATAACCTAAAAGAATACAACTTTTTGTCTATATATCATATCCGCCGAAAGACGTCTACTACCGGATTAAGGCCTCCTCCAAGGATTTCTACGACGACCGGTCCTGCGCTGCCCTTATCCAGTGGCTTTCCGTCACCTTCACCAGTTCGTCGGTCCACCGTGTGGGAGGCCTGCCTATTTTATGTCTTCCGGAGCGTGGTCACCACTTGAGAACTTTAGTGCCGGCCATCTGTTCTACGAGCTTTGTGCCCTTCCCACTACTACTTAAATTTAGCGGTCTAAACGTAACTAAAATATTTAAAGAGTTATTCTTAATCTCCTAACCGATAAGGAAATGTACTTTCCATCACCAGCTCATCAACATGAGATGATGACTACCAGACGCAAATACTTGAATAGCTTTAATAAAAAAAATGTGTAACACGTAATACGTGCCTATAAAATTTGGGGGTTGCCCTCGATTTCCCTGGGATCCCATCATCAGATCCTGACTTGGTGACAATGGGACCACCTGTGAAGTATACCCTTCTAAACAAAAAAGAGTTTTCCAAATCAGTCCAGGCGTCTTTCAGTAATCGGAGAACATACAAAAAAAACTAAAAAAAAAGATTCCGACGAATTGACAACCTCCTCCTTTTTTTGAAGTCGGTTAAAAACCGTTGTGGTTTGAGAGACCCCACCTTGTATGAGAAGGCTTAAGGGAATAAATAGATTAACCACTACGCCACTGACGCGGTAATTATTTTTAACTATTAAAGTTTTCTTAATTAGCCGCTCTTCGCCGTATAAAAAAGTCATCATTGTAAAGAAATTTCTTAGTCAATAAAAACTGGAAAATATCTATTAATTACCTAATTTTTAAATGTACCGATTAAAAACCAACTGCTCCACCCCGGTCCTAAATCTGACACCTTCTTCCTTCGAAACATAATATGTGGGAGAACTTTTCAAACTTTATTAACACAATCCGAGACCCATCGCTCTTCCTCGCTTTCATTAGGGCAACAAAACACTGGCTCACATCCAAAACGATGTTCCGAGGAATCGTCCGAAAAATCTACTACGCGATTTTAGCGAAAATGCACTCTATCTTTTTTCTAATATATATAAATCTCGTGTCACAATGTTTGTCCTCAATGGACTCCTAAACCACTTAACCGATTATAATAAAATTCGCACACCATGTGCAGTTCGATCCAACTTGAGAGATAGGATAGGGTAGGGTAGGTTAGTGTAGGGTAGGGTAGTGTAGGGTAGGGTAGGGTAGTGTAGTGTAGGGTAGTGTAGAGTAGTGTAGGGTAGGGTAGTGTAGTGTAGTGTATGTAGGGTAGTGTATGTAGGGTAGGGTAGGGTAGGGTAGTGTAGGGTAGGGTAGTGTAGTGTAGTGTAGGGTAGTGTAGGGTAGGGCAGGGCAGTGTAATGTAATGTAAGGCGGTACGAAGTTCGCCGGGACAGCTAGTAGGTATATATATTTATATAAAAGAAATATATATAAAAGAAAGTTGTGTTAGTTACACCATTTATAACTCAAGAGCGGCTAGACCAATTTTTACGATTTTTGTGTTTTTGCATTTGTCTTCGTCTGGAATAGGATAATAGGTAGGGTAGGGTAGTGTAGTGTAGGGTAGGGTAGTGTAGTGTAGCGTAGGGTAGGGTAGTGTAGGGTAGTGTTGGGTAGGGTAGTGTAGTGTAGGGTAGGGTAGGGTAGTGTTGTGTAAGGTGAAACGAAGTTCGCCGGGACAGCTAGTCACTTATAGATACCAAAAAAGTGGTTGAGAAAAAGGTGTATTTGTATGTGTGTCCGTATCCCGGTTTAACGGAGAAACTGAAGGACCGATTCGGATGAAATTTTGAACAAAGATTTTCTAAATTTACTCTCTTTTTCTTTGTATCTTTTTTAGTTTTGTATATTTCTATGTTTTTATAGGTACTCTTTGGTTTTTGTCTCAAGTTTTTTAAGTTTAGCTAGTGTATACATTTATACATGTGAAAACATATAAACAGTACTTACAATTAGTTTATTATTTAGCTTTTTAATAACTGTTTGTTTTTTAAATAAAGTAAGTTAAACCAAAATTCACCACTGCTGGACAAAGGATTTCCACGACGACCGGTCCTGCACTGCCCGCAGCTTCCTGTGATCTTCACCTGGTCGTCAATATACCGAGTGAAAGGCTTGCCTACGTTAAGTCTGCCGGTGCTCGGTCGCCATTTGAAAACTTTACTGTCCAGACGGACAGCTGTTTTACCAGCTATGTGCCCCGCCTACGGAACCTCCGAGCGTAGCTCGCTCCATCGCCTTGACCTTGAGCCTTCTTAAGAGGCCCAGATAGTAAGCGAACATATCTCAGTTCCATTCCCAAAATCAAAAATCCATACACTGCCATTCCCTGTCGGCGTCTGTGTTCCCCGATTTGTATAATTTCAAGACGAGAGTGAATAGGTATTATTGGAACTTGCGTGTTACATCCTCCGCTGCATCGTCACTCACCATCAGGTGAGATGTAGAATGCACTCAATTTTTAGGGTTCTGTACCGCAAAAGGAATAAAACGGAACCCTTAAAAGATCACTTATTCGTCCGTCTGTCTGTCTGTCAAGACCCTTTTTCTCAGGAACCCGTGGGAGTATCAAGCTAAAATTCATATCAATATCTTCTGTGCCTTGGAGCTGTGAAAAAATCAAACTTATTAACCAACGAAATTAAAAAACACAGCCGTCTATGCCGCAAATTTTTGACACTCGCAAGGGAATTAAAACCTACAGGGTACTTCCCGTGAACTCAGAATCTTGAAATTTGGTACGAAGCAACGTCTTATAGCACAGATAAACGAAAAATTGAGTAAAATATATTTTTTTTTAGTTACACCATACAATTAAAATGTTTTTAATAATTTTGAACTTACTACCCCTTTCCTCATGAACGCGTATAGGCATTAAACTGAAATTCATATCAAATACTCAGGTCTATAATATCTTTAATCTGTAATAAAATCAAACTTCTATGTCAACGCAATCAAAAGAAACAGCAATTTAAGCCGCATATTTTGAAATTCGCAACTAATCGCAAGGGAATCAAAACCTAAAGGCTACTTCCCGTTGACATAGAATCTTGAAATTTGTTAAGAAGCAATAGCTTACATCACAGGTAACAGTAAAATTCAGAAAACCTTAAAATTTTACGTATTTATACCACCAAAAAAATAAATAAATAAATATTCTGGGACAAATCACACATGGTCATCTGGCCCCAAAGTAGGATTCCCTGTGTTATGGGAACCAGAGACTGATATAAATACTTATATACGTTTAAATACATACATATAATATAGATATTTTACACCCAGACACGGAGCAAACAATTCTGCTCATCACACAAATGTTTGCCCTGGGTGGGGATCGAACCCATCAACCCTCGGATCAGCAGTCAAGGCCACTCACCACTGAGCCACCGAGTCAGTCAAAACATATTTTTTCTAAATAGTGACTAAAAACCTTTGTAAATAAATAACTTTGATAAAAGAACTTTTGCAATTCTGCTGCAATACTAGTCTAGGTATTTCAGTTATATTATAAAGTAAATGATATGTAATAATATAAAATAAAGTATTACTTAAAATAGATAAAGATTAAGTGACCTTGGTCTTAAATTTATGCTCCTCCAGCTTTCTACATTGCAATGTTATGGTTTTCATTTAGCAATAAAAATATCATTACTTTTACTTATATACCTACAGGTTCGTACGGAACCCTCGGTGCGAGAGTCCGACTCGCACTTGGCCATTTTTTAAATAGAAAACAGTCGTCCAACAGAGTGGACTAGACAGGGTATTCGTTGGTCTCGCCCTAACTGTCAGTCACCGTTCGGGACAATTAATTGAATTCATTTCATTTAGTTTGCGGTGAGGGAGAACGTGACCAGTGACTAGTTGCAAACTTTAAAGGTCTTGGACCATTGTAAGGATTACGGATTCCCACACTGTGACAGTACTTTATTATATCATTCCGTCCCCACTTAAGAGCTC
Source organism: Coleophora flavipennella (assembly GCA_947284805.1). Classification (NCBI taxonomy): domain Eukaryota; kingdom Metazoa; phylum Arthropoda; class Insecta; order Lepidoptera; family Coleophoridae; genus Coleophora; species Coleophora flavipennella. Next base: position 3,641,712 of record OX369260.1, read on the forward strand.
GAGCCTACCCTGAATGAAGGCAATCGGGCATTAGTAGACCACGCGGGCCCAGTGTCGATTGATCGACTTCACACGCAACCTTCGAGTACTTATCTACTAATACAACCACAATGACAAACAACAATGATAGAGCTCATCTTTCCGCCTAAAAAAATAACTAGGTCGGGAGTTTGGGTTTAAAATAGGTTATATTTGATGGAGGCTTAGGCCGCGATTACAACAAAAAAATAAAATCCATCAAGCCGTTTTATCTTGTCAGCTGAAGAAAGAGACATACATACATACATATAAATACCTACCCAAAAAACATTATTTCTCTTCTTGGGCATTTGGGTAATAAAAAGGATTCGGCCGTTTGTGATATTACTGTCCACATTACGACTCCGTCAATTCGGTATTTTCGAAGCCCCGTTTATACCGAATTGTCGAAAAGATAACGTTGACTTGTATGATGCATTGCCTTGTCATAAAGGTAGTACCTATTGTTGTGATTGGGGTCTTACTCTATTTACGAACTATAAACCCTTAAACATCGCCGAAAAGTTTTCTGTCTTTCGGTATTCTATCAAATTCATTTCGGAGAGTGCTCGCAAGAACTACATGACCTCATTCCCCCATCTCTTTCCACCTTCGGTCAACGATTTTGTGTACTTTGCCTATCCGCACGAAGCATTAAGCTTCCTCGTTTATTATGCGGATAGCAATGGAGTGGAACTCCTTGTCTGCCGTCTGTGTTTCCCGACCCTACAATTTGGGAATCTTCAAGGCGAAAGTGAATAGGCAATATTTGAGTTTGCATAAACCACCCTCGAATACATCGTAACTTTCTGTTGGTGAGATGTAGTCAAAAGTAATCAAGTTTTTAATTAAAAAAAAGAAAAACGAAAATCCTGCCAAGCGTAGCTCTAACTCGTTCGGTGAGTCCTATAAAGCTGCAGTCTATGCAGCAGCACGGCATTGGAAAATTTGTGGCGGAAACCATAAAACTGCAAACTCGCTCCGTGATTGAACCCCAGATATACTTTATAGTTTCATTTACTTTAATACTGCAGCCGGTGTGTTATTTATTGATTTCCAACCACAAATATCAAAATTCATTTGCCCAAAAGTCGTTTAACCTAAAAAAAATCTAGTTGAATGAATCAGGTGATTTAGAAGGCTTGACGGTTTGCGATGAATCTGATCATGCTTCCACTGCAAGCAAACTAGCTTTTGATCTTGTATTTCTCAGAATAAATAAAACCTCTTCTGTTCATGCTTCCACTGCAAGAGAAGTAGCTGTTGCTCTTGTTTCTCTCAAACTAAATAAAACCTCTTCTGTTCATGCTTCCACTGCAAGAGAAGTAGCTGTTGCTCTTGTTTCTCTCAAACTAAATAAAACCTCTTCTGTTCATGCTTCCACTGCAAGAGAAGTATCTGTTGCTCTTGTTTCTCTCAAACTAAATAAAACCTCTTCTGTTCATGCTTCCACTGCAAGAGAAGTAGCTGTTGCTCTTGTTTCTCTCAGACTAAATAAAACCTCTTCTGTTCATGCTTCCACTGCAAGAGAAGTAGCTGTTGCTCTTGTTTCTCTCAGACTAAATAAAACCTCTTCTGTTCATGCTTCCACTGCAAGAGAAGTAGCTGTTGCTCTTGTTTCTCTCAAACTAAATAAAACCTCTTCTGTTCATGCTTCCACTGCAAGAGAAGTAGCTGTTGCTCTTGTTTCTCTCAGAATAAATAAAACCTCTTCTGTTCATGCTTCCACTGCAAGAGAAGTAGCTGTTGCTCTTGTTTCTCTCAAACTAAATAAAACCTCTTCTGTTCATGCTTCCACTGCAAGAGAAGTAGCTGTTGCTCTTGTTTCTCTCAAACTAAATAAAACCTCTTCTGTTCATGCTTCCACTGCAAGAGAAGTATCTGTTGCTCTTGTTTCTCTCAAACTAAATAAAACCTCTTCTGTTCATGCTTCCACTGCAAGAGAAGTAGCTGTTGCTCTTGTTTCTCTCAAACTAAATAAAACCGCTTCTGTTCATGCTTCCACTGCAGGAGAAGTAGCTGTTGCTCTTGTATCTCTCAGACTAAATAAAAACTCTTATTACAAGTTTACCTATCTAAGCAAACAATAAAAAGTGTACACGGTGCGCGAGTTTGCTCTCGTAGGGAAATCCTTTCTAAAATGCTACAACAATTTTCTCACAGATCAATTATAATGCACCTACAGCTATCATGGCTGCTGTAGTTTTAAGGTTCTGTGGTACGGGACACTTTGTGTGTGTATGCGCGTGTGTGTGTGTGTGTTCGACTAGAACTTACCGTTTTCTATGCTTATTTATAATAGTATTTCGGCATTTGTAGCCATCGACTATATGGCGCTAGCTAGTGTTTCAAAAACTGGACAAGTGCGAGTCGCACTCCTGTACCGAGGATTCCGTACCACCACCCTTTCCGGAACCCTAAAAACATCAACGAGTACAACAATCGGGTTGAAGGACAAACTTTACGTGATGTGATATTATTATGTTTTTCTTTTTTATAATCTTCAGTAACCAACGTAAGTTGGTTATCGCAAAAAAAACCGGCCAAGTGTAACTCGGGCTCACACAAATATGGTTCCGCACCAAACCTATAACTACCAACAGAGCAATACCTCTCAAAAAAAAGTCCTTGGACTGTTGGACTTTGGAAATTTTTTTTTTCCTGTGGGAACAGAAGGACTTTTATGTTCTCATAGATTTTTCTGTAATCTATGCATTTAACCTCATATACTTTCATTTTTTTAAGAATTTAGGTCCAGTAGTTTCGTAGATAAGGGGGGGATGGTAAATTTTCACCCATTTTCTTTAAAACTTAAAAATATTTATCTTCAAATTATAAAACAAAATATATTTAAGATTCTCACAATAAGACCTTTTATTTGATATGTCACATTTTTTAAAATTATTCTCTAATTTACCCCCCCCCCCCCCCAAAAGTGATCCCCATCTTTAATTTTAATTTTTTTACAGATTTGAAAAATATATTATGTGTACTAAATTTCAACTCAATTGGTCCAGTAGTTTTTGAGAAAATTGGCTGTGATGCAGACGGACGGAGAGATAGATAGACACACAAGTGGTCCTATAATGGTTCCTTTTTTACATTTTGAGGTAAGGAACCCTAAAAATGTATATAATATTACAAGAAATTAACGAATTTCGGTTTTTTCTCTTTACTTACGATGAGACCTTGCTTTTTACCAAATTTCATGTTTCTAAGTCAACACAGGAAGTACCGTGTCGTTTTCTTTATCCACAATTGGTAAGCTCTTAGCATAATCTCACCAGTGACGATGATGTCAAAGATGGAAGCGGGCTTATCACGATGACCGGTTTTGATCAATATAGGGATCAAAATATATGAATAATGTATCTTTTGATTGCGTTGACATAGAAGCTTGAATTTTTTACACCTACAAGGAGCCGTAAACCTTAGTACTTGATATCAATTTCAACTTGATACCTTTACCCGTTCCTGAGACCTGGTCTTGGCAAAAGGACAAAGGACAACGAAGAGTATATATATCGCCGCGATATTGTCAATACGGCGATATTGTCAATACGGCTATATTGTCAATACGGCGATATTGTCAATAAGGCGATATTGTCAATACGGCGATATTGTCAATACGGCGATATTGTCAATACGGCGATATTGTCAATACGGCGATATTGTCAATACGGCGATATTGTCAATACGGCGATATTGTCAATACGGCTATATTGTCAATACGGCGATATTGTCAATACGGCGACATTGTCAATAAGGCGATATTGTCAATAAGGCGATATTGTCAATACGGCGATATTGTCAATACGGCGATATTGTCAATACGGCGATATTGTCAATACGGCGACATTGTCAATAAGGCGATATTGTCAATACGGCGATATTGTCAATACGGCGATATTGTCAATACGGCGATATTACAATCTCACTGCACTAAATTCAGTTACAGTAAATTGTCAATCGGCTTTTTTTACAATTTTGTATCTCCGCGAGGCTCTTTGACTCTTAAATCAATCAAATATGACCGAACCTAACATCGCTCGCTTCGCTCGCTCATTTATTTAATGTTTTTTTTTATTTACAATTTCTAAGCCCTTGGCATCATCTCCCTTCGCTTAGTGTTATTGTTATGTCACTAGTGAGATTACAGTGACACTAGTGAAATTGTAAGCAGTATGTTACGGTTCACAATCTTTTGACAGTTCACAATCTCGCGAGATAGATCCCGTTAAATTATAATCTAACGGTTTCGACAAGTTTACGGTGACATATTTTACAACACAAGTTTCGTTTCCTTTACCATATTTTCCTCTTTCATACATCGTATCTTATAGATAAAATTCGAACAGTCAACATGCGACCTAAAGGTAACTACTATTGTTAAACTTAACTTCCTGTTTATGAGGTTGAAGATATATGTTTTCAAACTTCTTGTGACGTGCAATAAGCCAGAGAACTTATACAGCACCTAGAAATTTATGATTTTCGGTTAGTTTACCTTTATATTTTGAGAAAACTCCTAAAGAATATTTTTATATTTTTCTTTCCTGTTTATGAGGTTGAAGATATATGTTTTCAAACTTCTTGTGACGTGCAATAAGCCAGAGAACTTATACAGCACCTAGAAATTTATGATTTTCGGTTAGTTTACCTTTATATTTTGAGAAAACTCCTAAAGAATATTTTTATATTTTTCTTAACAACTGGTTATTTACCGCCTCCGTAGCGTAATGGTTAGTCCATTCGCTTCATACCAGGAGGTTGCGGGTTCGTTTCCCAATGGGTTTAACTTGTTTGGTTGGTGGTAGGGCATTTTGTAAGCTCATCTATCCAGCTAACACCATCTTATCTAAGTCTTGCCGCCACATCAGTGTTAACAACATTGATGCATTCCGGCTTGAAGATACGATAGCCAGTTCTATAAAAGATAAAAAATTGCCTATACCAGACTTTGATAATGAAGTGCAAGCGAATAGTTTTTACAATGATTTTTTTACAGTACTGGATAGGGAATTCCAGTGTTTTTTTAAGACTAAATCCACAATTAGTAACATCAAATTTAAATTCAGTGAATGGGCTACTATCAGTATATACAAAAGTCGCCAAACTTTGTTTGACCTTTATGACAAGAAAACTTACACTTTTGATGAGACCTTTACAAATTATGTGAAACAATATTCAAAAAAATTTTTGGAATATTATTAGCAAAGAAACAGGTAAAGTCAAACCTCGCGACAAAGAATATTATTATGTTTTGCAAACAGATTAAGGTAAAATTAGTTCGAATGCCGATATAGCCAAAGAATTCGAAACATTTTTTTCACATATATTCCACTTAAGACTACTGAAGCCTTAAACTCATCACCTATAAGAGACTTGAGAAGATATGGAGAAACAGCAGAAGCATAAACCGCAAAACAAATATCAAACTCATGCGAACTCTTATTTTCTCGATATTCTTGTATGCTTCAGAAACCTGGACTATAAAAGCTCGAACTCGTCGCAGGATAGATGCATTCGAAATGTAGTGCTGGCGCAGAATGCTCCGAATATCATGGGACTAAGCACCGCACAAATGAGTCTATCCTCGAAGAACTCAACATAAAGACGAGGCTCTCCTCCACTTGCATGCAACGAATCCTCAAATTCTTTGGTCACACGGTCAGGAGTGGATCAAACAGCTTGGAAAAGCATATCATCACTGGCCGCATGGACGGAAAGAGGAGTAGAGGACGAATGCCTATGCGATGTGCCGATGCAATAAAAGAAGTGACCGGGATGACACTACAAGCTAATATAATATACACAGAGCTCAAAATCGAGTGGGTTGGAGAGCTGTGGTGGCACGTGCGACCCCCGATGGTCACGTCCCTCAGCCATGATGATACGACAAAGAAGAAGAAGACATAAATCGATTAGTTTCTTCTTCTTCCTTCGTATCGATATCATGTAATATCTATTTGCAAGTTTACGTACACCTATATAATTGAAACAAGAAATGTGATAGGTACGGAATCCATCGTGAACGAGTCTAACTCGCTCATGGCCGGATTTTTAACGGACTTAAAAAAAATTAACTGACTTCAAAACAAGGAGATTCTCAGTTCGACCTGTATGTATGTATGTTTGTCCGCGATTATCTCGCGTTTGGATGAACCGATTTTGATGTGGTGTTCAAAAAAGTTACACTTAGTAGAAGATTTTGGTATTTTAACCGACTTCATTGAAGTCGGTTTTTAGGTTTTTTAAACTTTTTTATTAATAGTGCGATGTGCCGTGTCCCTTCGTTTGCGTTCACTTATTAATTCCACGATCTGGTGAAGATCGCGGGAAGTCGATGGATGCGGGCAGCGCAGGACCGGCCTTCGTGGAAATCTTTGGGAGGCCTTTGGCAGTGGAGGTTTTTCGGCTGATATGATGATTAATTCAAAGCTCACTGATACGAATTTTTAGTCTTTTTTAAAGTAATGCCTCCTACCTTAAAAATAGGTGGAGCTTTTTTTTAAAAAAAAAATAACAAACACATAAAAATTATTGCAAAATCGTACTAAGTCATTGCGATCAAAATCGGTAGTTTTCATGTGTTTAGCGTTGTAAATTGGGTATGTAGATTTTTTTCCAAAAACGTCTTACAAATAAATGCATGTTGCCATACAATATAAAGGATGTATTCAAATTGGTATAGGTCCCGTAACGAGACATGCGAGCCGGGTGCGAAACAAGCACCAATGAAAAAATCTGACTCTATTCTCTAATAAAAAAAATACTGACTTAACGATTGATCAGTGTTTGTTATAAAAATAAAAGAATAAATAACGGAATAAAATATATTTACTCATCTGCTTTAGGCCACATTGCTGCAGTCTTTGCTCATACGATAATTATCGTGAATGAAAATAATTATCTTTTTGCCGTGAGCACTAGTACTGCAACAGAAAATACCCGCTCACTATGTTTGTTTGTGGCAGGGACTCACAGCATCGTTCTAGCCAAAGTTGATAGCAACGGGAAAGAGCTTGTTCTTTTTTCCAAAAAGATAGCAGGTCGCCATCTTCAAGTTCAGCGGGATCGGCAGCTGCTAGATATTTCCACGTCTTTTGATCAATAGCATCTTGTTTCTGAAAGCCAATACTGTTGTAAGAGCAATGTTTTTTGGCTAATTTCAACAACAGCTGAGAAGAGCTTGTGTCCTTTGTTTCGCGGACACTCCGACAGATAGGTCATAAAGTGTGGACCACATTCCTGCCAACGCCGTGACAGTTTGTTTCACGGAAAGTGAACTGGTGCCAGGAACTACTGCTCGAGTAGTCTCGCTCTCACAGGTTCCCACAATATCCTTAAAATACTCAGCCAGAAAAGATGCACGAGTCATATTCTGGCTTTTAAGATACACGTCTATCTCCGTCAGTCCCATAAACATGTAGTCTAGCAGAGCTGCTGCCACGGAATCAAAAGGCGGGAAAGACTTGCAAAACCACAAAGCGAGGTCCCTTGCCAAAAGCCATATATTTGTGCTGTTTTTCTGCATGGTTTTAGTACCAGCAGGTAGTGAGGTGGTTGATTTAGTTATGCGGTCAGCACGAAAATATGATTTTATATTGCTTTTAGTTTTTTCGCATAATTCTGACTTAATCTGGTTATCTTCTTGTAAGTGTCTTGACAAACCAGTACCAGCTGTTTTGCTATAAGCGTTTATTTTTATCCTGAAAAAGCGGGAAGCATGAATCGTTTTTCATGCGTGTGATACAAAAAGAAGTAGGCATTACTCCAGCGAACAGTCAGCAGTAAGGCTCATTATCACACTGTAAAGTGCCAGATATCATTGTATAAAAGCCTGTCGTTTAATGGCTAACAAAAATAACACAAACAAGAGTTGTTTTGACATTTTTGATAAAAGAGCGACTGATTTGACTAGTGAGTTAAGTGGCCTATTACCAAAAAACAGGAGAAGGTAGTTACTTACGATCCAAAGACTCAAGGCAATCGTTACTGCAAATTAGGCATGGTATCGGAGAATGTTTTCTCGCGCGGCGCGAATTTCGAACAGATCGGCGGCGGCGGCGGCGCGCCGGCGCGGCTCGCATGTCTAAGTCCCGTTAACTGGAGCCTCTACTTATCATACTGAACAACTTTTGTTCTACAAGTTTGCTGAAATCGCAAAAAAAATTAAATCTTTGTACAAAACAATTTTGTACAATTTTGATCGACCAATTTTGTGCATTTTTGTATAAAGCCTTGAACATTTTTTTTGCGAATTAGTTATGGGTTCCTTGGGGAAAGTTGTTCAGTATAAAGAGTAGAATCCCCAGTTAACGAGACCTACACCAGTTTTGCTACACCCTGTATAGATAGAGCTGGGAGAGAGAATGCTACAACGATGTAAAGGTTATACCTAGGAGAGTAATGAGAATCTTCTTTTAAACCTTCATGTTTGATTATTCAACATTTTTATCAAAAACCAATTTTAATAAACGCTCACAGTGAAAAATCGTTTGCTCGAAAACTATTACGATATTTGACCTACAGCGTAAGTAAATATATCGATTCATACTTATCGCCCGGACGGGCTCGTGCCTCCGCATTCTAATGAACCATTTTAAAACCAGGCTTTTCTTAAAAGCTCTGCTCTCAAGAGTCTTTTGTCGTCCCATAAATAAAACACGACCAATTATTTTGACGATCTGTGTGCGTTAATTGATTGCTCTATGAAATGTTGAAAGAAAATGTTTTGAGGAAGTATTTTTTAGGAGTGAATATAACATCAGCAGATACTTTTATGAACATTGGAAGAGTCCCAACATTAATTTAGACGAAATAGCGGGCTTAGTATTATAAAAATGTTCATAAACTGCTGAACAATTAAATAAAAGTACCTGGGCGGCCGAGCTTTTCTCGGGGCATAGTACCCAGAGCCGTTGAAATCATTTAAAAATACGCTACCTATGATACACACTGAGCGGCATATTTCGTTTCGGACCCGCTTCCAGTGCAAAAATCTCGGAAAGTAACGTTTTTTCCAGAGATGAGACCTATCTAAATCGGTTTTTCGCCCCCAAAAATCCCAGTATACAAATTTTTAAGCAAATCGTTGGAGCCGTTTCCGAGATTCAGATTATATTATATATATAATATATAAGGTCTAACAAAATTAGCTGAAACTATTTTAACTGGTGCTTCTACCCATGAAACTGAACAACTTTCCCCATGATCCCCATAGTCAAATCTCAAAAAAAATTTTGAACTTCACATACTAAGTTGGCTGATCAGCTGATCGAGTTAGTATGGGAGAACAATTTTTTTTTTGCGATTTTACTATGGGTTCCATGGGGAAAGTTGTTCAGTTTGAGCGGCATATTGAGCGATATATATATATATATATATATATATAAGGTGTAACAAAATTAGCTGAAACTATTTTAACTGGTGCTTCTACCCATGAAACTGAACAACTTTCCCCATGGAACCCATAGTAAAATCGCAAAAAAAAAATTGTATATTTATTGTATTTATTGTATATATATATATACATACAATAAATATACATATATACAAGAATTGCTCGTTTAATTGTATTAGTACCTGGGCGACCGAGCTTTGCTTGGGGCATAGTACCCAGAGCCGTTAAAAATATTTAAAAATATGCTACTTAAGATACACTTTGTGCGGCATATTTCCAGTGCAAAAATCTCGGAAAATAGCACAAATAGCGTTTTCACCGAGGTTAGACCTATCTTAAACCGATTTTTGGCCCCCGAAAATCCCCTTATACTAATTTTCAAGCAAATCTTTGGAGACGTTTCTGAGATTCAGATTAAATATACCTCAAAAAATAAAATACATTTTTTGTGGTTCGGAAGGGCATTAAAGTAACGGGATCTTTTTCTTCTCAATGCTTGAGGGACGTGACAATCGTCGTGGGCAACTCGTGCCACCACACCTGTGCAGGCCGCTCGAACTTGAGCACGGTTAGTACCTATTATATAAATCTGTGGCACGGTGAATGCTGACCTGCAATGTCATCCTGATCAGTTCCTGGAACGTGTCAGCCCGTCGTATAGGCAGACGTCCTCTACTCCTGTTTCCTTCCGCCCAATGGCGACAACTCTCTGATTCACTCTTGGCCGTGAGTCCGAAGAATTTGAGGACATGTTGCATGTAGATGATGAGGGCCTCTTCTTCATATTGAGTTCATAGACGATAGGTAGGCGTTCATTCCATGCAATTTGAAGCATTCTGCGTCAGCAACACATTACGAAAGTATGGTGATCAAATAATGATGTTAAATCTACGAGGCATGCCTTTTAAGTTTTGTCGTTTGAAGAAAAAAACACAACTAGAACCTTATAGTGCTTTTTATTGTTTTTCAAAGTATTCAGCACGTAGCTTAATACACTTTTCCATTCGCTCAAACCAGTTATTATAACATTTATTCCACTCTAAAGTGGGGGTGTTCAAAATGGCTGACTTGAAAGCGTCGACTGCTTCTTCACTGGACTGGAACCTTTGACCACAAAGACTTTTCTTAATTTTAGGAAATGTAAAGAAATCGTTAGGGCTTAGGTCAGGACTGTATGGAGGATTGTCAAGAATTTCTACTTTTTCTGCTTCAAATACTCAATTGTTTGACGAGCGCTTTGTGAGCTTGCGCTGTCGTGGTGCAGGAGGATGAGTCGCTTTGAGTTAGATTTTCGAAGTTCGGTGATGACTTGTGGTAAACAAACTGTGGTATACCACTCTGCGTTAACTGTTTTACGATCTTCAAGTGCAATAGTTGCAACATGGTCGGTTTTTCCAACGAACGTGGCCACCATCTTCTTTGAACTGCTTCGAGAACGAACAACTTTAGTCGGCCTTGGCTCGTCTTGAAAGACCCAGATTGTAGATTGTTGTTTGGAATCAGGATCGTAGGCATAGACCCAAGATTCGTCACCACTGATGATGTCGTAGACGTGATTTGACTGTCCTCGGTTGAACCTTAGCAGAGTTTTCTTACACCATCTGACGCGGGTCGCCTTGTGATCGTCGGAAAGCAGATGCGGTATCCAACGGCAAACTAGCTTTCTCACACCAAGCGCTTCATGCAAGATCTTCTGAATGGTTGTCCCTGAGATGCCTAATAAAGCCTCTATCTCTCGAGACGTCACATGACGATCTTCGAGAATTAGTTGTCTCTCAGCAATGATGTTATCTTCAGTGAAGGCGGATTTTGGGTGTCCTTTGCGAGATTTGTCACTGACACTAGTATGTCCACGCTGGAATTCTAAATACCAGCGTTCGACAGTCCGCAGACACGGGGCTTCATCACTGACCACAGATGTTAGCTTTTCAAAATACTGAAGCTGTGTCAGGCCTCTTCTAAAGTTGTAGAAAATTATTGCACGAACATTTTCCTTAGAAAGATTCATTTTCGTACGTAACCTGACAGATTCCAATCGACGCTGTGACTAAACAATAGCATTAATCCTAATACTTTCATCTGTTTTGAGATTCAAAATTTAAACACATTCGAATATAGAACAGTTCCAAATTCAAAATTGCCGGGAAATATGGAAACGACAAAACTTAAAAGGCATGCCTAGTATAACACATATTCCAAAATAAAGATTTAAAATTTTATTAAAAAAATATTTTATCAAAAACCAAAGGGCAATGGAGCGTGCTATGCTCGGAGTTTCTCTGCGTGATCGAATCGGAAACGAGGATATCCGCAGGAGAACCAAAGTAACCGGCATAGCTCACAGAATCGCTAAATTGAAGTGGCCGATGGGGCAGTAAAGTCTCGAGTAGCGACCGCGCACCGGAAAACGTAGCGTAGGCAGACCTCCCGCGTGGTAGACCGACGACCTGGTGAAGATAGCGGGAAGCCGATAGCTGCGGGCAGCGTAGGACCGGTCGTCGTAGAAATCCTTGGGGGAGGCCTTTGTCCAGCAATGGACGATTTTCTGCTGATATGATGATGAAAAAATAATCTTCAATTGTTGGCGTTGTTTGGAGCGACGTGCGTCAGAACTTTTGCAGCGTCTTATTGACCCGTACAACCCACGCAGCTGGATCGGCTGCTTAGTGGGCTACCGCCCCAAAAAAAAAAACTTGCTCCTTGAGGGTCAAGAAATTTGCGCGGGAGCTGGGGAGGCCTCTGACCAGCAGCGATGGAGATCTCCGCTCCGGCTTGTACCTGATGCAGCACATTTCACTGGCAATACAGCGAAGTAACGCTGCCAGCATTTGGTTATCTTTGCGTTTCGAGGCGGGCTTTTTGACTGAGGCTTACTGATCTCAGTTTTTTTTTCTTTTGTTTTTTTTTATTGAATTTTAACACCACTACCCTTACTATGAAATTTTAAATAAAATAAAATACTATTCTTTTGACATCTCATCGATTTAAGTTAATTCCTTTGTCTTTGCGTGGTTTTAAAAGGTCACATTTGTGTTTAAAAGAAAAATAATAATTGTAGGGACATGTTGATATTTTAAAAGTACCTTTCTACTACTTCCTGCCTTTCTATTTAGCATCGTTAAGGAGAATATTGTGAAATGTTTTATTATTGGTATACATTCTTTAGTTTTTTTTTAATCTAAGTTATCATTAAAAATAATGTAATTTTCGCAAAATGGTTGTAAGTTTTTAGTTTTTGATTTTACTTTTTTACTATGTTTAAAATTTTATTTAATTTAAATTTTAAAAATATGATGTGTACTTCCCTGGAGGGGTCGTAGCTGAAAATTAGCGATGTAATCTTTATGATGACAGCATGTGCTGAGCTAACCTTTTCAGTGATAGGTACAAACTATTGTATTTTAAAAACTACGCAATATTTCACTTGCGTTTAATTATCACTGAATAAAAATTTATTCTATTCTATTCTTTATTCAGAAATGTGGTGGTTCGGTACCCTTGATGCGTGAGTCAGACTTGCACGCGGCCATTTTTTACAGTTGTCTACTCTAAGAAGTTATTTGATAAAAACTTAAATCATATTAATTAAAACATTTTTTATCAACATGGTGATGGATGACATTTGTGTGCATTGATTTGACTGGTTGAATTCGAACTCTAATAAGTACATAAACAAGATGTAACAAAAATGTTTAGGACCCGTTACTGTGATTTCTGCTCCTTAAACTGAACAACTTTTCTCAAAAGACACAAAGACAGTTTGCGAAAAATATTTTGGACCATTCCTATAAATCGATCAGCTGTTTAAACAATTTTGTGTATTTTTAGTTGACTTCCAAAGAAACTTCTTTCTTTCAATGCATCTTACTGTATTTCTCAAAATTAGGTGTAACAAGTCTCATTAAGTTACAAACTTGGTACTAGACTTTTAATTTTAAATTAGGTAAAGAAAGCAAAATAATATTAATTTAAGTAACTGCGTTTCAAAGTTGCCCTACGCTTTAGTACTGTTCGTTATACCAAAGAATACTCATTATTCTTCTGTTATATTAAGACCTAAACGTTGTTTTTACTTTCGAGCGATGAAGAAGACGAAGGTTTTGTGATGGCAAAAGGAATCGAAGGTGAGATTTTGATGGGGATTGATTGTCTTACACTTAAAGAGACTATAGAACAAAATGAATAAAACCGAATGTGCGTGTGTGTGTGTGTGTGTGTGTGGCTGTGTATCTGTACGTCCGTCCGGTGCTCTAGTTCCCAAACTACTCGACGGATTTTGGTAAAATTTAGGTAAGGGCAATCAAATTTTTTTATCTCCGGTTGTTTTCTTTTTCAAATTTCCCCTATATATTAGAATTGCCACCGTAGAAATAAATCACTTATTTTTTTTTACACAAAAATGGCACTTAAAATTTTGCCAAAACTCAGTAATTTACCAAAACTTACAAGGCCTACAGCACGCGAAAGTTTTTTATTCCAAGAAAAATCGGAATAAGGTTTATCTCATGCAAATCCAGGTTTTTGTTACTTTTTCTCCAAAATAGCTCAAAAGATTTTAATGCAACTTTGTGAATAACTAGTACTTAATAGGGCCTACTTTACTTGGTAATTAATAACAGAATTCCAAGAAAAATCCGAGTAATGTACCTCCCATACAAGTTGAAGTTATTGGTTTTTTAATGTTCTTGTATACTTCTCTACTAAGTGTAATGTTTATTGTTTATTTGTTTATACTACGAAAGACGGTGAAGGCTTTGTAAAAAAGTATGCACACCATGGGCTTACAATTTATTCCAATAATTTTTTGACCTAATAATAATAATTACTACCAATTCGTGGCCGTTACGGTTGATTTCAACCGATTTTAAAATAGTAAGTTATATAAGTAATATTTTTATATTAGTATGTAGTACCTGGGCGACCGAGCTTTGCTAGGGGCATAGTACCCAGAGCCGTTAAAAACATTTTTAAAATACGCTACTTATGATACACTTTGTGCGGCATATTTCCAGTGTGAAAATCTTGGGAAATTGATTCCAATATCCAAATCGATTTTTCGCCTCCAAAAATCCACGTATACTAATTTTCAAGCAAATCGTTGGAGCCGTTTCCGAGATTCAGATTATTTAAATATATATACTTACAAGCTACTAGCTAAGCGGGCTATGAAAATGCCCTACCACCAACCCAACCGAGTCTTACAAAGTTGACCCCAATAGGAATCGAACCCGCGACCTCCTGGTGTGAAGCGAATGGACTAACCATTACGCCACGGAGGCAGTTAATACTAAGTTACAGTTACTTAATAAGATGTTATGAATGTAAAACATAGTAACAAAAAAAACCGGCCAAGTGCGTGTTGGACTCGCGGTATGAGGGTTCCGTACCGCCACACATCTACACACATCTATGACAATGATACGTATCACGTGACAAACAAAAGTCAAAAACGCGAGCAAAAGAAAAATACTACTAGCACCATCTAGTGGTGTTTTAGTGAACTATTTTCCGTAAGTGAACGTATTATATTAAGTTTACCACTTTATTTTGAAGTGATAGAATTCTTATAGGATTTCCTGTAATCAACAAGTTATTATAATTAACTATATTTCGTATTTTTTTATTATTTTAGGCTGAGTAGTTTCGGAGATCCCTTTTCGGTTGAACCCCTTGAACCCCGGGAAATAATCAATTTTCGTCTTCTTTCATGAATAATATCAAAACTATTTATTTCAAAATTATAACAAAAATATATTTGAGATCCTCATAATAAGCCCCGTTATTTGATATATGACACAATAAGGTTTGCAAAACTTTTTTTTTTAATTTCCTAACTTTTTTTCCCCGAAAACGACCCTTATTTAAAAAAAAATATTTACTTTGTACATCAGTGTTTGGGTCATAGATTTACACCATCCTTCCAAATTTCACCTGATTTGGCTCAGTAGATTCGGAGCAAATTGGCTGTGACCGACGGACGGTCAGACAGACAGACACACGAGTGATCCTTTAAGGGTTCCGTTTTTTTTTGTTGTACGGAAAACTACCTGTTTCATTTGTAAACGGTATGAATCGATTTAAATGTAACATAGTGGAGTAAGCAGAGGCAGCCTCGACTTCCGTGACGTAACAGTCACGTGACGCCGGGATAGCATCACGTTTTATTCACAGGGAAAATGTTCGAGAATCCGTGATGGCCGGGCACGGAATACTGGATGGCACGAGCATTGGTTGCAATTTACATTGCATTCCAGATGGATTTTATTGGCGTGAATCACGAAGTAGGGATTTGTGTACCATTTGAAAAATGTGTGGTACCTACTTCATATCATCCTTACTAATATTATCTATGTATATAGATATATAAAAAGTAATCCCTATTTCCCGAGTAGTACGCTTGCAAACACAGCTAAGTTTCTACATCATAGTTTCGAGTAAAACAGAAAAAACTGTCACACGACTTTAATAGTGTTGCCAGTAATTTAAATGAGTTTACCCTAAAGAATGGGTTATTACTGTTGTCTTTAGATCAAAAATAAACCGCGACTACTACTAAAATTATTCACTAATGGTGATTTAAAATTTAACGTAGCGAGTTTTGAAAGTGAATATTTAACTTAGAGGTTTCTGTTAGTGTAATAAAATAACTTAACTAGTTATGAAAGAGTTTAATAGTGAAGTTGTTTTAGGTTTAAAAATGTAATTAAGGCATCATAGAAATTTATTCAGTAACATTAACTTTCGTTAATATCTAAAAAAGTTTTTTTCTATAAATCGAATGTCAAATATTCCTTATGCCCTGATATCTTCAGATTCTTTCATAAATTTTGACTCATTATCAGTCTTATCATCAGCTGTTAGATGTTCAACAGCTGGATCCTGGTTCAATAAGGCTACAAAAAATTGCAAAAACCCATGGTTTTGCCATTGCTCACCAAAATGCTTTGTAAGGAGAGCCCGCACATCTTTAAGTTTAGCAGGCTTCACTGGATGGCCAATATCAATTCTAAGTGGGTTCATGTTGATCAAGGTTTTGTTTTTCTTTACTATACTTCCATAATTAGAATTTTGCGAAATATACTGACTCTCTCCTTTCACAACGATACGACCTTTGCCGTCTTTCATCATTGTAAATAATTTTGTCTGTGTCAAGACCCAGGTGGTTTCAGAGTTAGTTTCACTGATTGTTTCCAGTGATAACATTGATAATCATTACCCAACCGCAGAACAGTTCCGTAGACTGCAAAATGCTCAAAATATTCGTTCGGTACTAAAATGATCTCATTTTTTCTTATTTGCCGTTCAATGTTCCCAAAAATCCGATCAAGTGGAAGAAAATTATGCCCAACTATGGGAAATATCACGGAAATCTTTTGTATGTGATTAGGGGCCTTTACTTTGAGCCAGTAAGCCAACATGCCAAACAGGATGGTGTTTTTATTCTGGCCCCCACAGCCATCACACATGAGACGTATGTGATTCACGTTTTCTGGATACTCTGTATTTATGAGTCTATGATATACCGCTGACGCTATTTGATTAGCTCCTTTTGGAGCTTCTGACTCAAGCCTACATAAATGTATTGCTCGGAGTTTGCTTAGCACGGGACGAGCCTTGACAAATTGTGAAGTTGTACACATACAACTGCCTGCTGTAGTAGGTAGCTTGATCTGGTAGCTTCGGTACTGGCAAATTTTTCTGGCAGTCGAATGTAAATGTTATCTCGTCGTTCTTCTGCAAGCCAAGGTTTTTGTAAAACCATTTAGCTCGAAGCTTATGCACCCGTAACTGAGCCATCAAAATAATTTTACGGCTTTGGACCTTTTCATTTTTTATAAGTTCTTTCATCTCGGCACACTTTGAATAGGCATCTGTGGCTGGCGTTTTAAAAATCAAATTAAACTTAGTAGTAAAAATACGTCGAAAAAACTCATGTTTTACCGACTTTTTATGTGTATTACTGTAAATTCTCCACAGCTTTCAAATGCTGAGCTCACTGCTCAGATATTGAACTTTAGATCTCCCTCGTGTGTAATGAGATTCTACTGATTTCAAGTCTTTTATGAACTTCTTAACTGATTCTGTGCAACCAGCATATTTGCTTGACCTTCTATCCCCTCCACGGTTTTCTTTTACTTATAAATGGAGTATTTAGGTGATCAGTTATTTATTACGAGACATCGTTGAAAGAAGAATGACAGAATTATTATTTGTATAAGTGTTAAAGAATCTATCAAAAAATGGCCAGGGTGTTGGTATTGCTACCAAAGAGTTTTAACACCCCCCGCAATGGGAACACCCTGTATAAACTTGACTATATACAAGTAAATAGATAGACATATTATTATCAAAGTTCACTATACACAACAATAACACACAAATATGTACACCCAAAAAAAAAATATAAACACCTATAACATACACCCACCTATCACTAACTATACACACCAAAAATTTAACAATATACAAAACAAAAACAGAAAGACATATAAAGATCTACACCTAATTTAAACCTAAACTATTTATACATTTATATTGTTTAAGTTTTTGTAGTGATTTGGTGAGAATATCAGCTATCATGTCATTTGTGTGTATGTATCTGATTTGTAATTTGTGGTGTGATAGTGAGTCTCGAATAAAATGGTGTTTGATGTCTATGCGTTTGGTGCGTGCATGGTAAGTGTTGTTGTGTGCCAGTTTTATTGAACTTTGATTGTCAGTGTGTATGATGAGAGTATGAGTGATACCGAAGACTTCTGTGATGTGTGATTTGAGATAAATGGCTTCCTTGCAAGCTTCACCCAGTGCCATGTACTCAGCCTCTGTGTTTTTTGCGGGCTTCCCAAGACACAGGCTCATCATAAACACATATCCAGTAAATGACCGGCGGTCAACTAAATTGTTACCGTAATCGGCGTCGACATACCCTGTTGGGTAGAATTGGCCAGTAGGTTTGAAATTAAGTTTTAGGTCCTTTGTACCCTTAAGGTAACGTATGACTCGCTTAGCGGCCTTCCAATGTACCCCCCCATAATGTGCATTGAACTGGGAAAGATACGAGACCGTATGGGCAATGTCAGGTCGTGTACAGATGGCAATGTACATTAAAGAGCCGATAAGCTCCTGATATAGGGCTTCATAACTTTCATCTTCCTTATCAGGAAGTGTCAATTTCAGGCCAGGTTCTAATGGTGTAGTGACACTTATAGCATCACTCATGCCGAACTTATCTATAAGTTTTTCAATATATTTAGTTTGATCGAGCGTTATTGAATCTTTACCTTGTATGACTCGCATACCGAGACAGTCCTTAAGAGGACCAAGGTCCTTAACAATAAAACTTTTCTTAAGTTCACCTTTGAAATCCTCCTTAGGGATTTATTATTGCTGACTAAAAAGAAGTCATCAACGAAGATGGCTACGATTAAAATGTCTTTGCCTGACCTCTTATAAAAAAGACAGTGTTCTGAGGATGCTTGACTAAGTGATAGCTCTACCATGGCTTCACATACCTTTTTATTCCATTGGCGCGGGGCTTGTTTAAGACCATAAAGAGCCTTTTTAAGTAAACAAACTTTCTTTTTAGAGTCTATTGCAAAACCTTCTGGCTGCTCCATGTAGATTTCTTCATCAAGATCTCCATTTAAAAAAGCAGTTTCCACATCGAGGTGGTCAACTCGTAGGCCATGTTGGACAGCAAATGCAAGTAAAAGTCGTACAGAAGATAGCCTTGCTACGGGAGAGAAAGTTTCTCCATAATCGATTCCGGCTACTTGGGTAAAACCTTTAGCCACTAGCCTGGCTTTGTACTTGTTTACGTTGCCAGAAGTGTCCTTTTTAATCTTGAATACCCACTTACATTTCGTAGTTTTTCGATCGGAGGGTCGGTCGACAAGAATCCAGGTGCCGTGCTTCATCAGTGAGTTGTACTCGGCTTGCATAGCTTCAAGCCATTTTTCCTTGAGTGGGTGTTCTGTGACTTCTATATAGTTTTCTGGTTCCAAATCTGAGGTGAGGTAGAGATTATCCTAAAATCTGACAGGAGGACGCCTCTCTCGAGAAGGATATCTCCTTACAGGTTCAGGTTCTACCAAGGTTTCAGCATCTGGACACTCAGGTGAAGTTACAGGGTTGCTTAAGCTACCAGCCGTTGTCCCAACCGGCTCTAAGCATTGCGGTTCAAGCTGAAGCTGCAGCTCCGGCTGAGGTAGCAGCTTAGGCTTTGACTGTTGAGACACTGGTTCTTCATCGTCGATGGGTATCATGATTTCAGACCTTGGTAATGGAGGATTTGAAGAGTCAATATTGGTCTCGGCTACGGGTTGTGATTGCGTCTTATCTTCTATGAAGACAACATCTCTTGCGATAATAATCGCTCGAGGATTTTGGGAATCGACGAGGCGATAGGCTTTACTTTCCGTGGCATAGCCAACGAGGATGCACTTTTGTGTCTTCGAATCAAGTTTCGAGCGCTTTTCTTTCGATACGAGAACGTGAGCTTCGCTACCGAAAACTCTTAGGTGAGAAAGATCGACTTTCTTTCCCGTCCACAGTTCTTCGGGGATGTTATTGTTGATGGACTGTGAAGGCACTCTATTCTTGATGTAAATCGCCGTATTCACCGCTTCTGCCCAATACGCTCGTGGTAGCTGCGAGTCCTTAATAATGGATCTGGCTTTTTCAATTATAGTACGATTTGCGCGCTCGGAAACTCCGTTTTGTTGCGGAGTATACGGAACCGTGGTTTGATGCACGATGCCGTTCTCCTTCAAAAAATTGGACAAATCTTTGTTTACGTATTCGCGACCGTTGTCCGTACGTAGCACTTTGATCCGTTCGCCAGTCTGGTTTTCTACCAAATGTTTGAATTCTACAAATTTACAAAAAACTTCGGATTTCTGTTTTAAAAGATATCCAAAAGTTTTACGACTATAATCGTCTGTAAATGTTAACAAATAAAGAGATCCACCCCACGAATGCGTACTCATTGGTCCGCACAAATCCGAATGGATGAGCTGTAGAACTTTACTCGATTTGCTCGTAGAATTTTTAAATGGTTTTTTAGCTAGCTTACCTTGTAAGCATGGAACACACTTTTTTTTCAAGTTTCCGCTATAATTCACTCCAATGCATCTATTTCTTATTATTTGCATACTTTGGGGATTCAAATGCGCTAAACGTCTATGCCATAATAGAGCAGACTCCTTCGTGGTAGTAGCGGCCAAGGCATGCGAACTATTTACGTCTAGCTTAAACACACCTTTATGGCTAGACCCTGTGGCAATAACGGGGCCTGTTACTTGGCAACTGCCACTAGGAAACAGTTTTGCGCCTTCCGGTGTAAACAAAACATCGATGCCCTTATCAACTAATTTACTTACAGATATAAGATTCGCAGCGAGAGTGGGGACATATAATACATTACTAATCTTATTTAAACGATCGGATATAGGGAAATGTACAGTACCTATGCCATGACTTAGCACTTGCTCCTTGTTAGCAACATTGATTGGTGTGATGTGGGAAGACATGGAAACAAACCAATCTTTTTTATTGCTCATATGAGAGCTAGCACCTGAATCAATAATCCAGTCCTGGGAACCTGTAAGAGTAAATGGAATGTTAGTGAAACGGGATAAAAGTGTAAACTCGGAAATGTAATTTGTTTTTGTGTTTGCCAAATCACTACAATTCTCTTTTTTTTTATTGACAAGTTTCCTGCACTGAGAAACTACATGACCAGGTTTCTTGCAGTAGGTGCAGAAAGATTTTTTCTTTGCACTCTTGACTTGCAAAGTAGTATTTACAGGTCCTTCAGATGTACTTGTAGATGTTGCAACACAGACATCTTCCTTCATCAGTGCTGCAACGACATTCTCCGACGTGATTTTTGTATTGGAGTGCTCTAGTGCCAAGACGAGGGATTTGTACTTCCCCGGAAGTCCCGCTAGCATTATGATGCCGAGAAACTTGTCATCCACTGCAGCTCCAATGCCCTGTAGCTCTTGCTGGGTAGCCAACATCTTTTTGACGTATTCCTTCATGCTACCGTTGAATGCTATCGTAAGCAACCTTTTCATAAGGCCTAGTCTTCGTGTAAGACCGCTGTCAGCGTAAGTTTTCTTTAAATTATTAAAAGTCTTATGAGCAGTTGTTGCTGACCTTATTAATGGGTGAATCGACTCCTCACAGGCTAGGCAGATCTTTGAACGAGCCTTTGCATCCTTCCGCCTTGCGACGGGGTCTGCGAGATCGACTTGTTGAATGACAACATCCCACAAATCTTGGTCGGTTAGCCAGCACTCCACAGCGAACGCCCATGTGCTGAAGTTCAGCCCATTCAGCTTCGTAATGGAGACTCCACTGCCTGCCGTAGTCAACGATGACGTTTGTGTCGGATTTTTTTCCGATGGGGAAATTTTTGTTTTTTCCTCCATGACACTTTTTTACAGAAGTATTTTTCAATGAAAACTAAATTGTTCGCGTTGAATTAACCGCATTGCGTTATATAATGGGAAAAGAGCCCATAACCACTTATAAATGGAGTATTTAGGTGATCAGTTATTTATTACGAGACATCGTTGAAAGAAGAATGATAGAATTATTATTTGTATAAGTGTTAAAGAATCTATCAAAAAATGGCCAGGGTGTTGGTATTGCTACCAAAGAGTTTTAACACTTTTGGTAGTGACATTGATGTTAAATTTTGTTTACATATTCTTTGAATGCGATCTTTGGATATACCAAGAACTTTTGTCATAAGTTTTTGACACACCTTGATAAATTTTATTTTTCGTCCTTGCTCCGTATTTTCTGCTTTAGGTATTAAATATGTAATAGTTTGTTTCCTTTTGTTATTGCTACCTTTTTTATTTGTAGTCTTAGCACAGCAATATTTTAGCAAGAAAGTATCTTGTTTGATTTTATCACAAATTTCATAAAAATGTCTATGAAATCTGCTAATATCCTGAATCATTAACTCATTACATCGATATCCCTGCTTTTTATTACTATGCTCACACTTAGGGAGCCTGGGTAGCCCTTTTGGCTTGTGCCTGAAACGAGAAAAACATTATTAAGTAGGTAAGTATTATCTTTCTCAGCCGGCCAACTAGACTTACAAAATGTTATACTATAACCAAAAAGCGTACGTATTTTTCAAGTTGGCTATCCTAACCATATTACGTTACGTCAATTAATGACATAAAAACTATCGGGATTTTTAAAATGTAGGTAGTGGGGAATTTAAAATTAAATGTTGGGAACACTGCTGCAATAAACAAAAAAGGTTAAAACGAAAAATTTCAAGGTTATGAATGAGTAGGTATGTATTGCTTTTTCCTACCTTTCGATTTTTGCCTTCTCTCGTTTCCACGACGATTTGTCTTTTATTTTTTTAAGACCTTTCCCGGGCGCTGCGAAATTAACATCTAGTTCTCGGTTCTCTTCCATTTTAACATTTAAATCAATATAAAATAGCAACAACGTTCACAACACAGTGCAAGTAGGAACACAGAATGAACACTAACAAGCAAGATGGCGGTCTTTGTTGGTGGACACAATTAACATAGAGACTTTTGCAAGTGACGTTTGAGTAAGCGGTCTTTGCAACTGTCACTTGGTTTAACTTAGACAGTTTTGAAACAGGATCCACTTTTTATTTGAATTTTGTACGACACTTAGCGGCGTTTGCTGGTGTATCGTAATGTGAGTGCGTTCGTTGGGACGAGTACTAATACCAACCACCCGCCAGTCCAAAAAGAACTTAGAGTAACTTAGAGGTGTTTGCAAGTGTATTACTCCGGCTTGATCACGGCATCTCGCGTGAACGGCTAGACCGATTTCGCTAATTCTTTTTTTGTTCGTTCGTTAGTGTAGTTTAGTGTAGTTTAGTGTAGTGTAGTGTAGGGTAGGGTAGTGTAGTGTAGGGTAGGGAAGGGTAGTGTAGTGTAGGGGTAGTGTAGTGTAGGGGTAGGGTAGGGTAGGGTAGGGTAGTGTAGTGTAGTGTAGTGTAGTATAGTGTAGGGTAGTGTAGGGTAGGTTAAGGAAGGGTAGGGTAGTGTATTGTATTGTAGTGCAGTGTAGTGTAGTGTAGTGTAGGGTAGGGTAGGGTAGGGTAGTATAGTATAGTGTAGTGTAAGGTGGAACGTAGCTAGTAAATAAATTTAAAAAATATATATATTTTCAGACATTCTAAGTCCATAGATTATTAGTTACACTTTTACGTTAATAATTTCACAAAAATACATAAAATAAAGTTACACATCACAAGTTTTAAAAATTAAATAGAGAAATAGAAGAAGCTTACAAGAGTACTGACAACTTGACATTCCGGCACACCTAGCAGGCTCAGAGGACATGAAGTAGGGTGAAACTGCTAAAGTAGCTGTTTCCCGCGGCTTCACCCGTGTGGACAACGTTTCTATGACTTTTCGAAGGTGTGCAGTAAGCGAGCCGCAAGTGGCTCGCGAGCGTGTAAAAAAGTAACATATGTGTTAATCTAGGTCCTAATCTGTCCACCTACCAAATTTCACCCAGATCAGTTCAGTAGTTTTTGCGTGAAAGAGTAACAAACATACATCCATACGTCCATACATTCTTACAAACTTTCGCATTTATAATATTAGTAGGAAGGAGGATAGGATGTGAAAATGTATTTGTTTGTTTGTTTGTTACCTTTTTACGCTTCAACACCTTGACCAATCTTGATAAAATTTGGCATGTAGGTTAGGTAGCCTATGTCACTGGAAAGAATATAGGCTACTTTTTATTCCGTGAAAATAGCATAGTCTGAAGCAGTTCCTGAGGAAACTGAAAAATACCCTTTTTTCGGTTATTTTTAAGGTAACGTATCTCAAAAGGAAAAAACTGAACGCTTATAAGATGTCTTTGTTGTCCGTCTGTCCGTCCGTCCGTATGTCTGATAAGACCCTTGGAACGCGTGGAGGTATTCAGTTGAAATTGAAACCATATATTTCCGTCTATATTCCCTTGAAGCTGTAAAAAATCAAAATTCTACGTTAACGTAAAAAAAGGTTACATAAAAAAAAAAAAATTTCGACACTCTCAAGGGATTCAAAATTTGGGTATTTCCCGTTGACCGAGAACTATAAAATTTGGCAAGTAATACCGTCTTATACTACAAGTATAGTGAAAAATCTGAAATATTACATTTGTAATTAAATCATAAAAAATATACCTAGTCTTGATTTAAAGTACGTATTCAATTATGCAAGGAACGGCGCGGCGGCGGCCAAATTTTGAATTGAGTTATCTGTGTCATGTGTATCCTATGGAAGCGCTTCATTTGCACAATCTTAAACAGATTTTATGAAGCTATTGCATAGCTTTTATCGCGGGCTTTGAGCGCGGCGACTGAATCACGAAATTCCGTAACGAAAAAAACCTAACACTACCGCGCTCTAAAAAAACTTACAGTGTCATCTATTAGCGATTTGCGGTAATAAAAGGACAGTCAATTTTACTGGCTCGGCCGAGCGTGACGTAAAGTTACCGCATTCTTAAAAAACTTACAGTGCCATCTATTAGCGATTTGCGGTACCGAAAGGACTTCGTAAATTTTACTGGTGTAACTTTCTTAGTGTTAAAAGTTGATAAAAAATGCTATGCAATAGCTTTACAGCGGCAGTCCCCGAGTGCCACACGTCTTTTTTATGTCTATTTTTCGATTTACGAGTATGACGAAAGATTATTATTATATCACTTTAAAGATTTACCAGAGGCATTCAAAATGCTCGTATCTGTAACTATCTGTAAGGAATGTTTCCCATGCATCAAATAGCACAGGCATCTTCGCAACATAACAGCAAATACTATTTATTTAGACAGTTTTGTAACTCATAGCATGTTCTTACAAGTTGCTCCACATCATCATCACCACTTTGGCCGCAAGATAAAATGTTGAACACAGGCTTCCTCCATAGACCTCAGCATGATTTCGAGCCACATGACGACATCCTGCAAGTTTTACCAGACCATCAATACCCCAATGCCGTCCAACACACGTCTTCCAGCCCGTGGTCGTCACTCGAGAATCTTCTTACCCATCGGTTATCGGATCTGCCTCCCCATCACCACTTCAACATGCTTGTTTATTAATTTATCAGCAATGTCAGTGTTCTTATTTTATGAGCAATGTCGTTGATCTTAGGCTATGAGCAATGTTGTTGATCATAATCTATGAGCAATGTCGGTGATCTTATGCTATGAGCAATGTCTGTGATCTTATGCTATGAGCAATTTCTGTGATCTTATGCTATGAGCAATGTCGTTGAACATAATCTATGAGCAATGTCGGTGATCTTATGCTATGAGCAATGTCTGTGATCTTATGCTATGAGCAATGTCTGTTATCTTATGCTATGAGCAATGTCGTTGATCATAATCTATGAGCAATGTCGGTGATTCTATGCTATGAGGAATGTCTGTGATCTTATGCTATGAGCAATGTCTGTGATCTTATGCTATGAGCAATGTCTGTGATCTTATGCTATGAGCAATACCTATCAATGACCTTGGTTCTTTAACAGATCTCCTCGTTTCGAATTCGATCTCTTTATATCGCTCCTACAGCTTAGTAATAGAAAAATCTCTTAAGTTTACGCATTGTAGCGAGGTGATAGAAAAATAGTGATACCTATTAAATCCACCAAACTTGCTTAATGGTCTTCTCTTTTTCTAATCAGGACCTAAAAACCATAGGACAATATAGCGACTGCCTGGTCTCGTAACCGGAATACGTCCACTGCTGGACAAAGGCCTCTCAAAAGGATTTTCACGCTAGCATCCAGAGGCATACCGCAACCTTTATCAGGTCGTCGGTCCACCGAGTGGGAATCCTGCCTACGCTACGTCTTCCGGTGCGCGGTTGCCACTAACTTTTCTGCACATAACTTATTATTAGTACTAACGTACAGTATGGATACTCCCTGCCGCTCTCTAGATTGCGACCTCACCCCCTCGTCACCCAGATTGATTCAGATTGGTTACAGTTTGGTTCTCGAACGTACGGGATTTTGACGCCATTTTGTTTGTTCCGTCATTAGTTTTTTTTAAATGTTATTTCTAGCCCGTTGTATGTAGTGCCCAAGGTGTGCCATAACTGTCATCAGTTCCTAGCCTAATGCCATTCAAGTTTGGTGGTTTAGCAAGCTATATCGGTGTCCACTGCTGGACATAGACCTCCCCCGAGGATCTCCACGACGACCGGTTCTGCGCTGCCCGCATCCAGCGGTTTCCCGCGACCTTCACCAGGTCATCGGTCCACCGAGTGGGAGGCCTGCCTACACTACGTTTTCCGGTGCAAGGTCGCCACTCTAGAACTTAACTGCCCCAACAGCCATCTGTTCTACGAGCAATGTGCCCCGCCCACTGCCACTTAAGTTTAGCAATTCTAAGAGATATGTCGGTTACTTTGGTTACTTTTGGCGCTATTGTCCATTGTCGTACAAAACAAACTTGTCACCGTTCTAGCCCTCAGGAGAATTCGCGCATAAAGCGAGTCGGAGGCCTCTTAAGGCCCTCAAGCATTGAGGGTCGGTGGCCGGTGGACACAATCGTGGGGCACGAAGAGCTCTCGACTCTCACAGCGTCTCCCCACTTTCCATTTGCAACACCCTTGAAGGAAATTTAAGAAAATATTTTTCAACCTCTCGGGAATAGGTATATATAATTTTCAGAAGTAAGTCGTATGGTTTTAGAATATTATTTGAGTGAAAATGGTTTAAAAACAAAATGATGAAGGTTCAATGTTTTTTTAGTGAATGCAATGAAAACAAAGAAAAACTTTCGTAAAATTTAAAGCTTGTGAAACGATCATTTTTAAAGCGACTTAAGAATCAGTACTTTAAGCTTTGTCATAACTGAAACTGTTTACTGATATTTTGCGTGTTAATATATTTATAGGTTGTATGTGTATGCAAGTATATTATATTGTATGTACCTATTTCTTTTTGTTTAGTATTTAAATAATAGTTTATTAACTTGTTTTTTTACTTCTACTTATATCTCTTCTATTAGTTATAATCATAAGTTAAATGATTTAAAAGTTTAATTTGCTGCCATCCCTGGTGTGTTTATAAACTGGTACGTTTACCTGTTTTTCAATCCCTAACTAAAGTTTCCTGGTAGAAATCGCTTAAAGCGATAAGGCCGCCTTTGCACTCTATGTATATTACAAATTATAACTCCTGTATTATTTTTTGGTATGCGATAAAGTAAAGTATATTTACTTACTTACTTACATTTTTAAAAGCTTTATATTAGTTTTACCTGTCCCGGTGTCTGTAATGAAATCTTGCAAGTTAAATTTGACCCACTTCCCGGTTTCCGATTGAGCTGAAATTTTGCATGCATATGTATATTGCGTGACAATGCCATATTAAAAGCTTGTATTTAAAAGTTATTAGGTTTTCGAAATTATTTCTTTCATCCCCTGAAACAAACTAAACCATCTCCGTTTTTAAGGGATTTTCTCTTTAAAAATAAACATACTCTTACAATATAATATAATATAATATAGGTAAGTGTAAAAAGGGGTCTTCCATAAAACATATTTCGCAACAAAAATAAAACCCCGCACAACTCTCTTTTATCCTTTTTATTGTGAAGCTTGAGGCAGAAAATAATAAGACACTTACTTGCAAAACCATAGAAAAATAAACAATGTTTATTTAGAAAACGTAGCGTAGGCAGCCCTCCCACGCGGTGGACCGACGACCGGTCACCGTGGAAATCCTTGGGGGAGGCCTTTGTCCAGCAGTGGACATTTTTCAGCTGATATAATGATGATGATGATGATTCAGATTTATATGTGTAAAACACTGACTAAACATAAAAAATACTTTAAGTTTTTTTTATTCACAGAAATGAAATGCAGCTTCGACCACGAACTACCTACTGTTGTTATTACTAACCGTGAACAGATATTGTAACCTGTACATTTCGATGATTTGTGTTTGGTTATTTATTTATTAAGGCTGAACCGATCTTGATAAAATTTGGTACACACGTAGATAATGACCTGACATAGGTAATATGGAATTACTGGCCCACTGATCCACGCACCTTATACATACTGTAGCAAAAATAGGGAATAATACCCTAGAAAGGCCTTGCTACATTATAATGCAGCAAGGTCTTTCGAGGGTATTATTCCCTATTTTAGTTTATTTTTGCTACATTTATTATTATTCCTTATTTTAAATTATTTTTGAATTATTTATAATTATTCTCTACTAGCTGTCCCGGCGAACTACGTACTTCCTTACATTACACTACCCTACCCTACCCTACACTACCCTACCCTACCCTACACTACACTACCCTACCCTACACTACACTACCCTACCCTACACTACTCTACCCTACACTACACCACCCTACCCTACAATACTATACAATATCCTACCCTACACTACCCTACCCTACCCTACACTACCCTACCCTACCCTACCCTACATACACTTCACTACACTACCCTACACTAAACTACCCTACACTACACTACCCTACCCTACCCTACACTACCCTACCCTACCCTACACTACCCTACCCTACACTACCCTACCCTACCCTACAGTACCCTACACTACCCTACCCTACTCTACCCTACCCTACCCTACATAAGAACCTTCTCCTGACAATAATGAACTCGACAAAAAAATAATTAGCGAAATCGGTCCAGCCGTTCTCGAGTTATGCGCTTACCAACACATTTTGCGATTCATTTTTATGTATTAAGATTATAAATTATTTTTGGTATATTTATTATTATTCCCTATTTTGAAATATTTTTGCTACATTTATTATTATTCCCTATTTAAAATCCATGTCTCAGTTCCGTAAATACAGTTTCGTAACAGAACTGAGACATGGTCGCTTACTATGGGCCTCATAAGAAGGCTCAAGGTCACCCAAAGGGCAATGGAGCGTGCTATGCTCGGAGTTTCTCTGCGTGATCGAATCAGAAACGAGGAGATCCGCAGGAGAACTAAAGTAACCGACATAGCTCACAGAATCGCTAAACTGAAGTGGCAGTGGGCAGGGCACATAGCTCGTAGAACAGATGGCCGATGGGGCAGTAAAGTTCTCGAGTGGCGACCGCGCACCGGAAAACGTAGCGTAGGCAGGCCTCCCACGCGGTGGACCGATGACCTGGTGAAGGTCGCGGGAAGCCGATGGATGCGGGCAGCGCAGGACCGGTCGTCGTGGAAATCCTTGGGGGAGGCCTTTGTCCAGCAGTGGACGATTTGTGGCTGATATGATGATGATGATTGAAAATCATTTTTTCTACATTTATTATTATTGCCTGTTTTAAATTATTTTTGCTACAATACCTTACATGCTACGTCTCGCAGACTTTTTGCATACTTTTTTGGTTAAAATAAATAAGTGAACAACATTTTTGCAAGACAGTGTATTTAATCCTCGATGCGTCGCAGTTGTCAAGACGTTTTGAATGTGTGCCTTGTGTTCCGCCTAAAAAGAGGAGTATTAGTTTGAATATATAATGTTACATTGGAGAGGATGAGTGACAAAAATGTGGGTCAAACTATCTACGGATGGAAAAGGGATGCTGGTTAACAAAATACACTAACTTTTACTATACTAACTTAACTATTATATAACTTATACTATATACTATTTTCATTTTAGTGATTCCAGATAGCTCGCGGGATGCCGATGGATATGGGCAGCGCAGGACCGGTCGTCGTGGAAATCCTTGGGGGAGGCCTTCGCCAAGCAGTGGACGTTTTTTGGCTGATATGATGATGATGATTCCAGATTATTTGAAGGTCACGTTGCACAAGTCAATCAACCAATCAATCAAATATGCTTTAATATACAATAAAAAATATAAAGAATAGTACAGAATACACAGTAAAAATTTAAATTGTACAATTTAGGCGGACTTACGCATTAAAGAAATTTCTTCCAGGTAATCAAGATATTGGACACATCTAAATAAAAGTAAGCGCTGTGCGAATCAAACATATGCAAAAGAATTGCAAGAAGGAAAATACTATAACTACTGACCTAATATCTTAAACATAATACAATTAATAAAAATACTATACAAAATATAAATAACAAATATATATAAATATATATATATCAACTGAACAAAAAATAATTAGCGAAATTTGTTCAGCCGTTCTTGACTTGTAAATGGTGTAACTAACACGACTTTCTTTTATATATATATACAAGTCAAGAACGGCTGAACAAATTTCGCTAATTATTTTTTGTTCGGTTCATTATTGTTAGGAGAAGGTTTTAGAGTAAGTTAGAGTAGGGTAGGGTAGGGTAGTATAGTGTAGGGTAGGTTAGGGTAGTGTAGGGTAGGGTAGGGTAGGGTTGTGTAGGGTAAGGTAGTGTAGTGTAGTGTAGAGTGGAACGAAGTACGCCGGGACAGCTAGTAATATTATAAACTATACTCACATATAATAATTTATTTTTTTTATTATTTTTTTTATTATTCACCATTGGTAAACCCTTGACAACATATACTATATATACATAAACAATATATACTAATATACTAATAAATATTGATCAGTAAAACAAGGAATAGTGATAACCTGCAGAAGATCAGCATGATGAATGTGTAGATATTGAAAATAGACACACCAATATAAATGTTAATAAAGAAAAAATATATTACACATGCGATGATCGTATAGAAACTGTAAAGAAGATTAAAAGGGGTAAGTCACCAGGTCACGATAGCCTGAGTATTGAACATATAATACACGGAGGTGAGGTTCTTTGTTTAAAACTGTGCAGTCTGTATAATTTGTGCCTGAAATATAGTTATCTTCCACCAGATCTTATGAAAACCGACGTGATACCGATTGCAAAGAATAGGACTGGCGATTTGGGAGAAGCATCTAATTATAGACCGATCTCCCTCGGAACCGTCATTGGTAAGGTTCTTGAGCGTCTGTTACAGCCTGAATTACTGAAAAACATTAGGGTTGATGATGCGCAGTTTGGTTTCCGTTCCGGTCTCTCAACGGATTCAGCCATATTAGCATTAAAACATGCTATTAACTATTATAAAACACGCAAAACAACTGTGTATGCATGCTTTCTCGACCTGAGTCGTGCGTTTGATCTGGTGAATTATGATATTCTCTGGAGGAAACTGCGCGGCTCGGGTATCCATGAAAATGTGGTGGAGCTGTTGAGGTACTGGTATGGAAATCAAACTAATTGTGTTAAATGGGGCGTCGCGACATCTAGTTCCTACCGACTAGAATGCGGTGTACGTCAAGGAGGGCTTACTTCTCCGGACCTTTTCAATCTCTACATGAACGATCTTATAGAGGAACTGAGACGCACCAAAATTGGCTGCCACATTGGCGATATATGTGTGAATAGCCTAAGCTATGCTGATGACATGGTGCTGCTCAGTCCCTCGATCAAGGGTCTAAGAAAGCTAGTTTCGGTCTGTGAGCATTATGTTAATGTTCATGGGCTGAAATATAATGTCAAGAAGACAGAGCTCATGGTTTTTAGGGCGGGAAAGGGTCCGGAGAATGTTCCTGAAGTGAGATTGAACAATTCAGTGATTCAGGTTGTGACTAGCTTTAAATATCTTGGCCACATTCTCACAGAGAGGCTTACGGACGATTTGGATATCGAAAGGGAGAGAAGGGCTCTATCGGTGCGGTGTAACATGATCACGCGCAGATTTGGCAGGTGTAGCGATGAGGTTAAGTTGACGCTGTTCAATTCTTACTGTCAGTGTCTCTACACCTGCCAACTCTGGGTAAACTACACGCGAAGGTCGTTCAGCACCATGAGAGTGCAGTACAATGATGCGTTCCGCACTCTCATAAGGTTGCCACGGTTCTGCAGCGCGTCGAGCATGTTCGCTGAAGCCCGTGTGCCCGATTTTTTCGGTATCCAAAGAGCACGTATTGCCTCCTTTTGGGAAAGACTTCGTAGGTCTAATAATACCATCTTGAGATCGATCTACGACGGGATGGAGGGCCCAATATTTCTACATTGGCTTAATGTGCATCGGGGCGACAACAGGAAATGACTGTCTGACATTTGTCTTATCGTATTGCTTTGTGTATTTTGTGTTTATTATCGTTATCGTATTTCTTTGTATATTTTGTGTGTGATATGGGTTTTTACCTGTGAATAAATGATTTATTATTATTATTATTATATTATAACACGTTGATTGAGGACATAAGACACAGACGCGTCTGTAAATGCAAATCTAAATGCCCTACACGTGACGGCGGGTGACGCTACACCTGGCAACCGCCGTCTATCCCCTGGATAGCCACAATAAGAGAAAGGGACCGTAAGCAAATTGTGTTATCATCAGTGAAAATCAAATCCAATACTGTCTTCTATCTCTTAATACTAGCAAGTGCACTAATGAACAGAACAGACTATGATTTCAAAAACCGGCCAAGTGCGAGTTGGAATCGCGACATGAGGGTTCCGTACCACCTGTGGAAGTTTGGGAAGGTGGTTTGAGGTTCTTGTTGGAGGTGATGCAGGTAATTATTGAGAATTTCTAATATTAATTAATAAAACACCGACTCTGCGCCATTGCATTTTTCCAAGAGGAAGTTTTTACTTTTAACGGCATCGGATACAGGGTAGTACATGGGTTAGGTCATCTTTGATAGTGAATCGCCAACACCACCACACCTCTCCACACAACTATGACAAAAAAAAGACACAAATGCGAGAAACAGAAAAATACTACTAGCGCTATCTAGTGGTGTTTTAGTGAACTATTTTCCGTAAGTTAACATAATATTATATTGAGTTTACCACTTTTTTTCCAATTGATTGAATTCTTATAGGTTTTCCTGTAATCTACAAGCAACGAACTTTTCGTATTTTTTTCAAAATTTTAGGCTCAGTAGTTTTGGAGATCAGGGGGGGGGGGGGGGGAGCGGAATGGTCAATTTTCGTCTTCTTTCATGAATAAAATCAAAAGTATTTATTTTACAATAATAACAAAAATATATTGGAGATCCTCATAACGAGTGCTTTCATTTAATATTATGACATAGTAAGGTTTGTAAAACTTTTTTTTAATTTTCAAATTTTCCTCCGAAAATGAACCCTTATTTAAAAAATATATATATTTACTTTGCACATGTTTGGGTCATAGGATTACACCATCCTATCATCACCTGATTTGGTCGAGTAGATTCGGTACAAATTGACTGTGACAGACGGACGGACAGACAGACAGACACACGAGTGATCCTATAAGGGTTCCGTTTTTTGTTGTTGTACGGAACCCTAAAAATGACCAATTTTAGTCGAAGTGGGATATTTAAAATACCTATTTTATGCATAGTTTAACCGCTTCCGTGGCGAAATGGTTAAGTCTATTTAATTCACATCTGGAGGTCGCGGGATCGATTCCCGGCGGACACTAACTTTCTATGGCTCGGTTTTGTTTGTGGAAGGGCATTTTCTAAGCTCGCCTGGCTAGCTATCACCATCTTATGTAAGTCTCGCTGCCAAGCAATAATATTAATAGAATTGATGTGTTCCGGCTCAAAGATAATATAGCCAGTTCGCCATTGCGTCGGGGAATCTTGCTTCCATCTTCGTCATTATCGTCACTTTCCATCAGTTGAGATATTCCAAGGACACAGTTTATTGTGAATAAAAAAAACGGCCAAGTGCGAGTCGGACTCGCTCACCGAGGGCTCCGTACCAACACACCTGTGGGGAACCTTAAAAATTATAAATCGAAAACTATCATCATTAAAGCTCATATACGTCCCCACC
The DNA here is from genome assembly GCA_947284805.1 of Coleophora flavipennella. Taxonomy (NCBI): domain Eukaryota; kingdom Metazoa; phylum Arthropoda; class Insecta; order Lepidoptera; family Coleophoridae; genus Coleophora; species Coleophora flavipennella. The sequence continues at coordinate 3,675,940 of OX369260.1, forward strand.
GAGGGGCTCGAGCCTACCCTGAATCAGGGCGAAACATCGTGAGGAAACCTGCACACGCCTGCGAAGAAACTCGAAGGTTGTGTGTGAAGTCGACCAACCCGCACTGGGCCCGCGTGGTCGACTAAGGACTAAGACTAAGAAAACTATACATGATAAAAATTTGTTTAAGCTTGTGCGAATAAAGCCCTTTCATGTGGGGTATCCACATGACACGGTTAACTTAATTCAAAATTTGGGCCGCCGTTCCTTGCATAATTGATTACGTACTTTAAATAAAGACTGTATTTTTATGATTTATTTACAAATTTATAGTTTTCAGATTTTTCCTACACTTGAATTATAAGACGGTATTACTTGCCAAATTTCATAGTTCTAGGTCAACGGAAAATTTTCAATAAATTTTGATTCCCTTGAGAGTGTCGAAATATACGTTTTTTACGGCATAAACGGCCGCATCTTTTTTTACGTTAACTCAGAAGTTTAATTGAATTTTTTCACAGCTTCAAGAGACTATAGACCGAAGTATATGTTTTTAATTTCAACTTGATACCTAAACGCGTTCCCGAGATAAAGGGTCTTGACAGACAGACGGACGGACAACAAAGTGGTTCTTTAAGGCTTCCGTTTTTAACCCTAAAAACTATGAAAGTAATTTTAATGTTTCAACCTACCTACGTACTCAATACAGTACCTTTTTTTTTGTATTCACTATTGGCACAGATGAGATACTAGTTACTTCGTTTGGTAAGCACTTGGTAATATGGTAAGTAAAGATGATGCCGAAGATGGAAGAGGGCTTACCAAGATTCCCCAACGCAGTGAATGGAGAACTGGCTATCTTATCTACAAGGCGGAACACATCGATATTATTAAGTCTGATGTTTGGCGGCAAGACTTAGATAAGATAGTGGTAGCTAGCCAGGCGGGCTATGAAAATGCCCTACCACCAACCCAACCGGGTCTTACAAAGTTGACTCCGCCGGGAATCGAACCCGTGACCTCCTAGTGTAAAGCGAATGGACTAACCATACGCCACAGAGGTGGTTATTTCTTGTGCCGAAAAATATAAAATACTTTAGCAAAGTATAAAAAGTTCCTAAGCAGGTACACCTGCCAAACACTCAAAAGTTTTCTTACCTAAACCAAAGTATATATATGTAAAACCTATATAATATGTAAATTCCTAAACAATCCAGCTTCCTTAAATTATTGTTAGATATTCCTTTGTTTCGAACTCCTAACCGATACAACGCAACGTTAAACAAATTACGGAAATTCCCGGAAACGAAAATGTTAGCCGCCGCATGAAATCGGTCAAAATTATATTATCGTGTATTCATCTGCAGTATCTTCACCAGCTCGTCGGTCCAACGCGTAGGACTCCTGCCTACGCTAATATGATTATTGTGGACTAAACTGCAGATTGACCGACGAACTGGTGAAGGTCGCGGGAAACCACTGGATGCGGGTAGCGCAGTACCGGTCGTCGTCGTGCAAATCCTTGGGGGAGGCCTTTGTCCAGCAGTGGACGTTTTTGGGCTGATATGATGATGATGATGATGATGAATCATTATAACTACAACGTCAGTGATGAGGTATGGGATGATACTGAGGTCAAAATATTAGGGTCAAGAACTTCAGTTGTTAGGGTTTCATACCTCAAAAGGTAAAAATAGAACCATTTTAGGATGTGTCTGTCTGTCCGTCCTTCTGCTACATCCAATTTTCTCCGAAACTTCTAAATCGATTTCCTTGAATTTTGATACATACATGTAAGTCGAAGTGACTTGAAGATGGATGTGCAACGTAAATAAATGAGAAGGTGGACACTTTAAGGCGTTAATTAGAAAACCAAAAAATAAATATCAATTTTTTTGTGTGACATATCATATCAATTAATGTGAGAATTTTTAATATTTGTTTTTTTATAATATTAAGATAAATAGTTTTGAAGTAATTTAAGAAAACAGGCGAAAATCGACCATTCTCTCCGAAACTACAAGACCTTAAACCATTAAATAATCACAGTATATGAGGTTGAATGCATAGATTATAGGTAAACCTATGAGAAAAATCTAAAGTCCTTCCATTCCAACAGGAAAAATAAAATTTCCAAAGTCAAGAAGAACCGCCTCCGTAGCTCAGAGGCAAAGTTCACTGGCTTTACACAGGAGGTCGCGGGTTCGATTCCCGGCGGGGTCAGTTGTAAGACTCGGTTTGGTTGGTGGTAGGGCATTTTCTAAGCCCGCCTGGCTAGCTACCACCATATTATCTGTCTTGCCGCCAAACATCAGTGTTAACCACATTGATGTGTTCCGGCATGAAGATAAGATAGCCAGTTCCCCATAGCGTTGGGGAATCTTGGTAAGCCTGCTCCCATCTTCGGCAACATCGTCACTTACCACCAGGTGAGATGTTGTCAAGGGCTTACCAATTATTGTGAATAAAAAATAAATAAAAAAAAATAAGTAGCAAAGTATATACTTCTCAGTCTTGTTTTGTTGATAGTTAAAGTTTTGGTGCGGAACCATGTTAGCGTGACCTCGAGCCGCACTTTGCGGTTAAGTCCTGTTGTAACAACATTTTTGTATAATTATTGTGTCTGGAATAAAGCTTTATCTTATCTTTTTACAAACATTATCTTTTTACAAAAAGATAAGATAAAGCTTTATTAATATAAACATAATATGAATATGTCCAGATGTCTGTAGGTCTGTGATCAAATCTTGCAAGTTAAATTTCCGACTTCCCGTTTTCTGATTGAGCTGATATTTTGCAAGCATATGTAAATCGGATGACAATTCCATATTATTATGACGTGGAGCATATCTGATGATTCAGGGGTCCGACTGTGCTGAAATTTGGCATGAAGCCATTTTCCCGGTGACCATAGATCTTTTTAATATTTTGAAGTTGATCTGATGTGAACTACGCAGGTGGAATCATAGTCCCAGGATCGTTTATTGTTTTCAATCAAATGGTAGGAAAAACTGGTCTTAAATTTGGAATCATTGAACTTAAAAACTCTTCAAATAATACTTTTTAGATTTATCGAAAAGAGCTTATTAAAATGGATACTGGAAAAATATTCTTCTTCCTCTTTCGTGTCGACGACATAAGTCATATCTCTCCTGGCTAGTATGCGGCCACCTTAAGGGCGAATATTATCGATTTGATATTTTTGAAGTTAAAACTTCTTGGCGCGTTGGGCATTTTAGAAATGGGAAAAAACCATTAAACTCGCGACACTGTAATCTAATGTAATGTAACCGCCACCGTCCCAGGAACACTCGGAGGTTCAAAACTTATAAAAGCATCTTTAAGATGGAAAAAAAAACCATTTAACTCACGACACTGTAATCTTATGTAATGTAACCGTCACCGTACCAGGAACACTCGGAGGTTCAAAACTTATAAAAGCATTTATTGAGATGGGAAAAAACCATTTATATCACAACACTGTAATCTAATGTAATGTAACCGTCACCGTACCAGGAACACTCGAGGGTCAAAACTTATAAAAGCATTTTTAAGATGGGAAAAAACCATTTAACTCACGACACTGTAATCTTATGTAATGTAATCGTCACCATACCAGGAACACTCGGAGGTTCAAAACTTATAAACGCATTTTTGAGATAGGAAAAAACCATTTAACTCACAACACTGTAATCTAATGTAATGTAACCGCCACCGTCCCAGGAACACTCGGAGGTTCAAAACTTATAAAAGCATTTACTGAGATGGGAAAAAACCATTTAACTTACGACACTGTAATCTTATGTAATGTAACCGTCACCGTACCAGGAACACTCGGAGGTTCAAAACTTATAAAAACATTTATTGAGATAGGAAAAAACCATTTAACTCACAACACTGTAATCTTATGTAATGTAACCGCCACCGTACCAGGAACACTCGAGGGTCAAAACTTATAGAACTGTAAAAAGTTTTCTCTTCAGCCGAGAGGAACCTTATTTTCTTGTTTGAAGTCGGTTTTTTGTTCAAAATTATTTCACCGTTATTTACTTCCCTGCATCGCAATATCACTAATGTATCAACAAATATAGGTACTGATTGATATTTTTTTTTATTTTTTTTTTATTCACAATTGCTAAACCCTTGACAAAATCTCACCTGGCGGTAAGTGACGATGTTGCCGAAGATGGAAGCGGGCTTACCAAGATTCCCCAACGCAATGGGGAAACTGGCTATCTTATCTTCATGCCGGAACACACCAATGATATCAACATTGATATTTGGCGGCAAGACTTAGATAAGATGGTGGTAGCTAGCCAGGCGGGCTTAGAAAATGCCCTACCACCAACCAAACCGAGTCTTACAATTGACCCTACCGGGAATCGAACCCGCGACCTCCTGTGTAAAGCCAGTGAACTTTGCCTCTGAGCTACGAAGGCGGTTAAAATGCGGATATTCCCTCTTCATGACAGCGACTGTCAGCCTTGTCTACTATGATTGTCCATATAAGCAGCAGTCTCCTTCGCAATGTCTTCCGGACTCAAATACCGCAGTGTGTCTTGACAGTGATGTCATATATCTCTTACTATGAGATGCTTTAAGCCTCATAATCAAGAGGGCTCAAAGTTAAAGAGTGATTGAGCGTGCTATGCTCAGAGTTTTCCACTAGGAGAATCAAAATAATGGACATAGATAAGACAGACAGTTATCCGTTGCGTTGGGGAATCTTGGAAAGCCTGCTTCCATCTTTGGCATCATCGTCACTTACCATCAGGTGAGATGATGCCAAGGGTTTACCAATCTATATATATAAAAGAAAGTCGTGTTAGTTACACCATTTATAACTCAAGAACGGCTGGACCGATTTTTATAATTTTTGTGTTTTTGCTTTTGTCTTCGTCGGGAATAGAATAATAAGTATTAAAATGTTGGGTAGGGTAGTGTAGTGTAGGGTAGGGTAGTGTAGGGTGGGTAGTGTAGTGTAGTTAGAGTAGGGTAGTGTAGTGTAGGGTAGGGTAGTGTAGGGTAGGGTAGTGTAGTGTAAGGTGGAATGAAGTTCGCCGGGACAGCTAGTTATGAATAAAAAATAACATAGCTCAAAGAATTACTATACTAAAGTGTGGCAATAGGGCACATCGCTCATAGAATGAATGGCCACTGGGGCAGTAAAGTTCTCGAGTGGCGACCGCGCATAGAAATACCTCTAGCGTAGGCAGATCAACCACTCAGTGAACCGATAACCAAGTGATGAATTTTGCGGGAAGGCGCTAGATGCAGGCAGCGCAGGACCAGTCGTTGTGGAAGTCCTCAGAGAGAAGCCCGTGTGCCAGAGTGGACGTCTTTACTAGATTGGCAATTTAGTAAGAACTTCTTGAAGCAAAATATTCGGAGGAGCACGTCCAGAGATAGATGTCTATGTCTTTTCCTCTTTTGTTCCGTTTTGTTTCTGGCGGCTTACGTTATCTTCAAGCAACATTACACGTGCCATGTTAAATTTAAATTTAAATGTTAAAATTTCGGAATAAATGAGATTGCAGTACTTGTAAGTGGTTGATAAGCTATGAGGAGGGTAAAAAACGAGTTTAATTTTGGGTTGGTTGCTGAGCCTCGTATGGTGATTACGTTTAATTAAAAAAATAAATACAAAATCGTTTATTGTTTGAAATTTTTAACATATTACACTAACTAAAGAGCTCTGATTCCCCCACTAGGATTCCTTGTGTTGGGGGAAACCAGTCTCTTCCCCGGTTACATATTAATAGAATGATTTAACCTTAAAAACATAATTGAGAGATCAAGTCAAATATTTTTATGCAGCAAGTTGGTACGTATTCTTAGTTACCACAATTAAGTGTATATTATTAATTAGTAACATAAATTAAAGTTAGGTCAAAGTAAGTAGATACATAATAAGCTACATAAATTAAATTCCGTTTAAAAAGGTTATTTAACGTTGTTTGTGATGAGGCATTGGCTGTGATTCACATTCAGTGAAGAGACCGCATATGAACTGGTGTCGGCAACTGTGCGCACAAATGGGGTTGGAGCGAATCGGCTGCGTGCGGAAATCAGAAACAGACCATACACCACAGGGGGGGGGGGGGGGGGGTAGCTGCCAAAGCCTCATGGGGAGTATGTTCTTGGGCCTGTGCGTATTTATTTATATATACCTTATGTATATATGGGTATGTATTCATATAGGCGCAGGGCTGTGAGTCGCACGTAACCAGTACAGCCGGCTGTTATAACCCTGACTAAGGCCGCGAGTTCATATCTGCAGAAATGTAATTATTCAGTTTTATTTAAATTTCATATTTTAAATGTTTTTATACTTCTTTAATATAACCGGTGTGTATTATGAATGCCATACGATAAATAAATAAATAAATAGAATAGAATAGAATAATATTTTATTTGCGTAAATGTGGTAGGTACAGTATGTTGATAGGTAAATTAATAGTCCAATACACATTTAGCCTTATTTCAAAGACATGCAAACAACAACTTAGAAAATAAAATTTTACATTTTTTATATATATTAATAGTATCCATTAATAGTATATATTAATAGTGAGGAGAAAAAGAGGATTAACTTGGGAGGCAGCTTTGTTCCGACTTCCAGAAGCAAACCCTTCCTGTAGAAGTATCTATGAGTTCATCACGCATAGCAGGGGTTGTCTTAAGTATCTATGAGCTCATCACGCATAGCAGGGGTTGTCTTAAGTATCTATGAGCTAATCACGCATAGCAGGGATTGTCTTAAGTATCTATGAGCTCATCACGCATAGCAGGGGTTGTCTTAAGTATCTATGAGCTTATCACGCATAGCAGGGGTTGTCTTAAGTATCTATGAGCTCATCACGCATAGCAGGGGTTGTCTTAAGTATCTATGAGCTTATCACGCATAGCAGGGGTTGTCTTAAGTATCTATGAGCTAATCACGCATAGCAGGGGTTGTCTTAAGTATCTATGAGCTCATCACGCATAGCAGGGGTTGTCTTAAGGCAGAAGAACAGTCAGTCATTTGACCCTGGATTTATACAACTAATAAATAGAGTTTAAAAAAACTAAAAAAACACGCTTTTAGAGTACATCAGACTAAAAAGTAAAAAATAATCTTAATATATATAAATCTCGTGTCACAATGTTTGTCCTCAATGGACTCCTAAACCACTTAACCGATTATAATAAAATTCGCACACCATGTGCAGTTTGATCCAACTTGAGAGATAGGATAGGGTAGGGTAGTGTAGGGTGGGGTAGTGTAGGGTAGGGTAGGGTAGGGTAGTGTAGTGTAGGGTAGTGTAGAGTAGTGTAGGGTAGGGTAGTGTAGTGTAGTGTATGTAGGGTAGGGTAGGGTAGTGTAGGGTAGGGTAGTGTAGTGTAGTGTAGGGTAGTGTAGGGTAGGGCAGGGCAGTGTAATGTAATGTAAGGCGGTACGAAGTTCGCCGGGACAGCTAGTCTAAATATATATAACTCAAAGGTGACTGATTGACTGACTGACATAGTGATCTATCAACGCACAGCCCAAACCACTGGACGGATCGGGCTGAAATTTGGCATGCAGGTAGATGTTATGACGTAGGCATCCGCTAAGAAAGGATTTTGGGAAATTCCCACGGGAACCGCAAAAATCAGGATCTGCGCGGACGAAGCTGCGGGCATCCACTAGTTCTTAATATAAGTTGAAAATAATAATTAACAAATTACTAGTATTATTGTGAAAAAGCGTGGGGCGCTCTGTGCCATATTTTTCGTCTATCCAGCAACCCACACTTTTTCACAATAATACTGGTAATTTGTTAATTATTATTTTCAACTTATATTAAGAATTATTTTTTACTTTTTAGTCTGATATACTTTAAAAGCGTGTTTTTTTAAACTCTATTTATTTTTTATTTTTTAGTTCAAACTTATGAAATTGTTATTTTTGTCGCTGATTCTTGATAAGTCTACAAGGTTTGAATTAAATCTGTCCGTTTAAAGTGGGTCAAAATCGAGTCCAAAGGAGTCGGTTACGTACAAACTTACATACAAACATACAGGTGAAGCCACAATTTTTTTCTTATCTGTGGGTGAAGCTAATAAAACCGTGATAAAAAAAAGTGTGCGTGTCAGCTCCGACGTTCCCTTTCGACTTCCCCATTGCGTTGGGGAGTCTTGGAACGCCCGCTTCCGTCACTTTCTATCAGGTAAGATATTGATTTCAAGGGCTTATCAATAATTGGAATGTGTATTAAAAAACACTTCATAGATGTGTATTGCCAAATACAAAAGAAGTAAGTTATGTTGTTAAGTTGTGTTGTGCTGTGCTGTTTTGTGTTGTGTTATGTTATGTTAAGTTATGTCATGTCATGTCATGCCATGTCATATTATGTTATGTAAATATGAAAAGTATTTAAGTGAAAATATTTTTTCTGAGAAATGTAAGTCGTGTGTTTTTGTAATGCTATTAAACGTGGATTTCTCGATTGACTAATTCAAAATTGCAATCAGGGTGAATCTGAGTGAAAAACTGAATGGTCTGTAGGCATTACATGATCCAATTAGCAAATACTGTTTTTTTTTTAGCAACAATCGCAGTTCGAAATTATCTAAATATTGTAAACATGTCACTAGTTCGTTTAGACGTAGTAGCGAAGTAGATAAGTTAATTTTGAGTAATTTAGTGCGTGTGAACAGTCACATCCTACAGGAAAAATCCGGAATTCCCAGCGGGTGTTCAACGATTGCATACAACGTAGCTATATTCAAACTACGATTTTCTGCTAAAAAAATGTAGTTAGCACTCAGTTCAGAGCACTCAGGCTTAAAAAAAAGAAAAAAAAACTTTCAAAAGTGTCCAAAACGACCAGTTCCGTGCCACAATCCCGTAGTCCGGGATCGGTCGCCCCCGAGACCTGGATAATGGCGTAACTCGATAAAAGATTTCCCGCGGCAGCCATGACTCACAGCAGTGCTTCGGTTGCTTGCCACTAGTGATGTGCATTTTACAACGATATCTATCGATGGTCAAGCTTGAAAATCAGTTGCACTTTTACACCGTTTCTTTTTCGCATCAATACATAGCACCTCAAAAATAAGTAGGAGTTCAAACAAAACCTTTTCTACAAATAAAACTACTAGGAAAAGTTGTTCAGTTTCAAAGTAAATAAAGTGAATTTAAATTCTTTAGACAAATAAAAATAGGCAAAGTTTTTTTTATAATTTACAATAGGGGATCGTACTGCTATTCATTTAAGTTACTTTTTATGATCTGTCTTAAACGAAATTTTGTTCTAAAAATGTTTGAAATACCCACAAGTGACGTCATAGATTTTAAGCGTCATTGACGAAATTATTTTGTGAATTTAATCAATTAAAAATTGAAGACGTGATGGAAAAAAAAAACAAGTAGGTAAGCCCTTGGCATCATCTCACCTGAAGATGTGAAGTGACGGTGATGCCGAAGATGGATGTGGGCTTACCAAGTTTTTCCAAGATAGTCAGAATGGTGTTAACAATTATGTTTGACTGCAAGACTTAGATAAGATGATGGTAGATAGCTCGGCGGGCTACGAAAATGCCCTACCACCAACCAAACTGAGTCTTACAAAGTTGACTCCGCCGGAATGGAACGCGCGATCTCCTGGTGTGAAGCGTATGGACTAACCATTACGACACGAAGGCGGTTAGAAGAATACATAACTCATAGAAGATGTGACTGTTGAGGTAGTAAACTTCTTGAGTGGTGATTGCGCACCAAAAGACGTAGCGTAGGCAGACCTCCCACTAGTTCAACCGACGACCTATGAAGGTCACGGAAAGCGACTGATGCGGGCAGCGCAGGACCGATGGTTGTGGAAATCCTTTGTCCAGCAGTGGACATCCATTGGTTTATATCGTATAATTATGAGACTAATTAAAATTCAAATGATTTATTTGCATAAAAATATGGTTACAATAGATCTTAAAAAATATAAAATAGAGCTACTCATACTTTACAAGAAAATCTGGAATGCAAAACTTTCACAAAAGTGAAAAGCTAGTAGTTTAAGCGCAAAAAACCGGCCAAGTGCGAGTTGGACTCGCGGTATGAGAGTTCCGTACCACCACTCCTCTCCACACAACTATGACAATGATACCTATTCACATTACAAACAAAAGACACAAACGCGAGCAACAGAAAAATACTACTAGCGCTATCTAGTGGTGTTTTAGTGAAGTATTTTCCTTAAGTGAACGTATTATATTGAGTTTACCACTTTTTTGTTTTAATTGATATAATTATGATAGGTTTTCCTGTAATCTACAAGTAATGAACTATATTTTGTATTTTTTTTAAAATTTTAGGCTCTGTAGTTCCAGAGATCAAGGGGGGGGAATGGTCAATTTTCATCTTTTTTCATGAATAAAATCAAAACTATTTAGGTTTACACCATCCTACCTACCAAATTTCACCTGATTTGGCCCAGTAGATTCGGAGCAATTTGGCTGTGACAGACGGACGGACAGACAGACAGACGCACAAGTGATCCTATAAGGGCTCCGTTTTTTTACGGAACTCTAAAAACATGAGAATGGCATATTTACATCATAGCACCATTATAGTATCATCATCGTCCAAAATGACAGATAAATGAGTTTCAATTTAAGGCGGTAATATTGCAGATTTTCGTTACTTTTGACGTCAATTACTCCTAAACGATAGAGAACCCAAGGTTGAAAAAAAATACCCTTATTGTTGATGATGTTCTTTAAAGTCAAAACCTATTGGAAACACGATTCAGCAGTTTTGGCTAGATAGAAAAAAAAATCCCAAAGATAGGTCTACACCGTTACTTTCAACTCTGGTTATGACTAATATTTTGAAGTATAAATTAAATAAAATATATAACAATATATTGTCCTGCCTGCCCTGTCACCTGTTCGCAGCAGGACTTAATGGACGCCACAAATAGTGCAGTCGAAGTGGCTAAGTTCTGGGCCGGAATGATTTGATTTGTCATCGACACGCAAAGAAGAAGATGGTAATACAAAGTAAGTTAATGTTATTATTTTTTTATACTTTTATTGTAGTTTTTGAAGAAAACGAAAAAACAATGGAAAAGTGAAAAAGTGTGGTCATTTCCTTTACTCTTTACACGTAAAGAAAAAGACAGAGAAAACTGTTCCAATCAATACTTCGCCTTAAATAAAAATCGCATTTTCATATATTACATAAACAACATATTGTAGCACTATTAATATAATTATCATGCAGAATGTCAGCTAATAGTATGTAATTAATAAATTATCAAAGAAAATTCATACTGCGAATTGAAATATTTCTACCTTTGTACAGTCACACCCCGGACACTGCATACAAATGGTCGTAAAATAACATTTCTAAAAAAACAGATGAAGGAGCAGACAAAATCACGGCGAAATTCTATACGTGAGAGAACCAAACTGTAACCAATCTGTATCAATGTGGTAGACGAGGGGGTGAGGTCGCAATCTAGAGAGCGGCAGGGAGTTTCCATACTGTATGTTAGTATTAATCCCTACTAATATTATAAATGCGAAAGTAACTCTGTCTGTCTGTTACGCTTTCCCGCAAAAACTACTGAACGGATTTGGCTGAAATTTGGTAGGTAGACAGATTAGGACCTGGATTAAGACATAGGCTACTTTTTACCACGCTCGCGAGCCGCTTGCGGCTCGCGCACTGCGCACCCTCGAAAAGTCATAGAAACGTGGTCCACGCGGGTGAAGCCGCGGGAAACAGCTAGTATATATATATTGTTTATGTGTGTTCGCGGACAACTTCGTCGTTTATGATCCGATTTTGATGATTCTTTTTTTGTTAGAAAGGAGATATCCATGATAAGAAAACCAGGATCTGATGATGGCATCCCAGAGAAATCGAGGGAAACCTAAATTTCCTGTTTGAAGTCGGTTTTTTCTGGGTCAAAATTATACAAGCTTTTATTTAACTTGCTATGTATGTATGTTTGTTCGGGTGGAATATGGCAAGTTAAATTTGACCCACTTCCCGGTTTCCGATTCAGCTGAAATTTTGCATGCATTTGTATATCGCGTGACAATGCAATATCAAAAGCTTGTACTAAAAGTTTTTAGGTTTTTTGAAAATTATTTTAATTCTTGTTTGTGTTTCAATGGGCCGCCGGGGAGATTACGTTAAAAATGTGTTAGAAACATAATTAAAATCAAAAATATGTATCCTAATATTGTTTATGAAGCATCTATCTATAATATAATAAAACTGTAACGGGGCCGTGTCTGTACATGAAATATTTTTGGAAAATAATAACTGTGGTGGACATTACTAACGATACAGAGGCCAAAACAACAACTTTTGGAATTTTTGTCTGTCTGTCTGTCTGTATGTTCGCGCATCACGCAAAAACTACCAGGCCGATTTAGATGAAATTTTGTATGGTGGTTCCTTATAGCCCGGGTTAACATATAGGATACCTTTTATCCCAGAAAATTCAAGAGTTCCCGTGGGAAAATCAAAAGTATTCATTTATAGAGTGGCTCACCACGCAAATGTGGCTTGACCTATTACAATCAAATTTTACACGTTGATACCCTTATCGCGAACTAAAACTGGGACATTGTGAATCCCAAAAAAATTTGGGTTCCTACAGGAATGCAAAAAATTGTATCTTTAGAATGACTCAACGTAACAATATGAAACCTTTACATAGGGATGGGGTATTTTGAACATCATTGTATAGTCGGGTATTCTTTATCCAGGAAAACTAAAGAGGTCCCGTGGGAAATTATCTATCGATACTTACAATAATAATTAATATAGAGTACTTTTTCAACATATAAGCTACACATACCACACATTATAATCATAGCAGCAAAATGTCAATAGATGGCACTGCAGGAATAATAAAACGCGCTTAAGTTGTGTTAAAACATTAAAATATTATTTCATACTTTTGAGTGGATTTTTTTAATGTATTTTTCAGCATACGCTTTTTACACAACTCTCTGGAATTATGGCACGTAGCGATGTGTTTCATACACGAACAGATAGGTATTTTTTATAGATTGCAATCGTGTAAAAAAATTAAAAACACATAAATCGAGTTTAGATTCTTTTAACAGGAGGCACAGATATGGGGACTCTTCTGACGACGACTATTTGCGTGTGGCAGTTGCTCTCCGCCTGCAATATCAATATCTGTGAACCTTATCAATGTATTTGCGGATCCACGGTGGAGGCAATTGGCCATCACTCACTGAGTTGCGGTCGTTGTTTGTGAAGATTCCCAAGTCACCAATTCCTTAATGACCTCACTCGGAGGGCACTGGTATCGGCCAGATGGAATATTCCATCTTTGATGCAGCCACTGGGCTTTAGTCGATGTGATGGCAAAAGCTTAGGCCGGAGGGATTAAACAGGTGCTATGGAAGAGAGAAACGTGCCTGCTTTGGGACTCTACTTTTTCTGCCACACTTCTCACCCGTACGGTACTGCTGCTCAATTTGCGGCGAGAAAGAAGCATAATAAGTACTCGGTCTTGAAGGCAAATTACTGCTTTGTGCCGCTGTACTGTGAGACAACCGGCTGCTGAACCCTCAGATGCCTTTGCCTTCACAAAGGAGATTTGCCGTCGCCTTCGAGAGAGGAGATGTGAGGTGTGGTCCTACCTGCTGCTAAGCTTGTCTATTGCCATTCAGCGCGGCAACGAGAAGTGCGTCATGGGCTACTTTGGAGCTGATACGACTCGAGGATTTGACCCATATTAATATTTTTAGGAAGTTTTATTACTAGATTGATGCAATGATTTGAATTAGTTTTCAATAATATAGGTGTATGTGTTATTTCATCATATCAGTTTATAAACGTCCCCACCAAGGGGCTCGACCTGCCCTCAGTTAGGGCGATCAGGCCTTAGACGATCACGCGGGCCCATTGCGGGTTGATTGACTTGACACATAAGCTTCGAGTTTCTTCGCAGGCGTGTGCAGGTTTCCTCACGATGTTTTTGTCACCGTATGAGCGTCGGATAAAAGTATATACCAGTATGAAATCGATATTCGTATAGATTTTGTTAAGTGGCAGCATTCAAACCACGGCCTTCCGGACAGGAGATAGTGGCCCTAACCGTTCTGCCACCGACGCTGTATATGTTATTTAAGATTTAGAAATCCTTACTTATTATTATAAACGTGAAAATGTGTTTGTTTGTTTGTTACCTATTCACACTTCAACACCTCTACCAATATTGATGAAATTTGGCATGAAAATAGCCTGTATCACTTGAAATGAAATAGTCAACTTTATATTTGTGGAAATTATCATAGCCCGATGCAGTTCCTGAGGAAACTAAAACAATACTCTTTGTTCGTTAAGTTATTTAAAATCGTAACGTAAAAATGAGTTTGTGTGATTTTTAGCACAGAGATGAGGTGGAAAATGATATAATTTACTAATAAGTATATCCTGACATAGTTCCCGCGGGATCTGGGGACAACTGTTTTCTACGCTCGCGCACGTCGGTGGCGTCGCAACGGAGCAACGGATTAAAGTGTTTTTTTGTATAGAATTTGTTGAGGGGGTGGGAAGTGACAAAGACTGCTAATCCGAATAGCCCGATACAGTTCCTGAGGTACCTGGAGAAAACTCATGTCCACGCTTGCGAGCTGATTGCGGCTCGCGCACCACTCACCCTCAAAAAGAGTCATAAAAGCTATGTCCAGGCGGGCGAAGCCGCGGGCAAAAGCTAGTATATAATATATACTTTGGTACAGTTGTCCAAGATTTTTAGAAAGTCTCCTGTTAACAATTTTATTGTGTGTAGGTACATTCTTAATTTTTTTATTCATATTAATATTTTTGGTAATAACTTTGGGAAACTATCAAAAATTTAATAACTACCCGACTGCGCAAAAACTTAAATCCTCTTTTTGACCAGTCGGGTAAAAATTTATCATATCTCACACACGGGATCAAATCGAATCTAACGATACCTCATACGTTAAAATCCTTCAAGCCATTCAGGCAGGGAACACAGAAATCTACATACATACATACACACGAAAACCATAACCCTGTTTCTCAGGCATTCGGGTAAAAAGGCAACCTCTGTGTTCGCTCCCAGCACTACTTACAACTTTGTACAGAATATGGCAGCTCCTGAACTTTGATAACCACTCACACTTTTATGGTGTTTGACGAGAATTACTTTTAGGACTTAGAACAATTACATATCTATAATCCCTACTAATATTATAAATGTGAAAGTAACTCTGTCTGTCTGTTACGCTTTCCCGCAAAAACTACTGAACGGATCTGGCTGAAATTTGGTAGGTAGGCAGATTAGGACCTGGATTCAGACATAGGCTACTTTTTACCACGCTCGCGAGCCGCTTGCGGCTCGCGCACTGCGCACCCTCGAAAAGTCATAGAAACGTTGTCCACGCGGGTGAAACCGCGGGAAACAGCTAGTAATATAATAAAACTGTAACGCGGCCGAATCTGTACATGAAATATTTTTGGAAAATAATAACTGTGGTGGATATTACTAACGATACAAAGGCCAAAACAACAACTTTTGGATTTTTTGTCTGTCTGTCATCTCTGTGCTAAAATCACACCAATCCATTTTTCCGTTGCGATTTTAAAGAAATTAACGAAAAAAGAGTATTGTTTTAGTTAGCAGGCAATTCTCATTTGTAAAATGTAATTAATAAAGACCTTGACATTTATAGATACCTAGTTGTGCCCGCGACTTCGTCCGCGTGGAGGTTTTGATATTTTCCCACGGGATCTCTTGAATTTTCCGGGATAAAAAGTATCCTATTATGTTGACTTGGGATGGAACCACCATACAAAATTTCATCAAAATCGGCCTGTTAGTTTTTGCGTGATGCGCGAACATACAAACAGACAGACAAAAATTCCAAAAGTTGTTGTTTTGGCCTCTATATCGTTAGTACGGACACGGCCTTGTTACAGTTTTATTATATGTATAGATTAAATATATATAGATTAAAACTGTAATATTATGATGCAATGATATATATGAATGCATGAAAACAATATCAAAATGGCTATAAAGTTAGAATTATGATGTGACTGAAAACATATTAGACCATCGTGCCGCAAGCGGCTCGCGAGCGTGGAAGAAAGTAGCCTATCCAGGTCCTAATCTGTCTACCTACCAAATTTCAGTCAGATCCGTTCAGTTGTTTTTTCGTGAAAGAGTAACAAACATACATCCATACATTCTTATGAACTTTCGCGTTTACAATATTAGTAGGACTAGTAGGATTCAATTTCCATCCAGGACAGAAACCCTACGTCTGTGTGTGCAATGTCTGGTCACACCCTGGACACTTTAAACAACGGGCCAGAAATGACATTTTTTGAAAAAGGTATGACAGAACAAACAAAATCACGGCGAAATCCTATGGGAGTTCGACAACCAAACTGTAACCAATCTGTATCACTCTGGGGGACGAGGGGGTGAGGTCGCAATGTAAAGAGCGGCAGGGAGTGTCCATACTGTATGTTAGATTTTATTATTATATCAGCTCATATACGTCCCCACCGAGGGGCTCGAGCCTACCCTGAATCAGGGCGATTAGGCCTTAGT
The DNA here is from genome assembly GCA_947284805.1 of Coleophora flavipennella. Lineage (NCBI taxonomy): Eukaryota > Metazoa > Arthropoda > Insecta > Lepidoptera > Coleophoridae > Coleophora > Coleophora flavipennella. The sequence goes on from OX369260.1 coordinate 3,692,523, forward strand.
CGACCACGTGGGCCCAGTTTTCCACCCAGTGTATGTTAGTACTAATATATATATATATATATATATACTTTGGTCTGGTATTCGATATCATTATATTGTACAAACAGTAAGCGATCCAGGCTTTACGAACGAATATTCAGAAGGCAAATCGAAGGGAAAATAAACATTTTGGTTTTCCCGTATCGCTCACGTCCCGATGGGCGAGTTGTCAACACGATTCCGGTATTCCAGTCGACCGTAAACCGTGCTCCCGGACCCTGGGGGATTTTTTGGTATCTTTCCTTTATGATCCTATTGATTTTTACCTCGCATCACTATGTTGGAGTGCCTTTATTAAGAAACTAGCGTGGACATCGTTTTTGTGACTGACTTAGAGGGTGCACGGTGCACATGAATTTTCTCCAGATACCTCAAGTACTATGTCAAGATATGCTTATTAGTAAATCGTGTCATTTCCCACCCCCTCAACCATCTCGGTGCAAAAAATCACATTGTTCCGTTGCGATGTTAATTATCCAAAAAAGAGTATATTTTCAGTTCCCTTGGGAATTGCATCGGGCTATGCTATTTTTACGGGATAAAAAGAAGCCTGTGTCCTTCCTTGTGACACAGGCTCCCTGCATGCCAAATTTCATTAAGATTGGTCAAGGCGTTGAACCGTGAAAAGGTAACAAACAAACAAACACATTTTCACATTTATAACATTAGTAAGGATATAGGTTTTGTATTATATCCACAATAGGGGATCGGACTGCTAGTCATTTGAGTAACTTTTCCATCATCATCATGTCAGCTCATATACGTCCCCACCGAGGGGCTCGAGCCTACCCTGAATTAGGGCGATTGGGCCTTAGTCGAACACGCGGGCCCAGTGCGGGTTGGTCGACTTCACACACAACCTTCGAGTTTCTTCGCAGGCGTGTGCAGGTTTCCTCACGATGTTTTCCTTCACCGTTAAAGCAATCGGTAAGTATATGTACGTAAGTTTTGAAAAACTCATTGGTACATTGGCCGTCAATATTTGAACCCAGTCGCTCAAAAGCGTCAGTTTCGCAACCGGTAACGACTCGGTCTTTCTAACCAGAGTAACATTTTACAAGCTTTTATTTAACTTGCAAAATATGTATGTTTGTTCGGGTGAAATCTTGCAAGTTAAATTTGACTTACTTCCCGGTTTCCGATTAAGCTGAAAATCTGTATGCAATATTAATAAGAGTAAAAGTACATAAGAGTTTTTAGGTTTTTAGAAAATTTGTTATGATCTGTCATAAATGAAATTTTGTTCTAAAAATGTTTGAAATACCAACAAGCGACGTCATAGATTTTTAGTGTCATTGATCAATTAAAAATTGAAGACGTGATGAAAAAACAAAATTAGTAAAGTTTTTTGAAACTTCAAGAGGAGAGCAGTTTAGGAAATCATATTTCAGATTTTATTTTTAATGCAGTCCGATCCCCTTATGTATAGCCCTTGGCGTCATCTCACCTGATAGCACTCGTAAGCGACGATGATGCCGAAGATAGAAGCAGCTTCACCAAGATTCCCTAACGCAAGGGGAAACTGGCTATCTTATCTTCAAGCCGAACCCGAACCCGAACAAACATACTTTTTTTAACCGCCTCCGTGGCGTAATGGTTAGTCCATTCGCTTCACACCAAGAGGTCGCGGGTTCGATTCCGGCGGGGTCAACTTGTAAGACTCGGTTTGGTTGGTGGTAGGGCATTTTTTAAGCCCGCCTTAAAGCTACTAAGCTTCCAACATCTTATCTAAGTCTTGCCGCCAAACATCAGTGTTAACAACATTAATGTGTTCCGGCTTGAAGATAAGATAGCCAGTTTTCCATTGCATTGGGGAATCTTGGTCAGCCCGCTTCCATTTTCGGCATCATCGTCATTTACCATCAGGTGAGATGATGCCAAGGGCTTACCAATTGTGAATTAAAAAAAAAGCCGGACCACATCAATGCTATTAGCATTGATGTTTCGCGGCAAGACTTAGATAAGATCAAGATCATTATTTTACACAAAAGCAGTCTAACTTAATACCGCCATAGCTCGGAAACTATTGATCCTGGACTACTAGTTTCGTCATCAGAAATCATAGATCTCCTCGAGATCTTCTTTTTGGGTGAAAGCTGTCAAATTTAAAACCACCTTAGGTCGGAAAGTATTGATCCTGAACTACTTCCTAAAAGAAAAAAGACGTGTGGCGCTCGGGGACTGCCGCGGTAAAGCTATTTCATAGCATTTTTTATCAACTTATGCAATTATAATTATTTATTTATTTTTATTTATACAGTATTTACCAGTACCATATAGTCCTTGGGGCGCGGGATGTTTACGTTATAAATTAACACTAAGAAAGTTAAGAAAGTCGTCATCATCGACCACCATCGCGACCACCATCACCACCACCATCGCGACCACCATCGCGACCACCATCGCGACCACCATCGCGACCACCAACGCGAACACTATCGCGACCACCATCGTGACCACGATCACCACCACCATCGCCATCATGATGGATAGATAGATGGCACTGTAAGTTTTTTAGGACTCAATATATTTTTATTTTTTTGGGGTGTCAGGTTTTTTTCGTAGAAATTTCTTGATTCGGTCCCCTCAAAGCCCGCGATAAAAGCTATACAATAGCTTAATTATAGATGTCTACGTGATTTTTCCTTACGAATGACAGTTTGCCAAACTTAAAACGGCTATATCTCTTTAAACTATTAATCGTAGGCAACTAGTTTTTGAAGAGAAATATGTCTTGAATAGGTCTTGACGAAAATCATCATTTCGGATGGTAGTGTGTGCATGACTCGCCTCACCCTAAGTGACATAATGTATAAGCTGAATTAGTAATAGAATGTATTGTTCATCAAATTCATCAACATCATACCAGCTCATATATGTCCCCACCGAGGGGATCGAGCCTACCCTTATTAGGGCGACCGGGCCTTAGTCGACCACACTGGCCCAGTGCGGGTTGGTCAAATTCACACACAATCTTTAAGTTTCTTTGCAGGCGTGTGCAGGTTTCCTCACGATTTTTTACTTCACCGTAAGAACGTCGGTTAAAAGTACATATGAAATTGAAATTCGAAAACACATTGGTGCGTGGCAGGATTCGAACAACAACCTCCCGGACAGGAGGTAGCGGCCCTAACCGTGTACGCCACCGACACTCACACCGACAAAGCACGAAATATAAACTCTCGGTAGTAGCCCGACTTCTACCCACCTCGTTTTTTTTAAACTTGCTAAAATATTACGAGTATAATAAATAAATCCTACAATTATTATCCTTCTCCTGATACTTATTCGTCTCCTTTCCACATTCCTTTTTTTACCCGAGTCCGCCAGAGGAAGGGTTACTTTTTTTTTTTTTTTATTAAAAATTTGAGTGCGTTTGACTGCAACTCACCTGATGGTAAGTGATGATGCAGTCGAGGATGGTACACGCAAACTCAAATAATGCCTATTCACTCTTGCCTTGAAGATTTTTCGAGTGTATGTATGTATTGTATGTATGTAAGATATGTATGTAAGGTATGTATGTAAGGTATGTATGTATGTATGTATTCATTTATTTTTTTGGCACGCTCTGTAGCCTAAACGGCTTGATACTCGTAGATTTTGGAGTGCGAGGTGGTGTTAGATTTGTCTCGATGCCGTGATTCAAAAAGGATACGTTTTTACCCGTCTGTAAAAAAAGAGGAGTTCAGTTTTATGCAGTTGGGTTTTTAATTTTTTATTAACTCCTAATTTACTCTAGTTATCGTTGAGGTATTTTATATTAAAAAGAATTACCTGTTGTACTTTTTCTTATCATTAGGTATCTGTAGATAAGAAAATTTTTAGCACGGAACCCTTGGTGCACGACTCCAACTCGCACTAGGTCGAGTTTTACTGGTTTAAAATGTCTAAAGACCAAATTAGGGGGAATTATACTCGTATATGTTTATACTAGCTGTTTCCCGTGGCTTCACCCGCGTGGACAACGTTTCTATGACTTTCCGAGGGCGCGCAGTGCGCGAGCCGTAAGTAGCTTGCGAGCGTAGAAAAAAGTTGCCTATTTGTTAATTTAGGTCCTCGTCTGTCTATTTACCAAATTTCTGCCAGATCCGTTCAGTAGTTTTTGCGTGAAAGAGTAACAAACATACATCCGTACATTCTTACAAACTTTCGCGTTTGTAATATTAGTAGGATGTAGGACTAGTAGGATGATTTTTTTTAGTTGTAGATTTTATTAATTTTAAAATTTTAATTAGTTTTAGATTTTTATGTAGTCGTATATTAGCGTAATTTTAGTAATTAATCCTTTAACATAAACACTACTTAGTAAACTAACCCTAGAAACAGTATATTATTATCCGTTTGACCTCACAACTAGCGATAAAACCAATTAACAGCGGAACTCTGAGCCCATAACAAGATCACTATACTATCGTAAATAGAGCTTTCTGTAAGGTCTAAACACCCCAGCTTGACCCCACAATCAGCCTGCCCTAATTCCCTACATCGCAAATAGCCAGCAACCGCTGAAAATGACCGAAAAACAGTTTTATCTGCCCCACAAGGCCAGTGAGGAAGTAATTTCACAAAACAAAGGGGCTCAATAACGGGAACGGATAACTCGGATAAGATATTTGCCGATCGGACATAGAGATACAAGACTCTGGGAATCTGCGGAATTGTGCGGAATTATAAAAGTTTCCGGCGCGTGGTCGAATCCGTTTGCGCGGTTGTCGTGGCCGGGAGTTTATCTATTGCACTGCTCGCTCCAATTTGTATCCGAGAAACCATTTCCGACATCCGTGGCGAAAAAAAAACGTCAGTGGCTCAACGATAACGACTTGGACCTCCCAACCAGAGGTTCGAATCTGCGGACGGCCAATGAGTTTTGCGAAACTTACTTCCATTTTTTTTTAATTTTCATAATTTATAAGCCCTTTGGCATGATCTCACGAGATGGTGTAACAATGATGCCAAAAATATAAACGGGCTAAACAAGATTTCCCAACGCAATGGGACACTGGCTATCTTAGCCGGAACACATTAATGTTGTTGACTTAGAAAATATGTCAGTAACCAGCTAGACAAGTTTAGAAAACGCCCTTTCACCAACCAAACCAAGTCTCACAAAGTTCAACTCCGCCGGGAATCAAACCCGCAACCTCTTTATGTAAAGACTAGTGGATGCCCGCAGCTTCGCCCGCGCATATCCCAATTTTTGCGGTTCCCGTGGGAATTTCCCAAAATCTTTCTTAGCGGATGCCTACGTCATAACATCTACCTGCATGCCAAATTTCAACCCGATCCGTCCAGTGGTTTGGGCTGTGCTTTGACAGATCACTATGTAAGTCAGTCAATCACCTTTAAGTTATATATATTTAGATAAGGGGCTAAAACATTACGTCACGGCGGCGCGGCGGTCCTACATTTACTTACCGTTTGATTTAATGGTGAAGGTAAAAATGGTGAAATATTCAATTTTCAATTGCACATCTGGTTCTAGATGTGTATACGAGTTGCATTGCACACGTTCATAGGTGTAAATTCTAGATGTGTATGCGAGTTGCATTGCACACGTTCATAGGTCTAAATTCTAGATATGTATGCTAGTTTCATTGCACATACTCTTAGGTTTAAATTCTAGATGTGTAGGCGAGTTGCATTGCACATGTTCATAAGTGTATTTTCTAGATGTGTATGTGAGTTGCATTTACACGTTCATAGGTGTAATTTCTAGATGTGTATGCGAGTTGCATTGCACACGTTCTTAGGTGTTAATTATAGATGTGTATGCGGCTCCCGACCCATGGTCCAACTACTTTGTCCAACTGGTTGCGAGTTGCATTGTACACAATCATAGGTGTAAATTCTAGATGTGGAGTTGAATTGCACACGTTCATAGGTGTAAATTCTAGATGTGTATGCGAGTTGCATTGTACACGTTCATAGGTGTAAATTCTAGATGTGTATGCTAGTTGCATTGCACACGTTTATAGGTATAAATTCTAGATTTGTATTTGAGTTGCGTTGCACACTTTCATAGGTGTAAATTCTAGATGTGTATGCGGCTCCCGACCCATAGTCCAACTGCTTTGTCCAACTGGTTGCGAGTTGCATTGCACATAATCATAGGTGTAAATTCTAGATGTATATGCGAGTTGAATTGCACACGTTCATAGGTGTAAATTCTAGATTTGTATTTAAGTTAAGTTTCACACGATCATAGGTATAAATTCTAGATGTGTATGCGAGTTGTATTACACACATTCATATGTGTAAATCTACTTCTTATTCTTCTTCTTCCTGCCCTTTCCAAACTTTATTTTGGGCCAGGCTGTTTAGAGCGTCTTCTTCGTATGATTCTATTCTGATTAGTTGTCAACGGTGCAATATTTTGCATTTCCACGTCTCTCTTGACTGTGGACCACCAAGAGGCTGGTGGCCTGACCTTTGCCCGCTTTTACATGTTGATACTAACTAACTAAGCACCGATTTACGGAGTAGCTTTCATTTCATCCCATCACGTGACTGTACCACCTCAGACTTACTACCTTGATTATTTTGACTATCGGTGTCACTTCTTCTTCTTCTTCATTTCGAGTCGACGGCAAACTCATATAGTCCATCCCAAAACCGAGCCACGCAAATTGCCTTGTCAGTGGCCTGCATCAAGTCCTCCCGCGTGCTGGTGACTGGGCAAGAAGGACACGTAATGAGGTGGTCCATCGTTTGAGGGACCGCACCACACCTACACTCCAGGTTCGTATCTCCAATGAATCCCCAACTGAACAAGTTTTTTTTGACTTCGGCCAACCTGAGTCCGGAGTTTGTCAAGCGATTTCCAGGTCGACCATGGCAACTTACATCCAGGTGAGGGATTCTCGGAGATCGGAACGAAGGGACCAGTAATAGAGACACTATTCTTCCATAGTTCAACTCTCTTTTCTGGAGGGTCGTCTGTCAGGGGAGCGACACGGTGTACAAAGTTTTTACAGCTTTTCAGCCTTTGTGGCACAGAATTATGATTGTGTAGGGGGTACCGAGTGTCATTTTGAAGGATCCTTTGACGTATCCATTTCGCACTCGAAATATGTGACTTAAAATGAATATAAAAAACTACCTAGTACACGTACCTAAAGGGTAATGATAAGACAGTGTAACGCCAGGCAACCGCCATTGTACCACATGGTAAGAGAGAGAGAGAGAGATTCATGGGAATATTAGAAAACAACAACTTAACATACTTCTATATGACCTCATTTTTTATTTTTTGTTTTTACAATCCCTACGCTAGCTACGTTTTTTGTAGTGCATAGCGTTGCCTCGTAAATCCCAAGTCTATTTATTAAGCTTTTTAGTCACTACCGCCTAAGATTCTTCTAAAAACACTTAAAGTTAATAGCGTGATTAGATTCATTAATAGGTTTTTGTGCCATAGAAAATGGCATTGGATCTGAACACAGGATCGGAATGACTACTGCAGTTTGATTCTTCAAGTAAGACCTTGAGTCTTACGAGAGCATAATATAGCCTACGAATATTTTCTCATCCGCGTAGCAGCGTAATGCGTAGCAGTGTAAAGCGTAGTAGAGTAACTCGTAGCATGTAAAAATTTATGTAACTGTTTATGTGCACCTCACTAGCTAACAGCGCTCTAACACAGATTACTAAATAGTTACTTCGTAACAGATACATCACTCCCATACAAAAGCTTAAATACCTACGCTATATTAGCCTACAAAATCTTAAAAATAATACCAGCTGTTTGTAGCGAGAAGAAATGTGCCATAACTACGCATACAGAGAGTTGAGATTGTTTTGCCCGCCGCGCGACCCACGTGCAAGCGAGTCATCGAGCGAATGTGCTAGGGTTGTACCTATGATGATTTTGGTAATGAAACGAATGTTGTAGAAAATCAATTATTTTATATTTGTCGATCAAATATGTTTGAGTTTAATAAAATAATAGATGCATTTTGCCCTTCCCTGAATACCCGATTAATAAATTTTAATGACGAAAATATTCAAAACCTCGTAAATAATTTTAACAAATAATCATAAGGGAAACAGGAGCAAAGCGGAGAAAAATTAATCAAAGTGGGCTTTTTACTTGAGTTGACGGAGAATTTCATACCTACTATTCATACAAAAACATTCCCCAAGAGGGCCTCATTGTGAGCTTGAATTATTGTTATTTTAAGTGAAAGATAGGTAAAAACGTAACGAAAATAGTTTTTCTGATACTATCTACAAGTCATAACAAAAAACGGCTTGTGAATGCAAGCTATAGTTTACGAAGTAACTATTTAGTAATCTGTGCTAAGTTCTTGAGATTTTTTCGTTTACATTCGTCCTGGTAATAAAAGTCGGCGGCGCGCGCGGGGGGGCGGGGCTTGATGGAGTTATTTCGATGACGTAATGGTACTTGACAAGTTAAACCTTGGATTTCGGTTTTAAACGATTTATTTACAGCTATAGAAGTGCCCCCCAGCTACCGAGTGGCCGGCGCATTAGTACTTCTATTCTATGACATACCTACCTAAATCACGACGACGACGCTAGGTACCTACTATGTTATGACATTAAGTAGGTAACTGTTATTTATATAAATAAAACACATAAATAATACCTGAAATCCTTAATTTACGACGATTAACATAGTAGGTACCTACCCACCATTGTTCTAAGTTTAAGGAATAGATGATGATAAATTGTAAAGGAATGAGAAAAGGGAATTCGAAAAATACAAAATATTTAAAATACTATTAACTTAGGTACCTTTGTTCGTCTCTCGGCAATGAAAAAAATGTCAAATTTTCATTTGTCTTTTGACTGTAACACCCATCCACTGCACAATAATTGCGTGGTTTCGGCATTTCGATAGTCAGAGCGGTAAATGTGACGTGCGAGCACTCAGGCGAGCGTGCGTCAACCTACTGTCCGTTGTATCGTCTCCGATACGCTTAGCGGTAGGCGACGAGTGGCCTTGAGTAAGTGACGGACGCCTGGCCCTAATTAGTTAGAAAATAATTATTTGCTTAGTACATATTTTGACGAAAATTTTAACGATAAAAATAAAGAATAGGTGCTTAATGTAGTTATTTAGAAGCTATTGACTCTGTAAAATGTAATTCGCTATACTTTAATCACTTAAATGCTATTTGTAACTACAGCCAACTATAGTCAAGATAACTGAAAGTTTCTAAATAAACTGCAGTAAAGTGTTTCTATTTTTACACGTTTTTACGACATTTTAACTTGCAATTTTTATACGTATGTAAGTTGTTAAAAATTGACAAGTATAATTTGACCCACTTTTCTTTTTCCGATTGAGCTGAAATTTTGCATGGATGACAATGCGTGGTAAGCTAAGTTACGTCTTTATAAATTCAATATGGCAGAATAGTAACTTTTTATTTACCCCCATGATATGGAAACCAAATGAAAAAGTTTGCTAAAAAATATATGAAATAATAAAAAATATTTTCAATTAGAAACTTGTACTTTAAGGTTTTAGGTTTATTGAAATGATATCTTATTGTGTCTCGGTAAAATACATCTACACTTAAGTGCGTAGTTCTGAATTACAACAAAATTTCATCAAAATCGGCTTTGTAGTTTTTGCGTGATGCGCGAACATACAGACAGACAACCAAAAATTCCGAAAAGTTGTTGTTTTGGCCTCTATATCGTTAGTAATTTCCACCAGAGTTATTATTTTCCAAAACTATTTCATGTACAGACACGGCCCCGTTACAGTTTTATTACGAGTATAAGTAATAAAAAAATTAATCTTGAACATTAAATTTAATATTCGATTGCATTCGAAAACGAAATGATTACCGAGAGACATTAAGAAAATGGAAGCACATTACTTATTCTGTAAAATTTATCGTTTTAAATTTTTTGAAGTATATCTCAGCGAATAATAATTATTTTTTTACTGATAGTGGGGCTGATTAGCTAGGGTGATGCTCTTCATCATCACCATATCAGCCGAAGGACGTCCACTGCTGGACATAGGCCTCCCCCTTAGGATATCCACGAAGACCGGATCTGCGCTACCCGCATCCAGCGGCTTCCCGCGACCTTCGCCAGGTCATCAGTCCACCGAGTGGGAGGCCTGCCTATGCTACGTTTTCCGGTGCGCGGTCTCCACTCGAGAACTTTACCGCTTTACTTTACTTTAGGGTGATTCTCATAAAGGAAAATAAATAAACTTAAATCCAGCTATTTCTAGTGTTAAAACTTAATTATTAATAAAAGTGTGGCGCGTTAGATCTCCGCGGTTGAAGGGAATTTATAACATACAACCAATCAGACATATAAAAAAACGAGCGAAACTTACAGAAGTCACATGATGTGTCATGTGACAAAATATATATGAAATTAATGAATTATAGGGTAGTACATTCACGGGCCGGGCCTTCAGATAGTAGTTCATCTTTGCCTTCGGCCTAACATAAGGCGGCATGACCTTGTTACCTTAGCCTTCGTGACTTCAAAAATGTTCGCATTTCCTGTTACACTCTTTCGTCCCATTTCACGAAATCATTCCGGAAAGCGAGAGGAAAAATGTTTCCGATGCAAGAGGAAAGCGAGAGGAAAGATGTCTGCGATGCATGAGAAAAGCGAGAGGAAAGATGTTTGCGATGCAAGAGGAAAGCGAGTGGAAAGATGTTTGCGATGCAAGGGGAAAGCGAGAGGAAAGATGTTTGCGATGCAAGGGGAAAGCGAGAGGAACGATGTTTGCGATGCAAGAGGAAAGCGAGTGGAACGATTTTTGCGATGCAAGGGGAAAACGAAAGGAAAGATGTTTGCGATGCAAGGGGAAAGCGAGAGGAAAGATGTTTGCGATGCAAGGGGAAAACGAGAGGAAAGATGTTTGCGATGCCAGAGAAAAGCGAGAGGAAAGATGTTTGCGATGCAAGGGGAAAGCGAGAGGAAAGATGTTTGCGATGCAAGAGGAAAGCGAGTGGAAAGATGTTTGCGATGCAAGGGGAAAGCGAAAGGAAAGATGTTTGCGATGCAAGGGGAAAGCGAGAGGAAAGATGTTTGCGATGCAAGAGGAAAGCGAGAGGAAAGATGTTTCCGATGCAAGAGGAAAGCGAGAGGAAAGATGTTTTTCTATGCAAGGGGAAAGTGAGAGGAATAATGTTTGCGATGCAAGGGGAAAGCGAGAGGAAAGATGTTTGCGATGCAAGAGGAAAGCGAGAGGAAAGATGTTTGCGATGCAAGAGGAAAGCGAGAGGAAAGATGTTTGCGATGCAAGGGGAAAGCGAGAGGAACGATGTTTGCGATGCAAGAGGAAAGATGTTTTTAACCGCCTCCATGGCGTAATGGTTAGTCCATTCGCTTCACACCAGGAGGTCTCTGGTTCGATTCCCGAAGGGGTTAACTGGTAAGACTCGGTTTCGTTGGTGGTAGGGCATTTCCTAAGCCCGCCTGGCTAGCTACCATCATCTCATCTAAGTCTTGCCGCCAAACACCAGTGTTAACAACATTGATGTGTTCCGGCTTGAATATAAGATAGCCAGTTCTCCATTGCGTTGGAGAATCTTGGTAAGCCCGCTTTCATTTTCGGCATCATCGTCACTTACTATCAGGTGAGATGACGCCAAGGGCTTATCAATAATAAACTTTAAAAAAACTCGGTTTGGTTAGTGGTAGCTAGGGCATTTTCTAAGCCGGGTGGCTAGCTACCATCATCTCATCTAAGTCTTGCCGCCAAACACCAGTGTTAACAACATTGATGTGTTCCGGCTTGAATATAAGACAGCCAGTTCTCCATTGCGTTGGGAAATCTTGGTAAGCCCGCTTTCATCTTCGGCATCATCGTCACTTACCATCAGGTGAATGCCAAGGGCACACCAATAGGGTATTTGACAGTGTTTAAAATAAACAAAAAATATTATTCACTAAATAGCCTTTCTCCTACTTAATCATAATAACTTACTCATGTAACATTTTACTCTGATTTCAATTTTAAAATATCAAAATCACTAAATTAGTTCGTCAAAGATAATGACGTCACAAGATTCAAAATTCAAGGTATTTATTCAAAATAGGTGCAAATTACACTCTTTCTAAAAGTCATAAATTAATAATAACATAATTTCATTTGTGAAAAATCAAGAAATAAACAATCATTAATTAGTTAATAATGTCAAAATTAAATCCTAGAAATAAACCAGATTATGTCATTAAAACATGAAAACAATATGACACGAAAAGTTATATACACAATATATAGACAAAGAATATAAACAATTTTTGAATGTCATTGAAACCTTTGACAAGAGTAGGCCAGTTCACACGGACAGCACCCGGTCACGAGTATAACGCGAGAGTCAGCCATCGCTCCCATCAACCATATTAGAGGTTTGTAACACGAACAATGGGGATGAAGAATGCTAGTCATCTGATTTACTTTTATTCATCTGCCAAAAACGACATTTTGATCTTAAAATGCTTGAAATACCTAGGTGTGACGTCATAGTTTTGCAGCGTCATTTCATCATCATCATCATCATCATCATATCAGCCGGATCATATTTGCAGCGTCATTTATGTACTAGTTTTGTTTGTTGATGAATTAAAAATCGAAGACTTGATGTAAAACAAAACGAGTAAGGTTTCCGAAGTTCAATTATGAGGGCATTTTAGTGATCAAGAGTTCATAATTTATTTCTGATGCTGTCGTCATCCCTGTTTCAGAAATGTCGTTGTTGACAGTTAATAAAAAGTAACTCAAATGACTAGCAGTCAAATACCGGTTTGTTAATAAAATATTTTAAAAAAATTCGAGCGAGACCTACAGTACTCGCATATGATGTGTAACATGTGACAAAATACTTTAGGTTAGTTAGATTTGATGACGATATTGTACCTGGGTGGCGGATCTGACAGTAACGAAAAAAACCGACCAAGTGCGAGTCGGACTCTCGTAAAGTAGAATTCCGCGCTTTCGCGACTTCCTGTTACACATTTCCGTCCCATGTTACACATTTCCGTCTTATTTCACGAAATCACTCCCACAAATTGCAGGAAAGCGAGAGCAAAGATGTTACACATCAACAAGAAAGTTGAATCTCTGTTCAATGTCGTGAATGTGCAGTGGAGACACGCACTGAGTCTGACAATTTTATTTTACTTTTTCCGGGAAGGGTATCATGGACGAGGCGTTTTATGAAAGACCTTTTGGCGGGAGCGTTTTGTTTGGAAAATATGGCGCGTTTTATCGGGACATCGATCGGTCGTTTTCTTTCCGCACTGGTTTGATTGATGGACAATCTTTTGATATGTTATTACTAATATACTGTGCTTTAAGTTTCAAAATACAAGGCCGTTGATGCGTCGGTGGCGTGAAGGTTACGGCCGCTACCTCCTGTCCGGGAGGCCGTGGTTCGAATCCTGCCACGTACCAATGTGTTTTCGAATTTAGATTTCATATGTACGTTTATCCGACGCTCTTACGGTGAAGGAAAACATCGTGAGGAAACCTGCACACGCTTCCGGAGAAACTCGAAGGTTGTGTGTGATGTTGACCAAACCGCTCTGGGCTCGCGTGGTCGAATAAGGCCCAGTCGCCCTAATTCAGGATAGGCTCGAGCCCCTCGGTGGGGACGTATATTAGCTGATAAGATGATAAGTACAAGGAAATTTGTAGTTTTTTGGTAGTTGCCTAGTTTTATGTTGCTTAAACTCGGCAGGTTGTGTGTGAAGTCGACCAACCCGCACTGGGCCCGCGTGGTCGACTAAGGCCTAATCGCCCTAATTCAGGGTAGGCTCGAGCCCCTCGGTGGGGACGTATATGAGCTGATATAATAATGTTGCTTAATGGATGGATGATTTAAAATGACTCGGGGTCACACAAACAGGGTTCCGCACTAAAACTTTAAATACCAAAAGAACAAGACCTCTTAGTAAATACTATACTCTAGGTAAATAGGGGTCTACTTATTCTGGATATAAGAAATTTTATTTTTCCTGTGGGAAAGGAAAGACTTTAGATTTCCTCGCAGATATTACTGTAATCTATGCATTTAATCTTATATACTGTGATTTTTTTCAAGATTTTAGGCCCCGTAGTTTTTGATATAAGGGATGCGGAATTTTCAATTTTATCCTATTTTCTTAAATAACTTAAAAATGTTTCTTTTAAAATTATAAAAAAATGAAATTTAAATTTTTAGAACAAGCTCTTTCATTTGATATGTACCATGATATGTAGTTTGCATTTTTTTGTATTTTATTATTTACCCCCCAAAAGTGGTCTATTTACGTTACATGTTTGTTTGTACGCCTTTGGGTCACCCACTTACAGTGTTCCAAATTTCAACTTAATCGGATCAGTATTTTCTGAGCAAATGGGCTGTAACAGACGAACGGACAAACAGACACACGAGTGATCCTATAATGGTTCCGTTTTTACGTTTTGAGGCATGGAACCCTAATTAGTTAAAATTGACCCTAGGATAATAATTTCACATAAAATTAGCACGATTTTATATCCAACATGTTATGTCCCGAACACAATACAAAAAAGTTACTAAAACATTTAAGAGCTCGCTGGAGTTCATAAATCCCATACAAGCGCAGTATTTGATTCATTTGTTAACCAAAGAACCGATTTTGTAATATTTTATATCGATAATCGGGTGACGTATGCATGTGTCGGTATTGCATTACTTTTTTGAAAAACGAAACAGGAATCCATTTAATTCCAATAAACTTGTTTTCCGTCTTTTACCTTAAAAACAAGTTTATTGATTAATAATGGATTCCTGTTTCGTTGTTCAAAAAAGTAATGCGGCACAGACACAGATATACGTCACCCGATTATTGATATAAAATTATTTCAAAATCAGTTGTTTGGTTAACAAATGAATCAAATACCGTTTATATCAATGCCCTTCTAAAATGCTTATTTTATTCACTAAAAACAGTGAATAAAAAGCTTTTTTAATCACTATTTTGGTGTTTGAATTTAGAACACACCAATATATTTGACCTCGCATCTTAGCTATTCAACCTCCTTGCGCAAAAAATACTCGATACAAACTCCTAATCCAAAGAATATTTGACATACAAACTCCTTGTGCAAATAATTCCTCGAGATTTGATTGTTGGATATTTTTGAAAACGAGTTTAGCATTATAATAAAAACTGTTTTGTGTTTTTAACTGTCATTTTTCTTTAGTGAATTGGCGCTATTTTAAATACTATAAGTTGTACGAACACAAAGAATATTACTTATTTTAGTAATTATTTCAATTTTAATGACCATTACTTTTTTTATCCTTAAATATCTATTTTCGCTTTAATGTTACTTTTTTTCGGAGTCATGGTATGAAGTATAGTATTCAACTCTTGAATATGCCATGGCCATGTATAACTCGAATCGCTCAGGGTTCTAATACTTGAATCACTCGCTACGCTCGCGATTCAATCATCATGAATCATTCCCTCCGGTCGTGATTCGGTCATTAGAACCCTTCACTTGCTCGTGATTCATCTATGGCCCTCGTTTTAAATCCATGCTTTAATCACTATTTGCATAATATACTATTGTATTGGATTTATGAACTCCAGCGGGCTCTTAATAATGCCTGTGATTACCGAGAAGAGCTATCAAATATCTATGTATGTCAATGAACATTGCGTTTCCAACTAGCACTACTTGTATTGACAAAAAACCGGCCAAGTGCGAGTCGGACTCGAAGGCGAAGGGTTCCGTACCATTATCTATAAAAATCACGTTTGTTTTAAGGGAGCCTCCTTAAATATTAATTTTAATTTAATAATTTATTTTTAAAGTGAATTATACAACTTTTCTGTGAATCAATTGCCGTTATCAATATCGAGCAAAAAATCAGATTTATTGTATGGGAGCCCTCTTAAATATTTATTTTATTCTGTTTTTTTTAGTATTTGTTGTAATAGCGGCAACAGAAACACATCATCTGTGAAAATTTTAACTGTCTAGCTATCGCGATTCATCAGCCTGGTGACAGGCGGACGGACAGACAGACAGACAGACGGACAGCGAAGTCTTAGTAATAGGGTCCCGTTTTTACCCTTTGGTTATGGAACCTAAAATATCTTCCAGTGATCTCACTAGTAAAGATGGCAAGTGGACAGTAGCAACTATTTTTAAAGTTCTTGTATTTTAAAATGTCTGGATAATCATGTCAGCTCTTATACGTCCCCAGCGAAGGGCTCGAGCCTACCTTGAATTAGGGCAATCGGGCTTTAGTCGACCACGCGGGCCCAGTGCGGGTTGGTCGACTTCACACACATCCTGCGAGTTTCTTTTCAAACGTGTGCAGATTTTCTCACGATGTTTTCCTTCACCGTAAGAGCGTCGGATGAAACGTACATATGAAATCTAAATTCGAAATCACATTGGAACGTGGCAAGATTCGAACCACGACCTCCCAGGTAGGAGGCGGCGTACCTAGCCATTACACCACCGACACCTTTGAATAGTAATTCTAAAGATTGGCAATACTTTTGATCCTGACAGTGTCTTTTCAACCTTAGGAAGAGCAGTTCTTCTGTTTGTGCCTATTGTGTGCAAGTCCATTGAAAGAAAAAAGGAAATAAATTTCCTTAACAAAGTAGGGTCTATACTTGACAATGCGAGAAGGGGCTAGATATAAACAAGATATAAAATATGTCTCCGAACGGGGCCACATCAGGTGCAGTTCCGTTGGTAAGGAAACCGCGTGTAATCCAGCCTTCTGTTACGGAAGTAGGTTTGTTATTCTTTCACGCAATAACTACTGAACGGAGTTGGCTGAAATTTGGTAGGTAGACAGATTAGGACCCGGATTAACACATGCGCTACCGTTTTCTACGCTCGCGAGCCGCAAGCGGCTTGCACACTGCGCACCTTCAAAAATTCATAGAAAAGTCCACGCGGGTGAAATGTTCTTTATTGCACAAAAATATTTAAAACGAAAAGCACTTACAAATATGTGTTTTTTATTATGAATTTATCATTAATTTAAATGTCTTTCACTGCTGGCCGTATAATCTTCAGAATCGTCGCCTACATTAATAGTTAAAGACTGAACAAGATTCGCGCGACTCCACGCGCGTGTCACGTTGGTGGCGCCGCGATTGAACTCAGAGCGGCCCATTTTACAGAACTGTTTGAAGCGGGCCGCCAGAACAACGAACAAGCTTTTACAATAAAAAAAAACCAATTAGCCTTATCTATACGAGTAGTTGTGAAAATATTCCTTTAATTAACTTGCCTTAGTTGATGTTGAGTGTAATTTATCATGAATGTAATCAAATAAATCTATCAACATCCAGCTATTTACCTCCCTAAACCTTTTCCATTCACTCCAGCCATTCACTCTATCCATTCATGCATTCATTCGTTCCCATCCTCCGGTTTCCGCTACCCGCCTCTGTGTGCCGCTTTCTGCAGTGAAATGTTCCGTAAAAAATCTTCGAGAGGGCAAGGCAATGCCGATCCTTATTTATGAGTCAGCGTATTATTATGACTTGCCAATTTTCCGGGGAATAAAACCCGTTACACTCTCCGCCGGGGGCTAGGAGAGACGTGACGGAGTTGCGTATCTGTATTAAGATATGGAATGATTAAAGTATGGTCAAAGTATTTATATCGCCGTCATCTGGTTTAATCTGCTATTTGATTGAATGACTAGCGCGTTCATTGAATGACGAGATTCAATTGAATCACTAAAGGACAACTCGTCAAGTTGTTGAATGTAACGTTCAACGTCTTGACTGAACGCCATTTAGCGAAGTTTTTAAATGGGATATTCCGAAAAAAAACGGTCGATTTCTTCTTCTGCGAAGCATTCTGCTACCCATGGGGCTCTTTGAATGTATAATCAATCAAACCAAACCTAATATCGCTCGCTTCGCTCGCTCATTTCTAATTTTTACCAACTCCCTGTTCGTTGTATGGAATTTTACGTTCGCAGTGTGAACAAGAACACTAAGTTACAAAGCCCTAATTTTCACAAATAAACTAAACAATAACTATGAACTCAATTTAAATCACCTGACTGATTTTACTTCCGCTCTGTTCAAAGGGCTATGTTACAATCAGCTAACTAGTTGGACGTTGAGTGACGCTTGTTTAATCAACTTTCCGCCTAGTGATTCAATTGAATCCCGTCATTCAATGAACGCGCTAGTCATTCAATCAAATAGCAGATTCAACCAGATGGCTGCGACATATATATTAGTACTAACATACAGTATGGACACTCTCTGCCGCTCTCTTGATTGCTACCTCACCCCCTCGTCACCCTGAATGATACAGATTGGTTACAGTTTGGTTGTCGAAAGTATAGGATTTTTGTAATTTCATTTCTAGCCCGTTGTATGAAGTATCCAGGGAGTGGTATGGTGTAACTTTGGCTATTCTTACTTTTTACTAAGGGTTACCAGGGTGGTTCCAATTTGTAAGTGGATCACTGCCGTGCCCCAAAACCTAATAGGGAAGTATGGTAGACCACCATCGTGCCCCCAAAACCTAATGGAAAGTATAGGGGGATCACTGCCGTGCCCCAAAATCTAATAGGAAAGTATGGTTGGATCACCACCGTGCCCCCTAAACCTAATAGAGTAGTATAGGTGGATCACAACCGTACCACAAAACCTTATAGGGAAGTATAGGTGGATCACAACCGTACCCCAAAACCTTATAGGGAAGTATGGAAGGATCACAACCGTACCCCAAAACCTTATAGGGAAGTATGTGTGGATCGCTTGCCCAAAAACCTAATAGGGAAGTATTGGTGGATCACCGCCATTCCCCAAAACCTAATAGGGAAGCATGGGTGGATCACCGCCGTGCCCCAAGACCTAAAGAGGCAGTATGGGTGGATCACCGCCATGCCCCAAAACTTTAAAGGATAGTATGAGTAGATCACCGCCGTGCACTCAAAATCTAATGGGTAGTATGGGTGATCCACCGCTGTGCCCCAAAAACCTAATAGAGAAGTATGAGTGAATCACAGCCGTGCCTAAAAACCTAATTCCCAGTATGAGTAGATCACTGCCATGTCCTAAAACCTAATACGGAAGGAGTGGTGGATAACCGCCGTGCCCCCAAAACCTTTTAGGGATGTAGGTACTAAGTAATTAATCATAACAAGGACTATAGGGTGACTTTTTATTGCCTAAAAAGCGACAAAAGGTTGGTAAATGCTAATAATGAAACTGAAAAACTTTCAGTTACTAAATACGCAAATCGAGTAAACTAAATTGACATTTACTTAATTAAAGGGATGACAATGGACGGTTTATTTTAGTGTTTTTAGGTGTTTCATTTCAGGGATTTTAGGTGTTTCATTTTAGGTATTTTAGGTGTTTCATTTTAGGTATTTTAGGTGTTTCATTTTAGGTGTTTAAGGCATTTTATTTTAATTGTTTTAGGTATGTAATTAGTGTGATATTATTTAAGGTGTTTTATTTAGGTATTATAGGTATTTTAGGTGTTTTATTTTAGGTGTTTTAGCTATTGTAATTAGTGTGATATTATTTATTAGGACTGATCAATCTTTATACACGAATGAATAAAAAGCGTTAAAAAAAAGTATTTTTACTTTATTTAAAAGTTTAATTAGTTTATTTGTTAAAAAAATGTTTTTTGCTTTGATTGTAATTATCACTTGGGAAATGTAGTTCAGTTTTATGAGTAGAATGTATCGTTTGCCGCTTTTCAACTAATAAAATGTCATCCTGTATAAAAATTAATACTTTTATGTTATACCTTACCCTTGATCCTTCACGATGAAGTTCCTTTAACTGCAACTTATTTTTTACCCGACTACATAAAAAGGAGGGTTATGTTTTTGATAGTATATATGTATGGATGGATGTTCATCTGTTCCCTCGTATTTCCTAAACTACTTAACCGATCTTAAGAAATGAGGTGTCGTTGGATTTGTGCCATCATTCCGCGTGTCATAGGATATAAAGCATATAAAAAATCAACATGGCGGATTTTATGGGTGAATTACAAAACCCAAAAAAAAATATTTGTATACTCATATCGTGTTTGGTATCAAAAGAAAGGTTTATTATTTTTTACCCGATAGCCTGAGAAGGATGGAAATACTTTTGAAACACCTTCAAATAAAGTATTAACTTTTAATTAGGATATTATTTAAAAGCTAATTCACCGTAAAAAAAAATAGGCCAAGTGCGAGTCGTACTAGCACTCCGAGGGTTCCGTACCTTTACACATCTCTATACAACTACAAAGCATAAGCACAATGATACTAATTCACATTATAAACAAAAGACATCAACGCGAGCGACAAAAATATTATTTTTTTTGTTATTTAGTTCGGACTCATTAGCGCGAGTACGACTTACACTTATCCAATTTTTAATACTTTTTCTTTTACTTAAGTATTAGTACTATAATCATACCAAGTTTCATGCTTTCATGTATTACCGTTTTTACGATAGAGCTAAATCAAAAATAGTTCTAAAGACCTATAAAAAACAGTTTTTTTTTATATGGAAAACCCTACTATTTCTTCTGTTTTTCTTATTTTAAGTGTCTGTTGTTATAGCGGCAACAGAAATACACATTTTATGAAAATTTCAACTGTCTACCTATTACGGTTCTTGAAATACAGCCCGCTGACAGACGGACAGACATCGGAGGCTTAGTAATAAGTAAATAAAGAGGTTGCCTCCATATAAAAAAACGTGTTTTTATAGGCCTTTAGTGGTATTTTTAATTTAGCTCCATCGTAAAAACGGTAATACATACAAGCGTGAAACTTAGTGTTATTGTAGTACTAATACTGAAATAATACAAGAAATAATAGGTCAGGGAAAAATCTTCTTCGTATTTTGTGACTATAAATTTGTAATCAAATCTCTTTGCTTGTATTATTTGTACCTGGCTGGTTATAATAAAATGAAATAAGTGATCTTTCGAAATTGTAATAAAAAATAAAAAAAATAATACTCCCGCCATTTTAAAATTGCTTTACTGTCTATGAAAATGAGTGAAAGTGACCAGAAATTCGCTACATTTTGAAATTTTATGTTAAAAAAGGTAAAAATACAACACAGGCCGCGAATAAAATTTGTGCTGTTTATTGACCTAATGCAGTATCAGTCAGTATCACAAAACTGGTTCAAATGTTTCTAGTATGGAAATCTGAACGTTCAAGATGCAGCTCGTTTTGTTCGTCCTGTTTGAATTTGAATACAAAATACGAAGAAACTTTTTCCCCGATCTAATATTATAAATTGGCAAAGTGTAAGTCGTACTCGCGTTAAGGAGTCCGAACTGAATAAAAAAAATTGTAGCTCGCGTTGATGTCTTGTGTTGGTAATTTGAAAATGTATCACTGTCATAAGCTATGTAGTTGTGTAGAACCTTCGGAGTGCTATTCCGACTCGTACTTGGCTGTTTTTTATTAAAAACAATTAGTAAGCCTTTGGCATCATCTCACCTGATGGTAAGCGACGATGATGCCGAAGATGTTGGCCACATCAATGAACAACAAGTCATCCTGTACAACTGTATGAAGGACCCGGTGGTCCAGTGTACAGTGCTCCTGCCTGGACCGAGGGTCATGATGGGTTCTTTCCCCACCCAGGGTAAACATTGATGTAAAAAACCGGTTTGTTTGCTCTGTGCCTGGGTGCTTAATATTTATACATTTACTTGCTGTCCCGGCGAACTTCGTACCACTTTACACTACACTACACTACTTTATTTTATTTATTTTTATTTTTTTTTATTAAAAATTTGAGTGCGTTTGACTGCAACTCACCTGATGGTAAGTGATGATGCAGTCGAGGATGGTACACGGAAACTCAAATAATGCCTATTCACTCTTGCCTTGAAGATCCCCAAATTATAGGAATCGGGAAACACTGACGCAGGCAAGGAGTTCCATTCCTGCGCTGTACGCATAATAAATGAAGAAGCGTAACGATTTGTGCGAAAAGGTGGAACATCAACAACAAAGGGGTGCAACCCCTCCCTGCGTCTCGTTGACCGACGGTGGAATGGAGCAGGGGGAATGAGGTCATGAAGTTCTTGCGCGCACTCTCCGAAATGAATTCGACAGGATAGACAGGCGACTTTGCGGCGATGCTCAAGGCTTTGGAGCTTGTCATTGACTAGCTCGTCGTCACCAATGAGTCTCCGTGCGCGTCGGTCGATGGCGTCCAAGGTATCCAGCTGATAGCGGGCTGATCCATCCCATAAGTGTGAACAGTACTCCATACATGAGCGGACCTGTGCTTGATACAAGGTAAGCAGCTGTCCAGGTGTGAAGTACCGTCTCACCTTAGAGAGAATGCCCAGCTTCATTGCATTAACTTTTGCCTTGGACTCAATGTAACGACCGAAGTTAAGATTGGGTGTTAAATCCACGCCGAGGAGTTCCAGGTGGTCAGATATCTGAATCGGTTCATTCCGGAGAGTTGGAGTCAAGGTGAATGGACTCCTTTTGGCGGAAAAAAGACACGCCTGTGTTTTAGAGGCATTAAACCTTACGAGGTTGGAATCACCCCATTCAGACACTGCCTGAAGTGAAAGGTTATTGCGCTCTATCATGGCCTCTCTCAGAAACAGCGTATCAGCGCTGTTAGCTCGTGCACTGGACAGGTATCTTTCTACAACCGTGCTATCGTCTGCATAACCAATTATACCTGGTTTCAGCAGATCGTTTATGTGAAGCAGAAATAGTGTTGCGGAAAGAACAGATCCCTGAGGTACCCCGGCATCAATCGCCAATAGGTCTGAGGAACAGCCATCAACGACCACTCGAATAGACCGTTCCCTCAGGAAATCAGCTACCCAGTTACACAATCCCAAATGAAGACCATAAGAAGGAAGCTTGCCAATAAGGCTAGCGTGCCAGACCCTATCAAAAGCCTTCGAGATGTCGAGTGACACAGCGAGAGCTTCGCCATGCTTCTCGATGGCCTCGCCCCATATATGCGTAGCATAAGAACCTTATCCTGACAATAACGAAGTCAACAAAAAAGAATTAGCGAAATCTAGATACCATAGATATCTAGAAACCTAGATACCGACTGCAGCGCCATCTGCCGGGCTGATGTGTGAATCTAAACAATCCAAGGCGCCACTCAAACGCATACACACAAATTCATTCAAATCGGTCTACCCGTTTAGGAGGAGATCAGTGACATACACACGTACAGTAGAATTATATCTATAAAGATTGTTTCAACGTGTTTAAGTATGTTTATTATCAGGTCCTTGTTCCAATAGTGCATTAAATCCTTTTTTGGGGCCAGATGACCTTGTTGTAAAATGGCAAGTGTCGAAGTAGTCGTAGCTCGATCATGCAGGTTAACTGATCTGATGCACGGTCATTACCTGGATGGGTTTGACTGTCAAAGGCATTCTTCTATATTTTTTATCCACAGTTGACAAGCCCTTGGTATCATCTCACCTGATGTTAAGTGACGATGTGCCGAAGATAGAAGCGGACTTACCAAGATTCCCCAACGCAATGGAGAAGTGGCCATTTTATTTTAAGCCAGAACACATAAATGCTGTTAACACTGATGTTTGGCGGCAAGACTCAGATAAGAAGTCTTTTCTATGTCTCCGTGCTTCGCGAGGCATGTTAAGCTATAGGTTCTTGTTGCTACCAAAAGATGGCAGTCGTTAAGCCGTTTCAGATGCAATAATATAGGCGGCTCTAAAAGCTTCTGCCAGTAGGGTTCGACTGCACAATCCATAACCTTCACCATCCAGGTCTTGGCCCCTGTGTGTGGAGTAGGTATGGCCTAACCTTCTTGAGTTTGGGAGGAGAGCCGTGACCCAACGGTGGGGACGTTTATGGGTTGTTAAAGACCGTGTGTGATTGATTTTCCCTTTAGCCTTAAGATGGGTCAAATGACAATCCTATTCCTTACTATAATATTATAAAAGCGAAAGTTTTTAAGAATGTATGTTTGTTACACTTTCACGCTTCAACCACTAGGCGGATCGGGATGATACTTGGCACACATATAGGTTAGGTCCTAGATTAACATATACGCTACTTTTTATTCAGATTTCTTAAGTGGTTCCCGTGGGATAGTTGTTAAGTCTCTCCTTTTTGGTAATTTCTGTCACTTCGCAATGAAGCGAAGGATTGACGTGCTAATTAACACTGATTATCGAATTGACTACTAATTAGCATAGCCCGACATAGTTCCCAAAGGATCTAGAGTTGACTCAGTCACCACACTCGACAGCACGATTGACATAAAAACGATGTTCACACGAAAACTAACTAACTACTGAACATATCTAGCTGGAATTTGGTAGGTAGACAGCTTAGGACCTGGATTAACATACAGGTGAACACTTGCGGCTCGCGCACCCTCGAAGACAGCCATAAAACTTTATTCAAGCGAGCGAAGCCGCTGGCAAAGTCTAGTTTCAAATAGTCGTGCAATTTATTCTATCGATAATCATTTTTAACACTTTCGTTTGTAAGGACACAAAAAAAAGTTTTGTTTCAATTCCTTTATCTTCAGGATACTTTCTTTCGCCTATGAAATAGCTATCATCACGACGGAAGCGTAATTCTGTCGAAATGTTTTCCAATTTCTCTCCGAATTACGTATGGTAATTCTGATTTTACAGCCGAAGCATCTTAGCGACAGGCGCGATTGATGTGTCGCCGTCACTTTGAAATCTAGTGCTCACGGTATGAAGGAGAAAATAATTCTCCCCGATGTATCTTTACAGTATATTCATTCATTCATATCAGCTCATATACGTCCCCACCGAG
Source organism: Coleophora flavipennella (assembly GCA_947284805.1). NCBI lineage: Eukaryota > Metazoa > Arthropoda > Insecta > Lepidoptera > Coleophoridae > Coleophora > Coleophora flavipennella. The sequence continues at coordinate 3,717,332 of OX369260.1, forward strand.
GGGCTCGAGCTTACCCTGAATTAGGGCGATCGGGTCTTAGTCGACCAAGCGGGCCTAGTGCGGGGCTGGTCGACTTCACACACAACCTTCGAGTTTAGTCGCAGTTCCTAAAGTTATTAACAAAAATAATAATATGATTAACAAAATGAAGCAAGTACAATTCACACAACCTGCGAGTTTCTCCGCAGGCGTGTGCAGGTTTCCTCACGATGTTTTCCTTCACCGTAAGAGCGTCGGATAAACGTACATATGAAATCAAAATTAGCAAAGTATATCATCATTACAGCTCATATACGTCCCCACCGAGGGGCTCGAGCCTACCCTGAATCAGGGCGATTAGGCCTTAGTCGACCACGCGGGCCCAGTGCGGGTTGGTCGACTTCACACACAACCTTCGAGTTTCTTCGCAGGCGTGTGCAGGTTTCCTCACGATGTTTTCCTTCACCGTTAAAGCAATCGGTAAGTATGTACGTTTGTTTTTTAAAAACTCATTGGTACATTGGCCGTCCAGATTTGAACCCGGTACCTCTGGTTAGATGGACCGAGTCGTTACCGGTTGAGCCACCGACGCTTCGGCAAAGTATATATAAGAAAGAAATAACATGTACTAACACACAGTATGGACACTCCCTGCAGCTCTTTAGATTCCGACCTTACCCTCTCGTCATCCAGATTAATTTAACTTGGTTATAGTTTGGTTCTCGAACGTATGGGATTTTGTTTGCTCCGTCATTAGTTTTTGTAAATGTCATTTCACGACCGTTGTATGCAGTGTCTGGGGTGTCCAGTTTAGGTAGCGTGGCATGTGTCAATTATTAGTAATATTATAAATGTGGAAATGAGTTTGTTTGTTTGCTTGTTACCTCGTCACGTTTCAACACTTCAACCTTTCTTAACGAAATTTGGCATGCAGGTAGCCTGTGTCATGAGAAAGGAGGTTGAGAGAGTGAGAAATAACATGGACTACTAATTAGAATAGCTCAAGATAGTTATCTAGGTATTTGGGTAAAACTCATTTCCAGCCTCGCGCACGTCGTCATTGCAACGGTGCAACGGTTTAACGTAATTTATTTCATAGAAATACTTGAGAGGGTAGAGTGACATAGACTAGCCCAATATAGTTCCCGAGGGATCTGAAGGAAACCCAAGCTTTTATTCTTTTATAAATTATTACTATTCTGACGATCATAATCCTTTGACAAATTATTTAATAAGCCTTTTTTGTAATATGACATTGATAATATTGTTTACCATCAAGTCTTCAACTTTTAACTCACCAAAATCACAAAATGAGTACATAAATTACGCTACAACTTCACGCCTAGGTATTTCTAACATTTTTAGAACTAAATGTAGTTTTTGACAGATGATAAAAAGTAACTTAGATGACTAGCATTCGTCATCCCTATTGGCAAGCCCTTGGCATCATCTCACCTGATGGTAAGTGACGATAATGCCGAAGATGGAAGCGGGCTTACCAAGATTTCCCAACGCAATGGAGAAATGGCTATCTTATCTTCATGCCGGAACACATCAATGTTGTTAACACTGATGTTTGGCGGCAAGTCTTAGATAAGATGGTGGTAGAAAATGCCCTTCCACCAACCAAACAGAGTCTTTCAAGTTGACCCCACCGGGAATCGAACCCGCGATCTCCTGGTGAGAAGCGAATGGACTAACCATTACGCCACGGAGGCGGTTAAATAACGCAACGTTTACAAAAGGAGCGTTGTTTGTTTATAAACGGTAGGTCTGTTGTGTACAAACTGCTGTGTAATTTTCCAACTTTAATGACCCGTAACACGAGGCTATTCCCAAACTCTGGAAGATTAGGTTTGTTCCATGTTCGTATTGGCGGAGGTCTTATAACCAAGAGCTTTGAGTAGCGTACCCCACCTTTACAAACCAAATGTAGGGAGACGATGAGATCACGTTGAGGTCACCGATTTAGCAACGGTGTGAGCAAAGGGAGAGATCTCCGCCAGGTGATGTGGTATGCCTGGGGTCCGGTCGTGGACCAACTATTGTTTTTTTTTTCGAATAGACAAGCTTGCTGTTGGCCGTGGGGGCCTTTACAACTTCACCGGGCAGGGGAGGCGAGTGCGGAAGGCACTCAACCTAATGCAAAGAAAAAATATGCAACAGCCTAAGGGCGCCCAGGTAAGCACGGACCTCGGCTTAGGTCGTTGCTTGGACGGGGAGAAGACGGGGGAGGATCGGAGAGAAGCAACTATTGTTGGTTGGTACTTGTATTTATACTCAGAGCTGAAGAAATGTCAATAGCGCGTTCTAGGTATCGTATTTTGTTTTGTTGTCTCGTTACTTGTGTTAAGGTTCAATGGCGGGTAACTGCAGTTGCCGCCACAAACCTATAAGGTCTTTGTTGACGACTGCCATCTCGAGACAACAACTATCTCCAACAGCTTAAAGAAATGCCACTAACAGACAAACGTATCCAGATAGTGTCCCTGCTCATGGTCAGCTAACCTGCATGATCAACGCGACCACACACTGAGCTACGACAGCTTCTGATTTTTCTAAACACAAAAACCTTATGAACCTACGATTCGTGTTCGGAATAATGTGTGTTCATGGACGATCGACCAATTAATTCAGAACAAGCTTAGCTTGTTTATAAATGGACGATTTTCACTAATTGCCCGCGACAGATAGATCGTGCCAATGTAATGAGCAATCACTGTGAAATGAGCCGGATACATTAGCTGTATCGGGCGCAGGGATCTCATTTTCTTGATTGCCGGGTTATAACGGTATGGAGGAATCAACGTTCATGATTGGCTTGTCAACGCGTGATGATCATAAGCTCAGTTTCACATGAGGGATAAAACAATTAAGAGCCCGCTGGAGTTCATAAATCTCATACAAACTTAAGTCTTTGATTCATTTGTTAACCAAACAACCGATTATGAAATAATTTTACATCGATAATCGGATGACGTATATCTGTGTCTGTGCCGCATTCCTTTTTTAAAAAACGAAACAGAAATCCATTTAATACCAATAAACATGTTTTCCGTCTTTTATCGGTTGTTTGGTTAACAAATGAATCAAAAACTACGATTGTATGGGATTTATGTATGGGATTGTAATGGATTTCCAGCGGGCTGTTAAATTGTATTAACATTAAAACAGATCAGTCTAAGTGCTTGTAAGTAAGTCTAATCTAGAACAACTAGTCGCTATCGATCAGAGAATGTGTCTCGGTCTACATATTTAACTTGCAATATCTGTATCCCTCGGTCGGGACGTATGTATGAGGTGATGTTATGATCTGTATGTTAGTTACTTTGTTTAGGTAGGTTTAAATCTTGAGATTGTTTTTAGTGCGACTTCCAGGGATCCGATTGAGCTGAAATTTGGTATAAAGCCGTATTTTCCTTTTCATATTTTTACATTGATCTGATGAAATTTGGAGGTGGAATCAAGAATCATCTTTAATTTTCAATAGAATCGTAGGAAAATCTGTGTTCGCTTTTTTTTTTGATTTGGAAACGTGTATGCATTTGAGCATTTAGCTCTTTAAACACGAAATCTCTTATAAATAAAAGCTTGTATGTACCAAATTTTTTTGAGGTTTTTCGAATATTATTGCTTAAAATAACAGAGGGCTGGGCGCACTACCCCACCTTGTTTGAAACTGCCTTCGTACATTCGTTTATGTTATTCGATAAGGAAAAATATTGCAATAAGTTGTGATTTATATTTATTATGGTTCGAAATAATAATATGTTCAGCTTTGTGATTTTTCTCTAGCTATGTACTTAAGGTAATCTTTTTATTGTTTTCTATATGAAATATGAATTACTTGCTGCATCAAATGTACGACAAACGGCAGCACACAATTGGTTGTATGTATGAGTATAGGTATACTTTTTTATTTTTTTAATCTAAGTAACAAATGAATTTATTCACTTAAAATAAAATTGTGGGTTTTAAGAATTATTTTTTTCTTTTTTCATTTAAATTTTAATTTGTTTTCTATTTTTTTATAATAATGTGTTTAATTACTTTCCTGAAGGGGCAGCAGCTGAATCAGTGATGTAGTCTGTATGATGATGACAGTGTATGCTGACCCAGTTGCTACCTTTTCAGTGATTGTTACGAGTACATAGTATGTACTATGTACTTGAATTACTAAACAAACATTTATTCTGTTCTATTCTTTTCTATTCTACTTACATAAATAGTAACACTAACGAAATTGAGTAAGTAGAGTCAACGGATCATGACACCAAAGTATTATTTAAAAAACCCTAACCACTCCGAGAGTGCCGACAGAAGTGAAAACTAAAAGAGCTTGTACCCAGAGACGTTAAAATATTCTTTAAAAGTTCAATTACGGTGACATCATCGGGTAATTGTTATACGATGGACTTATTGATTTACATGGGAAGTCCATTTTTTTTCTGCGAATTAACTTTTGGTCCCTTGGAAAAAAGTTGTTCAGTTTAGTTAGTGACCCCATCACCAATTTTGTTACACCCTGTATAGACTCTGTCAGAACATCGGAACATCCTGTATGTTTAATGATCTCTGTAAACAAACTCATTCCTTCAGATAATGATCTAAAATAGGAGAAAATATTCCCGCGACAAGATTGAAATAGGAGCCGGCCCGAGTTAAGCCCGAAACGGTTATTGTTATTAGGGTCCCGTACATGAAAATTCAATTATCTAAACATGTTATCATCAGCGTGATAATTGGGGATTACATATTAAGTATTGTTTTCTTAAAATTATGTCCAAACATAATTAATTGTATTTTTTTAATCACAATTGGTAAGCCCTTGGCATCATCTCACCTGATGGTAAGTGACGATGATGTCGAAGTTGGAAGCGGGCTAAACAAGATTCCCCAACGCAATGGAGAACTGGCTATCTCATCTTTAAGCCAGAACACATCAATGTTGTTAATACTGATGTTTGGCGGCAAGACTTAGATAAGATGGTGGTAGCTAGCTAGGCGGGCTTAGAAAATGCCCTACCACCAACCAAAATGAGTCTTACAAGTTGATTCCACCGGGAATCGAACCCGCGACTTCCTGGTGTGAAGCGAATGGGCTAACCATTACGCCACGGAGGCGGTTAATATAGATTTCGTATAGGATTTCGCCGTCATTTTGTTTGTTTCGTCATTCTTTTTTTGAAATGACATTTCGGGCCCGTTGTGTGAAGTGACCAGGGTGTGCCCTTAAATTATTTCTTTTTTTTATGGAACCCTAAATTCGGAAGGCCTATAAACGCTGAATGGACGCAGTAATAAGGTCGTAAGTCGTAAAGCACGTCTATCACTGGTCTCGTCCAGATCGTATCGCGACGTTGTTGTTCAGACTAAATTATCTTGTCCATTTATGTGTATGGGTGTTATCTTTTTTAGGGTTCCCTCTAATATGGTTAATGGGAGCGATGGCTGACTCTTGCGGTGCTG